>BSBM01000372.1:44452500-45757500 GCA_027924585.1 Larix kaempferi | reverse complement strand
GTGCACTGAATATCGATACCCTTGAAGATTATTCATGGATCTAATAAAGCAAGTGAAGTTGCAATTATCCTCCAATATCAATATGAAGGATCTCAGAGTAGAAAATTTCATTATTGGAATGGAAATCGCAAGAGATCATGTAGGTAGAAGGATTTGGTTAAGCCAGAGAAACTATGTTGAGACAGTTCTGAAACATTTCAACATGCAAGAGAGTAGATCGGACAAGGTCCCTATTCCTATGGGATTCAAGATATTGTTGAGCAGTGTCCTAAGACACAAGAAGAAATATAATACATATTATGGGTGCCCTATGTTAGTTTTGTAGGAATTCTGATGTATGCTATGGTCTGTACTCGACCTGATATTTTCCATGTAATGGGAGTATTGAGCAAGAACATGTCGACACCTGGAAAATAGCACTGGACCACAACCAAGAGAGTATTAAGGTATATGTGCGACATGATGGATTATGCAATCTATTATGGTGAAAAACTTGAGGACAACAAGGAAATTAATGTACATGTTTTTTTCGATTCCGATTGGGATGGAGAGATATTGACTGTAGATACTCGACCAATGGATATGTGTTCAATATATTCAATGGAGAAGTCAATTGGATGAGCAAGAGGTAGTCGGTCATTACACTATTGACTACTAAGGCTGAATACATGGTAGCTACTTATGTATGTAAGGAATTTTTTTGGTTTTAGAGACTGTGTTTAGATGTTGGGTTTGGGCAGCATGTTGTTAGGTTGGATTGTGACAGTCGGACTGCAATCTTCCAGGAAAAGAATCCATCATATCATTCAAAGATGAAACACATCGATGTTCAATAGCATTTTGTGAGGGAGATGATGGAGAATCAGAATGTGTACTAGAAAAGGTAGACACAATGAATAATTTTAAAGACTCATTGACCAAGTTGGTAAGCAAAAAGAAGTTTTCTTGGTGAAGAGAGATAATGGGCTTGTTATCCCTGCTAGAATACAACAAAAGTTATAAATCTCCTGTTTATGCAAAGAATACAACAAGTGGGAGACTGTTGGGAATGTTATATTATTTGTATCTAAAATTGGGTGGAAAAGTCGATATTCAAATGATATAATTTGACTGGAGTTAGAGGGGATTGATGGTGGAAGTTTGGTTGGCCAACCGACCAGAATAGTTGTTTGGTTGAAGGAAAATGATTGGTCAAAGGGAAGTGATCGAAAAAATGACCTAAGCTCAACAGGTAATCGACTAAAGTTGACCCAATCAAGTCAGTTGTAATAGAATAACTAAAATTCCTTAGGAATTTATGGATTCATGTTGTTAATGAACAGTTGCTTGTATTGCATATATAAATTAGATGTAATTTATATGCTTGATAATGTAATAGAATAATAGTGTGTAGCATGATCACGTAATGAAGTGTGATTTGTGCTCTCGCAAGTCACGGTTGTAAACACCCATTCTAAGTGTTTGATTAATAAATACGTGAGAGCTCACTGGTTTGCTAGTTTTCCTCCACGAGAGAAATTTCCAGGGTAATTTCTGTGCAATGTGTCGATGTGTTATGTGCCATTAGTTTATGCTTAAATTGTGCTTAACTATATAAATAAATTTGCAAACCTGTTGTAATAAGTATTAAGAACTAACACCAACATTCGTCTATGTCAACGATATCTCTTACCAAAGATATCCCACTTGCAAAAAATAGTAGCAAGATGAATGTCATAAAGAAAATGTTCAATGGATAAAGGATAGAGATGAGGGAGCCAAGATCATTAGGGAGTGTTATGTCTCCCTTGCTTTCCATAAAGAGGAGGCTCAAGCGTAGTCTAAGGAAAGCATGCCAAGTGTATTGCATGACATCGGTTTTGGTTTCCGTGATCAAGAAATTTATGAGACCTTTCTTGTAGTTCTTCATGAGAATAAATTAAAACTAACAAAACCACTTACACTCTTGTTGGCTCCCATTTTTAACAAACATCCCCCAATCTAGAACTAATGCTTCATTAGCGAGCTTGTCCACCATGGAATTATTCTACCTTCTAACATGTAAAATATTGACTTCCTTTAGTTGCTTGAGATTCCATATGAATCTTTCTTATAGATTTTTCATTAACATTTTTCTTCCTTTTAAAAACATTTTCCAAGAATTAAGATATTTTTCGATGTCCAAGAATTAAGAGTTTTTTGGATCTTAGGATTTGATCATTTCCAACTCCATATATAGAGCATATAGCTCTCCATGGTTATTCGAAGGTTAGTTCAATGGTACACAAAGACCACCCCACTTATGGCAATAAATAAATATATTTTCAACAATTAAATAGTTTGTATTTTATTCTTTAAATTTGAGATAAAATGAGTTAAAATACAAAATTTGAGATAACATGAGTTAAAATACAAACCCCTCTTACATTATGGTATATGAATGTTATTGTTATAAGGTTGAAGTACAGAAGCCAAGGAAAATTGCAACACAAGATAAACCCAAGGAAGATTGAAGATTGCTGCACAAGATAAGGGTTTGTATGGTTACTAAATTATACAAATAAAAGAAATTAGAGAATTTAGAAACAAGATTTACATTAAAAATTATTAATCATTCTATATTTAATAAAAATTCTATATTTAAAATAAAATAATAGAGAAGTTGCGGCAAAATCCCTATGAGGAAAATGAGATTCTATCAATATCAAATCATCTCAATAAAAATTTATAAACAATAAAAATATATAACCCAAATAAATATGAATATTTTAATCATTTACAAAATTTATTGAATTTAAATTATAGAGTTTGTTGAGTTTGCGAGTAAAAAAATAAAATTAAAACACCTTAAAAAAATAACCAAACTATATATTAAAACATTTTAAAAAAGTATACTTAATCATTTAACTTTCATCTTAAAAGTCGATTAAAAGTTGATGTACTTATTTTCATATCATTTTAACTAAAATATATATTAAAACATTTTAAAAAATTATATTTAATCATAACTTTTATCTTAAAACTTGATGTACTTATTTTCATAATATTTAATTTAAAAGAAGTATTTATTTCCATATTTAAACTTATAGCTGTTTTGGGTTAGAATTTTGGGTGGTGTAGCAAGTATGTTTTTTCTAGATTGTAAAGGATTAGATTGAATTTAATAATTTATAAAGTTTATTGAGTTTGCCAATAAAAAATAAAATTAAAACCTCTTAAAAAACAAATTATTTATTAAAACATTTTAAAAAAATATACTTAATCATAACTTTCATCTTAAAAGTTGATGTACTTATTTCCATATCATTTAATTTAATGAAAAGTACTTATTTCCATATTTACACTTGAGTTAGAATTTTGGGTGGTGTAGCAAGTATGTTTTTCCTAAATTGTAGAGGATCAGATTGAATTTAATAATTTATAGGATTTTTTGAGTTTGCCAATAAAAATATAAAATTTAAACACCTTAAAAAATAACCAAACTATATATTAAAACATTTTAAAAAATTATACTTAATCATAACTTTAATCTTAAAAGTTGATGTACTTATTTCCATATCAGTTTAACCAAACTATATATTAAAACATTTTAAGAAATTATACTTAATCACAACTTTCATCTTAAAAGTTGATGTACTTATTTCCATATCATTTAATTTAATGAGAAGTACTTATTTCCATATTTACACTTATAGTTGTTTTGGGTTAGAATTTTGGGTGATGTAGCAAGCATGTTTTTCCTAGATTGTAGAGGATCACATTGAATTTAATAATTTATAGAGTTTGTTGAGTTTGCCATTAAAAAAAATAAAATTTAAACACCTTAAAAAATAACCTAACTATATATTAAAACATTTTAAAAAATTATACTTAATCATAACTTTCATCTTAAAAGTTGATGTATTTATTTCCATATCAATTAATTTAATGAGAAGTACTTATTTCCATATTTACACTTATAGTTGTTTTGGTTAGAATTTTGGGTGGTGTAGTAAGTATGTTTTTTCTAGATTGTAGAGGGTCAGATAAGTGAAGTGTATGTATAGTCGAGATTGATTTTATAGACTTAGAAAATAATTACAACTGGTGGTTATGCTAATAATACTTTCAAATATAGATATAATATGATGAGATTACGTTGATTTAACTATGTTCTAAATGAACACCATATCTATGAATTGGTGTCCTATTTAGCTGGCGACATGGTTGAATTTATACTTTCGAGATCTTAGAGACCGATATCCAGTTACGAATCTATTACGAACACAAGCAGTTCAATATGGCGAACATTATGCAGCCTGTTGGAGGCCATTTAATGCAGTGGCAACAGACCTCCAACGGCCAACAAGCCTGCTGCCGCGACATTAAATGGCCTGTAGCAGGCTCCGAATATCAGTTCAATATGGCGACCATTATTCAGCCTGCTGCAGGCCATTTAATGCGGCGACAACAGGCCTCCAACGACCAACAGGACTACTGCCGCGACATTAAATGGCCTGCAACAGGCTCCCAATATACTCCCACAACAGTTGATATCGGTGAAGCTATCGGTGAAGCAGATATGGATGTTTGGTTCTATTAATCTATCCTTTAATTCCCACTTTGGCGGATGACTAGATGTAACCCAACTTTAATGGATGGCAGGAACCCATCTTTCCTTGCAATCCCAAAGTAACCTATCTTTCCTCAATATTGGTTGCAAAGTCTAATAACTCATGGTGTGTGATAACTGGCACTCAAATCGCCCCGGTATTCGGGCGATCGGTGACGGAAAATTTTCTGGTGAGGCACAGTTCCACCCCTTCTAGTTTTTTTTTTGGAATTTCGACGATCTCGGTCGTCTTAAAATGGGCCAAAACCCCTAGGGACATAGCTCCATGGCATAGTTCCACAGTAAATGGGGTGGAACTACGATTCCACTGATTTTATAACCGGATCTAGGGAACAAATCGCCGGAAAAGTGAGGCGATTTGAGTGCCAGTTATCCCACGCCATAACTCACCAGCAAGGCCTTCCCCAACTCTGCAAGCACTTTTCCACCAATTTCCTTGATCACTTGAAAGTATAGAGGGACAATCTAGTTAATTTGAGACTTTAACAATGAGTTTTTAAACTTTGATTCTGTATTGGATTTCTTTAATCACTTCTTCGTATTTTTTAAGTCAATAGATCATACAATCTAGTTAAATTTGAGAATTTAACAATAAACTTTTCAATTTTAAATCTTTTTATCCTTTAATCACTTATCCTATAATATAAACAAGCTTCTTAATTTGAAATCTACTTATTTCTTTAATAACTTGATCCTACAATCTATAAGCTTCTGAAATTGAAATCTACTTATTTCTTTAGTCACTTGATCCTACCATCTAAATAAATGTGAAACTTTCAATTTAACATAAAATCTATTGATCGTAGTTAAGTTTGAAATTTTCAACAATAATAAGATTTTGAACTTTGAATCGACTTATGGAGAAAACAAATATTGCAAATTCCATCTAATCAGATAACTATTTGCCAAGCTCCAAACAATAATAAGATTTTGAACTTTGAATCGACTTATGGAGAAAACAAATATTGCAAATTCCATCTAATCAGATAACTATTTGCCAAGCTCCAAGTTGTTCTGACCTAGCTTCGAACTCTGGTTACTGGTTTGTCCAGAGTTTTCATTATTTGGTTATTGAAGACTGATCGGCGTTTGGTCGTCACAAATCAAAAGTGGTTTACTATTCAATTCTCATTAGTTGCTCCATGGAATCTATTCAGCCAATATCTATGGTCAAAACCGGTTGGTAGGTTATGGCTGGCTACCAACAAATCCAAATTGACCTTCTGAACATTCAATTTAGATTTCACGTTAAACTTCATTATCCACTTTTCCATTTATGTCTGGGCCGTGTTTTGTCGCCTCAATTTTCAGCTTCCTTCTCCATAACTTCACAATTTGCATTCTATTCCAAGGATGTCCATGCTTTGAATATTCATCCTGTTTACACTTATTTTCTTAGCTATCTTTCAGCATAGATCCATTTTAAAGAGGATCTACCAACTGTGCACCCTTTTTTAGAGTGCAAATATTGAGAAAGCTTTTTAATTTATCTAATTTGAGTAGTTTTTATATATACAGTTGTGAATGTTTTAAATAGCGACATATTATTGTTTATAATATTTTATTATTTTTAAAAGGATATATATCAGTTCTCCCATAGTGAAATGTATAATGTACCTCTTAGATGTAAATATCCTAATATTTATAGTTCAGAAAAAATATGGTTATTCTTAAAATCCGTTTAAAGTTTGCCTGTGCAAGTGATAAAAATGTCTATATCTACTTTTAATGAGATAATCTTAAAAATAAAATAACAATGTTTAGTTACTATCACAGCCACTTAACTTCTTGTGGCATAAGTCAGTGGCTGGTGATCGTCCATAGTCCACTTAAATCACTTGTCCAAGTAGGATATCAGTTGGATACACATATAAATTAACTGTTTATAAGTTAAGTGGCAATGTTATCACTTGTAGAGTACTAGTTGGTATCACTTGTAGAATATTAGTTGGATATACATGAAAATCAACCGTTTACGTGTATAAATTGAAATTGACATATGTTTTTCTTAATTGTTTATTTTTAATTTAAAATAAATGTTAAAAAAAAAATTATTGATTGTATACTTTGTTCATATTCCTATAAACTGCAATTAGGAAGACATCTTCTTGCAGTATAAGAAGATGACGCTTTCTGCAGATAGCGCTGCATTTTGTTCTTTGGTTTTTCTGAAATTTTTAGGCA
Source organism: Larix kaempferi (assembly GCA_027924585.1). NCBI lineage: Eukaryota > Viridiplantae > Streptophyta > Pinopsida > Pinales > Pinaceae > Larix > Larix kaempferi. The sequence goes on along the minus strand of BSBM01000372.1, from coordinate 45,750,725 downwards.
CCATTTTTTAGAATTACAAAAATTAATTGTAACCTAAATTTTCCATCCTAATCCTACCAAACTGTGCTTCAATAAGTATAAGCTACACTGATTTTGCTAGAAATTAAAATGGCATACCTTAAACAATGAACTGGTTCTAACTCTTCCATTGCTATAAACAATGAACTTGTTCTAACTCTTCCATTGCTACATATCAAAGTGAAATGTCTGACAGTAAGTTTACAATGAACTTGTTCTAATTCTTCCATTGCTACATATCAAAGTAAAATTGTCTGACAGTAAGTTCTAAAGCGCTATGTGTTTTCATATGAATGCCAATATTTAATTACACCAGTTGTTAAATAAGAAAAAAAACAATATACATATTTTTATTTGAAGCGATTTGTGCGGATTGCGTTCGATTTTACTTGGAGCGATTTTTGCGGATTGTGTTCGATTTTACTTGGAGCGATTTTTGTGGATTGCCTTTTTTGGAGGATGGACTTGCATAATCTTACAACTTGATTTTCTGTACTGCAACCCAAAAGAAATTGCAACGTTATGTCGTACACGGCGCCATTTACAAAGTTGATGGTTCATGCGTTTAATTTATGATTCCGTGCTCTGATTCCCTTTCCGCCAGCTTTCTGTCCTGCTCGTGGATACTGTCGTACCTCTTTTCGATTTTCCTTGTTCTCTTCTTCCGCTTCTAGAAATCGAGCCTGTCATTCTGTTGGATTCGCTCCACGTTTTCAAAGTTTTGAGTGGCTCTTCACAGGTGACAAGGGTTGGAATAGACGTTTTGAGTGGCTCCTCGCAGGTGAAAAGGATTGGATTAGACGTTTTGATTGACAAGGGTTGGAATAGACGTTTTGATTGGCTCTTCAGAGATGAAAAGGGTTGGAATTTCATTTTATATGTTCTTTCAACTAATTTTTTTTTAAGTTTTGAACTTTTATTGTGCTGTGACACAACTTTTAGTGAAAAAATAACTCTTCAACAACTATGTTTTATTAAAAAAAATACTCTTCAATATTAATGTTTTTATTAAAGAATTTAATTTTCAATTAAAATATATGTTCTTATTAAGAAGATTAATTTCCAATTAAAAGATAACAATAAATTCATTTAACCATGTATTTTTGTTGAACAAGTGTTTTGAAAATAGAGATAGAAAAAAACAACCTATTAACAATGACATAGACAACTCAACAGTAACATGTGTCAGCGTTATGCTATGACATTTTAATTTTCAATTAAAATATGTGTTTTTATTAAGGAGTTTAATTTCCAACTAAAAGATAACAATAGGCTCATTTATCCATGTTTTTTGTTGAGGATGATGATGGTGATCATATTCGTCATCATCAACATCATCATCTTCATCTTCGTACTCATTTGCATCATCATCCATCATCTTCATCATCATCATCATTGATAATGATGATGATGACAAAGATGATGATGATGATGATGACGAAGATGATGGATGATGATGAAGATGATGATGATGATGATGATGAAGATGATGGCCAAGATGATGATGGTGATGATGATGAGGATGGGGATAGTGACGAGGAAGTGGGGGATAACGATGATGATGACTATGGAAACAATGATGATGATGTGGATGATGACGATGACGAGGATGATGATGATGAGGATGATGATGACGAAGATGATTATGATGATGATGAGGAGGAGGAGGAGGATGATGAGGATGATGATGGTGATCATATTCGTCATCATCAACATCATCATCTTCATCTTCGTACTCATCTACACCATCATCCATCATTAATGATGATGATGACGAAGATGATGATGATGATGTCATCATTGATAGTGATGATGATGACGAAGATGATGATGATCATGATGACGAAGATGATGGATGATGATGAAGATGATGATGATGACGTTGATGATGATGATGATGATGAATATGATGGCCAAGATGATGATGGTGATGATGATGAGGATGGGGATGATGACGAGGAAGTGGGGGATAACGATGATGATGACTATGGAAACGATGATGATGACGTGGATGATGACGATGAGGATGATGATGACGAAGATGATTATGATGATGATGATGAGGATGATGATGGTGATCATATTCGTCATCATCAACATCATCATCTTCATCTTCGTACTCATCTTCGTACTCATCTGGATCATCATCCATCATCTTCATTATCATCATTGATAATGATGATGATGATGAAGATGATGATGATGAAGATGATGAAGAAGATGATGGATGATGATGATGTTGATGATGACGATGTTGATGATGAAGATGATGATGAAGATGATGACCAAGATGATGTCGAGGAGGAGGAGGAGGATGAGGATGATGATGAGGAAGTGGGTGATAACGATGATGATGATGATGATGACGAGGATGATGACGATAGCGAGGATGATGATGATGATGATGATGATGATGATGACGATGACGAAGATGATTATGAGGAGGAGGAGGAGGAGGAGGCTCCTTGTAGAGGGATAGTGTCATGGATTCTATGTGTTATTGATGGCGCATGAGGTCTAGAATTTTCAATTAAGGCCCAGGTGGAATTCAATTGAGCTCAATATGTTTCAATAAGATCTCGAGGAATCGGTTTTCATTCTTCGATGATGTTCAATGCTTTTCAACATATCCATGGTCTTGCATGGTATGCTGAGGATGCATTCATGGCATTCGATCATTACAAAAGATGTGTTTTGTCAAAATGAAATTCAATTTGCCTCTTTGATGAATCCTCCTCTACAAGACTTCATTTATTGCATGAATGTCACAGACTCACAGAAACTCTAAACAACACTCAATGGCATGCAACTATAACCACAAACCAAGCAGAGGTTGATTTTATGCATTGATATAGAGAGGTGGTAGTAGGCAGACAATATGGAGAAACAATGAGTTAGAAAAAACATTTGGACCAAAGTACCACAATGCTTATTAATAAAATTTAAAAAAACAAGTTTTGGCTCAGGAATTGTGGTTTATTACCACATTTCTCTTCGACACTCGCCATCAAAATACGTATAAAAATAACACGTCTTTACATCCTCTTCCTTTTAAATCCTCATCGCATAGCAATAAATAAGGATTATTATGCATGCACATCCTCACCTTACAATGTCAATTGGGTCCAGGCACATAGACAACCATAAATTATCAAATGTGTCAAAGAGTAAGCCTTTCCAATAAAAATTAAGACCCACCCTTCAAACCTAATCACCGAGTCCAATTTATGCAAATATTTTCGAAGTGGGGGGAAGGTTTGGCATTAAATGGTGTAAATGTTGGGGAATAAATGGTTTATATGTTGTACAAGGGCGCGTGCGCGATTTTGGGCATGTGCATGGGTTTGGGCGCGTGTGCGCTCCTCACGTGTACGCACGAAAAACACGCGTGCCCGTGTTTTAACATGCGTGTGCGGCCCTGTTACTAGTTTAAAAAAAACAGAGCTCTTTGTTTCCTGGGAATTCTACCAAAATCACGGGTTTCACTTCTTCCGCGGCTTTCAAGCTCTCACAGGTTGCTCATTGGCTCACACTCATTGATATTTTGGACACTCTTTGATCCATTGGACACAAAATCACCCTTGGAATCTATCAAACATATTCAATGTTCTTGGAATCTAGTGGATTTATTCAAGCTACCAGTTTCCATTGCAAGTGGAGATCATTTCTATAGAGGTATGGTGAATTGTAAATGAGTCTTTTCATTCACAAGATTTGAGATGAGCCCGTGCCTTTTTGTTTTTGTCATATTCCCACAACAATATCCATACATAGACAACAATGAATTTGACAAGAAGATTTCCCAAGTTCACATCTACAAAAACTCATATGAACACTAGACAAGATGAAGTATGCAACCTCCTCATTGTGTAATTAGTTCCCAAGTTAATTTTGTTCTTTTCACCTCATATTATGCTAGCAAAAAAAACCACACACTCACTAAACATAACTAAAAATATCACTTCAACTCATCCACAAAACCTCAACTCTCTCATCTCTTATTCAATACCATTGTATGGAATGAGGATATTTGTAAGTATATCCACCTTTCCTTTCTCTATGAATCCAAATATGATAATTTTCATCCATATTTACCATCCTTACAATATCCCCTCACCTCTAACAATGATTTTTTTTCCAAAAACCAAGACTTCCCCACTTCATGCTCTATTCAACATGATGATTGTTGGTATAGTCCCTAGTTCCCCACTCTCCAACACCTCCCCACCCTAGATATTGCACATTGAAAGGTCAAATTATATTTCTCCTAATCACCCTTCCAAATACCATGATCTTTGTTAGAAACCTTTGCATCCTCCTAAAGGTTTTGCACAAAACAAGGTATACATTCATTCTATTGTGATGCATTGTTGAATTCAACCATGGGTATTTTAAACTCAAAACCACATTCTATCATCTCAAGGTTTATAGATCTAAGGAAATAGTTTGTTGTTGTTTCTTCAACTCCTTAATGTGTTATATAACCTAGTAATTTACAATGGTAAAGGACATTGCCTCAAATGGAAGGATATACCATTCCACTAGGAAGACAAAGCAATCAAACTAGGTGCAAAGTCCTAGAATTGATAACATTAAGGGAGAAAGCAAAAAATGCAATTAATTAAGGTTACCTTATTTGATGTAGAAAAACTATCAAACTATTCCCAAGGCATCTCTAGCCATCTCTGTTGTAGGGTGTTACTACCATAATTTTTATGAATTCATGGCCAGGAAAGACACTAGTTTCTCCTCTCTACACTTGACCAAACATCATCTATATTGATTAGAATTGTAAGGGATAATGATGTTTATTCGAACACAAATAAACCAACATAATCTGTAGTTGTATATGTTAATTTGTAAAGTGGTAAGCTATGTTGGAATGTGTCAGGTTCATTGTATAATGTCACTAATATCTTATTTGTTGTTTCTTTTGCAGGGGTAGGCCTGATAGTTGTGTTAAAGAGACTTTTGGAGATGAGAAACTCACGAAACACAAAAAAAAAATAGAAGGAATCTGCCCAATTTAAAGGTCAATGACTTAAGAGAAAAGGCCAGGTTGGGAATGGAAAGATTGAGACATGGTCCTATCATTGCCCTAGATCCTGCCACTGATCCTAACACAGTTGTTGACATGAAAACCTCTTGTTCATAACCACGAGTAAAGCGGTCGCATCCAACGGACCCAACTCAAATTCCAACATCAACACAATCTCCAACCAACAATCCATCAACGAGTCATTCTGAAGTTCCTCATGACACAAGAATTTTGGGAGATGCTGCATGTGTAGAGATGGACATACAAGCCTTGCTTAATTTTCAATCTCCCCAAGAACACCACAAACCTGTTGACCACACTCCCATTATGGCCCAATCTATGAACGAAGAACCACAACAAACAAGCTTCGGTATTCATGTCTCATGTCCACCCTCCCTACCTCAACTGTCCAATGCAAGAAGAAGAACTCCTAGACGTATTCATGTGGATGAGAGTGCTATGTCGGGGCTTGAAGGAAAGTTGTCAAAACGTACTATCGAATGGCAACGCAACAAAATTGTGAAAGAATATTTTGAATCCAAAGGTGATGCAGGTAAATGTCAATTATTGCTATGTTTGTTAAAGTCATGTTCTTTAGCTGTTGTTAGGAGAATTTTGGGAATAAAGATGGTTAAAAGTTCAGAGGCCAACAGTCATATTGTTAGAAATCTCCAATCTGCATTTAATGTGATTGGAAAGAAGTCTCGTACAAAAGATCTTTATGCGGCTCGTCGTGTTTTAGCGGAATTAGTTGTAAGCAAGTCCACAAGGCAACGTCGCCTGCTATCACACACTTCTCACATACTCAAATTAAATAGAAAAACTTTAAAAAAGTACTTTGTTATAAGAGAAAATCTTGACACTCCGGGTGGAAACGATTGTTGGGATTTTGTTAGTAGGTTGCCTCGTACAAATAGGAAGCTAATTGATGCTGTTAAGGAGTTAGTACAAAATTTTTGGCATGATCATACTAGACCTTCATCAAACCAAAGAGACGTGCTAAAATTGAGAAAAGGTTCTACTGAACGTGAGCCCCATGTTAAACACTTCCTTGACACCACACACAATTGAACCTTGGCCAAAGGTCCTTTGAGAAATGCAAACCATGGTACGTTCGTATATGCATTGATCGGAACACTTGTTGTTGTAGATACCACGTAGAATATGAATATTATTATGACACATATAAACATATATTTTGTGATTTGCATACTAACATTGTGCAGGGCTGCAATGAATCCATACTACCACTGAATGCATCAAGAGACTTTATCCACAACATCATGTGTCCAAGGCCCGAAGGACAAAAGTATTATAAAAAATAGTGTCTATATGGGACATGTTCTATGTGCAGTGGGTTTTCTCTTTTGAACCGTTGCATTCATGAAAGCAAGGACACAAAATTTGGCATGATGGGTGTGGAGATGCAGAGCTTCAAGTATGTGACCTATCAATTAGACAATGTCAGAGAATGTAAAAAGATTGCATTGGTAAAGTCACAGGTACAAATGAATATTGCATATTTTTCATATTACACGTTCAATTTATGGCATATACATTTTTCCAAAGGCCACATTGTATTATTTCCCTTGTTTCCATGGTAACAGGTACCTGTATGTGACTTTTTGATAGAATTCTACGAGAAAATCGAGCAGTATGTTCAACATGTGCATGTAGCGCGATGGCAAGATGAGCAGTACAGAAAATGCAGGGACACATTTCTTGTTGGAACCATAGTGTCAATTGTGGATTTTGCAGAAAATTACACCCTTCAGCCACAAAATGAAATCCAAAGTCAATACTACCATTCAGACCAAGTCAGCATCATGGTACATATTATGTATAGGCATGGGCCAGAGAGCAGCAATGACAAGAGGATAATACTGAAGGAGACAAACTTTTACATAAGTGATGATAGAACCCATGATCTGCATTATGTGCAACATTGTTTTCGAATTTTCTATGATTAGTTGAAGGAGAGAGATATATAGATGGATCAGCATTGGATATGGTCGAATGGTTGTGCGGGCCAGTTCAAAAATGCCCGAGTATTCCAATGGATGAGTACTTTGCATAAGACTTGCAATGTGTCGCATATCTGGAACTATTTTGAGACCGGGCACGGCAAAGGCGAGCATGATGGGGCCGGTGCATGCATCAATACTGCACTACGAAGGGAAGAGATGAGGTTTGACAGGGAACCTCATATCTGAGATGCAGAATCCATAGTTCAATGGTGCTTCGCAACAATGTCAGAACGAGCAAGAGATCAACAAACATCATCGGTGGCAGGACGTGTGGCGAGAAATTTTTGGCTAGTGGTTGACATAGATCAATCGCGTTCCTATAGTTGCGGCACAGTACAAGGAAAATGTGGATTTCATTCAGTTTGAAGCTCAAACAACCACATATTTGAAATATGGACGCGAAAGCTTTCATGCTTTTGCAACCCTTGCAGCAGTGGTGAATGGGATGAATGCGAATGCATGGACTGGGTTGATGAATGGGATCGTGTGTCACTTGCAGTAGACCAATGTGCAGTTGTTGAAATAACCTAGTTAGAGGAGGGCCAGTCACTGATTTCTACAGACTACAAGCATATCTCAGATCTTGTACAACCATGACACATATACACAGTTGTTGCACCGAAAGACAATGAATGGGGCGTGGATTATTGGTTGGAACGGTGCATCCAAGGTAAGCAAACCCTCTACGGATCATTAATTGACTATGAAGGAATTGAATTTTCTACTAGCTCGATGGTGGTTAAGGGGGAATATCTTACACTAGATGGGAAGTCAAGAAAGACTAGCAGGCATGTATTCATGGATTACAGACCAAGTTCAGTGCTGTATCACTTCACAAACTTGATCGTTGGCACAAACATCCATCTTCAGACAATGTTAAGCAAGAGCTCAACCAAGGTACGCTACTACCTGCCTCATTCAGAGCACGAGAGATTGATGGAGACAATTAGCAACAGAGAGGATCCAGATGGATTTATTGAATGAGGCCAGTCAACATTACATAAGAGAAAGAATTGCATCAAAGAATGTTATGTTCTACATCGAGGTATGTGTAGTTTTATGTTATTTCGTTGGTACATGCATTTTTTGTTGATACATACATACATACATGTCTTTGCCTATGTTTTTTATTTTTCCTATATGTATTAAACTGTTCCATGCTTCTCTTTTATGTTGAATAAAATGGTGATGTGATTTGGATCAAATTTGAGTAAATTGAGTTAGTATTTTCTTAAATATATCTATTTATGTTTGTAGCATTTGAAGATAGTGGTTTTGATAGGTTCTCAAGATTAGAATTACCTAGGTTTTAGGAAATTTTTTGAAGTACATAGTCTATTACAATGGTCTTGAAAATTTAACTTGGTAGATGAAACCTTCTAGGAATCCATGTATGGATAGAAGGGTCTTCCACTTGGGGTAGGGAGTTATCATAAGGTTTCAAGGGTGGTATTTTTGAGATCTATACTTGAGAGGGACTTGTCATCATCATAGATAACCACTTAGAAGGACTTGTCATCATCATCACCAACATCATCTCTAGGCTCCTCATCAACATCTCCATCATCATCATCTTCTTCATCATTACCATCACCATCACCACCATCGTCAATGTCTTCATCTTCGCCACCATCGTCAACGTCCTCATCATTGCCACCATCTTCATCATCATCATTAACTCTAACTCTAACCCTAATTCAATTTCCTTCTATAACTCTAGCCCCAACCCTCACCCAAACCCTAGCACTAATCCATCTTCTTCATCATCGCCATCGCCATCACCATCACCATCACCATCACCATCACCATCACCATCACCATCACTGTCACCATCACCATTGCAGAGTTGACTCCCGTGTGCAAAAATTGCACACTCCCTCACTAAGAAAAACCCTAGTTTCCAAGATGGACGTTCAATATGGCAATATGGAAACAAGACCGAAGGAGAGGGGTACCCCTGGCACTATCCCGACGTCTTGAATCCAACGGAGTCGACGGTTCGTCGATCGGAGCCACGGTCTTCATTCTATGGCTCGTTCTGTCTTGCATCCAAAAGGCCTTCAAGGACACCTGCTGGATACCTACCGAGGGCATAGAAGTCCAATCGTGCAGCAAAATCGGGCTTCGGGGAGTCTTGCAGGTGTGTCTAGGCAGGTTCCGGCCGAGACCAATGGTCGTAAGTGCTCGACGAACGATGTTGCAAAGTTGTTCCTCGTGTGCAAAAATTGCACACTCCCTCACTGAGAAAAATCCTAGTTTCCAAGATGGACATTCAAGACGGCACCGAGGCCATGGGACTAGAAGAGAGGAGTGCCGCTGGCACTATCACGGCGTCCTGAATCCAACGGATTCGACGGTTTTTCAATCGGAGCCACGGTTGCCATTCTATGGCTTGTTCCGTCTCGCATCCAAAAGGCCTTCAGGGACACCTGATGGATACCTGGTGGGGGCATAGAAGTCCAACCGTGCAGCAAAATCGGGCTCCAGGGAGTCCTGCAGGTGTGTCTAGGCAGGTTCCTGCTGGGAACATTGGTTGTAAGTGCCCGATGGATGATTTTGCAAAGTTGACCCCCGTGTGCAAAAATTGCACACTCCCTCACTAAGAAAAACCTTAGTTTCCAAGATGGACGTATAAGATGGCACCGGGGCCATGGGACTGAAGGAGAGGGACGCCCTTGGCACTATCCTGGTGTCCTAAATCCAACAGAGTCAATGGTTTGTCGATCAGATCCACGATCGTCATTCTATGGCTCATTCTGTCTCGCATCCAAAAGGCCTTCAAGGACACCTGCTGGATACCTGCCAGGGGCATAGAAGTCTAACTGTGCAGCAAAACTGGGTTTCGAGGAGTCGTGTAGGTGTGTCTAGGCAGGTTTCAGTTGGGAACGCTAGCCATAAGTGCCCGCTGGACGATTTTCCAAAGTTGACCCTAATGTGAGGGCCATCCAAATTTTCTCAAGGGGGGCATTTCTCGTCCGGAGGCCCCCGGGCATGCGTGGCCACCGTGGACAGGTCCACTGTGGCCACGTGGACCTGTGGGGGCCAACGGAATCCAAGTATGCTCGCTGGTTTGGGTTCCGTGGCCCTGGGGCAAATCCTCCAGGTGTCCTTGAACGGCCCCGGGGTGCCCGACTAGAATGCCTATGGCACCCGGACCGTGGCTCGGTTCGTGAATCCGTCGACTCTAGCGGGTCCGTGACGGCGGGTTTCAGCTAGGGGACTCCTGACAGCGTCCCCCGAAGACCCAGAATCGGTGCCAACGAGCCATCTCCGGAGCTAGGGTTTTTCTTAGTGATGGCCATTCCATATTCGCTCAAGGGGGCCATTTCTCGTCCGGAGGCCCTCGGGCGTGTGTGGCCACCGTGGACAGGTCCACTGTGGCCACGTGGACCTATGGGGGCCGACGGAATCCAAGTCCGCTCTCCGGTTTGGGTTCCGTGGCCCCGAGGCAAATCCTCTAGGTGTCCCTGATGTTGGGAATTTTATATCTCTTGACATGGTGGCTGCGTGTACAACACGATCCCTTTCCTAGTAGTGATTCGCCTGCACCGGGCACGTCCGGAGGGGGGGGTTTTAGAGGGGGGGGTAGCCCGATAGGGCCCACCCCCTTCCTTTCGGACCGTTAGGTTCCAAAACTCCATGGAGGGGGGCATTAGGCCCCCAGAGTCCGCGTGGAGTGCAAAATTTTTTGGGTTGCTTTTTGCTTTTTCGCAATTTCGACCCATTGTACTCTATTTAATCCTGGTAAAAGGGATTAGGGTTGTAACCTAATTTTGGGTATACGAATTAGGGTTTTAGATGCTGTAGAATACCATATATTGTAAACATATAATGAAAAGGAGCTGTGCGGCTCTAAGTTTTGCTGGTTTTTTCCCGGTTAAGGGTTTCCAGGTGAAAATCTCTGTGTAATGTGTGTGCCATTGGGTATTTTCTGTTAATGCTTAAGAATCAATATAAGTTTGTACTTCACTGTTAAGGTTTAAAACTTACACCTGAATGGCCCCGGGGTGCTCGACTAGAATGCCTGTAGCACCCGGACCGTGTCTTGGTTCGCGAATCCATTGACTTCGACGGGTTTGGGACGGCAGGTTTCAGCTAGGGGACCCCCCACAGCGTGCCCCGAAGACTCGGAAGCGGTGCCAATGGGCCATCCCCAGAGCTAGGGTTTTACTCAGTGAAGGCCATTCCAGATTCGCTCAAGGGGGCCATTTCTCGTCCGGAGGCAGAAGAAGATCAATTTTCGACAAAACAATGTAGTTAGCAGAAGAAGATCAATTTTCGACAAAACAATGTAGTTATTACATGTGGAGGCAACGGTTTCCCATGGAAAATGAGTGTAGGGTTGAGCAGAGGAAAGATGTTGGGAAATGGGCTATTACATTGGCTTTTCCGATGGGAAAGTGGTTTACAGAAGGAAATATGGTGGCTGTAGGTATCTATGCTTTTCTTCCGACGGAAATAGGATTTCCCTCGGAAGAAAAGCGCAGATGCCTACAGCCGCCAAAGCATAGGATTTCCGTCGGAACAAAAGCGTAGATACCTACAGCCACCAAAGCATAGATACCTACAGCTGCCCATCGGAAAAGCTAATGTAATAGCTCATTTCCCAACATCTTTCCTCTGCTCAACCCTACACTCATTTTCCACGGGAAACAACTACCTCCACATGTAATAACTACATTGTTTTGTCAAAAATTGATCTTCTTCTGCTAACTACATTGTTTTTGTCAAAAATTGATCTTCTTCTGCCTCTGGACGAGAAATGGCCCCCTTGAGCAAATCTGGAATGGCCTTTGGGTGCTATGGGAATTCTAGTCGGGCACCTCGGGGCTGTTCAGGGACACTTTGGGCATTTTCTTCGCGGTCCTGGACCCGCCGGAGTCGACGGATTCACGAACCAAGCCACGGTCTGGGTGCCACGGGCATTATAGTCGGCCACCCTGGGGCCATTCAGGGACACCTAAAGGATTTTCCCCAGGGCCACGGAACCCAAACCGGCGAGCGAACTTGGATTCCATCGGCCCCCACAGGTCCACGTGGCCATTGTGGACCTATCCACAGTGGCCACGCACGCCCGGGAGCATCTGGACGAGAAATGGCCCCCTTGAGTGAATCTGGAATGGCCAACAGTGAGTAAAACCCTAGGTCCAGAGATGGCTCATTGGCACCACTTCCGGGTCTTTGGGGACGCTGGGGGGGTCCCCTAGCTGAAACCCATCGGAGTCGACGGATTCGCGAACCGAGCCATGGTCCAGGTGCCACAGACATTCTAGTCGGGCACCCCGGGGCCGTTCAGGGACACCTGGAGGATTTTCCCCGGGGCCACGGAACCCAAACTAGCGAGTAGACTTGGATTTCGGTGGCCCCCACAGGTCCACGGGGACATTGTGGACCTATCCACGGTGGCCATGCATGCCCGGGGGCATCCGGACGAGAAATGGCCCCCTTGAGCAAATATAGAAGGGCCATCACTGAGCAAAACCCTAGATCCGGAGATGGCTCGTTGGCACCACTTCCGGGTCTTCGGAGGATGCTATGGGTGGTTCGCTAGCTGAAACCCACCATCCCGGACCTGTCGGAGTCGATGGATTTCCGAACCGAGCCATGGTTTGGGTGCCATGGGCATTCTAGTTGGGCACCTCGGGGTCGTTCAAGGACACCTAGAGGATTTGCCCCGGGGCCACGGAACCCAACCCGGTGAGAGGACTTGGATTCCGTCGCCTCCCATAGGTCCACGTGGCCATTGTGGACCTATCCACTGTGACCACGCACGCCCGGGGGCATCTTGACGAGAAATGGCCCCCTTAAGCAAATTTGGAATGGCCATCACTGAGAAAAACCCTAGCTCCAGAGATGGCTCGTTGGCACTGCTTTTGGGTCTTCGGGGGACGCTGTGGGCGGTCCCCTAGCTTAAACACGCCGTCCCGGACCTGCCGAAGTCGACGGATTCGCGAACTGAGCCACAGTCTGAGTGCCATGGGCATTCTAGTCGGGCACCTCGGGGCAGTTCAGGGACACCTAGAAGATTTTCCCCGGGGCCACAGAACCCAAACCGGTGAGTGGACTTGGATTCCTTCAGCCCCCACAGGTCCACGTGGCCACAGTGGACCTGTCCACGGTGGCCACACACGCCCGGGGGTCTCCGTACAAGAAATGCCCCCCTTGAGAAAATTTGGATGGCCCTCACATTGAGGTCAACTTTGGAAAATCATCTAGCGGGTACTTATGGCTAGCGTTCCCAACTGGAACCTGCCTAGACACACCTACATGACTCCCCGGAACCCAGTTTTGCTACATGGTTGGACTTCTATGCCCCCGGCAGGTATCCATCAAATGTCCCTGAAGGCCTTTTGAATGCGAGACAGAATGAGCCATAGAATGACGACCGTGGATCCGATCAACGAACCGTTGACTCCATTAGATTTAGGACACCGGGATAGTGCAAGGGGCGCCCCTCTCCTCTGGTCCCGTGGCCCCGGTGCCATCTTGTACGTCCATGTTGGAAACTAGGGTTTTGCTCAGTGAGGGAGTGTGCAATTTTTGCACACGGGGGTCAACTCTGCAAAATCATCCGTCGAGCACTTATAGCCAGCGTTCCCAGACGAAACCTGCCTAGACACACCTGCAGGACTCCACGAAGCCCGGTTTTACTGCACAATTGGACTTCTATGCCCCCAGCAGGTATCCAATAAGTGTCCCTGAAGGCCTTTTGGATGTAAGACGGAAGGAGCCATAGAATGATGACCGTGGCTCTGATCGATGAACCGTCGACTCTGTTGGATTTGGGACGCCGGGATAGTGCTAGGGGAGCCTCTCTCCTCCGGTCCCATGGCCCCGGTGCCATCTTGTATGTCCAACTTGGAAACTAGGGTTTTGTTCAGTGAGGGAGTGTGCAATTTTTTCACACGGGGGCCAACTCTGCAAAATCGTCCGCCGGGCACTTACGATCAGCGTTCTCAGCTGGAACCTACCTAGACACACCTGTAGGACTCCCCGGAGCTCAGTTTTGCTGCACAGTTGGACTTCTATGCCCCCAGCAGGCATCCAGTAGGTGTCCCTGAAGGCCTTTTGGATGCAAGACGAAACGAGCCATAGAATGACGACTGTGGCTCCGATTGATGAACCGTCGAATCCATTGGATTTAGGACGCCGTGATAGTGCCAAGGGCGCCCCTCTCCTCAGGTCTTGTTGCCCCGGTGCCATCTTGAACGTCCATCTTGAAAACTAGGGTTTTGCTCAGTGAGGGAGTGTACAATTTTTGCACACGGGGGTCAACTCTGCAAAATCATCCGCCGGGCACTTACGGCCAGGGTTCCCAGCCAGAACTTGCCTAGACACACCTGCAGGACTCCCCGGAGCCTGGTTTTGTTGCACGGTTGGACTTCTATGCCCCTAGAAGGTATCCAACAGGTGTCCCTAAAGGCCTTTTGGATGCGAGACAGAACGAGCCATAGAATGACGACCGCAGCTGCCGATCGACGAACCGTCAACTCCGTTGGATTCAAGACGTTGGGATAGTTCTAGGGGCACCCCTCTCCTTCGGTCCCGTTGCCCCGGTGCCATCTTGAACGTCCATATTGGAAACTAGGGTTTTTCTCAGTGAGGGAGTGTGCAATTTTTGCACACGGGAGTCAACTCTGCAAAATCGTCCGCCGGGCACTTATGATGATGATGATGGTGATGATGATGGTGATGGTGATGGTGATGGTGATGGTGATGGTGATGGTGATGAAGATGATGATGATGGAGAAGATGATGATGATGGAGATGTTGATGAGCAACCTAGAGTTAGAGTTAGAGTTAGGGTTAGATTTAGAGTTAATGATGATGATGGATATGGTGGTGATGATGAAGACGTTGATGATGATGGTGATGGTGACGGTGACGGTGATGGTGATGGTGATGGTGAGGATGAAGAAGATGGCTTAGTGCTAGGGTTTGGGTGAGGGTTAGGGCTAGATTTATAGAAGGAAATTGAATTAGGGTTAGAGTTAGAGTTAATGATGATGATGAAGATGGCGGTGATGATGAAGACGTTGATGGTGGCGGTGATGGTGATGGTGAGGATGAAGAAGATGGTTTAGTGCTAGGGTTTGGGTGAGGGTTAGGGCTAGAGTTAGAGTTAATGATGATGATGGTGACGGTAACGGTGATGGTTATGGTGATGGTGAGGATGAAGAAGATGGCTTAGTGCTAGGGTTTGGGTGAGGGTTAGGGCTAGAATCATAGAAGGAAATTGAATTAGGGTTAGAGTTAGAGTTAATGATGATGATGAAGACATGATGATGATGATGACGGTGATGGTGGTGGTGATGGTGATGGTGAGGATGAAGAAGATGGCTTAGTGCTAGGGTTTGGGTGAGGGTTAGGGCTAGAATCATAGAAGGAAATTGAATTAGGGTTAGAGTTAGAGTTAATGATGATGATGATGGTGACGGTGACGGTGATGGTGATGGTGATGGTGAGGATGAAGAAGATGGCTTAGTGCTAGGCTTTGGGTGAGGGTTAAGGCTAGAGGTATAGAAGGAAATTGAATTAGGGTTAGAGTTAGAGTTAATGATGATGATGAAGATGGTGGCGATTATGAAGACATTGACGGTGATGGTGATGGTGATGGTGAGGATGAAGAAGATGGTTTAGTGCTAGGGTTTGGCTGAGGGTATGTGCTAGGGTTTGGGAAGATGGTTTGGAAATAGTTCTTCATTGAATCTCATAATTTTCCTATAAATCAAAGCCATGGGGTAGACTTGAAGAAGAGAATAAATGTAAGGTCATGTGGGAATAAAGAGCTTGGAGATCAAACACCTCATTCTCTCATCTTTACCATTCATTGTATTCATTCTTACTTGAGTTATTTCATTAAGGAAGTAAGTGTTCTTCAGTCACTATAGCTAGAGAGAGATTTTAATAAGGAAAATGACCCATCCCAAGGATAATGTTGGAGCTAAATTGCCTCAAATCATTTTTTCTCAAATGATGTTACACATTTGTATGCTTTTCCATTTGAAGAATATATGAGTTTTGTTTTTTCCATCCATTTATTGTATTTGAATTACATTCTTGTATTTAATATTATGATATGATTGCTTGCATGCTTCTTAGTTATTTATTTTCTATTATAGTACTCTCATGCTTGTCAAATAAATAACCACTGTATATTGTCTCACTCACAACTTGGATATATTAACAAATTTTGCTCATCATTGCAACAAAATCCCTAAAATAGATTGACTACTCCATTTTGGGTTTAGAATCTTGATCAGTTAATCTTACTTACTAGGTTGTTTTTAGTTGTTTTCTAACCTCTAGTGACATGCAAAGTCATTAACTAGCATGCAAACTCACTTAGCAACCCTTGTAAGGAATCAAGGTTTTTGGAATTTTATTTTGCATGATCTTGGTGACTTGCACATTTTTTCTCTTTTTCTCAGAAGAGTTCAATGGTAGAATCCCTAATTTTCATTAGTGTTCCATAGTGTCCAATGTAATATGCATGCAAATTCATTTCATAGGAAGTGTAACTATTTACTTGTGTAACTTGCATAGTTATCTTTGTAACAAGTCGTGAATTTTTAGTTAGTTTTAATTGTATGTTTTGTCAGTAGCTTAGCTTGAGGGAAAATTTAAATTTTCCAAGAAGTAAGTTGATGTTCTTGTAATTTTACATCTCATCAACCATGATTATTAATTAAATCGCATAAGGGATAGAAGGTGGACTCATAATTCCTAAGTGTCTAATCACATAAATGGATTATCATTTGTCATTTGCACATGGATTCATAACTAAGGGCACTATATACTACCTATTGAATTGTTATTTTTATTTATATTATTTAAACTCATCTCAAAAGAATAGTTAAGAATTTAATCAATTACCATTTGTAGTCATTTCCATTATGTCACATCCCCTCCCATCGTTCCTGAGCAAGGCAGAGAACATGACACTAAAACCACTTGCGCAGGTTTGGTAAATTCTAGAATGTAAATGATTAGATGATTGTAAACATTCATTCAATAAACCATAAACATTTAGGATATGTTGTGTGTAATTGCTTAAGACAAATTTGTGAAATAATAACCATTCAAATAACATGCAATTAACACTATGATCCACAGATGAGAGTTCTAAATCAAAGACAAAATCATGTATGCAAAAATGTAATCAAGGACAAACTCATATACATAAGTGAAAATCCATCTATTAATATGCAAAAATGATCCAATCATGTACAATTTTTGGAAAAATGGAACATCGTTCCCAGCGTCTATATAATGGAAACTCGTGCCCCGTACAAAAAAAGGAAACTCGTGCCCTATACAAAATATGGCTCATGGTGCCCTATATAAAATATGGCAACTCATGCCGAAAATGCCACATTGTGGCTACTGTACATAGGAGGGTCTCTCAATCCTTCTGCCCACCCTCGGAGCTCCCAGGTGCATCTCCAAAATCAATCTTCCTCTTCTTCGTGCTAGAGGAAGCTGGGTCCTTCCGGCGTCTTTGAGCACGTCCCCCTGAGCCCTGAAACGACAACACTAATATGTTAACTTTTCCTGGAAATTATACAAGTATAAAACATAATTTCAAACTAAAAATAGTTTTCAAATCTTGGATAAATCACCGCATGCGAGACTGTAAGTCATGAGGGGGTATCCCTCCTCCGTGATCCAAGTCTCTCGGCAATGCCACCCTACAACATTTAGAACAATCAGATCAATGCTGAAACTAGATGCATATAGTAATTTCCATTAAAATTGAACGAGAGTTAAATGATAAACTAGTCAATCTCACCGTGAACAAAATCGGTTGGTCTTCGGGGCTGGCAGATGGAGCAGTCGGCTGGACAGCCTGCTTCGATGCTAGGGTGGACGGTCAAGGGGAGGATGTATCCACATCAACGGTGGCTACACCACTGGGGGTAACAGTGGAAGAAGGGGGCGTGGCAGGAGGAGGCATGGAATGGGGTGGGGGAAGTGGAGATGTACGTCTAGGGCTATAAACCCCAACTGGTTGTAGTATGGATGGGCGCACCCTGGAAGGGGAAGCGAGTGTGGTGGGAGAATGTGGGGGGGGGGTGAGGTCTGTGTTGTGGTAGAGGGATGGGTGACTGTGGATGGGTGGTGTGTCGTGGTTGGATGGGGGAGGGTGGGAACATGGGAAACTGATACGAAGGTGTAGCTGGATATGATGCGTAAGGGGGAGCTGGATGGAATTGTGGTGCTATATAGGAGGGGGGGGGATGGATGGAAGGGGTTGCGGAATGGGGCATGTATGCCAGGGGATACAACTGGAATATAGGGTGGCCGAAAGGTTGGGGAGGGAGGAATAACGACACTGGCAGGCCGAGGTGCTCGCACCTGCATACACATTTATAACTTCATGGTTTAATATACAAAAATATAAATATACACAGACAAGTCATCGTATTTGAAATTAAATTTATGCTTTAATACACACAATACCTACGCATGGGGATAAATGTTGGTCCCCAGTGGCGGTGGCTGGTCGCTGGAGCCCACAAACACCTATGCGAACACTACAATTTTTAGTCTGAATTTATAAAAACAATATTAACAATATTAAACACAATGAAAATGAGAATGACAATGATGGTACTTAGAAAACATGACTGCAATAAATTTATATTCAAGTTAGATGATATCCAATATTCTGAAAGGATAGAAGGTGGCATGGCATGAAATTAAAATTAAATAAGGTGAGAGGGCATAGAAGGTGACATGGTGAGCTTTTCCTTTTCTAGAGTCATCTCCATGAGTAGGTGAGCTTTTCCTTTTCTAGAGTCATCTCCATGAGTAGGTGAGCTTTTCCTTTGGTCCTAGAGAGATGTACAGTGTCTCATAAGAAAATGGAATTCATGTCCATTTACAAATTTGAATTGGAAACCTATGTAATGTGTTTGGGTTCTTGGTGAAGAGTTCCTAGGTTTTGATGTCTTCTTATAGATTTGTAGTTCTCTAGAAGCTTGATTCACCTAGTGGAAAAGTATTTGCATCCCTAGAGTGAGGATCTTGAGTCCCTTTATTTCCATAACATTTACATCATCAAATAAAATGGCATGTCATTATTTAAATTTGCAAAGAGGTGGTAAATAGCAGTTAAGTTAGTGTGCATGTTATTTAATACACTTTAGAGTGTCGATCGTTAGAAAAAGGAAGAAAGAGAAATCTTTTTCATGGTTAACTTACTTACAAGCTTGAATGTGCCATGTTCTTTTGCATTGAATGAGTAATTATGTGTTCTTGATTGAATAGCTATGTTGTCAGAATGATATCACTTGATTGAAATCAAAGAAATCTTGAGTGAAATGAGTTAAATGAGTATTCTTGATGCCAAATATTTTATTGAGTTGAATTTGAATCAAGATAATAGCAAGGCCCCATAGACCATATTTGTAAGATTATCGCTCTTCCTTATGGGCCTCACATCATTTTCAAAAACTTTAGTGACAATACATGTGATAAGTTGTTTTACGTTGTTTATATGTCTTTCCTAATAGCATGTTCTAGGAGTAGTAGTATGATTACTTTCAGTCTCAAGTATTATATTACATTGGAAATCCCGTGATAATAAACTAGGGTAATAAGGACATGAGAAACATCAGGTTCTTGAATTTCTAGAAGCTTGGCCACTATGATTCTCTTTTGGCCACTATGAAGATGTTGGCGGTGATGGTGATGGTGATGACAACGTTAATGACAAAGGCTTGAGGAATGGAAAAGAAGATGATGATGTGGATTGCTTGAAGAACACACATGGCATGAAGAACCATGGAGGTGGGCATTGGAGCCATTGGAACACCTAATGAGCTAAATGACCCATTCTGTGGTCATTTGTGGTTTGATGGGGAAGTGGAACCCTTGGTGATGGTCCATGCTACCATTTGATGATGGGATTGATGTCCATTGAAAGCATGTTGATTAAATAATAAATGATTGACTCTTGATGGTGGAACCCACATTGAAACCCACATACAAATTGAATCAACCCTTATCTAATGGCACTTATGATGGATGTTGAAGCCCTTGAACCTTGAAGATGTCCATATGTGGAATCCTTGATGTATGGTGATGAAGACATAATGTATTGTTGCCTTGGGGTTCTTGGAATTGTTTGTGGTCTATTGTTGTGGATGTGATGGAGCCCTTGCCCTTATAATTGCTTGACGAAACCTTTGATGCTGAAGTATTTAAACATGATGATGTAGAAGCCCACAAAAAAAATGAGGAAGCCCTAAGTTTCTAATGTGGCCTTTGATGTGGTTGTGTGAAGTCAAACCAAAACAAGCATGCAAATAAAACATTGTATGTGAACTATTATGTGTCCATTCAAAGGACAAAGTCGGATCAACAATTAAAAATAAAAATAAAATGAAAATTACATAGACAGGTCGATTGAATATCATGTGATATGATGTGCATGTACAACAGAAAGACATGACGATATAGACAGTATGAAGAGACTAATGATATTTTGGGCAGCAGTTTGGTGAAAGGAGAGAATGATGTATTTGTGTATATCCTGGTTAAAATTATGACAAAGTGATGATGAGCAGAAAGTGATATAAATGTGGATATGCTTGATATCTTGACAACAGAATGATAATTTTCCTATGGTTAATGACAGTTTGATGACAGGTTAAAGATGTGAATGTAGATAGAATATCAATATGTTTGAGAAGATGCTTGACATAATGAAACAGGGACAGAATGATGATTGAAGACAAGGTGCTGGCAATAGATTGATGAATGAGATGATGTGAATAATGACATGACTGTGATATGTATGATATGTGATAACTATGTAATCGTAAATACAAGCAGGGTCTTGTATCCATTTTCTTAGTAGGATCTAAGAAAAACTAGGCTAGGTCCTAGATGATGAGTTGGTGCTCATTGTATCAGCTGGTGCTGAATTGCCTCACGGTTGTAGCCGTTGAACCAAATACAAAATATTACAAAAAATATATCTAGTCTCGTATTATGTGTTGATGTGTTTCATTAGTTGATAGTTAGTTCATTGATGAATATGATGTGAATGTGAAATGATGATATAAGAGTTGGTGATTGAAGTTGAAATTAAATAAAGTATAGGCTCACGGATTCACCCCCCTCTCTCAGTGAGCATTGTGTCTAACACAAATGTTTATAGTTTTGTTAGGTTTTCATGTTTTATAAGGTTTCATTTTTTTTTTGGTGGGATTATACGAATTTATATCTCTCAAATAAATTAGACAATATTATAAACACAACTCTAAAATATGATGATAATATGGTAATTACTCAATGCTAATTAATTTGTAATTACTAAACACAAATTACTCGTAACTGGATCTAATTATTTGAAGTAAAGAAGTTACCTGTGTGTATGGTGCCGCAATCTCCTCTGCTACCTCCATGGCTCCATCGAGGTCAAAGGGATCGACGTTCTCCCACCTGGGGGGTGGAGACCCGACAATGAATAACTGAACATTAAAACAAATAAAGTCAACAATGTGTAATTCAAAGTTAACTATATTAAACAATACGATATCAAATAAAATACAACAAATACTTGAACATTAAATAAAACAATAGCAAACCTGATCCATGAAGCTCCCTGTGGCATGCTGCTGCATATCACCATGGCAAGAATGACCACAATGAGAACAACGATGTGCCGTTGTTCCAGCAGAACTAGAAGGCCCCACCTGGGTTCCACCTATACCCGACATGTCTCGGCCACCACCCATAGACTGTGTAGTTGTCTGTGTCTCATCGATGTCCTCCCGGCTTTGGGAAGACATGGCCACAAATTTGGTATGTCTAAGCAAGTCATGTGTGGCATGCCTGACGGAGTCATGAATCTCATCTAGACCGCTACCAAACCCGAGTGGCTAAGGAGGGGGGTTTGGCTCTCTTCTGGGTGCAGGAGGTCCTCTAAGCGGGTTGCGGTGTGCCTGAGGTCGATCTTAGGCAGAGCCAAGACTGACGCCCTGAAACTCAGTGATGTCAAAATAGTTGACATGGTACCCTAGCTCAAACTTAACCCACAATTTTCGAAGGAAATACTGTGGGACCTCCAAATTGTTGCACGGGGGCCTGTCAAACACCATGAACCACCTCTGTCTCCAGTTATCTCTCCATGGCTGGTAAATGCACCAGTCCATGCAAAATCGATGCCTTGTCAAAGCTGGAGGCTGTCCGGTCGAGGGAACTATGAACTTGCTATACAACTGGGCTTTGCTGATGTTGAGGTCTTTTATTTGCTCTTTGGACAACCCAATGGAGTAGTGTTCCCTCATTCGAGCCCTGTATTGGCTCAAGTTTGTTATCTCACTGTGTGCAATATTGATTGATTCAATAATTTTTTGAAGTGATGAAGCCAAGGAAACCCAAGAGGGTTCCCTGGTACTGTTCAATTCATTACTTAGTGCCCTCAATTGATTTAAGTATTGGTGTAATTGATCTTCAGGGTTTTCATTGGGTTCATTGTCGGTTCCCATATTCTCTTCTGGAGGTCGGGTTTCATCGGATGGTGGTGGTGTGTCTGACATCTTGTTAGGTGTGTATATGGCCTGCAATTAAATTTCCTTGGTTTTTTAATGGATTGTATTTTTTTTTTTAAATTAATATTCAAATGGAAAACAAAAAAAAACAAAAATAAAGACAAATTTGTGCTTTGAGGAGCACTTACCTGGAGAAATGGATGGCACCATGGTGTAGGGGCGATTGCTTGGTGTTGATGACGACAGGGGTGCACGAGGACGCGTTCGCGAGGTTGAAGGTGCGCTCGCGGGTTGGTAATTTAGCTCACGGGTCTGTCAAAAATGACAAAACCCGTGAGCTCTGTTTTTTTATTTATAAAAAAACAGAGGTGCGCACGTGCCACTAACGGGTGCGTGCCAATATGTGCGTACGCGTCAAGGGCGCGTGCGCGCCCCTTTTGTCCATGTGGGATGAACCACGTGGACGTTCAACATTGCCGAAGCAGGGACACATGCGCACCTTTGGAGGCACGTGCGCATCCTTTTTTTTTTCCGCTCACGTGCCCTTATTGCGGTTATTTTGGGTACCAGCTTCGTGCGGGTACCCAAAAATAGAATAATACAAACTTATATAATTTGACATAGTAATTTGAATATAAAAAAAGATTGGTGAAAACTATTTTTGGGACACAAGTCTTACTAATATTGAGCCACTGATGTGATACATTTTTCCATTCAAATTGACAACCATGGGGTTCAATTTAATCAACGTGTTTTTGTGGGGAATGGTCAAAATTTTATCGACCAGTTCATGGTTCCTGCTTTCTTCTTTCGGCCATTCACTTTCCCTTGGCTATAAATGAATAAGAAGAAACCACTTTCAACTTCAAAATTGTTTATAAGCTTTTCTGCCCATGAGTAAAAGTAATTGTTTCAACCAATGACTAAGACTACAAGAATAATAAAATATTACTAAGTTTTAACATATATCAAATAAATCATTTTCAAGAAAATGTGAATTGATCTACATCATCTATGCCTATGTCGAATCACAAATGTTAACCCAACTCAATATCAAAATATCAAAAACAATTTCATGTTTAAGAAAACACATACTAGTTTCATTAAAATTTGTTTTTAGATTATTATCAACTTTATAGAAAATTTGAAAATAACATCTTACCAAAATTAGTAGCTCCAAGTCCAGGGCAGCGAGAGGAGAGTAGTTCCAGAATTTATAGAGAAATGGGTATCTAAATTCAACATTTGCTTCTAAATTCTAAGGCCCATAACCAAAAATCAAGCATGCCTAAAATTCCATAGGTGATGTTTGGTAAATTTAGTAGCTGGTAAATTGTTGGTGCTTGGTAAATTCAGTAGCTGATAAATTGTTGGTGCTTGGTAAATTCAATAGCTGATAAATTGCTAATGCTTGGTGGGTGGATGGGTTAATTATTTCATTAACATAGCTTAAAACTAATGAGTTCTTTTAAAATGGTACCCACCTCTCTCTTGGAGTTGCACTTTAGGACTTGAAAACTGACTTATCCTCTGAAGGAAGGGCACAAAGGGCACAGAAAGGCACAGAAAGGCATTGGGACAACGCTAGGCCAATATAAGAAGAACAAAAAGAAATGAAATGAAAGCAAAGGCATCCCCATTGAAGGAAAATGCACCCACCTACTTGTCAATCAAATGGGAAAGTTTCAATCCCCGTTATTACATATATAATAACAACCACCTACTGCATGCCACTTATTTAGGTGTACACATATCTTACACAGCTTATTAATAAAAATTAATGACAGTTTGAAAAAATAATTAATCGTCAAAAACACGTTCTAAAAAATTGTTTGCCCATTCTTTAAGATGGTTTGTTAACATTTTCAACCATATTTTGATGGGTAAAAGGCCTCTTGACGTACCCGTCAAATTCCAACCCTGAATGAGATCTATCACGGTTTTTCGGCCGAAACATTTAAGCTTTATTTCAAAATGAAAACACATGTTTTTTTTTTATATATGGTTTTGAAGTCATGTGATTTTAAGATAATCAAATATAGATTTAAATTAAAAAACCTTATAAATTAAAAATATATAATTAAAAAAACATCTCATTAAAATTAGGTATTTAGCTTATTAATAAAATTATTTCATTTTTATGAAATGTAAAATTATAATTGATAAAAATATCTCATTAAAAATATGTATTTAGCCTATTAATAAACTTATTTAATTTTATGAAATGTAAAAATAATGTAAACTTTTAATTATTTCGAATTTTTACAATCTTTAATCATATTGAAATTTTATATTATTTAAATTCTATTTTTATTAAAAAATGAATTATTATTTTTTAAATAATTTTGTTCTATATCTTCATTACAATTTTATATTATTTAAATTCTATTTTTATTGCAAAAATAAATTATTATTTTTAAATAATTTTGTTCTTGCATTCAAATTGTGCATCCTACATATCTTATATTTACAATTTCAATAATTTTCTCTAAATTTTGAAAAAAAAATTCAAAAATTTCATTATATAATTTAAAATATAAAATAAAGTTAATATAGTTCATTATTATTTATTCATTAATATAGACACTAAACAAAGTCATCTATAATTGATACCATGTCTTCAAAATTACATAAATAATTTTTATTTATTCACTTATACACATTTTCAACAAAGTTATGTAGAGTTTATTGTTATGTATTCAAAATTATCCAAAATAAGTTAAACACAAGCTAATTATAAATTTCGATGGTGTATTGGAAAAGTTTAAACTATAACCTTTTAATTTTTTTTGTTTGTCACTTGATGATATCTATAGAATGTGAATTTGGAAAATTTGGAGTTTGTTAAATTTTAATATGAAAAAGATTTTATATATTTTAATTTTAATTTTATTATTATTATTTATTATTAATTAGTTTAATATTTTGAAATGTGTAAATTCGGAGGTGGCTGCTAATTGAGACACCAATTTCATGCATGAGATCTCATTGTTTGTGGGACAAGGGACCTCTAAAGTTTATATAGGTGTACATACCCTAAAGTCTACAAAAATGTACATACCCTATCCCCTCTGAATTTGAACCTTGAGGAAACTCATACTCTTAACAATTAATCTTGGTTAAATTATGGACAATTGTAAGAAGAGATTTTTCCAAAATATTGTTAATATTAAAAATAGTATTATACCTAAATTTAACCATAATATGTGATGTGATAAATATTTAGAGGATAAATAGAAAATTAAGATATTATAAGGAGGTGACCAACCCTAATTTTGAAGATGAAAAGTGTTTCTCTTTTTATAGCTGGCCTAATAAAGAAAACCAATATTGTTGAAATATAATCAAACTCTCATTAACCCCATAATGAAATAAGGATTTTGTAACCTTTTAAGTCACAACAACTATGGTGATTTAAGAATGCTTCTCTTAAAGCTTTTTGAGAATATAATTAAAACTCTAAAGAAAACCAAGTGACACCTTACTTTTTTAAGGCCACATAAACCAAAGTTGGTCTCAATGAAATTTAATAACTATGAGATCATCATTATAAAAAGAATATTATGATATTTTATAGAGTATATTATTTTTATTTTATTTATATTCATATTATTTCTATAAGATATTCTTATATTATTAAAAACATATATTTTTTTGGATGGCATCTTTATTGAATTATTATTATTTTCTAAATCCTAAAAGTAATGCATAATAATTATACAAATCAAGGTTCAATAATTATTCTCGATTTGGGTGAATATTGGGGACAAAATGGAGGGGTCCTAAACACGAGATGTGGAGGCCCCTCCCTTGCCCCCAATGTCTTTTCATAAATATGTTATAGACGACATGTCCTCAGGACAAGTAGCTGTAGACTTCACCTCCCCCTTGCATGTGTTAGTTGATGGCTTTGGAAGGCTATGTGCAGACTCTCCTCTTTCCACACACAAATATGATCCATTATGACTTGGTAGCGAAGGACACCCCAACTATCATGGAGACAAATGGGAAACAACTCTATAGGTATCTAAGGACCTATGCATTCAAGAAGCATTGAATCAAGGTTTTCCATAAACATGTAAGTGAATTCTCAGTGCGGTTTGTTTCAATTACAACTTGTGGAAGATAAGAATCAATCTTACAACTTGTGGAAGATAAGAATCAATCTCGTAACAAAGAACATGAGTCAAGTTTGTAGATTGTGGGTTGTTCTGTGAAACTCCTCTATCAAGATGGTGGCTCAAACCATGAGTGCTCGTAGAAAAATTAGTTATAGCCGTGAACTTTCCCATTGCCCATACACAATGTAGGAGATAGAAGAACCATCCTCCCGATTTCATAAAAATATCCCCGCCGACATTATGCTTGAGATCACATAGGCATAGAATTGGGTAAAGCATTAATACAAGGTTACATCAAAGAATGAGATTTGCAGATATGTTAGAGTTTAGATTCTAGACATGGGTACCCACCAAACCTATGACTCTAAATATCTTTAGATTGTCATACTCTATTGGCATACAAAATCTATGTTGGGAAAACTTTTAATGAATCATGAGGAACACAAAAGGGAAATCCTTCTGCATATGGATGAATTACAATTGCAAATGAAGAGCATGAATGAGAAAATAAATTTGATAGTCAAATCTACAATGGGTTTTGAGTTTAGGAATCAACCTCCTCGAAACAAAGTTCATCCTCCTACCTTGTCTTAAGCGGTGCCTATAATTTTCACAACTGATGATTAAGGTCATTCTATTTAGTTTTCTTAGGATGTGTGTTGATCTATCTCTTTTTGTATATCACAAATATAGCATTAGTATTTGAGTCAAGGATTATAGTCAAATTATAGACGACAACGTGTTTTGTTCATTATGGTTCTTAAAAACTCCAACTTGTAAACAATTGGTAATCCTTAATGATGACCTTTTGTTCTATTGTTGGTTTGGTTTCCCATGTGGCCAACGAGCTAACATTAGTTTACAAGAAAAAAATGTTTTTGAATATAAATTGTGAATAATTAAAAAGAAGGTTCAATAATTATGGAAATAGAAATCATAAGAAAGATAAAAAAAAAAATGATTTCATTTAAAAATATTATTGAATAACTATAGTGTTAATGAGTTAATTAAGAGAATGTGTGAAAATATGATTTTTTTTATATATTAATATTTTGAAAATGTAACTCAATCATCTTAGTATTATAAAGATGGTAAATTTTTTGTCCATTGGATGTAGCTTGGGTGGTTGGGAGGAATGATTGCTACCCTCCCCACCTAGGTTCAATTCACTATAAGTGACATGATGCTCTTGTTGAGCCCGCATGTAATGACTGTAATTCTGGCCATACCTTGATTCTACGGAATAACAGGTGTTGGCATATTTATCTTGAAAAAAAAGATGGTAAATTCTTTCTACCCACGACATTTTAGGAATTATTATATATGGTTTGACTATGAATTTAATCATATACTTTTATATTCTTAGTTATGATTATCATTTCCTTATATTATCTTAATTTTTGCTTATACTTTTTATCGTATTGCAATTTTTTTTTCAGCAAGAAAAAAAACCATACTTTTGATATTCAAAAAAATTGAATAAAAAAGTACATATCCAAAAATGGTCACCATATATCTAGATGAGTCTATTGTCACCATAATATGTAACAGATCAACATCATAGGAAATACTAAGTACTGTAGACAAATATCCAAAATCAATACAAAAAACATGAAACTCATCCTATATGAGATCACAGTCCTCCACATATATGTTCACATAACTAAAATATTAACGGAAAGAACTACAACATGAAAATATTAAAGGAGCCAATGTTTGTCACAGAAGACTCCTCATGTTCTCTCCAGTTGATGATACCTTCCTCTTCTTACAGGGCTTCTTTGGAGGGAGAATCTACTTCCACATTCATATCCTTGTATATATGTGATATGTCCATTGAAGTAAAGGAGGAGAGGAGTATTTTAGTTCGCCTACACCAGTTGAATAGAGACAACACCTGCAATTTATATTTACCTTGGGCCCACTGCACAGTGACTTGAGAATCCCCATAGATTTTTATGGAGTCAACACCAAATATTGAAGCCACCTTACATAAACACCATAAAGCCATCACTTATGCCTTAGTATTTGATCCCACACCACAATTCAGTTTAATCTTGAAGAAATGTGCACTGTTCAATTTGAGAAAAACACCTAGAGCACACCTCCCATTCTGAGCTGCTCCATCAAACAAACCAACAACATTCAAATACATAGAGATATCATACATTTGATGCAGTTTGTTATGAATGGTCTTCTTAACATAATATTCTTTATAGAGACCTATGATCATTCTGCAATTTTCATTTAGATTTATCTTTTTATCTTCAAATATAAGAGAATTTCTAGCCTTCCAAATACTCCATGAGATAAACGAAGGTAGAGTTTTATGATCTGGGACATCTTTATACCAAATGAAAAAAATTTGTTCAAATGGGAAATATTCCCAACTCTAAGAGATATTGAGATATTTGCAGATTAAATACCAAAGCTATTTGGTGTAATGACATGAAACCAATAAGTGCTCAACAAATTCCCCATTTTTCATACACAGAGCACAAACATTACTCATATGCTTTTACTCTCTATGGGTCTGACCTAGGTTTTGCGTAGTTCCTTTGCTATAGAACCAATAAAATCCCCTTCACTGGGACTTTTGGCATCAACCTGCGAGCAGAGTAAAGTCTCACCCGAAGCGAAGATGGGTGGTTACAGAATCAAGTTTATGCAACCTGGCGACGCGCGGTTATGTTATGCGAGCTTGATATGTGCATCTTGCTCAACATTACTCAATGGGTTATTATCAATAGGTAACTGCGCACTTCGCAGTTCTCAACAACCTACAGACTTCGTTGAATCGTTGTTACTTTACTCTTATAACTACGCAATTGCCAAACTTAACACAACTTCACAATGTTCATACATGCATGTTCCACTACTTATCATATCATTCTCATTCACATTCATATGAAAATACATATATAAGCATAACATTCATGAACATACAGTATAACATAGATTCAAACACATAACACAAGTATTTACGTGGTTCACCCCCAAATGGGAGCTACGTCCATGGGAATTGTTCTTATATTTCTTGGAAGGGGTTAACAGCTCCAATCTGCGCACTCAACTGCAGAATCTTCTCTACAATAGATCTCTTCGCACACAACTGCAGAGTTTCTATCCTCTCTTAGATCTCTCTTAGCAGAGATCTACTAGGCTCTAAGAAGATCTCTATATTATCTCTCAAAATCTAACAAGATCTACCCCTTCCTTATACAAAATTTCCCTTTATATAGATTATTCCCGAAGGTCACATATTTACAATAATTATGGAACAACCCCCATAGTGTTGGGATATTCCCATATGCCATCCTAGTCCTAACATCATTTTCCATTTTTACATTTTCATTCATGCATGCATTTTGCATGCATGCATGCATCCCAGTTATCAGTCTCAGCACCTATCCCTCAGTTAGCTAGCCCCGGGAGCTTCTCACTGATCATTTTTATCCCTCCTAGTGCTTAGTGCTTGCATGCATCCCAGGCGCCCTCTCTCACCTACCACTCAGTTGCACTTCAGTTAGTTGATTTATCTTTAGTTCTTTCCTTGATTTAAGGGTAGACTGACTCTCAACTGATTGTATCACTCTGATGGACCTCCAATGACACTAGAATTCCTATTATGACTCCAGTTAGCTCCTCATGTGCCCTCCACTGAGCCTCCTTCATTCAGTTAGTGCCTCCATGTGACAGTTACACCTACCACACTCAGTTAGACTCAGTTTGACACCTGGTTGACAGTTACTTGTGCATTGATGACTCCATTGATGATGATCAAGACTTCTAGTTGTGCTTTGATGACTCTCTATTGATTTGATTATCACTCCATGAAGGTTAATTCGAATTGCCACCTTGGCTTTCGAATCCTCTCACCATTGTATTATTTATTTGTCCATATTGTGATTAATGAATTAATGTGTGATGTTATTATGCTTCTATCCGAGTTCTACTGTATCATAATTCGGTTTCTCCTTTACACTGCATTGACCAATCTTCTTCTATTTTCCTGCTTCATCTTAATCTTTCTTGTGAGGTATACATCAGCTCTTAGATCTGCTGTGACGATTTTCACATGGTATCATACCATGTTGAGAGTATTGTCTATCTCCATTCCTGATAGTTTTTTGCAGGTTATTATCAAGATTTCGAGTGCAGTAGTTGCAGTAGTTTCTGCACTTTTGTAGCAGTAGTAGTTGCAAAATTTTCTATTGTTTTTGCAGGTCTTCTACAGCTTCCATGAATTCAGAAGAAATACCTCATCTTTCTCCATTCAACTATGATGAATGGAAACCAAAAATGATAGCATATTTGAAGAGCCATGATCTCTTTGATTATTGTTTTGAAAGAGAGTTCGAATCCTCTGAAGAAGAGAATGACTGGTTAAATAAAGTTGACAGTGTCTCGAGAAATGTTGTTTGCTGTGTCTCGTTGTATGTTTACCCACTTCATTGATTCTGCTGAATCTCCAAAAGAGCTATGGGCCCATCTGGATGAAATATTTGGAAAACAGAATAAAGGGATTGGTCCAAACCCTTTCGAGAGCAAGCCCAGTGATGCATTCTCCCTCCTTGATGATCTCATTGATCATGAATCAGTATCAAACATATCTCCTATTGAAGTTTTCCACAAAGAAGTATAACTTGCATATTCTGCACTCATGCTCCAAATTTCTTCTATTTCAAATTCTGTGCCAGCTCACACTCTAGAAATTGCAGAGGTTCCTAAATCCTCTTTTGCACTAGAGTCTTTTGGTTTGCATCATGATCTCATGAATGTTTCGGAGGTTAAATCAGCCATTGGAGGTAATACATTCTCTCTCCTTGATTAATCACCTCTTATTTACTACTATAAGATCATTCTTTCATGCTCTCAGAAGTTTATTGAAGATGAAGGCCATTGCCATTCGCTTGGGATAATTTCTCATGCATTTCATGGTTTAGATCTCACCTCTAATGTTTCAAAGGATATCTCAAGAAACCATCTTTCAAGTCTTGGATCTGATTTGGATTCCAAGCAATCAATAACATTTGATGGTTCTTTTGGGCATAATCTCACCAATGATGGTTCGAAGGAAAAAACAAAAGACTATCTACACATTCATGGTTTTGATCCTACCTCAGCTGATTCGAATCACATGTTCCATGATCATCCTCATACTTTTGGATGTGTTCTCATCACATTCGATCTGAAGAGCAAGTACAAGCACATGCTTTTTGAGCATGATCCACTTCTTCCCAAGAAGAAGATACCTCCATACATATGATCAAGCATCACACCT
The DNA here is from genome assembly GCA_027924585.1 of Larix kaempferi. Lineage (NCBI taxonomy): Eukaryota > Viridiplantae > Streptophyta > Pinopsida > Pinales > Pinaceae > Larix > Larix kaempferi. The sequence continues at coordinate 45,718,731 of BSBM01000372.1, read as the reverse complement.
TCTTGAGTTTGGATCATTTATTTTTTGTGTGTGCCCTACAGTCTATTTTGAGGGAGGGTATTTTTCCCATGAGGTTTTCCCCATTTCTCGGTTTATTGACTGTTATTATTATTCATTGGATTGGGTGACCTTTGGTCTCAGTTACCAGGGCCCAGGATGGATTAAGGGGGTGATGTTGGGATATTCCTATACTCCATCCTATTCCTAATAGCATTTTCCATTTTTGCATTTTCAGTCATGCATGCATTTTGCATGTAGTCATGATTTTGCATGCATGCATCCCATTCATCAGTCCCAGCACCTATCCCTCAGTTAGCTTGCCTCGGGAGCTTCTCACTAATCAGTTTTATCCCTCCTAGTGCTTAGTGCGCCCTACATGCAATTGCATGCGTCCCAGGCGCCCTCTCTCACCTACCACTCAGTTGCACTTCAGTTAGTTGAGTTATCTTTAGTTCTTTCCTTGATTTAAGGGTAGATTGACTCTCAACTGACTATATCACTCTGATGGACCTCCACTGAGACTAGACTGCCTATTCTGACTCCAGTTAGCTCCTCATGCGTCCTCCATTGATCCTCCTTCATTCAGTTAGTGCCTCCATGTTCCAGTTACACCTACCACACTCAGTTAGACTCAGTTTGACATCTGGTGTTGGGTGTGTGAGCTATCTCGAATAAAAAAGCTTAATATTAATTATCAACCAGGATCAGTAAACTTAGAGTTGAAGCAAAATATATGCCAAGGTAGAAAAGGTTCTAAAGTTTCAGGCTTGTCAGACCTAAAAAATGTTTAGTAAGGAAAAAGGTCGAAAGATCTTTCAAAATGAAAAACCAAGTTAAATATTTAAGAATACAATTAAATCACAGATTAGAATAGTACTAGATCATACTACTCTACTTCTATGATTAATTAATAAGAAAGATGGAAACAAATATTGAAACACAAATTACTTCTAGAAAAGTGAGAAGCTACTGAATTAAACTTCCAGATAAAAAATATGAACAGAATCAGAGCTACGGATATTAGATGTTTAATAGGGAGAACTTGTAAATGTAAATTATTCTAGACTAAACCATCTAATTCCATTCTTCTTGATTACATACATCAAATGTAATAGGAACTGGAGTAAATGTATTGTAATGACTTTCAAATGTAATAAGGAAGCTAAATGAAAGTAAATCTAACTTAACTTTTGCAAACATATGTAAACTAAAAATCAACAAACTAACACTAACTTTAAACATTATGAACTACTGTCTATCCATATGTGAACAACATGAAACTAATATAAGTTAGAAGCAAGTAGAAAAATTAATAAAGATGTTAAACTGAACTATATTAGATTTGGAAGCAAGTAGAAAACTTGATAAAGATATTTTATTATTGATCCAGATCTTGCAACATGAACATCTTCATTAAATATAAACTAGTCTTAAGATTAACAAACTAAAACAACTCAAAGAATAGAATTATCAACTATAACTTGGAAATAAACTATTTAGGAACAATATTCATACATTCTGAACAGTAACTAAGTAACAAAACAGGTTAAAGAACTAAAGTTTGGAAGAAAGATAAGAAGAGGATAAGGAGGAAATAAGAAAGGAGGAAATAATGATGAAATTGTATTAAGAACTCCAAATAACATAAAACAAGATTAAATTAGATCTCAAACTATTAAGGAGGAACATGAAGAATGATGATTAAGAGGCAAAATAAATTAGATTCGGAAAAAGGCCTAAAATAATACAGAAAACACACAGGTCCAAATGACGATCCGAACACCGGTCTGAATGGCAGTCTGAATGACGATCCGAATGGAGGAAAACATTTTAAAGTGAGGGAAAGAAGAGTTTTTGGATGATTTAATCACCAACTAGCTTATACAAATGATCCTACTGTGCAAAGGAAGTAGTAGAGATATTATTAGAGGCTAAACTAATAAGAAATTATCTACGCTAATCATTATCTAAGAGGAAGAATAACTTTATGAGAAGTAGGAAAAAGGTTGGAATGGAAGAAGGGAGAATTAACCTACAAAAAATAGGAAGAAGAACTAACAGAGGAAGAGAAAGAAGAAATGCTAACTATGGAAGAATTTGGAAGCAATATCTAACTATGATGATGGAAGAAGGACTGAAAACAAACTACAAATTATTAAACTATTGGTTGACCATTTTAACTCAGAAGAAGGAAGGTTGTATTAACAACAGAATATTAATTATAGAGGAATGAAGATAATACACACAGTAAAACTAATTAGATTACACACAGAGGAAATAAACTAGTTAATTACAAGAAAAGAAATGCAGAAAATGTAAATAAAATGTCTAGTTGATGAGGGGCCCTTCCCAGCAATCGGAGGGTGAACTAGATCAACTTAAACGACTACCAGCAGAACATCAACGAGCTGCTGCTTCCATTAAATTGAGAAAAAATACAGAACTCTGTCTTCCACTATCTACGACTGCGAACTAGCTAGATTCCAAAAAATTAGACTAAGACTCTGACTAACTCATCTTAATCACAAGATGACTATTTATAAGTTACAATGGGTGAGAGGGTCGATAGAGTCGACCTCTCTAAAAATAGGAGTGTTTAAATGACTGTAACTGTTGATTTAATTGATACATGCCAACGCAAGGAGCGGCCTTCAGACTTTGACGGGGTTGGTTCCTTCACAGGGAAGCTACAACGTTGATCTAACTGAGACGTGGACAAGCAGTGTGCTGGCGGACTGAATCATGGGAAAGTGAGCTCCTTCCAGAACGACGTCGTGAATGAATGTGAGCAGGCGTGAATAGGTGTGCGTAACTCCCGTCCAAACGAACAAGAGAACTAGTGCGCTGGAGTGTTGACATGGGCACAGGAGTTATGTTGGCATACTGAGCATGATTACAGGATGAAATGCGCAGACGAACCGGAGGTTAAAGTGTTAACGTGGATGTGATATGTGTTGTCGAGCTCAGGGAACACAAGGACGAACCTTCTAGAGCAATAGCTCATTAACCAGGCCCATTGCGTGTTGAACAGAACCCATGTGTCCTTCTCTTCATTCAATGGTCTGAGATGTGTCAACCACGGATTTCGCGGGATGAATGGTGAGCTGAACGATGAGCTGAATGTTAATTTTTCAGAAATTTCAATCGGATCTAGGATCTTAACTGAGAGAATAACATGTACAACATATCTACAACATATCAATCATGGACACAATAATGCAAACACACAAGAGACACAGAGTTTCACTGGGGAAAACCAAGAAGGTGAAAAACCCCACAACTTCCTAAAAGATAGATAGAGAAATGATACAACCCAAGCATAAGAGATATACTCCTAGCAGCAGCTTCTCCTCCTCCACTAGTGCGCCACTCTCCAATGAGTGTAAGATTGAGTGAATGATCAAATAGAGTGCCTCCCGCACTCTATTTATACTTGACTTGACTTTCCTAATAACCATTACTAGGTCAGCCTTAACTTAAACACATAACATAATGCTGACAGGGCCGACCCCCAATAGGGTGGTCTAATAACCCTTTAACCCACATGAATTATATAGGGCCGACCCCAACAAGGTGGTCTAATAACCCATCAAGTATAAGTTATGACACTTACAATATAAATGACGACACTTCCGTATAGAGGAATAATAACATCTCTATAGGAATACAATATACATATATGAAATACATTCCAAAGTTACAAATACATCAACACTCCCTCTTAACTAAGAAGGTATTTCTCGACACAGATCTACTAGCACAAGTCTTCTTCTTTGGATTAACATCACTAGATCATCGTCATCGAATCATCGTCATCGTCACTGCTGCTGCTATCTCAATCAATATCCGATCTACTCATCATAGGAAGTTCTACAGAGCCAGCCCTTTTTGATGCTAGATGTAAGCCCACCACCTGCAGGTCTTCATCATCACTGGCCATACTGTGGAATCCTCAGGACTTATTACGTGCGTCATAATGCCTCAAAAGAGTATCCTAGGAACATTTATGTGCCGAAGCACGACCAGAAAGATCTCCCAGGTCCACTTACATGTGACTGTCACAAAACCTTAAAAGAGTGTCTAGCATAGCAAGAACTCTAAAGAGTATCTGAGGCCTTTTATGTGACTAGCACAACCTGTCCGGATCTCCAGGACGTATTACATGTGACCCTCACCACAAAACCTTAAAAGAGTGTCAATCAAGAACTCTAAAGAGCATCTGAGGCCTTTTACATGACTAGCACAACCTATCCAGATCTCCAAGACTTATTACATGTGGTCATGGCAATGCCTCGAAAGAGAATCCCGGGACTTATTACCGGCACACAGCCCAACTTATTGGTTCTCCCAGGTCTACTTATATGCCATAGGACAATGCCTCGAAAGAGCATCCCAGGCTATTACGAGCACACAGCTCTACCTATCGGATCTCCTAGGTCTACTTATATGTCCTCCCAGAGCAATACCTCGAAAGAGAATCCCAGGACTTATTATGGGCATGTAGCCCAAACTATAAGATCTCCCAGGTCTACTTATATGCCCATCTGCACAACCTGTCCATGACCACAGAGTATCAACCTGATACTCACCATACATCATCCTGATGTACGTCATCACATGATCATCCTGATCATCATCACAACATCATCCTGATACATATCATCTGGAGCAACATCTTGAAGCTCATCATCCATGATCAGCCTGATCATATAGTGCATCCACCTGATGCATACCAAGTATCTACCTGATGCATATCATCACACATGATCTACCTAATCATACAATGTATCCACCTGATACACATCATCATACATGATCTACCTGATCATACAATGTATCCACCTAATACATATCATCATACATGATGTACCTGATCATACAATGTATCCACCCAATACATATACAAATCCATGATCCAACTGATCATATCAAGCATCCAACATGATGCATATACATATACATGATCCAATTGATCATAAAAAGAATCCAACATGATGCATATACATATACATGATCCAACTGATCATAACAAGCATCCAACATGATGCATATACATATACATGATCCAACTGATCACACAAAGCATCCAACATGATGCATATACAAATACATGATCCAACTGATCATAACAAGCATCTAGCATGATGCATACAGAGTAGTAACTGGAGCATCGTCCTGATGCTCATCACACAATGCTTATATCCACAGCCATGGGAAGGATCCTCCTCTCACCATGCTTGGAATGGCTCCTGCAAATGTGTCCATCACTTCTTCCTCGAAGTGTTGTCAATCTGAAGAACACCAAGCCTCTCTATGAAGTACTCAAACTTCACTCTGGCTAGTGGTTTCGTCAACACATCTACAACCTACTCATCTGTCACAACATACAGGAGCTTCACTGCTCCTCTCTGCACCATATCCCTGATATAGTGATATTTGATCTCTATGTGCTTCGACCTATCATGGAACACAATGTTCTCAGACAGCTTCACACAACTCTGGTTTCCACAAAAGATACCAGTAGCATCCAATGGGAGATCAAATAACTCAGACAGTAGCTTCCGAAGCCATACTGCCTCACAACTAGCCGAACAAGCTGCAACATACTTTGCTTCGGCTGTACTCAGTGCCACATAGGACTGCTTCTTGCTAAACCAGGAGATCATATCGGATCCCATACTGAAGCAACACCCCGAAGTGCTCTTCCAATCAATGGCACTGCCGCCCAATCTGAATAAACATAACCCTCTAGGTTAACCTTTTGATTCGCATCATACTTGAGCCCATAATCAGATTGTACCCTTCAGGTACCTCAGAATATGCTTTATAGCATCCAAGTGAATACCTCTGGGATCCGTCAGGAACTGGCTCAATTTGTTCACCTCAAAGCAAATATCTGGTCTTGTGTTTGTCAGGTACATCAAGGACCCAAACATCTGACGATACACCGTAACATCAACCGGATCAGATGAAGCATCACACAGAAGCTTCAGGTTCGATGCCATAGGTGTGGCCATGGCCTTGCAGTCCATCATCATGAACCTCTTTAGGATCTCGACTGCATATTTCCCTTGTCCAAGGAAGATCCCATCTGCACTCTGCCACACCTCCATGCCTAGAAAATAGTGCATCATCCCCAAGTCCTTCATCTCGAACTCAACAACAAGCTTCCTCTTTGTGTTGGCAATCAGTCTATCCTCACTTATAACAAACAGGTCATCCACATACAAAAGTAGTATCACTGGATTTCCTTCCTCAACCTTGTAGTAAAGGTTGGAATCCGCTTCACTCTTGGTAAAACCCAAACTAGATAGAAAGTTGTCTATCCTACCATACCAAGTCCTAGGAGCTTGCTTCAAGCCATACAAGGATTTCTTCAACCTGCACACATATGACTCTCTGTCATGTGTCTCAAAACCAAGTGGCTTCTCCACATACACTTCCTCTTCGAATACACCATTCAAGAAAGATGTCTTGACATCCATCTGGTGTATCTTCCATTTCATCACTACAGCCAGAGCAAATACTGATCTGATGGAAGTGTATCTGGCTACAGGAGAAAAAGTCTCTTCATAGTCTATTCCCTCTTTCTGGGAGACGCCATGAGCTACAAACCTTTCTTTGTATTTCTCTATGCTACCATATGTAGCATGCTTGATCTTATAGATCCACTTGGAAGTCACAACAGACTTCCCGTCAGGTCTTGGGACCACATCCCAGACATCATTCTTCATGATTAACTGGTATTCCTTGATCATGGCATTCTTCCATTATTGCATCCCGAATCCTGGGAACTTCAGATTCTTCAATAACTTCAATAGATAGTTTTCTTTGAATTTCGTTTGCTGGAACAAATGTTGTAGTCCTTCTTTTGTAGGTGATTGTACACGATCTTTCCTACAAGTCAAATTCAATTTCATGATTAGAAAATTCTCATAGTTTACAGAACAAATTCTTGCACATAAAGATATATGTCAACCAGTCATGCAATTATTTTAGCCAATGCTTCAATACAACATTTATCCATATCCCGTAACTTTCTAGATGCCTTCCAATCTCTACCAGAACATTGTTAAGAGTGTGCACAACTCCCAACATGTCAGCAAAGAGGTTTCATTCTAGATAAGTAGCAATGGAATGTTGTACAGTGCCATAGGACACTTACCCATCACATGCATATTAGTAGTATACTGTTCATTAATGCAATTTATTCTAATATGCATAATACACACCCTAAGTCTAGGAACATAAGCATATACATCATTGAGCAATATTATTTTAAAAAACAAGTATGCAAGAAATGACAATTCAAATACTTATCTTTGTTTGGTTGTAGGGTGGACTCCCTCTCAATATTTGCTTCCTTGCAGGAACTACTAGAGTGTGCTCCCTCTTGATCTTTTCTTCCTGGATTACCTGTCCTTGAACTTATATCCATCCTCGATCACTTATGCATACTTACTAGTATCATCATTGTGTTATCCTTGAGGTCTCATACATACATTCATTAGTATAATCTCAATACTATCAAAACACAATAATGTTCAACATGTATAGTCATGATCATTTCAAACATAGATAACACACATTAGTATTCAAGGTTTCAGGGAATACTTCTTTTACTCATGCATATTCTTTATTTGACCAAAGGACTTTTCTGGTTAGTCATATCATCATAATATGCATAAACCCTTGATTACTTACATTTCTAACTTCAATGGATAATCAATCATGCCATGTATACTTATATAAGAGATCCTAACACAAGGTAGGATTCTAACTTGATATAGGAAAAACATACCTGGATTAGCATGCTAGCTAGTTATGTCTAACATACCTGCATAATGTCTTCTTGTTCTCTCCAATGACTTGTGCTAGTGACCTGCATATCTGATAGGTTAACCATTATAGAACCAACTTATACATACCTCGTAAGTAGATCTTCTATGTGATCCATGACAATGGATGAATCTTTGTCTTCATGTCACCATGGTCATATGTTCTTGAACTAGAACATGATTTGTCTTTCTTGATGTACCTTTCATGTTAGCGGACAACATCAACCTCATACAACACCACAATGCATTAGTACATTCATAAGTGTCAAAACCCTAATCAATGAATATCTTCATTCGTATTTTTATTAAGGTGATACGACAAGTCTAAAATTAATCAAGATTGTACTAATATTAATGAAGACAAACATACCATAAACTTAATCATGAACATATCTCAAAAACATACCTGGATAAGTCATACCTATCGAGATTGCTTGTAATCTGTTTATGTAAGGCCTTAGCCTCATCTCCCTCTGAAACTGGAACTTCTTCACTTATGCAGGTGACCAATCCATTCTCTTCTAGGATGAACCCAATCCACTTGATTTGCAGAAACTGGATCTAGAGCTGGATTAGGGTTTGTTAGGAAAACCCTAAAAATTCAAACTTTTGAAAGGATAGAAAGATGTGCCTTGATGAGCTGATCAACCTAGTATACTCAGAATTTGAAAGCTGCAAAGTTTCACCCCTAAAATTTGCTTTTCAATCTTCTAGATTCACTCGGGAGGACCCTGAATTAGGATTTGAGTTTCCCATAGCTTTACCCAACCAAATAGTTTGATCCAAAGCTCTAAACTTTGATTTTTCCAAGGAGCTTCCAGCTATGGTCACATATTTCAAAAATTCCCATTTTTGCAGAAGCCCTAATTTTTCACCTTTTTTTTTTATCAAAGTCCGGAACTAGGGTTTGATCAAGCCCGACCTTCTTCCCAACCAAAAAATTCGATCTTGGTCTCTAAATTTCAATTTTGATGAGTAGTATCCAACTGTGGTCTCCAATACAAAAATTTCAACATTCTCCGAAACCCTAAATTCCCGGAGCCATGAATGAAGGTGCTCAAAATCCAATTCTGTTTTGACAGAAATATGCACCTGATTATTTCCGGTGTAACTCTGAAATTTCAGATCTATAGGGTCTGAAACTTCTTCCTGTGGTAGCCTGACCTGTTTTCTTTCCAACCCCATAGTTTTGACCTCAAATGGATTCTCTGAGAGAGATTTATGCCAAGTGTCGCAACGTGAATTGTTTATGGGATAAAATAGGAGAGCAAACTTGTACAGAGCGCCACGTGTCACTGGTTCAATTTCGGATTTTGAAAATTGTATCTGTGAAAGTACAGTCCATTCCCTACCTGCCACTTTTTATGAAATTGCATTTGGAGCTTCCCAGCCCAAGTTGTGACCTTTTTTCCTAGGTCACCTGTTTATGAATGAGATCTCGAAGAGGCAGAAACCCTATATTGTACAGATCATAAATATGACAGTACAATGAATTAGAGACTCTCCTTTGGACACAAGGTACATGGGGATCTTAGATTCGACCTGTAAGATTTTTAGATCCCGAAACTTCACCAAAATGAATTTATAGTGAAAGTGCTACGATGACTGGTTTTTGCTATAGCAAGCCCTAGCTTCGCAAGTGCAACAAGTGTCATAAATGCCATACCATGCCTTCTTTCAGGCTAGCTCTGATACCATGTTAATTTTTTAGAAATTTCAATCTGATCTAGGATATTAACTAAGAGAATAACATGTACAACATATCTACAACATATCAATCATGGACACAATAATGCAAGCACACAAGAGACACTGAGTTTCACCGGGGAAAACCAAGAAGGTGAAAAACTCCACAACTTCCTCAGAGATAGATAGAGCAATGATACAACCCAAGCATAAGAGATATACTCCTAGCAGCAGCTTCTCCTCCTCCACTAGTGCGCCACTCTCCAATGAGTGTAAGAGTGAGTAAGTGAATGATCAAATAGAGTGCCTCTTGCACTATTTATACTTTACTTGACTTGCCTAATAACCTTTACTAGGTCAGCCTTAACTTAAACACATAACATAATGCTGATAGGGAGGACCCCTAATAGGGTGGTCTAATAACCCTTTAACCCACATGACTTATACATGGCATGACCCCAACAAGGTGGTCTAATAACCCATCAAGTATAAGATATGACACTTACAATATAAATGACGACACTTCCGTATAGAGGAATAATAACATCTCTATAAGAATACAAACACTTACGTATAGAGGAATAATAACATCTCTATAGGAATACAATATACATATATAAAATACATTCCGAAGTTACAAATACATCAACACTAAATGCGTTTTAGGCTGAGCACGTATCGCATGGTCTGAATGATGGGTCATTTGCAAATCGTAGCCTATCAATTAAAACCATAAGTGTTAATTATGCCCAAAAACATCATTTTAATCATAAATAAACCATAATATACGAAACATAACAAGATTTGCATGGTAAGTGAATTTGTGCATACCTGGACTGTTTGATGAGCTGAATGGCTAAGAAAACAACTTACTATAGCAAAAATGATAGAAATAACGCCACTTCGAGTAAATTAAATGATAAAAAATGGTGACAAAAATGGACACCAACATCTGGTTGACAGTTACTTGTGCATTGATGACTCCACTGATGATGATCAAAACTTCTAGTTGTGCTTTGATGACTCTCTATTGATCTGATGATCACTCCATGAAGGCTAATTCGAATTGCCACCCGCTTGGCATTCAAATCCTCTCACCATTGTATTATTTACTTGTCCATATTGTGATTAATGAATTAATGTGTGATGTTATTCTGCTTCTATCCGAGTTCTACTGTATCATAATTCTATTGCTCCTTTACACTGCATTGACCACTCTTATTCTATTTTCCTACTTAATCTTAATATTTCTTGTGAGGTATACATCAGCTCTTAGATCTGTTGTGAGGATTTTCACACATAGTACCCTTAAACCCAAAAATGGCATGGTTCTCCTGTTGACCACGCTTTATCTTTACTTCATTGGAGCTCTGCTGTCCTTTTGCACCGCTTCATCTGGCTCTGATGCTTCTCTAATAGGCGCAGTTCTGACAGCTCGGATCTGATGCTACAGTGGAGCATCCTTTGCACCATTCCGTTTCTTTACTCTTTTCTTCTGTAGCTGACAGTCCACCGCTTCATTCATAACTGCTCCAACTACCTCGATGGTCCTTATTTCTTTGCCTTTACAAAGGGTATAGATCCTTTTCCACCACTTCGTTTCACTCCATACCCTGATCCCGGGAATTGCGGAGTTTCTTCTCCCAAAACTGGTCGATGTGAGGTCTCTCCTAACTTGTACCTTCGTCATCAAAACTTCTTCCACTTGGTCTACTCCCAACATAAACCTCTATGAATAAGATTATCTACTGTCTTCAAACAATTTTCAAAATAGATCCATATACAAAATTTGATATTTAATGGCATATGCCACTTCCATAGCTTCTAAAACCACTATTTTGGAACATAAACATTATGTTCTTGTGCAATTTCCCAATATGCAATTTTTTATGAGATATGACCAGATGAAGCATTTGGATACCAAATAAGTGAGTCATTTTCAATACTAATTCTAAGACTTGTAGAGTTAAGGGGATAAACATAATTATTCCATTCAACTTCCTAGTATCTCCCCAACCCCAAATATGAAGCTGTCAGCCAATAAGAACTTGAGGTGTTGTGCCAAGCTTGTCTTTTTATATGTCCAAGAGTAAAGAAACCTAGCTCATTCAAATATTCCAAAACATAAGGAGATAATTGGAAGTTTTCCTCCATACCAATTAATGGATATATGCCAACTAGGGCATTTGTGCCATCCCCAACCTTCCAGGTAATACCTCTACCAAGGCAAGTATAATATTTTACAAAACCCATCCATAAATTAGACGTGTTTCTATAAGACTTAACATGATTTATTATCCAAGACAGAATGCCATTTTTAATGTATATTGCATGATAACCTTAGTCCATAAGCCATTGACAAATATAGCTCTCCAAAAAGACTTCAAACATAGAGATGTACTAAACCAAAAAATATTTTTTATATCCCATCCACCCCAACATTTTGGTTTTGATAGTCTTTACCATTTTTCCATTTGAATTTTCTGATTATCAACATTTCCGGACCATAAAAATATAAACATTAACCTCCTTATCCAATTCAAAATAGTCTTAGGCACATAAGCTAGTGACAACCAATACATATGAATTCCCATTAAAACATCTTTCAAGAGGGTCAGTCTTCCCCCAATAGAAAGGAGCCTAAAATCCCAATTATTTATTTTTATTTCAAACTTCTCCACCATCCAATGCCAATCCTTCGCTCTATATCCAACTGGTTTCAGGTAATAACCCAAATATTTAAGACCATTGCTCATATCTTGAACAAAGAAAGGAAGAAGAGTAGTAATTCCTTGAATGATGTTAATATTTAACTTTATGTTTTTCGAAACATGACTTTCTTAGGCTAACCTACATCCCCGTGGTTGCATAGAATATTTTGATGATTTTATCATAACAAGCTGTAACAACAAAATAATAAAAAATTAATATTGAATATTCATATTAATTTATTAATTAAACAAATATCAATAGTCATGACCTTTTGTCGAAAAGGTACATTACGAGCCTATAAAATCCCCAAAACTATGTAACCATTATCATCTATCATACATTCACTTTTACATTACTTGTCCTGGCTATTCTATTATTAAGGAACCTTGTTCTTTCAGTGGTATCAGAGCCCCTTTTTGGGCTTGATTTCCGGCTTGTGGCCATCATCGAGAGTTTCTCTCACCTGGAGTTTTTCTCACTTTCGGGACTTGTCCGAAATAAGGCCTTTGGCCCAAAAATATCTATCCATAGCCGCTCATCTCACACCATCCCCCTCATGTGCCATCCCTCTACCTTCCAAACCCACGCCCTTCACGCCTACTCCGCATCTCCCCTCTGTGTCTCCATACTCTGCATCTCCCCTCTGTGTCTCCATCATTCTCCTAAGACCCCATCACAGTGCCTGCATACTCCAACCCCGTCGCTGCCCTTTCTCCCTTTTTGTGTCGCACATCTCCCTGCACCCCCTCGGTGCTTGCTTCTCCACGCAACCCCCCATCTTCTTATCATTCCACTCACCACCATCTTCTTATCACTTCCTGCACTCCGCCTGCAATTCTCCCTGCGTCCCTCCCTTTGCTCCAACGCTCACCTCTTCTTCTCGCCTCCCTCCCATCCGCTCCGCTCACCTACACACTCCATCCACTGCTCACACCACATCCACGAGCTCCCTTCTCCATACTCCAACGCCAGCAAGCTCACGCTGCTCCCTCCACCGCACATCACCGCTCCTCCTCCTCCCATTCCCTCAACTCCACGCCCCAACCCTACGATCTCACCTCTACGCTCTCCCCCACCAGCCACCCCCGTGCTCTCCTACTGCGCCCTTTCCCACGCGTTCCCTGTGCGTGGCCACCACGCCACCCTCGCCCTCACCCATCCCTCGTGGATTTCCATCTGTCGCCCGCCCCGCACATTCCCGTGTCCCCCACCCCTGACCCTCCTTCCTTCTTGTTGCTCCACGCCAGCTCCTCCTCCTCTTCCCGCCATCCATCTCTCCCTGCCCTTGCCGCCATCAAAACCCTAAATTCTTTTGAATTAAATTTTAAACTTTATAATAGTATTATTATATGGTTTAAATATTTTAAACTTTTGAAAAACAAAACCAAAAAAAATATATATATATTAAACTCTTTATATAGTTTATAAAAACATTAATAATAATAATAATATTAATTAATTAATTAATAATTATGATTATTGTCCCCCCAAAAAAACACAGCAAAAATCAATATCAGAAAAGAAGACAAAAATTGAAAAAAAAAGTCAAACCTTCTATCACCAGAAAAATCAAAAGAAGACCAAGGAGAATAGCCAAGCATTTGAAAGGCACTATCAAACAAGAAGACCAAGTCAAAAGTTGGAATTCAGAAGTCATGGCAACGATGATAGCAGAGTTACAATCGCAGTTATGAGCAGTTTTGGCTCAACTAGAACAGTGCAAGGAAACCAATAATAGTCCAGTGTTCAAAAACGCCAAGCAGACACTAAAGATTACTAACTCAGAATTGTATATTCAATTATTGGAAGATAGTAAAGAAAACCTCACAGAAAGGTTAGCAAATAAAGATGAGAAAATATCACATCTAGAAATCCTCATTCAAAAACTTGAAGACCAGATAATAAAGTCACAAAAAGTCAAAGAATATCGATATAGAAATATTGTCGACTTGTTGCTAACTGCAACCCCCCCCCCCCAATTTGTTTTTGAAAAAATAGTGGCACCCCTCCTATTCTTTTGGGAAGAAGTTTATCTAAGAGTTTAAGGCCATTAGAGTTTTTCTTACTTCGCCTTTTGCTTGCTTCACTTTTGAGTTTTTCTTCACCCTCTTTTTCCTAAGTAAGTCTCAAAGTTATGAGTCGCGACGACAGATATTTTTGAGTTATTGTTGTCACGATTGTGGACGATTCTTCCTGAAATGGAGGTAAAGTTCATCAAAGTCTGCCGCAACGGCGGGGAAACTCACGTAGGTCTTCCATAACGACGGAGTTAAACAAATGAGTCCGACACGAGAGAAGAGTTGAGACATGTTTTCTGAAATAGCGGAAGAACTTGTGAAATTCCTTCCGCAACTGCAGAGGAATCAATCCTTCTCCTTACCGATAAAATGTTTCGTTTGAGATATTGAAACTCACCCGCAACCCTGGAATAACTTGCCTATCTTTTCCACAATAGCGGATAGACTTGCCTAAAAATTTTCGTCTCGCAACTCCGTAGTTTCTCTTGGCGAACAAACTCAAAAAACCTCTCCGCGATGGCGGGCAAGCTCAGATATTCTTTCCGCAACGACAGAGCACTTAGCCATCTCCTCCCGTTTTCGACAGTTGCTTTTAATACGAAAAGTCCAGATTTGAACTTTTCCCATACGCCTTAATTAACCTCGTTTTATTGCACAACTACCTTATTAATGGCTCGCACGCGTCAAGGGGTTTATATAGGGCATTAATCCCGTTAAGTTTTTCATAATCTCCATTGGTTGGAAGGCTCACCTCATTCCATTAGAGATTGCATGCACCTGATCCAAGTTCACTGGTTCAGCCGTAGCATCAACGTTCGGCTTCTAACAGGTTAATACCTTGCTAAGGCTCATGTATAGTGGTTTTCCCTCGTCAATTTAGGTTCTATGGTCCCATTTTTTATTGTTTGAACCCACGCACTATTTTTTTTCTAATCTAACCATGGCCTAGGAAGACACATACCCATACCCTACAGAAAGAACATAGCTCGTTTTCTTCTAGGCATGGAGGATTTGGTACCTTGCTCACCAGTTGAGAAAACATCAAAAGAAACGTAGCCCACCCCTAACCCGTTTTAGAGCCATTAGCATTATAGGATTGAAAATAGTCCGTTCACCATTACGCAAAGGACGTCGGTCTCATGCACACTCAGAATACTTTTATTTTCATGTTTGCATTATAGCAGCCCCGTAAATATACAGTTTTATAAGAATACATAGGAATTTGCATTGACATAAATATTTACTTAAACATGGTGTAGTCATTACGTATGAAATCTGCATTCAGTTTATGGTAGACGCACCAAACTAGAAAGATTGATTGGCATGCATCCTAGTAAGTTGCTGACACCGCGTCATACTTTCTTATGTCTACCTATGTATTTTCATTGATCAGGATTATCAAAATGGTCAAAGGTGGCAAAAGAAAATCTAAATCAGTCGTTGTAGAATCCACTAAAGATGCGAGGGTTGAGACCACTTATCAGGATACTAAATGCATTACAGGTGTACTACCGGAGGTCCAATGGGGTGACTTATATCGGATGATAAGGGATCAAGAAATCCCGGACACCCTGTTAGAAGAAGAATACCTGTATCGGAACATATAGACATCATGCATAAAAAAGGCAACCACCTGCCCCGATCGTTTTCCTTGTGCGGAGGAAATCGGATGGATTTTACAGCACACAGATGCCCCATCATGAATTCTTTCAGATAGCAGAAGGGATTCCTTTGTGTCTTTCACCCCTGCTTATGTCTTAGCAGCTTATAAGTTACCCCACCCAACTCAGCACCTAAGTGACGAATGGTTAGCAAATGACAAAATGGACAACCTAGAAACGGCACGGAAGCTGCTCATTGTAGGCAAGAAGTTCAGGAAGAAGGACAATGAAGAGTATGAGGTTCAAAACCTGAGACCTCCTTTCAGAATGATTGCTCTTATGTTGAGCAGAATCTTTGGCAGACTTGATGGAACTATGTTTATGCTTCAATGGGTACCCATTATCCATTATGCAGCCTTCCAAGGAACTATTTTCAATTGGGATGACATGATCTCAGAAAGTCTAGCATCATCCATAACTATTGCACTGGAAGGGCTAGAAACAAATAGGTCAGAATTCTATATGCCATCTTATTTGGTGGACTGTATTGTTGCAAAGCATCCATTTCCAAAACTAGGATGCATTTGGAACCAGGCCGAAGGCCTGGTATATACCCCATATAAAATCTTTTGGGCACAGAACTACAGGTGGCATTACAAGGCCATTTGTGAGGAATTCATCATGCCCTTCTATGAGCTAATGTTTAACGAAGAGCCTAATTTCCTGTCGAAAAACGCCATGGCGGTTTTAGAAAACTACGATGAATTTTATTTTTCAAAGGATGGAACCTACATCAGAATGTATGGAGGCTTGAAACCCCCATACATCTTGCCTAAGTATGCCACTGACTACATAGTTCACAAAGAGGCAGTACGACAAGACTTCATCGATGGAATTGGTGGTACATTGTACATCAGGAAGAAGGCTACTTTTCCACCTTTGCCCTTCTATTTGGGGGCTTATAAGTTCTCCAATATTGCATCAGTGGAAGATTTCATAGCAAAGCTAAGGGGTTTTCATTTCGGGGAAAAGATCTTTCAAAAAAATGATAGACACGGTAAGGTCGCCCAACATTGAAAAACAATACATTCTCCCTTTGAATATGCCCATTTCTATGATTCAGAGGAGGAAACATACAGGAGAGTCAGCAATATGACCAAGTTGCAAATTTGCCAACGCAGTAAAGATGGAGCCAGCTCCAGTTCTACGATTCTCAAAGAACCAGAACAACATGGGAAAAGGAAACCTCAAAAGTTACTGAAGTCCTCTCTAGAGAAGAACAAAGACTCCTGCAACAAGCTAAGGAGATCTAGAAAAAAGTCAAGGAAAGGGAAAGAAAATCCCAAGAAGATAAGCTCCAAGAAGAAGAAACCCAGAGAAGCCAAACAACCGAAGATGAAGCTAGGCGGGCTCAGCAGGAGGAGAGAAGCAGGCTGGAGAAAGCTACTAAGCAAGAAAAGGATGAAAGACTGAAGAAAGCAGAAGAGGAGGAATTGAAGAAAGCAGAAGAAGAAAAGAGACAAGAAGAGGATGCTGGTCCTCAAAGCCCAAATATTCAAGACCTTGATGTCAATATCCCTATCGAGGAGCTTCCACTTGTATCCTTCACACCATCTAGGGGCAGCACGGTATCTACATGGGGTAGGTTTTCCTTTAACAGAAAAAGGAAATCTATCATCAAAGAAACAATTACTAGTGTCAAAAGGCCTTTTCAACTTGATATCGTAACCAGGCATGAAACCACCATCATGCAAGGTACTCAGAATGATCCTGGGCTCATGGCATCAATATCTATAACATCTGTTATGGCAATAGCAGACAATGTCAATATATTGGGAGATGAATTGAAGCAGGAAAAGGATAAAGCCCTCCAGTTACAGGAGGCTTTGGTTAAAGAAAAGAATTATACAAATTTGATGATCGAGAAGAATGATGCTCTCGCATCTCAGAAGGAAGGATTAATATAAAACTACAACAACTGGAAGCTGATAGGAGAGCCCTGGCGATGCAAGAAAGAGCACTAGAGGTAATGAAAAGAGAACTCGAGGATAAAAACTTGAAGCTTGAATCCAAAAAATTTGATGCCGCCCAGCAAATTGAAGACCTTAAAGAGAACATTGAAAATCTGGAAGAAGGAAGAGGACTGCTGGAGCAGCAATTGGAACAAGCAACCAGTAAAATAGACGATATGGATCCCTTTTATGAGCAAGACTGTGAGATAATAAGAAGGATCTATGGGGTACAAGAACTTATAACGGAAGAGATTTGCAATCTGAAGACAATCGTGGCTAGAGTTGGAGAGATCGGTAGGGAAGCCACCAGGCGCAAGAGAAAGTATGTGCGTATTATTGAAGATATCCAGAAGCATATGGATTGGAGAGAAGGGAAGTCTGGTTTCCCTGCAACTCTTCCTTTTAAATCTATCTCTGGTTTCAGAGCAGATGTGCGTCTTTTATGCTTTTGCAAAGATTACGGAGTAAAGTTGAGCGAAGTGTCCATGGATACCCTTGAACAATGCAACGGTTTGTATCATCAGATACGAACTGCCCAAGAAAGATGCCAGATGAAGATGCCTCAAACTTTAGAAGGATTTCCAGAGAAATCCCAACGCTTGGCTGAGCTGAAAGACGTGTTGAATGCAGAAATAAATTACGTCAAAAAGGTGGATTCATTGACCGTTGAAGACCTCCACCAGTTGATTGGTCAAGCCATTGTTCACAAAACATTTTAGAAGAAAGTCTCCGGGTTGCTAAAGTAGAAATTTCCAACATGGAAGAGGAACTCACCAAGCATGAAGTCTCAGTAAAGACCATGCTTCCTCTCTCTGCAAACAATGTTATAAAGGAGACAAGTACTTGGGCAAGCCACATAGAGGAGGCAGACAGGGCATTAGCAGTCAATCGAGCTTCGACTTCAGTGAATGTTCCAGTGGCTGCAGTAACTCAGGTCTTAGTAGAAACACAGGAAGCCTCAGAAACACCCGAGCTAACATAGGAGCTAGCCCCAGGATAACTCGCCTTTTCTCATATTTGTTTGATTAAGGCCAGCGCGCCTCTTTGGTTTTTTTTGTTTTGTTTTTGTTTTATGTGCCTGCCTTTGAGATATTGAAATGACATTTGGACTTTAACTTTCATTCTTTTTTGTGATTTAATTGGGATATTTGTCCTTTTATAAAAATCGACACTACAAGACAAATTAAGAGAATGTGAATGGTTGGGGCATGTGTGGCAGCTCATGGAGCGTTTTGTAAAGCTATATATAGCTAGTTTAGAGAGGGGAGAAGGACTTTTGGTAGGTGAAGGATTTTCTTCTGATGTACATGAATTATTTAAGCTACATGAATAGAGAAAGGATTTTGGCCTGTCGAAGCTGGTACATTGTTTGCTTTGGGATGTGATGAATGATATCCCAACTATTTCTGCATTTTTCATACACATTCTGTGAGATCGTTCCTAGCTCTTATGAACTAATTCTATGCTGTGAATGATCTTATTTCTGTGCAAATCTCTGTATCTCATGAGTAAATGGAATGCTTTTTGTTTATAAAATCAGAGCTATCTTTGATATTACCCACATTCTACTGAAAATACGTCTTGATGATTAATGGCTATCTGTTTAAATTCTCTAGATGTTCCTTTCAGTCATTTTACTCATATTTTAAATTCTGCTCCTTGCAAGGATAGGTTAATTTAGGTTAAGGTAGTTAGAATAGACTTGTTTAATAGCATGCGTTTAATTTAAGGCACTTGCACGTCATTCTCTAATATAAAATACATAAATGGTGGGTCGAGACGCAACCGATAAATAAACAAATCTTTAAAAACCACACGGTAGCCGGACGGATTCCCTACACCAAACGGTGGGTGATCTAATTGGGATCGCTTACTAGGGAGAATCGCTTGCTGATTGATGTTGCGTGACCTCCTGAGTGATTCCTATAGCATCAAGAATATTTCTATCCTCCAGAAAACCAAATGGTTCTCTAGATATTCTTCTAGAAATAAAAGTTTTTATCCTTATAGAAATAAATTTTATGATGAGCTTATAGGCCAAACTGCACAAGGCAATTGGTCTAAAATCACTAAAGGAAGATGGCTTGTTACATTTCAGAATAAGAATTAAGAAAGTAGAATTCAAATCCCCTAATACAAATCCCTCCAACCTAGAGTATTCCACCATAGAGTCCAGATCCTCCCCCATAACATCCATGAAAGAAAGAAGAAGTTCCATAGACCATCCATTAGGACCTGGACTCTTTTCTTTTGCAAATTGTTTTAAAGCCTCTTCCATTTCATCCATTGAGATTGGACTCCCAATGGATTCACCCTCCTCTAGCTCAAATAAAGAAGGAATATGACTGATTACATTCAACTGTGCATCAATTTGACATAATCCTGGAACTTTAAAAGAATCAGAAAAAAAGGATTTTGCCAAATTTTTAAGATCTTCTTGTTTGTTAACCATCTGCCCATTATCATCTGGAATCTCCCAAATCGCATTAAAATTTCTCCTATAAGAAGCATAACTGTGAAAAAATCTTGTGTTATTATCACCAAGTGATATCCACAAAGTGCGACTTTTAAGATGCCAATCCATTTCCTCCCATTTGAGAAAATTTGATTTTTTGTACTCTAATTCATTAAGAAGAACTCTATCCCCTTCATCCAAAATAAAGGAATCATATTTTGCTAAAATTTTCCTCGTTTTCTCATCAATCTTTAAGAAGCCTTCATTATCTTTATCTTTTTGGTTCTTTGCCCAAATGACAACATCCTTTTTTAAACATTTTAACTTCCATAGCAGAAAATACATAGGATTATAATCAACTGGAGGATGAAAATATTTCCATGTAACCCTCACCAAACTACAAAAATCCTCCTTTAATAGCTAAGAACTATTAAATTTAAGAGGATAATTCTCGTAGACAATTATCCCATCCAATTGTAAGCAGATAGGGAAGTGATCAGAAAGGATACTTTTATCCACCCACATACGGAATTTTTGAAGTTGTTTATCTAGATGAATGATCATAATGAAACGATCCAATATTTTACTAATCCCATTACTTCCACACTACCTATTGGTCCAAGTAGGCTCCAAGTTGACAGGGGTAACATCCATCAAGTTATTCCTGAGAAGAATACTAGAGAAATTTTTTTTCATCGAATCATTTTGTGCATAAGACCCCCAAACTTCTGCAGGTGAAAGAGTAAAATTTAAATCTCATGCAATGATTAAATTATTGATTCCTAAGATACCACTGCCTTCCACCTAATTCCATAAAATCTCCCTATAAGGTGCAAGGATACCTAAAGGCAGGTAAAACTATTTGAAGGATCCATCCATCAATATCCTACCACAAGTTTGATATTCTCAATTATAAACACACTTATTTTTTTAATATTTTTATTATAATAAAAACATAATTCTATATTATAAATTTTATTTCCATTAACTTTATTTCTAATTTAATAATTATATTATATATTCTATACGTGATTATACCCATAATAATTCTATATCTAATTTTATACATCTATATATATGATATGTTTTTTCCTTTATATTAACCAGGTTAATCTAAAGTTTAACTTGCGATTTCAAATAAATAACTAAAAAATATATTAATAAAAAATCAAAATATTATATCTTATTTAGCTTTACAAAAATAGATGGTAAATTATATCATTTCATTTTTAGTGGTAAAGAAAAATCTAGCACATAACATTTTACAATACAAGTTGAAATTAGAAAAACTTATTTTAATTCATTTTGACTATATATATATATATATTTGATTGAAAGAATTTGTCATCTTTATGAAACTATTAGTGTTGAAGATGAATATCATTTCCTCTTAGATTTCCTTGCCTACACCAACATATGATCTCAGTTTCAAAAATTTTGTTACATTATGAACTTGTCCAATCTTCTATCTCATCAAAATTATAGTAATTGAGGAATGCTCCTCTCCAAGCATTTTGAGCATAGAAATAAAACTCTAAGGAAAACCAAGTAGTTCTTTATGTTTCTTTCTTAAGGTCCAAGAGATCAAAATCGGTCTAAATGGACGTTAACTATAATCATCATCATCATCATCGTCATTTTAATGATTGAAATGGAGAAGATCCACATAGCTAAAATAAGAATGAACTCTTATGAGCTACATAGTGAAACATTGCGTTGGACCTTAACTAAAATTATGTGGGCTGAAAGGATATGTCATCTTGGTGAGACTATGAGTGTTGAGGATAAAAACACTTCCTTTTAGATTTCCCTATGTACCCCCACATAAGTTCTCAGTTTCATTTTTTTTTTTACAATATGAACTTGCTCAACCTTCCATCTCATCAAAATTATAGTAATTTAGAAACACTCATCTCTAAGATTTTTGAGCACGGAAATAAAACTTTAAACCAAACCAAGTAGTTCCTTACTTTTCTTTCTTAAGGCTTGATAGATCAAAATTGGTCTAAGTGAACGTTAACTATCATCATCATCATCATCATCATCATCATCATGTTAATGATTCAATGATTGAAATAGAGAAGATACACATCGCTAAAATAAGAATGAACTCTCATGAGCTACATGATAAAATGGTGTTGAAACTTTCCTAAAACTCCATAGGCTGAAAGGATTTGTCATCTTTGTGAGACTATGAGTATTGAATATGAAAAGCACTCCCTCTTATATTTCTCTGGGAACACCCACATAAAATCTTAGTTTCAATTTTTTTGTTACAATACGAACTTGCCAAACCTTCTATCTCATCAAAATTATAGTAATTTAGGAATGATCCTCTCCAAACTTTTTGAGCATAGAAATAAATCTCTAAAGCAAAACAATTATTTCATTACTTTTCTTTCTTAAGGTCTAATAGATCAAAATTTCTCTAAGTGGATATATATATATATTGAATTGTATTGATTCAATGATTGAAATGGAGAATATCCACGTAGATAAAATAAGAAAGAACTCTCATAAGTTACATAGTGGAACAAGGCATTGGACATTTCCTACAATTACATGGGATTAAAGGATTTGTCATTTTTGTGAGACTATGAGTATTGAGGGTGAAAAGCGTTCCCCCTTATATTGCCTTATGCACACCCACATAACATCTCAGTTCCAAAATTTTGTTACAATACGAACATGCCAAACCTTCCATGTCATAAAATTATAGTAATTCAGGAATGCTCCTCTACAAGCGTTTTGAGCACATAAATAAAACTATAAAGCAAATCCAGTAGGTCCTTAATTTTATTTCTTAAGGTCCGATAGATCAAAATTTCTCTAAGTGAATATTAGATATCATCATCGTCATCATCATCATATATAATTTTAATGATTCAGTGATTGAAATGGAGAAGATCCACATAACTAAAATAAGAATGAACTCTCATGAGATACATAGTGAAACTGGGTGTTGGACATTTCCTAAAACTGTGCAGGATAAAATGATTTGTCATCTTTGTGAGACTATGTGTTTGCGGACAATCCATCAGTGTGGACACTAACTGATCTCCCTAGTATGAATGGTTCGGATCTAGAACAAAAGAAGTACACAATATAAATTACTTTCCTAGACTGATCAAATTGCAAAGGGTATGAGAAAATAACTCACCTTATGAACGCAGTACTATACCCTTGCTTGATATAGCTTTTGATATTCATATTTATAGCTGCAAAACCATGTACAACGAGTGGAAGAAAGCAAGTACTAAATAACATATAAACATAGATCAATCTAAACTAGTAGTCAAAGAAGACAATTATACATATATTACAATAACAAGATGTTTATGGAAAGAATCTGCATTAATGCAATTATAAGAAGTACATAGAGAGAGGTTTCAACCAATATTTGACGTCGTAACTCTTTCCAAATGATCCTAGCCTAAAAGATCCAAGATTTTGCCTCTTGATGGATGAAAGGGAAACAAATCTAGCAGAATTTCACCACTGTTTAAGTGCTCTATCTTCCTCCTCCTTAACCATGGAGAGGGGGTTTGAATTTATAGGCCTAAAGGGATAGGAGAGGTTGAGGATTTGTGGGAGAAGCTCAAGGGATCATCCAAAAATATAAGGGGATCAAATACCAACTTTTCTAGTTCATAGGGATAAGCCCCCACATAACCAAGGATTCTAGAAGCCACTGGAAGCTTCTCTTTCTAATTTTAAACTAGAAATGCCACAATTTGCACACATGAAACTCACGTCTTTAAGGGGTGACGCACCTTGTGAAAAGGAAACCATTGTCACTAACGCGCTCTATCAATGTGTAGGGCGCATCATCAAGGGTCTGACGCACCTTATCAACGAGCAGGATGCGTCGGGGTGACAACAAAAGGTAAAAGGAACAACAACAAATCTCCTTTAATAATATTTGTCCCAGGTGCTTTAGGAATTAGGGAAAATAGAGGACACACAACTCATGATGACGATATTTTGGTGTAACAGAATGCTCCCCAAAGCATGAAGCTAGCGAAATAGGGTAGGTGATATGCTTTGAAATATGAGAGTTCGAGGCAAGGATTATCAGTTGGAGTGACGAACAAATACTCATGCAGCATCACAGACTCTGATATATATGTCTGAAATGACTCATAACATGGTTTCCGACCAATACATTGCAGATCCATGGTAGTATCGACTGAATAAACACAGTCATGGCTACTAGATACAAGCATAGATCCATGAAGAGATAATTACATAGCCACGACCAATAAATGAGTGGATCCATGTGATATGACTCAAAAAACTCCATCGCAGTGTGGGTAAAATACATAAGTTAAACCAAGGTCTTCAAAACGAACCTGCAACGATATGAATCTAACCATGTGATTACAATTTTTTGAAGTCGAACATGGTAGAAACCACTTGATTACCAGTCATTGATGTAAACGGTTAACAAGTACGAGGGAAATCATCATTGATGTCAATGATCCACAAGGTATCATAGTACATACCTCCGATTGTGAATCAAAATGAGTTGAGGTCGAACATTCAGTGGAATATTTCAATTAGAATTCAATGATGTGAACTTATTGTTAAAAGTGAGGTAACCTACCATTAAGGCATGCAGGTCCAAGGTACTTGAATCGTTTCTAGGTTCAATCCTTAGATGATGTGTTGAAGTCGACAAGTATAAACTCGTCGAAGGAGGGCCATGATTTCCCCCCCATCATCGACAAGAAACAAGATCGAAGATGTTTTGGAGTAGATTGGATTGTAGAGTGATGTGTGAGACTGAATCAGGGGTGATCGACACAAAGGAAGGTATAATGAATGCAGAGATTGACTTGATCAATAGACTTCTCTTGAACACGGAATGGCATGACTTGGCAGCATTTACATGATGAGATTGACCCCGAGACCTAATAAAACTAATGATCGATGCATTCTTCAGATAACCCAAAGGAGTAAAGCGACTGATGGAATTGGTGAGACTCGAGGACAAGTAGATTATCCAAATGGTTCGAATGAAATGCAAACGAGTGCCATGTTCAAGACAGACTACATACTGCCATTACTACAAGTAAATACAAAGTCTTTCATTATTCCCCATCGTGATTGACGAGTACCTCTTTTTTTATTTATGAGCTTGAGGACGATAACAGATGCTTGGTTGTTGGGTTGGTTATTCCTTCTTATTACTTTCTTTGGGGCTAACCCGGGTTCTACGAGGTTTCTTTCTAGTCGTGGTCCAACAAAATCCACTTCACCGGCCCTTTAGACAACAACCTGCGAGGAGGCTGATGTATCACCTGAGGCGAAGTTACGGGTGGTTACAGAATCAGGTTTCTGTAACCTGGTGATGCGCGGTTATGTTATATGAGGTGAAGGTGCACAACTTACTTAACATCTACTTCGCATATCACTCCTCAACATGTATCTGCACACTTGGGTTTCTCAAAAACCTACAGGATCCACTGAATCTTTGTTACTGTGCATTTACTTATGACTACATATTTACCATATTATAATAGTGCAATTATATGACTATGCATTTTGCAGATCTAACAATATAGAATCTGCTGAATTACTGTTATTCCTTAACTGTTTTGACTAGGAAACTACGCATTTATCACAGTCATTCACACTTAGCATATTCAAACATGTATGTCCACCACTTAGCATAGTATTCTCATCAACATACACATGAAAATACATATAAAATAATAAGCATTCATAACACAAAATAACTCATAGACACAATCGCACAAAACAGATATTTACGTCTTTCACCCCCCAGATGGGTGCTACATCCACGGGAACTGTTCTTATATTTCTTGGAAGGGGTAACAGTTCCATTCTGCGCACTCAGCTGCAGACTCTTCTCTACAATAGATCTCTGCGCACACAATTACAAAGCCTTTTTCCTCTCTTAGATCTCTCGTCATAGATCTACAATCTCTCAAATTCTAACCCTTCCTTATGCAAAAAAACCACTTTTAAAGATTGTGCCCGAAGGTCACATATATACAATAACTATGGGTCGAAAACCCATAGTACCCTTAAACCAAAAATGGCATGGTTCTCCTATTGACCATGATGTTTCCTTACTTCGTTGGATCCCTATTGTCCTTTGCGCCGCTTCCTTTGTCTCTGACACTTCTCTAACAATCGTAGTTTTGACCGCGCGGCTCTGACGTTGACATGGTGCGTCCTTTGCACCATCCCATCTCTTTACTTCTTACTCATGTATCTTGGTAGTCCATCGATTCATACATAACTGCTCCAACTACTTCGTTGATCCTTAGGACTTCTCATTTACTAAGGAGACAGATCCTTATCTGCCACTTCGCTGCTCTCCACACCCTGCTCTCGGGAATTGCGGAGTGGTTTCTCCCAAAACTGACTGATGTTAGGGCTCGCTTAACTTTTACTTCTGCCATCAAAAAGTGTCCTTTGAATTGGAATGCGCCATAAAAAATGTTGCAATTGGGCCTCGCCCAATAGGCCCCTAAAACTCACATGTGGCTCATCCCCGAGCCACTTCCACTTGGCTACTTCGTTTGCGCCTCCCCTGGGGTACTCAACTTCGCAATGAATTGATGAAGAGTTGCGCTTAGCTTTGCAACTGTTTCCTTGGTTTCTTGTTTGAATTCATTAATTGTTTCAATCATATCCTATGAGATGGATTCTTGAAGTTGCTCCTTCAAAGTATCCTCTGTTATGTGGAGTTCTTGAAACTTCTGCTCAATTTCTTCTGAAAGCGCAAGCACTTCTTCCTGTATGGGATGTAACTTTGCTGAAGTGTCAGCCTCCTTCATTCTCAATGCTTCCAACTCCTTCTGGAGTTCCTTCTTTTCTACGAACTTCTGGATTCTTTGCCTTGGTGTAAAAGCATTCATAGCCATGTTCACAGTATCGAGATCTTTCCGCCACTGTTGTAGTTCATCATGTATCTCCTGTAGTTCAAGGTCTTCCTGCAGCCTGGCCCATAATTTGCTGATTTCTTCAAGTAGGTCTTGACATCGCATCACTTCCATGGAGATGTTTTCTATGGATGCCTTCAACTCTTTCATTCTTGCTTCCTTCATGTCCTGCGGAGTGCGAGGTTGCTGTTGAGATACTAAGGTAGCAATGTAAGTTCCTTGTAGGCGATCTCCATGTCCATCATTTTTTCCTTAATATTGTCCACGGTAGAACCAATCTTAAGTATGGTTGGTTCTACTTCCGACTCTTCTTCACATTCCAGTATCTTTGCACAAACTGCTGAAACTGTTTCTTTAAGCTTCCGCTGCTTCTCTTGAGCACCAATGAGCTCTCTGGTTGTCTGTGTGGATTCATCCTTAAATTCCTTATAGCTTTCCTCTAGCTGTAGATGTTGGTTATAAGAAACAATATCTCTTTCTCATATTTCTTGCACAACATACAGATGCATATTATGTAATTCTTCAAGGGGTAACATCCCGACATTGATATCTACGTGTGCGAACTTCTTCGCACTTTCAACAAGTTCGTCGCTTGGGAATATGATATTAATTGGTTCCAGTCGGACTAACTGGGGTTCATTTTCAAAGGAGGTGGTATTTTATTTCGCTAGATTGACTCACCTGATTTACCTTCAGAGTCTGATTCCCTTATCAAGTCCTGCTAGACTTGTTCCATCCTTACTACCATGTTTTTTTTTATTTCTGCGAGGTTTTTTTCCAGGATTTCTTGGACTTCCTGGCTTTTTCTGTTCTTCAAGGTGAGCATCTATTCCAAGTTCCCACTCACTCGTGATGCGATGAATTCATAATCATCATCGTTCAACTGCACATCGAGCACGGTTCTAGTTTCCTTTTGCTTCTTCTTTTGTACTTTTCTCGGCACGATGGTGTCAAGATCCTTTCTCTTCACTCCTACTAATCCTTCAACAGTTCCTGGATGAACTTATTCTATGTAAGGATCATTGACTTGCACACTTGTCGTTTCGTCATCTTGGTTATGTGCATTTCCAGCTTGGATTTCGTCTGATGTGGTGATGAGTGCTTCCGGTGCATCAACCTTCCACTCCTTCGGCTAGTCTTCCATAATCAGCTTAATTTCTTGTGAATCCAAGTGGTACAAGCCTTCAAACCATTCAGGGATCCCTACTTGTCCTCGTGGCTGAAGAAAGATGCAATGCAGACCGGATCTGAATATCATTTTGCGGATGTACGTAATTGTTACGTCCTTGGTAATACATAGAGTGTTCTTGACCACTTCATATAGCTACTAGTAGTATGTGAACATCTGTTCATTATTAACCTGCTTCCTTTCTGGACTTGCGTTTTTCCACATGTTGGAAAACCTGGTTCCTCGGCAATCTCCCATGATGATCGGGACATTCTATTGGTACATAGGCTCTTTCCAGCCTACAAATGCTATCATCACCAAAAACCAGCTATAGTGGAAATGATTTCCACTCTCTTGAGTTTCTCAGACATTGTCCAAGAACTCATTCAGTAAATAACTTGCTCAGTTATAGGGAGTTCCATCCTTAGTCATCGCATCTAGGAAAACTGTAGCGAACGACACCTTGGCTGGTTTGCATTTCCTCAAAAAGTTCCCTTCTAGAAACTGGCCTACAAAGCGCGTAGCTTTGTCCTAGATTAGAGTTGTGACATACCCACAGATTCTTTCGAGAAAGACGAATTCTTCCTTCATTCTCTTTGTGATCTTCTTATCCTTGGTTTTGCCTATGAAATCCATCACAGGATCAACACCTCACTTACTTAGGTGTGTGATTCGGTGTATTATCATTGTTTATGTCGATCTTGCGGTCTAGCCACAAGTATCCTTGATATGTGCGGGAGAGTAGGGTGCTCACAACTGCGGTGATGTTAGGATTTCGATCAAAATGCTGGATGCACAGAAGGTTTAGCAATCTAGACGGTGAGATCATCATTAGCCAGTCTTGTGCATGAAGCTTGGATTGCTTCATTGTTTTGTTATACCTCAGGCACATGTATTGATCAAGATGAAATTGAGGGTACTTGTCCTGCTGCAACAAGTTGTGATCCGCAAACTTACAATCTGGAATCCGGCTAAGAAATTTCTTTTGTAGCTTCACATGGCTTGACATTGTTGGCAAGGGGATGTCATACTGCGGGTTCTTTAGATGCTTCACAGGGGGTGCATTGGCTTTGCGCAGAGGGATATATTTAGGTATAAGGAAGATGGGCCTGTCGCGGAGTGGTTCTTGTGGTCCTGTCCTTGGAATTCCTCTGGCTCTTGGTTTCTTTGGTTCAGTACTATGTTCTTTACTCTTTTGCTTCAGCTCTGGCTTGTTGCGTGGTGAGCTTCTAGAAGCGGTGCCCCTCTCTGGAACGCTTTTATTCATGGGTGTTTTCATGAATCCTTGTAGTCCTGACTTGCAGAAATCCTTCAAGAGGTCTTTGATTGTTGATTGTTTAGACATTCACCTCAAATCGATATGTTACTCTTGCTGGTAAAACTTAGAATTTACAGGAAGTAAAATTTAAAATTCGTGGTAAAAACTCATGAGCATACGATGCCACCTATTTATAGGCACAACAACACAAAGGCACACCCAAAAATGACTAAATAGGCATTAAATGCCATATTCTTTGGCCAAATATCGCTGATATATTGGTCCTTTCCTTCATTGAATGTGCTCGAACAGAAAAATATGCCTTAAATGTGGAACCAGTTGGTTCCCAAAAACACTGTATAACGGCTACTTTTTTCAACCGACATCTATAACGTATAGCTTGTCCTTGACTTCGCTAGTGGCCATGCCAAGTGCGAGGCTCACTATGCATTTCTCTTTGTTGACTTTTAACTTCGCAGCACAAGCCTTTTCTTTGATAGCGGATATGTGAGTTGCGATGTTCATTGCGCATTTATCTCTCTTTGATGTTAACTTCGCAATGTGAGTACTTTTGACTTCGCAAGTCAACTTGCTATGTGTGCTTCGCAGCACAACTTCCATTTTTGTGAAAACTTCGCATTTTACCAAAACTGTGTGCAGACTCTTTATTCTATTATTCTCAGTGTCCAATTTCAACTAAACATGAAACTTAGAATCGTTCTTTTTGTTGCTCAACTGATGTCTGGAGGGGTAGGACTATCCTTGCAAGGATTTAATCTACTCCCATTAACAATTCCTTTCAAATTTTATCCAAGTAGTGTGGCTAACTGAACTGCGCCACCACTAGTGACATCTTTAACAATATATGGTCCTAACCAATGCATTTTGAATTTTCCAGGAAATTTCATAAATTTGTTATCATAGAGGAGTACAAGATCCCCTACCTGGAATAATTTGTACTTGATGTGCCTATCATGCCATGCTTTTTCTCTCTATTTCTGCACTTTTTGGTGACAACCTGCAACGAAGCGATCTTCCTACAGTCCAACTAAGTGTAGTAGTCTTTCTTGCATCATTTCTTCATCAACCATATATGTGAATGCTACAATTCTCAGGCTTGGTACTATGTATTCCATGGGCATGATAGCTTCCTGTCCATATGCTAATATGAAAGGTGTATATTCCCATAATATTGTTAATATTCTGAGATCCCAATCATCCATGTTTGTGTTACATACCTTGGTCAGCTAATTTTCTAGTACTTTGTTAAAGGATTCAACAGTGCCATTAGCTTGTGGATGATATGGCGTGCTCTTCTGATGGTAGATTTGAAATTCTTCTGTCAAGGCTGCAATAGTTATGTTCAGGAAATGAGTTCCATGATTGTTCATTACAATCTTTGGAAAACCATATCTTGTCACAATGTTCTCAAAGATGAACTGCGCGGAAGTGACTGCACTACAGTCCTTCACTAGTTTTGCCTCGGCCCATCTCGTTAGATAATATGTAGCTATGATGATATACCTTGAGCCAATTTGCTTCCCTGATGGGTTAATAGGTCCCATGAAGTCAATAGCCCACTTATCAAAGGCTTCAATTGTCAGTTGTGGCATCAACAGAATCTCATCTCGATGAGATGGCTTACTTATTCTTTGTCATACATTGCATCTACGACAATGATCTTTTGAATCCTTGTGTATTGTAGGCCACCATAGTCTTGATCTCAAAAATGTTTGCGCAGTATCTCTCCCTGCATAGTGTCCTCCAGATACGCCTGAGTGTGCTTTAGCTAATATACTAGGTCTTTCATGTTCTAGTACGTATCTGTAGAATACTTCATCTGGTCCTATTTTATACAATTGTCCCGCAATTATGGTAAAGTTAGCTGCTCTTACCACTAATTGCTTCTTTTGTTGTGTAGTAAAATCTGTAGGTGCTAATCCTGTAGTAAAAAATTCTACAATGTCCTTGTAGTATTCATCAGTTATGTGGATAACAAACAACTATGCATCTGGTAGACTATCCCCTAGATTACTAGGTTCTTCGCCTGACTCAATTCTAGAGAGATGGTTAGGTCCCAAATTCAATATTCTTGGTTTCACAATGATTTCAAAATCATATTCCTGAAATAGAAACAACCATCTGAATATTCTCCCCCTAACACTGGTTTTTTGGCCAAGTACTTCAAATATGAATGGTCAGTAAACATACAGAAATGTAAACCAAGCAGATAGTGTCTAAACTTTTGTAATGCTTATACCATCACTAAGCCTTCCCTTTCTGTCATGGTATAGTTATTTTCTGTTGAGGATAGCTTTCTACTTGAAAATGCGATAAGATGATAGATGCTTCCTTCTCCTCGTTGAGCTAGTACAATACCCAGTGCTATAGATGAATCATCTACGTGCACATGGAATGGTTTGTTTCAGTCCGGAAAGACTAGAATAGGCACGGTAACCATTTTCTCTTTTAATGTGTCCAATCCTCTCTGGAAAGCTTCTGTCCAACTGTAGTTCGCATCTTTATTTAATAATTTCTCCATATGCGCAGTGATCTGTGCATATCCTTTAATGCATTTCCTATAGTATGTTGTATGTCCCAATGTAGTGCGTAGTTGTTTCACTAAGTTAGGCACTGGTAGGTTCACTATAACTGTGATCTTCATTGGATGAACCATCAGTCCTTTTTTACATACAATGTGTCCCAATAGAATCCCATTAGGAACACAGAAGATGATTTTATTTAGATTCAAGGAAATCTGATGCTGAAGACACTTCCCTAACATCATTCTTAAGTTCACATAATGATTCTGCAGTAGAACAAATACTGTCTAGTCATCAAAATAGAATTCTAATAACTTATGGATATACTCCTTAATTGCAGCAACAACAACTCTTGAAAAAATAGCAGGTGCATTTTTCAAACCAAAGTGCATAACTGTATACTGATATGATCGCCATTCAGTAGCAAATGTTGTCTTATGTCTGTCTTCTGTAGCAATTTTGATCTGATTATATCCAAAAAATCCATCAGTGAATGAGTATGCTTCATTTCCTCCAACATTATCTAGCACTTCATCTGTAAATGGAGTAGGAAATGGGTCATGTAGCTGGGTATCATTTAACTTTCTGAGGCCCACACATATTTTGATCTCGCCTTTATCTTTCTTATCCTGTATGACCATGGGACTTATCCACTTTGATTCCTCTACTGGTTCAATAATTCATGTGTCAAGAATTTTATCGATTTCTTCCTTGACCCTTTATTTATATCTTGGATTCAATCTGTAAGGTATCTACTTAATAGGCTTCACATCTGGCTTGAGAGGTATTTTCATAACTCCTAGGTCACCTAAAATGACTTTCATTTCAGAAAAAATGGTGGGGAATAAGTCTTGATATTCGCAGAATAGGTCTGCAATATGTTCTACTGTTTCTTCATCCCAGTAATCCCCAATAGAAGCAAACTTTGGTTCATTCAAAGTACCAATGTTGATCTTTCTCGTCTTCATAGGACTACTTAGTTCTGGAATTTCTAAGTTAGGCCCTTCGACATTGCGTTCTCCTTCTGGCTCAAATATATGCACATCGTGAGGATCTCCATCTTCATCTAATGCGAGGTTATAACATTCGAGGGCATGCTCAAACTGTATAGCCCAATCTAGTTGTTTATGTATGGGTAGCGGGGTATCATTGAATATCTTCTTTTTAATAACCTGCAGAGCTTCATTGATACTCAGACAATCATCCTCAAAACTGAAAGTAAATTGAAATTCAGATATCATTATGGGCCAATCTACTGTACCTCTACGAAGTTCAGCTTCTGTATACAAATTCCTTGGAATTTGCTCCAATGTGTGCACATATAGATGAACCCACTCTGCTTGCGGTCTATGTATCCATGCTTTCAAAAAAATCTCTATATGATCTCTAGGATCAGTCTGTCCATTATATTTTGCTTGTCTTATCTCACTATGTTCTACAAATATGATTTCCATCATGTGCTAACATTCTTCCCATGTATTCAGGTCTTGTTTATGCGCAACCCACAATCTAGCAGGTGTAGCGTGCAATGCTATATCTAGAGAAACTAACTTATGTTATGTTCGAACTGAAACTAGATATTCATGAAGGAAAGCGTGTATATTTCCTCGACCATCATAAGTAGGAATTGGACTTACCTCTCTTCCAACCGAACGTAGTGACTTTGTGATCTGCGTACATCATCTTACTGATACTTCATGCATTATGCTCTGCCAGTTCTCCATTCCTGCATCTGAGTCTGATATGAAAGAAATATCGCATATCCAACTCAGTGTTCCATAATACCTAGGATTAATGTAATCTACCCGATTTACTATCATCTTGTAGATATTATCGATATCTTGGGTTTTGCATTCTTCTCGTACTGGTTCAATATATCTGGGTCCTTGTGCAGGGTCCAAGGGTGCAATGACCCTGATATCTAGTCCTTCAAATATCATATGTTTTTTCTCGACATTGATGATTGCGAGGTTGTCTATTGCCCAGTCAATCCCTAACAGTCCAGGATAGGATTGTTGTCATCTATAATATCAATAACCTCGAAGTCTTCTTTGCTTCGCACTCCACAAATGTCAACAAGAACATTTTATAATCTCCCAAAAGGTATAACCATTTGTTGATTGGATAATATTAATTGTATAGGTGACCAAGATAAATTTGGTTTTCCCATCTATTCCCATGTTTGCTTTGTCAATACATTCACTTCTGAGCCTAAGTCAAGGATGATCTGGTCCATTTCAAAATCTCCAATCTGCGCACTTAATCTCATTTCTCGTCCAATCCTTTTACGGATTTTGATATGATGAACTGCTCTGTGCGCATCATTCATTGTATTACGTTGCTCGTAATTTCCCAATAAGTTATGTAATTCCCCTAAGGAATTTTAATGTCTTAACAACTTCATACAACTCTGTAGGAACTGCGTAACATGACTAGTCTATTCTGGTGAAGTTCGCGATCCATCATACGAAGTTGGCATATCAATCAAAGGTGGTGTTTCACTTCACAATTGGGTTCTTGTAGTCGAAGGTTCCACATCCTAAAAGATTTTCCTGGATTCCATGAATGTCCTCTTTTCTTGGTCAGGGTTAAATGCAGGCATTTTCCTAGTTGCTTTTCTTATCCAAGGCCCATCAATAGGCTTTGCTCTGTTTAAGTGATCTTCAGAAGTCAAAGCTTCATTTGTTCTTTATTCTCCTATCATGGCTCCACTTCGCGTCACAACATGAATGTTGCGGTCCTTGTTTCTCTTCTCAGCTACAATCATTTGTATGTTCTGGTTTTGTCCTTCTGGTCTTTTCAGATGCATTTTTCCTTGCAAAATGGGACCTACTTTAATGACATGGTCAAATGAATTACAATATGTACATGTAGTACATGGATTCTAACAGTCTATGGCTAGATGTCCTGGTTGAGTGCAGTTATAGCATACAATTTGACCCCTTCATCTCCCTCTTTGGCCAGTGTTGCATCCTCTTCCTCTGTATCCACCACATCCTCTATATGCACCTTGGTCATACTACGCATTTTCAGTATTATGCAGTGTTTCTCCTTGTACTTTGTAGACATCGTGCTTCCTCTCTATCGTGAGATCATAAGCTCTGCAGTTGGTATCATCATGTCCAACTGACTTACAGAATGTACAGTGTAGATTCTTAGGTGTCTGCATGTATTTTTGAAGCAGGTAACAGTCTTCTGGGCGATGTCCTCTACATCGGAAAATTTCACACCATGGTCCTTGCTTTTGATTCAATGGGTTTGGTGCTCCACTGTTAATGTAGTATCTGAATACAGGACAATGTTCCTTAGAATGCCCTTCTCCCTTACATTGTGTACACCAAACTTCTTCTTTGTTTTTTTTTTTTCCTTTCTTGATATCCTGTAGCTGTAATGTCAAATTAGCTAACTGTGTCTATATTTTTACCATACCTATGCTAGTTTCTCCAATAGGAAAATATTCTAGCTTCATCGCAATCTCTAATGCTTCTGTTTGCAATGCTACTTTCTGTTGCATCAATGGAAATCTAATATAGGGAAACAATGCAACTATGAACCATTCTTGTTGCTATTGCGGTGCTATCTCAAAGTTAACTTGATCT
This sequence comes from Larix kaempferi, assembly GCA_027924585.1. NCBI lineage: Eukaryota > Viridiplantae > Streptophyta > Pinopsida > Pinales > Pinaceae > Larix > Larix kaempferi. The sequence goes on along the minus strand of BSBM01000372.1, from coordinate 45,682,924 downwards.
AATAATGCTTTGAACTTTGGATCAAACTCCCATACATTCTCATTAGGTTTCTGTCTAATTTCTTTTAATTCTGTGATGCACTGAGATTATGATTTAGGTTTCTTGAATTCTCTAATAAACGGAGTTCTGATATCAACTAGTGATATGTTTTGTCCAACATAATACTTCATGAACCATATTAGAGCTCTGGCTCTAAATGTGGTAACTAGATGAGCTTGTCTTATAGCATCATCCTGAACTTGCTTAACATTCTGCATGGCTTCACAAAGAAACCAATGTTTCTTTGGGTCTTCTAGACTAGTTCTTTTGAAAATGGGTAGCTTAATGTCATCTTCCATTCTTCTTTTAGGAGGTGTAGTGTTCTGCGATGATGAGGGTATACCACTACTTGACTGATTCTGGGTATTTTCTCCGGCAGTATTATAGTGTTCTACAGACTAGTAAGGTTTCTACCCTCAGCTAGGGGTTTATGTGGAGTAATAGGCTACTAACTAGTGCGTCTAGGTTTAGTTTCAGTCTTATACTCAACCTGATATGAGTCTCTATCGCTTCTTGACTCAGTTTCTAGGAAAGTGCGAGGTTCGGCTTCACGAGACCTCTTTCTAGTGTTAACTTTGTATCTTTTTCCACTTCTTAGAATACCAATATGTTCATCTGTGTCACTATCTATGTTACTCAACATTACAGACTCAAACCCTAGGAATCTGATTGCATTCTTAAGACTCACTTTTTAGCTAGTAGCATTTTAATGTATAAACTGAGGTTTTTCAAGTACTCACCTCTAAATCCTTTGAATAAATCTCCTTCTGCTGCACTGTAGGACTTCAACATGTCCACAACAAAATCCGTGACATAGACTTCTAGTAGGCTATCCAACCAAAAGTCCAATGCTCTTGAAATTTGGTTGTCGACGCCTCTAAGCCTCTGAATAAGTTCTGGAGTCCAAACTGTAGGTTCTCCACCCTGGAAACAATTTTTTCGTTCTTCTATCCTCGATATCCACTGATGCAACTCTGTAGAAAATGATGCGAAGAAAATTTGATGTAGGTTAGTGAATATGTACCTTTGCAACCATTGTCCTGTGGTCAGATGTGGATTTCTATTCCCTTTTTGTGCGAAGTTAAGTTCTGTTTGGCTTACCTAGTTATCTATTTATGTCTTTTCTGGATATCAGTTATTAGAGCACATCACTAGTTCATGCGCGGTAATGAGCCTTGTTCATTACACTTCCTTCTTCATGGTCTCATAAAATAACAACATCACATATCACCATTTATTTAGCGCGACAATGAAACCATTTGTTGGGTTGCTTATTCCTTCTTATTACTTTCTTTTGGGATGACCCAGGTTATGTGAGGTTTATTTCTAGTCGTGGTCCAACAAAATCCACTTCACCGACCCTTTCAAAAACAACCTGCAAGTAGACTGAGGTCTCACCCGAGGTGAAGTTATTGGTGGTTACAAAATCTGGTTTTTGTAACCTGGCGAGGCGCGGTTATGTTATGTGAGGTGAATATGCATAGCTTACTTAAAATCTACTTCACATATCACTCCTCAACATGTATCTGCGCACTTGCATTTCTAAACAACCTATAGGCTCCGTTGAATTGTTGTTACTGTGCATTTACTTATGACTACATATTTTCCATATTATAATAGTGCAATTATGTGACTGTACACTTTGCAGTTCTAGAAATACAGAATCCGCCGAATTACTGTTATTCCTTAACTGTTTTAACTAGGAAACTATGCATTTATCACAATCATTCACACTTAGCATATTCAAACATGTATTTCCACCACTTAGCATATTATTCTCATCAACATGCACATGAAAATACATATAGAAGCATAAGAATTCATAACACAAAATAACTCATAGACATAATCGCACAACACATATATTTACATGGTTCACCCCCCAGATGGGAGCTACGTCCACGGGAACTGTTCTTATATTTCTTGGAAGGAAAAACAGTTCCAGTCTGCGCACTCAGCTGCAGACTCTTCTCTACAATAGATATTTGCGCACATAGTTGTAGAGTCTTTTTATTCTCTTATATCTCTCAACACAGATCTACAATCTCTCAAATTCTAACCCTTTCTTATGCAAAATTGCCCATTTTATAGATTGTGCCTGAAGGTCACATATTTACAATAACTATGGGCCAAAACCCCATAGTACCCTTAAACCCAAAATGGCACTATTCTCCTATTGACCATGCTTTGTCTTTACTTCGTTGGAGCCCTGATGCCCTTTGTGTCGCTTACTCTGGCTCTGACAGTCGCAGTTCTGACCGCGCAGCTCTGATGCTGATATGGTGCGTCCTTTTCACCATCCTGTCTCTTTGCTTCTTGCTCCTGTATCTTGATAGTCCATCGCTTCATACATAACTGCTCCAACTACTTCATTGATCCTTATTAATTCGCATTTACAAAGGGGATAGATCCTTATATTCCACTTCATTGCGCTCCACGCCCTGCTCCCCGGAATTGCGGATTTGTTTCTCCCAAAATGGACTGATGTTAGGCCTCACCTAAATTGTACTTCTTCCATCAAAAAGTGTCCTTTGACTTGGAATGCACCATCAAAACTGTTGCAATTGGGCCTCGCCCAACATCGATATAGCTCATCCTTAGGACGAGTCCAGTATCACATGTTTTACCAACCTAAGATAGGAGGGGTTCATCTTTAAAAGGGCCCTTCAATGTTAGATTTTAACGAGTCCAAAGTAGGTGAACTCGATATCATTTCATGTTTAGGGAGTCTGAAAGGATTAAAGGATACTATGGTAAGTACTTTTTCATAAATTTTAGTCTCCTCACCTAAAAAAAGATAAAACAAAGTGTGAAAGAACTCTTCTAGTCATGATTAACTAAAGTGCTCCTTTTTCGTAAATAGTATTGCTGGTCCAAAAAAGGGGTAAACTATCACCAGAAAGATGGCCTTTCTAATACTTTTACAAGCATGAAATAATCAAGTTCGCTTGGTGATCTTTTCTTATTTAGGGAGTCTGAAAAGAGCTTAAAGAGTAACTCCAGGGGGGTTCCTTTTTCATGGGAGTCTTACGAGCCCGAAAAAGAGATAAAAGATAACTCGGTGACTTATTATCATGTATTTATGAGCATGAGAAGGAATAAAGATTCAGATCGAAACCTTTAATGCTTAGTTTTAACGAGTGTGATAATGGTTTAAAAAATGCTCAAAGATATTTTCACACTTGATAAGGAGTATGAAAAGTCAACAATGGTTACCAACATAGTCAAAACACCACTTTCCTCTATCTGCAAGCTCTAGGAACCAAGTTAGGATCCATCATAAGGTTTTAAAATGTAAAAATGAGATCAACTATAGTAAACAACCTATGAAATAACAAAAATTTAAAAAGAAATATTATGTTTTTATATAAAAAGGGTGAAAAGTAAAAATTATTTACCATTTCCTTTTTACCAAGTTGAATAGTGAAGACAAACCTCTTTGGATATTGATCTCTTGGTGATGATTGTGGGTGCCTCGTTTAGTCATTCAACCTCTTGTAAGTTCCAGGTAATCCTATATCTCATCCCCAAATTTTGTTTTCAATGCAATTTTTTGGGTTTTTGGAATCATTCAAAAGGGGGAATTTCACGCCCTGATGCGTTTTCCCATTTCGGGAAGTGCATCACCTAGCAATGACACGCTTTCCCTATGGGAAAAGCACATCGTTGACGCCCTTTCTGCAAAGACGGGGTGCGTCTGTCACCCACCCAAATTTTTGAACATTATTATTTATTTGCAAAAATACTTTATGTTAAATTTAATTACAAGTTTTGTAATTATGATCAGTTTTGATCATGGATGAATGTAATTATTGAATATTATTATTTAAATAAATTAATTAGGAGACAAACACTCAGGAGGACTGTTGAATGAGTTTTCACTGACCCACTAGGAGGAATGGAAGCTGTTGGAAGGTATGGTACACATGGCAGCAGTTACATCACACCACTAACTGTTGGTAATGGGACAACTTCCCTTTACAAAGGGCATTATCCCGTAGGTGGAGGGAGTGAACAGGTAGCTCATTTAATGACCCAGTAACATCTAAAAAGGCCTAGGCAGCCTATAAAGGAAAATTTGAATTGGGCAGGAAGCCCTTAATCAACATTTCTGCAGAATGTTTTCCTCTAGCAAATTAGGTGATTTCAAGAGAGATTCGAATAAGGGAGGTTAGTGGTGATTGAAAACAGATTTTTTGCTTATTATTGAAGAGAAACAGAGTTGTAGGGGCAAGTCTTTTGGATTGATACCTATTGAATATTTAGAAGATTACTACTACAACAAGAAGAAGTCCTATTTCCTTAAGCTTCTTCCTCCTGGTGGTTCAACGAATAGGCTCAGGGGTCCTAAGACAGTATTTGACTATTTTCAGGAGTTTGGTTGGGTGAAACAGTCTTTCTGAGTTGTTTGTTTTCCTACAGGTTTTATTTAGGTTCTACAATTTCTTACTTATTCTCAGTAAATAATTGTTGTTATTTTTAAACAGTATTTTCTGTGTTTCTGTTTTTGAAAGAAGAATCTAATCCTAGAATTGTTCTAAGTCTGAATGTTTAAGTTTAATGTCAAAGATGAATTGATAAACCAATAACTCCATTTTTCCACATGCTGTTTAGAAGCATCGTACTTTAGTAGAGATACACAAATTAAAGATAGATTAAAAGATAGGCGATTGCCATTTTGAATTCGACAGATAAATATAGTAAGTCTTATGTTCATTGTTTTCAGACCTATGATGAATAGATGTAAAAGATTCTAGATAATATTTATTTATATACATATGAATCTTTTCTTCATCCCTATGAAATTAATCAATGTTAAATTTCCTGTACGTTTTTCTTGTATCATATATAATTTTATAATATGCACAGGAAGCAAAAAAATACAATCTGCATATTGTTTTATGGACTGCTAAATTTAAATAAAAACATTTTTTTATGTTAAACTGGAAATACAATAAGATTCACAGAGCTATCATATTTTTCTTCACTTCATTCACACACTATTCCATCGTAAATACTCTATCATTATTTATGAGTTTAGAAATTTAAAATAGACAGAGTTGCTTTTATACAGACTTCATAATTTTGCACAATATGCACACAATAATTTCTTATCTATTTCTCTAATGCTTTTTGTACAAAGTTAAACATGAGAAGAACCTTGTATCTACCATTATCACCATTATTCATTATCCATTTAAACTGTAGCATTGTTCTTTTTCTATTTTTTTTGTTTCCATATCAAAAACCTAGTTAGGTTCGTTTCTTTTCATTGTTTAAGAGAAAAATACTACACTCCATTTTAAATCATGGTTTGAGCCCTACTCGGCTAATCCCTCTTTGCAAACAGAAGCACAACTTAGGGTTTAACCCTACCTATCCTTTTGTTACACGAAACAAAGATCTTTCATTTCCAGTTTTCAAACAAACAAGAAAACCATCATCATTCTACAGTATTAAGACGAATGTTACAAGTCATATACACAAAACTTTAGCACATCATTTATTTATATTTATTTACGATGAAAGTTTCATAACTTTACATTTCATACAAGGTCTAGTATGCATCCATGGAGAGAGAAAAGTATTGATATACAGAAGACGAGCCTCATCTCTAATTCATCTCTCAAACTTCGAAACCATCAAATCGTGGTTCCCAAACAAGGTTTACAAACTGTTTTTACAGTAAAAAATAATCAACAAGTGTTTCCGTGTTTCTTCAGCCATAGAGCCCAAACACTTAAAGCATCGACGAGTTACTTTTCAAATCGACGACATCAAAGCAAAGACTAAGTATTACAGTTTATTAAACAAGCTTCAAAGGTTCTCATCATCATCATCAATGGAGCTACAGTAGAGCTGGGAAAGGCAGTTCCTCTTCGTTGAAAAACTATATCAACCACAGAAGAAGAACCACAGATGAAGAAGCACTATGAGGGTATGGAAGACCCAAAGCTTACCGGCGTAGAAGCACACAATTATATTGCCGAACCCTGGTTCGAAATAACCTTTCAACCCTGTAAACTGACACATTAAAATGAAGTTACGAATCTAGAAAGTTGAAAGATCAACTATCGTTCTACAAATCAACAACATTACTATTTTGCTCCAAGTGTTTACCTTCTTACCGAGTGGCCAAGCCTTGGTGTGCTCCAGATAGACGATGCAGAGAAACGATGGGAGAACGCTACCTCTTGACAGGTTAAGAATAACGTCTTTAACTTTGAGAAGGGCATAAAAGCCATCAACACTCAACACACTCGAACCAGAGACAGTGATCACGACCAGTAACACTATACAGGATTCAAATATTACAGTATTTCCACGGAGTGGCAGGTCTCAGGGTCGAAACCTTGCACTGCATTTCTGCTAGGATTTCGGTAGCCTGTCGGCCACCTCCAGCAAAAACAATAACACATTGAACCACTTTTCCAAGCTCTTAATTCAATTACATGGTAGAATTTAGGGTTTCCATCTGACGGTTTAAACTCATGATCATCGACGGTTACAACAGTGCCAGCTATGGCCACTTTGGTATCAACGAAATAAACATTTAATGCCCAATCTGCATTACCATCAGACATTTCCACTATGGCATGCAGTGGAGCAAGCACGATCAACACTTGACATAGAACCCTTACACATCAACAAGTATGGAGGTATTCACGTCTACGTTGATTCCTGGAGTTACAACTCGGCAGTAATGCAGTACCAAAACTTTAATTGTGATATCCTTCCGTGATCATTGCCTTAGCTCGAGACCAACGTCGAATTTATGAGCCAACGACCTGTCAAAACCCATTTTAATGCCTGTCAGTACCTTGATGTGATAATAAACTTTACATTTTTCATTTGTTAATATAACAATATTGTAACAATGTCGTATTCTTTATAATGGTAATAACGTGTATGCAAATACATGATTATAATTCCAAAGTTTTGCATTGTATTGTAACCATTTTCATACATTATAATGTTTGTATTTAATTTACAAAACTTGCATAGTATTGTCAAAATTCTAAACGATGCCTATATTGCCAATATCTCCAATATATGTTTTAATATTGACATTAAATCGAAAATAGGAATAGTCACACTATTGTTTGTATAAAGACTTTGGAAAGTTTGTGTTTGTTTATGAATAGAATAATCATTATATATATAGTCCAAAGCTTAATTGCACGATATCTACATAACATTTGGTTAGTCATGTTAATATATTATTATTTTTATCCCTTCATATAATATTGGTTGCAAGAGTTTACAAGCTCAAACCCTGTACAAACACTTTGGTATTATCATTATAAATGACAACAACAAGACAACCATCACTACAACTAGTTAGAACAATGATGACAACAGCGACAATGCTGTTAATAAGATACTTGTTTGACAGTTAATTTGGGTTGAGTTTACCCAGTCATAAGATGAACCTTGGAAAGCAAAGGAGTAAGCATGCAAGTCATACCTGTACGTTTTGATAGTTGCAACAATCTTGACAACATGCTATTTTATTTACGACGTTGATTGAACCTTACACGAAACTGGAATTTCTTTGCAATCATGAAACTCCTTACCTGACATATGCACATCGAACAAGTCTAATGCTTTAGCGTTGCAGCTAAGTAAGCTTCGGGGTCCCTCATAGGACTCCCTTGGACAACAAAGAAGCAAACTGTCAGTATCGTCTCAAAGAAAAAGTACCATATCATATTTCCAGCCTGGCATTTCATTATTACGTCATTCATACATTTCATTGCATTTAAAAGGGTGTCGCATCAAGAAGTTGATCTATTCATGCATTTAACTATTTAATGATAGTTGTTATAAATATAATTAAGATGACGCTGACGTAGTAGTTATAATAGAAAATTATTTATGTCTAATACAACAGTTGTTAAGATTAGCATTGTTGCAGCTTGTATTATTAAATTCCGCAGTTACAAATTATCATTAATTAAGCTAATTATTGCTATTTACAAAAATTTTAATTTTTTATGAAAATATGGGATGTTACATGTGGTATCAGAGCACATATTCAAACTCTAGGCCTGAATGAGGTCCAAAACACGCAGTAGAAATTTTTATATACAACAGAAATTCATACTAACTTGAAATTTTATTATTATGTTATATTCAGAAATTATTTTCAGTTACAGGTATGGAGAACTCAGCTGAACATTTAAGTGACATATTTCAGCCAAACAGTCACAGTTCGGGACAATACTATGTGGAGGAAGGTCACGGGGAAATAAATAACAGTTCGACGGAACTGTTACGTGCCTTTCAAGATTTAAAAGCAGAAATCAAATCTGTGAAACTAGATAATGAAAGGATCCTGCAAGCACAAGAACAACTAAATCAAGTATTGTTTGAACACAGCCAAATAGAGGAACAAGAGAAAAATAATGAGGACATTTCCAAAGTTGAGGACATGCCTCACGCTGATAAAAATCAGAACATCAAATTCAATGAAGTAAAAGATAGCTCAACCTCATCAGGAGATGCTATTGTAGAACGCAAAAAGAAACGTAATTATACCAGTGACAGCAGTGGAGAAGATTCCAAACCAAGAAAGAAAAATCATAAGGAATATGAGCATATTTCTAGAGAATTCAAGAAGATAAGACCTCCAAGTTTCAATGGAGAAACTGAAAAAGGTGAGACAACTGAAGCTTGGCTGTCAGGGATGAAGAAATACTTCCACATCTACAACTATTCAGAGTTCTTAAAAGCAAAAATGGCCATATATAACTTATCCGAAAAAGCAGATATCTAGTGTCAGGATGTCAAAAGGGTAAAGGGAATTAAGGATAAAGATGTAAGCTGGAGTGATTTCAAACGATATTTCAAAAAGAAGTATCTATCTGAACAGTACTACGAAGAAAAATCTAAAGAGTTTTACGATTTGAAGTTGGGAGGTATGAACATGAAGGAACTGAATAGTAAGTTTCTGAACTTATTGAGATATGTACCCTACTTCATAGAAGAAAAACCAAAAATTCAAAGGTACTTAAGTTGTTTACCTTTCAACATTAAAGACAGAATTGAGTATGACAGCCCTAAAACATTAGAGGAGGCTATGAGGAAGGCAGTCTTCTGTTATGATACAAATCGGAAGAGAGAGGGTATGTCTAATTGGAAAAATCATTAGCCCAACAATTTTGAACAGAAGAAGAAAAATTTCAGATTTAGTGGGAATTCCGGATTCCAAAGGAAGTATTTTCAGAATCGAAATTCCCAAGGAAATAATTCCAGAAATAATTCACAGCAGAATTCTATAGCACCGAAAAATGCATCTAATACTGCCAAGACCAGTGAGCCAAAGACACATATTAAATGTTTTGAATGTCAAGGCCCTCATTATGCATTAGAATGTCCCTTACGAAAGCAGAAGACAAACAACATCAACTCTATTCAGACTGAATCTACTGTTGGAGACGTAGCAAGGGAGATGCCAAGAATTAACGCAACACTTGACAACATGCAAGCATATCATCAAATATCCATGGTAGAGATTGAAGGTATGATACATGACCATCATGTTACCGTTTTAATTGACCCAGGTGCTAGTTTAAGTTATATATCACCCGATGTTGTGGAGAGTCTTAAACTGAAAAATGAAAAGTTTAGTAAATCATGGCTAGTTAGACTAGCAACTGGAACAAAGAGGAAAGTTTCATATTTTATAGAGAACTGTGTTTTATCTGTGAATCATTTGCAAACACAAATCAAGCTGAATATCTTACCCTTAGGTTCGTATGATATTATAGTTGGGATGGACTGGTTGGAAGCCCATCATGTCATCCTAGACTGTTATGGAAAAAGTTTTACATGCTTAAATGATGAAGGAAAAATTGTAGAAATAAAAGGCATTCCAAGGAAGGTAACCCTTAGACAAATTTCAGCCATGCAAATTAAGAGAGCAGTTAGGAAGGGATGCCAAATGTTTGCAGTAAACGTGATAAATGATGAGGTTATGGGTAAAGAGGACAAATTGAAATTAGAAGACATACCTGTCCTAAAGGATTTTAAAGATGTATTTCTTGAGGAGATTCCAGGATTACCACCCAAAAGAGAGTTAGATTTTACCATAGAGTTAATACCAGGAGCAGTACCAAATTCAAAAGTTCCGTACCGAATGAATATACTGGAGTTAAACGAATTAAAATCTCAGTTGAAGAAACTTATTGACAAGAAATATATTAGACCAAGTGTGTCTCCTTGGGGAGCACCTGTCATCTTCATTAAGAAGAAAGATGGAACATTAAGACTGTGCATAGATTATCGCTAGCTTAATAAGATGACGATCAAGAATAGATACCCATTGCCCCGCATAGATGATCTATTTGATCAACTGCGAGGAGCAACAGTATTTTTGAAGATCGATCTAAGATCAAGGTATCATCAAGTAAGGGTTAAAGATGAAGATATTTTCAAAACAGCTTTCCGAACTCGGTATGGGCATTACGAGTTCGTAGTCATGCCGTTTGGCTTAACTAATGCTCCAGCTGTATTTATGTGTTTGATGAATAATATTTTGCATAAGTACTTAGACAAGTTTGTTGTTGTGTTTATAGACAATATTGTAGTGTACTCAAAAAGCAAAGAAGAGCATGATGAACATTTACGGATTATCTTACAAGTATTAAGAGATCATCAATTGTATGCCAAATTTAGTAAATGTGACTTTCACAAAGACAAAATTCAGTATCTAGGACACATAATTTCATCGGAGGGAATCTTGGTTGACCCCAACAAAATAAGGGCCATTAATGACGGGCCGGTTCCAAAAGATGTGTCGGATGTGAGATCATTTATGGCCATTACGGGGTATTACAGAAAGTTTATAGAGAATTTCTCAAAAATTGCCAACCCCATAACTTCCTTGCAGAAGAAAGGGAAGAAATTTATTTGGAATCATAAATGTGCTGAGAGTTTTAAGAAATTAAAGGAATTATTGACGACAACACCTATCTTGAAGATAACTGACCCCAACAAGGATTTTGTAGTTTGTACAGACGCATGCAATAATGGACTCGGTGGAGTCTTGACACAGGAAGGGCATGCGATAGCATACGAATCTAGAAAGATGAAAGTACATGAAAAGAATTACTCTACATATGATTTAGAGTTATTAGCAGTTATTCATGCCTTAAAAATGTGGCGTCATCACCTTATTGGCAGAAAGTTTACACTATTAACAGATAACATGGGTCTGAAATATTTATTGGATCAGACAACCCTGAACGCTAGACAAGCTAGATGGTTGACATTCTTAAGTGAGTATGATTTCAAAATTCAGCATATCAAAGGAAAGGAGAACAAAGTTGTAGATGCCTTGAGTCACAAGTCAAAACTAAATTTCATTTCAGCAATCAGTAATTATTCAACTGATTTGGAAGATCGGATTCTGGAAAAAGGTGAAACAAATGAAGAATACAGAAAAATGAACGAAAGGACAACCAATAACAGTTCTGAAAATTGTATGGCAGATTACAGAATTAAGGAAAATGGTCTATTACTATATACAAATAGATTGTATGTACTAGATATACCAGAAATAAAATTTCTGATATTAAATGATGTGCATAAAAGACACTATTTTGGTCATCCGGGATATCAAAAGACCATCACTATGCTGAGAAAAGAGTACTATTGGCCCAGAATGAAAGATGAAGTAGCAGAATACATCACAAAATGCTTAGACTGTCAAAAGGTTAAGGTTGAACACCAACATCCAGCTGGATTGTTGCAACCATTACCAATACCAAGCTGGAAATGGGAAATGATCAGCATAGATTTCATTACTGGATTACCAAAAAATCAGAAACAACATGATTCTATTATGGTGGTAGTGGACAAACTTAGCAAGGAAGCACATTTCATACCAGTGAAGACCACACATAAAGCACCAGACATTGCAGAGATTTTTATGAAACAGATTTTTAGACTGCACAGAATACCAAAGGTAATAATTTCAGATCATGACTCGAAGTTTACAAGAAACTTCTGGAGATCATTGTTTAATGGATTGAATACAACTCTAAATTTCAGTACAACATTTCATCCACAGACGGTTGGACAGACAGAAAGGGTAAATCAAGTGTTAGAAGATTTATTAAGAATGTATGTTAGGGATCAGCCTGGTAAGTGGGGAGATTTTCTGCACCTAGCAGAATTTGCTTATAATAATCATTATCATGCTTCAGCCAGACTTAGTCCTTTTGAAATTCTTTATGGTAGGAAATGTAATACACCTGTTTCGTGGAATGATCCAGTCAATAGAGTTGTTTTAGGACCTGAATTATTGCAAGAATTAGAACTAATTGTGAAATAGGTGCAAGGACATTTAAAAGCTACCCAAGATAGGCAGAAACGTCAAGCAGATTCAAAAAGAACTCATAAAGAGTTCCAGGTGGGTGAACATGTGTTTCTCAAGGTAAGACCAAAAAAGAGTTCACTGAAACTGGGGAGTTGTGCCAAGTTGGCACCCAGGTATTGTGGTCCTTTTGAAATATTATGTAAGGTTGGAGCAATGGCATACCAACTGGCCTTACCACCTAACCTGAAAATACATAATGTTTTTCATATATCGTTTTTAAAGAAATATGTGCACGATACTACTCATGTTGTAAACTGGAATGATGTACAGGAAGGACAAGATGGAGATTTTTCGATGGAACCGGATTGTATCCTCGGAAGGAGGGAAACTATTTTCCGGAATCACAGCATTGGGTAAGTGAAGGTACAATGGAAGCACCTTAGCCCAGAAGAGACAACCTGGGAGTTGGAGAGTAGTATGAGAGCAACATACCCAACTCTATTTCAGGAACACTCAAGGAGTGACTAGCCAACATCGAGGACGATGTTGAGACTTAACGAGGGGTGTATGTCACCTACCCAAATTTCTGAACATTATTATTTATTTGCAAAAATACTTTATGTTAAATTTAATTACAAGTTTTGTAATTATGATCCGTTTTGATCATGGATGAATGTAATTACTGAATATTATTATTTAAATAAATTAATTAGGAGACAAACACTCAGGAGGACTGTTGAATGAGTGTTCACTAACCCACTAGGAGGAATGGAAGCTGTTGGAAGGTATGGGACACATGGCAGCAGTTACATCACACCACTAACTATTGGTTATGGGAGAAATTCCCCTTAAAAAGGGCATTATCCCCCAGGTGGAGGGAGTGAGAAGGCAACTCATTTAATGACCCAGTAACATCTAAAAAGGCCTAGGCAGCCTATAAAGGAAAATTCAAATTGGGGAGGCAGCCCTTAATCAACATTTCTATAGAATGTTTTCCTCTGGCAAATTAGGTGATTTCAAGAGAGATTCGAATAAGGGAGGTTAGTGGTGATTGAAAACTAAGTTTTTGCTTATTATTGAAGAGAAACAGAGTTGTAGGGGCAAGTCTTTTGGACTGTTACCTATTGAAGATTTAGAATATTACTACTACAACAAGAAGAAGTCCTATTTCCTTAAGATTCTTCCTACTGGTGGTTCAGCGAATAGGCTCGGGGGTCCTAAGACAATATTTGACTGTTTTCAGGAGTTTGGCTAGGTGGAACAGTCTTCTTGAGTTTTTTGTTGCCCTGCAGGTTTTATTCAGGTTCTACAATTTCTTACTTATTCTCAGTAAATAATTTCTATTATGTTTAAACAGTATTTTCCGTGTTTCTGTTTTTGAAAGAAGAATTTAATCCTAGAATTGTTCTAAGTCTGAATGCTTAAGTTTAATATCGAAGATGAATTGATAAACCAATACCTCCATTTTTCCACATGTTGTTTAGAAGCATCGTACTCTAGTAGAGATACGCAAATTAAAGATAGATTAAAAGATAGGTGATTGCCATTTTGAATTCGACAGATAAATATAGTAAGTCTTATGTTCATTGTTTTCAGACCTATGATGAATAGATGTAAAAGGTTCTAGATAATAGTTATTTATATACATATGAATCTTTTTTTCATCCCTATGAAATTAATCAATGTTAAATTTCCTGTACGTTTTTCTTGTATCATATATAATTTTATAATATGCACAGGAAGCAGAAAAATACAATATGCATATTGTTTTATGGATTGCTGAATTTAAATAATTTTTTTTTTTTTATGTTAAACTAGAAATACAATAAGATTCACACAGGTATCATATTTTTCTACACTTCATTCACACACTATTCCATTGTAAATACTCTATCATTTTTTATGAGTTTAGAAATTTAAAATAGACAGAGTTGCTTTTATACAGACTTCATAATTTTGCACAATATGCACACAGTAATTTCTTATCTATTTCTATAATGCTTTTCATACAAAGTTAAACATGAGAAGAACCTTGTATCTACCATTATCACCATTATTCATTATCCATTTAAACTGTAGCATTGTTCTTTTTCTATTTTTTTTTGTTTCCATATCAAAACCCTAGTTAGGTTCGTTTCTTTTCATTGTTTAACAGAAAAATACTACACTCCTTTTTAAATCATGGTTTGAGCCCTACTCGGCTAAGCCCTCTTTGCAAACAGAAGCACGACTTAGGGTTTAACCCTACCTATCCTTTTGTTAAATGAAACAAAGATCTTGCATTTCAAATTTATCCTCTTTCATTTCCAGTTTTCAAACAAACAAGAAAACCATCATCATTCTACAGTATTAAGACGAACGTTACAAGTCATCTACACAAAACTTTAGCACATCATTTATTTATATTTATTTATGATGAAAGTTTCATAACTTTACATTTCATACAAGGTCTAGTATGCATCCATGGAGAGAGAAAAGTATTGATATACAGAAGACGAGCCTCGGTTCTAATTCATCTCTCAACCTTCGAAACCATCAAATCATGGTTCCCAAACAAGGTTTACAAACTGTTTTTACAGTAAAAAATAATCCACAGTTGTTTCCATGTTTCTTCAGCCATAGAGCCCAAACGCTTAAAGCATCAACGAGTTACTTTTCAAATCGACGACATCAAAGCAAAGACTAAGTATTACACTTTATTAAACAGGCTTCAAAGGTTCTCATCATCATCGTCAATGGAGCTACAGTAGAGCTGGGAAAGGTAGTTCTTCTTCATTGAAAAACTATATCAACCACAGAAGAAGAACCACAGACGAAGAAGTGCTATGAGGGTATAGAAGACCCGAAGCTTACCGACGTAGAATCACACGATTATATTGATGAACCCTGGTTCGAAATAACCTTTCAACCCTATAAACTGACACATTAAAATGAAGTTAGGAGTCTAGAAAGTTGAAAGATCAACTATCGTTCTACAAATCAACAGCATTACTATTTTTCTCTAGGTGTTTACATTCTTACCAAGTGGCCAAGTCATGGTGTGCTCCAGACAGACGATGCAGAGAAATGATGGGATAACACTACCTCTTGACAGGTTAAGAATAACGTCTTTAACTTTGCGAAGGGCATAAAATCCATCAACACTCAACACACTCGAACCAGAGACAGTGATCACGACCACTAACACTATACAGGATTCAAAGATTACAGTATTTCAACGGAGTGTCAGGTATCAGGGTCAAAACCTTGCACTACATTTCTGCTAGGATTTTGGTAGCCTGTCGGCCACCTCCAGCAAAAACAATAACACATTGAACCACTTTTCCAAGCTCTTAATTCAATTACATGGTAGACTTTAGGGTTTCCATACGATGGTTTAAACTCACGATCATCGACGGTTACAACAGTGCCAACTATGGCCACTTTGGTATCAACAAAATAAACATTTAATGCCCACTCTGAATTACCATCAGACATTGCCACTATGGCACGCGGTGGAGCAAGCACGATCAACACTAGATGTAGAACCCTTACACATCAACAAGTATGGAGGTATTCACGTCTACGTGGATTCCTGGAGTTACAACTCGACAGTAATGTAGTACCAAAAATTTAATTGTGATATCCTTCCGTGATCGTTACCTTAGCTCGAGACCAACGTCAAATTTATGAGCCAACGACCTGTCAAAACCCATTTTAATGCCTGTCAATACCTTGATGTGATAACAAACTTTACATTTTTCATTTGTTAATATAACCATATTGTAACAATGTCATATTCTTTATAATGGTAATAACGTGTATGCAAATACATGATTATAATTCCAAAGTTTTGCATTGTATTGTAACCATTTTCATACATTATAACGTTTGTATTTAATTTACAAAACTTGCATAGTATTGTCAAAATTCTAAACGATGCCTATATTGCCAATTTATCCAATATATGTTTTAATATTGACATTAAATCGAAAATAGGAATAGTCACACTATTGTTTGTATAAAGACTTTGGAAAGTTTGTGTTTTGTTTATGAATACAATAACCATTATATATATATATATTCCAAAGCTTAATTGCACTATATCTACATAACATTTGGTTAGTCATGTTAATATATTATTATTTTTATCCCTTCATATAATATTGGTTGCAAGAGTTTACAAGCTCAAACCCTTTACATACACTTTGGTATTATCATTATAAATGATGACAACAAGACAACCATCACTACAACTAGTTAGAACAATGATGACAACAGCGACAATGCTGTTAATAAGATACTTGTTCGACAGTTAATTTGGGTTGAGTTTACCCAGTCATAAGATGAACCTTGGAAAGCGAAGGAGTAAGCATGCAAGTCATACCTGTATGTTTTGATAGTTGTAACAATCTTTACAACATGCTATTTTATTTACGACATTGATTGAACCTTACACGAAACTGGAATTTCTTTGCAATCATGAAACTCCTTACCTGACATCTGCACATCGAACAAGTCTAATGATTTAGCATTGCAGCTAAGTAAGCTTCGGGGTCCCTCATAGGACTCCCTTGGACAACAAAGAAGCAAACGGTTAGTATCGTCTCAAAGAAAAAGTACCATATCATATTTCCAGCCTGACATTTCATTATTACGTCATTCATACATTTCATTGCATTTAAAAGGGTGTCGCATCAAGAAGTTGATCTATTCATGCATTTAACTAGTTAATGATAGTAGTTATAACTATAATTAAGATGACGTCGACATAGTAGTTATAATAGAAAATTATTTATGTCTAATACAACAGTTGTTAAGATTAACATTGTTGTAGCTCGTATTATTAAATTCTGCAGTTACAAATTATCATTAATTAAGCTAATTATTGCTATTTACAAAAAATTTAAATTTTTATGAAAATATGGGATGTTACAGCATCGTCGTAATTCGACCCACAAACTTGGGAATGGGGCCCAAAAAACAAATTGTGAACCAATGGAAATGACTGAAAGCCTCTTTTTTTGGTGTTTGTGCAGGTTTTAGACATCAAAATGGTGCAGTGGAAAGAGCGTGAGCACGACTTAGAGGATGTACAAGACGCAAATGATTCTCACTCCGTCAATTCTTTGAGGGGGTGTGGATTGCTCAAATTCTTCCATGTCCAAGGAATGAGGGCCCATATACAGTTGTTAGACTATTTGATTCAATTATAGGATCCAGATCAATAGTATTTCAGAGTGGGGTCACATATCCTCACCTTGGATGTTGAGGACATATACATTTTGACAGGAGTTTATAGGTGTGGGGCCCTGGTATCACTATCCGGACCCAGGGGAAGTGACCGATCCATTGAGGACCTTATCAAACATTCCTGTACTCTAGGAATGCAGATGTTGGGTGGGAAAAGTTACACCAAAAATGCATGAGACCATCCTTTGGGGATTGTGATATTTACCATCGAGCGAGTGGCGGGAAGCAGGGCCGTACATTAGGCCACCGAGGCCCATATGTTGTATTCCATCAAGTGTGTGCAACCCACTATGTTCAACTGGTGCAAGGGGATCCCCGTGAACCTAAAATACCAACTGACTAAGTGTCGTAGAGGGGAGTTGAAACAATTTGGATATGGTTCCATCATGGTATCTTTATTCCTAGAAAGGGTTAGACTTCTTCATCCATAGGTTCAACTCGGTGATCTCGATCCGTGAGATCCATGCATGCATAGGTGGGATGAGTTGTGGGCCTATCATCACATACGGTTCAACCTTATTCAGGTGTTTACACGGACAGCTCCTCATGGTAGATGATTATGCTTATGCAGGTGTATATTTCGGAGGAGATCCTGATTTAGCTATTCCAGATGGAGAGTAATGGGGAGAGATTGGTAAGAAAGAGACTCTTTTGTTTTTATGTATTTTATGATTTTTCCTTTTTTTTATAGTATTGATATGTCATATCTTGCTTGTATAGATATTGGACCATCTAGACTAGCAAGTTCCTCACCGATCGAGAGGCGAGGAGTAGTTTGGGAGATGGCAGCAACCCATAAAGAGGCATTGGAGGAGCTTGATGAGATGGAGGAGAACCTCTAGTGGTTGGCTGCTGACATCCCATATATTTCCATATATGATATTCCTCAACATTACCAGTATAGGACAGCTAGAGTCTCGAGACGTTTTGGTTGGTTACTTCGTCGGGTGGCTAGGGCCATTATATGCTACCATGACCATCCTCGAGGATAGGCTGTATATATGATGATGAATTGAAAGCCATAGGATTCATTTTTTGTAGATATGACCTACTGAAATATTATGAGATTCATATTTTTGTGTATCAGTACCCTTTTGTACAACATTTTTCCAAACATGATATATATAAAACACTATCAAGCAGTTTATACATGTGTTTTCATGATGGATTTGGATCTTATGTGTGATTACCTATACACTATGAATAGTTTACATTTTATGTTGATTGATGCATCCTTGATAAAAATGTTTATGAATGTGCGATAAACCAATCTAATACAAAATTAGCCAATGATTCAGAAACCATGTTCATACTTCTTGGAATGTGTAGGTATTGAATGGACTCAAATATCTTTCCATGAGATGTACCCGCTGGAGCAAGTAGATTAATATAGGGTCATGGATAGCATAGCCACAGTTCAAATGAGAGACCACTAGTTGAGAATCGAGGTAGATAACAATGTGGTCCACACCAAGGGAAAAAACGTTGGTCAATAATCCAATCATCGTGTGATATTCGACGACGTTATTAGTTGCAGGACCTAGGTAAGTTCCTCCTGAGCTTATCAGATCACCAACAAGGGAATAGAGTATCCATGCTTCCGAGGTGAGGCTGTGGGTGTGCCAAATAGCATCATCCAAAAATCCATAGTAGGTTTCCATCTGCACATCCATGCAGAACATGCTATAAGCAAAAATCAAGATAATATCCGAACACACTAAAAGGAAGTATCACACCAAACACAAACACACGTCATGTACAATATATACAAAGTATTAATGCAAGATAACTTAGGCATAGTACCGATTTAGGTATATCCCATTGCAGGATCCCCTAAGTATATTCCGTCATAGTCAACCAACTCATAAGCTCCCTTTTCCAAAACATGTTTTACTACATATGGGCCATGCCACATGGACTCAAGTTTTCCTTCCCCTAGCTTATCATGTTTTTGGTCGTAAGTAAGGACCAAATCACCCTCGTTGATGATACGAGGTTTTACGAATTTATCATATTGGGTCTTGATGCATTTCTTATGCGCTTCGTTGGCTAGAGCTGCATCACAACGGGTTTTATCGAGTTTTCCAAGTGTAAGAATCATTCTTCCTCAGCAGTTGTGCTCGATAAAATTTCAACGGCTAGTCTTAAAGACATAATTTGACAATCAATAGGAAATATTGCCTCTAGTCCATACACCAAATGGAAAGGTGTGAAACCAGTGGCAGTTTTGATGGAAGTCCGGTATGCCCAAAGGGATGAAGAAAACATCACATGCCAATTTGACTTGTGTGTTCCCACCATGCACTGAATCATGGTTTTCAAGACCTTGTTAATGGCATCTACTTATCCATTTGATTGAGGATAGTAGGGGGTTGAGTTTTCATGTCGAAAACCCAATTTGGCTCTTAGTTAATCCACCATATTGTTTTGGAAATGTGATTCATGATCGGTGACAATGGATTTGGGGAATCCAAATCTAGAAATGATGTGATTGAACATAAAGAGTGCGATAGTTTCGTTGTCTTTCTTATATGTAGGCAAAGCCTCAACCCATTTGGTAAAGTAGTCTGCTGCGACAATGATATAAACATTCCCCCCGACCGATGTAGGCTTACAATGCATGAAGTCGATGCCCCATTTTTCAAAGGGTGAATGATGAGAGCTGGATGTAGTGGGGCTGGGTGCGAGCGCTTTTTATAATGAAAAACCTAGCAAGGAGGACACTTCTTGACCGCTTCCATACAATATTTTAAAATGGATGGCCAGTACTATCCATCACGTAAGATATTCTGGTTTGTATCCATCCCAAAAAGATGACTGCCACATTCCCCCGAGTGGCAATCATTTAGGACATGATCGGCCTCCTTGTGAGTTAAACAACGTCATAGGATGGAATCAATACCACGGTGGTAGATCATATCACAGATGATTAGGTAATATTTCGCGTGGTGACATATACGACGACGTTCATCGTGGGATAAGTGAGGACCAAAGCATTGGGTTTGGAGATACAATGTGATATCTCTGTACCAAGGGTCAAAAGTACTAATAAAAAACAATGACTCATCTAGGAGAGAGTCAATGGGCTCATATTCTTGATCAGTACGGGGAAGATCACAAATGAGCTCCATGAATACCAACAAATTTTTGGATTTGGCCTTTTCAAACTGGAGATCAAATTCTTGAAGAATCACGATCCAACATGAATATTCCCCCCTAATACTTGACGCGTGAGAACGTGGTACATACGGTTAGAATCGGAAATAATGGTGGTAGTGCAGATAAAGATATAGTGACATAACTTCTGGACATCGATGACGGCTGCCAGAGCTAACTTGTCCACATGCGAATAACGGGTTTCAGAGTCAATGAGACCCTTGCTAAGGTAGTATATCACATGTTCCTGCGCATTTCTATCTTCCTGTACTAAAACCATAGCGATAGTTGAAGTAGAGGAAGAAATATAAAGGATGTAATCCTTGGTGTTATCTGGTGGTTGTAACATGGGCACATGAGTAATAATGTACTTGATATTGTCAAAGGTATTTTAGGCATTTTGATCCCAAATAAGCAGGACGTCCTTCTTTAACAATCGCATGTAACCCTGTGTTTTTCTCTGCAAAATTACACACGAAACGATGGCCTCTACCTTGAGGGGATCAATGGGGATCCCATCTTTGGAAATGACGAAGCAAAGAAGGTGTCCAGAATTCACACAAAAATTATATGGACTTATGGGGATTTAAACGGATACTATACCATCGACATCCAAGAAACACAGCCATCAGATGATCGATGTGGAAGTCACGACTATTTGAATGAGCAGGAAGATCGTCGAGTTAAGGTTCCACAAAATCCTTTATATCATAAAAGGCATACGACATGGCCCACTGGAATGTGGCACCAACATTTTTAAGCCAAAATGTAATTTGCGATATGAAAATGTACCCCATGGGTAAATGAAAGCAGTTTTATGTTATTCGGCTGGGTAGATTTCAATCTGATTATATCCAGAAAAGCCATCCATAAATGAAAAGATGACACTTATTGCAAAGTTGTCAATAATTTGGTTGATAAACAAGGTAGGGTAATTGTCCTTAGAAAAAGCCTTATTAAGATCCATGTAATCAACACAAACTCTGACGGTTCCCTATTCCTTCGTAATTGGGGCGACATTGGACACCCAATCTGTTAAGGTAATAGGATAAATGAATCAATCTTTTAACATATTTCCAATCTCTGCTTTAATAGCCACAATATTCCTAGGGTGCACTGGATGGAGTTTTTGTTGGAGAGGTTTTGCGTCGGGATATGTTTGTATTTCATGCATAAAAATAGTAGGATCAATCCTGGGCATTTCCTCGTGCCTCCATGTAAATATATCGCAAAACTATTTAAACAAGGTTGTAAACGTCTTGAATTCATCGGGAGAATAAGTTTGGCCTATTTGAATATGTTCCATGATTCCTGGTTTTACCGAGATGTCTAAAGTGATGGTAGGAATGATGTTTTCCAAATTCCCCTTGGATACTGTATCCTGGGTAAGAATAGGATATTGAGGGTGAGAAAAGACATCTGGTGAAACAATAGTATGAATCGCATTCTCTACCGTGTTTAGAGGAGGAAGGAAGGATGATTGATGATGAAAGTCTTCCCATGGAGGCTCATCTAAGCTCATAATCTCCATGATCGATTCATTAGAGTGAAAAGTATGGAGTACACGATCAAGTGATGGTAGGGATGAGTTTCGATGGGGTGGTAGAGAACCTGAGTTATATGCCACTGAAGAGTGAGCATCCAGTAAATTGGGTGCTGATTGGAAGGACTCATAAGTGACTTCAAAGCGGCTGAGAGGTATCATGTCTCCAATCAAATCCATATGATTAAGATCGGGAACAATCCATTGGTCTATTGAGTTGGAGGAGGATGGGATCATGGATGAGATCATGTTCACCATGGAAACGTGTGATGGGGGATATGGTGTTGGAAATACTCCCATCAGGTATGAGTCTTTAAGGAGACCTACCCCCACACTCATATATTTGCGATGAGTGCCCCAAGAGAGGGACATTATCCACAGGATAAGTAGTGGTGTCTGGTGTAAAAAATCTAATTGGTCGATAGTGACAATTTTACCATGATGGGGAAATTACACGATGCGGAATACAAATGATGTGACCGTGGCCATGGCATGGAACCAATTTTGACCAAGTAACAAATTATAAGCCAATGGGATGGCGACTACTTCCACGTTAATGGAAACATTCTTACCTCCCAACTCTACGGCTAAGGATTCTAACAGCCCGTGGGGTTGAAATCCACATCCGTCAAATGCCTTCAATGTAGTGGGGGAATGGTTCAACTTGGGAGAGCCAATGGCTCTCTAGCAAGATATCGACATAAACGAAATAGAGGCTCCTTCGTCTAAAACAATACAATGTATATTTTTCCCATAAACATTGGTAATGATTTGAAACGCTAATTGATGGGAAATCCACAGCTTGAAATACCCTAATTTGAACATAATAGTGTTGGAGGAATCGTGATATATTGCTCCTATAGAAAATAACATAGTCTTACGCTGATTGGGACAATTTTGTAATACTTCAAGAATCAACATAGGACAAGGGGCCAGGGCGAGATATGCTACAATGTTGTAGTTTTGAGCGGTCTGGGTGTTAGGGTTGAAAAAGGATTTTCGAATTGTGCTCTTTGGTGGACGCAATATTTCATCTAGTAGAGGTTTCTTGAAAGTTAAAGGACCTTGTAGTGGAGGAGCATTGGATGTAGACAGGGAGTATTTTTTAGTATTACCTCTGTTAGATTCCTTATTGGGAATATAGTTGTATGTATGTGACCTAGTAGATAAGTTGACTGTTTCGTTGCACATCATGAGAACATGAGCAGTTGTGGATGGTTCTCCTTGAGAAGGAGGTGGTGGTTGTGCAACCATTTGTTGCTATTGTGTCGGGAAGGGTTCTGTTAAAACTGTGGGTGTAAGGTTTCCCTTGAAATTTTTTTGGACT
Source organism: Larix kaempferi (assembly GCA_027924585.1). NCBI lineage: Eukaryota > Viridiplantae > Streptophyta > Pinopsida > Pinales > Pinaceae > Larix > Larix kaempferi. The sequence goes on along the minus strand of BSBM01000372.1, from coordinate 45,659,302 downwards.
TATTCACGATGTGGACACTCTTTCGTGAAGTGATCGTCACCGCATAGTAAACAAGGATATTCGACCTTCTATCTCTATTTTGTGTCATTAGGATCGAGATTTCTTTTCTGCTCCTGTTGTTTAGAAGAATTCTTGGATTTTCCTTTGTTCTTCTTCTTACCATTGTATTTTTGATGGGAAGCAGATTGAATTGAATTCACCTCCGTAGTGGAAGCAGGGCTGGGTGAGAGATTGGTGTTGTTTCCATCCTGTGACGAGGATGGAGCTGAACCAAGGTGGTTTTGTGATCCACTCAATTGAGTAGCAGTCTGGGTATGAATGAAACCAATGATGTCATCGGAGTGTGATACTATAGGAGGTTTTGTGGGTGGTGTGTAGGGCCTGGGGAATTAGTAATAATGTCATATAATGTGCCATATTGAGCATAGACTAGGTCTAGGTACTCAACACGTTATATGACTTGTTCTTCTGTAACGAACCATCCCATAGAAACATCTTTAGCTATGATAGGTAATAAATACTTCATGAACCAATCGACGAGTAACTGATCCAGAATCGGATATTTAATGAGGCAACGTCTCCTTCTCCACTCATGAATATGATCAGAAATGTGAGTGGAGGTTGATTGTCGGAGGGATGTCAAAATATCCGTTCCAGTTTCATAGTGGATCGGTAGTTGAAAGTGAGTAAAAAAGGCCATAGCTAAAGATCTAAAATAGATGAAAGAGTGTGGTGGTAACTTGATGTACCACTTTACAGCAGTATCGGTGAGGGTTCGTTGAAACAGCCTCATACGAATAGAATCATCCATTAAGGAATTGGAGGAGCACCACAAATGTTATTTCATTACGTGGTTCTTAGGATCCTCACCAGGTTTTTCGTAAAATTTAGGTATGTCCGATGGTAACTTCACAGGAATAGGGTGCCAGTTTATACCATGTTGGATGGGATCATTGGTCAAACATGAATGATCCGACAGATCTAACATAGACAGAAATGGTAACTGTCAGTTTGGCTATGGATACTGGTAATATTGATAAGGCATCTGAGTACCAGTAGGGCCATGGATCGAATTATCATAAGGTACGCCCATGGAGTGTTGGCCATATGGAGGTGGTGCTCCCGAATTAGGAGGTGCACCTGAAGGGGATCCTACTATGGAGTGTGGAGGTCCTCTTCCAGAGTACGGTGTTCCTCCAGGTAGTGGAGGTGGAGGTGGGAGAGGTGGTGGAGGAGGGGGTGGGATAGGTGTTTGGGGGGGTGGTGGTGGTGGGGAGGGGGTGGTCCACCGGCTAGAGGTCCATTCAGTGAAACATTATGATTCCCCCATGGAGTGTTCATATTTACGGGATTGGGTAATCTAGGAAAAATATTCCCTACGTAGTTTTGACCTATTACAATATTATGATTACCTCGGTATGTATGCCCCCATGGGGGTTGGGTCCAAGTAGATGGACCCGCATTTGATGTTCCCACGTAGGTTGTCCCATGGATGGGAGCGAACTTCCAACCATATTGTAGTTCATGTATGAAGGATATCCTTCACTTACACTTTGTCCCCTAATTGGATGTTTTCCCCTAGTTAGATTTTTTCCACTGACTAGGGATTTCCCTTGGGTTGAATATTTTTGACCAATTGGAGTATGTACGGTAAGAATATGTTGACCTGTTGGGCCTGGCCAAGGTGGGGCATTTTGAGCAAGAAGGATTTTGAGAACTACGGAGTTGAGCGCAGTTCAGTTGGAACAATTTTGGGATAAGTTTTGGTATGCTGCGAAGACAATGCTACGAGGAGGACAGGGTTGCGATATGTTTGTTCAACGGAAGATCCAACTAAGCAGAGTATTGGACGGAAGACAACACATAATCCGTTTAGATCATGGGAGATCTATTTTTGGAAAAGATGCTCAATAACTACCAAGCGGTGGGTAGGTGCATATCGGGAGGAAGGTGATTGGTCACACACATAGAGAACTACTACTTCAACCAGTTTTCTAAAGGCCGCGAAAGAAGGAACAACTCAACGAGAGAAACCTATTGGAGTGCATGTGACAATTTTGTAAACCTAAGGATTTCTTCCTTCAAATTGTACAGACATGACCTACGGGTCCTGATCTATAAAAAAGGCAATTTTGTATGGGAAAGGGTTACTCTTCGATTTTGTTGGTTATTATTGAATATTGTTGGAGTTTGGTAAGTTGGAGATATTGTAAAGGATTTGCAGTTGAGTGCGTAGAGACATAATTTTGAGAGAAAGAGAAGAGCGTCTGCAGCTGAGTGCACAGACGAAGAACTGTTGTACCCTTCCCTAAGATAATAAAACAATAGTTCTTGTGGACGTAGCCTTCCATCTGGGGGGCTGAACCACATTAAATCCTATGTTATGAGATGTTTTTCATGTTTTCCATCTTTCAGTCACTTAACTATTTACAATCGGAATGCTTGATGTTACTGTTATCTGATGTATGTTTGCTTTTATCTGTATTCATTGTGGAAAGGATGGGAATAATTTGTTAAGTAGTTCATATATAGATGAATGTTAATGCTCAGCATCGATGAGCCTTTGAATGTATGGATCTGCTAAATAATCACATAGTTAAGTGCTAAGGTTGAATCGCGATATCAGGACGCGCAACATTATATATTCCATTTCAATTCATATGCTTGAATCAGTATAAGTGTTGATGGATGATTAAGACTGTGAAGTAAGATTGGTTACGTAGATTAAACCTTGAAGTGAACGCACGGTCCGGTTGATGCCTTGATCCATTATAAGTGATGCGAGATAGGTTGTTGATATCTTATCATCACATCGCCAAATATAAGAACCCATAACAGAGATCTGTCAGGAAGCGCATATATCCTTTGCGCTAACCTATTACTGTAGTCCATCAATACCGCGTAGTCGTAATCAACGTGAAGAAGAAGGCTTTACGTAGTCACTTGTTCGCAGCGTGGAAGTTCTTACCGCACTACGCATCAGTCAGTTTAAACACTCTCATCACCAGGTTGTGGAAACCCGATTCTGCAACCACCCTCTCAGCTTCACCTCGGGTGAGACCTTAGGCTATTCGCAGCCTGTTGCTGAAAGGGCCGGTGAATAGGGTTTTTGTTGGTATCTTGCACCGCGAAGTACCTGGGTCTACATTGGAAAACCTCTAGATCAATATTTACTCCAACAAATGGTTCCGTTTCCATCCTAAGACTCAGTGATGGGATAGTGTGTTTCAAAAAATAATGTGCGAAGAAGAATACGAGTTCCCATTAGGATCAGAAAATTGGCATCCAGAAAAGAAAGAGATCTAGGCTTGGTGTGATAAAATCGAAACATATTTTGCAAAGAAAGAAAACAAACACCTGCGTCTATTTGATGTAGAGTGGTTGAACATATACTTGTGGAGGGACATCCATGAGATTTTATGGGCGTCATTTCCAAACGAGCTGCACGAGTGGATATCGCGCCTCACAGAAAGAAAGCATTTTTCTCAAGGAGGAGTACCTACAGAGTGGACTCCGAAGTTTACTAAACAACTCAAAGCAATAGACAACCCACTGTCACAAGTAGTCGACTTATGGGTTGATAGCATACTTGAAGGATTTGTGACCGAGTTTGCTGTAGACACACTGAAATCCTACAGCCAAGCTAAATCATACTTTTTCGAAGGATTCAGAGGTAAGTTCTTGAAAAATATCAGTCTATACATTAAAATGATTCTAGCTAAGAAAGGTGTTTCAAGAATGCAGTAATAATTCTGAATCTATCATGGTAGAAAATACATACATTGATTCTGACGAAGAAAACCATACTTTGAGAAGTGGAAAGAGATATAAGCTTACTAACGAAAAGAATCCCAAAGGAACTAGAAACCGCATAGATATCGAAATCCCCTATGACCTTAATAATTAGAACACGCAGTTATCAACCACAATCTAGCGGATTACACCTCACAATCCAGCAGTCCAGAACCCACCCACTATGAGCATCGCGTAGCCCACCCCACAGAACATCAATACTAGTAGCATCGCAGGAGCGAGTACTCAAACCACTACGACTCAGACCATTCCGTAGAATAATATCCCTAACACGACCCAACAAACTACATCTACTTTTTTCGTAGGAAGCCCATCGTGAAACCGTTCACAATCCGGAAGGAGAATGACTGATAACGATATAAAACTATCGATATTCAAAGGAACGGGTCTAGAAGACCTTGATCAACATTGGTTTCTATGTGAAGCCGTATGAAGTGTAAAGCAAGTTCAGGATGAAGCTGTGAAGAGAGAACAGCTCATCACTACTTTTAGAGATAGAGCATTACACTAGTTTATGAAGTACTCTCAAGCATAGCCGAGAACCCTAGTAGACATCAAAGCCGCGATGTTAGCAGAATTCAAGAAACCAAAATCAAAATCATAGTGCATAACAGATTTGAAAGAAATCAAACAAAAACATACTGAATTGGTCTGGGAATTTGACCAAAAATTTAAGACATTGTTGGACCAAGTGAGCTTTGTTATAGCTCCGTAACAACACCAAGAGTGGTTCATTGCTGCACTTTTTCCCCATATCAGACAACCACTGATGCAACAGAAGTTTGTATCGCAAGCTGAGGCCTTGGAGATCGCAATGAAGTTGGAGGCTTCACCAATTGGAGAAAGTAGCTCTGGGATGTTACATATCCAAAACCAATTGGCTACCTTGACATTAGAATTGCAAGGAATGAAGAATGGAAAGGAACAGAGACATGAACAAAGACATGAAGTTTGGTGCACATGATGCAAAGGAGAGGGCCACACCAGAGAACATTGCCCCTTATTTCAAAATTACCTTAACAGTGGTGCACCAAACCCCTATGAATATGAATCAAAACCAAGCGCCATGGTGTGAAATTTGTAGAACCACAGGACACCGGCCTGAGGACTGTTATCTGATACAGAAATATGTAAAAACACCTAAAAACTTATATAGTAATTTATATAAATTAGTTGGACATGATGAGTCCAACTGTCGCGCTTATGAGCTGATGAATGAAAGAAACAAAGATATGGAAGCAATGCGGGGTGCTGGAATGTACCGCGTTCAGGAAGAAAATCAACCAAAACAGGAGAACACCCAGTATGATCAGGGTGGATATAGAGGCCGCGATGGTGGATACCATGGGAGAGGAAGAAATGCTGGCCCAACTTAAGGAAGAGGCCGAGGCCAGGTAATCTGCTATAACTGTGGCCAACCAGGTCATGTATCTAGAGAATGTACTAATCTATGCACCACATGCAACTACTATAAATCATTTGATCATGTGATCGAAGACTGCCCCATGCTTGAGGTAGAAATGAAGAAGCGGAGAAGGACATAAATGCAAAACCCTAACATTCAGTTGATCGTAGCAAAGAGCAGGCCTACAGATCCGAGTATAAATGCAGTAATGCGAAGTGGCACTGACACAGGAAGAGAAAAGCGTAGAAGCCTCAACTTCTGGAACAACTGATGCTAAGAAGACCCTTGGAGAAACAGTCTGGATTAGAAAAGCTCCTAGGAAAGCACCTCCTTTGAACTTACAGAAAAATAAAGAAGATTTTCAAGAAGCACATGACATGTTTAAACAACCAACACCTACTTCACCAAGAATCTCGTTGCACAGTGAAGTATCGTAGATAGAAGACATTCCACTAGCATATGATCAGATGTGCGCTGCACCAGATACAACCACTTATGTTACATAGTTCCTAAGGAGCTGCATCAAGTTATTGAAGAACAAAGACACTCTTATGGAATTTGAAAAACTGATAAATCAGTATGAATCACACAGTGAGAGGAAGACTTCCCATGGCACAGTTCATAACATTAGGAATCCCAAAAGAACTGGGAGGCAAATGAAGTTCACTGCACAGATTGGAGACTATGAGATGGACGAGATCATTCTTGATCTCGGATCTGAAGAAAATGTCTTGACCAAGAAGATATGGAAGGCGATGGGGAAACCAAAGTTACAGTGGTCACCTATGTAGTTAAGAATGGCTAATCAAGGCATAGTTACACCGCTGGGAAGGTTACCCAATACCATTGTTGACATTGATGGAGTGCGAAGTTATGCAGACTTCGAAGTAATTGAAATTGTGGATGATAGCAATCCTTATCCGGCATTATTGGGTATCGATTGGGAAATGAAAAAATCCACCATCATAAATCTGAAGACAATGAAAATGATATTTGAAGGAAATGACATAAGGGTCGTCGCACCATTGGATCCTTCGCAAGGGGAGCGATATGTTGAACCAATTCAAGAGGATTACAGAGCTCAAGATCTCAACCACATCTATAAGATGACAAAAAATGCTACGGATTATACTCATCCTACTGCAGATGGAACGCTCAGCTGGCACTGTGATAATTCTTGCATCTCAGACTCTGAGGCAGGATTGGAAAACTGGCAACACATAATGCATGAAGTCTCTGCCAAGAGATGCACGACAATTACAAAATCACTCCATTGTATTGGAAAGAAGGTGAGTCCAATCCCCACTTATGATGGTTCATCAAATGTTTATCCATTTATTAAAGAATACACTGTAGCAGTTGTAGATGAACACCGCATCTCAACATTAGGCATGGCACTATGCGAGATACCTGCCAGATGGTGGGTTACACATAAGAAGACACTGGCAACTTGAAACCAGTGCATAATTAAAATGTAGATCAGGTTTGTTGATAAGGTTACACTACCTTTTGAGAAATACAATGGTCAGACGGATCTAGGAGATCATATTGTAGCATGTGTAGAAGCTTGGAAAGAAATACCACAGACAGAATGGGTACACCTTTTTGTGCATACACTAGAAGAGCTTGTTCCAAAGAAATGGTATCTAGAAGTAGAACTGTGAAGAGGAACTGTGGATTGGTATGTCCTCACTGCGAGCTTCCAGAAGGTCTTTAGCTTTGAACATGACCATCCTACTATCAATGAAGCACTATAGCTTATCAAGCAAAAGAAATTTGGAGCAGATTGCACACGGGAAAATATAACATTAGAAGTTTTTTTGAAGCAAACAGCGTACTTGCTGTTAAATTTTTAGAATTTACTTCAATCTGATCTAGGATCTTAACTGAGAGAACAACATGTACAGCAAATCTACAACATATCAATCATGGACACAATAATGCAAGCACACAAGAGACACAAAGTTTACTTGGGGAAAACCATAAAGGTGAAAAACCCCAATAACTTCCTCTGAGATAGATAGAGCAATGATACAACCAGAATACAAGAGATAGTCTTCTCCTAGCAGCAGAGCCTCCTTTTCACAAGTGCACCACTTTCCGAATGAGAGAAGTGTGTGAATGAATGATTAAATAGAGATCTCCCGATCTCTATTTATACTTGTTCTGTCCTGCCCAATAAACTAATGGGGCCTACATGTCTAGCTTAACCCATGGTTAACTTAATTCGGGCCGACCCCACACTTGGTGGTCTAATAACCCTTTGAACCACATGACCGACCCCCAATAGGGTGGTCTAATAACCCTTCGACCCACATGAATTATACAGGGCCGACCCCAACAAGGTGGTCTAATAACCCATCAAGTATAAGTTACAACACTTACAATATAAGTGACGACACTTCCGTATAGAGGAATAATAACATCTCTATAGGAATACAAACACTTCTGTATAGTGGAATAATGCCATCTATATAGGAGTACAAAATACATATATGAAATACATGGGTGAAATACATTCCGAAGTTACATATACATCAACACTCCCTCTTAACTAGGAAGGTATTTCTCGACACAAGTCTGCTAGCACAAGTCTTCTTCTCTAGATCATCATCAGCGAATCATCATCCTCGAATCATCGTCATCGTCACTGCTGCTGCTATCTCAATCAATCTCTGAATCTACTCGTCATAGGGAGTTCTACAGAGCCAGTCCTTTTTCATACTGGATGTAGGCCCACCACTTGTAGGTCTTCATCATCTATGCGAACGGTCTGATAGAGGTGGTCTCTCAGGACTAATTTTATGTGCGGATGCAATACCTGACAAGAGCATCCCAGGAAAATTTATGTGCTTAAGCACGACCGACAAGATCCCCCAGGATTGATTACATGCATCTCCTTCACAATACCTTGAAAGAGCATCCCAGGAACATTTATGTGCCGCAGCACGACCGGCAAGATCTCTAAAGAGCATCCCAAAACTTATTACGAGCACACCGCTCAACCTCTCAGATCTCTAGGACTGGTTACATGTGAATAGACAATACCTTTAAAGAGCACCCCCGGAACATTTATGTGTCGCATCGCGACCGGCAAGATCTTTAAAGAGCATCCCAGGACTTATTATGAGCACACAGCTCAACCTATTGGATCTCCAGGACTAATTACATGTCTCCGTGGTAATACCTCATCCCAGGACTGATTATGAGCACACAACTCAACCTATAGGATCTCTGAGGACTGATTACATACTACATAGAAATACCTCATCCCGGGACTGATTACGAGCACACAGCTCAACCTATCGGATATTTGAGGACTGATTACATGCTATTTACACAACCTGCCACATATCATCTCTGACCTCCAAGTATCAACCTGATACTCATGATCCAACGGATCATCATCTCACGAAGCATCATCCTGATGCTCATGATCATACTGATCATCATCATTGTACCGTCCTCGTACATATCATCTGGAGCAACATCCTGAAGCTCGTTATCATGATCATCCTGATCATACAATGCATCCACCTAATGCATACCAAGTATCTACCTGATACATATCATCATACGTGATCCACCTGATTATACAATGTATCCACCTGATACATACATAGATACATGATCCACACAATGCATCTAACTGATATATATCAACATACATGATCTACCTAATCATACATAGTATCCACTTGATACATATACAGATACATGGTCCAAGCATCCAACATGATGCATATACAAAATATATAGAAATGATCCAACTGATCATATCCAGCATCCAACGTGATGCGTACATACATATACATATAAATGATACAACTGATCATATCCAGCATCCAACATGATGCGTACATACATATACATATAAATGATCCAACTGACCATATCCAGCATCCAACATGATGTGTACATACATATACATATAAATTATCCAACTGATCATATCCAGCATCAACCTGATGCATATACAGAGCAGTAACTGGAGCATCGTCCTGATGCTCATCGTCCAACACTTACATCCATAGCCATGTGAAGGATCCTCCTTCCAGCATGCTTGGAATGGCTTCAGCAAATATGTCCATCACTTCTTCCTTGAAGTGTCATCGATCTAAAGAACACCAAGCCTCTCCCTGAAGTACTGAAACTTCACTCTGGCTAGTGGCTTCATCAGTACATCTACAATATGCTTGTCCGTTGCAACATAAAGGAGCTTTACTGCTCCTCTCTGCACCATATCCCTGATATAGTGATATTTGATCTCTATGTGTTTCGACCTGTCGTGGAACACCGAGTTCTCAGACAGCTTCACACAACTCTGGTTGTCACAAAAGATACCAGTAGCCTCCAGCAGGAGATCAAATAACTCAGACAGTAGCTTCCGGAGCCATACAGCCTCACAACTAGCTAAATAGGATGCAACATACTCTGCCTCAGTTGTACTCAGTGCTATGCAGGACTGCTTCCTGCTAAACCAAGAGATCACACCTTATCCCATATTGAAGCAGCACCTAGAAGTGCTCTTCCTATCTACAGCATTGCCTGCATAATCTGAATCAACATAACCCTGTAGGTTAAACTTTTGATTTGCATCATACTTGAGCCCATAGTCAACCGTACCCTTCAGGTACCTCAAAATATGCTTTACAGGAACCAGGTGAACACCTCTGGGATCTTTCAGAAACTGGCTCAATGTGTTCACCGCAAAGCATATATCTGGTCTCGTGTTCGTCAGGTACATCAAGGACCTAATCATCTGACGATACACAGTGACATCAACCGAATCAGATGAAGCATCACACAGAAGCTTCAGGTTCAATGCCATAGGTGTGGCCATGTCCTTGCAATCCATCATCCCGAACCTCTTTAGGATATCTACTTATACCTCCCTAATCCAAGGAAGATCCCATCTGCACTCTGCCACACCTCTATACCTAGGAAATAATGCATCATTCCCAAGTCTTTCATATCGAACTCGACAGCAAGATTCCTCTTTGTATCGGAAATCAATCTATCCTCTCCTGTTACAAACAGGTCATCCACATACAAAAGTAGTATCACTGGATTGCCTTCCTCAACCTTGTAGTAAAGGTTGGAACCCGCTTTACTCTTGGTAAATCCCAAATGGGATAGAAAGATGTCTATCCTACCATACCAAGTTCTGCACATATATGACTCCCTGTCATGTGTCTCAGAACCAAGTGGTTGCTCCACATACACTTCTTCTTCAACTACACCATTCAAGAAAGCTATCTTGAGATCCATCTGGTGTATCTTTCATTTCATCACTTTTATATTTCTCTATGCTGCCATCTGCAGCATGCTTGATCTTATGGAAGTCATAACAAACTTCCCTTCAAGTCTTGGGACTACATCCCAAACATCATTCTTCATGATCGACGGATCATGGCATTCTTCCATTACTTCATCCCAGATCCTGGGAACTTCAATATCTTCAATATTTTTAATAGATAACTTTGTTGCTGAACAAGTGTTGTAGTCCTTCTTTTTTAGATGATGGTATACGATCTTTCCTACACAAGAAGTTAAATTGCATGATTAGAAAACATCTTATAGTTTTCAGAACAAACTCTTACACATAAATAAATATGTCATACAGTCATGGAATTATTTTAGCCAATGCTTCAATACAAGATTTATCCATATCCTGTAAATTTCTAGATGCCTTCCAATCTCTACCAGAAAATTGTTAAGAGTTTGCACTACTCCCAACATGTCAGGAAAAAGGTTTCATTCTAGATAAGTAGCAATGGAATGTTGCATAGTGCCATAGGCCACTTACCCATCACATGCATATTAGTAGTATACTGTTCATTAATGCAATTATTCTAATATGCATAATACACAACCTAAGTCTAGGAACATAAGCATATACATCATTGAATAACATTATTTAAACAAACAAATATGTAAGAAATGATAATTCAAATACTTATCTTTGTTTGGTTGTTGGGTTGACTCCCTCTCAGTCTTTGCTTCTTTTCTGCAACTCCATTCTAATGTGGATTGTGAGAAGTGGTCAAATCCCTCTGAATATCAGTATCCTTGCAGAAAGTACTGAAGTGTGCTCCTTCTTGATCTTTGCTTCCTTGCAGGAACAACTGGAGTGTCCTCCCTCTTGATCTTTGCTTCCTGGATTACCTGTCCTTGAACTTATATCCATCCTTGATCACTATGCATGCTTATTAGTATCATCATTGTGTTATCACTGAGGTCTCATACATAATCATACATTCATTAGTATATTCTTAATACTATCAAAACACAATAATCTTAAGCATGTATAGTCATGATCATTTCAAATAGAAATAATAAGCATTAGTATTCAAGGTTTATGTAGGACTTTTATGGTTAGTCATATCATAAATTAAAGTAATAAATATAATATGCCTAAACCCGTGATTACTCAAACCTATACCTTCATGATTCTTCTGGTTAGTCATATCATCAATTATGGTAAGAAACATAATATGCATACAACCATGACTATTCAAACCTATGACTTCATGAATAATCATTATCAACAACACAATAGTATAAGATCCTAACACAAGGTAGGATTCTAGCTTGATATAGGAAAAACATACCTGGATTAGCATGCTAGCTAGTTATGTCTAACATACCCGCATAATATCTTTTGGTTCTCTTCAATGACTTGTGCTAGTAACCTGCATGTCTCATAAGTTATCCATTGTAGAACCAAGTTATACATACCTCGTAAGTAGATCTTCTAAGAGATCCATGACAATGGATGAATCTTTGTCTTCATGTCATCATGATCATATGTTCTTGAACTAGAACATGATTTTTCTTTCTTGGTGTACCTTTCATGTTAGCGGACAACATAAACCTCATACAACACCATAATGCATTAGTACAATCATAAGTGTCAACACCCTAACCAATGAATATCTTCTATCATGCATTCATAATTTTATTAAGGTGATACAACAAGTCTAAATTCAAACAAGATTGTACTAACCGTAATAATATGAAGACAAACATACCATAGACTTAATCATGAGCAAATCTTGAAACATACCTGGATAAGTCATACCTGTCGAGATTGCTTGTAATCTTCTTATGTAAGGCCTTAGCCTCATCTCCCTCTGAAACAAAAACTTCTTTACTTATGCAGGTGACCAATCCATTCTCTTCTAGGATTAACCCAATCCACTTGATTTTCCAGAATAGGATCTATAGCTGGATTAGGGTTTGTCATCGAAACCCTAAAAATTCAAACTTTCGAAAGGATAGAAATATGCGCCTTGATGATCTGATCAAGCTGGTATACTTAGAATTTGAAAACTGCAAAGTTTCACCCCTCAAATTTGCCTTTGAAACTTCCGGATTCTCTAGACATGACCTAGAACTAGGGTTAAATGAAGCCCACCCTTCTACCCAATCAAAAGGTTTGATCCAAATATCTAAGCTTCTATTTTTCTGAGGAGCTTCCAGCCGTGGTCACATATTTCAAAAATTCCTATTTTTGCAGAAGCCCTAAATTTCCACTTTTCCGATCAAAGTCCTGAACTAGGGTCTGATCAAGCCTGGACTTTTGCCCAACCAAAAATTCTGATCTTGGTCTCTAAATTTCTATTTTGATGAGTAGCATTCAGCCACAATCTTCGATTACAAAAATTCCAACTTTCTCCGAAACCCTAAATTCCGGAAGCCATGAATGAAGGTGCTAAAAAATAATTATGTTTTGACAGAAATATGTACCTGATTGTTTCTGGTGTAACTCTGCACTTTTCGATCCACAGGGTCTGAAAATGTTTTCTATAGTAGCCTGACCTGTCATCTTTCCATCCCAACAGGTTTGACCTCAATTTGATTCTTTGAGAGAGATTTATGCCAAGTGTCGCAATGTGACCTTTTTATGGGATAAAACAGGAGAGCGAACTTGTACAGTGTGACACGTGTCACTGGCTCAACTTCGGCCTCTGAAAACGTTTCCTGAGACAGTACAGTCTGTGTAATACCTGTTACTTGTTACGAAATTTCATTTGGAGCTTCCTAGCCCAAGTTATGACCTTTTTTCCAAGGTCACCTGTTTATGACTGATATCTGGAAGAGGCAGAAACCCTATATTGTATAGATCATAAATCACAAAGTACAACGAATTAGAGGTTTTCCTTTGGACACAAGGTACATGGGAATCTTAGATTCGACCTGTAACAATTTTAGATCCGAAAAATTCGCCAAAATGTATTTATAGCGAAAGTGATACGATGATTGGTTTTGCTATATCAAGCCCTAGCATCGTAAGTGCAACAAGTGTCAAACATGCCATATCATGCCTTCTTTCAGGATAGCTCTGATACCATGTTAAATTTTCAGAAGTTACTTCAATCTGATCTAGGATCTTAACTAAGAGAACAACATGTACAACAAATCTACAACATATCAATCATGGACACAATAATGCAAGAACACAAGAGACACAGAGTTTACTTGGGGAAAACCATAAAGGTGAAAAACCCCAATAACTTCCCCAGAGATAGATAGAGCAATGATACAACCAGAATACAAGAGATAGTCTTCTCCTAGCAGTAGAGCCTCCTCCTCACAAGTGCGCCACTTTCCGAATGAGAGCAGTGTGTGAATGAATGATCAAATAGAGATCTCCCAATCTCTATTTATACTTGTTCTGTCCTGCCCAATAAACTAATGGGGCCTTCTAGATTAACACATGTTTAACTTAATCTTGGCTGACCCCACACTTGGTGGTCTAATAACCCTTTGACCCACATGGCCAACCCGCAATAGTGTGGTCTAATAACCCTTCGACCCACATGACTTATATAGGGCTGACCCCAACAAGGTGGTCTAATAACCCATCAAGTATAAGTTACGAGACTTACAATATAAGTGACGACACTTCCGTATAGAGGAATAATAACATCTCTATAGGAATAAAAACACTTCCGTATAGAGGAATAATGCCATCTCTATAGGAGTACAAAATACATATATGAAATAAATGGGTGAAATACATTCCGAAGTTACATATACATCAACACTTGCGAGTCTACAACCAGTCTGGAAAGAACAAGTAGAGCAGGCCTTAGACTGTTATAACTTAGCTGAAGAAGCTGAAGATAAGGAAGACAATGATGAGGAGGACCCGTACAGTATAAAGATCCCTGAATCAGAAGAAATGCGCGAGGTAGAAGGACCTCCACCGGAAATTTCGGATATGAGTGGACCGGTTAAAATGAAGAAAGTGAACATCGGCACCAGTGAAGAACTGAAGTTCACAGCAATAGGAGATTATTGGGATGACGATACAATTGCGGAGGTTATGGGTATATTACAGGAATATCAGGAATTATTCCCGACCAAGTTCACAGAGATGAAAGGCATTCTGGGAGATTTAGGAGTGATGAAAATTCCTCTTAAGCCTGGCGCTAAATCCGTGAAACAAAGGCCATATAGATTAAATCCACGCTACAAAGAACGAGTTAAGGACGAACTCGACAAGATGTTCGATGCAGGGATCATTGAGCCAGTTGAAGAATCTGAATTGATAAGCCCGATGGTTGTTCAAGATAAGAAAACAAAGGGTGAGATCAGGATCTGTGTTGATCTCAGAAAACTAAATGATGCTTCAATGCATGACCCATTTCCTACTCCTTTTACCAACGAAGTACTTGATAACATGGGAGGCAATGAGGCATACTCTTTTACTGATGGATTTTCTGGATATCATCAGATCAGAATTGATCCTGGAGACAGACACAAGACCACTTTTGCAACAGAATGGGGGTCATTCCAATATATAGTGATGCCTTTTGGTTTGAAGAACACACCAGCCATATTTTCTAGAGTGGTGATCGCATCATTTAAATAATTCAAACACAAGTTTATAGAGGTTTACTTTGATGATTGGACCATTTTTGGATTACTAAAGAATCATGCTGCAAACCTTAGGATGAATGCAGACAGCACCATATTTCTTTGAATTTGAAGAAATGTATTTTCTGTGTTCCTTACAGGATTTTACTGGGACATATTGTGTGCAAGCAGGGCTCGATGGTT
Source organism: Larix kaempferi (assembly GCA_027924585.1). Lineage (NCBI taxonomy): Eukaryota > Viridiplantae > Streptophyta > Pinopsida > Pinales > Pinaceae > Larix > Larix kaempferi. Next base: position 45,644,013 of record BSBM01000372.1, on the reverse strand, counting down.
TACCCTGCGAAGATCGCAGTTATTATAAATTTTCCTACACCAAATTCAGTTAAACAATTGCACACCACACTAGGACATATCGGTTCTATAGGAAATTCATAAAAGGACATGCATAGATAATTGCAGCAATGGAGAAGCTTTTAAAGAAATATGCACCGTTCATTTGGAATGAGAACTATGAGAAAGGATTTGACACATTGAAAGAGAAGATGGTCACTGCGCCTATCCTAGTTTTTCCAGACTGGGAGAAGCCATTTCACGCCCATGTTGATGCTTCATGTATAGCATTGGGCGTTTTTCTTGCTCAACCAAGAGAAGGAGGCATTGATCATCCCATTGCATTTTTGAGCAGAAAGCTGTCATCTGCAGAGAAGAACTATACCACTATTGAAAGAGAAGGACTCACAATGGTATATGCATTACAGAAATTCAGACACTATTTGCTTCGTGCCCACTTCTCTATGTTTACCGACCATTCTGTATTGAAATACCTAGTCAATAAGCCAGTGTTAGGGGGGCGGATATGCAGATGGATATTACTCTTCCAAGAGTATGATTTTGAAATAGTGGTTAAGCCAGGAAGGTTAAACTTAGGACCTGACCATCTGTCCAGGATTAAGTTAGGAGAAGAGCCTACAAATCTTGAAGACAATCTACTTGACGTGTAGTTGTTTTCTATACAACTCACCAATGAGTATTATCAAGACATTATCCACTTTTTAACTACAAGATTCGCACCGGAAGAGTTCACTACACAGCAGAAGAAACAGCTAGTAGTGCGAGCCGCAGACTTCACCATTATCACAGGCCAGCTGTACAAATTAGGACCTGATGAAGTTCTGCAAAGATGTGTATTGGAGCATGAGAATCCATATATATTGGTTTATGCGCATTCAGGCGCAGCAGGAGGCCACTACGCAGGCAGGGCTACTGCGCAGAAGGTATTGCACGCAGGACAATGGTGGAAAACAATCCACAAAGATTCGAAAGAACATTTCCAAAGCTACGATGTCTATCAGAGGACAAGGAAGTTGTCATGAAGAGACGAAATGCCGCTGAACCCTTAGCTGACCTTGCAGGCAGTCAAAAAATGGGAAATTGATTTCGTGGGACCTATTAACCCACCGGAGAAGAGAACTAGTGTGAGGTACATTATTAGTGCAACTAACTACCTCACTAGATGGGAAGAAGCAAAACCAGCAAAAGACTGTACCGCAGCCACAACTGCTGAGTTTATCTTTGAGAAAATCCTTACACAATTTGGATGTCCAAAAATTTTAATGAGTGATCAAGGCACTCATTTTCTTAACAAAACTATTGAAGCTTTCACTGAAGAGTTCTACATCCATCATCAACATAGTAAGCCTTATCATCCACAAGCGAATGGAACTGTTGAATCATTCAATAAAGTACTCGATAATGCGCTAACCAAGATATGCAATGTAAACCACGATGACTGGGACCTGCGCATTCCATCTGTATTATGGGCATACAAAACAACATGCAAGAAACTAACTGGACATACACCTTTCAGATTGGCTTATGGGAAGGAAGCAATAATGCCAATGGAGATATTATTCCCATCTTGAGAATCGCATTTACAGGGATGGAAGATCGCGCAGCACTAGAAGAAAGGCTGTTACACTTGGTTGGTCTGGAAGAGGATCGCTTCATCGCAGGCTTCCACCAACAAGTATAGAAAGAGCGTGAAAAATCATGGCACGATCGCCACATAAAGAGCAAGTCTTTCAAGGTAGGTAATCTAGTCCTCCTGTACAATAGTAAATTCATGAACCTCCCTGGAAAGTTCAAAATGCATTGCCTTGGGCCATACACTGTTATACATGTTACTAATGGTGGTGCAGTCCAGTTAGCTACTTTAGCTGGTGATACATTGCCCAATTTGATAAATGGAAGTAGACTAAAGCTTTACCACGATAGTCCTGCTTCACAACAACCAGTATGATCAAGAAGAAGGGAAAAGTTTCTAAATGCTAAGTACAGTTGGAATTAGGCATTAGAAACTGAAAAGAGTCTGTACACAAAGTTCTTGAGATAGATCTATGTACCGCACAACACTACTGAAGCTACACGTCAAAAAAAAAAATGATGAAGAAGAAGAGGAAAAGAAAAGAAACACTGCGTTGTTGCGTCATTCAAAAGGAAACCCGAAGAGAAAAGAAATTAGACACTGCGGAGTAGCTGCGCAGGAGCTATAATGACCTATCGCACAGTTTGACGCAGCACTCAAAAAAAAATTGGTCGCTTGGGCATTTAAGGCCAAAATAACCGTTTTGAACGGGTTAATGAAGGAATTGACCGAAGCATCTGCCGAATTTAGCTAACAGATACTGCATTTAATGCTTATCTAACCATTAAGGGGTGCGGAGGAGGAGCAGCCGCGCCTATAAATAATGTAGCATTTAGACTCGCGGGCGTCACCAGAGCACTTAGAATTTCTTGTAGACATCGTTTTCTGAGTTAATTCTGCAAGTTATCCACTAGTTTTCCGAGTAAGTGTGTAAGTGAATGTCAGAGAGATCCTTTATTGACAACGAGTTCTCGGTCCAGGAGTCTGTTGAGGTTGTTCCAATACGGAGGTATTGATGGGTTAATGAGAACGTCGAATAAGAAATTTGTCACTGAACCAGATCAAGAACTAAGAACATCACCAAGACACAGTCCTTCAATGCAAGACAAAGGAAAAAATTCGGTAGGGCCGCGCATAAAGCTACCGAAGAGAAGTTCAGTGGGGCCAAATAAGCCTATTTTTGATAAGGAGATACCTTTAACTATAACCTCAGATTATATCACACCATGTGCACTGGACGCACCAGCCATTAAACTACTGAAGAGTCCAAAGTATGAGATACCACTCTCGCCAATATCAAAGCATGTCGAGGTGGACAAAAATCTGCTGGGTAAGATTCTCGATTGTAAATGGGAGGACTATGATCTTCCTGTAATGCAGAAAGAGAAACCCAATGAGCCGAGATTCCCATAGTTCCAACCCAAAAAATACATGTGCTGGAATAAGAATGCAAAGGGAAACCTTACTTTGGTCGCGGAAAGCTGGCTGTCCAGACTAGCCAAGTCAGGGCTACTCAATCTACTCAGGCTCCCACACTTTGACATATCGCTAGAGCTTAATGCGGTGGTGCGAACTCTGATGGCACGCATCCACCAGGGATATTTATGGCTTGACCAAAACACCGACCTGACGATTGACTTGATCCATCGGATAAATGGGTTGATCAAAAGGGGAGAAGACCCAAAGAATTTTTTTCAGGGGAAGAGAAAGGATAAAGAAGTAGCCACGTTGATGAAGCAAACGTAGTCTGTCGTCAAAGGGAAACGGGGCTTCTAGATGGATGACATAAATGACCAAGCAACACGATTTTTCATGCAACTGTTAGCGGGAAAAATTCTCAGAAAGTGTAGACCATTAGAAGTCTCTGTAGGCACAATACTACTTGGTGCCGCAGCCGCTGAAGGAGAAGAATTTAATTGGTGTCAATATCTATTGAATGAGTTCCCAGAGGAACTGAATGACACATAGATCAAGGGTGGATACTTCCATTTCACCTGGCTAATAGTGTTGATTTCCTTCGTGGGATGGAAGGAATCGAAGCAGTATGTTGGAGTGAACAAAAACACTTCAGACTGCAGAGGTGCCCGGTACCAGAACCTTTGGGAAAATTTGAACCCCAAAAGACAACATGAGACAACACTGGTTTTTTACAGATATTATGACCAGCTGTGCGGGGCCATCATGGTTACGCCTCGAATAACAAAGCAAATATATCCGCATTGTCAACTTTTATGCTGCGATGAAATGCATCTCGATTTCAGCTAAAGCGCAGACAAGGAATCCTGACTAGTACCCAGGAAAATACCATATGTACGAGGAAGATATTGAGAATATCATGAAGGAATGGCCAGCTGAATTTTGAGTTGAGGTTGTGGACGTCCAAAGAGATTCTGGTGAGGATAACCCTATCCCGTGCCCCATAGTAGAAGACAAAGAGTCAGGAAAAAGGAAGAACACTGGAAGTCCTTCAGGGCACAAGGAACCAAGGAAGAAACATAAATCAACTAAAGAACAATTAGACACAGTGCTTCATGAGGATGACTGCATAATGATTGCCGCGATGGTCACTGAGAAGATGGAAGAACTCTCGACTGACAAGGAGAAGAAGGAAAAGGCAATCCAGGACAATTTGAACAAGAACCTGACTACACTGCAAGGGATTTCACAAAAAATTGACGAAGTAAGCAAAATATTACCCTTGCCGTGGGAATCAAAGACTAAAGGGAAGTTAGCGGGGACTTCGCGGCAACAAATTCTAGTCCCCGCGAGGTCCCGTATTGTCCACTTAGAACCATTGACTGTAAAACTGCCCTTACCAGAACAAATTATGCTAGACACGAAGGATGTTCAGCGAGTGGAGCTTGACTTAGCAAAAATACCACTACTGGGCCTACACTATTTACATTTGCAATGTGTGGAAGAAATGCATGAGAGAACGACTGATGTGCTGAAGGGACAAATTGAGCTGCAAGCAGCTAACAGGAAGTTAGAGGCAGATATCTCACAGAGAGATATGGAACTGCAAGATGTGCATGATCGTTGACTAAGACTGGAATCCATGATCATTGCAGTCGCGGACAACACAGATGAATTTGAAGTGCAACAGGAACCAGCGGATACCATCATTAAGATTGGTGACCTAGTAACCAGTCTTAAGACTGAGATGCAGGATATGGAGATCTTGCACGAGTTTGAGATTTCTACCTTGAAGGTGCAAATTAATCCATAAACCCCACCAGATCAGCAGCAGTTAAGAGCACAGCAGGTAAAAGCAACTGTAGAAAGCATAGCTATAGAGGTGTTAAAGTGCTAGAGCTTGTTAGAAGTGGCATTGAATGCATTCACTACCCTCGAAGAAGACCCGGGATTACTGCAAGTAAAGAATGCAGTGAAATAAAAGCAAGGATCACTTGAATAGTTGAGTGAAGAAGTTAAGGCTCTACCAGCAAGAGATAAACTACAGAAATACAAGGAAATAAACAGTCTGAAGAAGGAGGTGCAAGCCTTAAGAGAAAAAGAGACTGAGTTGGGTGATAAGTCGCAGCCATTACTGAAGGATTCCAGCACGATCTAGCATGAGATCGAAGAAAAGTTAAGGGAGCTACGTGAGAATCAAGCACATGTGGAAGGACAGATTGGCAAGGAGGTCACACCTGAAATGCTCGACACAGTTAACCAAGTCAAGCAAGACACCAAGTCTGCAGTTGAGAAGCTGATTGGTATATACAATGAGTTTGCTATGAAGCTAGCTCTGCAGACGGCAGAACAGATGGAGGAAGATACACCTGCAAGTGGCTTAGGGGCGAGCCACATGTAAGTCTTAGGGGCCTTTTGGGCCTAGCCCAGGTGGGGCATTTTGATTAGGAAGGATTTTGAGAAATGCGGAGCTGAGCGCAGTTCAGTTGGAACAATTTTGGGATAAGTTTTTGTATGCTGCGAAGCTTTGCACAGTGCAGTGTCGGAAGTGCTGCGAAGACAGTGCTGCGAGGAGGACAGTGCTACAATATGTTTGGTCAACGGAAGATCTAGCTAAGCAGATTATTGGACGAAAGACAACATATACTCCGGTTAGATCATGGGAGATCTATTTTTTGCAAAGATGCTCGATAACTACCAAGCGGTGGGTAGGTGTAGATCAGGAGGAAGATGACTAGTCGCACACATAGAGAACTACTACTTCAACCAGTTGTATAATGGCCGTGAAAGAAGGAATAGCTCGGTGAGAGCAACCTATTGGCGCGCATGTGACAATTTTATAAACCTAAGGATTTCTGCCTTCAAATTGTATAGACATGACCTACGGGTCTTGATCTATAAAAAAGGAAATTTTTTATGGGAAAGGGTTACTCTTCAATTTTGTTGGTTATTATTGAATATTGTTGGAGTTTTGTAAGTTGGAGCTATTGTAAAGGATCTGCAGTTGAGTGAGCAGAGACCTAATTTTGAGAGAAAGAGAAGAGTGTATGTAGCTGAGTGCGCAGACAAAGAACTGTTGTACCCTTCCCTAAGATAATAAAACAATAGTTCTTGTGGATGTAGCCTTCCATCCGGGGGGGTGAACCACGTTAAATCCCGTGTTATGAGATGCTTTGCATGTCTGCCATTGTTCAGTCACTTAACTATTTACAATCTGAATGCTTGATGTTACTATTATCTAATGTATGTTTGTGTTTATCTGTATTCGTCGTGGAAAGGATGGGAATAAGTTGTTAAGTAGTTCATATATAGATGAATGTTAATGCTCAGCATCGATGACCCTTCGAATGTCTGGATCTTCTAAATAATCACATAGTTAAGTGCTAAGGTTGAATCGCGATATCAGGACGCGCAACATTATATATTCCATTTCAATTCATATGCTTGAATCAGTATAAGTGTTGATGGATGATTAAGACTGTGAAGTAAGATTGGTTAGGTAGATCAAACCTTGAAGTGAACACGCATTCTGGTTGACGCACTTATCCATTATAAGTGCTGCAAGATAGGTTGTTGATAGCTTATCATCACATCACCAAATCTAAGAACCCATAAAAGGGATATGCAAGGAAGCGTATATATCCTTTGCGCTAACCTATTGCTGTAGTCCATCAGTACCGCGCAGTCATAATCAACGTGAAGAAGAAGACTTAACGCAGTCACTTGTTCGTAGCGTGGAAGTTCTTACTGCACTGTGCATCATTCACTTTAAACACTCTCATCACTAGGTTGTGGAAACCTGATTTTGCAACCACCCCCTCAGCTTCACCTCAGGTGAGACCTCAGGCTAATCGCAGCCTGTTGCCGAAAGGGCCGGTGAATAGGAGTTTTGTTGGTATCTTGCACCGTGAAGTACCTGGGTCTACATTGGAAAACCTCTAGATCAGTATTTACACCAACATGACCACTAAATGTAGGTTTCCCCATGATCATATGTTGACTACTAATTAGAGGGTAGCCTCTACTCGAATGTTGAGGCGGAGGTGGTGTTCCAGTTACAAAGTTGATAGTAGCTTAAGGTTTCCCTACAGTCGTTGAGGTCAAGTGGGGTGTAGAACCAGCTGAATGATCTGTAGGTGTACCAGACAGAAAATATGGTTGGCCTGGTTCATAAGTGATCATAATGGGTGCATATTTTCCTAGTGAAGAAAAAGAAAAATAATGTATAGGGGAATGTTGTTCAGGGATTGTTACCTCTGGATTAGGTCACAGAGGAAAACTTTGACACCTAACCCGCTCACCAAGTGAGTGTAAATGTTTGATGGTCTCTTAGACTAATACAGGATTTTCCTCGTTTGGATTCCATCGAGAAGGGAACAGGCGTGGTGGAGTTTCCACCATTGGAAGGGAACCAAAATTGGAAATATTATGACCTAAGGAGGTCCCCCAAAATGATGCAGTTGTTCCAAAAGCGGTCGCTATCGAGTCGTCCTGGGATTGAGTGAAAATCCAATCGAAGGCTCCAGGGTTACCTTCAAGTGAGTGATGAAAATATGTGTCATGTGGAGGAGTTTGTTCCACCAACAAAGGTCCCATAGAATCAGTGATGGGTGGATTTAAAAAAGGAGAGTAGTTTACTCCTGATTCAAGGGTATAAGGAATTCATTCTTCACGTGATTCAGACATTGTGGTTTGATCCATGCTTGTTACTGAGTTCTCCTCCTGGATAAGGGGATATTCAGGTGGAAAATTTAATATTCCATGGGATCTTCTTAAGGGATGCTCATCCAGGGCGGATGATGTAAATATTCTACTAAAAGTCTTTCAAAAAAGAAAAAAAAACTTCAAGTCCTACTCGATATAAAGCCACAATCAAACTTATGTGATAGGTGGGATTTAAAAGTATGGAACCTCATGAGATTATCAAGGCATCACAACTCGTGATATAATACAGGTTCCAACAGTAATACCTAGCCCAATTTTTCAGAGCACTAACCAGGGAGGATTAGGACCGTACCCCTTACCATATTACCCGACTACCTAGAATTACATGTGTAGTATCTCCCCAAGTGCTATTATCGGTTTATTTCGACGCCAAGATGGCCAATGGTTAACTCGGATGGTTTCAGGAATCCTAGTGGGGTCTCCTGATATACACAAGGTACGTGGGAGATCCAATCCGTAGTAGTGTTGTCTAATGCATAATCGTACGATATGAGCCTTTTGATATACTATCAAGTATGTGAAGTACCTTTCTATATACTCGAAGGTACGTGAAAGGTCGTTCGATATATCGACTGGTATGTGGAAGAAATGCAATCCCCGGGATGCAGTGCAGGCAGATAAAAAAAGTTGCTATGTTTTAAGAAGCTGGAACACATCTCTACCCTGTCACAGGAGTTTCTATACAATTTTAACCTAGGCTACCACTTGATTTTATCTTGTAATGTTAGGTGAATGCATGAAGTGTAGACTTGTAAAGTAAACAAGATGCACAACTAATCTAAATGGAGTGCAAGTCTTTCACTTTTCTTTTCAATGAAAACTAGCTAAAGTAAAGAGAAATATTTTCTTTTCCGAAAGCAAACAAACAAAGTACCTCCTTTTAATTTCTTTTTGAATTTAACCAAAAGACTGAAAGTACTCTTTCATTTAGTCCAACAAAATAAAAAACAACACACCAAATCAAAAAATAATTTTTCTTTCTCTTTTCAACTAAGCGAACCTATGAGAAAAATGAAAAGATGAAATTCACTTTCAATTGCAATAACTCTACTTCAAAAAAACAAAAACTAAAAGAAGTGAACATAAAATAAAAAATATGAGAGCATTCACTAGCTTTTACAACACTTTGAGAAGGCCTATATTCACTTAATGCTTTCAAGGAAATTAAGATGAACTTTTCAAAACCAAGAAAACATAAGCAATTGACAATTTTTGAGCTTTTTCAAAGTTTCTTAAACAACTATGCAAAGCATGAAATACTCTTCACAACAATCCCAAGTAATCTACTCGAAATGAAGATACTAAAGATTTTTTATTTATTTTCCACACTAATGTACTCAAAAATATGAGAATGATGCCACTTCTTAAACCTTTATTCATAATACTAGAGACTACTTACTACTACAATCTTTAAGAAAATAGAAGTTCTTAAGAAATTAATTACCCAAATCGTAATACAACACAAATCCACGTGAAATTTTGTAAAAATCATGACAACTTAACTTTTGGAGGGCTTAGAAATCAGAGTGAACAAATCAGATATGTTGAGAGGGAGTCAGAAGACTGGATGTACTCGCGAGGGATGGCAGTTTCCCACGACTAGAGAAACATCTGCTTGACTAACTAGGACTCAAATCGAACTCTAAATTCCAAAAATAGACCAAGGATAAAGCACACTAGGTCTGAGGGATATTGTGGGTGTAAAGGACAAAACAAAGACCTCAGCAAACTAAGACAAAACCAATTTGTGAGATTTTTTGACCCTATGCAATAATTTTTGTAGGGCGATGCACCCTACAGGTGTCTACCAAAGCGTTGGAAGTCCAAAGATGCGCTTTACACATGTAGGAAGCGTGCTAGTGACGTAGGTTAATCACAAACAAATTGTGTCAGTGACGTCGATTTCCCAAAGGAAATGTGTGTCAGAGTAATAGTGACACGGGAAAAAAGATGCCCAAGTTCATTAGGCGAAATCCAAGTTTGAAAAAATAAAAAAATCTCAAGAACAAAAAGATAAATGGATAAGCTAAATGTCCCAATCAAAGTCTGTGGTGAGCTCTTAGAATGGATGCCTAATGAGAGCAGCTAGACCAGGAGCCTACTTTAATTATCAACCCGGGGGACTATAATGACCCTTTTCAAAATTTTATTAAATGCCAATTTTTCCACTTTTTCCCCAATTTCGACCTTTGACTAGTTTTACTGTTTTGACCTCCAAATCAACCCAAATGCTCCCAAATATTCTGTAGGAGTGTATGAATGATATTTAGACTTGAATATTAGGTTCAGGGATGTTTTATGGCCCTCCAAATGCTGCTTCAAACTTGATTTGTATTCTGATCAATATATGTAATTTTGACTAGTAATTTGTGCATCAAATCCCCCCGGGGTAACACTGCAAATGGCCTTCCAAATGCCTCCAAAATCCCACGAATTTATGAACAGAGGTATATAATGTGTTAATTATGTTATTAAGGTCTCATATGCACCATTAATTGATTTTTACTACTGTTCTAACTCTCTCACATTCAACAGCAAAAACCCCCAATTCGACCCTTGGGGAAATGGCACTATTTCACCTCTCAATACAAACAAACTGAGTAAAAATGCTTCAAATGCTCAAGCACAGTACATGAAACTTGTAGAATATATCCATGGCAGTATATGAATCACAAATGTATCAGAGAATCATCCATCCATTCGAAATAATCAACATTATAGTGTCATACATCAAAGCATTGGGGAAATGGACATTGTTTGCTCATTAATCAATAATTTTGCATACAATCAATGGGTATTTCGACCTGAGAGTCTCTAAATATGAATAAAAGAGGATATGAAGCTATTACAATCAGAAAAATATCATATGAAGCTCTCCCAATGTGTGCAAGATCTCACCCAAAGCGCAATCCCTCAAGGAGCCCGAATATGCCTTCAAAACTGGAAATGGTGGAGAGAAAGTGCTGCACTAAACCAAACCATGAAACTTCCTGTAGATGCTACCTGCAAATAAAACTCCATTAAAGCACCATGAAAGACCTGAGTGGCCTCTCTAAACACCAACTTGGATGGGAATCTTTCACCCTCGAAATTGGCTAAGGCAAGAAACTAGTCATCCACTAGTTCTCTCTTCACAAATGCAATTTTTCTCAAATCATCAAAAGCCATTCTCATACTTGATTTCTACATTTTATAACCAACATTAGACTTCAAGGGGTCGAAATCCTCTCAATAGATTCAATAATTTTCCATTTATAAAATATTCCTCATTTGCCACTTGTCTCCTAGTTCCAACCTTCCATCTTCTCCCAAATTCGAATTTGAGTCTCTTTAGCTTCCCCCAACTCCATGAGCACCTTCCTTGAGCCTATTTTGGGGGATTACATGTCATAATGGTCAGGTGTAAGAAGTCAGGTCTGAATTTTTTCATAAATGTCACAGATGCTTCATTATTGTTGTCATAAAACTAGGGAATCTAGCCCAAGTGTCCACTAGTCTCCAATTTGACTCTTCCTCTCCCATGGAGGTTACTATTCCATCCCATTTCGACCTAAGATGCTCAATGTCATGTTTTATTACTTACCAACTCACCCAAGAATGTTCACCTTCCCATGAATTCGAATTGGCAAGAGAGAGCTGCCATGTGTCATTGAAAAATCAAGCTAGTGTGGGTCCCACCACCTCCATATGTCTCCAAAACCACTTTCCACCTAGAATTTCTCTTGAATTTATTTATTCACCATATTTATTAAATGATTGAACCCTTCTAATGTCTAAATATCATGTGTTAACTTCCTTGTTACTATCCCACATGTGCCCATCCAACCTAGGAAATTAGTAGGATTGATGGGATTGTCTTACTATGCACTTATTTGAATGGGGACATTACAGGGACGTACAAAATTCAGAGGTGTTGGCACTATATGTGGTTTTATAGGATAGTCTTTGTCATGGTTGGGTGTCGGTATCAATATTTAAAGGTTTTCCTAAAAAGAAATTGAATAAGCTGTGAAAGGATTGCCTAATGTATTGATGAGAAATACCTATGCTAAGAAGTTTGAATGCTGAAAATAGTAAATCTATGTTAAGAAGTTAAATGCTAAAAACAGTAAATATACCTTAAGAATTAACTTGCAAAAAACAATAAATCTATACTATAAATTTGAATGTTGAAAACTTGGCAGATCTATTCTGAAATACCAAAATCCGGATCTCTAATTTAAGAAGTAAATACTGTAATTCAAATACATGAACTGGAAATCTGATCTAAAATATTCAAATGCCAAAAACTAAGTTCAGAATGCAATTATCCAATGCTACGAATTAATCATCAATTAACCAAAGTACTGAAAGTAATCAATCTTCATGAGCAACTATAATAATGGAAAACTGCATGAGCTTCAAGATCTGGATCACTGTTTCCTAAGTAATGCAAGCACACGGGAAAACAAGTGTCGAAATGTGTCTTGGCAGAATGCTGCTACAGGACTATGGAAACAGTGTTACCAAACTACAGAATGCGCTATAACCAACTACAGAATCAGAATGGTCGCTTTACTACAAAAATCAAATTGTGCTATTTAAATGCCATCAAAAATACTTTCACATGTGATATATATTAAGTCAATACAAAGCACATAATGAAAAATACCTGAACAATAAAATCTCTTGACTTATGTGCTGGAGGGGCCCTCTCCAACCTGTACTCAGGAGTAGAGAAAACTTATAGACACCGAATTGAAAGCAATATCAATATCTTTATTCAAAATAGTAACTTCATGGCTTAATAAAGGTCTATAACACAAATTGTCTCAGCAGTATAAAAACGTAAAACGATGGTTCTCAAAAATGGCAGCAGGCTCCCCTCGCTACCCGAGAGGTCCATATATATATGCCTCTAATGCTTAACCTAACTATATGTCTAATTTCCGATCCTGCTGAATAGGAGTTCTCTCTATAAATCAAGGAAAAAGGCGCTGAGATTTGTATGATCTTTCAGTCCTTCACTTGATTTGCGTGTTTGTCCCTTAGTGTACTTGAACCTGCTCAATCATACTCGTTTTTCATATATTTAGTTTATTGAACACACTTTCAAACATAAAAGAATAATCTTTAAAACAACTTCATTAAATAATCAAGGTAAATCATTTCTCCCACAAAACAAGTGTATTTCTTCACCCTTTCTTGTGCTTCACTATGGGAAAAAGGCTATCAGATACCTGTAACTTGGACTCATCAGTCTGGATCACCTAATAACTCTCTGATCAACAGATCCAATGAAAAGGAGGCAATTGAGAGGATATTGGAAGAAAACCATAAAAGAAACAAAAAATTACAAACAAATCAAATATTTTGGGCTGTGTTCCCCAGTATGATCACCAATTTTGTTTGTGGACAATTCGTTAGTGCGGACACTAACCGATCTCCCTAGTCCGAATGGTTTGGATCTAGAACAAAAGAAGTGTGGAATACAAATTACTTTCCTAGATTGATTAAATTGCAAAGGGTATGAGAAGATAACTCACCTTATGAACGCAATACTATATCCTTGCTTGATATAGATCTTGATCTTCAGATCTCTAGCTGCAAAACCATGTACAATGAGTGGAAGCAAACAAGTACTAATAGCATATAAACATAGATAAATCTAAACTAGCAGTCAAAGAAGCCACTTCTAAATATCTTACAATAACAAGATGTTTATGGAAAGAATCTGCATTAATGTATTTATAAGAAGTACATAGAGAGAGGTTACAACCGAGCTTTGACGTCATAACTCCTTCCAAATGATGCTAGCCTCAAAGATCCAATATTTTGCCTCTTGATGGATGAAAGGGAAGCAACTGTAGCATAATTTCACCAACATTTAATTAGTGCTCTATCTTCCTCCTCCTTAACCATAGAGAGGGGGTTTCTATTTATAGTCCTAAAGGGATAGGAGAGGTTGAGGATTTGTTGGAGAAGCTCAAGGGATCAACCTAAAAGATAAGGGGATCAAATGCCTCATTTCCTAGTTCATAGGGATAAACCCCCACATAACCAAGGATTCTAGAAGTCACTTGAAGCTTCTCTTTCTCCTTTTAAACTAACAGCACCACACTTTGAACATAGGAAACTTGTGTCTTTAAGGGGTGAAACACCTTGTGCAAAGGATACCAATATCACTAATGCACTCTATCAATGTGCAGAGCGCATCACCAAGGGTCTAACACACGTCGTCAACGAGCAGGGTGCGCTGGGGTGACAACAAAAAGTAAAAGGGACAACAACAACTCTCCTTTCAATAATTTGGCCTAGGTGCATTAGTAATTAGGGAAAAGAGAGGACACACAACTCATGATGACGAGATTTTGGTGTAACACTATGAGTGTTGAGAATGAAAGGGACTCCCTCTTAGATTTCCCTATGTAAACCCCTATAAGATCTCAGTTTCAAATTTTATTTTGCGTTATGAACCTATCAAACCTTCTATCTCATCAAAATTATAGTAATTTAGGAATGCTCCTCTACAATATTTTTTAGCACAAAATAAAACTCCAAATCAATCCAAGTAGTTCCTTAAATTTATTTTTTAGGTTATCCTATGTTCGGATATCCACATCATCTTTTTCAGGATCTTGCATGCAATTAGGGTTTGCATGCAAATTCTAGGGTTTGCATGCACTTTGCATGCATCCCAGTCACCAGGTTGATGCCTCCAGCACCTTAGCCACCTTATTCTACCACCCAGGAGCCACTTACTTCAGAGTTTTAGCCCTCCTAGTCTGGAAGGTGCCCACTTCTCACCTACTGTCAGAGAAGGGTGCACTTCTTCACCTACCACTGCAGTTCCACTTCAGTTACACTCAGTTAGCTCCGATTCTCCCTGATTTGAGGCTAGTTTCACTCCCGACTGATTGTTTCACTTCTGTTGGACCTCCAGATTGACTAGATGACTTGTTCTGACTTCAGTTAGCGTCCCATACGCCCCCCACTGAGCCTCCTTCCCTTAATCAGTGCTACACACTTCAGTTACACTTGTTACACTCAGTTAGACTCAGATTGACACCTCGATGACTGGTTCTTGTGCATTGATGAGCACCAACGATTGATGATGAGGACTCCTAGTTGGAGTTAAGCTACTCCATTCAGTGATTCGAATGACCTTCTTAGTCAATTCGAATTGCTCAGTCATTGTTACTATATTCTATTGTAATCATTCACCCTTATTGCGATATTGAGCACTGCTGCATGTTTTGCACAGTTTTACACCATATTTTCTATGTTCATCTGTTGTGATTGATTTACTTGTTCATTAGATCTGTTGTGACTAATTTTACATGGTATTAGAGCCATTGCAGGGACAAGATCTCTTTTCTACAGGTGTTTCTACAAGAAGATTTGAGTGAATTGCTCAAAAATTGCAAAAAGTTTTGGCATGAAAGATCTCAAGGGCATTCACTCCTGTGCATGCAAAGCTTGAAAATACATCCAATACCACTCCAGAAGCTTGAGTTTCCACATAATTCCTAGATCTGATAAATTGGACCCATTCAACATTGTTTGATCTCCAATCCTAGGTGTGATGCAACTCTAAAAGGGTGGATTGTTCGACCTCATTGTTCTTGGTTTTATTGTGATTTGCAGGTTATTGTCTCCATCATTTGCATTCGCTACACTGTGCATGAAAGCTCCTCTACATCAGTGTGCACTCGCTCCTAGCAATGGAATACTCTTCTTCAAAGCCTATCCTCACCCCATTCAATTATTTTGATTGGAAAGATGATATGGAGATCATATTACGTTCAAAAGGTTACTACCGAGTCACTCTTGGTCTTGAATTGGAGCCAAACAATCTGTCAGATAGAACCAAACACTACAACAAGCTTGATGAAGCTTATGGTCTTCTTTGTCTCTCCATCTCCAAAGATCTTCACTTCCATCTCAGCGGATTGAATACTCCAAAAGCTATATGGGAGCAACTTGAAACACTATTTGGCAAGCAGGATGAGCTTAGGGCCTTTCAATTAGAGAATGAATTGATTGCCCTTAGTCCTGAGAATTTCGAGACCAATAATGAATTCTTCACAAAATTCAAGAACTTGAACTTGCAGTTGAAGAACAGTGGAGTTATCAAAGAGGATAAACAATTGATCCTCTCCATTCTCAGCAAGCTTGGTAAAGATTATTCGGTATTTGTCTCTACTTTCAATTCCGGTCGGCTAACTACCCCGAATTGGAAGATGCCTACCTTGAATGCCTTCATTGAGTCCATCACAAAAGAGCATGACAAGTTGATTCAAATGGGGTCCATAAGCTCCAAAGATTCAGCCCTATATGTTCAAGGACCCGAGATCTCAAATGGTAAAGGAAAGCAAAAGAAGGAGAAGCCCAAATTCGAGCCTCACAAGCAAAGAGAGAAAGGAAAATAGACGGATGCACCATCCAGTTCAAAGTTCAAACAAAAGGGCAAAGAAGGTAACCAAAAATCTAAATGTACTTATTGTAACCGTGGCTTTCATCCCGAAAGTTCATGTATGAAGAAGAATATAGATCAAATGGCCCTCCTTTTGGAAAAGAACAACATAACTCTTCCTGACGGTGCAAGGAAGAAGGATAGGAATGACGATCATGAAAGAGGACAAGCACTCATGGAAACTGTTTCGAAGCCCACTACTCTCTTGATAGATTCGGGTGCATTGAATCATATGGCTGCAAATATTGATTCTTTTTCTTCATTCAATCCAAACAGATCCATCCCCATCCATTTGGGAGATGACTCAAAAATTTCTTCAAAGGGCAAAGGTACGATTCATGAAGATCATGGAAGCTTTCAGAATGTTCTCTATGTGCCTTCCTTGGCTTCAAATATTCTTTCTGTGTATCAAATGACACACACTGGTGAACCGAAGCAAGTTACATTCAGCCCTAATACAGTTGAAATTTCTGATATCAAAAGTGGAAGAGTTGTTGCAGTCGGAAAGGAAAACCACACTGCAAAATGCTATGAGTTTTCACACTTTATAACGCTTGCAAAGCCCACTGCTCTTCGCACACATGGTAATGAGGTTAGTAGGTTTTGGCATGAAAGATTTGGACATCTTAATTATAAGTATTTGCTGCTTCTATCAAACAAATCCATGGTAGATGGTCTTCCACAACTCCGTTCCTTGAATGGAATATGCACTGGTTGCATTATTGGGAATCACCCCGAGCACAGATTCGACCGCGGCAAAGCTAGCAGAGCTTCTACAGTTTTGGGGTTGATACATTCTGATATCAGTGGTCCTCTGCCCCATACATCATTAAATGGTTCAAGGTATGTTTTGACATTTATTGATGATTTTTCCCGCTTTACATGGGTATTCTTTCTAAAAAACAAGTCAGAAGTGCTTGGAAAATTCAAGGATTTTAAGGCTTCTGTTGAGACCGCCACTGAGAGCAAGATCAAAGATCTTAGATATGATAATGGTGAAGAATATATCAAGTCCGAGTTTCTACAACTTTGTGCCCAAAGCGGAATTCAGATCCAACATACAGTTCCGTACACACCCCAGCAGAACGGTGTAGCGGAAAGGAAAAATCGGTCACTGAAAGAGATGGCTACATGCATGATTGAATCAAAAGGTTTGGTTGCAAATATTTGGGCTGAAGCAATAAATGTTGCTGCATACATACATAACCGTGTTCCACATTCATCCGTGAAAGGTATGACTCCTTTCGAAGCATTCTTTGGTCACAAACCGGATGTGTCAAATTTGAGAGTTTTTGGCTCTACTGCATGAGCTAGAATTCCTTCCAAGAAGAGACGAGCTTTGGATCCACAAAGTATTGAGTGCATACTGATAGGATATGGGGAATAATAAAAAGCATATAAACTCATGGATATCAGATCTAAAAAGATATTCATAGAGCGCAGTGTGCAATTTGAAGAACCGCTTCAAGAATTGCAACTAGTCGAGGAAGAGACTACTGATTCACCGCCTTCACCAAAAGAAGATCCGTGCAGAGATAATGAAGGTATGACTTCTGATATTTCTGATATTGTAGTAGAATATGATGATCATGACATATCAGGTTCGGAATCCGACCATTATGATCCTCCTCAGTTACCAAAGTGGGCCCAAAACACTCTTCAATCTGCTGGTTCAAACCTTGGAAATCCTGCTGATCTGATACGAACAAGAGCAGACTTTCAAAGAGCAGGTATGGCTCTTTCTATTGCTGATCCATTACTTCCTGATATTTTTTATTTGATGGCTGGTTTAGATCCCACATCATTCTATTCTTCCCATCGAGATCTGAGATGGCAAAGTGCCATGGATGAAGAGTACAGTTCTCTTCAAAAGAACAACACATGGGAGCTAGTTTCTCTTCCACTTGGAAGAAAATTAGTGAAGTGTAAATGGTTCTACCATACGAAAGTTGTTGTTGATGGCTCTATCAGAAAATACAAAGCAAGGTTGGTGGCAAAAGGTTTCTCCCAAGTCCAAGGAGTGGACTACACTGAGACCTTTGCACCGGTTGCAAAGATGGATTCCATTCGCCTTGTTTTGGCTATTTCCGCATCCAAGCACTGGGAAGTGCACCACATGGATGTGAAGAGTGCATTTATACATGGATACCTTGCTGAATAGGTATATATGCAGAAGCCAGAGGGCTACACATCAGATCCATCATTAGTTTGCAGATTGAAGAAATCTTTGTATGGGTTAAAACAGGCCCCAAGAGCTTGGTACGCAAAGATGGACTCCTTCCTTCTTTCTCAGAATTTCCAAAGATGCAAATCTGATATGAATGTGTATCTTCAGCGAGTTAAAGGTAATTTGTTGGTTATTGTACTTTATGTTGATGATCTTCTCATTACTGATAGCACTCTTACTTCAATAAACAAGCTAAAAACTGCCTTAAATCTAGCTTTTGACATGAGCGATTTGGGCTTGCTGAGTCACTTTTTGGGCTTGGAGATAGCTCAAAATTTTGATGGGATCACTATATCTCAGCAAAAATATGCTTTCGACCTGTTATTGAAGTTTAATATGGCTGAATGTAAGGCAGCCCCATTCCCATTCCTCTCAGGAATCAGTCTTGAGGAGGGAGATTCTACACCGCTTGCAGATTGCAGTATGTATCGACAGTTGATTGGTTCACTACTTTATTTGACACACTCAAGGCCTGATATTTCATATGTCATGATTGTCGTGTCAAGATATATGCAATAGCCACATGAGCTTCATTGGCGAGCAGCCAAGTGGATATTGCAGTATGTGCAAGGTACGAGACAGTTTGGCATACATTATGTTGCAGATTCTAAGCTTGATTTCATTGGTTTAACTGATTTAGAGTGGGCAGGTGATAGCATTGATCGGAAGTCCACTTCCGGTTATGTTTTCATGATTGGCCATGGTGCTATTTGCTGGTCTAGCAAAAAGCAAGCAGCCATTGCACTTTCTTCAGCAGAGGCAGAGTATCGAGGGGCAGTCAATGCCTGCATTCAGGCAGTTTGGTTGCAGGGTATTCTTTCCGAGTTTGGTTTTGGTGGCACTACTTCGACTGTCCTATTTTGTGACAATCAAAGTGCTATCAAGATCTCCACAGATCCAATTCAGCGGCAGAGGACCAAACACATTGAGATTCATATGCATTACATTCGATAGTTGGTGCATGACCGCACCATCATTCTGCAATATTGCCCTACTGATGAGCAAATTGCAGACATCTTCACCAAGAGCTTCATTGAGAAGAAGTTCTCTTACGTCCGTTCACTTTTGGGGGTGAGTTCCATCATGGTGGAGATAGATTGATTCATTATTATGCTTTAGCTTGAGGGGGGCTTTCTTCCCACTGGGTTTTCCCTCTTTCTTCACTTAGTTTATTTTCAGCATTTTTGGATTATTGTATTGGGGTGACCTTTGGTCTTAGTTACCAAGGCCCCACATTATTTTTTGCACATCATAGTCTAGCTTGAGGGGGGGTGTTCGGATATCCACATCATATTTTTCAGGATCTTGCATGCAATTAGGGTTTGCATGCAAATTCTAGGGTTTGCATGCACTTTGCATGCATCCCAGTCACCAGGTTGATGCCTCCAGCACCTTAGCCACCTTATTCTAGCACCTGGGATCCACTTACTTTAGAGTTTTATCCCTCCTAGTCTGGAAGGCACCCACTTCTCACCTACTGCCAGAGAAGGGCGCGCTTCTTCACCTACCACTGCAGTTCCACTTCAGTTACACTCAGTTAGCTCCGATTCTCCCTGATTTGAGGCTAGTTTCACTCCCGACTGACTGTTTCACTTCCATTGGACCTCCATATTGACTAGATGACTTGTTTTGACTTCAATTAGCCTCCCATGTGCCCCCCACTGAGCCTCCTTCCCTTAATCAGTGCTACACACTTCAGTTACACTTGTTACACTCAATTAGACTCAGATTGACACCTCGATGACTGGTTCTTGTGCATTGATGACCACCACCGATTGATGATGAGGACTCCTAGTTGGAGTCAAGCTACTCCATTTAGTGATTCGAATGACCTTCTTATTCAATTCGAATTGCTCAGTCATTGTTACTGTATTCTATTGTAATCATTCACCCTTATTGGGATATTGAGCACTGATGCATGTTTTGCATAGTTTTACACCATATTTTCTATGTTCATCTGTTGTGATTGATTTACTTGTTCATTAGATCTACTGTGACTAATTTTACATCATAGATCAAAATTAGTCTAAGTGGATGCTAACTATCATCGTCATGATCACATATATTATTTTAAGTTTTTGATGATTGAAATGGAGAAGATCTACATAGCTAAAATAAGAATGAAATTTCATGAGGAACATAGTGAAATAGGGTGTTGGAACTTTCCTAAAACTCCATGTGCTGAAAGAATCTGTCATCTCTGTGACACCATGAGTGTTAAGAATGAAAATCACTTCCTCTTAAATTTCCCTATGTATATTCACATAAGATATTGGTTTCAAAAAATTTGTTACAATATGAACCTACCCAACCTTCTATCTCATCCAAATTATAGTAATTTAGGAATACTCATCTCCAAGTTATTTTAGCAGAGAAATAAAACTCTAAAGAAAATCAAGTAGTTCCTTAATTTGTTTTCTTAAGGTCCGACAAATCAAAATTAGTCTAAGTTGATTCTAACTATAATCATCATCATATATCATTTTAATGATTCAATGACTGAAATGGAGAAGATCCATATAGCAAAAATAAGAGAAAACTCTCATGAGATACATAGTGAAACATGGCATTGGAACTTTCCTAAAAATATATGGGCTAAAGGATTTGCCATTGCGTGACTATGAGTGTTGGGGATGAAAATCACTTCCTCCTAGATTTTCATGCGTACACCCACCTAAGATCTAAATTTTCAAAATTATCAAAATTAGATTGATCTGCGTAGACCCAAGAACCTACCAACCTTCTATCTTATCAAATATATAGTAATTTAAGAATGCTTCTCTCCATACTTTTTTAGCACATAAATAAAACTCTAAATAAAACCAATTAGTTCCTTACTTTTCCTTCTTAAGGTCTGATAGATCAAAATTGGTCTAAGTGGAGGTTTACTATCATCATCCTCACCATCATATATATATATATATATATATATATATCATTTTAATGGTTCAATGATTGAATAAGAACGAAATCTCATGAGCTACATAGTGAAACATGGCATTGGACCTTTCCTTAAAATCAGTGGGCTAAAAGGATCTATCATCTTTGTGAGAGTACGAGAGTTGAAGTTAAAAGAACTTCCTCTTAGATTTCCTTGCATACACCCACATAAGTTCCATATTTCAAAATTTGTGTTACAATACATACCTGCCCAACCTTCTATCCTATCAAAATTATAGTAATTTAGGAATGCTCCTCTCCAATATGTTTGAGTATAGAAATAAATTTCTAAAGAAAACCAAGTAGTTCCTTTATTTTCTTTCTTAAGGTCCGATAGATCAAAATTGGTCTAACTAGACGTTAACCATCATCATCATTATCGTCATCAGATATATCATTTTAATGATTCAATAATTGAAATGGGGAATATCCACATAGCTAAAATAAGAACAAAATCTCATGAGTTGCATAGTGAAACAGGGCATTAAAACTTTCCTAAAACTTGATGGGTTGAAAGGATTTGTCATCTTTGTGAGACTATGAGTGTTGTGGATGAAAAGCACTTCCTCTTAGATTACCTTCGTATACCCACATAATACTTCATTTTAATATTTTTTACAACACGAACCTACCCAACCTTCTATCTCATCAAAATTATAGTAATTTAGGAATGCTTCTCTCTAATCTTTTTGAGGACAAAAATAAAAATCTAAAGCAAACAAAGTAGTTCATTACTTTTATTGCTTAAGGTACGATAGATCAAAATTGTTATAAGTGAACGTTAATTATCATCATCATCACCACCACCATCATATTTATCATTTTAATGATTCAGTTATTGAGACAAAGAAGATCCACGTAGCTAAAATAAGAACGAACTCTCATGAGCTGTATACTAATACGGGCATTGGACCTTTCCCAAAAATCCATGGGATGAAAGGATCTATCATATTTGTGAGACTATGTGTGTTGAGGATGAAAAATACTTCCTCTTACATTTTACTGCGTACACCAACATAAGATCTTAGTTTCAAATTTTTTTTTACAAAACGAACACGCCCAACTTTCTATCTCACCAAAATTATAACAATTTAGGGACGTTCCTCTCCAATATTTTTTAGCACAAAAATAAAACTATAAAAGAAAAGAAGTAGTTTGTTACTTTTACTTCTTAACGTCTCAATGATTCAGCGATTAAAATGGAAATGATCCACATAGATAAAATAAGAATGAATATTCATAAGCTCCATACTGAAACATGGCATTGGACTATTTCTAAAACTTTGTGGGATGGAAGGATCTGTCATCTTTGTGAGATTGAGTGTTGAGGATGAAAAGCACTTCCTCTTAAATTTCCCTATATACACAGATAAGTTCTCATTTTCAAAAAAAAATTTACATTATGAACCTTCCTGAACTTCTATCTCATCAAAATTATACAAATTTAGGAATGCTTCTCTCCAAGATTTTTGAGCATAGAAATACAAATCTAAATCAAACCAAGTAGTTCCTTACTTTTCTTTCTTAAGGTATGATAGATCAAAATTGGTCTAAGTGAACGTTAACTATAATAATCATCATAATCATATATGTTTTTAATGATTCAATGATTGAAATGGAGAATATCTACATCGCTAAAATAATAACAAAATATCATGAGATACATAGTGAAATAAGCATTGGACCTTTACTAAAACTCTGTGGGATGAAAGGATATTTCATCTTTGTGAGACTATGGGTGTTGAGGATGAAAATAAATTCCTCTTAGATTTCCCTGCGTACACCCACATAAGATCTTAGTTTCAAAATTTGTGTTACAATACAAAATTTCCTAACCTTCTATATCATCAAAAGTATAGTAATTTAGGAATGCTCCTCTCCAACCTTTTGAGCATAGAAATAAAACTATAAAACAAACCAAGTAGTTCCTTATTTTTTATTAAGGTTTGATAGATAAAAATTCATCTAAGTGGACATTAAAAATCATCATCATAATCATAATCATATATCGTTTTAATGGATCAATGAATGAAATAGAGAAGATCCACATAGCTAAATTAAGAACAGAGTCTCATGAGCTACATACTGAAATATGGCATTTGACCTTTCGTTAAACTCCATGGGATGAAAGGATCTATCATATTTGTGAGACTAGGAGTATTGAGGATGAAAAGTTCTTCCTCTTAGATTCCCTTGCGTACACCCACATAAAATATTAGTTAAAAATAAATAAACAATACAAACCTACCCAACCTTATATCTCATGAAAATTATAGTAATTTAGGAATGCTCCTCTCCAAGCATTTTGAGCACAAAAATAAAGCCGTAAAGCAAACCAAGTAGTTCCTGACTTTTATTTTTTAAGGTTCGATAGATCAAAATTTCTCTAAGTGGAGGTTAACTATAATCATCATCATCATCATCATATAACATTTTAATGATTGAATGATTTAAATGGAGAATATACACATAGCTAATATAAGAATGAGATCTCATGAGCTACATAGTGAAACAGGGCATTGGACCTTTCATAAAATCCATTTGTTGAAAGGATCTGTCATCTTTGTGAGACTACGAACGTTGAGGATGAATAGAACTTCCTCTTAGATTTCCTTGCTTACACCCATGTTAGATCTCAGATTCAATTTTTTTGTTACAATACGAACCTTAGCAACTTTGAAAGGTAGGCATTTCAAGGTCAAAACAGATAATGATAGTATTAAATAATTTTTGGAACACAGACTATATATCTTCAGAAGAGAAACAAAACTTGGTAACTAATATGTTGGGATATGATTTTGAAATCGTCTATAAAAAAGAGAACCAAAATATGGTGGTAGATGCACTCTCAAGTAAAGATGAGGATGTTGAGGCATTAGTTTGTGCTATTTTTTTTATATATCCTGATTGGATAGTAGAATCAAGGACAGAATGGAAGAATGACCTGTCTGTATGGACGCTCATTCAAAAGTTACAAAAGGATCCTAGTGTATCAGAAAATTTTCTGTAGAGAAATGATTCACAATGGTATAAGGATCACTTATATATATGTGTAAGAACTCCCAACTCAAACAAAAGGTCCTTTCAGGATTACACACCTCTCCTATAGGAGGGCACTCAGGATTCCTAAAAACCTACCATAGGGTCAAGAAGTATTTTTTTGGAAAGGCCTTAAATCTATAATATTTAAATGTTCGTAGTAGAATGTTTGGTTTGCTAACAAAATAATATTGAAATAGTTATGACCCTACGTATTTTACAACTATTATACATACCTTGTTAGCGTTGGGAGGAAGTCTTAGTGGTTTTTATCATAGGTCTACCCAAGTCGAAGGGAAGAATGTTATTATGGTGATTGCCGGTGTTAAAAAACAGGATCGCGGAACAATAGCATAAAACAAGATGTAGAAATAAAACACATAAATACAATACAAGAGAGACACCAATATAATGTGGTTCACCCCAGATGGGATACGTCCACATAGAAATTTCCAGTCATTTCTAATAAATCGTCCAACAAAATGAAGGGATATAAACTACAGCACATCTGTTGCAACTTCCTCTTTGCTCTCTCACACAATCACTGAGATATTTACAATACAATACTACAACACACAGCCATATTACAATGATTTCCTTTTGAATATGGATTACCATGGGAAAATACCACGATACCATGGGCCCGTAAATGACCCATTATTGACCAATTCATGACTATGAAAATAAAACATTTTACAAGGCACTTTTTCGACATTTTCGCTATGGGTTCATGTTGGCCTCAGGATAGAAAATCTGGATTGCTTAAAGCTCCTTGAATGGTTGAAATAGCTATCCGTCATAGGTTTAGGTCTTGTTACCTGATGATTTTGCTCTCAAAAGAAAGTCTTAGTTTGTTTGGCTTTAATGTGTAAGGATACTGTAAAAAGATTCACATTACTCTACAATGAAAACTAATCTATATGTATTCCGATAGCTGAAAAAAACAATTTAGTAGCTGCTAAACTGAAAACGGTTTAGTAGTTGCTAAAAAACTATAGGTTTCAACTATGAAATAAAATCAAAATTCTAAAATTAAAACTAATACATGTTTTACTTAATCTATCCTACAGGAGCAAGTTAAAGGAGTATGATGTATAAAGAGAAACCATATTACTGACTGCATGAAACAAGGTTTATAAGACAGTGATAAATTAAAACATCAATATTTCTGAATCAAATTAAATGAAACTGAAACACTGTTGTACATCAAACTATGTTCTAACATTAGATAGATCATAGAAATAAAAATATAAAACAAACCAAGTAGTTCCTTATTTTTTTATTAAGGTTCGATAGATAAAAATTCATCTAAGTGGACATTAACCATCATCATCATAATCATAATCATATATCATTTTAATGGATCAATGAATGAAATAGAGAAGATCCACATAGATAAAATAAGAACAGTTCGTCTCATGAGCTACATAGTGAAATATGGCATTGGACCTTTCGTTAAACTCCATGGGATGAAAGGATCTATCATATTTGTGAGACTATGAGTATTGAGGATGAAAAGTTCTTCCTCTTAGATTCCCTTGCATACACCCACATAAAATCTTAGT
Organism: Larix kaempferi; assembly: GCA_027924585.1. Classification (NCBI taxonomy): domain Eukaryota; kingdom Viridiplantae; phylum Streptophyta; class Pinopsida; order Pinales; family Pinaceae; genus Larix; species Larix kaempferi. Next base: position 45,618,055 of record BSBM01000372.1, on the reverse strand, counting down.
TAAAAATAAATAAACAATATAAACCTGCCCAACCTTCTATCTCATGAAAATTATAGTAATTTAGGAATGCTCATCTCCAAGCATTTTGAGCACAAAAATACAACCGTAAAGAAAACCAAGTAGTTCCTGACTTTTATTTTTTAAGGTTCGATAGATCAAAATTTATCTAAGTGGAGGTTAACTATAATCATCATCATCATCATCATATAGCATTTTAATGATTGAATAATTGAAATGGAGAATATACACATAGCTAATATAAGAATGAGATCTCATGAGCTACATAGTGAAACAGGGCATTGGGCCTTTCATAAAATCCATGTGCTAAAAAGATATGTCATCTTTGTGAGACTACCAGCGTTGAGGATGAATAGAACTTCCTCTTAGATTGCCTTGCATACACCCATGTCAGATCTTAGATTCAATTTTTTTGTTACAATATGAACCTTCACAACTTTGAAAGGTAGGAACTTCAAGGTCAAAACAAATCATGATAGTATTAAATAATTCTTGGAACACAGACTATATATCTTCAGAAGAGAAATAAAACTTGGTAACTAATATGTTGGGATATGATTTTGAAATCGTCTATAAAAAAGAGAAATAAAATATGGTGGTATATGCACTCTCAAGTAAAGGTGAGGATGTTGAGGCATTAGTTTGTGCTATTTTTGTTATATAACCCGATTGGATAGTAGAATCAAGGGAGGAATGGAAGAATGACATGTCAGTGTGGATGCTCATTCAAAAGTTACAAAAGGATCCCAGTGTATCCGATACTTTTGTGTAGAGAAATGATTCACAATGGTATAAGGATCACTTATATATATGTAAGAAATCCCAAATCAAACAAAAACTCCTTTTAGAATTACACACCTCTCCTATAGGAGGGAACACAGGATTCCTAAAAACCTACCATAGGGTCAAGAAGTATTTTTTTGGGAAGGTCTTAAATCTATAATATTTAAATGTTCGTAGTAGAATGTTTGGTTTCCTAAAAAAATAAGATTGAAATAGTTAAGACCCTAGGTATTTTACAGCCATTAGAAATACCTTGTTAGTGTTGGGAGGAAGTCTTAGTGGATTTTATCACAGGTCTACCCAATTCAGAAGGGAAGAATGTTGTTATGGTGATTGTTGGTGTTAAAAAACAGGATCGCAGAACAATAGCATAAAACAAGATGTAGAAATAAAACACATAAACACAATACAAGAGACACCAATATAATGTGGTTCACCCGAGATGGGATACGTCCACATGGAAATTCCATTCGTTTCTATTAAATCGTCCAGCAAAATGAAGGGATATAACCTACAACACATCTGTTGCAACTTCCTCTTTGCTCTCTCACACACTCTATCTCACACAATCACTGAGATATTTACAATACAATACTACAACACACAACCATATTACAATGCTTTCCTTTTAAATATGGATTACCATGGAAGAATACCACGATACCATGGGCCCATAAATGACCCATTATTGACCAATTCATGACTATGAAAATACAACATTTTACAAGGCATTTTTTCTGAAATTTTCGCTACGGGTTCATGTTGGCCTCAGAAAATCCGGATTGCTTAAAGTAGCTCCTTGAATGGTTGAAATAGCTATCCCTTGCACGTTTGGGTCTTGTTACCCAATGATTTTTCTCTGAAAACAGAGTCTCAGTTTGTTTGGTTTTAATGTGTAAAGATACTGTAAAAAGATTCACATTACTCTACAATGAAAACTAATCTATATGGATTCCAATAGCTCCTAAAAACTATAAGTTTCCACTATGAAATAAAATCAAAATTCTAAAATTAAAACTAATATATGTTTTACTTAATTTATCCTACAGGAGCAAGTTAAATGAGTATGATGTATAAAGAGAAATCATATTCACTGACTGCATGAAACAAAGTTCAGAAGACAATGATAAATTAAAACATCGATATTTCTGAATTAAATATCGATCTACAATCACTTCCAAGAAATCAGAACAAGAAATATTTTGAAAAGAAATGCATAAAACATTTACCATTAAGACTGTAAATAAGAAATATATTTCAAACATACAATCAATTAGAAGATAATTGCGATGATATCTGGTTTTTGAAAATTAATCCTTCATAAACAAAGTTACAAAGTCTTCACCCAATTCCCGAATGATAACTGGAAGAAAAGTTACATCTCTTGATTCTCTGTTCAAAGAATACGATACAGAGAAAACATACAGAATGAGAGAAATAAGTTCCTCCAATTAAGAATATGATACAGAGAAAACATACAGAATGAGAGAAATAAGTTCCTCCAATTCTTGGAAAGTGCTTCCATCCATATCCAAAAACACTAGCAGAGAAAATTACTCGGTTCTTCCTCTGGAATATAAAAATTACAAAAGAATGAATATCCTACAGCTCTCAAGTAACAACCCTTAGGAATTGTAGAGATATCCCCCATCAGACCTCTGAGGTCGAATTTATACATGTAAAATACAGTGGGGATGGATAGAATCAAATCCGTTCAACTCGAATTATTAATTTATCAAAACCGGCCGCAACCAAAATTTGGAAAAATCACCTCTGTTCGGGAACTAATTTCTCCATATCAGTTGTGAAATTTCAAAAATGGCCTAATGTGTCAGCTAAATCAACCCATTTGCGAAGTGGGTTTTCAACCATTTGAGCTAATTATTCACAGTTTGCTCACAATCAGCCACGCAAAATGGCAAAATGGCCTTTCTGGCTGGTGCGCGATCCGTTTTTTTGTAATTTCCCGCATTCTTCTTCCATAGTGAAATGTTATGTGTATGTGTTGTCTTCCACATAATCTCTTATTGACTGTAATATCGGAGTTCTTAAATAATTTTGTTGTAACTTTCTCCATCCTCATTGCTAAATCTGCACATTAAAAAATATACAATGCAAATAAAAGCAAACAAATATTGATTGTAAACATAATCAACAATTCATAAAAAAGATGAAAGACGTGATAAATTTAAATGATGAATAATCTTTCCCTTTGCACTTGATCGTTAAACCTGCAAAATAAAATTTATGCAACTGAATATCCACAATGAAGAGAGAATAGAGGTTCAAGGAAAATTAGCGAAAGAATTCGAATTTTCAAGATATTATAGAATCTTCCCTTTTCACTTCGAACTGGTAGCATAATAGTGATCTGGTTACATTATTCTTGGTGTTTTTGATGGCACACCTAACTTCTTATGTTCAACTGATAATTTTCTTTGATCAAGATTCCTATAGATTAGGCGAGCATCTCTGTATTTTAATTCAAAACTCTTCGACTCTGCCGCGTGTGATCAGTGCAACCAACACATGATGCTCGGTGATCTTTACTTTAATGGCCTGTGTGCTTCTTCTCGGAATTAATTATAATCACTCCAGAAATGATGTAAGGCGAACTAACTGCTTCGATCTCCGTGATGATTAGTTGAAACAACAAATTTAAATTGATAACAGAAGTTGCTCCCAATGTGCTACACACTCCACCTTTGGTGTTTGCTTGAACTTTAACCTTTCATATTCCAACAGATCTTGGCAACATAGCAGATCAAAGGATCCATTGGCTAAATAACCCAAATAGAGTGAAAAATCTTCCACATAAATTTAAACTATAACATACCTTTCAATCGCTGCACTCTTAAGGACGTTGAGTGAGCATTACAGCAGATCATGTCCATTGAATATTTTAATGACGTGGTAGCTCAGTGATTCCTCAAACCCTAACGTGGTTGATGTTACCGCATTGTCAACTTATTTTAAACATGATCTCAAGAAGCATTAAATGAAATCACCATAATAATCATACACGTCGAGTTTTCGATTTAATTAATGGAATGAAGAATGTTATGTGACGAGCTTTCTTGAAGCAATTAGGTAGATTTTGGGTAGATCTACATTATATTATTTATGGAAGACAAAGAATTAATCTCATCACCAAAGTTTGAGCTGGCTTACAACGTGTAGCAAGGATTTCCAATAACCTTTGAAATTTCCTCTTTCCCATTCTAATTTTTTGGAAAGTAAATAAAGAAATCGATTAAAATAAATTTTAGTGGAAAAATCACCTTCCTGCTATTCCCAATGAATCAAGGAAAACTTGAAATACAATCATTACAATAAGGCTCAACAAGAGCATCATGTCACTTACAAGAATTGAACCTGGGTGAGGAGGACGACAACAACAATGATAATTTTATTAATATATATTTACCATGCTTCATTTTATATTTATTTCTTTTGCACATTAAACTAATAAATAAATTCGTTCAAATGAAAATCATTAATGCAAAATTTTTAATAATATAGGAGTTTTACTTTTAATACCCAAAAGAAAAACCATAAACCAAATAAATAAAAGGATAAAACACATGCACTCAACATGTTTTCTAAAAATCCATCTTAGTATTTAGTTGAGTTTAATTAAAAATCCATCTTAGTATTTAGTTGAGTTTAATGACCAATTAGAAAATAAAAAGTGTTTTCATAAGCATTTCCTAATAATAGATTAAGTGTCTTCTTTCAAAAATTCAAAGAAAGAGGGCAATCATTCTTAGTATAAACAAAGGGCATTATTTAAATATTTGATATGCACATGATGTAAACCAAATTCCCAAAATTGAGCTTCCCATTAAATCATATGAATCCACCAAAATACCCAAAAGATCATTGATGCATTGAAGACTAAAATTAGCGAGGTTGTCAAAGGGTTAAGATAATCCAATTCTTTCTAATCGAGTCATACAATCATCTCATCTAAGATCAAATAAGAGCATGCAATCATCATTAAAGAATCAAGAAATCAAACAAGCTAATTCAATCGAAATGAATCATATTACCAAGTCCTTATCCATAATACCAAGCCAAAGAGCAAGAAGCACAAAGAGTGATGGACCACAAAAAGGAAGCCATGGAATCACTTGTCAAACCAAGAAAGATAAAATGAAAGAAAATGAAAATCTAAATGTTTACAAAATTGACATGGGCTCCCCTTTATTTTGTAAAAATCAAGGGGAGTTGTTGGGGGCTAGAAGGTTGCTTCCCTAGAACCCCCGCTAGGTGGGGAGATCCTAAAAGTATTTGCAGCCCCATGGACCCCCCATGGAAACTATAGTGGGGGGGGGGAATCCCCCCCACACCCACACCCATCATGGTTTAGGATCCAAACATGGCTGAAACATGACCTCTGAATTCAGAAGATCATGCTCCACAACCAATAGTTGGTAGACTCACCAAGTATGGACAATTTCGTGCACTCTCTCACCCTTTAAACACAAATAGAATAGATACAACATTCATGGAAATAGTTCAAAAGTTACATAGAAACCCAAATATTATTGTAGGTGATAGCGATCCAATTTTCACTGGAAAATTTTGGACTGAATTATTTTCTCGTTTGGGTACCCAATTGGATCACAATTCATCGTATCATCTTCAATCTGATGGTAAAATTGAGATAGTGAACAGATGTTCGGAAGGATATCTTCGTTGCTTTGCATCTAATAAACAAACACAGTGGGTGAAATGGTTATCTTTGGTAGAATAGTGGTACAATACTTCCTTCCATACATCATAAAAAATGTCTCTATTTATGGCACTTTATGGGTACCAACCTCCTATGAAACTCCTCGCAGCAGATCTAAGAGCTGATGTATACCTCACAAGAAAGATTAAGCAAGAAAATAGAAGAAGAGTGGACAATGCAGTGCAAAAGAGTAGCATAATTATCATACAATAGAACTCAGATAAAAATAGAATAACATCACACTAATTCATTAATAATATGAACAATAAATAATACAATGGAAAGGATTCAAATGCCAAGGTGGTAATTCGAATTAGCCTGCATGATCTCATCATCAGATCAGTAGTGGAGTGTCATCAATGCACTGGTAGCTGTCAAACTGAGTCAACTAGATGTAACCGAGTCTAACATAATATAACTAGTCTTAACTGGATGTAACTGAAGTTGTCAGTAGTCAGAACAGATAAACTAGTATCTCTGGATGTCTAACAGAGTGTATCGGTTAGTTAACAAGCAACTAACTGAGTGTGCCACTGGTGGTAGGTGAGAGAGGGCGCTCTTAAAATGTGGTAGGTGAATAAAGGGCACACCACTAACTAGGAGCGCTGGAAATGTGTTAGTTTTTCAGAAATTTCAATCTGATCTAGGATCTTAACTGAGAGAATAACATGTACAGCACATCTACAGCATATCTACAGCATATCAATCATGGACACAATAATGCAAGCACACAAGAGACATAGAGTTTCACCGGGAAAAACCAAGAAGGTGAAAAACCCCGCAACTTCCTCAGAGATAGATAGAGCAATGATACAACCCAAGTACAAGAGATAGTCCTCCTAGCAACAACTTCTCCTCCTCCACTAGTGCGCCACTCTCCAATGAGTGTGTGAGTAAGAAGTGAATGATCAAATAGAGTGCCTCCCACACTCTATTTATACTTGACTTGACTTGCCTAATAACCTTTACCATGTCGGCCTTAACTTAACCACATAACATAATGCTGACAGGGCCGACCCCAAATAGGGTGGTCTAATAATCCTTTAACCCACATGACTTATACAGGGCTGACCCCAACAAGGTGGTCTAATAACCCATCAAGTATAAGTTACAACACTTACAATATAAATGACGACACTTCCATATAGAGGAATAATAACATCTCTATAGGAATACAAACACTTTCGTATAGAGGAATAATAACATCTCTATAAGAATACAAAATACATATATGAAATACATTCCGAAGTTACAAATAGATCAACACTCCCTCTTAACTAGGAAGGTATTTCTCGACACAAGTCTTCTAGCACAAGTCTTCTTCTCTCGATCATCGTCACTGGATCATCGACATCGAATCATCATCATCGTCACTGTTGTTGTTATCTCAATCAATCTCTGTTCTACTCGTCATAGGAAGTTATACAGAGCTAGTCCTTTTTCATACTGGATGTAGGCCCACCACCTGTAGGTATTCATCATCTGTGCGAACGGTCTGATAGAGGTGGTCTCTCAAGACTAATTCATGTGCTGATGCAATACCTGACAAGAGCATCCCAGGAACATTTATGTGCCTAAGCACAACCGGCAAGATCTCCCAGGACTGATTACATGCATACCCTTCACAATACCTATAAAGAGCATCCCAGGAACATTTATGTGCCGCAGCACGACCGACAAGATCTCTAAAGAGCATCCCAGGACTTATTACAAGCACACAGCTCAACCTCTCAGATCTCCAGGACTGATTACATGTGAATAGACAATACCTTTAAAGAGCATCCCAGGAACATTTATGTGCCGCAGCACGACCGGCAAGATCTCTAAAGAGCATCCCAGGACTTATTACGAGCACACAGCTCAACCTATCAGATCTCCAGGACTGATTACATGTCTCCATAGCAATACCTCATCCCAGGATTGATTACGAGCACACAACTCAAGCTATCGGATCTCCAAGGAATGATTACATGCTACTTGCACAACCTGCCACATATCATCTCTGACCTCCAAGTATCAACCTGATACTCATGATCCAATTGATCATCATCACACGAAGCATCATCCTGATGCTCATGATCATACTGATCATCATCACACAGTACATCATCCTCATGTACATCATCCAAAGTATCATCCTAATACTCATCATACGTGATCATCCTGATCATCGTCACTGCATTGTCCTAATGCATATCATCTGGAGCAACATCCTGAAGATCGTCATCTATGATCATCCTGATCATACAATGCATCCACCTGATGCATACATGGTATCTACCTGATACATACAATGTATCTACCTGATACATATCATGCATCTACCTGATGCATATCACATGCATGATCCACCTGATCATAAAATGTATCCACCTAATACATATCATGCATCTACCTGATGCATATCACATACATGATCCGCCTGATCATACAATGTATCCACCTGATACATATACAAATACATGATCCACCTGATCATATCAAGCATCTAACATGATGCATATACATATACATGATCCAATTGATCATACAAAGCATCCAACTGATGCATATACAAAGCAGTAATTGGAGCATCGTCCTGATGCACATCACGCAGCGCTTACATCCACAGCCATGGGAAGGATCCTCCTCTCGTCATGCTCGGAATGGATTCTGCAAATGTGTCCATCACTTCATCCATGAAGTGTCGTCAATCTGGAGAACACCAAGCCTCCCTCTGAAGTACTCAAACTTCACTCTGACTATTGGTTTCGTCAACACATATGCAACCTGCTCATCCGTCACAACATACAAGAGCTTCACTGCTCCTCTCTGCACCATATCCCTAATATAGTGATATTTGATCTCAATGTGCTTCGACCTGTCATGGAACACTCGGTTCTCAGATAGCGTCACACAACTTTGGTTGTCACAAAAGATACCAGTAGCATCCAACGGGAGATCAAATAACTCAGACAGCAGCTTCCTCAACCATACTACCTCACAACTAGCCGAACAAGCTGCAACATACTCTGCTTCGGTTGTACTCAGTGCTACACAGGACTGCTTCCTGCTAAACCAAGAGATCACACCTGATCCCATATTGAAGTAGCATCCAGAAGTGCTCTTCCTATCTGCAGCACTGCGTGCCCAATCTGAATCAACATAACCCTATAGGTTAAACTTTTGATTCGCATCATACTTGAGCCCATAATCAATTGTACCCTTCAGGTACCTCAGAATATGCTTTACAACAACTAGGTGAACACCTCTCGGATCCGTCAGGAACTGGCTCAATGTGTTCACTGCAAAGCAAATATCTGGTCTCGTGTTCATCAGGTACATCAAGGACCCAATCATCTGACGATACACCATGACATCAACTGGATCAGATGAAGCATCACACAAAAGCTTCAGGTTCGATGCCATAGGTGTGGCCATGGCCTTGGAGTCCATCATCCCGGACCTCTTCAGGATCTCTACTGCATACTTCCATTGTCCAAGTAGGATTCCATCTGCACTCTGCCACACATCCATGCCTAGGAAATAGTGCATCATCCCCAAGTCCTTCATCTTGAACTCGACAACAAGCTTCCTCTTGGTGTCGGCAATCAACTCATCGTCACCTGTTATAAACAGGTCATCCACATACAAAAGTAGTATCACTGGATTTCCTTCCTCAACCTTGTAGTAAAGGTTGGAATCTGCTATACTCTTGGTAAAGCCCAAACTGGATAGAAAGCTGTCTATCCTACCATACCAAGTCCTAGGATCTTGCTCCAAGCCATACAAGGCTTTCTTCAATCTGCACACATATGACTCCCTATCATGTGTTTCAAAACCGAGTGGTTGCTCCACATACACTTCCTCCTCGACTATGCCATTCAAGAAAGTTGTCTTGATATCCATCTGGTGTATCTTCCATTTCATCACTGCAGCCAGAGCAAGTACTGATCTGATGGAAGTGTATCTAGCTACAGGTGCAAAAGTCTCTTCATAGTCTATTATCTCTTTCTGGGAGAAGCCACGAGCTACAAATCTCGCTTTGTATTTCTCTATGCTACAAACTGCAGCATGATTGATCTTATAGATCCACTTGGAAGTCACAATAGACTTCTCTTCTGCTTTTGGGACCACATCCCAAATACATCATTCTTCATGATCAGCTGGTACTCCTTGATCATGGCATTCTTCCATTACTTCATCCCGTATCCTAGGAATTTCAATATTTTCAATAGATAGCTTTGTTGTTGGAACAAATGTTGTAGTCCTTCTTTTGTAGGTGATTGTACACGATCTTTTCTACAAGTCAAATTCAATTGCATGATTATAAACTTCTCATAGTTTTTAGAACAAAATCTTATGCATAAAAATATATATGTCATACAGTCATGCAATTATCTTATCCAATGCTTCAATACAACATTCATCCATATCCCGTAACTTTCTAGATGCCTTCCAATCTCTACTAAAACATTGTTAAGAGTGTGCACAACTCCCAACATGTCAGCAAAGAGGTTTCATTCTAGATAAGTAGCAATGGAATGTTGTACAATGCCATAGGCCACTTACCCATTACATGCATATTAGTGGTATGCTGTTCATTAATCAATTGTTCTAATATGCATGATACACAACCTAAGTCTAGAAACATAAGTATATACATCATTGAACAATATTATTTAAACAATCAAATATACAAGAAATGACAATTCAAATACTTATCTTTGTTTGGTTGTATGGTGGACTCCCTCTCGATATTTGCTCCCTTACAGGAACTATTGGAGTGTGCTCCCTCTTGATCTTTGCTTCCTGGATTACCTGTCCTTTGAACTTATATCCATCCTTGATCACTATGCATGCTTACTAGTATCACTATTGTGTTATCCTCAAGATCTCATACGTAATCATTCATTAGTATAATCTCAATACTATCAAAACACAATAATCTTAAACATCTATAGTCATGATCACACAGATAATAAACATTAGTATTCAAGGTTTCAGGGAATACTTCTTTTACTCATGCATATTCTTATTGACCATAGGACTCTTCTGGTTAGTCATATCATCAATCAAGGTAAGAGACATAATATGCATAAACCCTTGATTACTTACATTTCTAACTTCATGAATAATTATTATCAACCATACAACAGTATAAGATCCTAACACAAGGTAGGATTCTAACTTGATATACGAAAAACATACCTGGTTATCATAGTTGCTAGTTATGTCTAGCAATGTCTTCTTGTTCTCTTCAATGACTTGTGTTAGTAACCTGCATATGTCATAGGTTAAGCATTGTAGAACCAAATTATACATACCTCGTAAGTAGATCTTCTATGTGATCCATGAAAATGGATGAATCTTTGTCTTCATGTCACCATGGTCATATGTTCTTGAACTAGAACATGATTTGTCTTTCTTGATGTACCTTTCATGTTAGAGGACAACATCAACCTCATACAACACCACAATGCATTAGCACAATCATAAGTGTCAAAACCCTAATCAATGAATATCTGCATTCATAATTTTATTAAGGTGATACGACAAGTCTAAAGTTAATCAAGATTGTACTAACCTTAATGAAGACAAACATACCATAAACTTAATCATGAATAGATCTAGAAACATACCTAGATAAGTCATACCTATCAAGATTGCTTGTAATATTCTTATGTAAGGCCTTAGCCTCATCTCTCTCTAAAACAGGAACTTCTTCACTTATGCAGGTGACCAATCCATTCTCTTCTAGGATTAACCCAATCCACTTGATTTGTAGAAACTGGATCTGGAGCTGGATTAGGGTTTGTCAGGGAAACCCTAAAAATTCAAACTTTTGAAAGGATAGAAAGATGCGCCTTGATGAGTTGATCAACCTGGTATACTCAGAATTTGAAAACTGCAAAGTTTCACCCCTCAAATTTGCTTTTCAATCTTTCGGATTCACTAGTGAGAACCCTGAATTAGGGTTTGAGTTTCCTGAAGCTTCACCCAACCAAATAGTTTGATCCAAAGCTCTAAACTTTGATTTTTCCAAGGATCTTCCAGCTATAGTCACAGATTTAAAAAATTCCCATTTTTGCAGAATCCCTAATTTTTCACTTTTCCGATCAAAGTCCTGAAGTAGGGTTTGATCAAGCTCGGCCTTTTTCCCAACCAAAAAAATCGATCTTAGTCTCTAAATTTTGATTTTGATGAGGAGCATCTAGTCGTGGTCTCCGATACAAAAAATTCCAACATTCTCCAAAACCCTAAATTCCGGAGCCATGAATGAGGGTGCTCAAAATCCAATTCTTTTTTGACAGAAATATGCACCTGATTGTTTCTGGTGTAACTCCGAAATTTCAGATCTACAGGGTCTGAAACTTCTTCATGTGGTATCATGACCTGTTATCTTTCCAACCCCATAGGTCTGACCTAAAATGGATTCTCTGAGAGAGATTTATGCCAAGTGTCGCAACGTGACCTATTTATGGGATAAAACAGGAGAGAGAATGTGTACGGAGTGCCACGTGTCACTAGTTCAATTTAGGCCTCTGAACATCGTACCCATGAAAGTATAGTCCATTCCCTATCTACCACTTTTTACAAAATTTCATTTGGAGCTTCCTATCCCAAGTTGTGACCTTTTTTCCTAGGTCACCTGTTTATGACTGAGATCTGGAAGACGCAGAAACCCTATATTGTACAGATCATAAATCTGAAACTACAACGAATTAGAGGCTCTCCTTCGGACACAAGGTGTATGTGTATCTTATCTTCGACCTGTAAGATTTTCAATTCTTGAAACCTCTCCAAAATGGATTTATAGCGAAAGTTCTATGATGACTAGTTTTTTCTATATCAAGCCCTAGCTTCGCAAGTCCAACAAGTGTCATAAATGCCATATCATGCATTCTTTCAGGCTAGCTCTGATACCATGTTAGTTTTTCAGAAATTTCAATCTGATCTAGGATCTTAACTGAGAGAATAGCATGTACAGCACATCTACAGCATATCTATAGCATATCAATCATGGACACAATAATGCAAGCACACAAGAGACACAGAGTTTCACCGGGGAAAACCAAGAAGGTGAAAAACCCCACAACTTCCTCAGAGATAGATAGAGCAATGATACAACCCAAGTACAAGAGATAGTCCTCCTAGCAGCAGCTTCTCCTCCTCCACTAGTGCGCCACTCTCCAATGAGTGTGTGAGTAAGAAGTGAATGATCAAATAGAGTGCCTCCTGCACTCTATTTATACTTGACTTAACTTGCCTAATAACCTTTACTAGGTCGACCTTAACTTAACCACATAACATAATGCTGACAGGGCCGACCCCCAATAGGGTGTTCTAATAACCCTTTAACCCACATGACTTATATAGGGCCGACCCCAACAAGGTGGTCTAATAACCCATCAAGTATAAGTTACGACACTTACAATATAAATGACGACACTTTCGTATAGAGGAATAATAACATCTTTATAGGAATACAAACACTTCCATATAGAGAATAATAACATCTCTATAGGAATACAATATACATATATGAAATACATTCCGAAGTTACAAATACATCAACAAAATGAAAAAAAAAAAGCTCTTGGGGCTAGCAGACTAGGGACAAAGTGCTAGGAGACAGGGCTACTGATGACTGGGATGCATGCAATTGCATGACTGCATGCAAAAATGCATGCATGACTGAATGCAAAATAATGATAATGCTAGGTAGGAAAGGAATGGAGTATAGAAATATCCTAACACCCCCCCTTAATCCATACTTTGCATCCTGGGCCCTAGTAACTAGGACCAAAGGTCACCCATACAATCAATAATAAAGAATGGTCCATGAAACAAGGAAATGGGGAAAAACCTCATGGGAAAAATACGCCCCCCCTCAAAAGAGACTTTAGAGCACACCAAAAAATAAATGCTCCAAACTCAAGCAGGTGTGATGCTTGGTCATATGTCTGGAGGTATCTTCTTCTTGGGAAGAAGTGGTTCATCTCCAAAAACATGTGCTTGTGTTCTCCTTCAGTGGATGCAAGCGAATATGGAGACATGTGCTTGTACTTGCTCTTTAGACCGAATGTGATGAGAACAAATCCAAAGGTATGAGGATGATCTTGGAATCTGTGATTCGAATTAGCTGAGGTAGGATCAAATCCATGAATGTGTAGATAGTCTTTTGTTATCTCCTTTGAACCATCATAGGTGAGATCATGCCCAAAAGAACCATCACATGATAGTGGTTGCGTGGACTTCAAATCAGCTCCAAGACTTGATAAATGGTTTCTTGAGATCTCCTTTGAACCAGCAGGGGTGAGATCAAAACCAAATGAACCATGATATGCATGAGAAATGATCCCAAGCGAATGGTAATGCCCTACATCTTCAATGAACTTTTGAGAGCATGTACAAATGATCATATAGTAGTACATAAGAGGTAAGTGATCAAGGAGAGTGAATGCATCACTTCCAATTGTTGATTTAACCTCCGAAACATTCGATAGATCATCATTATGCAAACCAATAGATGTTCGGATATCCACATCATCGTTTTCAGGATTTTGCATGCAATTAGGGTTTGCATGCAAATTCTAGGGTTTGCATGCACTTTGCATGCATCCCAGTCACTAGGTTGATGCCTCCAGCACCTTAGCCACCTTAGTCTAGCACCCAGGAGCCACTTACTTCAGAGTTTTATCCCTCCTAGTCAGAAGGCACCCTCTTCTCACCTACTGCCAGAGAAGGGCGCACTTCTCCACCTACCACTGCAGTTCCACTTCAGTTACACTCAGTTAGCTCCGATTCTCCCTGATTTGAGGCTAGTTTCACTCCTGGCTGACTGTTTCACTTCCGTTGGACCTCCAGATTGACTAGATGACTTGTTCTAACTTCAGTTAGCTTCCCATGTGCCCTCCACTGATCCCACTTCCCTATATCAGTGCTACACACTTCAGTTACACATGTTACACTCAGTTAGACTCAGATTGACACCTGGATGACTGGTTCTTGTGCATTGATGACCACCACTGATTGATGATGAGGACTCCTAGTTGGAGTCAAGCTACTCCATTCAATAATTCGAATGACCTTCTTAGTCAATTCGAATTGCTCAGTCATTTTTACTGTATTCTATTGTAATCATTCACCCTTATTGGGATATTGAGCACTGATGCATGTTTTGCACAGTTTTACACCATATTTTCTATGTTCATCTGTTGTGATTGATTTACTTGTTCATTAGATCTGCTGTGACTAATTTTACATGGTATCAAAGCCATTGCATGGACAAGATCTCTTTTCTACAGGTGTTTCTACAAGAAGATTTGAGTGAATTGCTCAAAAATTGCAAAAAGTTTTGGCATGAAAGATCTCAAGGGCATTCACTCCTGTGCATGCAAAGCTTGAAAATACATCCAATACCACTCCAGAAGCTTGAGTTTCCACATAATTCCTGGATCTGATACATTGGACCCATTCATCATTGATTGATCTCCAATCCCAGGTGTGATGCAACTCTAAAAGGGTGGATTGTTCGACCTCATTGTTCTTGGTTTATTGTGATTTGTAGGTTATTGTCTCCATCATTTGCATTCGCTACTCTGCCCTTGCAAGCTTCTCTACATCAGTGTGCACTCGCTCCTAGCAATGGAATACTCTTCTTCAAAGCCTATCCTCACCCCATTCAATTATTTTGATTGAAAAGATGATATGGAGATCATATTACGTTCAAAAGGTTACTACCGAGTCACTCTTGGTCTTGAATTGGAGCCAAACAACTTGTTAGATAGAACCAAACACTACAACAAGCTTGATGAAGCTTATGGTATTCTTTGTCTCTCCATATCCAAAGATCTTCACTTCCATCTCAGCGGATTGAAGACTCCAAAAGCTATATGGGAGCAACTTGAAACACTATTTGGAAAGTAGGATGAGCTTAGGGCTTTTCAATTAGAGAATGAATTGATTGCCCTTAGTCCTGAGAATTTCGAGACCATTAATGAGTTCTTCACAAAATTCAACAACTTGAACTTGCAGTTGAATAACAGTGGAGTTATGAAAGAGGATAAACAATTGATCCTCTCCATTCTCAGCAAGCTTGGTAAAGATTATTCAGTATTTATCTCTACTTTCAATTTCGGTCGGCTAACTACCCCGAATTGGAAGATGCCTACCTTGAATGCCTTCATTGAGTCCGTCACAAAAGAGCATGACAAGTTGATTCAAATGGGGTCCATAAGCTCCAAATATTAATCCCTATATGTTCAAGGACCCAAGATCTCGAATGGTAAAGGAAAGCAAAAGAAGGAGAATCCCAAATTCAAGCCTCACAAGCAAAGAGAGAAAGGCAAACAGACGGATGCACCATCCAGTTCAAAGTTCAAGCAAAAGGGCAAAGAAGGTAATCAAAAATCTAAATGTACTTATTGCAACCGTGGCTTTCATCCCGAAAGTTCATGTATGAAGAAGACGATAGATCAAATGGCCCTCCTTTTCGAAAATAACAACATAACTCTTCCTGACGGTGTAAGGAAGAAGGATAGGAATGATGATCATGAAAGATGACAAGCACTCATGGCAACTGTTTCGAAGCCCACTACTCTCTTGATAGATTCGGGTGCATCGAATCATATGGCTGCAAATATTGATTCTTTTTCTTCATTCGATCCAAATAGCTACATCCCCATCCATTTGGGAGATGACTCAAAAATTTCTTCAAAAGGCAAAGGTACGATTCATGTAGATCATGGAAGCTTTCAGAATGTTCTCTATGTGCCTTCCTTGGCTTCAAATCTTCTTTATGTGTATCAAATGACACACACTGGTGAACCGAAGCAAGTTACATTCAGCCCTAATATAGTTGAAATTTATGATATCAAAACCGGAAGACTTGTTGCAGTCGGAAAGGAAAACCACATTGAAAAATGCTATGAGTTTTCACACTTTATTCCGCTTGCAAAGCCCACTGCTCTTCGCACACATGGTAATGAGGTTAGTAGGCTTTGGCATGAAATATTTGGACATCTTAATTATAAGTATTTTCTACTGCTATCAAACAAATCCATGGTAGATAGTCTTCCACAACTCCGTTCCTCGAAGGGAATATGCACTGGTTGCATCATTGGGAAGCACCCCGAGCACAGATTCGACCGCGGCAAAGCTAGTAGAGCTTCTACAGTTTTTGGGTTGATACATTCTGATATCAGTGGTCTGCTGCCCCATATGTCATTAAATGGTTCAAGGTATGTTTTGACATTTATTGATGATTTTTCCCGCTTTACATGGGTATTCTTTCTCAAAAACAAGTCAGAAGTGCTTGGAAAATTCAAGGATTTTAAGGCTTCTGTTGAGACCGCCACTGAGAGCAAGATCAAAGCTCTTAGATATGATAATGGTGGAG
Source organism: Larix kaempferi (assembly GCA_027924585.1). NCBI lineage: Eukaryota > Viridiplantae > Streptophyta > Pinopsida > Pinales > Pinaceae > Larix > Larix kaempferi. Next base: position 45,601,133 of record BSBM01000372.1, on the reverse strand, counting down.
AATATATCAAGGCCGAGTTGCAGCAACTTTGTGCCCAAAGTGGAATTCAGATCCAACATACAGTTCCCTACACACCCCAGTAGAACAGTGTAGCGGAAAGGAAAAATCGGTCATTGAAAGAGATGGCTACATGCATGATTGAATCAAAAGGTTTGGCTGCAAATATTTGGGCTGAAGCAATCAATGTTGCTGCATACATACAGAACCATGTTCCACATTCATCCATGAAAGGTATGACTCCTTTCGAAGCATTATTTGGTCACAAACCGAATGTGTCAAATTTGAGAGTTTTTGGCTCTACTGTATGGGCTAGAATTCCTTCCAAGAAGAGACGGGCTTTGGATCCACAAAGTATTGAGTGCATATTGATAGGATATGGGGAAGAATAAAAAGCATATAAACTCATGGATATCATATCTAAAAAGATATTCATAGAGCGCAGTGTGCAATTTGAAGAACCGCTTCAAGAATTGCAACTAGTCGAGGAAGAGACTACCGATTCACCACCTTCACCAAAAGAAGATCCGTGCAGCGATAATGAAGGTATGAGTTCTGATACTTCTGATATTTTAGTAGCATATGATTATCATGACATATTAGGTTCGGAATCCGACCATTATGATCCTCCTTAGTTACCAAAGTGGGCCCAAAACACTCTTCAATCTGCTAGTTCGAACCTTGGAAATCCTATTGATCCGAGACGAGCAAGAGCAGACTTTCAAAGAGCAGGTATGGCTCTTTCTATTGCTGATCCATTACTTCTTAAGATTTGTTATTTGATGGCTGGTTCAGGTCCCACATCATACTATTCTTCCCACCGAGATCCGAGATGGCAAAGTGTCATGGATGAAGAGTACAGTTCTCTTCAAAAGAACAACACATGGGAGCTAGTTTCTCTTCCACCTGGAAGAAAATTAGTGAAGTGTAAATGGGTATACCGCACGAAAGTTGTTGCTGATGTCTCTATCAGCAAATACAAATCAAGGTTGGTGGCAAAAGGTTTCTCCCAAGTCCAAGGAGTGGACTACACTGAGACCTTTGCACCGGTTGCAAAGATGGATTCCATCCGCCTTGTTTTGGCTATTTCCGCATCCAAGCACTGGGAAGTGCACCACATGGATGTGAAGAGTGCATTTCTACATGGAGACCTTGTTGAAGAGGTATATATGCAACAGCCAGAGGGCTACACATAAAATCCATCATTAGTTTGCAGATTGAAGAAATCTTTGTATGGGTTAAAACAGACCCCAAGAGCTTGGTACGCAAAGATGGACTCCTTCCTTCTTTCTCAGAATTTCCAAAAATGCAAATTTGATCCAAATGTATATCTTTAGTGAGTTAAAGGTTATTTGTTGGTTATTGTACTTTATGTTGATGATCTTCTCATTACTGGTAGCACTCTTACTTCAATAAACAAGCTAAAAACTGCCTTAAATCTAGCTTTTGACATGAGCGATTTGGGCTTACTGAGTCACTTTTTGGGCTTGGAGATAGCTCAAAATTTTGATGGGATCACTATATCTCAGCAAAAATATGCTTTCGACCTGTTATTGAAGTTTAATATGGTTGAATGTAAGGCAGCCCCTTTCCCATTCCTCTCAGGAATCAGTCTTGAGGAGGGAGATTCTACACCGCTTGCAGATTGCAGTATGTATCGATAGTTGATTGGTTCACTACTTTATTTGACACACTCAAGGCCTGATATTTCATATGCCATGAGTGCCGTTTCAAGGTATATGCAGTAGCCACATGAGCTTCATTGGAGAGAAACCAAGCGGATCTTGCAGTATGTGCAAGGTACGAGACAGTTTGGCATACATTATGTTGCAGATTCTGAGCTTGATTTCATTGGTTTTACTGATTCAGATTGGGCAGGTGATAGCATTGATCGGAAGTCCACTTCTGGTTATGTTTTCATGATTGGTCATGGTGCTATTTGCTGGTCCAGCAAAAAACAAGCAGCCATTGCACTTTCTTTAGCAGAGGCAGAGTATCGAGGGGTAGTCAATGCCTGCATTCAGGCAGTTTGGTTGCAGGGTATTCTTTCCAAGTTTGGTTTTGGTGGCACTACTTCGACTGTCCTATTTTGTGTCAATCAAAGTGCTATCAATATCTCCACAGATCCAGTTCAGCGGCAGAGGACCAAACACATTGAGATTCATATGCATTACATTCGACAGTTGGTGCATGATCGCACCATCATTCTGCAATATTGCCCTACTGATGAGAAAATTGTAGACATCTTCACCAAGAGCTTCACTGAGAAAAAGTTATCTTACCTCCGTTCACTGTTGGGGGTGAGTTCCATCATCGTGGAGACAGATTGATCCATTATTATGCTTTAGCTTGAGGGGGGATTTCTTCCCACTGGGTTTTCCCTCTTTCCTCACTTAGTTTATTGTCAACATTTTTTTTGGATTATTGTATTGGGGTGACCTTTGGTCTTAGTTACCAGGGCCCTACATTATTTTTTGCACATCATAGTCTAGCTTGAGGGGGGGTGTTCGGATATCCACATCATCTTTTTCAGGATCTTGCATGCAATTAGGGTTTGCATGCACTTTGCATGCATCCCAGTCACCAGGTTGATGCCTCCAGCACCTTAGCCACCTTATTCCAGCACCCGGGAGTCACTTACTTCAGAGTTTTATCCCTCCTAGTCAGGAAGGCGCCCTCTTCTCACCTACTGCCAGAGAAGGGCGCACTTCTTCACCTACCATTGCAGTTCCACTTCAGTTACACTCAGTTAGCTCCGATTCTCCCTGATTTAAGGCTAGTTTCACTCCCGACTGACTGTTTCACTTCCGTTGGACCTCCAGATTGACTAGATGACTTGTTCTGACTTCAGTTAGCCTCCCATGCACCCTCGACTGAGCCCACTTCCCTATATCAGTGCTACACACTTTAGTTACACATGTTACACTCAGTTAGGCTCAGATTGACACCTGGATGACTAGTTCTTGTGCATTGATGACCACCACTGATTGATGATGAGGACTCCTAGTTGGAGTCAAGCTACTCCATTCAGTAATTCGAATGACCTTCTTAGTCAATTCGAATTGCTCAGTCATTGTTACAGTATTCTATTGTAATCATTCACCCTTATTGGGATATTGAGCATTGATGCATGTTTTGCACAGTTTTACACCATATTTTCTATGTTCATCTGTTGTGATTGATTTACTTGTTCATTAGATCTGCTGTGACTAATTTTACAATAGACGCTTGTGCAAGAGAGGATTTAAGAACCTCTTCAGTTTCTAGAGTGTGAGATGGCTTAGAATTTGAAATAGAAGACATTGAGAACATGAGTGTTGAATCTGCAAGTTCTTCTTCTTTTTGGACAACTTCATTATGAGATATATTTGATACTGAATCATGATCAGAAAGACCATCAAGGAGGGCGAATGCATCATTGGGCTTGCTCTCCAAATAGTTTGCATCAATCCCTTCATTCTATTTTCCAAATCTTTCATCCATATGGGCCCATAGATCTTTTGGAGATTCAGCAGAATCATGGAAGTGGGATAACATACAATGAGACATAATAGTCAACATTGCTCCATAGGCTCTGTCACCTTCATTTAACCAATCATTCTCCTCTTCAGAGGATTCGAACTCTCTTTCAAGAAAATAATAAAAAATACCATGTCTCTTCAAATATGCTATCATCTTTGGTTTCCACTCATCATAGTTGTATGGAGATAGAGGAGGAATTCCTTCCATATTCATGGAAGTTGTTGCAAGAGACCTACAAAAACAATGGAGAATATCTACAAGTGCAAAACTGCAGAAAACTACTGCAACTGCAGAAAACTGCTGCAACTACAGCTGCACTCGAAATCTTGGTAATAACCTGCAAAAAAAACTCTTAGGAATGGAGATACACTATACTCTCAACATGCTCTGATACCATGTGAAAATCCGCACATCATATCTAAGAGCTGATGTATATCTCACAAGAAAGATTAAGCAGGAAAATAGAAGAAGAGTGGACAATGCAATATAAAAGAGTAGCAGAATTATGATACAGTAAAACTCAGATAGAAGCAGAATAACATCACACTAATTCATTAATCATTATATGAACAATAAATAATACAATGGAGAGGATTCGAATGCCAAGGTGGTAATTCGAATTAGCCTGCATGAACTCATCATTAGATCCATAGTGGAGTGTCATCAATGCACTGGTAGTTGTCAAACTGAGTCAACTAGATGTAACTGAGTCTAACATAATATAACTAGTCTTAACTAGATGTAACTGAAGCTGTCATTAATCAGAACATATAAACTAGTCTCTCTGGATGTCTAACAGAGTGTATCAATCAGTTAACAAGCAACTAACTGAATGCAGTTAGTTAACAAGAAACTAATTGAGTGTGCCACTAGTGGTAGGTGAGAGAGGGCACACTTCACATGTGGTAGGTGAGAAAAGGGCACATCACTGACTAGGAGGGCTATAAATGAACAGAAAGAAGCTCCTGGGGTTAGCAAACTAGGGACAAGGTGCTGGGAGACAGGGCTACTGATGAATGGGATGCATGCAATTGCATGCCTGGATGCAAAAATGCACACATAACTGAATGCAACATAATGATAATGCTAGGTAGGAATGGAATGGAGTATAGAAATATCCTAACACCTCCATCTATCACATCTCCCTTGAAAGGAAAATCTAAAGTTCAAGCTGTGGAAGATCACCTCAAGAAACAGTAAGATGTTCTCCAAATATTGAAGGACAACCTAGTTATATCAAAAACCAGGATAAAAGAACAAGCATATCAACATCGCAGTGAAAGGATTTTTGAAGAAGGGGATTGGGTATTTTTGAGGCTACAACCTTACAAATAGATGTCCCTCAGGAAAGTAAATAAGGACAATAAATTAGCACCCAAGCACTATGGTCCTTATAAAGTTTTGCAGAAGATTGGTAGTATGGCTTACAACCTGGAGATCCCCTCATCTTTAAGGGCACCCAATTTTCCATGTTTCATGCTTAAAGAAGGTACTAGGAGACAAGATCCCAATTCAAACTATCTTTTCAAAACTTGATGAAGAAGGAAAAGTTATATTGGAACCTGAACAAATCACTTACACAAGGACCAAACAACTATGAAATCAGGCTATGTACCTCATCAAGTGGAAGAACTTACCAGTAGAAGATTCAACATGGGAAGATGATTCCTTCTTACAGAAGCACCCACAACTAACCAAGCAATGAGGACAACACTTGTATGAAAGGGAGGGGCATGCTAATCCCTAAATGGTGGCCCATTCCCCCCTAAATTGGTCATTTTATATTAATATTGTTATATTATTGATGTTGGATTGAGTCCATTAGTGGTAATTGTACCTCTTTGTGTCTTATATATATCAATGAGACCTTTTCATTTGAATCATCTTTTCTTGTATTGTCTTGTGTACTTAGTACATCATATAAAGAGGTTTCCCCCTTGAAGAGGCTTGTTATTCATCTTCTTTCTTCATTATTAAGGCTTGGATTACTATTTTTGGTCTATTTATGCTCTTTTGTGGAATTTGTTGCTTAACAGGGATCCTAATCTACTAAATCTATGTATTTTCTCAGAGCCCTCAACTTGAACATCATGATGTCACTACCACCTAGTCTCATTGACCCTTTTAGTGGGAAATATAATCTTATCCTTTGGGTTTTTGTGTCTATCTCTAGTGAGGATGAAAAACACATGTACGACTACAATAGATCCTTTAGTGATGCCATTGTTGATGCTTAACGCATTGGCTATTATACCTAAAAGTAACTTGATATGGTTAGTAGGACCAATACATTGGGAGTGGATAATGTCATCCACGACTTGTATAATTTGATCCCTGACACCTACAAAACATGGTGGGGTTGGGAGTAAACTCATACAAGCTTCCCAAGGAATGGCAGACTTATTCAACAAAGTTGAAGATGTTCAAATCATTAATTGAAGAGGATTAGGAGGCAAATTAAACAAATTTGTTAAAAAAGGATTAGAATACCAAATAGCAATTTGATTGATTAAAATTTAAAAAACACCACTTATCTAACTCTTATGAAATATTCTAATATAAATAAATTTTAGTATGATACTTAAAATATAATTCTCTTCTAATGAAATTTTGAGATTAAGGGTACTTAAAATTTTACTCTTTTGTTAGCTTTGAATTTTTTTGTTAGCTTTGAATTTAATTGCCTCAAGTCTCCCCATTAATGGTTAAGGGTTAATTAAGGAAACTTACAATCGTACATATGAGCATTCTACACTAGGTTGGGTAAGTGTGACTTTGACGTGGCCACAAATTGTAATATAGGCTCAATAGGGGCAACACAGGTTTTCAAATTTAGTGTTGGTTTTCATGTTTGGAGACTACAACCAATAATTAAGGGGAGATTGAATGCTTGCCTAGTCCTTTGTGTAAAGGAAGCTCTTAGAAGAGGATTCAAGAAATATTATTTCTAAGGGGATTCTCAAAAAAGAGTTTGGAACTTCGAATTGGTCAAAACTTAGGGTTTTTATGGATCAGCGCGGCCATGAATGAAGACGTTGTGCTCTTTTGGAAAGGATATGTTTGTCTATAAATTCGACTAAGAATTGGCCAGTTGATCACCTCAGCGCGACAGGGATGGGTATTCTCCCAACATCAAGTTTTGAGATTTAACATGAAGGAAACGCAACCAAAACTGGTTGTTATGAAAAAGAACATCAAGTTTTGAGATTTAACATGAAGGAAACGCAACCAAAACTGGTTGTTATGAAAAAGAACAAGTAAACAACACTTCACAGTTGAACCCGACGTGAATCGAACACGCAACCTTCTGATCTGGAGTCAGACGCGCAACCATTGCGCCACGGATCCTATTTTATTGATTTGGATATATGCTAACGTTCCTAGCTTTTTCTTTGATTCTGACTACTAAAAATTAATTATTTTATAGCATCTTATCGCATAACATAAAATGAAAGTACTGTACTCCCGAGTCTTGGTACTCACAGAATTACATATTTTTTTGAGCCCTAGACTACCAACCTGAAAAACTGACGGTATGCCGACAGAAAACAAAACTTCTGAAAATAGTTAGCATGAACTAGAACCAACAAACAAATGCGGTGAGCGTGGATCGAACACGCAACCTTCAGATCTTCAGTCTGACTGAGCTATCCCCGCCTTTGATTTTGCTAATGGCATCCACAAACACATCAATAAAATTTGTTTCACAACCGAGATACCTCTGCCTATGATTGTTTGCATGCATAAAACAGGTCCACAAATATTTAATTATCATCAATTTTTCTTGGAGTTACTTAAAATTTACAGATGTGGTGAGCATGGATCAAACACGCGACTCGCGACCTTCAAATATTCAGTTTGATGCTCTCTCCCAACTGAGTTATCCTTGCATCCAGAGGTACTGTTTGAATGCCTAAAACAGGTTAACAAAGATTTGATATTTCAGATTCATTAACTTTTCTTTATTGTTTTTACTCCAATCTAATGTGTTATTGAGTTTTTTTCAAATGGAGAAATGTTAACACCTCCTATTCTCGAGGATCAAGGTATGGCCAGAATTACATAGTCAATACATAGGGGCTCAACCAAAGCATCATGTCACTTACAAGAATTGAACCTAGGTGGGGAGGGTAACAATCATTCCTCCCAACTACTTAATTGTTATGTAATCAATAAGAACAATTTTTTGGTGGCTATTAAAATTTTAGCTAACATTTTTATAAAAAATTACTAAGAACTGTGAAGTCCCATAGTTTGATGGCTTGCTTGGAATGGTAGTATTTATGGAACAAAGATGTTCTTAAGGGTGTTTCGAGACGTCTCAACTCTAAATTGAGACATGCGTTTTGTGTTAGGTGTTTTCTTGCAGGTTTCTAGCAGCTAGCCTAGGGTTCATACTAATAGTCAACCAAATTTGAACCTGGGCTTAACCCAAGTAATCCCAACCAATTACCAATTCACCTAGATCTAAAAAAAATGATAGGCTAACTTAAGTAAAAAAATGATGGGCTAATACAAAGCTCCCATAGTTTGAGCTTTATATAATAGGTCTCAAAGTCGATTCTTTACACTTACTGAGTTTGATGTGTGCCTTATTTGATGTCTTTATCAAGTCAGCCATTGTAACAAGCACCAACGAGTTTTCAGTAAACATAATCTATGAAATGCGAGCAAATAAATGGGTTTCAATGTTTCTATCAAATTCAACCATTATAATAAGTGCCAACAAATTTACATTGAATACCATCTAGGAAATGTGAAAAAGTAACCAAGGTTTCCTTGCAAACCTTTCCTTGGAGGACAAGAAAACAATTCATATTACCACAACTTCATTCAATATCTCTGTAAGACTAAGAAGAAATCCATCAACTAACAAATTGGGGAATTATGACTATTGAACTCATGACCTTTCATTGGAACAAATGCCCTCTTTTAAATGCCCTTATTTACGTTTCACTAAAATAAATGCCCTCTCTTATTTATCTACCTTTTCACATAACAAATGGAACCTCAATGAATATAAATTTACTTATAAAAGTGGGTCTGAATCTTCTAACCAATCCATTCATAATAGTGTTAAGAGTGGCCTTTCTAACCAAAACCTAAATCGACTATAGCTCTGTGACTATAGCTCGACACTTATGAGGATGTACTAATGCATTGTGGTGTTGTATGAGGATGTTGTTGTCTGCTAACATAAAAGGTACATCAAGAAAGACAAATCAAGTACTAGATCAAGAACATATGACCATGGTGACATGAAGACAAAGACTCATCCATAGTCATGGATCACATAGAAGCTCTACTTACGAGGTATGTATAATTTGGTTCTACAATGGTTAACTGATGAGATATGCAGGTTACTAGCACAAGTCATTGAAGAGAACAAGAAGACATTATGTGGGTATGTTAGACATAACTAGCAAGCATGATAATCCAGGTATGTTTTTCGTATATCAAGTTAGAATCCTACCTTGTGTTAGGATCTCATATAAGTATCATTTTTGTATGATCGATAATGATTATTCATGAAGTTATAAGTTTGAGTAATCATGGGTTTATGCATATTATGCTTCTTACTTTGATTGATGATATGACAAACTAGAAGAGTCCTATGGTCAAGTAAGAATATGCATGAATCAAAAGAAGTACTCCCTGAAACCTTGAATACTAACGTTTGTGATAAATTACCTGTGTATGAAATGACCATGACCATACATGTTTAAGATTATTTATAATCATAATTTTTTGATAGTATTGAGATTATACTAATGAATGTATGATTATGCATGAGACCTTGAGGATGACACAATGATGACACTAGTGTACACTTAAGCATGCATAGTGGTCCAGGATGGATATAATTTCAAGGATAGATAATCTAGGAAGCAAAGATCAAGAGGGAGCACACTCCAGTAGTTCCTGGAAGGAAGCAAAGATTGAGAGGTAGTCCACCCAACAACCAAACAAAGATAAGTATTTGAATTGTCATTTATTATATATGATTACTTAAATGATGTTGGCCAGTCATGTACATACTTATGTTCCTAGATTTAGGATGTATATTATGCATATTAGAAAAGTTGCATTAATGAACAAGATACTACTAATATGTAAGTAATGGGTAAGTGGCCTATGGTACTGTACAACATTCCATTGCTACTTATCTATAATGAAACCTCTTTGCTGACATGTTGGGAGTTGTTCACACTCTTAACAATGTTCTGATAGAGATGGAAGGCATCTAGAAAGTTACGAGATATGGATAAATGTTGTATTGAAGCATTGTCTAATTGCATGACTGTATGACATATATTCTTGTGTATAAGATTTTGTTTTGAAAACTATGAGATGTTTCTAATCATGCAATTGAATTTGACTTGTAGGAAAGATCGTGTACAATCACCTACAAAAGAAGGACAACAACATTTGTTCCAGCGACGGAGTTCAAGAAAACTACCTATTGAAGATATTGAAGAATTTGAAGTTCCTAGGATCAAGGATGCAATAATGGAAGGATGCCATGATCGAGGAGTACTAGTAGATCATGAAGAATGATGTTTGGGATGTGGTCCTAAGACTAGAAGGGAAGTTTGTTGTGACTTCCAAGTGGATCTACAAGATCAAGCATGCTGCATATGGTAGCATAGAGAAATACAAGGCAAAGTTTGTTGCTCGTGGCGTCTCCCATAAAGAAGGGATAGATTATGAAGAGACTTTTGCACCTGTAGCCAGATACACTTCCATTAGAACAATACTTTCTCTGGCTGCAGTGAGGAAGTGGAAGATACACCAGATGGATGTCAAGACAACTTTCTTGAATTGTAACATCCCTCCAATTTAACCCCTATTATTATTATTATTATTATTATTATTGTAAATGTAATTGTAAATGAGCAAGTGGCCCTGGTGAGGAGCTCAAGGCCAAGGCCCCACCAGTGGACCATGAAACTATTATTATGATTGTAAGTGTTATTTTAAAACTTAGGAAACTTCGGGATAATGCATCTAAAAGACGACAAACTAAAATCACTGAGAAGGAAAAATGGTTATAAGTAAAATAGGCACTTAAATCTAACAAATAGGTGGTAGGTATCACCTAAGTGTCACGAACACCTAATCGAAGGTTAAGAAGCGTTTTTACGATTGACATTTGAGCTTTTAAGTATCGTCGTCATAAATTAAGAAGAATAGTTACTCGTCGCAAATTTATTGTGTGAAAATAACTAAGGATAAACCTAAGAAATGTCACATTTTAATATCCTACCTCAGTAAATGACACCAAGAGTTTATGAGGAGCAAATCCAAAATGCTACTTGTAACTTATGATTTAACTTGTTTATTAAACATCATCCATGGGAAGATTATCGAGTTAAGTGTGAATTATTTATACTAATACTAATCATAAAACATACTCTTAACAAGTAAGCAGAGTATTATTATGCAAACAAATACATTATTAAGGTATTGTCTAAGGATTATCTTCTACAATGAAGATAACCATTTAAATGTGATCTTAAAGGAAAACTAATATATATATATATATATATATAATATCCTTGGGTAAAGCTTACAAAAATAAACTTATTATGAAAATAATAATTATGATAACTATTTATTATATATATGTCTTGTTTATAAATACAAGGTCATCCATTTCCTTAGAGAAGGTGAAATTATATACAATTATTTGTATTATATATATATATATAGAAACGTATAACATATTATTTATAAAATATATAAAATAGCTAGAACTACACTATGTGCACACTATGTAACTCACTTACATGGTATCCCCTACGAATATATATATTTGAAGAATGGCGCACCAGCGAAGGCTCAACCCCACTATCACCAAGATAATGGAGGTAAGGGAACACCACTTCCATGATTTCGGTATGAGTAATTATCATCTATTCATAGCTACTTAGTGGAAAGAAACGTGGTGCCTAGTTATTTTAAGAGAGCTGACACCTTTTTGGTGAGATTGTCTCCATAGTGAAGTTTGCTGCCAGTGCCGAATGGCGCCCTTTCCACTATAAACTCATTTATAACGTATGCTTCGGGAAATAAGGCTCCTTAATCAGTTTTGTACGCTGTCCTTTGGATAGACGTGGAGAGGAGGTTTTCATTCATTAATCTTCAGGAACTCGGTGGAGCACTCCCCATCACCCCCTACCGCCATTTGCTTCTCTTTGGTAACGCCTGACTACTCCCCTCGCCACGTGTTCCACTAGCTACCCCACTAACTGGGCTCTTTAAAACTCGCCAAGCTTCGAAGGAAGGGGGGGATTATGGGGGAAAATAGACCAAGGGAAACGAGAGAAGGGAGATTTCACTTCTGCGCTAAGTAGGATAGAGATTCGTGACTGTAGGAGAATAGTTTTTAACTGATAATGTGGCTAGAGGGATAGCAGTTGAGAATGAATGGAGGAGTCTTGCGAATGGAGCAAAGAAAAATGGCGTCTACCTCTGCACACATGAAAACACGTAATCTCTGACCTGAACGTAAGAGATAGATTACGGTTGTTGTTTATTGCCTTGCTTATCCTCGTTCTGATCCTGAATCACACATCTAAAGGTTGATACTGAGTTGCTATCATCGTTCCATCTGGTTGGATTCATGTGCTGTTTTTATTTAAATCTTACCATAGTTTTCCATTGATGCCTGTGTTTATATGCTGCGTAATAGCTTGATTTTAGACGAGCCAGAATCGTAGATTTTTATTTGAAAATACATGTTGATTGTAATTTTCAAATGGGATATTTGAATGTTGAAATCGCAGAAGTTTTCCTTTAGGAAACTGTATTTGATTGTTACAAATGCGGTTGGATTGTGTGAATGATTCTTGGAATCTTAATCTCTGGAATTAGGGAGTAAGTTCGAATGCTGCTTGTTGATTAGAAATTTTTCTTATCTCGACACCAAGGCGTATGTCGTGGGCGACTTAGGGTTAGTTTTCATGCTCTGAGTTGGGAGATCTGGCAATCAAAATTAGAACCAATCCTTTTTGAACCTCTGCAAATTCCAGGGGTATCATTGCTTTATGCTTGGCACATAAATCACTTGACCATCGCACCACTGATCAAATCCAGTACTGTGTAAACTCGGGCTCATTTATTACTTGGGGCATTCATCGATTGTGATAAGGAGAGGCGATCTCATCATCCGACGCGGGAAGGGTGTAAAACTCTACGGAAGTTGAGGTGTCGCATTTGTTCTTTTCTTTAGGGTTATCGAGCAGAGCCACTCTTGCTAGTTGAGGCGATCTTAGATCCATCCCTGTCAAAGTTGTAGATTGTTGCTTGGAAGTACCACGACTACATAATTTCGGCCATCTCTGAACCTAGTGCTCGAGTAAGGTTTATCCTTAATCTCTCTATATCTGTGTCCATTTTTAGATCTCTGCAATTATCTAATGAATGGTTGGAATACAAGCGATAGGCACAATGTGTGGTGCTTTATTTACGTGCTAACAAATCTACATTCGGCCTGAATTAGAGAGTTTTAAACCTATGACTTATTATGTTCGGTCGTATCTCTTTTGTACGAAATATATACACCATCTAGTTGGGAATACTTAGTCTCTTCTAAGTATTATATACTTTTTATGACGAAAGATAGATCATAATGTTAGTTTATGTTTTGCTTGTCTTATACATTTGAACGATAATGACCCATGAGGGTCTAGGATTACATAGATCATAGTTCTTATTATGCTTCGATCTTATAGCCTATTATATAGGTATAGGATTATTTATGTACAAACTCAATCTGGTTTAGTAGTTGGTTGAGTTTACACCCTTAGACCGAAATGTAAAGATTTTAACTCAGAATATAAGGGTTTATTTTACCTCTTATTAATAGAATTCTATCTAGAGTGATAGAAAACCTTGAGAAGGATGGAATCGGCGAATGTAACAATTTGTTGTGGATGTAACCTCTACACTGAAATATAAATTTAAAACAAAAACCTTTTATGGGTGTAGCCCAAGATACGGGTTAACTATGTCAAAATGTTCTCTTGGTATATTTTTCCTTCTATATCTTTCTCTTGATATTTATGTATTTCTTATGTGTTTCCGTGCATTTCATCTATTCTGTTTATGATGACTTTCTTTGTACAAGCGAATTTTTTAGCAATTGATAATTCGTTATGTACCTTTATTTATGCGTCATTAATTGCTTTATGGAATTGATGATGGTGAAAACTTTATAAGTTACATCTAAATATGGGAAAATGGTTGAGTTAAAGCATAAATCGAAGTTATCTTTCTGTCGATCATGCAAAGTATTTGAGTACATGTTTTTCAGCTAAAATGACGTATGAGTTAAATGAATTGTTTGGTTATAATGACATACATTGTTAAGAAAATAAATAAATTCTAGGATGTTGCTCTCTTATTTTATAAATGTATAAAAGGTGAAAAAGGGTTACATACATCATCCAATATAGAGTTATAGATGTAGGTGAATGTCGTTACATGTCGTTAAGACATGTAAGGATTGATGATTGTAAATCTAAGTATTACGATATTTTCTATTCTATTTCTATCTAGACAATTAAATAATTACGAGATGTTTAAATGTTGTTTTTTTTAATAGTAACTTAAATGCCAAACATTTATACTTCCACATTATATTAGGGTTGCTTATGAAAATATCTGTGTCGACAGGAAAAGTGTTATTAATGTTTACCATTAAATAATTAATGAGATGTCATAATGACGTTTTCATTAAAACAATAAATATACATGTTGTACATACGTTTTATTTTCCGCAACGACATTTAAAGACGATTGGACTTTTAACAAAATTTTAATTTTGGGAATGTGACATGAATGGTATAGTCGAGGAGGAAGTGTATGTGGAGCATCCGGTCAGTTTTGAGATACATGACAGGGAGTCACATGTGTGCAAATTGAAGAAAGCCTTGTACGGTTTGAAATAAGCACCCAGGACATGGTACAGCACGATTGACAGCTTCCGATTAATTTGGGATTTACCAAAAGTAAAGCAGATTCCAACCTTTACTACAAGGTTGAGGAAGGAAATCCAGTGATACTCCTATTGTATGTGGATGACCTGTTTGTGACAGGTTAGGATAGGTTGATTGTCGATACGAAGAGGAACCTTGCTTCCAAGTTTGAGATGAAGGACTTGGGTATGATGCATTACTTTCTTGGTATGGATGTGTGGCAGAGTGCAGATGGAATCTTCCTTGGGCAAGGGAAATATGCAGTAGAGATCCTGAAGCAGTTCAGGATGATGGACTGCAAGGCCATGGCCACACATATGGCATCGAACATGAATCTATTGAGTGATGCTTCATCAAAGTCGGTTGGTGCCATGATGTATTGTCAAATGATTGGGTCTTTGATGTACTTGACGAACACAAGATCATATATTTTCTTTGCAGTGAACACCTTGAGCTAGTTTTTGACAAATCCTAGACATGTTCACCTGATTGCTGTAAAGCATATTCTGAGGTACTTGAAGGGTATGTTTGATTATGGGCTCAAGTATGATGCTAATCAAAAGTTTAACCTGGAGGGTTATGTTGATTCAAATTGGGAAGGCAGTGCTACAGATAGGAAGAGCACTTCGGGGTGCTACTTCAGTATGGGATCAGGTGTGATCTCTTGGTTTAGTAGGAAGAAATCTTGCATAAAACTAAGTACATCCGAAGCAAAGTATGTTGCAGCTTGTTCGTCTAGTTGTGAGGAAGTATGGCTAAGGAAACTACTGTCGATTTATTTGATCTCCAGTTGAATGCTACTTGTATCTTTTGTGACAACTAGAGTTGTGTGAAGTTGTCAGAGAACCCGGTGTTCCATGACAAGTCGAAGCATGTCGAGATCAAATATCAGTATATCAGGGATATGGTACAGAGAGGAGTAGTGAAGCTCCAATATGTTGCGACAGATGAGCAAATTGCAAATGTGTTGAGCAAACCACTAGCCATAGTGAAGTTCAAGTACTTCAAAGAGAGGCTTGCTATTATTCAGATAGAAGATACTTTGAGGAGGAAGTGATAGGACACATTTGCAAGAGCCATTCCAAGCATGGTGGTAGGAGGATCCTTCCCATGGCTATGGATGTAAGTGTTGTGTGATGAGCATCAGGACGATGCTCCAAATGATGTGCATTAGGATGATGCTATGTATATGATCAGGATGATCATGTGATGATGAGGAGCATTAGGATGATGCTCCAGATGATGTGCATTAGGATGATGCTATGTATATGATCAGGGTGATCATGCGATGATGTACTGTATGATGATGATCAATATGATCATGAGTATCAAGTTGATACTCTGTGGTCGTGGACAGGTTGTGCAGTTGCATAGAAAAGATCCTGGAGATCCGGATAGGTTGTGCTAGGCACGTAAAAGATCCTGGGATGCTCTTTAGAGATCTTGCGGGATATAAGATACTCTGTTAAGGTTTTGCAAGGGTCGCATAGAAAAGATCCTGGAGATCTGTACAGGTTGTGCTAGGCACGAAAAAGATCCTGGGATGCTCTTTAGAGATCTTGCAGGATGCAAGATACTCTTTTAAGGTTTTGCGAGTTCACACGTAAAAGATCCTGGAGATTCAGATAGGTTGTGCGAGGCACAAAAAAGATCCTGGGATGCTCTTTAGAGATCTTGCAGGTTGCAAGATACTCTTTTAAGGTTTTGTGAAGGTCACATGTAAAATATCCTGGCAGATCCGATAGGTTGAGCAGTAAGCTCGTAAAAGTCCTGGGATGCTCTTTCGAGATTTTGTTGATGCACATAATCAGTCCCTAGGATTCCACAGGATGGTCAGATATGATGAAGAACTATAAGAGGCTAGGCCTACAACTAGCATGAAAAAGGGTTGGCTCTATAGAACTTCCTATGATGAGAAGAATTGAGAGATAGCACCAGTGATCGAGATGAAGAGTATAGAAGCAGTGACAAAGATGCTCCGTGATCCAGTGACAATGATCCGGCTCCAGAATTGAAGACTTGTGCCTTTATGTGTTGATGACCTATGTCAAGAGAATACATTCCTAGTTAAGAGGGAGTGTTGATATATTTGTAACTTCGGAAGATATTCACTTGTATATTATATGTATTACATTTGTACTTTATTGTATCCCCGACGAAGATGTCTTATTCCTCCGATCGGAAGTGTCATCATTTGTATTCTATTGTTGTACCTCCGATGGAGATGTTTGTTCCTCCGGGTCGGAGAAGTCATTATTGTACTTGAGTCTTGTAAAGTCATTGAGGTCCATCCTCCCATGTATGACAGGGCATTAGACCCCGAAGTAGTGTCACAAGCTATGTTGTAAGTGTCGTAACTTATATTTGATGGGTTATTAGACCACCTTGGTGGGGTTGGCCCTGTATGAGTCATGTGGGTTAAAGGGTTATTATACCACCCTAGTGGGGTCATCCCAGTGACAAGTGGTAATGGGTTATTAGAATCTCTTAAGGGAGGTCGGCCCAGTTAGAGTAAAAGGCAAGTCCAGTCATTGTATAAATAGAGAGTGTGTCTCTCTCATTCTATTCATTCACTCACTGCGGGCTCTGATCACTGGCCAATTTCACTCAACTGGCAACACTGAGGTAATAAAAAATTTTGGGCCTTTCTCTTTGAAGTTTTTTAGTTAATTCACCCCTCTTTTTAGGACACTATTCGTAACTGGTGGCTCAACATGAAGATAGAAGGCCACTCTAAAATGGCCATCTTTCACAAGAAACGCAAGATGCTTAGATCCCAGTTGCGAATATGGAATATAACAACTTTTGGAAACATCTTTACTGCCAAGAGCAAGCTAGAAAAGAACCTGGAGAACATCCAAAGGGATATCATGGATCAGGGGCACAATGAAGAGCTCAAACAAAAGGAGAAATAAAATAAACAACAGTTGGACATCCACTGCGAGCAAGAGGAGATTCTGTGGCAGCAGAAATCCATAATCAATTGGCTCAAAGAAGGGGAGAAAAACACCACCTTCTTCCACCGCACCACTATTCAACACAGAATGCACAACAGGATAAATACCTTAAAATCTGCTGAAGGAATTGACATTCGTGATCAAGAGGATATTGAGAAAGAGCTCACTAATCGTTTCCAGGCCTTGCTCACTGAAGGGAATGAGGAAAGATCCCAGGCCATCAATAGGGTTACCAACCACATCCCCTCCATCCTCATTGCGGATCATAACGCCACTTTCATGAAGTCAATATCCATGGCAGAACTAGAGGCCACTGTCAATGAGATGGAAGAAAGAAAAGCCCCTGGTCTAGACAACTTCACCATCAACTTCTTTCATTGTTGTTGGGACATCCTAAAACAAGAGATATTAGAATTAGTTGAAGAATCCAGAACCAAGTAGTGGGTCCTTCCTGTGCTCAACGCTACCTTTCTCATCCTCATCCCCAAAGAAACCGATGTTACCACCCCTGGTAAGTTCAGGCCCATCTCCCTTTGCAATGTGATCTACAAAATTCTGACCAAAGCTGTTGCCAACCGCCTCAAAGTGCTCCTACCACTCCTGATCTCTCCTGAACAAACTGGCTATGTGGAAGGGTGCCAGATCCTAGATGGACTCATACTTTCTCATGAAGCGATTCACTGTGAAAAAATGAAAAACTCTTGGGATGCTGGTCAAGTTAGATCTCTCAAAGGCCTTTGACATGATTAATTGGAATTTCATTAAAAAATGCTCTTAGATTTTGGGTTTTGCGAAGACTAGACCAAATGGGTCCTGTCCTTAACCTCCATTGCCTTCTTCTCCATCCTTGTCAATGGGTATTGTTATCACACAACTTGTAGTTGCCCCTAGTGGTATCCCATCCGGGATGGTAGAGGAGATAGGCAACTAAAGAGGTGACCCAAGAGATGCCATGGTTCCCAATGCAAGGTGGGAGTCACATCAACCGAGGCACTCTTCGCTTTAGATCAAGGTGAAACAAGACCCAGGGGGAGACCCTATAACCAATCACAGTTGATTGGACCCAAACAAAGGTTTCTAAGGATAAGTAAATGAAGGGTTACGAAAACCAATGCAAGGTTGAGTGGACCTAGATGTTAAAGTATGGTTGAAGGTGGTTTGGGAGATTGTTAGTGTTTCAACCAAAGTATGATTTAGGCCACATAATTGGGTGTTATGACAAGGTATAGTACCATATGCTACACAAGTGGGTCCTACCTTCTTGGGATGTGTGAAATGGCTTTAAGTGGACCCACAAGGTGAAGCTAAGGGATGAAATTGGTACTAGAGGTTATGTAATGAGTAGATCTATGGATCTAAGTTAATTTTAGGAGTACCCATGTGACGGATCTAAGGTTTGACACAATTCCCAAGGAGTGTGACTTGCTTTGAGGAGGACTAGTGCCTTGTTGGATGGGCTAATGGGGTCAAAAGGTATGTCAAAGTGTAGATCGGGACACCTAGGAGCCAAGTCAAGTGGGCTAATTGAGATAGAATGGTTGTATCCTACTAGATCTAGGTTTTCATGAAATGACCCTAAGTGGACCACAATCCCTTGAAACAAGGAATGCTATCCCCAAGGTAGATCATCACAAAATGATACTCTAGACCTAGGTTTCAAGGTATGGGCGTTCCAAATCCACCAAAATCTCAACCACCCACTTCCTCAAAGTGGGCAAACTCACTTACCCAAGGGAGTGCGACTTTACTCAAGGAGGGTTAAAAGGTGGGTTAAGTGGACCAAATCAAGTCCAATGGCCACCAAACTGTAGATCCAAGTATCTTATGCATCGATCTATGTGGATCTAGAAAATCATGTCAATCCAAGGGTTAAATCTTACTAGATCTAAGTTTTAAGGTGCCAAGAAATTCAAAAGGGGGTTTTAATCCCTCAAAATGTGGAATGATGCCCACAAGGTAGAAATCACCAAAGTAAAAGTCTGGGGGTAGGTTATCAAGTGTGTAGATTACAAATCAAGCGGGATCTCACCTACCCATGTGCTAGATATAACCCAATAAGCCTCTCCAAGGAAGTGCGATTTGGTTCAAGAGGGCTATATTGCCTTGAAATGTGTGTCCATTTTAACCCAATCACCACCAAACTATAGATCCAACTAGGGGTGGATGCTATAGAGGTGGGTTCTTAAGATCTTTTCAAAAGCAAGGCTAGATCTAAGTAGATCTAAGAAATACCAAAATTGGGGTTTTAATTAATTAGGGTTTGTGACCAATGAAGATAGAATGGATGAAAGAGGCACATACCTTGTAGATCTTACCTCAATTGCTTGTGGCCGCCTTGCAAATTGATAGCATTCTCCTATGTGTATATTCAAGAGTGAGATCCAAGAGCTCCAACCAAAACGTCCTCCTCCAAGATAGCCAAATCGTCCTCTTCCTACAAGACAAGATCAAATAAACAAGTCAAGTAAGATGATTATGAAAATGATAGAAAGATGTAATAGAAAGCATCAACTATGTCACAAAGATACAATAATGATACTCCCTATCACAAGATCAACCCAAGAGAGAATATGTGGATCCCTCCAACAATAACTCTCAAGAAATCGTCCTCCTCTCCACCAATTCGACTTTCCTGCAAGAAAACTAGTAGAAGCACCAAAATCCACAATGATACATAGAAGAGATACTGTATACTCAATATGCAAGAGAATCCACAAGACAAGAGAGATATGCTCCACAAAGAAATGTTCTATTCCAATATTCCAGAGCTCCAAAGGTGAGCTATACAATAGGGGGTCTCCTCCTTATATAGGATAATAAAGACCAAAACCCTATACCACTCTACAATACTACATCAAATGAGTGGTTGAGATTAAAAGATCTCATCATACAATCAATGGCTAAGATGAGACATAATAACATAACACATGGATCACTCATAAAGTGATGACGTCATAGTCTAAAATAATCATGGAGGGTGACGTCATCCACTAGAGGGGGTAAAAGTACCAAAAGTCCACCTCATGATGACTAGGACATGACATAATAAGCACATGGTGGGGCTAGGAGGCATCAATCCTTACTAGCTCATCCCCAAGGCACAATAAAATAATAAAATATGTCCAAGATAATATAAATGATCAAATTTGTCCTCAAAATCTGTGACAGACAAGCAGTAAAAGACCTCCTGTGATCGTTGTGGGCCTACCCACATGGTGAAAACTGGCTGGAAGATAGTGGGATCACCCTGGAAGACCTCTGTGAAAACCAAATGCCAAAACCTTCCCTCAATTGCCCAAATCGAATTCCTCAGTGACCATGTTATCCCATTTTTTTACTGCCTCGGTAACTGTGAAAGTGCCAAAACTGCCTCCTAGGGCATCTGTGCTGTCCAACTAAGCCCACCAGGCTCTTCAGAAGGGGCGGTAAATGGTAAAAAAAAGTGGATGTACCACCCCCTCCTCATACAGCACCCTAGGTGAACTGGCCTCCTATGGCCCCTACTGCTCAGGCTGGGAAATCAACCCCAAATCTAGTCAACAAGTGTAAAACTGCATCAATCACCATCAGAAGTGCCCGAAACTGAAAGATAAGTGTCTCCTTGGATCCAGAAGACCCAAATCCACTAGGAATGTGTACTCATACACCATGGGTTGTCCTAATGGGCCAGCTGTAGGGTCCACCATATATGGACAGTGTGTAATCTGATGATCTGAAGTAATAAATAAATCTGCTGAACTGCATCAATCATCGTCTGCATCATATGTCCATCATATGATATCATCATCAAGTATGTGGGACCATCAATCATCATCAATAGGCATCTATACATGGCCCACATCATCACAGATCCCAATAATATAGAACCAAGGATAAATCACATCAGTAGACTAAGACATGCTTCTCTAATCATTCTCACAGCCAAGCTCAAAGTGTAACATCCATTCAGTGGCATTAATCAAGTTAGCATGTTCCTTTGTTATATAAAACTACTTGCACAATAGTTCAAATGACAAACTCACCCATTGGACATGGTCAAACTGCTAGTGAAGGATGAAGGCTAGGAACAAGGTTGGGCCAAGGGGTTGACTTGTCTAACTTAACTAAAAAATACTTTGGACTGGGATAAGGGGGAAAGCTACAAACTCTGTGCTGGACAAAATAACACGGGGGATGGCTGTGCCTCACAAATGGATAAGTTGTTCAGAGAGTGCTTATTCAACTTAGGCATCATGTCTACATCAAGTTGATCCAGGTTCATTAGGATAATTCAATTTCATTTCATGGCCTTTTTGGCCTACATAACCCTTTGGATCTCAGGTGCGCTGATAAGCACAACTAGTTGCAGCTTGCATCCAGGGCATGTTTTTCAAATACATATAAGGTCAGCAATTGTTTAGATATAGCTTTTAAGAACCATTGCTTTTTGGATCTTTCTTATACTCTTCGAGGAGTATTTTTTAGCTGTTCATCGCTCTTGCCCTTTTTAGTTTCCATGGGAGAATTTATAAGTTTCCATAGGTAGAACATGAGCTTTCAGTTTTAGCCAACAACATCTCAAGTGACTAGGGGGAGTTCGAGCCAATGCCAAACATCGGGACAACCGACCAGAATGATTTAGGCCTACAATCCAACTCACCAAAGGCAAGTTTTGTCACCAACTCAAAGCCGAGACACTGAATATACAGGGATGCGGTCCAAACACAGAGGTAGAAAAATGGGGAAGTCCTTAGTATCAGAAAGTCAAATGAGATAGGTCAAGGGATAAAGTCAAATAGGAAAGTCATGTATGGATGGAGTCAAGTGAATATGGAGCCTACACTAGCAGACAACTGGTGTTAGGAAAGACCATATCTATGTAAGGTGAAAACCAGTGGGTTTTGTTAAATGACCTAAATGTGCAAGCAATTGTCCATTATATGATTTATAGTTCATTTTAAATAGTTTGCCACATCAGGAATAATATACCAAGCAGATGCTGTGAACATGACTAAATCAACAAGATAATAATCCACAGTCAGTGATAACATATCCATAGATCATACAACATCATCATAATAATAATCATCATGTACCATCTGAAACACTACTGCAATACATCTCTAAGCACTGAACTGAAACTGTATGGGATAAAAGGTCACATCGGTCATCAAATCTGAACTCTCAAGGCTCAGCCTTAACATAAGGTCTAAAATAAGTCTGAATAATATAATGCTCTGATCATGAGTGATCACAAAATGTACAATCATCATAGCCATGCTCTGAATAATGGAAGCTCTGGAATGTGCAGATATCTGCTAAGCAAGAATAGTAGCCCCGCTACTATGGTGTGATAACATCTGTCTCCAGCTGGGACAAGTGCTCTAAGGGAGAGAGCGCTTGAGAACCTCAGAATCTCTGGTCTCGATTTGCTCTGCATCAATCTTCGATCCAGCACTGCACCATCCTTGCTTTCAACTTTTATTTTGCACATGTTCCTGCTATCACAAACACTAGAATACCTCATGGAGCATGTATGGGAAAAATATAAAATAAAACTAAAACTGAAATCTAATATAAAGCATAAACTGAAATGCATAGAAGAAACGTATAAACTAACATGGCATATATTATTTATTCATCATTTATTATTTTTATTACTGTGCAGGAGAAAAAGAGAACTTTATTTAAACAGGAAATCTCAACTTGCACAGGCAGCCAGACATATAACAGGAAATTAAAATTCTTAATTGCATGCAGGAGAAGAGACAAGCTTAGGAAGGAGCAAGGCTCAACTCAACAAGAAAGAAAAAGAAGCAGACACTCCAAGCAGAAAAGAAAAAGGGACAATACTCATCACACAGAAAAAGAAAAAAATACACAAATCCTATTGCTCAAGTGAGCTTATTCAGAAGCTACCTACTCTAAACAGGCAAGGCAAGGCATAGCAAGGAAGGTCAGGGATGATAATCCCTTAACCCCCTCTGGTTGATAGGGAGTAAGATACGTTGGCCAGTCCCAGTGGTGAGAAAACACATCTCACCCATGCAGTGCTCAACAGTGAGCAGTCCAACCCAAAAGTCACCTGATCCCCTGGATCGTTTATAAAATAAATCATTCGGCATCACGACCCTATCACCAATTTCGAACCTTCGGTGATTTACAGATTGAGGGATGGCTTCAATAACATGTTCAGGAATAGGTTGGATATCAGAATTGCATCGAGGTTGAGGTGTAACTATGCTTGAATTCCTATTAGGAGGAATTGCATCAAATCTGGGAGATCCACTATCTAAAGGTACAACTACCCTACCAATCAAGACTTCTCTTACTATTCTCCTAGGAGGACTTTCCACTTGTGGGTGAATGATATACTTTGGAGTTTCCCCCACTGTCCAAAAGTCTCTATCAACATCCTCATCTCTTTCAGCATGGGCTATGGGTGATAGGTTTTGATTTTCAATACTTCTGCTACTACCTTCTCCATATGGGATAGGAATGGACATATTTTCTAAAGATGCCAGATGGTCATTAGGGAAAGACATATGACTAGGAACCATGCTAGGCATACTCTGATTTCTTATACCCAAAGATGTTGGTGAAGAAACAGGAGTATGGAATGAGACTGTGGAATCCATATTCTCTTCACCAACGGGTAATTCACTAGGCAAAAGGAAACTAGGGTAAGGTGGAAGCCAACTTGGTTCAGCGAGTTCCTCCTGAAAAATGGCTAGATTATTCAAAGAAGAATCTTCCCCAGGGGCATCATGGGTCAAGGCATGTTCTTGCCAACTCATGGAGTTGTCATTCACTTGCCTCAAAACCCCATCCTCCAAGGACAAATGGGACAAATGATCAGGGACATCAGAGAAGTGATAACTAACTGGTTCTTCATCATTCCCCTCAGATGAGGGAAGGTGTGTTCCTTCATTTCTATTTGACCAAGGAGTGATGTGAGGTAAGCCTTGTCTTCCTCTTTCTATGTTCGGTCGTATCTCTTTTGTACGAAATATATACACCATATAGTTGGGAATACTTAGTCTCTAAGTATTATATACTTTTTATGACGAAAGATAGATCATAATGTTAGTTTATGTTTTGCTTGTCTTATACATTTGAACGATAATGACCCATGAGGGTCCAGGATTACATAGATCATAGTTCTTATTATGCTTCGATCTTATAGCCTATTATAAAGGTATAGGATTATTTATGTACAAACTCAATCTGGTTTAGTAGTTGGTTGAGTTTACACCCTTAGACCGAAATGTAAAGATTTTAACTCAGAATATAAGGGTTTATTTTCCCTCTTATTAATAGAATTCTATCCAGAGTGATAGAAAACCTTGAGAAATAGAAAACCTTGAGAAGGATGGAATCGGCGAATGCAACAATTTGTTGTGGATGTAACCTCTACACTGAAATATACATTTAAAACAAAAACCTTTTATGGACGTAGCCCAAGATACGGGTTAACCATGTCAAAATGTTCTCTTGGTATGTTTTTCCTTGTGTATCTTTCTCTTGATATTTATGTATTTCTTATGTGTTTCCGTGCATTTCATCTATTCTGTTTATGATGACTTTCTTTGTACAAGTGAATGTTTTAGCAATTGATAATTCCTTATGTACCTTTATTTATGCGTCAGTAATTGCTTTATGGAATTGATGATGGTGAAAATTTTATAAGTTACATCTAAATATGGGAAAATGGTTGAGTTAAAGTATAAATCGAAGTTATCTTTCTGTCGATCATGCAAAGTATTTGAGTACATGTTTTTCAGCTAAAATGACGTATGAGTTAAATGAATTGTTTGGTTATAATGACATACATTGTTAAAAAAATAAATAAATTCTAGGATGTTGCTCTCTTATTTTATAAATGTGTAAAAGGTGAAAAAGGGTTACATACATCATCCAATATAGAGTTATAGATGTAGTTGAATGTCGTTACATGTCGTTAAGACATGTAAGGATTGATGATTGTAAATCTAAGTATTACGATAATTTTCTATTCTATTTCTATCTAGACAATTAAATAATTACTAGATGTTTAAATGTGGTTTTTTTTAATAGTAATTTAAATGCCAAACATTTATACTTCCACATTATATTAGGGTTGCTTATGAAAATATCTGTGTCGACAGGAAAAGTGTTATTAATGTTTACCATTAAATAATTAATGAGATGTCATAATGACGCTTTCATTAAAACAATAAATATACATGTTGTACATACGTTTTATTTTTCGCAACGACATTTAAAGACGATTGGACTTTTAACAAAATTTTAATTTTGGGAATGTGACCTGAATGGTGTAGTCGAGGAGGAAGTGTATGTGGAGCAGCCAGTCGGTTTTGAGATACATGACAGGGAGTCACATGTGTGCAAATTGAAGAAAGCCTTATACAGTTTGAAACAAGCACCCAGGACATGGTACGGCAAGATTGACAGCTTCCGACTAGTTTGGGATTTACCAAGAGTAAAGCGGATTCCAACCTTTACTACAAGGTTGAGGAAGGAAATCTACTGATACTCCTACTGTATGTGGATGACCTGTTTGTGACAGGTTATGATAGGTTGATTGTCGATACAAAGAGGAATCTTGCTTCCAAGTTTGAGATGAAGGACTTGGGTATGATGCATTACTTTCTTGGTATGGATGTGTGGCAGAGTGCAGATGGAATCTTCCTTGGGCAAGGGAAATATGCAGTAGAGATCTTGAAGCGGTTCAGGATGATGGACTACAAGGCCATGGCCACACATATGGCATCGAACATGAATCTATTGAGTGATGCTTCATCAAAGTCGGTTGGTGCCATGATGTATTGTCAAATGATTGGGTCTTTGATGTACTTGACGAGCACAAGATCATATATTTTCTTTGCGGTGAACACCTTGAGCCAGTTTCTGACAGATCCTAGACATGTTCACCTTATTGCTGTAAAGCATATTCTAAGGTACCTGAAGGGTATGGTTGATTATGGGCTCAAGTATGATGCTAATCAAAAGTTTAACCTGGAGGGTTATGTTGATTCAGATTGGGAAGGCAGTGCTACAGATAAAAAGAGCACTTCGGGGTGCTACTTCAGTATGGGATCAGGTGTGATCTCTTGGTTTAGTAGGAAGAAATCTTGCATAGAACTGAGTGCAGCCGAAGCAAAGTATGTTGCAGCTTGTTCGGCTAGTTGTGAGGAAGTATGGCTAAGGAAACTATTGTCTGATTTATTTGATCTCCAGTTGAATGCTACTTGTATATTTTGTGACAACTAGAGTTGTGTGAAGTTGTCAGAGAACCTGGTGTTCCATGACAAGTCAAAGCATATCGAGATCAAATATCAGTATATCAGGGATATGGTGCAGAGAGGAGTAGTGAAGCTCCAATATGTTGCGATAGATGAGCAGATTGCAAATGTGTTGACCAAACCACTAGCCATAGTGAAGTTCAAGTACTTCAGAGAGAGGCTTGCTGTTATTCAGATAGAAGATACTTTGAGGAGGAAGTGATAGGACACATTTGCAAGAGCCATTCCAAGCATGGTGGTAGGAGGATCCTTCCCATGGCTGTGGATGTAAGTGCTGTGTGATGAGCATCAGGACGATGCTCCAGATGATGTGCATTAGGATGATGCTATGTATATGATCAGGATGATCATGTGATGATGATGAACATTAGGATGATGCTCCAGATGATGTGCATCAGGATGATGCTATGTATATGATCAGGGTGATCATGTGATGATGTACTATATGATGATGATCAATATGATCATGAGTATCAAGTTGATACTCTGTGGCCGTGGACAGGTTGTGCAGTTGCATAGAAAAGATCCTGGAGATCCAGACAGGTTGTGCTAGGCACGTAAAAGATCCTGGGATGCTCTTTAGAGATCTTGCGGGATGTAAGATACTCTGTTAAGGTTTTGCAAGGGTCGCATAGAAAAGATCTTGGAGATCCGGACAGGTTGTGCTAGGCACAAAAAAGATCCTGGGATGCTCTTTAGAGATCTTGCAGGATGCAAGATACTCTTTTAAGGTTTTGCGAATTCACACGTAAAAGATCCTGGAGATTCAGACAGGTTGTGCAAGGCACGAAAAAGATCCTGGGATGCTCTTTAGAGATCTTGCAGGTTGCAAGATACTCTTTTAAGGTTTTGTGAAGGTCACATGTAAAATATCCTGGGAGATCCGATAGGTTGAGCAGTAAGCTCGTAAAAGTCCTGGGATGCTCTTTCAAGGTTTTGTTGATGCACATAATCAGTCCTGAGGATTCCACAGGATGGTCAGATATGATGAAGAATTATAAGAGGCTACGCCTACAACCAGCATGAAAAAGGGCTGGCTCTATAGAACTTCCTATGATGAGAAGAATTGAGAGATAGCACCAGTGATCGAGATGAAGAGTATAGAAGCAGTGACAAAGATGCTCTGTGATCCAGTGAGGATGATCCAGCTCCAGAATTGAAGACTTGTGCCTTTATGTGTTGATGACCTGTGTCAAGAGAATACATTCCTAGTTAAGAGGGAGTGTTGATGTATTTGTAACTTCAGAAGATATTCACTTGTATATTATATGTATTACATTTGTACTTTATTGTATCCCCGATGAAGATGCCTTATTCCTCCGATCGGAAGTGTCATCATTTGTATTCTATTGTTGTACCTCCGACGGAGATGTTTGTTCCTCCGGGTCGGAGAAGTCATTATTGTACTTGAGTCATGTAAAGTCATTGAGGTCCATCCTCCCATGTATGACAGGGCATTAGACCCCGGAGTAGTGTCGCAAGCTATGTTGTAAGTGTCGTAACTTATATTTGATCGGTTATTAGACCACCTTGGTGGGGTTGGCCCTGTATGAGTCATGTGGGTTAAAGGGTTATTTTACCACCCTAGTGGGGTCAGCCCAGTGACAAGTGGTAATGGGTTATTAGAATCTCTTAAGGGAGGTCGGCCCAGTTAGAGTAAAAGGCAAGTCCAGTCATTGTATAAATAGAGAGTGTGTCTCTCTCATTCTATTCATTCACTCACTCACTCACTTCACAATAGTGAGAGAGAGGAGGAGTGCGCACAAGTGGAGGAGGAGTAGTTTCCATAGACATTTATCTTTTGGGGATTCATCTTGGTGATCTTTGTATTGGTGCTTATTCTATCTCTGAGGAAGTTGCAAGGTTTTTCACCGTCTTGGTTTTCCCTAGTGAAATGATTTGTATCTCTTGTCTCTTATATCTTATGCTTGATATGCTGTACATGTTGTTCTTTCAGTTAAGATCCTAGATCATATTGAATTAAATGATGAAAAATGACATGCAGAAACCAGGGATCACGCCCTGGTTGGAAAATTCATTGGTTTTTGGACAACAGAGTAAGCCCTCCGCAGATGGATAATGGCCAAATGGAAACCTAAAGCACACTTCGATCTGCAGCTTGGATCCAAAGGATTCTTCACCATTGTATTCCACTGGGTTCAAGACAAAGTTAGAGTTGAGGACGAAGGCCCTTATTTATTCAACTCAGCAGGATTATACCTCTAGCACTGGATGAAAAAATTCAACCCTGAAAAAGATGACTTCACATGGGCTCCAGTCTGGATAAGGATGTACTCATTACCACAAGAGTACTAGGATGAATACATGCTCAAGGACATTGGCAACACCCTTGGAACGTATGTTAGAGCAACAAAACAAATAAGAAACAGTAAGTACACCTCTTATGCCTGCATTTGCATTTACATGCACATAGCCAAGTCTCTACTTGACTCGATCTGCCTCAACCACGAAGACTCAGAATGGGTACAAGCTCTAGACTATGGGCATGTTCCTTTCAGATGCAGAAAATGTCACAAGCATGGCCATCTATACCGTGACTATCATCTTAACAACAATAGCCCTCAGGAAGCTAACAAAGATGAAGAAGGTTTCTAGAAATACGATAGAAAAAGAAGACACCATCGTAAGACACCCACAGAAGAGAAGAAATCCAATGACCCAACTACCAGCAATAGCTTCACCATTCTGGAAGGGCAACAGGAAGATCCCACAGCTAAGGAAGAACAACCTGAAGATCCAGTCCTCACCCAAATGACAATAGACCAGATCCAAAATGACACCCCTGATATGAATGAAGGTCTCATTAACAAGCCCATGCCCAATAAAGGACACACCATGGAGGAGCACAAGAGCCATTTGAAAGAGCCAAAGCAACAAGCAAGTACTCCAGGACCTGAAATACACATGGATGATGAAATGATCGAGCTGGAATTAGGGGAACTTGACATCCTTGGTCTGGAAGATGCATGTACTAGAAAATTCTTCAGTGCCATCCCACCCAAACAAATCCAAATTCTAAAAGAAGTCTTGAGCAAAGTCAGACATCTCAAACTGGGGGTATACAACCTCCCTAAAAAAGAGAAGCACAAGCTACAAAGGGACAACAAAAAGAGAGGAAGAAAAATTGATCTTCAGAGGATTAGTCAGTTAGGAACTAGATTGGTGGAATCAGGGAAATATGCCTAGTTAACACAGCTCTTTGCTGCTTCTATACAAGGTTCCCAATGCATCTAATCTCCTGGAACATGAGACGACTCAACGGACCTACCAGGCACCGTATGTTAAAACGCAAAATCATGCAAGATTTGCCCTCTGTCATGTTTCTACAGGAAACCAAAAGTTCTTTTGAGAAAGTACACTCCCTTCTATCCAAACTTTGGAATGGATTCCAAGTCATAGCAATTGATTCCTTGGGAGCTTTCGGTGGAATTGCGTTATCTTGGAACCCCAACCTTCTAACCCTAAATGAATTTTCTGCCACGACCAACTCACTTTCTGCCTCATTTCACATTCTGGGAACTAACCTCTCGGGTCACCTCGTGAATGTCTACGGGCCTCAATCCTTTTCTGCCAAACTCAAGCTCCTTAATACTATCTCCTGGTTCACCTCGTAACATCCTGAATCCCTTCTCATCCTTGGAGGGGATTTCAGCATGATCACCTCTCTACAGGTAAAAAAAGGTCATTGTTTTCTCACCCCTAAAGACACTCTTTTCAAGCGTTACATCAATGATTGTGAGCTCATCGACCCTAGGCCCTTTGAGGGATTTATCACTCGGAACAATTGCAAAGGAGGAGCTTAACAAATCGCTTTTCGTCTTGACCGCTTCCTTGTCTCAGAAAAAGTTATAGATATCAGAGGATTGCTCAACACGATGGTTCTACCCTCTACAAGCTTTGATCACTGGCCAATTTCACTCAACTGGCAACACTGAGGTAATAAAAAATTCCGGGCCTTTCTCTTTGAATTTTTTTGGTTAATTCACCCCTCTTTTCAGGAAACTATTCGTAACTGGTGGCTCAACATGAAGATAGAAGGCCACTATAAAATGGCCATCTTTCACAAGAAACTTAAGATGCTTAGATCCCAGTTGCGAATATGGAATATAACAACTTTTGGAAACATCTTTATTGCCAAGAGCGAGCTAGAAAAGAACCTGGAGAACATCCAAAGGGATATCATGGAAGAGGGGCACACTGAAGAGCTCAAACAAAAGGAGAAATAAAATCAACAACAGTTGGACATCCACTACGAGCAAGAGGAGATTCTATGGAAACAAAAATCCAGAATCAATTGGCTCAAAGAAGGGGAGAAGAACACCACCTTCTTCCACTGCACCAATATTCAACACAGAATGCACAACAGGATAAATACCTTAAAATCTGCTGAAGGAATTGACATTCGTGATCAAGAGGATATTGAGAAAGAGATCACTAATCGTTTCCAGGCCTTGCTCACTGAAGGGAATGAGGAAAGATCCCAGGCCATCAACAGGGTTACCAACCACATCCCCTCCATCCTCACTACGGATCATAATGCCACTTTCATGAAGTCAATATCCATGGCAGAACTAGAGGCCACTGCCAATGAGATGGAAGAAAGAAAAGCCCCTGGTCCAGACAAATTCACCATCAACTTCTTTCATTGCTGTTGGGACATCCTAAAACAAGAGATCTTAGAATTAGTTGAAGAATCCAGAACCAAGTAGTGGGTCCTTCCTGTGCTCAACGCTACCTTTCTCACCCTCATCCCCAAAGAAACTGATGTTACCACCCCTGGTAAGTTCAGGCCCATCTCCCTTTGCAATGTGATCTACAAAATTATGACCAAAGCTGTTGCCAACCGCCTCAAAGTGCTCGTACCACTCCTGATTTCTCCTAAACAAACTGGCTATGTGGAAGGGTGCCAGATCTTAGATGGACTCATACTTTCTCATGAAGTGATTCACTGTGAAAAAATGAAAAACTCCTGGGATGCTGGTCAAGTTAGATCTCTCAAAGGCCTTTGACATGATTAGTTGGAATTTCATTAAAAAAATGCTCTTAGATTTTGGGTTTTGCCAAGACTGGACCAAATGGGTCCTGTCCTTAACCTCCATTGCCTTCTTCTCCATCCTTGTCAATGGGTACCCCTCTTCCACCTTTTACGCCACCAGAGGCATCGTTCAAGGGGACCTCCTATCCCCCTTCCTCTTTATTCTCATGGCCGAGGGACTGTGAAGAATGCTAAAAGCCGAGATATCGACAATCACCCTCCAGGGTATTTCACTACATGGAAACCGCCCCACGACCTATCATCAATTTGTGGATGATAACTTACTCTTTGTGCACCCCTCTGTCCAAGAGGCCCCAACCATAAAGCACATTTTGAAAACCTACTCTGATGCCTCTGGCACCACCGTGAACCTTGAAAAGTCCCATATTTTTTTCTGCCACACGGACCCCGTCACACAAAGAAATGTCTCTTGCATCCTGGGCTACTCCTCTGCCTCCCTTGCCTCCAAGTACATGGGCGCCTCAGCCATCAAACATTTCTCCTGGAGAGAACTCCTTGACAAGCTTGAAAACAAAATATCCTCCTAGAATTTTCGCTCCCTCAACCTGCCTAGCAGAATTGTGCTTATCAAATCCATCCTTCAATCCATGCTCCTTTATCTCTTTTCTGTACTTGCTGCCCCCAAGTGGGTCCTCAAATTAAAGAGAAAATTTCAAAAGTATTTCCTTTGGTGGGGAAACCACACTAATTGCAAGTGGGCCCTTTTCAAATGGGACACTCTCTACATGCCAAAAAGACAAGGAGGCCTCAGGCTCAAGGATTCAGAAATCAACAATCGGGTCTTTTCAACAAAAAATTGGTGGAAATGGGTCACTGATGCAGTCTCCCCCTGGAGCCTTCTTTGGAACAACAAATATGCTCCCAACTGGCTGCCTCAGCTTCGCATATGCTATGACCAAGATCCCCCAGGATTTCTAATCTGGCGAGCAGCCAGTTGTCAAAGAGCCCTTATTCAGCAGCATAGTCTTTGGGAAGTTAGGGATGGTCAACAGGAAAATTTCTGGTTTGATTCATGGCAACAAATTCCATGCCTCCATACTCTCATTCTCTCTTCGGAACTCCAGGCACAATGTACCCACAATAGACAATTCACTATTCAGGATTACTAGACTCCTTCAGACTCCAGCAAAATACGCAAGTGGAAACCGCATGGCCTATGGACTCCACCTGTCCCTGCAGACAATGTCGAGCACCTCTGGTAGGATCTTAAAACCAGACAAATCAGATTTAGTCATAATCCTGACATTCTTCGATGGAGTCACCTCCTAACTGGAACTTTCTATACCAAAGAGGCATACTCCATCCTCACTGGAACTTCAGATGAGTAGCCGAACCCCATCTGGAAAATAATATGGGAATCTCAATTCTGGCCTAAAGTCTCCTCCTTCCTTTGGATTTTATCCCACAGATGCATCCTAACTTGGGACAATATATAGAAGAGGCATCCAAGGACCCTCATGGTGTCCCATGTGTGAAACACAACCTGAAACCATTGACCATCTGCTTAACTCTTGTGAGGTTGTTAATGAAATCTGGGACAAAGTGGCCCAACTATGCAAACGCACCAACAAAATCAGAGGAGACATTGTCCAAACCATATCCAAATGGGACCCTATTCCCTTCCAGAGTGCCATAGTTAATCATATTTGGGAGCTCATTCCAGGTCTGGTGGTCTGGAATATTTGGAAAGAATGAAATAGAAGAATCTTTGACTTTAAGAAAAAGCAACCCCGAGAGATTTGGGCCACCCTCATCATCAACCTTTAGGAAACTATTTTCCTGAAGAACTAGAGCCCCACTCTCCTTGCTGAAAGACTCATCTTCTCAAACTGGAAGCTCCTCCTTCAACCCACTCCCTGCTCTCTTCGCAACTCCCCTGCAAACACGCCTAGCCCAGAGCACTGGAGCAAAACCCCCCCTGACTTCTTCAAAATCAATTTCGATGGAGCCTCCAAAGGAAATCCTAGTGTAGCTGGATTCAGAGGATCTATTCGAGATGAATCTGGCACTATCAAGCTCATCTTCATGGGCACCATTGGACACAACACCAACAACGCAGCTAAACTCACTGGACTCCTTGAAGGTCTCAAATGCGCCCACGGTCATGGTTTTCTTACCCTTATCATTGATGGAGACTCCAAGATCATCCTTACGCTTTCCAACCGACTTCACAATGGGGCCAGGGTTGAAATTTTTTTTTCAAGTTGGAGGCTAACACAAAGATTGCAAGAAATTGCTTCTTCCATCACTCTTGCTAGCTCAATTTCCTTCCAACATGTCACAAGAAAAGCCAGTGTGGTTGCGGACTACCTTGCCAATGAAGGGGTAACCTGCAACACTGCCTTTTATGAGGACTCCCTCACTCCCTTAACCTCCAAGACCATCACTCTGCAGTGTCAAACTCTATCCAATTTGGATCTCAATCCCCCGGATGCGGGTGACGACAGTGGTTATGCCACCAGTACTCTTCCAGACAGGACACCTGGACATGATCGGAAGCCATGTAACAGCGCTGAGGTGAGGAAGGCTATAGAAGCGATGTGAAGTTGCTGGGTGCATTAATCCTCCTGCCTTCAACGTCGCCTCAAACAGCCTGGCTTGCACCATCACCATGGATCTCAGGCGTGTGAGGTTCAATCCGCCAGCTGACCAGTATCTCTGTCTGTCTTACATTATTCTGTCTCGACCCCCAACCATGCTCATTTTCAGTCTCATCATTCTGGTCTAGGATCCTCCTGCTCTTGCGCTCCCATTCCTGTTCGTTAGGCTGGTCCTGCTCCCATTTTCCAGCCACTGCGCCACCCTTACGTTTGTTTGCATGGGCCAGCCGAAAGGAAACAAGGGAAAAAAGAAGGATGAAGCCCAGGACACAAAGCAAACCATGAAGGGATACGGTGCAAAAATATCAATTCCGGTCCGACTGCTCATATACAATTGGGAGGTAAGGATTATCACTGACAATCTCTCCAACATGAAGCATGAACAACCCTAGGATCCCTACTAGCTGGTTAAAAATATGTTAGGTGAGCTTATGGATGACATACTGAAAATAATTGGGCCACTACTCGGCACGCCACTCAGAATTTGAGGGCTACCCTGCCAAACATGGCAGCCACTCTCTGTAGCCTGGAGAATATCGTCAGCTGGGACTCCTATGCCCCCACTCGTCACCTCTGTCATGAACTTCATCCTGGTAGTAGTGCATAGGGAGTCACCCCCCAGCTGTCAGATTTGAGGCCACTCTCGTCACTTTGGAAACCCCTCTTAGCAAGGATTGGTGCAACCCGGTAGGCAAACACTTGGTTCTGCCACACGGTAGGGAACCATACATTCTGAAAGGAAAGGATAAAGCATGCTCCTCCTTCCCCATACCCTCCACCCTGGGCCCGATTCTCTCCAAATGCACTCGCAACGAACCAGTT
The DNA here is from genome assembly GCA_027924585.1 of Larix kaempferi. NCBI lineage: Eukaryota > Viridiplantae > Streptophyta > Pinopsida > Pinales > Pinaceae > Larix > Larix kaempferi. The sequence continues at coordinate 45,565,892 of BSBM01000372.1, read as the reverse complement.
GGAATTTCTCTTGTCGCTAGGAAGACTGCGCCCCTGCCGGTCAAGCGCCCTACTAACGCGATTCGGCCTCCAACAAAGGTTACTCTGCCTCCTATGAAAGACTCTCAGCCTCCTGCAAGGGACGAGGAGGTCATTGCTTGATACAACTGCCCCATCTTGGAGGAAACTCCTTTTGATGCATAAGCTGATTAAAGAGGTTTCTCAGCTGGTCTTTTTCTGTCTTTTTGTTTGTTTTGTTATGCACCAGACTGTTAGTTTTCTTCCGGCCTCCATGGCTATGAATACTCTACCTATTTACCCTGGTCTCCCTATATTGGGTGGGGTCTTTTTGTATATTTTTTATCTGAACCTCCAAGACTTGGTTGATATTCAAGTATGGCATCTTTTGATAAGGCCACCTTAGATTGTAACTACTACTGTATCTTTACTTCTCATAGTTTAATAGAATTTGCAACATTACAAAAAAAAGGGGAGGAATGCTTAATTCAAAGGCATTCTCACCAACTTCCTTGGTGATGTTGTACGACCCATATCGAAGTGGATGGAGATTGCGATGGGGTCCCATGAGCTGCTCTTTCTACAAATGCACCCAAACCTTATCACCCACCTAGAATTTGTGCGGAACTCGATGCTAGTCATGTTCTTGCTTGTACTTAGCATTAGATTTGTCTAGAATGTCATGGAATTACTAACGGATGTGCTAAATCATTTTAACAAATTTAGTTCCCTTGTATTCCTTAGTGAAAGCATGGGAAGGTTCATTCTGTGTTGAGGAAATGAGCATAGCTACATCAATTGGGGCCAATAGTTGGAACCCTAATCACACCTCAAAAGGGATGTATCCAATAGAGATATGAAGGGATATGTTGTATCTATGTTGAATATACAAAAGACTATCATCCCATGTGCAAGGATGTTTATAATTGTACATCCTCAAAATATGCATAATCATCGTGTTGAACACCTCTATTTTTCCAACAGTTTGGGGGTGTAATATAGTCAATTGGGTTATTTTGGTGTAATGTACCTTTCTGTATGTAAGACACACTACGAAAGAGATTGAAGGGAAAATAATGACTAGTTTTAAAGAAAACTTATACAAACACTGAAACTGGACCCAAAAACCCTTTCAAGACTTGGTAAAGGTTAATTTACAGGTTTATGACAGTAGAAACATCCTATACATACTCCCTGCTTCGACACCAACACTTCATCTGATGCTCAACACGCTTGCGAATATTTCCTTCGCAAAACCAAGGCTATCATTGCAATGTCCCTAAGGACTTCTATGGAGCTTCAATGACTTCTAGTGCTTGATGGAAGTGGTTGGATTATTTCTAAGTCCCAATCCATCTTTCAGACTTCAAAAATATTGTTTAGACTTGGTTTGGTGAGATTTGGGATCATGGAGAAGATTTGGTAACATTGGGACTGCACAACTAGTTAATATTCAGGATCTCCCAAACAAGATAAGGGACCATCGAATTTGCAAAATCAAACATGCATTGTGTTCCTTAAGATATTATTTTACATTAGGAATTGACATAATCACAATCCATTTAGTAGAATATGTTAAACTGAAGAAATACTGAAAACTAGTTAAAGTCTCTGCAAATCTAGAAGGGTTGGAGAAAACTCATAATAATTCATACTTTTGAATTATAAAAGTTCATGACTGATATTAGAGGCTCAACATAATAGTAAATACATAAAATCGTAGGAAATATACTTCTCATAATAGTCCCAAGACTTGACACCTTTCAATACAATCAATTATCATTGAAAAACACTGGAATACTTGAGAATTCGAATCACTGACTTGAAGACAACTTATTTGAATTTAGAACCAGAATCGAATCATCTTCAGGACCTGCAATAAAATCAATGACAATGGCTAGATTCCATCATCCAAACATCTAAATGAAGAATCATCTAGTTGAAGCAGTAAGGGCACATCTCCCAGCCGTGACTAGGGGCACATCTCCCAAGTCGAGTTGAGAGCCCAAGAGCTATCAACATCAAAACATAATCAAACAAAAGATGTGAGTGGTGCACTCTTCCTTGAATTTATAGGCTGAATAACTTCTTGTGCAAGATACCTAGCCTAAGGCACCTTCATGAGTGAGTTTAGAACTTGCTACTTTCTGAAGGTTTTCTTTTTTCTTTCTGATGTACATGTTTTATCTTGCTTTACTGCTTTTAGTCCACTTTCTTTATTTTACTGCTTTATTCTTCTTTTCCACTACTTTTTTGCTTTAGGTCTACTTTTCTTGCTTTTAGTGCTTTAGTTCTCTTTTCCACTGTTTTTCTGCTTTGCATTTCTTTTCTACTTTTATGTTTTCTGCTAGCTTTTCCTTGCTTTATCTAGTTTCCTTTTTTTTATTGCTTTCTAGCTTTGACTACTTTTTTCTAACTTCCTTCTTTGGAAAGCTTCCTATGGACGAAATATTATTTCCTATGCTCCCTCTTAGCCACATAATCATTAATCATTTATCCAAACATTACTTTATTCATGAAAATAAAAATACTATAAATCATTACAAACATTATAAATATTAAATTTCCTAGCTACAATTGCCTTGTTCAAAATTAATCACAACAATGAATGTTTTGTAATACCCCTACCCTGCCTTAGTAATTATTGGCCTCAATGTAAATATTATGTTGGTTCAATGTGTGTTGAACTTAGTGTGGAGCTCAAGGCCAAGGCCCCACTAGTGGATGATTACAGTTTGCTTTCATATGCAAGTATTTGATAGTGAAACTATGCATGTGCTATTAAGCGATGAAAATTTGTAATTGATGTAAATATTTAATATTGAAATAAAATACCCAAAACTGGCTAAGTGAGGCAGCTAATGAGAAGGGGGAGAAGGTATCCACTAGGGAGAGGTGAGGGGGTTGTGGGATGGTAACCCATGCTTCCACTTGGGAAGGGGGTAACCGATTTGATTCCCTGTATGGGTATGGATTAGGTTACAGAACGTGGAGAAGGAAAGCCGACAGAGGATATTCGTAGGAGATAAAAACGACGTTGAGATCTAAGAAGGGGGTTCATTGTTTGTTGGTTGATTCATTCATTTTTTTAGGGAAGACCCTGAAATGGAGAGGTGAGCTAAGGTAGTGAAGCAGAATGGGATAGGAATCCCGCATGTATGCGTGATCTTTGAGTAGAACCCTGAAGAAGAGCTGAAAGGGGATTACAGGACATGAATAGCTTGAGGAAGTTTCATGAATCCTGGAATTCCGTGAGCAGAGAGTAGAGTTGCGGGAGAGATTTTAGTCCACAAACCTAGAATGAACCAGCGTGTTTAGTAGATGTAAAAGTTAGGGTTTAAGGTTGGAATGCTTGATAAACCCGGTGAAGACTATGATCTCATAGAACTAGTAGTTGGAATTTCTTATGCCTACCATGAATAGCACTGGAAGGGAAGGGGCCTTGAGGGAATATGTAGCAAAGAAGAGGGCCTTCCTTGTGTTGGGTGAGGTGGATAATGTGGGTTCCTTGTCTGCTAAGTGATTGAAGTGTCTGTAGCTCTGTGGTTGAGCTCACTGGCTTAGCAATATCCTCCATGTTTCCCTGTATGCTTGATAAACCTAGCTGTAGGTTGGATTAGAAAGTGTATATTTGATAAACCCAACTGCAGGTTTCCTTAGCATGTGAATGCTTGATAAACCCAATTGTAGGGTGGCTCAACATGAGTATGTTTTCGGGATTTCTTGATAAACCCCGCTATTAGTTGGATTAGCATTGAAGTGGATCTTAACTATTAGAGAGCCTACCTAGCCCTCCTTAGTGGATACATATCCCAACTCGGGGGTGGTCTCTCAGCTAAAAGAGTATAGGCTGGGCAAAGACCTAAGGTTGGGTGGAATGTTGTTCTCACTTAGCCAGTTGCTAGTGCAGCTTCAACATACAAAGATAAGTGCTCTATGGAATGAATGATGTTATTTCATGTTATTGTTATTATGTTGTGTTGCTTAAACTATTGAATGAATATTATATGAACGTGAGTAATAGTTAGACCATGTGTAATCATGAGTGGAAGGATGAGTGCAAGTTGTATGCTTCCTTCATTTGCATGAATTTAATGCACTACTAATTTCACATGTGTTAGATGTATGGTTAGCCTTAACTTCATTTATTATATGTATATTGTTATGAGATACTTACCCTTATAAAAGGGGTTGCTTAACCTCACTTAATTATGAGAATGGATTATGTGGCCTGCTGTATTCTTAGACCTCTTTGTGAGTCAGAGGAAAGATGGGTTATGGCAGGAGACAAGTAGAGACCTGTTAAAGGCTGGAATGTACCTTAGAATATTTATAGAAAAAACTTCAAAGGAGAAAATGAAGAAGTTATACACCTCAGTTAGGCAGGGTATTGCACCACTTGATAGAGATCTCCAAGAGCTTTCCAACGGTACCAAGCTTGCCTCATTTGGACCCTGGATGAGGAAGTTATAACCCTTGGAAGTTTCCCTGGAAACTCGTTGGAGTAGGTGACTTGAGAATGACCCTTCCGCATCTGCAATGCAGATTACAGATTGCGGAAGGTTGTTTAGTGGAGAAATTGGATTTCTGCATTCCTGCGTCTGCAATGCGGAATGCAGATCGCGGAAGGTCATTTGGCGAAGAAGTTGGATTATGAAATTACCGCGTTCGCAATGCGGATTGTGGATTGCAGAAGGTCGTTTGGTAGAGAAGTTGGATTTCCGCATGTCTGTGTTGGCACGGGATAGATCCACAGGAAGTGTGGAAGCCAATAGGTGCAAAAGGGTCATTCCGTGAAAGAAGGATCATTTGCGGTATTCACGGGAGCGCAAGAATTGTTAGATTAGTTGAGTAGGTCATGTGAACCATTTTTTAATAAGATAAAAGCATATAAATAGAGTAGGATTGTAAACCTAAGGGAATCGAAGTTTTGGAGGTTGATCCTATCTTTTGGGTTTTGGCTTTGTATCCGCAACATGATGTATTGATGGTTTTTGCGAGGTTAATTCCACAGGTTTGATGAATGAAAGGAGATGTTTGGTTAGGACATGAATTTTGTCTTTGTGCAATGACGTGATGATGAATAATGGGTTATGTGAATGTTTCTGTTGATTAATGTGAATATGTTGTAATGCTAATCTGAATAAGTATGTCGAGTATGTTGTTCTGAATGTTTGTTAGAAACTGTGAATGACTTAATATGCGAATAATAAGTTAATGGTATGTTATGAATGTTATAATCTATGGTTAGTGTGAAGGTAATGTGTGCATATACTCTACATCACTGTGGAAACTTGGTTCTAGCAACCCCCTAATCCACCTCGGGTGAGACTGCACTTGCTCCACAAGTGTTGCTGGGAACGGTTCCACCTTTCCGGGCTAGTGTATAAGGGAGTTTGGTTTGATAGTTTGTTGGCGACAGTGCGGAGTGAACCCTTGTCGATAGATGCTGCATCAACAAATGGTTCCGTTGTCGAGACCCTAAGGAAGAAGAAAAGAGGATATGTTGTGGCACCCAACAAAACCAGAGATCCAAGAGTGGTTCGACAAGAAGGCGGAGGAATTTGCAGAAAGTGAGAAGCAAGATCCTAAACAGATAGCAGCCGGTTGGTTAGAAAGATACATTTATTCAGATATTCACGAAATCTTTTTCTGTGAATTTTCGGTGTTATTGCATGAGTGGCTAGCACAGTAAACGTTCTGCAAGAACCACTGCCAGAAGACTGAACCTGATTGTTAGACCCCAGAGTTGGTGCAACAGCTGAAGCAAGTCGATAACAAGGTATCGCGAGCTATTGATTTTTGGGTAGACAGCATCCTCGAAGGGTAAGTGACTGAGTTTGTAGTAGATACTATCAATTCATACAACGACACCGAAATAAATTTCTTCAGGGGGCGGAGAGGAAGATTCTTGTTGTCACTAAAACTGTAGATTAAAATGCTTTTCTGCGAAAAAGGAATATTGAGGATGTCTTCTGACGAGTAGAAGAATTGGTGTGAGAGGGTGAAGGTATCACGTAAATGCGAGTCTGATGAAAATATGTGGTAGATGGACATGAGCGACGACAAGTTTCAAAGGGAAGCTGGAAAAGAGTGTGTTCTCTTGAGGAGTGGAGCAATATTCTGGCGTCCTGAGAAGAAGAGGAGGACTGAGAGAGAGTCTCCTGAGAGGACCGGAACAGAGAACTATGAAATAGGACCAAAAGGGCAGAAGTGACCTTATTGCGAAGGAAATGTCGACCAGTCTACCCCAGAGGCAGAAGGAGGTCAGATCATAAGTTACCACGTACCTTCGACCCCACACACTACTCCGAATTTTATAGGAAGAAATCCAAACTACTCGCGGAGTTTCCCTATGTGCAACAGAAAGAGTAGCGCTTCAGTGAACAACAATACTAGCAACGCTAGGATGGAAGATGAGGCAAAGATTCCCACATTTCAGGGGAACGGGACCAAGGATCCCGAATAGTATTGGTTTATATGCGAAGCAGTCTGGACTGTAAAGCAGGTTCAGGACGATGCTATAAAGATGGGACAACTAGTGATGAACCTTAGGGGTCCGGAATTAGACTAGTACATGAAGTTTGTAAAGGTTCCAGTGGGAACAACAACCAAAACACTAGCGCAAGTCAGAACGGCGATGATTGATGAATTTAAAAAACCAAAATCTGAGTCGCAATATGTCACTAAGCTTAAGGAGATTAAGCAATTCTTGAATGAGTCAGTATGGGACTTCAATCAGTGATACAAGACGCTGATAGCGAAAGTGAGCTCTCCAATAAATGAGCTGCAACATAAAGAATGGTTCATTGCAGGACTAGTGTCGCATATCCGAGGGCCTCTAATGCAACAAAAAGTCGCAACACAAGCATAAGCATTAGAAATCGCGATGAAGCTAGAGGCTTCACCAATCGGTGAAGCAGGAATGGGAATGGACAGAGTTTAGGCACAGTTGGCCAATTTAACATTGCAATTGGAGGATATCAAGAAGGGAAATGAAACCCGAGGAGATGTATGGTGCACCAAATGCAGAAATGAGGGGCACCATAAGGACAATTTCCCATAATTCCATGAGTATTTGCAGTCGGGGGCACCAAAACCCCTTCGTCAAGGAGGCATGCCATGGTGTACTATCTTTCAGACCAGAGGGCATCGAATGGAGGAATGTGTGTATCTGCATAAGATGGTATCAAAGCCAACAAACTTATACTGCAAGTTTTTTCGATCAGTTGGCCATGTTGAGAAGGACTGCAGGGCCTATGACCTATTGCAAGATCGGACAACTGACACGTATTTTATGAAGGGGGAAGAACCACTAGTGGTGCAGGAACAATCACAGTATAGTCAATCGCAGTTTAACCAATCACAACAATACGACTAGGGCCAATACAGGCAGTCGCAGTACAGGCACCCACAGTATCCACCACCACCGTATGGCCAGCCGTAGAGTGGGCAGCAACAGTATTAGCAACCACAGTATGGGAAGCCACAGTATAACCAATATGGACCACCACGCGGAGGTTTCAAGGGAGGATTCTGTGGGGGCCGAGGTGCAGGTATGGGATGTGGAGGAGCCACTGGATGGGGAAGAGGACCAATCATCTATTACAATTGTGGGAAATAGGGTCACTACCAGCGGGATTGTCTGAATCCTACACCGCAGTGTACATACTGCAGTGCTATAGATCATAGTATAAAAGACTGCGCTCAGCTTATTGCGAAATGGAAAACTAAGAAGAATCAGAACCCAAATAATCTGAATGCGCCAACTGCTGTATAGATTTCAACAGAAGCTAGAGGTAACGATGCAATGGTCGGGATAGTGACACAAGGAGGGGAGGCGACGGGTAGTGAAAGGCCACACACCAATGTCAGACCAACGCAAACATAGAGGAAGCAGGTCACCTTCGGCGCAAAAGCATAAATGGACATCCTTTTGAATGCATAGGATGCAATAAGGAACAGGAGGCATATAACTCTTGAAGAAGAAATCTATGACATGCCACTGACGTTTGACTCGACGAAGCCACAAAGGAAGGAAAACACTCTAAAATCCTTCTTGGGAAGTTGTTTGGATTTGTCAAAGGACCCAGATGTATTGGAAGAGATAGCTAGGCTACTACAACGACGAGGAGGTGCACGACTGAAACATAGAGTCAATTGCATACATAAAAGAAAGACAGGCAGGGAGATGCGAATGTCAGCGCAAATTGGCGAATTTGATGTCGACTCCATCATTCTAGATTTGGGTTCAGACGTGAATATCTTGATGAAACAGACATGGGAGACAATGGGAAAGCCACAGATGACCTGGTCACCAGTACAGCTGCGACTGGAAAACCAGAGCAAGGTCACTTTGCTCGGTCGGGTATGTCAAACTTCAGCTGAAATTAAAGGACTCAGAATGTATGCGGATTTCAATGTCATTGAGATTGTGGATAACACTAGTCCCTATCCACTACTGCTGGGGATAGACTAGGCTATGGATAATCAAGCAATTATCAACTTTAAGAAAAGGATAATGTCATTCGAGAATCAGGAAATGAGGATCATCGCACCACTAGACCCTGCGAAAGGGTTGCGCTATACAGAGCCATCCAGAGACGAGCTTGCGGAAGGGTGGGAAAATTTGTATAACATCTCGGAGGATTATGTTAATCCCACCATGAATGGAGAATTAGGATGGTGCAGTGACAGCTCAACATCCTCCGACTCAGACGAGGCCCTGGAGAATTGGCAGAACCGGTTACATGAAGTGTCCTTTCGAAGATGCACACAGATAACACAGTCCCTGCGAAGGGTGGCCATGGAGGAGTATGTGTTACCTACCTATGAGGTATTTCCCAACTTGTGCACGTTCCTCCCAGAATTTGAGGAGAAAGTGATAGAACCACAGTGTCTACTTGCCTTGGAGGAAGCCCTGAAGGCTACTCCTACACTATGGTGGGTAGCGCATAAATGAAACATCACATCTTGTCCAGTATGTCGAAGCCTCATGGAGGTTTGGTTCGGAGAAGCTGTGGAGGACGACCATATGCGATATGATGGATGAGGAGACCCGAAGGTGCGTCTGAATGCTTGTCAATATCAATGGGGATTGAGAGCACGACAAGAGTGGGTGCATGCATTCGTACACACGTTAGATGAGGTACCATGGAGCTGGTATGTTGTAGCAGAACTGCAACATGGGACAACATCTTGGGAACAACTCACCATTGGCTTTAGCCAATCATTCTCATTCTTAGATGAAAATCCCTTAATCCACACCACGCAGCAGGCAATCTTTGGGAAAATATTTGAACGAGCACCAACTGGACAACCAATGGCAATACAATGGACCGCAACACCGGAAATGTTGATGGAGTGTTACAACGTCACTGGAGAGCTGTTGATGTATATGTAACTTCGAAATGTATTTCATCTGTGTATTATATATATATTTATTGTACCCTTATAAGAGATGTGTTATTCCTCTATAAGGAAGTGTCACCATGTGGATTGACAAGTGTCGCAAGTGTGTGTACTTACCGATGGGTTATTAGACCACCATGTGGGGTCGGCCTGGAATTATATATAATATAATGTGGATGTATCTAACTAGACAAGTCGGCCCCATAAGGTCACTGGGCAAAAAGGTGAGTATAAATAGAGATAGGAGATCTCTATTTTACTCACTCGGAAAAGTAACTCACTCTCACTCTCAGAAGTGGCACACTAGTGAGGAAGAGGAGGATCATCTGCTAGGAGACTATCTCAGTGTTATTTGGTTGTATTTTGGTTGAGCCATTGCTCTCTCTATCTCTAAGGAAGTTGTGGGGTTTTTCACCTTAGGGTTTTCCCCACGGAAACTTTGTGTCTCTTGTCTCTTATGCTTTTGATTCTTGTGATGCTCGTCATATTGTGGTTGTCATGCATTGATATAATGTATATGTTATTCTCTCAGCAAAGATCCTAGAGTATTGTGAATTAATGCTCAAAATTTAACATGGTATCAGAGCTAACCTAAGAAGAAGACATTTTGCAGTGATGGAAGGTTGAGTTCCTTGTTTATTGGGTTTCTCTCCACAGTTTTTTGAAAATCAGTATAGTAGATTGACTCTACTCATCAAGGCGCATCTATCTGTCCAGTCATAATTCAATTCCGAGCATTTTCAGATTTGGCCCTAAAAATTAGGGTTTCCATAAAAATAGGAATTTTTGGAATCTGAAGACACAGCTAGAAGCTCCTTGCAAAAATCGAAGTTTAGAGCTTTGGATCGAGATTTTTGGCTGGGTAGATCTCCGGGAAACTCAAATCCTAATTCAGGGCTCTCCCTAGTGAGCCCGGGAGGACAAAAAGGAAATTCTGAAGGGCAAGACTTTGCTGATCTCAAATTCTGAATGCACTAGGATGATCAGCTCACCAAGGCACATCTTTCTATCCTTTCAGAAATTTGAAATTCACATTTTGAATTTTTAGGGTTTCTCTGACAAACCCTAATCTAGGACCAGATCCAGTTTTCAGCACTTCCAGTGGTAAGTTCTAAATCTTTTCTATTTCCATTTGAAGTACTCTTTAAGATGTCTCTCCACACCAAGCTTGAGGATAAGCTTGAAGGGGCTGATAACTTCCGAGCCTGGAAGTATAGAATTGGGTTAATCCTGGAAGAGAATGAGTCGGACTCATATGTGAAAGAAGACATCCCTATCCCAGAGGATGAAGAGGCCAAGGTATTGCATAAGAAGAACTTGGTCAAGGCAAAGAGAATCATTGTTGATTCTATCAAAGACCATCTCATACCCCATGTGTCTTCTCTTAAGACACCCAAGGAGATGTTTGACTCTTTGACCAAGCTGTTTGAAGGGAAGAACATAAATCAAAAGATGACCCTGCAGAACCAATTGAAAGGAGTAAAATTTCAAAATGGAGAAACCATTCAATCTTATTTTTCAAAGGTCTCCCAGATCAAGGAATAGCTAGAAGCAGTGGATGAAATGGTGGAGAATAGTGAAGTGGTGATGACCACTCTGAATGGCCTACCCAGGTCATGGGATTCCTTTATCCAAGGAATTTGTGCAAGGAAGAAGTTGATCTCCTTCAGTAGACTACGGGAAGAATGCTCACAAGAAGAAGCAAGGCTTGTGGCATGAGAAGAAAAGACGGGAAATGAAGATCAAGCTCTCACAACTCACACCAAGAAAGGGAAGTCCAAGAGAGAGCCATCTCACCCCAAGAAATCTTCACATCACTTCAAAGAAAGAAGAATATGCTTCACCTGTAATGAGAAAGGACATATTGCCATAAATTGTCCCAAGCAGAAGAAGGACAACAACAACTCCTTCAAGAAGAAGAAGGGTAGCAAAAGAAGGTTTCATGCTCATGCTGCTGAGGATGATGAAACCCCAAAGAAGAAGGCTAGGGCAGAAAGTGATAGTAATGATGACTCATCAAGTGAAGAAGAGTATGTTCTGATCTCTGCGCTCACATGTACCATCTCCCATGGTTGTAATGATTGGTTGATTGATAGTGGGGATTCCAAACACATGACTGGGTTTAAGGAATCTTTTGTGAATCTATCTGAACATGAATCACCCCATAAAGTGAAACTTGGGGATGATTATCAATACCCAATCAAAGGAAGTGGTGAAGCCTCCTACAACCTAGATCCTGGAAAATCCTTGAAGATGAAAGAAGTACTTTATGTACCTGGGCTCAAGAAGAACTTACTCTCCATCTCTGCATTGGATGCAAAAGGTATGAGGGTTGCATTTGTGGATGGCCAAGTCCTAATGTGGCCAAAGGGAAAGACCATAGATGATGCAGTAGTGATTGGAGAGCAAGAGGGAGAATTGTATAAATTGAAGGGACAACTTGAACATGCCATGGTGACATAAAGACAAAGATTCATCCATAGTCATGGATCACATAGAGGTATGTATAATTTGTTTTTGCAAAAGTTGACTAATGAGTTATGCAGGTCATTGAAGAGAACAAGAACACATTGCTAGACATAACTAGCAAATATGGTGACCAGGTATGTGTTTCTTATATCATAGGATCTATCATATAAGTATGCATGGCATGATTGATGATGATTGTTCATAAAGTCATAAGTTTGAATAATCATGGGTATATGCATATTATGTGTCTTATCTTAATTAATGATATGACTAACTAGAAGAGTCATAGGTTTGAGTAATTACAGGTTTAGACATGTTATGTTTCTTATGATATGACTAACCATAAGAGTCCTATATAAACCTTGAATGCTAATGCTTATTATTTCTGTTTGAAATGATCATGACTATACATGCTTGAGATTATTGTGTTTTAATAGTATACTAATGAATGTATGATTTTGTATGAGATCACAATCATGATAATAATAAGCATGCATAGGGACCAAGGATCAATATGAGTTCAAGAACAGGTAATCCAGGAAGCAAAGATCAAGGGGAAGCACACTCCAGTGGTTTCTGCAAGGGTGCAAATATTCAGAGGGAGTTGTCCATCTCTCTACATTCCACAACAAAAAGGTGTAGAAGGACTCTAGCAGTTCCTGCAAGGAAGCAAAGACTCAGAGGGAGTCCACCCAACAAACAAACAAAGATAAGTATTTTAATTATCATTTCTTGCATATTTGTTTGCTTAAATAAAATTGTTCAATGATGTATATGCTCATGTTCCTAGACTTAGGATATGTATTGTAAATATTAGAATGATTGCATTAATGAACAGTATACTACTAATATGCATGTGTTGGGTAAGTGGCCTATGCCACTGTACAACATTCCATTGCTACTTATCTAGAATGAAACCTCTTTGCTGACATGTTGGGAGTAGTGCAAACTCTTAACAATGTTCTGGTAGAGAATGGAAGGCATCTAGAAAGTTATGGAACATGGATAAATGTTGTATTGAAGCATTGGCTAAGATAATTGCATGATTGTATGACATATTTCTTTATGTGTAAGAATTTGTCTAAAAATTATGAGATGTTTCTAATCATGCAATTTAACTTGTTTTGTAGGAAAGACCGTATACCTTCACCTACAAAAGGACCACAACATTTGTTCCAGCAACAAAGATAGATATTGAAGATATTGAAGATATTGAAGTTCCTAGGATCTGGGATGAAGAAATGGAATGGCATGATCCTTCGATCATGAAGAAGATATTTGGGATGCAGTCCCAAGACTTGACAGGGAGTCACATGTGTATGCAGATTGAAGGAAGTCTTGTATGGCTGGAAGCAAGCTCCCAGAACTTTGTATGATAGGATGGACAGTTTCCTATCTAGTTTGGGCTTTACCAAGAGTAAAGCGGATTCCAACCTTTACTACAAGGTTGAGGAAGGGAATCCTGTGATTCTACTCTTGTATGTGGATGACTTATTTGTAATAGGAGATGACAGACTAATTGCAGATACTAAGAGGAAGCTTGCTGCTGAATTCGATATGAAAGATTTGGGAATGATGCACTATTTCCTAGGGATGGAGGTGTGGCAGAGTGCAGGTGGGATCTTCCTTGGTCAAGGGAAGTACACAGTAGATATCCTGAAGAGATTTGGGATGATGGATTGCAAGGCCATGGCCACACCTATGGCATCGAATCTGAAGCTTCTATGTGATGCTTCATCTGAGCCAATTGATGTCTCTATGTATTGTCAGATGATTGGGTCCTTGATGTACCTAACGAACATGAGACCAGACATTTGCTTTGCTGTGAACACATTGCTCCAGTTCCTGACGGATCTGAGAAGTGTTCACCTGGTTGCTGTAAAGCATGTTCTGAGGTACTTGAAGGGTACAGTGGATTATGGGCTCAAGTATGAAGCGAATAAAAAGTTTAACCTGCAGGGTTATGTTGATTCAGATTGGGCTGGAAGTACTGCAGATAGGAAGAGCACATCTGGGTGCTGCTTTAGTATGGGATCAGATGTGATCTCTTGGTTTAGCAGGAAGCAGTCCTGCGTAGCACTGAGTACAGCTGAGGCAGAGTATGTTGCAGCCTGTTCAGCTAGTTGTGAGGCAGTATGGCTACGGAAGCTACTGTCTGAGTTATTTGATCTCTCTTTGGATGCTACTGGTATCTTCTGTGATAACCAGAGTTGTGTGAAGCTATCCGAGAACCCAGTGTTTCATGACAGGTCGAAACACATAGAGATCAAATATCACTATATCAGGGATATGGTGCAGAGAGGAGCTGTGAAGCTCCTGTATGTTGCGACAGACGAGCAGATTGCAGATGTGCTGACGAAGCCACTAGCCAGGGTGAAGTTTGAGTACTTCAGAGAGAGGCTTTGCGTTCTTCATATCAAGGACACTTCGAGGAAGAAGTGATGGACACATTTGCTGAAGCCATTCCAAGCATGTTGGAAGGAGGATCCTTCACATGGCTGTGGATGTAAGCGCTGGATAATGAGCATCAGGATGATGTTCTGGTTTCTGCTGGATATGATCAGTTGGATCATTTATATGTACGCATCATGTTGGATGCTGGATATGATCAGTTGGATCAAGTGTACGTATTTTTGTATATGCATCATGTTGGATGCTTAGACCATGTATCTGTATATGTATCAGGTGGATACATTGTATGATTAGGTGGATCATGTATGGTGATATGTATCATGTATTTGTATTTGTATCAGGTGGATACATTGTATGATCAGGAGGATCATGTATGATGATATGTATCAGGTAGATACTTGGTATGCATCAGGTGGATGCATTGTATGATCAAGATGATCATGGATGATGAGCTTCAGGATGTTGCTTCAGATGACATGCAGCAGGATGTTGCAATGATGATGATCAGGATGATCATGGATGACGAGCTTCAGGATGTTGCTCCAAATGACATGCAGCAGGATGTTGCAGTGATGATGATCAGGATGATCATGGATGACGAGCTTCAGGATGTTGCTCCAGATGACATGCAGCAAGATGTTGCAGTGATGATGATCAGGATGATCATGGATGACGAGCTTCAGGATGTTGCTCCAAATGACATGCAACAGGATGTTGCAGTGATGATGATCAGGATGATCATGGGTACATCAGGATGATGTATGATGAGTATCAGGTTGATACTCTATGGCCGTGGATCAGGTTATGTAGATGAGCATGTAATCCGGTGCCCTGGGAGATTTGCAGATAGTCTTTCGAGGTTTTGCCTATGGCATGTAATTCGGTGCCCTATGATATCTGGCAAATTCTCTTTCAAGGTTTTTCTCTAGAAGGACATATAATTCGGTGCCCTGGGAGATCTGCAGATAATCTTTCAAGGTTTTGCCTATGGCATGTAATTCGGTGCCTTGGGATATCTGGCAGATGCTCTTTCGAGGTTTTGTCCTATGGCATATAATTCAGTTCTCTGGGAGATCCGATAGGTTGGGCTGTGTGCCCGTAATCATTCCTGGGATGCTCTTGCGAGGTTTTTCCATGACCACATGTAATTCGTTGCCCTGGGAGATCCTATAGGTAGAGCTGTGTGCTCGTAACAACCTAGGATGCTCTTGCGAGGTTTTGTGGTGAGGTCACATGTAATTCGTTGCCCTGGGAGATCCTATAGGTAGAGCTGTGTGCTCGTAACAGCCTGGGATGCTCTTTCGAGGTTTTGTGACGCACGTAATAAGTCCTGAGGATTCCACAGTATGGCCAGTGATGATGAATACCTACAGGTGGTGGGCCTACATCCATTATGAAAAAGGACTGGCTTTGTAGAACTTCCTATGACGAGTAGAGTCAGAGATTGGTTGAGATAGCAGCAGCAGTGACGATGATGATGACGATGCATTGATGATGATGATCCAGAGAAGAAGACTTGTCTAGCAGATCTGTGTCGAGAAATACCTTCCTAGTTAAGAGGGAGTGTTGATGTATATGTAACTTCGGAATGTATTTCATATGTGTATTTTATATATATTTATTGTACCCTTATAAGAGATGTGTTATTCCTCTATAAGGAAGTGTCGTCATGTGGATTGACAAGTGTCGCAAGTGTGTGTACTTGCCGATGGGTTATTAGACCACCATGCGGGGTCGGCCCGGAATTATATATAATATAATGTGGATGTATCTAACTAGACAAGTCGGCCCCATAAGGTCACTGGGCAAAAAGGTGAGTATAAATAGAGATAGGAGATCTCTATTTTACTCACTCGGAAAAGTAACTCACTCTCACTCTCAGAAGTGGCGCACTAGTGAGGAAGAGGAGGATCATCTGCTAGGAGACTATCTCAGTGTTATTTGGTTGTATTTTGGTTGAGCCATTGCTCTCTCTATCTCTGAGGAAGTTGTGGGGTTTTTCACCTTAGGGTTTTCCCCACGGAAACTCTGTGTCTCTTGTCTCTTATGCTTTTGATTCTTGTGATGCTTGTCATATTGTGATTGTCATGCATTGATATACTGTATATGTTATTCTCTCAGCAAAGATCCTAGAGTATTGCGAATTAATGCTCAAAATTTAACAAGAGCCCAACGATGATGATGACCCCAGGGCTACGTATGTACCAGAATCCGAGGGTAGTCGTAGTGTTGTGGCACCGGATATACCGTCGGACAATTTTTAGCAACCATTAAAGATAAAGAAGGTGAACATTGGGTCGGAGGAAAACCTCAAGTTCGCACGCATTGGCGACTACTGGGATGAGTCGACCTGGGAAGATGACTGACTTACTGCATGAGTTTTAGGATTTGTTTCCAACGAAATTATCAAAGATGACGGGAATTTTTGGTGACCTAGGGGAGATGAAGATCCCCCTAAAACCCGATGCGAAGGCGGTTAATCAATGGCCGTATCGATTGAACCTGAGATACAAGGAACACGTGCAAGCCAATTTTGAAAGAATGCTAGAGGCAGGCATCATAGAACCAGTAGAAGAATCAGAATGGGTTAGTCCAATGGTTGTCCAGGACAAGAAAATCGGTGAAGTACGAATGTATGTCGACCTATGGAAGCTGAATGATGCCTGCCTACATGATCCGTTCCCAACCCCATTTACAGATGAGGTGCTCGAAGGAGTAGCAGGTCAGGAGATCTATTCTTTTACAGACAGATTTTTAGGCTACCACCAAATCAATATTGCGAAAGGAGATCGACACAAGAATATGGTTGTCACATAGTGGGGATGCATCCAGTACATAATGATGCCATTTGGATTAAAGAATGCCCTTGCAATCTTTTCCAAAATAGTGGTAGCAGCCTTCAAAGACTATATTCATAAATTCCTCGCTGTTTACATGGATGATTGGACGGTATATGGATTAGTCAAGGATCATGTCGCGAACTTAAGACTGATGCTAGAATGCTATCGACAACACCAAATTTCCCTGAACCTCAAGAAGTATATCTTTTGTGCTCCGTTCAGCATACTATTAGGACACATTGTCTGTAGAGAAGGAATGTTGGTAGATCCAGCGAATATAGTCATCATTGTCGACCTACCACCACCAACGATGGCTAAACAACTACGAGCGACATTGGGACACACAGGTTATTATAGGAAATTCATTCGAGGATATGCAGTTATCACAAAACCCATGGAGAAGTTACTAAAGAAAGCTACTAAGTTTGAATGGACCAAGGAATGCCAGAAAAAGCTTGGACATATTCAAAGAGAAGATGGTCACAGCACCAATCCTCGCATTTCCGGATTGGACAAAGGAATTTCATGTACACGTTGATGTGTCATCAGTTGCACTTGGCGTTATCTTGGCCCAACCAGGAACCGACGACATTGACCACCCGATAGCATTCGCCAATAGAAAAATGTCTACTGCGGAGAGGAACTATACGATCACTAAGCAGGAAGGGCTGACGATGGTCTATGCTTTGTAGAAATTCAGGCATTACCTCTTGGGGGGACCTGGTAAGTTGCAAATGCATTGGTTGGGACCATATGTGATCGCTTTTATCACCAACGTAGGCGCAGTATAGCTACAGAGTCTGGATGGAGTACTGTTACCTGAATTAGTCAATGGGAATAGGCTGAAGCCCTATCACCATGATCTGACGAATAATAGATGAGGACCGATGCAAAAAAAAAATTAAAAAAATGGTAGGATGCTAGGTGGCAGGATGACTCACCAGAAGGAAGAGAGTGTGCAAGTGAGAGTGTTTGTATCGCAGTTTGGGTTGTGATAGTTGTAGGGTCACGAACCTGTCAAATCAACAATCATTCTCGACTGTTAGCAGATGGAACTTTTTCAGATGATTAACCATTTTGGCAGGTATGATCGCAGAACCAGACATGTTTGGCACATGGAAATACACAGTGGCAGCATGACAGGTGGCACCATGGGTAACCATTCACACAAAGGGAAGTATGGTCACCAATCACGCATGTAGGAAGTCTGGTCTCAACATGTAGGAAATGAATGATGGCAGAATTGACATATCAGGAGAACAGATTTGCGAATGATTTTGGAAGCAGGTGTCTTGAAAGATGAAATGCATAAATATAGACACCAGAGGCTAAGAAGAGCTAAGTGGAATTTACCAGACGAGATAAATACATGGTGTGAGTAGGTTAGGTAATTGGATAAGCTAGGAATTCCAAGTAGGTTGGGAAATGATCCATTTCATTTCGTGTGGTAGCACACCAGGTGCGCCGTGGGCCCGAACGACGAGTGTGCATGAGCGCCTTGAGCAGGAAGAGGCGTGGGCACTTGGGTGTCACAGAGGTGAAGTTTCATCCGAGATGTCTAGGTATGTGGTAGTTGTTCGAAGCTTCTTGGTCCTGGTGACCACCAAAATGACAGGGGCGGTAGCCCCCTGGCCCCGTTAGGAAGCACTACAAGGTGTGAAATAGATGTGCCAGAGCAGTCGGCCTGTTTCCCACCTTGGCGACATCGATGAATTTCTCCCCAGTCTGGAACGAACATAGATAAAATCAATAGACTTTGAAGAGGTAGATGATCAAGGTTTCGAGAGACTGGAGGATGAGTTCAAGAAGTACATGACAGTGAACCAACGATCGACGGATGTAAAGGAGAAGTACACAACAATGAGCTCCAGACGGTAAGAACAACTTCAGAAACAAAACACAGTGAAGCATGGGTACAACTAGCAGTGTCAGGTTGAGGTGGCTCAGGACGAGCCACAAGTTTGTGTTGGGGTCCTGTTGGCACGGGATAGATCCACAGGAAGTGCAGAAGCCGATAGGTGCGAAAGGGTCATTCCGTGAAAGAAGGATCATTCGCGGTATTCATGGGAGTGCAAGAATTATTAGATTAGTTGAGTCGGTCATGTGGACCATTTTGTAATAAGATAAAAGAATATAAATTGAGTAGGATTGTAAGCCTAAGGGCATCGAAGTTTTGGAGATTGATCCTATCTTTTGGGTTTTGGCTTTGTATCCGCAACATGATGTATTGACGGTTTCTGCAGGGTTAATTCCGCAGGTTTGATGAATGAATGGAGATGTTTGGTTAGGACATGAATTCTGTCTTTTTGCAATGACGTGATGATGAATAATGTGTTTTGTGAATGTTTCTGTTGATTAATGCGAATTTGTTGTAATGCTAATCTAAATAAGTATGTCGAGTATGTTGTTCTGAATGTTTGTTAGAAACTGCGAATGACTTAAGATACGAATAATAAGTTAATGGTATGTTATCAATGTTATAATCTATGGTTAGTGCGAAGGTAATGTGCACATATCCCTACATCACTGTGGAAAATTAGTTCTAGCAGCCCCCTTATCCACCTCGGGTGAGACTGCACTTGCCCTGCAAGTGGTACTGGGAAGGGTTACACCTTTCCGGGTCGGTGTATAAGGGAGTTTCGGTTGATAGTTTGTTGGAGACAGTGCAGAGTGAACCCCTGTCGATAGACGTTGTGTCAACAATCTGCGTCATCCATGTGGATTGTGGAAGGTCTTTTGGTGAAGAAGTTGGGTTTCCACATTTCCGCATCCACAATGTGGATTGCGGATTGTGGAAGGTCGTTTGGAATGGTAACTTGCGGTTCCGCATTTCGGAATATGACAATGCGGATTGCGGATTGTGGAATGCGGATTGTGGATTTCGTATTGTGGATTGTGGAATGTGGATTGAAGATTGCGGAATGCGGATTGCGGATTTCACAAGTGCGGATTGCATAACGCAGATTGCGGATCGCAATGGTGAATTGCGGATCCGAGCCCATTGCAGCTGTGTGTAGTTTTGGAAGTAGAGAAGAAAAAAAAAGTAATGTAGGATATTCGGTGGCCTTTGAAGGCCAGAAGGGAGGTCTGGGGAAATTACAAAGTGGTATCAGAGCTTCAATTACAACACTGGGGCTGCTAGGGCCAAACCGTGGAAGAGATCGCACACAAGGAAACGCCTATGGAACTATTTTTAACCTAACAAAACTCTTATTTATTAACTGTTTAATGATTAATTTCTAGGTTGTATGAATGCTTCAAGTCCTATGCTATCTAATAAACATTTATATCATGCACAGTGAGTGCAAGAGGTATAGTTGAATCGTACAACAAGGTTGCGTACCAGAAAGAAAAAATGGTGACCGTTAACAATGCACAGGATCCCTATGAGCCTAGGGAAGACATGCTAGGGGAAAACACGTAGGAAGAGCATGCTAAAACAATGTCTAATGGAAGAAGGGAGTGGGTGACTCCCTAGAACATGGTCGAGACCATGGTAAGTTTCAATGAGAGGATGATAAAGGCTCAGGAAGAGCTGCACCAACTCAATGCAACCATTCTATAGAGCCTCAATGACATGCATCAGAAGGTAAATATGGGGTCCAACCCAAGTAATATGGGCATAGAAGAAAGGAATGCAATTAGTCACTCTAGAGGATGTTCTAGGCAGAGGACTCCAAGCCATAGAAGAGGTTTTGTGAGCAGAAGTTACAAGAAACCCTCTTTGGGATCTCCTTCCAGCAGGTCAGAACACTCCAGAGACTCTCAAAGAAGTCCAAGGCACACTTACAACCAAACTGAGAAAAGAAGGAAGTCCATAGGGATCCCATAAGGAGAATTTAGGAAAGTGAGACCTCCTACCTTTGATGGAGAAATAAAGAAAGGCCAAGAGGCAGAGGCATGGCTACTTGGAATGAAAAAGTACTTCAAAATGCATGATTCTTCATAAAGTGAGAAGGCTAGGGTTTCCATTTACAATATGAATGGAAGAGCATCCATTTGGTGGGAATATCTCATGAAAGTGAAGAGAACCAGTGAAATAAGGATCATCTGGGAATGGTTTAAAAGATACTTCAAGGAGAAATACCTATCAGCCAGGTATTATGACAACAAGAGAAAGGAGTTCAATGAACTCAGGTTGGGGAAAAATTCTATGGAAGAACATGTTCACAAATTCTTGGAATTGTTAAGGTATGTAGACTACATCAAGAATGAAAGGGTGAAGATTCAGTGTATCCTTGGAAGCCTACCACATAACTACAGGGATAGGATTGAGTTCATCCATCCACCAAGTTTGGATGAAGCCATTAGAATGGCCATGCTCTATTATGAGCATAATAAAGGAAGGACAAATACCCAACCAACATGGAAAGGAAATCCCAAAGGAGGATTTCAACCAAGGAGAAGTGGCTTCAAGCCACCCTTCAAGAATCAGTCTAGAAAATTTCCACAGGAACAACCAGTAGGAAGTGGATTCAAACCAACGGTAACAACAGAGAAAACATCAAAAGAACCCATTCAGTGTGGGGGTGTGGAGACAACCACATGCTTAGAGATTTCCCAAATTGAAGAGGGAATCCATGAAGCTTGCACAACATGAGAGAAGCAACCACGGTAGAAGATATGGCCAGAGCCACACCTCGAATCTATGTGGCACTGGATGATCACCAGGAAGACCACCAATTAGCAGTGGTAGAAGCTAAAGGTAAGATTGCTAAGAAATCTATTTTTGTTTTAATTGATCCGAGATCCACTCATAGTTATGTGTCCCCTAAAGTGATTGAAAGTTGTTCATTGGGTAAAGTGAAACATAGTAAGCCTTGGCTAGTTCCACTAGCCACTGGGACCAAGAGAAAGGTGAGTGAAGTAGTGGTGGAATGTTCTGTAGAGCTGAATGGACTTCCCACCAAGGTAAAATTGAATGTACTACCCTTAGGATCTTATGATTCCTTGATAGGAATGGATTGGTTGGAGAAGCATAGAGCCAAACTTGACTTATACAAGAAGGTACTTGAGTGTATTGATGATGAAGGAAGACCAAGGTTGGTTAAAGGAATTCCAAAACAAGTTTCAGTAAGGAAGATTTCAGCCTTACAGCTAAGAAAGTTCTATAAAAAAGGCTGTCAATTATATGTTGTACATATATCAGGTTCAACAGAAGATAAGGGACCAAATTTAGAATAATTCTAGCTGTTACAGGAGTTCCAAGATGTATTCCCATATGAAGCACCAGGACTACCACCCAAGAGGGACATTGATTTATCAATTAACCTTGTTCCAGGAGCAACACCAAGCTCCAAAGCCCCTTATAGAATAAGCACACCTAAGCTGATAGAACTAAAAATGCAGCTGCAAGAATTAATGGAAAAAGAGTATATCAGACCTAGTGTATCTCCTTTGGGTACACCTATGTTGTTTGTTGAGAAGAAGGATGGGACTTTAAGACTATGTATAGATTACAGGAAACTAAACAAGGTAACAATCAAGAACAAGTATCCATTGCCAATAATTGATGACCTGTTTGATCAGATGAAGGAGGCTAAAGTATTTTCCAAGATTGAATTGAGGTCTGGCTACCATCAAGTGAGGATAAAGGATGAAGACATTCACAAAACAAATTTCCGAACTAGATATGGCCACTCTGAATTCACGGTGGTGCCGTTTGGTCTCACCAATGCACCTACTACTTTCATGTGTCTCATGAACAATGTCTTTAGAAAATACTTGGACAAGTTTGTAATTGTATTTTTGGATGACATTCTGGTGTATTCAAGGAATGAAGAAGAGCATACTGAACATTTGAGGATGGTACTGCAAGTCCTTAGAGAACACCAACTGTATGCAATGTTAAGCAAGTGTGGCTTCTATCAGTAGAAGGTACAAAATTTGGGTCATATTATTTTAGCAGAAGGTATTGCAATAGATCCAAAGAATATTGAGGCCATAATGGATTGGCCTACTCCGAGAAATGTTGTAGATGTAAGATCTTTTATGGGCCTTGCAGGCTATGTTTGCGTAGGTAACTAATCTAAAGGTTTTCCAATATAGACCCAGTTTCTTTGCGGTTTTGGCTTTAACCAACAAAACCCCTTTTCACCGGCCCTTTCGGCAACAACCTATGCATAGGTTGAGGTCTCACCCGAGGCGAAGCTATGGGGGTGTTGAGGGAATCAAGTTTCCACAGTAGTGTGATGAGTTGATCGGGAAAAATACGCTGTGCAACACATTACTGGCTCATGCTGCAGTCTGATTGCCACACAACGATTGTATTTGTCACGGGTTGACACTTCTACCAGTTACAATATTGCGCACCGAACGCCTCCACGGACTGCGCGGGTCAGTTTAACTCACTCGATGGAAAAACGCAACCAAATTATGTGCTTCCACTTCGAATG
The DNA here is from genome assembly GCA_027924585.1 of Larix kaempferi. NCBI lineage: Eukaryota > Viridiplantae > Streptophyta > Pinopsida > Pinales > Pinaceae > Larix > Larix kaempferi. Next base: position 45,542,368 of record BSBM01000372.1, on the reverse strand, counting down.
TAATGGTATTAAGGGTTCACTTAGCACTTACTCATTCAATTATTTCCATCGATTACTTAGCCTTATACTTGATATAGTCAAACCAAATATCATCCCTGCACACTTTCAGTGTTATGCATTACCAGAATTATATAACTCAGTCTTTTACATGCACATATGCTTATTCACGATTTCTACATTCGTAGGTTTAGAACATTTGCATTCATCAATCATCCATTCATGAAATACTTAACATATCATTCCCATCTTTCTCTTATGGAAAATACATATAAAAGCATTAACAACCCATTTGATAACTGAGAATTCAAGCACTCATAGTAAGCAAACAAATAGTGCAAAGTATAAACACATAGACAGTCTCACTACACCGGATTTAACATGGTTCACCCCCTAGATGGAGGCTACGTCCACAAGGACTGTTGTTAAGTTAGTCTTCGGGAAGGGTACAACAGTTCTTAGTCTGCGCACTCAGCTGCAGAATCTCTTCTCTCTCAGATAGGTCTCTGTGCACTCAGCTGCAGAGCCTTTACAATAGCACTAAGCTTAAAAGATGCAACAATATTCAAGCTTAACAAAATTGAAGAGTTAACCCTTTCCCATACAAAAATTCCCTATTTATAGATCATGCCCATAGGTCATGTCTTTAAAATTCATAAGCAAAAACCCTTAGGTTTACAAAATATGGCATGGCTAACTGCTAGCTTGACTGTCGTCGTTGACAGCTTGCTCTGTTTGCTCCAGGCCGTCCTGCTAGGCCACTTGTGGCTCACACACTCTTCTGATAGCCGCAGTCCTCAAAATGGTCACACTACATCATGGCCTATCCTTTTCTGCTTCTTCCGCTTTCCTATTGCCGTCGATGTAGTGGCCTATCTTCTCAACTGCTTGCCGCCACTCTTCCCGATAGGTCGCTTTCTCCTGCCTTCACCCGGATCTTTACCAAAAGTAGGTCACTTCCTCGTCCAACCTTTACTTATATGTTCTTATCAAAATTAGCTGCTGCGCGGGTCCTGCACATCACCATAGTTGCGCACTTAACAATGTCGTGCTTTTCTACTGCATAGCTCAAAATCGTGTTTCAACAAAATGGTACCCACTTGGGCCGCGCCCAACAGGCCCCTAACACCTACTTGTGGCTCGACCCGAGCCACTTCAGTCCAGCTATTCCATCTGTCCTTTCTTTGAAATTCTCGCCCTTGCACTTAATTCTTCCATGGTTGCACTCAACTGTGAAACTACCTGTTTTACTTCCTTCCCGCACTCTTTCACTTTATCGACCACTTCTTGTGAGGCAAGTTCCAGCGTCTCTTCCTTGACACAGTTTTTCGATGTCCGAAGCTCTTGCAATTTTGCCTTAATGTCATCGGTCAAGGTAAGTGCTTCTTCCATTAGTGGCTGCACTCTCGCAGAGGTTTCAACTTCTTTTTCCCTCAAGGCCTCGAGTTCCCTCCTTAATGCCTTGGTCTACTCGAAGGCCGCCCTCTTCTGGTGGACCGGTAAGTCCTTCATCGACGCATCTGTGGCATCCAAATCTTGTTGCTTTTGCTTTCTCTCCTCGTGGATATTCTGCAACTCTGGACTTTCTTGTAGTACGTTCCACACATTGGAGACATTGTTTGCCAAGATATGGCGTTGCGCTACTGCTGCGCAGATGCTTTGCATGGAATCCCTTATTGCTTCTGCTCTTCTTTCCTCTTCTTGCTTATTTTTATCAACTGGCTTCCGTGCTGCTAGCTCAGCTATTTCTTCCTGGTGGGAAACCTTTATCCCTTCAACTTCATCTTTGTGGGAGATTTCCAGGTCCCTCATCTGTTCCTGTAAACTGCTCACAGCAGCACCTATCTGGAGGATGGCTGCTTCTATCTCTGGCTCTTCTTTGACTACGGGGAACTTTGTGCAGATAGCCGACATTGCTCCTCTGATCCTGTGCTATTTTCCCTGCATGCGTTGAAGCTGCTTATCCTTCTACTGACATTCACTTTGGAGTTTCATGTAGTCATCCATATGACAGCGCTGGTTATGCGAGACGACATCTCGCTCATGTAGCTCATGGGATATCTCGGTGTCTAGTTGGTGTAGTCCTTCTGGTGGTAGCAAAACTACATTAAGTTCCAAGTGTGCGAGCAGCCTCGCACTCTCTTTCATTTCATCAGTTGGATACAAAATTGACAATGGCGCGATCTTAACTAACCACGTTCTTGGGGTGAAGGCTGGTGGCCTGCGCATCTTCTCGCTTGATTCTCCAAGATCAATACTCTGGGATGATCCCCAAACCATATCTAGATGGACTTGTTCCATCCTCAAGACCAAGCTGCTCAACTTATTAATTTTTTCTTGGACCTGTGCCTTGTCAAGCTCGTTGCAATTTCCCTTAAATGCAGGCACATCCTCCAGATGCGCAGCTGTCTGCGATGGTATCATTTCATAGTCATCATCATGCAATATTCTATCTAGTGGCTGCCTCGTAGCCTTAGGCTTCTTCTTTTGTTGCGTCCGAGGGCTTCTAGTGCCCAACTCTTTTCTCTTCTCGCTAACTTGTGGCTCCTTTCCTGTTTCGCTTGCTTGCCGAGCAGGGTGCGAAGTTGATGCGCTTTGGACTTCCGGATCTTTGTCCTCTTTGTTTTCTTCTTCTTCCTCATCTGATGGAGTGATGACCAATTCTGGTGCATGTTCTTTCCATTTGTCAAGCCAATCCTCAATAATGAGTTCAATCATTGGGATGCCTAGCTGATACTATTCCTCACACCATTTTTCTGCATTCAGGTGCGGCTGAATAAAAATTGAATGTGGCTCGGCTTCAAAAAGAAAGAATGGCTTATACTGGGTTGTCACGTCTCTTGTGATTCTCGGGGTCTTCTCAATCACGGTGCGTAGCTACTCCAAGAAAGTGAATAATTGTAGATTATTAAGCCTCTTCTTCTCTATATTTGTAGATGACCACATGTTTGCAAACCGCATTGTGCGACAATCATCCTGCGCTACCAGTAGGCCGTTCTGATGGTTGGGTTTTTTCCACCCCACAAAAATGATAAGGACCAAAATCTAATTAAAATAGAAGGGGAACCCTTTATCTTGGACATCCTGGATATCCAATAAAAATTCATTCAGTAGAAAGTTCGCCCAATTGTATTCATGGCCATCCATAGCTTTCGCAGCTAAGGCTACCACCAAAGATGATACCTGCACTGACCTAGATTTTTGTAGAAGTATTCCTACCAATAGTTGAATTGTGAACCGCAGAGGTTCATTTAGAATGGGGCCAGTCTCATAAACTCTGCTTCCTCTAGACAAATTAAACCTGCTTTTGATGCCCTCGGCTAGTTCTTGATCATCCTTCTTTCCCACAAACTCTTTGGAAGGGTCGTCACCCTTCTTGCTCAAGCCCGTGATTCTAGCTATGAGATCCACAGTGATATTGACTTTAAAATATAACCATATATACCCCTGGTGCATGCAGGAAAGCAGAGTACGCACGACGACTTTGTATTCCTTGCTACTCCCAAAATGTGGGATGCGTAGTAGGTTAAGCAGGCCCGCTCGGTATAGCGGGACTGCCCAGTCCATAGGCACAACTTCTGCCTTGTTCGTTGCTGGATTGTTTACGTTGTACATATATCTATCAGCCTGCAAATGAGGAAATTTCTCTGCATCATTCAAATTAAAATCAGTCAGCTTGCATTCCATGATCTTACCCAACAGATCATCTCTCTGTCACACACGCTTCGCTATTGGAAGCATTGGGACTCCATATCGTGGGATCTTTTGTAGATGCAGATCCAGGGCATCACTCTTCCTTGGGATGATATGTTCAAGAATAACCCATACTAGTGTAGGTGGGTTCCCTTGCGGAACTTGCTTTGGTGTAACTGGTGACTCTGGTTTCTACGGTGCTGCTACCAGTTGCTTATCTTTCTTTTGCTGTGATTTTGGCTAGTTGGGCTTCGAGCTTTGAGATGGTGCTGGTTTTTCTGCTATAGATTTCTTTTGTGGAGACTTCATGTCTCCGCTTATACCAGAACATCTGAATGCACCCAAAATCTCTTCTAAGTTCAGCTCGTCGGACATAAATGCAACGGATATCAGTGTTCTTGCTACTTCGGCTCTTAAGCTCTTCACACTTGATAAAATTTGAAATTCATGACAGATTTGCATAAGGGTGAGTGTATGAATATTTCTAGGATCACGCCCTAATGTTGAGGCCGTTAATGAATCGCTCGGGAATTAAATGTTACAACAGCTTAGAAAACCTGTATAGATCTCCGTCTAATGTGATATTGAATGCACCAGGAATGACTAGATTAGGCATTAAGTGCTAGTCCCATGGGATGAGATTCCGCCAGATCATTGATCTCTTTCCTCCGTTCTTTACGTCGTGTCTTGTAAAATTCCTTTAATTGGTGGGGTGGAACGGTACTGCCAAGCTGTCTGAAAATCGATCAAAATTTAAATGCCAAATTCGTCGGGCAGATCCCATTATGATCTTGGTCACTTTAGTCTTTATGATGCTCTCTTGGATAGGGTTTTCCATAAATGTGTGATTTGGCTGGTGGCGTCCTTTTGATTAACGATTTAATACCCGACTGATAACTGTCACGGTCATCTTTTCTTGTCATGACCTGCTGGTGAGCTCCTAATATGGATGCCTAATGAGGGCAGCTTATACCAAGAGCCTACTTTAAATGTCAACCCGAGGAATGTACAAACTTGAGAGATGCATGCACTGTCTGTGCTTTTTATAGGATAATCTCTTGTCACAGTTAAAGGGCGGTATCGATGTTCTATAGATTGTCTACTAAATGTGAAGTTTGTCTGCTTAATGTGAAAACTGATTATGCTACGAAATTGAATACTGGAAAGCAATGAATCTGATTAAAAGAATTAGAGTGCTGAAAGTAGTAAATATGTTCTGAGAAGTAAAGCAGGGAATCTATTCTAAGTAATTAAAATGCTGAAGTAATTAGATGCTGATCTGTTCTAAGAAATAAAGATATAAAGACAGTAAATCTATTTGAAATAATTAAACTGCTGAAATAACTAAATGCTGAGAATGAAAATACCATAACAGATCTATTTTACTATTGGGTAAATGAAGTCTGTAACTACTGTCTGCGCACACAATTTGATTCTTGATCTATCTTATTCTACCAATCTAGAATTGAAATACGATCATTCTATGCTTACCCATCTTCTACTAAGAATTTAAAAGAAACTAATCACGATGACAAACTACAGTGAACTCCATATCTAACCATGACTTTGAAAGCTAAGCTCTTACACATGTAATCGTGGATGAAAATATGCATTGCAAGAAAGAACCTACATGCCTACTGAAATCGTTTTCCTGTACTACGGAATGCATTCTAAACTACTACAGAAAAAAATGACTCATTCAATGCTACCATATATCATAGAACTGTTCATCAATGTAAAACGCATACTTGGAAAAATACCTGCAAATAGGAATCTCCTGACCTACGTGTTGGAGGGGCCCTCCCCAACCCGTACTCAGGAGAGAATAAAAACTCAGAAATGCTTGCTGGAATTAATCATCAATCTTCATTAATATGTAAAATCCAGGTCAAAATAGAAGTCTGTACTTCAGTATCTCAATAGTGCAGAAAACGTTAACAATAATGTCTTTCACAATAATAACAGCAAAGACCTCTCGCTACCCAAGAGGTCCATATTTATACGATTTAACTCTAATCCTAACTGATTGTCTAAGTGCCGATTCATCTTGAAAGTGGGAGTGTGTCCCCTATAAATCAGGAAACAGAGCGTCGAACTTGTGGTGATCCTTTAGTCTTCTACGCATCCTTCCTTTAATAAACCTGAACCTGCTCAATCATGATTGGTTTCCATATAATCAGTTTAATTGATACGCATTCTAACATACAAGATTAATCATAAAACCAATTTCATTAAATCATTAAAGTAAAACACTTTTCCCACAATTGAGTGCATTTCGTTACCATTGCTTGAGCTGGACCGTGGAAAAAGGGTTATCAAAATACCTGAAAAATGGACCCATCATTCTCTCCCCTACTTGAAGGATTCACCCATCCTTGGGTGACCTGTTCCTTTCGTCGATGACCTCCCTGATATCCCATGTTGCCACCTTAGGTGCCCCTGCCTGTATGAGATACCCAAAATTCTGATCCTCCCTGGCCCATGCCTTCCTCTCCTTCTCTTCATTAATCTATTCTTTGAGGACTGGGAAAAGAAAGAATGGAGGATTCAATCTCATCCCAATCCACCTTAGTTGGTTTGTTGCCAGGGATTCTTTATAGAGTATGGTTTTGAAGAGAGCATCCTTAAGCCTGAGGGGAGAGTGGAGTTCTCTTCGTTTTAGATCATTTTCCACCCTACTCCACCTTTCCTTTATGGACTCATCAACTTCCTTTTGCGTGCTGCAGAGTGTAATGTCGAAGTGACTCACCGCTTCCTATTGTTTTGCGAGGAGAATGGGTATCAGCTCCTCGTCCTGAGTGAGGATCCCGTGATTATAAATTATTCGCTCAGGGTGAGTGGGCTCAGGTCTGATCATTAATGGAGTTTTCCATTTGGATGCCACATAGAGATGATAGTCCTGGGCTTGCTCAATTTCGTGGTTCATCCACAAACACAATGCCCTTAACTGGAAATCACCCACATATGGGTTTGGTGACCAGTTGGGCGAGCCAGAAACTACGAAATTGTGCAAGAAGAATTCACTCAATCGATCTTTCTCCATCTCTGTGGAGTTCAATGATGCATCCATAAATTCCTTAGGAGTGCTTACCTCTATAGGGAGATCTTTCTTCAATCTCTGAAGATGGAATTTGCCCAATTTTTCTTGTAAATAAACTGCATAGACTGCCGATGGTGGTCTGAGGTCACACATTCTCTCATATATGCTGATAGTAGTGGCAAGAACATCCTTAATTTTGATAATTTCTTGGTCCTTCCTTGCCAATTTGCTTTGTGCTTCGGCCAAATTTTCTTGCAGCTCTAAATTCTTCTATTCGGCCAGCCAAAGCTTTTCTGCATGGTACATCTTTAGGATTTGTGTCTTCTCGGCTGAGAATGGGGGAGGTTTGGCCTGGCTTCCTGTCCGGATTATTAATGTTTCCAACTCATTTCTGAGCCTTTCTAATTCTGCTCGTGCTTCAGCGAGCTGGGAAATGACCTCAGGGTCTTCATTACGTTCTGGATGGTTTTCCTGAAAGTTACCTTGCTCCTGTAAGCTCTGCCCTTCTCCTTTATCCATCTCTTCTTTCGTATCCTATTTTTCCTCTTCATTCCCTTTCTCTTCTTCATCCTCTTCTTCTTTTTCTTCTTCGTCCTCTTCTTCATCCGTAGTGGGATCCTTTTGATCTATAAAAGGATCAATGTCATCATCAGACACATTGGTAATCAGGGGGCTGGGTTCCCTTTCCTTCTCCTTGGAGACTCAGATTTTAGATACCTGTGTGAATCTCTTGCTGCGCCTCTTCGACCCCTGACTACTGGTAGGAATATCTGGGTCTGATTTTGGGGAATCCTCTTTGGAGTGTTTTATTTTGACCAAGGTGTCGGCCACACTGTCCAAGTCGATTTTTTGTTTTTCCCCTGATACAGAGGTGGTCTTACTTTTTGATTCAGGTGGCAAGGGCGTAGTCCTCATTCTCTGAACGTCCTCAGTAGATACCACAATGAAATCCTCCCAGGAGAGCTTTGGAATCTGAGCTTTTAGCTCCTCAACAAATATTAGTTTGATTAGCCCATGATGGGCCAAAGCATCGTCTTTTCCCTTAGCCACCTTCCTGCTCATCTCTGCTAGTGATTGGAGCAGGAAAAATGGAATGCTAATATTGTTGTTTGATGAAATGTGACTTTTGTGCCTGAGAAGCTCTAAAATACGAAAATGGAAAATGGGAACTGTTATCACACCATAGTAGCAGGGCTACTATTCTTGTACAACAGATATCTGCACATTCCAGAGCTTCCAGTATTCTAGAGCATGGCTATATATTTTGGATCACTCATGATCAACAGTATATTATTCAGATTTATGTATGACCTTGTGTCAAGGCTGAGCCTTGAGAGTTCAGATTTGATGACCGATGTGACCCTGTATCCCATACAGTTTCAGTTCAGTGCTTAGAGATGTATTGCAGCAGTGTTTCAGATGATACATGATGATTATTATTATGATGATGTTGTATGATCTATGGATATGTTATCACTGACTGTGGATTATTATCTTGTTGATTTAGTCATGATTACAGCATGTGCTTGGTATATTATTCCTGATGTGGCAAACTGTTTAAATGAACTATAAATCATAAAATGGACAATTGCTTGCACATTTAGGTCATTTAACAAAACCCATTGGTTTTTCACCTTACATAGATATGGTCTTTCCCGACACCAGTTGTCTGCTAGTGTAGGCTCCACATCCACTTGACTCCATCCATACATGACCTTCCTATTTGACTTTAGACCTTGACCTGTCTCATTTGACTTTTTGATACCGAGGACTTCCCCATTTTTCTACCTCTGTGTTTGGCTGCATCCCTGTTTATTCAGTGTCTCGGCTCTGAGTTGGTGACAAAACTTGCCTTTGGTGAGTTGGATTGTAGGCCTAAATCATTCTGGTCGGTTGTCCCGATGTTTGGCATTGGCTCGAACTCCCCCTAGTCACTTGAGATGTTGTTGGCTAAAACTGAAAGCTCATGTTCTACCTATGGAAACTTAAAAAATTCGCCCATGGAAATAAAAAAAAGGGGCAAGAGCGATGAACAGCTAAAAATACTCCTCGAAGAGTATAAGAAAGGTCCAAAAAGCAATGGTTCTTAAAAGCTATATCTAAACAATTGCTGACCTTATAAATATTTGAAAAACATGCCCTGGATGCAAGCTGCAACTAGTTGTGCTTCTCAGCACATCTGAAATCCAAAGGGTTATGTAGGCCAAAAAGGCCATGGAATAAAATGGAATGATCCTAATGAACCTGGATCAACTTGATGTAGACATGATGCCTAAGTTGAATAAGCACTCTCTAAACAACTTATCCATTTGTGAGACACAGCCATCCCCCGTGTTCTTTTGTCCAGCACAGAGTTTGTAGCTTTCCCCTTTCTCCCAGTCCAAAGTATTTTTGAGTTAAGTTAGACAAGTTAACCCCTTGGCCCAACCTTATTCCTAGCCTTCATCCTTCACTAGCAGTTTGACCATGTCCAATGGGTGAGTTTGTCATTTGAACTATTGTGCAAGTGATTTTATATAACAACGGAATATGCTAACTTGATTAATGCCACTGAATGGATCTTATACTTTGAGCTAGGCTGTGAAAATGATTAGAGAAGCATGTCTTAGTCTACTGATGTGATTTATCCTTGGTTATATTTTCTTGGGATCCGTGATGATCTGTACCATATATATGTGCTTATTGATGGTGATTCATGGTCCCACATGCTTGATGATGATATCATATGATGGACATATGATGCAGATCATGATTGATCCAGTTCAACAGGTTTTATTACTACTTCAGATCAGCAGATTATACATTGTCCATATATGGTGGACCCTACAGCTGGCCCATTAGGGAAACCCATGGTGTATGAGTACACATTTCTAGTGGATTTGGGTCTTCTGGATCCAATGAGACACTTATCTTTCAGTTCCGAGCACTTCTGACAGTGATTGATGCAGTTTTACACTTGTTGACCAGATTTGGGGCTGATTTCCCAGCCTGAGCAGCAGGGGTTCCGAGAGGCCAGTTCACCTAGGGCGTTGATGATGGAGGGGGTGGTCCAGCCACTTGTTTTTACCATTTACCCCCCCTTCTGGAGAGCCTGGTGGGCTCAGATGGACAGCGCTAGCACCCTAGGAGGCAGTTTTGGCACTTTCACAGTTCCCGAGGCAGTTAAAAAATGGGATAAAGTGGTCACTGAGGAAATCGATTTGGGCAATTGAGGCAAGGTTTTGGCATTTGGTTTTCACTGAGGTCTTCCAGGGTGGCATCACTACCTTCCAGTCAGTTTTCACCATGTGGGTATGCCCAGATTGATCACAGGAGGACATTTACTGCTTGACTGTCATGGATTCTGAGGACAGTCTTGGTCATTTACATTATTTTGGACATATTTTATTATTTTATTGTGCCTTGGGGATGAGCTAGTAAGGATTGATGCCTCCTAGCCCCACCATGAGCTTATATTGTCATGTCCTAGTCACCATGAGGTGGATTTTGGTACTTATGTTTCTCTAGTGGATGACGTCACCCTCTTATTGTACCATTTAGTGGGGGCATTATTGTTATATTGAGTGATCCATGTGATATATTGTTATGGGTCATCTTAGCCATTGATTGTATGATGAGATCTTTTAATCTCAACCACTCATTTGATGTAGTATTGTAGAGTGGTATAGGGTTTTGGTCTTTATTATCCTATATAAGGAGGAGACCCCCCATTGTAAAGCTCACCTTTGGAGCTCTGGAATATTGGAATAGAAGATTTTTTGTGGAGCACATCTCTCTTGCATTGTGGATTCTCTTGCATATTGAATATACAGTATCTCTTCTATGTATCATTGTGGATTTTGGTGCTTTTACTAATCTTTTGACAGGAAAGTCGAATTGGAGAGAGGAGGGCGACTTCATGAGGGTTATTGTTGGAGGGATCCACATATTCTCTCTTGGGTTGATCTTGTGACAGGGAGTATCATTATTGTATCTTCATGACATAGTTGATGCTTTCTATTACATCTTTCTACCATTTTCATAATCATCTTGCTTGACTTGTTTCTTTGATCTTGTCTTGTAGGAGGAGGACGATTTGGCTATCTTGGAGAAGGACGTTTTGGTTGGAGCACTTAGATCTCACTCTTGAATATACACATAGGAGAATGCTATCAACTTGCAAGGTGGCCACAAGCAATTGAGGTAAGATCTACAAGGTATGTGCCTCTTTCATCCATTCTATCTTCATTGGTCATAAAACCCTAATTAATCAAAACCCCAATTTTGGTATTTCTTAGATCTACTTAGATCTAGCCTTGCAATTGAAAAGATATTAAAAACCCACCTCTATAGGATCCACCCCTAGTTGGATCTATAGTTTGGTGGTGATTGGCTAAAAATTGACACACTTTTCAATGCAAAAAGCCCTCTTGAACCTAAATCGATTTTCCTAAGAGAAGCTTGTTGGGTTAGATCTAGCACATGGGTAGGTGAGATCTCACTTGATTTGAAATCTAGACACTTGATAACCTATACCCACATCTTTACTTTGGTGAAAACTACCTTGTGGACATCTCTCCATGTTTTGAGGGGGTCAAAACCCCCTTTTGATTCTCTTGGCATCTTAAAACTCAGATCTATTAAGATCTGGCCATTGGGTTCACTTGAATTTTTGAACGTACATAGATCGGGGCACTAGCATCCCGGATCTACAATCTGGTGCCCATTGGACTTGATTTGGTCCACCAAACCCACTTTTTGGCCTTCCTTGAGCAAATCGCACCCCCTTGAAAATTTGAGTTTGTCCACTTCTAGGAGGTGGGTGTTTGAGATTTTTATGGATTTGGAATCCCCATGCCTTGAAACCTAGGTCTATACTGTCTTTTTGTCACGATCCGCCTTGGGGGTTGCATTCCTTGTTTCAAGGGATTGTGGTCCACTTAGGGTAATCACTTAAAAACCTAGATCTAGTAAGATCCAACCATTGGATCTCATCCAACCCACTTGACTTGGCTTCTAGGTGTCCCGATCTACACTTTGACATACTTCTTGACCCCATTAGCCCACTTAACAAGGCACTAGTCCATCACCAAGCAAGTCGCACTCCTTGGGATTTGTGTCAAACCCTAGATCTAGTACATGGGTACTCCTATAACCAACTCAAACTCATAAATCTAGCCTACATCTAACCTATAGTACCAACCTCACACCTAACTTCACCTTGTGGGCCTACCTATAACCATTCCACACTTCCCAAGAAAACAAGACCCACTTGTGTAAACACATGGTACTACACCTTGTCATCATACCCAATCATGTGGCCTAAACCATACGTAGGTTGAAACACTAACAATCTCTTACACCACCTTCAACCATACCTCAACTTCTAGGTCCACTTAACCTTGCATTGGTTTCCGTAACTCCTCATTTACTTACCTTTAGAAACCTTTGTGTAGGTCCAATCAACTGTGATTGGGTATAGGGTCTCCCGCTTGGTCTAGTTACACCCTGACCTAAAGTGAAGAGTGCCTCGGTTGACGTGACTCCCACCTTGCATTGGGAACCGTGGCATCTCTTGGGTCACCTCTTTAGTTTCCTGCCTCCTCTACCGTCCCAGATGGGATACCACTAGGGGCAACTACAAGTTGTGTGATAACATTTTTGGCGCCGTTGCCGGGAGGTAGAGGCCTACCTTGGTTCAACACACCTTTGTGTCTCACTCTCTCCCTGCACTTTAAACGACATACATCTTGGTAGAAGAGTTTTAAAATCTACCTGGCGACTCCACATAAGCGACTCCACTGGTGATCGATCCTATCATTATCTAGAACCCATGGGGTGCATCATTTGGTATTTAGGTTCTTGTTTTTAAAAAAATATATATATATATATATATATATATAAAATAAATTTTTTCCATCCATGGCTGCTTCTGAGCGGCCTAGGACTTTTGGTCGTTTGAAAGTTTTTGACTTCTCAAAAATTGTTGGGTATCCTCATCACATCCCTCATCAAGCTCGTGAAAGGTTGTCTAAATTTGATGGAAGTCATGAAGTATTTGCTAAAAGACACCTTGAACTTTTTAGGGAAATTATTAAAGATTTATCCATAACCCATGAGGATGTGTGTATGAAACTATTGGCTTCGTCCTTCAAAGAAAGAGCTGAGATCTGGTTCTTAAATTTGAAGACCAATAGCATTTCCGGTTATGACATGTTTGAGCAAAGTTTCTTAGAAAGATGGGGAAGTGAATCCGATGATATATATTTTTCGAATCAAAACCTTCCCCTTTTTGATCCTATTGTTGAATCTGTTAATAATCAAACATCAAGTGAATTGTCAACATCCGAAGATGACCCCTCCTGCTCAATTTCTTTTGAGGATAAGTCTTCCACTTTTGAATCGATTGAAAGTCAAACCCATAATCATTGTATAAATCATAATTTTTCAAGTTCCTGTTTAGGTAGCCCTAGTCCTGATCTTGAGGAAATTTCTGAGGATGAGCCTTTAGTCAACAAGTCTATTGAAGTCCCTCCTTCGGAGAAACTCATTAATCATTCTATCATTAACAATCCTTTAATTTCTCATCATCATTTTGAAGAAGAAGAAAGTGGGGACATTGACCAAGATCCATTAGTGGTGGTTTCACATGATCATTGTGCAAATAATCAAGATGCTTTAAATGAACTTGTTGTTCTTATCCCTGACAATTTAAATAAAAATGATCATTTATCCTCAAATGAATTTAATGATGAATCAATAGAAGGTCAAGATGAGGATGAATTAGTAAATCACACCAGATGCTCTAATCTTTGTTCCACTTCTTATAATGAGTCTCTAAAATTTTCCATCCTTAGTCAAAACAGCTTCATCCATTTATTAGAATTGAAATCTTGTCCTCGGTTTGTAAATATAAGACTTGATCAAAAGTTTATCATTCCCGGAATAAACAATTTTGTTTTAAAAGGCCTTTCCTTTTGTCAAATTCCAAGGCCAAATTTTTCTATCCATCTGGGAGAAATTGCTTCCACCCTTCCTACCCATCTTTTCCAATCTTTTTTGGGTTGGTGGCCTAGTCAATCTTTTGCTTTTGAAATTTTCAACAGAAAGTATAAGCATGATTACATGTTTGGAGAAAAAGCACTTCATTTCCCTTTTCAGTCACTTTTGAACCATAATGCTTGTTGTCAAGTTATTAATCATTCTTGGTGGCTAGAAAAGGTGTTTAAAGATCAATTCCATCTTTTCTCCATTTTTGAGCATCAAGTGGGTCTAGTTTTGATCTTCCGTCTTTCAAACCTTGATTTGTCCCCACTTGGTTTTTATTTGATCATCAGTCCCAAGGAGAATCAAATTGATTATGTGAGAGAAGCAAATGAAGAAGTTAATTTGTGTGAAAATGAACCGAATCACATGCCTTATGCCTTCCCTCCATCCATCTCTGAGTTCAACTTGCATAAATTTTATGATCTTGTCAATTCTTGGATAGAGGATGTTTGCATCAATCATTTTTATTGGCATGATCTCATTTTGCCCCACTCAAATTTTTCTTCAATTTCTGAACAAGCTAAGAATATTGGGCTCTCAAATTCAATAGTCTTTAATCCAATCTTGACTTGCTTTATCAACAAAAATCTAAGAAGAACCATTAACCTATTTGATGAATGGTTACACTGGATTTATGATTTTACCTAACATTTGTGCTGATTGGTTAGAGTAGGGTAGGTAGGTCTTGAATAAGCTCACTTGAGCAGTAGGATTTGTGTGATTTTTCTTTTTCCTGTGTGATGAGTATTGTCCCTTTTTTCTTTTTTCTGCTTGGAGTGTCTGCTGCTTTTTCTTCTTTTTTGAGTTGAGCTTTGCTCCTTCCTAAGCTTGCCTCTTCTCCTGCATGCATTTAAGAAATTGTAGTTGGCATTTCTATTCTTGTCTGCCTATGCAAGTTGAGATTGCCTGCTTGAAGAAGTTCTCTTTTCCTCCTGCACAGTAATAAAAATAATGAATGATGAATAAATAATATATGCCATGTTAGTTTATATTTTTGCGCATTTCAGTTTCTATTTTAGAGTAGAAGTCATTTTCAGTTTTATTTTATATATTTGTCCCATACATGCTCCATGATGGTATTCTAGTGTTTGTGAGAGCAGGAACAGGTGCAAAATAAAAGCTGAAAGCAAGGATGGTGCAGTGCTGGATTGAAGATTGATGCAGAGCAGATCGAGACTAGAGATTCTGAGGTTCTCAAGAACTCTCTCCCTTAGAGCACTTGTCCCAGCTGGAGCCAGATGTTATCACACCATAGTAGCACGGCTACTATTCTTGTACAGCAGATATCTGCACATTCCAGAGCTTCCAGTATTCCAGAGCATGGCTATATATTTTGGATCACTCATGATCAACAGTATATTATTCAGATTTATGTATGACCTTGTGTCAAGGCTGAGCCTTGATAGTTCAGATTTGATGACCGATGTGACCCTGTATCCCATACAGTTTCAGTTCAGTGCTTAGAGATGTATTGCAGCAGTGTTTCAGATGATACATGATGATTATTATTATGATGATGTTGTATGATCTATGGATATGTTATCACTGACTGTGGATTATTATCTTGTTGATTTAGTCATGATTACAGCATGTGCTTGGTATATTATTCCTGATGTGGCAAACTGTTTAAATGAACTATAAATCATAAAATGGACAATTGCTTGCACATTTAGGTCATTTAAAAAAACCCATTGGTTTTTCACCTTACATAGATATGGTCTTTCCCGACACCAGTTGTCTGCTAGTGTAGGCTCCACATTCACTTGACTCCATCCATACATGACCTTCCTATTTGACTTTAGACCTTGACCTGTCTCATTTGACTTTTTGATACCGAGGACTTCCCCATTTTTCTACCTCTGTGTTTAGATTGCATCCCTGTTTATTCAGTGTCTCGGCTCTGAGTTGGTGACAAAACTTGCCTTTGGTGAGTTGGATTGTAGGCCTAAATCATTCTGGTCGGTTGTCCCGATGTTTGGCATTGGCTCGAACTCCCCCTAGTCACTTGAGATGTTGTTGGCTAAAACTGAAAGCTCATGTTCTACCTATGGAAACTTAAAAAATTCGCCCATGGAAATAAAAAAAAGGGGCAAGAGCGATGAACAGCTAAAAATACTCCTCGAAGAGTATAAGAAAGGTCCAAAAAGCAATGGTTCTTAAAAGCTATATCTAAACAATTGCTGACCTTATAAATATTTGAAAAACATGCCCTGGATGCAAGCTGCAACTAGTTGTGCTTCTCAGCACATCTGAAATCCAAAGGGTTATGTAGGCCAAAAAGGCCATGGAATAAAATGGAATGATCCTAATGAACCTGGATCAACTTGATGTAGACATGATGCCTAAGTTGAATAAGCACTCTCTAAACAACTTATCCATTTGTGAGACACAGCCATCCCCCGTGTTCTTTTGTCCAGCACAGAGTTTGTAGCTTTCCCCTTTCTCCCAGTCCAAAGTATTTTTGAGTTAAGTTAGACAAGTCAACCCCTTGGCCCAACCTTGTTCCTAGCCTTCATCCTTCACTAGCAGTTTGACCATGTCCAATGGGTGAGTTTGTCATTTGAACTATTGTGCAAGTGATTTTATATAACAACGGAATATGCTAACTTGATTAATGCCACTGAATGGATCTTATACTTTGAGCTAGGCTGTGAAAATGATTAGAGAAGCATGTCTTAGTATACTGATGTGATTTATCCTTGGTTATATTTTCTTGGGATCCGTGATGATGTGGACCATATATATGTGCTTATTGATGGTGATTCATGGTCCCACATGCTTGATGATGATATCATATGATGGACATATGATGCAGATCATGATTGATCCAGTTCAACAGGTTTTATTACTACTTCAGATCAGCAGATTATACATTGTCCATATATGGTGGACCCTACAGCTGGCCCATTAGGGCAACCCATGGTGTATGAGTACACATTTCTAGTGTATTTGGGTCTTCTGGATCCAATGAGACACTTATCTTTCAGTTCCGGGCACTTCTAACAGTGATTGATGCAGTTTTACACTTGTTGACCAGATTTGGGGCTGATTTCCCAGCCTGAGCAGCAGGGGCCCCGAGAGGCCAGTTCACCTAGGGCGCTGATGATGGAGGGGGTGGTCCAGCCACTTGTTTTTACCATTTACCCCCCCTTCTGGAGAGCCTGGCGGGCTCAGATGGACAGCTCTAGCACCCTAGGAGGCAGTTTTGGCACTTTCACAGTTCCCGAGGCAGTTAAAAAATGGGATAAAGTGGTCACTGAGGAAATCGATTTGGGCAATTGAGGCAAGGTTTTGGCATTTGGTTTTCACTGAGGTCTTCCAGGGTGGCATCACTACCTTCCAGTCAGTTTTCACCATGTGGGTATGCCCAGATTGATCACAGGAGGACATTTACTGCTTGACTGTCATGGATTCTGAGGACAGTCTTGGTCATTTACATTATTTTGGACATATTTTATTATTTTATTGTGCCTTGGGAATGAGCTAGTAAGGATTGATGCCTCCTAGCCCCACCATGAGCTTATATTGTCATGTCCTAGTCACCATGAGGTGGATTTTGGTACTTATGTTTCTCTAGTGGATGATGTCACCCTCTTATTGTACCATTTAGTGGGGGCGCTATTGTTATATTGAGTGATCCATGTGATATATTGTTATGGGTCATCTTAGCCATTGATTGTATGATGAGATCTTTTAATCTCAACCACTCATTTGATGTAGTATTGTAGAGTGGTATAGGGTTTTGGTCTTTATTATCCTATATAAGGAGGAGACCCCCCATTGTAAAGCTCACCTTTGGAGCTCTGGAATATTGGAATAGAAGATTTTTTGTGGAGCACATCTCTCTTGCATTGTGGATTCTCTTGCATATTGAATATACAGTATCTCTTCTATGTATCATTGTGGATTTTGGTGCTTTTACTAATCTTTTGACAGGAAAGTCGAATTGGAGAGAGGAGGGCGACTTCATGAGGGTTATTGTTGGAGGGATCCACATATTCTCTCTTGGGTTGATCTTGTGACAGGGAGTATCATTATTGTATCTTCGTGACATAGTTGATGCTTTCTATTACATCTTTCTACCATTTTCATAATCATCTTGCTTGACTTGTTTCTTTGATCTTGTCTTGTAGGAGGAGGACGATTTGGCTATCTTGGAGAAGGACGTTTTGGTTGGAGCACTTAGATCTCACTCTTGAATATACACATAGGAGAATGCTATCAACTTGCAAGGTGGCCACAAGCAATTGAGGTAAGATCTACAAGGTATGTGCCTCTTTCATCCATTCTATCTTCATTGGTCATAAAACCCTAATTAATCAAAACCCCAATTTTGGTATTTCTTAGATCTACTTAGATCTAGCCTTGCAATTGAAAAGATATTAAAAATCCACCTCTATAGGATCCACCCCTAGTTGGATCTATAGTTTGGTGGTGATTGGCTAAAAATTGACACACTTTTCAATGCAAAAAGCCCTCTTGAACCTAAATCGATTTTCCTAAGAGAAGCTTGTTGGGTTAGATCTAGCACATGGGTAGGTGAGATCTCACTTGATTTGAAATCTAGACACTTGATAACCTATACCCACATCTTTACTTTGGTGAAAACTACCTTGTGGACATCTCTCCATGTTTTGAGGGGGTCAAAACCCCCTTTTGATTCTCTTGGCATCTTAAAACTCAGATCTATTAAGATCTGGCCATTGGGTTCACTTGAATTTTTGAACGTACATAGATCGGGGCACTAGCATCCCGGATCTACAATCTGGTGCCCATTGGACTTGATTTGGTCCACCAAACCCACTTTTTGGCCTTCCTTGAGCAAATCGCACCCCCTTGAAAATTTGAGTTTGTCCACTTCTAGGAGGTGGGTGTTTGAGATTTTTATGGATTTGGAATCCCCATGCCTTGAAACCTAGGTCTATACTGTCTTTTTGTCACGATCCGCCTTGGGGGTTGCATTCCTTGTTTCAAGGGATTGTGGTCCACTTAGGGTAATCACTTAAAAACCTAGATCTAGTAAGATCCAACCATTGGATCTCATCCAACCCACTTGACTTGGCTTCTAGGTGTCCCGATCTACACTTTGACATACTTCTTGACCCCATTAGCCCACTTAACAAGGCACTAGTCCATCACCAAGCAAGTCGCACTCCTTGGGATTTGTGTCAAACCCTAGATCTAGTACATGGGTACTCCTATAACCAACTCAAACTCATAAATCTAGCCTACATCTAACCTATAGTACCAACCTCACACCTAACTTCACCTTGTGGGCCTACCTATAACCATTCCACACTTCCCAAGAAAACAAGACCCACTTGTGTAAACACATGGTACTACACCTTGTCATCATACCCAATCATGTGGCCTAAACCATACGTAGGTTGAAACACTAACAATCTCTTACACCACCTTCAACCATACCTCAACTTCTAGGTCCACTTAACCTTGCATTGGTTTCCGTAACTCCTCATTTACTTACCTTTAGAAACCTTTGTGTAGGTCCAATCAACTGTGATTGGGTATAGGGTCTCCCCCTTGGTCTAGTTACACCCTGACCTAAAGCAAAGAGTGCCTCGGTTGACGTGACTCCCACCTTGCATTGGGAACCGTGGCATCTCTTGGGTCACCTCTTTAGTTTCCTGCCTCCTCTACCGTCCCAGATGGGATACCACTAGGGGCAACTACAAGTTGTGTGATAACAGGAACATAGCTTAATCTTCCAGTGCATGTAATATACCGTAGGACAATTGCGGCCATTTCATCCCATGGTGCTGGCATGGAGGGTCTCTTGACTCCATTTTTGTCCTCATCATAAAATTCTCCACGCTCAAAGAATGTTTCTTTTGCTGTGTGGTTTACCTCGTCATTGCTGCTCCAATGCAGGCCCATTGGAAGACCAGTGTGTTTGGCTATCATGTCCTCATCCACTTTTATGTGTAACCCCTTCACCCGGGTGACGTACTGTTCATCTTTTATATGCTTGAAGTTTCTTGCGAACTCCTAGGCTACCCTTGTGTGGTATTCTCTCAGTCCAAGGATAAATGTCATCTAGACTGAGTTGCGAATGATTTGCAGGACTCTCGGGCTTTGATAAATGGCACTGTGATCTTTCGGTTCACTCTTTTTAAAACCCTTCATCATTTTTTCAAATCTTCTCTATAACCAGATAGACCAGGGCTTTGGGATGCAGTTTTATACTTTTAACTTGGTCAGGCTTTGCCTACGGGCTCAAGGAATGCAATGGTGGTTGCTTCTCGGGAATTCCGGGTGGTTACTTATATGCAAAATTGTGGAATATGCTGCACCCGAATTCACTGCCTTTCTGGACCTATTCTTTTCATCATACCTGTACTTGCCACTTATAATCCCCTATCTTTCATGATTGATCTCTGCCTTATTATGATCGACCTATGTACTTCATGTGGTGAAGGTTGCGATCATGATTTGCTAAGGGTGATAGGACTTTGGTAGAAATCATGAGTTATGAAGGTCATTCCACCATGCCGCTGATTTGAAATTGAAGCTGTCCTCAGCTGACTAGAAACGACTCTATTGTGGGAAAGTGGTTTACCGTAAAAATCAAATAAAATTGTTTAGAGATTACCTTGGTATGTATGCGTACCTGCATTCATGAGTTGGTCCGTTTTTCATGCGTGGTGGATTCTATAGTAATTGTGGCGATGTTTGTAGTTGAGTTCTGCATGTCAGTAGTTACGTGCATAGGGTGCTTTTTTCGATATGTGCATTTTGAATTTGCTGAGTATGTGCTTTTGAAAATTGTGACCGATTGTGCTTTATATTTGGATGATTGCATGGTTGGATCTGATTGGCTCTGTTCAATAACTTTGCAGGCTCTCTTGAATATGTTTGAAAAAGGTTGGCGTGGTGTGTCTTTGATGAATTCCATAGTATATGAAGACTTATTTTACATGTAGACATGGCTGGCTCGTGTGAATTGCTTTCAGCCTCACTTGAATATATGTCAGCCTCGTTTGATTTATTTTTCAGGCTCGCTTGAATTAATGGCAACCTCGCTTGATATAAATTGTTTCTTGGATGAATTGATGGAAGCCTTGCCTGAATGATTGGCAGCCTTGCTTGAATTATTGTGCAGGCTCGCTTGAATAGGTTGATGCCCTGTACTTTCTATTATTCCTTTGTTCTCTTTTTTGTTTTGTTTTGTTTTCTCTTTTTTCTCTTTTTTTGTGTTTTTTTTCATGAAATGTGTTGACGCTTACTATGTTGGAGCATGCTCTATCAGCATCAATTGTTGCTGGTAGAGTACTTGTGTAAATTCCTCTTTGGACTTTGGTTGTTTGTAGAGTTTTAGGCGGTGCCCATTCACGATCATGGGGAAATCATCATCATCAATTGCAATAATTCTCACAGCCCCATTGTCATAAATTTTCTGTATACTGTAAGGTCCAAGCCATCTAGTGGTTAGCTTCCCTTTGAATGTGTGAAATCTGGAGTCATAGAGTAGTGCCCAATCACCCTCTTTGCATTTCTTATCCTTCAAATGTTGGTCATGTCATTTCTTTCTTTGCTTTTGGATGATTTCAGTATGTGTAAGTGCTTGTTGGCGGTGTTCAACTGGTAAACTGAAGCAATACTGAAAACTAGTTAAAATCTACGCAAATCTAGAAGCGTTGGAGAAAACTCATAATAATTCAGACTTATGCATTATAAAAGTTCATGAATAATATCATAGGTTCAACATAACACTAAATACATAAAATGGGATCCAAGAGGATTCTCCGAATATTCCTAATACTTGACTTCTTTCAATACAATCAATTATCACTAGAAAATACTCGAATACTTGAGAATTCGAATCACAGACTTCATGACACCTTCTCTAAACTTTGAACCATAATTGAATCAGATTTAGGAACTCCAATAAAATCAATGACTATGGATGGATTCCATCATCTAAACATCTAACTAAATAATCATCTAGTTGAAGCAATAAAGCCACATCTCCCAACTGTGACTAGGGGCACATCTCCCAAGTGGAATTGAGAAATCAAGAGCTATTAACATCAAAACATAATTATCCAAAATATGTGAGTGGTGCACTCTTCCTTGACTTGATAGGATGAATAAATTCTTGTGCGAGCTACCTAGCCTAAGGTGCCTTCACGAGTAATTTTAGAACTTGCTGCTTTCTGGAGATTTTATTTTTGCTTTTTGCTTTACTTTCTTTATCCCAATTTACTGCTTTTAGTATGCTTTCTTGCTTTTACTGCTTTATTCTGCTTTAAACCTTATTTTATTTCTTTTAATGCTTTAGTCATCTTTTCCACTACTTTTCTCCTTTGCACTGCTTTTCTTCTTTTATGCTTTCTTCCATCTTTTCCTTGCTTGATCTAGTTTCCTTCTTTTTTATTGCTTTCTCTCTTTGACTGCTTTCTTCTAACTTCCTTCTTTGGATAGATTCTTATGGAAAAATTTGTATCTCCTATGTGCTCTCTTAGCCACATAATCATTAGTCATTTATTCAAACATTACTTTATTCATGAAAATTAAAATACTATAGATCATTTAAATTTCCTAGCTACTAATGCCTCGTTCAAAATTAATCCCAACAATTAATGTTTGCTTCTCCTAAACCCATAGGGCCACGATGGGATAGGGACTTGGTAAAATGGTCACTTAGGAGGGAACATGACATTTGGTTTCCATTAGTGACCATAGGATAGACCATAATGTGCCCAAGAATCTGTTAGCCCAATTTGAAATGATAGTTTGTGGTAGCTTGAAATGAAACCAAACATGTTCGAAGAAGAGCTTAGTAGTGGCTTCAACATTGATGCTCTTCTTGCAGGTTGTCAATATGGCCATATTAGGTAAGTGATCCATGACAAAAAACAAACAGTCATTACCATGCTTCGTTGAAGGTATTCCTGACATGTAATCCATGGAAATGGATTCCCAAGGCCCATTGAAAGTAGGAAAAATGGGTGTACAACCCTTGCTTCTTAATGGTTGGTTTTGCGATGGAATAGGAAATGCATGATATCATATACCTTCCAACATATTGTCAGATATTCAACTAATAAAAATAATTCTATAATACTAATACTATCTTTTCTATGTCAAATTACCCTGCCACCCGACTGTAATGTGCTTCCCTAATCAAATTTGCATGCTCACATGAAGGAACACAGAGGTATCCCAGGTGGCATAAAATTCCTTCCTAGATATGAATGTATGCCATTGGTGTGCCTACACATAATGCTCATTAGGTGGAAGTGAACTCGGGATCACTATCAGACAGTTGATACCACCCAAAGATCTCATGGCCACAAGAGTTGAGCACTGTAGTTAAGGCTATCACTAAAGGTTGACTGAAGCAATTGGAGACTTGATTGGTGCATCCCTTCTTATACTTGATGTTCAAGTGGAATTAGTACAAGTACGTGGACCATTTTTGGTGGCATCCATTTTGTAACTTCCCTTGTGTTTGCATGAATTGCAGGGGCTTATGATAAGTGTGGATGATCGCCTCTTTACCGAGAATGTAATGCTTCCATTGGTGGCAATCTTGGACAATGGAATACATTTCCTTGTCATATGTGGGGTATTTATAGACTATATATGAGCGAATATCACTATGATATTCCACTGGATGGCCACGCTAATGAGGACTATGCTAATAGCATAGTTTGAAGCATCCATCTCAATTTCAAATGGCTGTTGAAAATCCAGTAAGGTAAGGACGGGTGTCCAACATAAGCGATGCTTCAACACCTCAAATACTTGTTGTTTTAAATTCAAACAAACAAAATTGGCCTTAGATCCACCTTTGTTCACTTGGATAAGGGCCCAAGCAATGTGAGAGAATCCCAACAAAAACTTACGATAGAATTTGGAAATGCCTAGGAAGCTGCAAATCTCTATGAGAATTGTTGGGGTCGATTATTTGCAAATGGACTGGATCTTGGCTGGATCCACATGCACACCATGGTCATCCATGATGTATCCCATATACTAAATTCTGTCCATTCCAAATTAGCACTACTCTATATTGGCATATGTAATGTCCCTAGTGTTTTAAGCCCCTGCACATATGTTGTGAGTATTGTGTTGTTATGTGGCACTAGGTGCCTAGACTATGAACTATCAACATTATTATTATTATTTGATTTTAATTAAATAACTAGCTCAACATGGAGAACTAATGTGGATGGGGGATCATGGATTCCACATGTGATGGGGTTGGGGACTATGAGTTGTGGCTCTTGCTAACAATACTATTTGTTTCCTATTTTTAGTTATTTGAACCCATGTTGGTACTATTGATCCTAATTCATGATTTAGTGGGCCTTCCTTGTTGAATGCACCCCTTTGGTGGTTTTTGTAACTCCTTTTTGGAGGTTACACTTGGTTTTGTAACCCCCACTTTCACAAGTGTTCCCTCACTGGCTATTTTTAGCCTTGACACCTCAAATGTTTTATAAATGCTTGTGTAACTCCTCTTTTGATATTCCAGGAAGGAATCCTTTGCTTGTGTAACTTTCTCTCCACCTAATTCAAGTTTCCCTTTATTAATGAGTGGTACCCACTTGAATTCGAGTTGGCTTGGAAGGTTTGGAGTCTCTCTCTTTGGAATTTTAGTTACTCTAATGAGAATTGGAATGGTCACAGTGGAAGTTGGAGAAGCTTCTAGTAACTAGTATGGTTAATATCCATATAACTTTAGATAGTTTCTACCCAGAGATTCATATGGCTATAAGAGGATTCAAATTGGCTTCATTTGGGGATTTGTTTCTCTAGTTGCACCTATTATGAATTGGGGAATGATATTTATGACAGAGTGTTTCCTAGATAGATTTTGGAGACTGATTTATGACAGAGTGTTTCCTAGATAGATTTTAGATATTGAAGGCGTTGCAATGAGGTATGAAGACTACTCTATGGAAGAGTGTTTCCTGGGTAGAGTTTGATTCCTGATATATTCCAAAGTGTTTCCTAGATATATTTTATTGAAGTATTGTGATTTCTTAGGTTGTGTGGCCTGAGTTTTTAGATGGAAATATATTGTGCTTTCTCAGGTTGCGTGTCCTGAGTTTCCTATGATGGAAATGTATTGTAATTTCTCAGGTTGTGTGTCCTAAGTTTCCTGTGATGGAAATGTATTATGCTTTCTTAGGTTGTGTCTCCTAAGTTTCCTATGATGGAAATGTATTGCGATTTCTCATGATGTATGTGTCACGTACCCACCCTTGTACCCAGCATAAGGAATGGAACCTGATGCCATTCTATGGGGATTTTCATAAACTCAGCCATATTCATTAGATTCACAACCATAAAAGAGATGTGTGCAGAGGGAAATCAAACAAACATGCACAATGGAAATGAACTCATCCACACACATATTACATGACTGTTATTCAATTTAAGACAACCAACAAATTAATGCATTCGCAGAAGTAATTACATAAGAAAATACTCATCTTGATGTAATGTTGTCCCAACAACTAGCTATGTTGCTACAACGTTCCTCCCAACCGTAGGTCTCTGCCCAGCCTGTATTATTTCAGCACTTAGAGACCGCCCCTGAGCTGGGCATGATATCTACAAGGAACTTGGGACTCTCAAACCCTGCACGGCCAAAGCAATGGATACCCATCTCAAACCCAACATTCTTTTACACACAGTAGCTCCAAACTGGCATGGATACACATTTCAACCATGGATTCACAGAATAGGGTCTATGGGTTTTCCCCAAAATGTGGGCACACCAAAAACGGATTGTGGGAAGAGGGAATCAACCCCAGGGAAGAAAAATGATTTCTCCCACAGATGTATGAGCATTCAGTGGGCCAAAATGGCCTCAATTAAACCCCAAATCATTTCCCCTCTCTTGCCCACTATTAGCCACAACAAAAATTCCCTTCCCAGCTAGGAAAACGAAGGTAAACACAGGAAATTCATGGAAGGAAATGCCCAGGAAGCTCTAAACTCATGGGAGAGCAAAGCTGGTTGATGGGTAATGGCTTGGGGAGCAATTCATGGCTCTTTTCTTGCGCAAGAATCCAAAAATGTTTTTCCACACAGGGTGGCTTTCCCATACTCGAATTTGGACAGCCATACCTCCCATTCCCCAAGGCATTAACTACCTCAACCAACTCTTGGGAGAAATCAATGATTGGGTACAGAAGTCAAGATGGATAGTTGAGGGTTCATGGGTTCTCTCATTGACACTTGGCTTGACTCAATTGGCTCAAGGGTTTGAATATCCTCCTCCCAATTCCTTGTAATATCATGCCCCCATCTCTTGTTGCATTGCATAGCTAGTTGTGGGCATTTATATTAAAATGCATATTTACAATTCCCATGGTTCTCTAGCACATGGGTAGCATACTTTCAAATACTTGCCTCTTAAAGGTCAAGTGTTCACTAGCGGGGCCTTGGACTTGAGCTCCACGCTAGGAATCATACATAATATGCATACAATATTTACATTATAACCCAAAATCTTACAAGGGTCAAAGTGGGGACGTGACAGTATGGCCTGAGTTTCATGTGATGGAAATGTATTGTGATTTATCAGGATGTCTGGCCTGAGTTTCTTGTGAGGGAAATGTATTGTATTTTATCTAGTTGAGCCTAGGAGGGTGCAAATATATTTTCTTGTTCGACCACTTCAGATAATTTATGGGTTATGAGACCTATACCATTGTTGTAATACCCCCCATTTTGACCCTTAGGATATTTTGGGCTATAATGTAAATATTGTATGCATATTATGTATGATTCCTAGCATGGAGCTCAAGGCCAAGGCCTTGCTACTGAATGCTCGACCTTGCAGAGGCAAGTATTTTATATTATGCTACCCATGTGCTAGTGAGCCATGGAAATTGTAAATATACATTTTAATATAAATTCCCACAACTAGCTATGCAATGCAACAAAAGATGTTGATGTATTTGTAAGTTCGGAAGATATTCACTTGTATATTGTATGTGTTACATTTGTACTTTATTGTATTCCCAATGGAGATGTATTATTCCTCTGATTGGAAGTGTTGTCATTTGTATTTGCAAGTGTCGCAAGTTATATTGTAAGAGTCATAACTTATATTTGATGGGTTATTAGACCACCTTAAGGGGTTGAACTAGTATGAGTTAAAGGGTTATTAGATCACCCTAGTGGGGTTAGCCCAGTGACAAGTGGTAATGGGTTATTAGAATCTCCTAAGGGAGGTCGACCCAATTAGAGTAAAAGACAAGTAAAGGTAAAGTATAAATAGAGAGGAGCACCTCTCTATTTATCCATTCACACACTCACTCACTTCGCATTAGTGAGAGAGAGGAGGAGTGCGCACAAGTGGAGAAGGAGAAGCTTCTAGGAGACTATATCTTGTTTTGGGGTTTTGTATTGGTGCTCATTCTATCTCTGAG
Organism: Larix kaempferi; assembly: GCA_027924585.1. Lineage (NCBI taxonomy): Eukaryota > Viridiplantae > Streptophyta > Pinopsida > Pinales > Pinaceae > Larix > Larix kaempferi. Next base: position 45,515,197 of record BSBM01000372.1, on the reverse strand, counting down.
GAAGTTGCATGGTTTTATCCTTTATGGTTTCCCTGGTGAAATGCTTTGCGTCTCTTGTCTCTTGTCTCTTATGTTTGATATGCTGTACATGTTATTCTCTCAGTTAAGATCCTAGATCATATTTAATTAAATGATGAAAAAATAACATGGTATCAGAGCTATCCTGAAGGAAGGAATTGTATGGAATTTATGACACTTGTTGCACTTGCGACAAATTGGAAGCTAGGGCTTGGTATAGTAAAAACTAGTCATCGTGGAACTTTCGCTATAAATCAGTTTTGGTGAAGGTTCAGGATCTAAATTTTTTATAGGAGAAATATCAAACACAGATGTACTTTGTGTAAAAATTTGAGCCTCAGATTCATTGTACTTTGTGAGATATGATCCATACAAGTTAGGGTTTCAGCCTCTTCCAGAATGCATCCCTACACAGGTGACCTAGGAACAAAGGTCATATCTCGGGCTAGAAAGCTCCAAATGAAATTCCGTAAAAAGTGTCAGTTAGGGAATGGACTATAAATCCAATTTTCAGAGGCCTAAGTTGAAACAATGACACATGGTACTCTGTACAAGTTCGCTATGTTGTTTCATCCGTTAAATAGGTAATGTTGCGAAACTTAGCATATCTGTCTCATGGAGAATCGATTAGAGCTTAGATCTGTGGAGTTGAAAAGATGATAGGTCCGTCTACCACAGGATAAGTTTTAGAACCTGAGGATCCAAAATTTTAGAGATACATCAGAAACAATATGGCATATATTTTTGTCAAAACATAATTGGATTCTAAGCACTTTCATTTTTGGTTTGTCACTGTTGCGGGAAATTAGGGCTTTTGACAGAAGTGGAATTTTGGAGTGCTCTCAGCATAGGATTAATCTCCTTAGCAAAATCAAAGTTTAGATACCAAGATTGAATTTTTTGGTTGGGTAAAACCCCGATATCTATCAAACCCTAGTTCGGGTTTTGGACTAGAAAACCAGATAACTAGATTTTGACAGAAGTTACAGATCTGAAATTCGCAGGTCAATTTTGGAGGGTCAATTTTTGAATTTTTCAAAATCTGAGCACACTAGTTTTCTTTCCTTAGTCAAATGCATCTCCCTATCCAAACAGAAGTTTGAAATTCCATGTTTATATTTTTAGGGTTTCTTTGCCGAACCCTAGCCAACTCCAGATCCAGTTTCAGCAATTCAAAGTGGATTGGGTTAATCCTAGAAGAGAATGACTTGGACACCTGTTGCTTGGTTTTTCAACCAAGCATGTGCAAGGATGCACCTGCTAACTAGTAGCAACAGTCTCAATATAAATATGTAAAAACTAATGTAATCTGATCTAACATTAATATGTGCAAAGAAATAAAAAACTAGATTTAAGAACATAAGCAATAAGATCTATGAGAAAAACAAGAAATTCAAAAAATTTGATATTTTGTATTACCTCAAATGGCGAGAATGGTGAGTTTTGAGAACCTCAAAGGTTGAGGTGCTCCAATGTCCAATGGTCTCTTCTTCTCCAATGCTTCAATGGGGATCTTCAAACTCAAAATGGGAGGCAAGGGCTCTCAAAGGGAATTTGGGAGCATAAGGATAGGATGAAATGTGGATCAATAATGAGGAGCCCCTATCACATTTTTATAGTTTTTTGGTGATGGGGAATACCATTATGGTTGAAGGAAACCAATGGTATTGACCAACATGGTTTAGGTCTCTTTTTCCCTCTTTTTCCTTTTTGAATATTTTTTTAATATTTTTCCCTTTTAATTGTTTTTTTATTTTTTATTTTGGACCCTTTTTGAGGGTTTTGTTTGTGTCTTTTTGAGGAAAAATACATATTTTGAGGGGGAAAAGGTGTATTATGGTCTTTTTGGTGACCTTTTGAAGGTTTTAGAGGCTCAAATGGTGAAAAAAGTGGACAAATGGGTCACGTGAATAAGGGAATGAGCTAGTGAGCACTTTTTGGGTGTTAACAGATTGCCCCCTAATGTGTGAGGCCAGGAGCTCATCGTATGGCCGATAGACATCATAGTTATTTTGTCTTTATTGTGGGGCTTGGAGAAGAGAAGAGACCGATTGGAGACTGGAAAAACGGTCCATTTGGAAGCTGCAAAAACTAAAAAATAGATGGCCTAAAAAATGAATGAGGAATAATCTTTGATAATGGACGAGGTGGGCATACCCATGCTCGTATCAAGACATATACATAACAATTAGGCCCAAGAAGGGGGACCTGAATAATACATAAAAATATGATGGTACATCATGATGGTCCAGAGGGGACACAATACTGAGACATACTCATGTCATACCATGACTGATCTGAAGGACTGATACCCTGGAAAAGAGCAACAACCATTCTGAATAAGGTGTCAAAAGGGTTGATGAGCTTCTGAATCTGAAGGTGTCCAACATCTGTAGGGACTAGATGACTGTGTGTGAACTTCTAAGGAGTATATGTAACTGTATACTCGAGGGAGTATAAAACTGGGGTACATCTGAAAAACTGCTTCCAAGCGCAACCTGGATATCCATAGGAATATGTAACTAGTTGTTTCTTCAATTAGACTCTCAAATGTGGTAGAGTCTCAATGATGCGATCAAGGTGTTGAAGTCAAGCATGTGAGAAACAATCATTTGGAAAGGCAATGAGGACTCCTTTCAAAATGATCCGTAGGCACTCATCACTAATGGTGATGAGTCCAAGGCACAGGGACCTATGGGTCTATCCTGTGCAATAGATTTGGTTGGTGTCGACAGAGGGAGACCAATAACTACCAAGGAAATGATGTTTCCTTGATAGGAGCGCGAGGTGTACAACTGAAGTGTGATAGTACTGATGGTAGGTCTGACATATTGTGGGGATGGGGAATAACTGGGGTCATAGAGTGGGTGGACTCAAACTTCCTTTGTTCAGAGCATGATGACATGGTTGACCTGGAAGCATAGGAAACTGAGTTTTTGGTGTGAGGATCATAGCTTAAGGGATCAGGGGTATGTATTGTAGACTGGAGTGACTCTGGGGGAAAAGATGATGGATGCTATTAGGAGACTCTCAGGGTGGCATACTGCAGAATACTTTGAACAAAGGCAACCATAATTGGGAAGCTTCCATATGAGTAGAGATGATCTGTTGTGGCACTGAAAAGCACCGTTGGGTCCTTCTTTGTGGTTTTAATGAGCTCCAAGAAGGGATAAAAGTGTGCTCTGAAATGGTATTGTCCTGTGGATTTATGCGAGCCCAGGACTGTTCATGCTCGTGAGTGCTTTCATTTTTAAGGAGTTTGAAAACGATAAGAAGACTCTAAATTGGTGGAGGAGTACCGTCCTGTGGATTTGTAAGAGCCCAAGACAGTGATTGCTCATCGTTGCTTTCAATTTTAGAGAGTCTGAAAGCTGTAAGTAGACTCCATTGGTGTTCTTTTTCGTATGTTAGTCTCCAAGGGATGAAAAAGCATAAAATGATGGAAATCGAGAACTCTTCTAGCCAATGTGACTAGAGTATTCCTTTTTCGTAATTAGTCTAGAAGGTCCGGAAAATGGGTAAAATTATACCAGGTAGATGCCCTTTCAGATACTTTTGGCGAGCATGAAGGGAAACAAGATTGCTCGGCGATATTTTCATTGTTTTAGGAGTCATAAAAGAGCTTAACAAAAACTCCCTAAGTTCCTTTTTCGTAAAAGGGTTGTTCAGCCTGAAAAAGGGATAAAATTATACCAAACAAGAAGATATTGGTGAGAGCAAGAAGTGATCTCAAGCATCGTCACGAGTGCGGAAAAATGAATCCAGTGATATCAAACATGTTTTAAAAATCAGTAATGGCCGATGTGGCACGTAAACTGAGGCAATGAGGGGCGTGGAAAAAATGCCTTCACAATATGGTGGTGAGATCGAGAAATGATCTCAAGCATCATCATGGGCGCGCAAATCTGAATCCGGTGGTGCAAAGGGTGTGAAAAATAGAGGTCAAATGACTTCGGAATGGTCAAAAGAAAAAAACGAGGTTAAAAAATGGCTATAAATAAAGGTGAGACCACCAAGCCAAGGATGCAGTGGGTGGGAGAAATGATGACCCGTGGGGGCGAAATACTATGTGTATCAAATCAACTCAAATATACAAGTGACACGTGACCTCAAAAATGGTTGAGATCACAAATGTGAAAAAGTGAGCAGGGTTAATGACCTTCCCCCATACGATGTGCATGGGGTTTGTGATTCTGGATCACATATGTGTTTGTTTGAACGATCGGCTCATTGAGGTGTTGAGATAGAGGTGATGGGGTAGGGTCAAAATGATTGATCATGTCCCCTATCCCAGGCTCGAGGTAATCTATTATGCCCCCGAACTCAGAGGTGTCAATGCAGTACAGATGCTGTCTCAGAGAGGGATTAACAGGGCATTGAATGACTATTGGAGGGGGGGTGTACCATGAAGCTGTGGGCCATGGTGGCATACTGAAGTGATGATATGATGATGGGGGATTCCGCTTGCAGGGTGGATTCCCCCAGTATTTCCGATGAGAATGACGATGATGATGAGTAGGCAAGGTTTCGGGCCTGCCCCCATGCTGTGGACATGTGGTTTCCTCTTTGATTTGAAAAGGTTGAATATGTGGGTCGAAGGGATGAATGGAAGGGGTCGACTGGAGATAGGGGTCTCCATTGGAAACCATGTAAATTGTGTTAATATCTTCTGAGGAGGAAGATGGTGTGGGGTGAATTTACTCAATGAGAGAAGGGGATATCTTTAGGTTGACATTATTCAATTCATATAGAGCTACTCTATAATCTGGGAGATCAGGGCAGTGATGTGAGTAATGGTCGTAAATGCCGCATATCGCACAAGGGTGATTGGTATGCAACGATTTATTGCGAGGTTGAGGGGGCAGTTCAAGTTTGACAACTAGTATGTTAGTGTCATCGTCTAACATATTCATGTGTTCTTGAAGTGCCGGTAGTTGTGGACATAAATGGGTAGCAAATCCTATATCATCACACAAGGAGCACTTGGGGGGAGCACAGATTGTCGGGGGATTCTTCGCCAACTTGGGAGTCAGTGGGGAGGTGCGGGTTGTGGGTCCAGTGGTGTAGGTTTGTGGGCCTCTTCCCACATTGTAGCAATGTTCAGGGGGAGCATTACTAGATGTTGATGTGGTGGCCCCTGTTGGGGGTGGTCGGTTTTGGATATTCGTTACACAAGGGGGTGGACGGTTAGAAGTATTGATGGGTTGTACCGGTTGTAAAATGACATTTGGTGTCGGGGGAGGGGTTGGATGTTAACACCCAAAAAGTGCTCACTACCTCATCTACCCCATTACATGACTCATTTGTCCATATTTTCTACCATATTTACCTTCAAAACCCTCAAATCCCATTAAAAAGGCCACCAAACCATCAAAAAAGCCTCAAAAAGGCTAAAAAACTCCTTTTCCCTCCAAAAATATCCAAAATTCCTCCAAAATAGCAAAAACCCTCTAAAAAGGGAATAAAAAATATAAAATAATGAGGAAAAAGAGGAAAAAGGAGGAAAAAACCCTATACAGCTGACCTAAACCATATGGTTCCCAAAACCATGGGCCAACACTCCACCACCAAATACCTATAAATAGGTGATGGAGACCCCTCATTTCATATCCACAATCAAGTATACCCTTACTCTGCCAAAATCACTCTTGAAACCCTAGCTCACCCTTGAGCTACTTTCACCATTGAGTGCCTCTTTGGCCCATTCCCAACCATTTGGAGAAAGAGAAGGAGCAAAGCTGGAGTTTGGAGCAACCCTCTTGGACAATTGCAAGAACTTCACCAACCTTCACATTGGAGGTAAAGCTTTAATACAAAAAACCATCTATATTATATCTTGTCTTTTATGTTTCATGTACTTTCTTAGAATAATTTCTATTTTAATACCTTGTCTTTTAATTACTGTTTATTGAACTGCTACTAAGGAGTCCCTTCTCCTTAGTAGGTGCTCATTTGCACAAGCTAGGGTGAAAACCCTGGCTACAGTTTTAATCTGTTAACACCCAAAAATTGCTCACTACCTCATCTACCCCATTACATGACTCATTTGTCCATATTTCCTACCATATTTACCTTCAAAAACCTCAAATCCCATTAAAAAGGCCACCAAACCATCAAAAAAGCCTTAAAAAGGCTAAAAAACCCCTCCAAAAAATCCAAAATTCCCCCAAAATAGCAAAAACCCTCTAAAAAGGGAATAAAAAATATAAAATAATGAGGAAAAAGAGGAAAAAGGAGGAAAAACCCCTATACAGCTGACCTAAACCATATGGTTCCCAAAACCATGGGCCAGCACTCCACCACCAAAAACCTATAAATAGGTGATGGAGACCCCTCATTTCATATCCACAATCAAGTATACCCTTACTCTGCCAAAATCACTCTTGAAACCCTAGCTCACCCTTGAGCTACTTTCACCATTGAGTGCCTCTTTGGCCCATTCCCAACCATTTGGAGAAAGAGAAGGAGCAAAGATGGAGTTTGGAGCAACCCTCTTGGACAATTGCAAGAACTTCACCAACCTTCACATTGGAGGTAAAGCTTTAATACAAAAAACCATTTATATTATATCTTGTCTTTTATGTTTCATGTACTTGCTTAGAATAATTTCCATTTTAATACCTTGTCTTTTAATTACTGTTTATTGAACTGCTACTAAGGAGTCCCTTCTCCTCAGTAGGTGCTCATTTGCATAAGCTAGGGTGAAAACCCTAGCTACAGTTTTAATCTATTAACACCCAAAAAGTGCTCACTACCTCATCTACCCCATTACATGACTCATTTGTCCATATTTCCTACCATATTTACCTTCAAAACTCTCAAATCCCATTAAAAAGGCCACCGAACCATCAAAAAAGCCTCAAAAAGGCTAAAAAAACCCCTTTTCCCTCCAAAAATATCCAAAATTCCTCCAAAATAGCAAAAACCCTCTAAAAAGGGAATAAAAAATATAAAATAATGAGGAAAAAGAGGAAAAAGGAGGAAAAAACCCTATACAGCTGACCTAAACCATATGGTTCCCAAAGCCATGGGCCAACACTCCACCACCAAAAACCTATAAATAGGTGATGGAGACCCCTCATTTCATATCCACAATCAAGTATACCCTTACTCTGCCAAAATCACTCTTGAAACCATAGCTCACCCTTGAGCTACTTTCACCATTAAGTGCCTCTTTGGCCCATTCCCAACCATTTGGAGAAAGAGAAGGAGCAAAACTGGAGTTTGGAGCAACCCTCTTGGACAATTGCAAGAACTTCACCAACCTTCACATTGGAGGTAAAGCTTTGATACAAAAAACCATTTATATTATATCTTGTCTTTTATGTTTCATGTACTTGCTTAGAATAATTTCCATTTTAATACCTTGTCTTTTAATTACTATTTATTGAACTGCTACTAAGGAGTCCCTTCTCCTTAGTAGGTGCTCATTTGCACAAGCTAGGGTGAAAACCCTAGCTACATTGGGGCAGGTAGGTACCACATAGGTAGTCCTAACGTTAACCCTGGAAGATTGAGCGTGGCCATTACTGGTGTCCTGATGACTCCTGAAGGAGGAAGTAAGAACGAGATAGTGTGGCTCTGACATGACTAGGCATTGAGGGTGGTTGCGGTAGTAAAGGGGGTTGTTGGTTAGGTGCATGCCTATTGTGTGAGATGGTGCACAAATTAGATATTTTGACTGCCCGCATATGGGGTGGAATGGATTGGAACGTGGAAGTCATGGGTGTATCCAAGTATATCCCGGGTTCGACTATGGAGACGAACGAAGTAGGTGCGTTCTTAATTGGTTGTTCAATCTTAGGGAGAACATTTTCAGGTGCAGCGGGGGCATATTGGTTTCAACGCATTTGGAGATTCATGCCAGTCGATGACATCATAAGGAGATGATGAGTACCTGAATCCATCGATTGGTTTGTGTGTGCAACGTATGTGATTTTTTGTTGTGGTGTTGTGGTTCCTTGAGGAGGATCCAAGGGTGAGTGTTCGCCACTTCTTGTGTGGGAAAACGATTCTGCAGCACCATGAGTTGTGGTTGAGGAGGTGGCACTGGTTGTGCCGCGTGCCCTTAGCGTTGGGCATCATCTGTCCACACTTGGCGCGTTCACTCCAAATGGGGGCAAGTGTGTGTGTAATGGCCGTATACCCCGCATATGGAACATTGGTGGTTTGTTTGTAAATTGGGGTTCTTACCCTGTTTCGGTGGTCGATCAGGTTTTTGGTTGGTGGGGGTGGCGTTGTTGTTGTTTGGAGGATAAGTCTGAGCGACTGGAGGTTGTGGTGCAACAAGCGCTTCCTTTGGTGGGTAATAAGCTGTTGGGGCTTGTGAGTGAACAGGAGCATGTGTGGCCTGCTGATGGTAATACGTAGGGGGTGCAGCTAGAGGTGGATAGGATGAAAGTGCATGACCATAACACTGTGGTGGACATGAGGGTCCATGAATGTGGTGGGGGTGGGCCATGGGAGCATACGAAGTTGTAGCTCTGGAGTGAGATGTGGCACGAGAAATATCGGGGCTGGTATTATTGTGCATAATGGAAAAGGGTTGGTTATGGGACGCAACTTGTTCAATGATGCCAATGGCAGCGTGGGATTCCCTCGGTGCGTTCATTCCAAGAGGAATCACCGGGGGGAGCGTCAGGTAAAATGGTATACAAGTAGCCACACTAGGTGTAGGTCAGATCAAATTGTTGTGCTTTTAGAATGGCTTCTTCTTCCGACTAGGGTTGTTCAGAAGCCACTTCCTTGGCTATAAGTCGAAGGAGGGATTTCAGGAACCAATCTAGGAAGATACAATCATCTAGCTTGATCTTGCATAGACTATGATGTTTCTGCCACTCATGGATGTGATCTGTGATATGGGTGGCCATATTCTGTCTACAAGATAGTAAGATTTCCACTCCTGCATCATAGCGTATGGGTTGTTGAAAGAACAATAGGAAATTTGAGACAAGGGATGTAAACGTGGGGTGCGTCCCATGTGGCTGCTCAATATACCATTTGGCTGCAGAGCTAGTGAAATTTCTTTGTAAAAGTCGGAGTCGAATAGAATCATCGACTATGGAGTTTGAGAAACACCATAGGTGAAACAACATGATATGGTTTTCAGGGTCTTCCCCAGCCTTTCCTTCAAACTTTGGGATGTCTGACGAGAGCTATGTGGGCATGGGGGTCCAAGTAGGGTTATGTCTAATGGGATCATTTGTTAGCCTTTCCAAGTTGGGTAGGTTAAGGCTAGCCAAAAATGGGAAACTGGCGGATGGGTATGACATTGTCATGGGGGCATAAGTGCTAGTGGTAGCGTTATGTATTTGGCCACTGCCCCTTAGGGGGATATTAGTCATGGGAGGTATGTGCCCTCCACCCATAGGAGTGTGGGAGGGGCCCATGCCACCAAGTGAAATGGGAGTCACAGATGGGTTGGGAAGATGTCCAAGAGGTGTTGGAATCTGAGTGGTAGCGGGGATAGTAGGTATAGTTCCCATAGTGAGCATGCCTAGGTTAGGTGTGGGTCCTGTATTGGGCAGGGGTCCCATGTTAGGAATACCTAATGGATTTGTTCTAGTAGTGGCCAATGAGGTTTCCATTGTGGTGGAGGGTGTGGTGGATGTTCCACCAACAATTCCTGGGAAGAAGGAGTCAAAATGTGACCCAGCCATGGGGCTAGTGGGTGTTGTCTATGTAGGATGTTCGGATTCTTCCTCAGAGTCAGATGTGAAATGAGGTGCGTCAGAATCGGATGACGGGGCTCTACGTCGATGACATGTAGAGTCGAGTGACAGTGCTCTTCGTCTATGACGAGTTGTGTCAAGTGAACCATATTATGGGGGTTCACCTCGGGAATGTCGAGAATGTCTCGGGGACTCAATGGTGACAATTGTGAATTAAATCTACTAGGTGGTGGTGAGTGGAAAGCTCTAAATCCCTAATGCAACCATGCATGCAGGAGGGGAGCGTAAAAAATAATGGCACTCAGGCCAACAAACAACCTCAAAACACTTATTATAATAGCTGTGCTATAGTAAGTGGAGTAATAAAAAAATGTGGTCAGAAAACCAACATGCAAACAACTCCTAAAATAGAAAAAGGTGTACTTACTGACCAAAGGGAGATAATGGAGCATGAAAACACCTAACTAAAAAGTATTATGACTCAACAAGATATATCCTCTGCAAGGTGATGAAATCCAAGTTAGACAATATAAATTGTAGAATCAAAGTCTAGATATCCCCCTACTGGGAGGGATACCGGGTAGTCAATCCTAGAAAATTGGCCACTAAGATACTCCGTTCATGACATGTTCTGTTGGGTGAATCTGCAGCTCTTGTTCTATCACCGTTGTACTTCCACAAGGGGGGTACAATGAGAAGAACGAGTAGGTATCCTTTGGTGATTGAATGGATTGCGGTATTCCACTCAGGCCTCCGGAACCATTCTGGCTACCTCAACCCTCCTATGGGAGAGGCCTTCCCGACGAATTGGTTTTAAACCATGTCAACAAATAATAAGGGATTTTGGTACCCTAAATGTCAACCACTATGTCTCAACATGTAAGTGAGTGAGGGGTGTTATTTTGATACTTATCCCCTCAGTCCTACCTAATTACAATATTATTTTTGTGTTCCCCAAATGGGGTTCGAATGTTGGTTGAGTTAAGAGAATTTTAAGGCTCACTTGAAATTATTGTGACAGATTGTGTGATGGTGTGGTTGTATACCAAAACAATTTGCCTCGAATGGACGATTTAATCACAAACTAAAATAATGATTTCAATTTGCAAAAAATGAAAGATGCTTTCAAATGTAAATGCTTGTTTGAAAAAATATGGATTTTTAAATTTTTTTTATGTAAAGCAAATAACATATGCAGAAATAAATGGATTTCCAAAGTCTTTCTTGGGAAAAATATTGAGCAATTCAGAAATATGATTCTAACTTTGCAAAGTATGAAACTTACAACCTAAAAAATACTTAACAAATCTTTCTTTGACTTAACTGAAAATTTTCAAAAAGATTAGTAAAGCAAATAACAAAATATAAATTTATAATGCTGCAATAATAAAACACTATGCTGTCAAAGAATTCGAGAAAATAAGGCTGGAAAAATAGGCTGAATGGGCAAAGACTCGGGAAAAAAATGGGCCAAACGAAACAGGAAAAATTGCAACTGTGAGGCGAAAATCCATGATGTGAATCGCGGCGATATAGGAAAAAGCCGCGATGTGGATCGCGACGATGTGGGGAAAAACTACGATGCGTAGCATGGAAAAAGGCTGAACAACCACGATGGACTGTGCAGGAAAAAGCCGAACAGCCATGATGATCCATGAGGAAAAATGCCGAACAGCCACGATGCGCTGCGTGGAAAAAATCCAAATAGGCGCGATGAGTCACGCGGGAAACAGGGGTGATGGCATGATGCGCATCACGACTGTGAGTCCGAAAGCAACGATGTATGGACGGAAAACAGTAATTGAACAACAAACCCAAACATTGAAATTTTGGGTTGTTTTGGGCTGCAGAAAGGGCCAATTGCTAGGGAAGCTATCAAGAAGCTGACTAGTATTGCAGATCTATAGGTTTAGATGGAAAAAAATGATTAAAATATAGATCTAAATCAAAGATTTAAAGTTCGAAAACCAACGGAGTCACCAAAAACCGTTGCTTGGTTTTTTAACAAAGCATGTGCAAGGATGCACCTGCTAACTAGTAGCAGCATTCTCAATAAAAATATGTAAGAACTAATGTAATCCGATCTAACATTAATATGTGCAAAGAAATAAAAAAACTAGATTTAAGAACATAAGCAATAAGATCTATGAGAAAAACAAGAAATTTAAAAAATTTGATCTTTTGTATTACCTCAAATGGTGAGTTTTGAGCAGGTCCAAGATTGAGGTGCTCCAATGTCCAATGGTATCTTCTTCTCCAATGCTTCAATGGGGATCTTCAAACTCGAAATGGGAGGCAAGGGCTCTCAAAGGGAATTTGGCAGCGTAAGGATAAGATGAAATGTGGATCAATAATGAGGAGCCCCTATCACCTTTTTATAGTTTTTTGGTGATGGAGAATACCATTATGTTTTAAGGAAACCAATGGTATTGACCAACATGGTTTAGGTCTCTTTTTCTCTCTTTTTCCTTTTTTGAATATTATTCCATTTTAATTTTTTTTTTGGGAATTTTGTACCCTTTATGAGGATTTTTTGTGTTTTTTTGAGGAAAAATACATATTTTGAGGGGAAAAAAGGTGTATTATGGTCTTTTTGGTGACCTTTTGAAGGTTTTAGACGCTCAAATGGTAGAAAAAGTGGACAAATGGTTTGTGTGAATAAGGGAATGAGCTAGTGAGTACTTTTTGGGTGTTAACAGATTACCCCCTGATGTGTGAGGGTAGGAGCTCATCGTATGGACGATAGATATCATATTTCTTTTGTCTTTTTCGTGGGGCTTTGAGAAGAGAAGAGACCGATTGGAGATTGGAACAATGGTCCCTTTGGAAGCTGCAAAAACAGAAAAAATACATGGCCTAAAAAATGAATGAGGAATAATCTCTGATAATGGATGAGGCAGGCATACCCATGCTTGTATCAAGACATATACATAAAAATTAGGCCCAAGAAGGGGACATGGATAATACATAAAAATATTATGGTACATCATGATGGTCTAGAGGGGACACAATACTGAGACATACTCATGGTCATACCATGACTGATCTGAAGGACTGATACCCTGGAAAATAGCAACAACCATTCTTAATAAGGTGTCAAAAGGGTTGATGAGCTTCTGAATCTGAAGGTGTCCAACATCTGTAGGGACTCAATGACTGTGAGTCAACTTCTGAGGAGTATATGTAACTGTATACTCGAGGGAGTATAAAACTGGGGTACATCTGAAATATTGTCGCCAAGCGCAACCCGGATATCCATAGGAATATGTAACTGGTTGTTTCCTTAATTAGACTCTCAAATGTGGTAGAGTCAGGTGATATATGGGGTCTTCTTTCAAATAAATGAAATGACTGATACCCTGTACGAGTCTCAAAGATGCGATCAAGGTGCTGAAGTCGAGCATGTGAGAAACAATCATTTGGAGAGGCAGTGAGGACTCCTTTCAAAATAATCCGTAGGCACTGATCACTAATGGTGATGAGTCCAAGGCACAGGGGCCTCTGGGTCTATCCTCTGGAATAGATTTGGTTGGCTTCGATAGAGGGAGATCGACAACTACCAAGGAAATGATGTTTCCTTGATAGGAGCGCAAGGTGTAAAACTGAAGTGTGATAGTACTGATGGTAGGTCTAACATACTGTGGGGATGGGGATTAACTGGGGTCATAGAGTGGGTGGACTCAAACTTCCTTTGTTCAGAGCATGATGACATGGTTGACCTGGCAGCATAGGAAACTGACTTTTTGGTGTGAGGATCATATCTTAAGGGATCAGGGGTATGTATTGTAGACTGGAGTGACTATGGGGGAAAAGTTGATGGATGTTATTGGGAGACTCTCAAGGTGACATACTGCAGAATACTCTGAACAAAGGTGACCATAATGGGGAAGCTGCCATATGAGAAGACATGATCTATTGTGGCACCGAAAAGCACCGTTGGGTCCTTCTTTGTGGTTTTAATGAGCTCCAAGAAGGGATAAAAGTGTGCTCTGAAATGGTACTATCCTATGGATTTATGTGAGCCCAGGACTATTCATGCTCATGAGTGCTTTCATTTTTAAGGAGTCTGAAAATGATAAGAAGACTTTGAATTGGTGGAGGAGTACCGTCCTTTGGATTTGTATGAGCCCAAGACAGTGATTGCTCGTGGTTGCTTTCAATTTTAGAGAGTCTGAAAGCTGTAATTAGACTCCATTGGTGTTCTTTTTCGTATGTTAGTCTCCAAGGCCTGAAAAAGCATAAAATGATGTAGATGGAGAACTCTTCTAGCCGATGTGACTAGAGTATTCCTTTTTCGTAATTAGTCTACAAGCTCCGAAAAAGGGGTAAACTTATACCAGGTAGATGCCATTTCAGATACTTTTAGCGAGCATGAAGGGAAGCATGATTGCTTGGCGATCTTTTCAATGTTTTAGGAGTTAGAAAAGAGCTTAACAGAAACTCCCTCAGTGCCTTTTTTGTAAAAGAAGATATATCGAACAAGAAGATATTGGTGAGAGCGAGAAGTGATCTCAAGCATCGTCACGAGTGCGAAAAAATAAATTCGGTGATATGAAAAATGTTTTAAAAACCTGTAATGGCCGATGTGGCATGCAATCCGAGGCAATGAGGGGAATGGAAAAAATGCGTTCACAATATGGTGGTGAGAGCGAGAAATGATATCAAGAATCATCACAGGCGCGGAAATGTGAATCCGTTGGTGCAAAGGGTGCGAAAAACGTAGGTCAAATGACTCCGGAATGGTCAAAAGAAAAAACAAGGTTAAAAAATGGCTAGAAATAAAGGTGAGACCACCAAGCCAAGGATGCAGTGGGTGGGAGAAATGATGATCCGTGGGGGCGAAATACTATGTGTATCAAATCAACTCAAATATACAAGTGACACGTGACCTCAAAAATGGTTGAGATCACGAATGTGAAAAAGTGAGCAGGGTTAATGACCTGCCCCCATGCGATGTGTATGGGGTTTGTGATTGTGGATCACATATGTGTTGGTTTGAACGATGGGATCATTGATATTTTGAGATAGAGTTGATGGGGTAGGGTCAAAATGATTGATAACGGCTCCTATCCCAGGTTCGAGGTAATCTATTATGCCCCCGAACTCAGAGGTGTCAATGCGGTGCAGATGTTGTCTTAGAGAGGGATCAATAGGGCATTGACCAACTACTGGAGGGGGGTGTACCATGAGGCTGTGGGCCATGGTGGCATACTGAAGTGATGATATGATGATGGGGGATTCCCCTTGCGGGGTGGATGCCCCCAGTATCTCCGATGAGAATGACAATGATGATGAGTAGGAAAGGTTTCGGGCCTACCCCCATGCTGTGGACATGTGGTTTCCTCTTTGATTTTTAAAGGTTGAATATGTGGGTTGGAGGGATCAATGGAAGCGGTCGAACGGACAGAGGGGTCTCCATTGGAAACCATGTAAATTGTGTTAATATCTTCTGAGGAGGAAGATGGTGGGGGATGAATTTCCTCAATGAGAGGAGGGGATATCTCTAGGTCGGCATTATTCAATTCGTATAGAGCTGCTCTATAATATAGGAGATCAGGGTAGTGATGTGAGTAATAGCAATAAATACTGCATATCGCACAAGGGTGATTGGTACGCAACGATTTATCGTGAGGTTGAGGGGGCAGTTCAAGTTTGACAACTGGTATGTTAGTGTCATCATCCAACATATTCATGTGTTCTTGAAGTGTCAGTAGTTGTGGACATAAATGGGCAGCATGGCCTATATCGTCACACAAGGAGCACTTGGAAGGAGCACAGATTATTGGGGGATTCTTCGCCAACTTGGGAGTCGGTGGGGTGGTGCGGGTTGTGGGTCCAGTGGTGTAGGTTTGTGGGCCTCTGCCCCCATTGTAGTGGATTTCAGGGGGAGCATGACTAGATGTTGATGCAGTGGCCCCTATTGGGGGTGGTCGGTTTTGGATATTCTCTACACAAGCAGGTGGACGGTTAGAAGTATTGATGGGTTGTACCAGTTGTAAAATGACATTCGTTGTAGGGGGAGGGGTTGGGGAAGGTAGGTACCACACAGGTATTCCTAACGTTAATCCTAGAAGATTGAGCGTAGCCATTACTGGTGTGTTGATGACCCCTGAAGGAGGAAATAAGAACAGGATAGTGTGGATTGGTGTGGCTCTGACATGACTGGGCATTGAGGGTGGTTGTGTTAGTAAAGGGGGTTGTTGGTTAGGTGCGTTCCTATTGTGCAAGATGGTGCACAAATTAGATATTTTGGCTATCTACACAGGGGGTGGAATGGATTGGAACGTGGAAGTCATGGGTGTATCCAAGTATATCCCAGGTCTGACTGTGGAGACAAATGATGTAGGTGCGTTCTGAACTGGTTGTTCAATCATAGGGAGAACATTTTCAGGTGTAGCGGGGGCGTATTGGTTTCGATGCATTTAAAGATTCATGTCGGTCGATGACATCGTAAGGAGATGATGAGTACCTTAATCCATCGGTTGGTTTGTGTGGGCAGCGTATGTGATTTGTTGTTGTGGTGTTGTGGTTCCTTGAGGAGGATCCAACGGATGATTGTTCGCCACTCCTTGTGTGGGAAAAAGATTCTACAACACCATGAGTTGCGGTTGAGGAGGTGGTGCTGGTTGTGCCGTGTACCCTTGGCGTTGGGTGTCATTAGTCCACAGTTGGCGCGCTCGCTCCAAATGGGGGAAAGTGTGTGTGTAATGGCCGTATACCCTGCATATGGAACATGGGTGGTTTGTTCGTAAATTGGGGTTCTTACCCTGTTTCGATGGTCGATCAGGGTTTTTTTTGGCGGGGGCAGCGTTGTTTTTGTTTGGAGGATAAGTCTAAGTGACTAGAGGTTGTGGTGTAGCAAGCGCTTCCTGTGGTGGGTAATAAGCTGCTGGGGCTTGTGAGTGAACAGGAGCATGTGTGGTCTGTTGATGGTAATAAGTAGGGGGTGAAACTGGAGGTGGATAGGATGAAAGTGTGTGACCATAACACTGTGGTGGACATGAGGGTCCATGAGTGTGATGGGGGTGGGCCATGGTAGCATACGAAGTTGTAGCTCTGGGGTGAGATGTGGCCCATGAAAGATTGAGGCCGGTATTATTGCACATAATGGAAAAGGGTTGGTTGTGGGATGCAACTTGTCCATTGATGCCGGCGGCGGTGTGGGATTCCCCCGTCACGTCAGTCCAGGAGGAATCACCGTGGGTAGCATCAGGTAAAATGGTATATAAGTAGCCACACTGGGCGTAAATCAGATCAAATTCCTATGCTTTTAGAATGGCTTCTTCTTCCGACTGTGGTCGTTCAGAAGCCACATCATTGGCTATAAGTGGAATGAGGGATTTCTAGAACCAATCCAGGAAGATACGGTCGTCTATCTTGATTTTTCATAGACTACAGTGTTTACACCACTCATGGATGCGATCTGTGATATGGGTGGCCATATTCTATCTACAAGACAATAAGATTTCTACTCCTGCATCGTAGCATACTGGTAGTTGAAAGAACTGTAGGAAAGTTGAGGTGAGGGATGCAAACGTGGGGTGCATTTCATGTGGCTGCTCAATATACCATTTTGGCTGTAGAGCTAGTGAAATTTCTTTGTAAAATTCGGAGTCGAATAGAATCATCGACTATGGAGTTTGAGGAACACCATAGGTGAAACGACATGATATGGTTTTGGGCGTCTTCCCCAGCCTTTCGTTCAAACTTTGGGATGTATGACGGGATATTTGTGGGCATGGGGGGCCAAGTAGGGTTATGTCTAATGGGATCATTTGTTAGCCTTTCCAATTCGGGTAGGTTAAGGCTAGAAATAAATGGAAAAATGGTGGAGGGGTATGACGTTGTCATGGGGGCATAAGTGCTAGTGCTAGTGTGATGTATTTGTCCACTGCCCCCTAGGGGGATAAGAGTCATGGGAGGTATGTTCCCTCCACCCATAGGAGTGTGGGAGGGGTCCGCGCCACCAAGTGCAACAGGAGTCACAGATGGGTTGGGAAGATGTCCAAGAGGTGTTGGAATATGAGTGGTAGTGGGGATAGTAGGTATAGTTCTCATAGTGGGCATGCCTAGGTTAGGTTTGGATCCTGTATTGGGAAGGGGTCCCATGTTAGGAATACCTAAGGGAGTTGTTGTAGTAGTGGCCAATGTGGTGGCCATTGTGGTGGAGGGTGTGGTGGATGTTCCACCAACAGTTCTTGTGAAGAAGGAGTCAAAATGTGACCCAGCCATGGGGCTAGTGGGTGCTGTGTATGTAGGATGTTTAGATTCTTCCTCTAAGTCAGATGTGAAATGAGGTGCGTCAGAATCAGATGACGGGGCTCTACGTCGATGACATGTAGAGTCAAGTGACAGTGCTCTTAGTCTATGATGAGTGGTGTCAAGTGAACCGTATTTTGGGGGTTCACCCAGGAAACATCGAGAACATCTCGGGGACTCAATGGTGATAGTTGTGAATTAAATCTACTAGGTGGTGGTGAGTGGAAAGCTCTAATGCCCTAATGCAGCCATGCGTGCAAGAGGGGAGCGTAAAAAATAATGGCACTCAGGCCAACAACCAATCTCAAAACACTTACTATAACAGCTGTGCTATAGTAAGTGGAGTAATCAAAAAATGTGGTCAGAAAACCAACATGCAAACAACTCCAAAAAATAGAAAAAGGTGTACTTACTGACCAAAGGGAGGTAATGGAGCATGCAAACACCTAACTAAAAATATTATGACTCAACAAGATATATCCTCTTCAAGGTGATGAAATCCAATTCAGACAATATAAATTGTAGAATCAAAGGCTAGATATCCCCCTACCAAGAGGGATACCGGGTAGTCAATCCTAGAAATGGGCCACTAAGATACCCCGTTCATGTCACGTTCGGTTGGGTGAATCTGCAGCTCTTGTTCTATCACCGTTGTACTCCCACAAGGGGGGTACAATGAGAACAACGAGTAGGTATCCTTCGGTGACTAAATGGATTGCGGTATTACACTCAAGCCTCCGGAACCAGTCTGGCTACCTCAACCCTCCTAAGGGAGAGGCCTTCTCGATGAATTGGTTTTAAACCATGTCAACATATAATAAGGGATTTTGGTACCCTAAATGTCAACCACTATGTCTCAACATGTAAGTGAGTGAGGGGTGTTATTTGGATACTTATCCCCTCAATCCTACCTAACTACAATATTCTTTTTATGTTCCCCAAATGGGGTTAGAATGTTGGTTGAGTTAAGAGAATTTTAAGGCTCACTTGAAATTATTGTGACAGATTGTGTGATGGTGTGGTTGTATACCGAAAAAATTTGCCTCGCATGGGCGATTTAATCACAAACTAAAATAATGAT
The DNA here is from genome assembly GCA_027924585.1 of Larix kaempferi. Classification (NCBI taxonomy): domain Eukaryota; kingdom Viridiplantae; phylum Streptophyta; class Pinopsida; order Pinales; family Pinaceae; genus Larix; species Larix kaempferi. The sequence continues at coordinate 45,496,168 of BSBM01000372.1, read as the reverse complement.
TTCAATTTGCAAAAAATGAAAGACGCTTTCAAATGTAAATGCTTGTTTCAAAAAATATGGATTTTTAAAAAAAAATTATGTAAAGGAAATAACATATGCAGAAATAAATGCATTTCCAAAGGCTTTCTTGGGCAAAATAGTGAGCAATTCAAAAATGTGATTCTAACTTTGCAAAGTATGAAACTTACAACCTGAAAAATACTTAACAAATCTTTCTTTCACTTAACCGAAAATTTTCAAAAAGATTAGTAAAGCAAATAACATATAGAAATTTATAATGCTGCAATAATAAAACACTATGCTGTCAAAAAATTGCATAAAATAAGGCTGAATGGGCAAAAACTCGGGAAAAAATGGGCCGAATGAAATAGGAAAAATCGCGACTGTGAGACGAAAAGCCACGATGTGAATCGCGGCGATATAGAAAAAATCCACGATGTGGATCATGACGATGTGGGGAAAACCACGATGCGTAGCGTGGAAAAAGGCCAAACATACGCGATGGACTGCGCGGGAAAAAGATGAATAACCGTGATGGGCTGCGCGGGAAAAAGCCAAACAACCGCGATGGGATGCGTGGAAAAAAGACGAACAACCGCGATGGGTTGTGCGGAAAAAACCTAAACAGGCACAATGAGCCGCGTGGGAAATAGGTGCGAGGGCACGATGCGCGGCACGACTGTGAGTCCGAAAGCCACAATGTATGGACGGAAAACAATCGCCGAAAAACGAACCCAAAAATTGAAATTTTGGGCTGCAGAAAGGGCCAATGGCTAGCGCAGCTATCAAGAAGCTAACCTGTATGGCAGATCTACAGTTTTAAGTGGAAAAAACAATTAAAATATATATCTAAATCAAAGATTTAAAGTTTGAAAACCAGCGGAGTCACCAAAAATGATTGCTTGGTTTTTCAACCAAGCATGTGCAAGGATGCACTTGCTAACTAGTAGCAGCAGTCTCAATAAAAATATGTAAAAAATAATGTAATCCGATCCAACATTAATGTGTGCAAAGAAATAAAAAACTAGATTTAAGAACATAAGCAATAAGATTTGAAGAGAAAAACAAGAAATTTAAAAGAATTGATCTTTTGTATTACCTCAAATGGTGAGGATGGTGAGTTTTGAGCAGCTCAAAGGTTGAAGTGCTCCAATGTCCAATGGTCTCTTCTTCTCTAATGCTTCAATGGGGATCTTCAAACTCGAAATGGGAGGCAAGGGCTCTCAAAGGGAATTTGGCAGCATAAGGATAGGATGAAATGTGGATCAATAATGAGGAGCCCCTATCATCTTTTTATAGTTTTTTGGTGATGGAGAATACCATTATGGTTTAAGGAAACCAATGGTATTGACCAACATGGTTTAGGTCTCTTTTTCTCTTTTTTTCCTTTTTTTCCTTTTTTGAATATTATTCCCTTTTAATTGTTTTTTTGGGAATTTTGGACCCTTTACGAGGGTTTTTTTGTGTTTTTTTGAGGAAAAAAACATATTTTGAGGGGGAAAGGTGTATTATGGTCTTTTTGGTGACATTTTGAGGGTTTTAGAGGCTCAAATGGTGGAAAAAGTGGACAAATGGGTCATGTGAATAAGGGAATGAGCTAGTGAGCACTTTTTGGGTGTTAACAACACCTACATAAGTGAAGAAGTTCCAGTTACAGAGGGAGACGAGGCTAAGGCCTTACAAAAGAAGACTACAAGCAATCCCGATAGGTATGACTTGAGGAGATAGAAGAATGTTTTGAAATCTGTTCATGATTAAGTTTGTCTTCATATTATTGAGGTTAGTGCAATCTTGATTAATTTTAGACTTGTCTTATCTCCTTAGTAAAAGTATGAATGCGTGTGAATCATATAAGACATTCATTGATTAGGGTTATGAAACTTATGATTGTACTTATGCACTCTGGTGTTGTATGAGGATGATGTTTTCCACTAACATGAAAGGTACATCAAGAAAGACAAATCAAGTTCTAGATCGAGAACATATGACCATGGTGACGTGAAGACAAAGACTCTTCCATAGCCATTGATCGCATAAAAGCTCTACTTACGAGGTATGTATAATTTGGGTCTACAATGCTTAACTTATGAGATATGCAGGTTACTAGGACAAGGTCTCTAAATCATTGAAGAGAACAAAGAAGATATTGTTTGGGTATGTTAGACATAACTCGCAAACATGATAATCCAGGTATGTTTTTCCTATATCAAGTGAGAACCTTGTGTTAGGGTCTCATATAAGTATACTTTCGTATGATTGATAATGATTATTCATGAAGTTATAGGTTTGAATAATCATGGGTTTATGCATATTATGCTTCTTAGTTTGATTAATGATATGAAAAACTAGAAGAGTCCTATGGTCAAATAAGAATATGCATGAGTAAAAGAAGTACTCCCTGAAACCTTGAATATTAATGCTTGTGATAAATTACCTATGTATGAAATGATCATGACTATACATGTTAAGATTATAGGATTATAATGTTTTGATAGTATTGAGATTATACTAATGAATGTATGATTATGTATGAGATCTTGAGGATAACACAATGATGACACTAGTGCACACTTAAGCATGCATAGTGGTCCATGATGGATAGAAGTTCAAAGACATATAACCATGATTCTATCACAAAGGGAAAATAGAGATCAAGAGGGAGCACACGCCAGCAGTTCCTGCAGGGAAGCAAATATTGAGAGGGACTCCACCCGACAACCAAACAAACATAAGTATTTGAATTGTCATTTATTGTATATATGATTACTTAAATGATGATGTTTAGTCATGTACATACTTATGTTCTTAGATTTAGGATGTATATTATGCATGTTATAAAAGTTTCATTAATGAACAAGATACTACTAATATGCAAATAATGGGTAAGTGGCCTATGGTACTATACAAGACTCCATTGCTACTTATCTAGATTGAAACATCTTTGCTGACATGTTGGAGTAGTACACACTCTTAACAATGTTCTGGTATAGATGGAAGGCATCTAGAAAGTTACAAGCTATGGATAAATGTTGTATTGAAGTATTGGCTAAGATAATTGCATGACTATATGACATATGCCCTTATGTGTAAGATTTTGTTTTGAAAACTCTGAGATGTTTCTAATCATGCAATTGAATTTAACTTGTAGGAAAGATTGTGTACAATCACCTACAAAAGAAGGACAACAACATTTGTTCCAACAACGAAGTTCAAGAAAACTAACTATTGAAGATATTGAAGAATTTGAAGTTCCCAGGATCCAGGATGCAGTAATGGAAGGATGCCATGATCGAGGAGTACCAGTCGATCATGAAGAATGATGTCTGGGATGTGGTCCTGAGACCAGAAGGGAAGTCTATTTTGACTTCCAAGTGGATCTACAAGATCAAGCGTACTGTAGATAGGAATAGCACTTCAGGGTGTTGCTTCAGTATGGGATCATGGGTGATCTCTTGGTTTAGTAGGAAGCAGTCTTGTGTAGCACTGAGTATAGCCGAAGTAGAGTATGTCACAGCTTTTTCAGCCAGTTGTGAGGCAGTATGGCTTAGGAAGCTACTATCTGATTTATTTGATCTCCAGTTGGATGCTACTTGTATCTTCTGTGACAACCAGAGTTGTGTGAGAACCCAGTGTTCCATGACAAGTCGAAGCATATTGAGATCAAGTATCACTATATCAGGGATATAGTGCAGAGAGGAGCAGTGAAGCTCCTGTATGTTGCGACAGATGAGCAGATAGTAGATGTGTTAACCAAGCCACTAGCTAGGGTGAAGTTTGAGTGCTTCAGAGAGAGGCTTGTTGTTCTTCGGATCGAAGATACTTCCAAGAGGAAGTGATGGGACATAGATCCAAGAGCCTTTCCAAGCATGGTGGCAGGCGGGTCCTCCCATGGCTGTGGATGTAAGTGCTATGTGATGAGCATTCGGGTGATGCTCCGTATGATGATGATCCATATGATCATGTGCATTCGGGTGATGCACCGTGTATGATGATGAGCATTCAGATGATGCTTCAAGGTCATGGCCATGGATATCTTCTTAGGTTGTGCGATAGCATATAATAGTGGCCTGGGAGATTTGCAGATACTCTTTCGAGGTTTTTTCTATGGCATATAATAGCTCCCTGGGAGATCTGGAAGACGCTCTTTCGAGGTTTTGCTTGGAGGGACATATAATAGCTCCCTAGGAGATCTTACAAGTTGTGCAGTGGCATGTAATCAGTCCTGGGAGATCCTATAGGTTGAGAAAGAAGCTCATAATCAGTCCCGTGATGCTCTTTTGAGGTTTTTCCTAATAGCATATAATCAGTTTTGGGAGATCCTATAGGTTGAGCAGGAAGCTCGTAATCAGTCATGGGATGCTCTTTCGAGGTTTTTCTTGCTCACATGTAATTAGTCCTGGGATGCTCTTTTGAGGTTTTGTAAGTGGCATATAATAGTGCCCTAGGAGATATTGCATGTTGTGCTTAGCACGTAATCAATCCCGGGATGCTCTTTCTAGGCTTTTCCTGCTTGCATATAATAGCGCCCTAGTAGATCTTGTAGGTTGTGCTTCACACATAATCAGTCCTGGGATGCTCTTTCGAGGTTTTGCAGATGCACATAATCAGTCCTGAGATTCCATAGTATGGGCTGCTCGCAATGATGATGAAGACCTACATGGAGGCTAGGCCTACATCCATCATGAAAAAGGGTTGGCTTTGTAGAACTTCCTATGAGGAGAAGAATTGAGAGATAGCACTAGTGATCGATATGATGAGTACAGCAGCAGTGACGATGATGCTCCGTGATCCAATGACTATGATCCAACTCCAGTATTGAAGAATTGTGCCTATATGTATTGATGACCTATGTCAAGAGAATACCTTCCTAGTTAAGAGTGAGTGTTGATGTATTTGTTACATTTGTACTTTATTGTATCCCTAATGGAGATGTATTATTCCTCTGATTGGAAGTGTCATCATTTGTATTTGCAAGTGTCGCAAGTTATATTGTAAGGGTCGTAACTTATGTTTGATGGGTTATTAGACCACCTTAGAGGGTTCGAACCAGTATGATTTAAAGGGTTATTATACCACCTTAGTGGGGTCAGCCCAGTGATAAGTGGTAATGGGTTATTATACTCTCCTAAGGGAGGTCGACCCAGTTAGAGTAAAAGGAAAGTAAAGGTAAAGTATAAATAGAGAGGAGCACCTCTCTATTTATCCATTCACACACTCACTCACTTTGCATTAGTGAGAGAGAGGAGGAGTGCGCACAAGTGGAGGATGAGAAGCTGCTAGGAGACTATCTCTTGTTTTGGGGTTTTGTATTGGTGCTCATTCTATCTCTGAGGAAGTTGCGGGGTTTTCTCCTTTATGGTTTTCCCGGTGAAATGATTTGTGTCTCTTATCTCTTGTCTCTTATGTTTGATATGATGTACATGTTATTCCCTCAATTAAGATCCTAGATCATATTGAATTAAATGATGAAAAACTAACAAGATATGGGGGCATGATGTTACAAGGAATTGGGAGGGAAATATTCAAACCCTTGAGCCAATCAAGTCGAGCCAAGTGTCAATGAGAGAACCCATCAACCCTCAGCTACCCATGTTCACTTTTGTGCCCAATCATTAATTATCCCAAGGGTTGGTTGAGGTAGTTAATGCCTTGGGGATTGAAGAGGTATGGATGTCCAAATTCGGGTATGGGAAATCCAACCTTCATGGAAAATCATGTTTGAATCCTTGGGAAAGAAAAGAACCATGAAATTTCCCCCCAAACCATTATTCACCAATGAGTTTTTCTTTCTCACGAGTTTGGAGCTTCCTGGGCATTTTGTTTTGTTTTCCTTCATTTTGCTAGCTAGGAAGGGTGTTTTTGTTTTGGTTAATAGTGGGGAAGAGAATAAATCGATTTGGGGGTTTCATAGAGGCCATTTTGGCCCACTGAATTCTCATATTTTATGGGAGAAATCAGTTTATTCGATGGGGTTGATTTCATCTTCCCACAATTCATTTTTAGGTGTGCCACGATTTGGGGAAAACCCATAGACCCTATTCTATAAATTCCATTGTTGAAAATGTGTACCTATGCCCAATATTTGAGTTGTTGTGTGTAAGAGATTGTTGGGGTTGAGATGGGTATCCATTGCTTTGGGATGTGATGAGCTTGAGAGTCCCCTTTTTCTTATAGATATCAAGCCCATCTCGGGGGTGGTCTCTGAGTGCTGAAAGAATATGGGTTGGGCAAAGACCTATGGTTGGGTGGAAAGTTGCAGTGACATAGCTAGTTTGTTGGGACAACATTAAATCAAGATGAGTATTTTATTTGTGTTTTACTTCTACAAGGTACTAATTATTTGATGAATGTTATCAATATGCTAGAATTTGCATGGTATACGTGTGATGAATAATTTTACTTCTGCTATGTTTGGTAGATCTGCACATGCATATGTTTTTATTTAAATGGATCTAATGAATGGGGTGGATTTATGTAAAAGCCCCATAAGCCTAGTCATGTTCCCTTCCTTGAATTGGATCCGCAGGAGGGGACATGACAATTGCGTATGAAGCAATGTTTCTATTAAGGTACACTTTTTGTTTCATTGAAAAATATTTCGAAATGGATAATATATAGATGTTTTATTGTGGAAGGGTTTTTCCTCAGTGGTGAGAAGGGTGAAACTATTGTTGGGTGTGTGAGCTATCTCAAATTAAAAACAGCACCTAAGATTAATTATCAACTAGGATCAGTAAACTTATAGTTGAAAGCAAAATATATGCCAAGGTAGAAAAGGTTCTATAGTTTCAGGTTTGTCAGACTTAAAAATGTTTAATAAGGAAAAAGATCGAAAGATCTTTCAAAATGAAAAACTGAGTTAAATATTTAAGAATACATTAAAATCACAGATCAAAATAGTACTAGATCATACTAGTCTACCTCTATGGTTAATTAATAAGAAAAATGGAAAGAAATACTGGAACACAAACTACTCTAAAAAAGTAAGAAACTGCCAAATTCAACTTCCAGATAACAACTATGGACAAAATCAGAGCTACGAATATTAGATGTTTAATAGGGAGAACTTGTAAATGTACATAAATTTAGACTAAATCATCTAATTCCACTCTTCTTGATTACGTACATCAAATGTAATAGGAACCAGAGTAAATGTATCGTAATTACTTTCAAATGTAATGAGGAAGCTAAACGGAAGTAAATCTAACTTAACCTCTACGAACAAATGTAAACTAAAAATCAACAAACTACTACTAATTTTAAACATTAGGAACTATTGTCTATCCATATGTGAACAACATGAAACTCATGTAAGGAGAAGCAATCGAAAGACTTAACAAAGATGTCAAACTGAACTATATTAGATTTGAAAGCAAGTAGAAAACTTGATAAAGATATTATTAATCCAGATCTTATAACATGAACATCTTTATTAAATAGAAACTAGTCTTAAGATTAACAAACTAAAACAACTCAATGAAATGGAATTATCAACTACAAGTTGAAAATAAACTACATAGGAACAACGTTCATACATTCTGAATAGTAACCAAGTAACAAAACATATTAAAGAACTAAAGTTTGGAAGAAAGATGACAAGAGGATAAAGAGAAGGAAGAAAGGAACAAATAATGATAACAAGTGAATTAAAAACTCTAAATAACATAAAAAAAGATTAAATCACATCTCAAACTATTAAGGATGAATAAGAAGAATGATGATTAAGAGGCAGAAGAAATTAGATTCGGAAAAAGGATTAAAATAATGCAGAAAACACACGGGTCCGAATGACGATCCGGACGCCGGTCTAAAAGGTAGTCTGAATGACGATCCGAATGGAGGAAAACGGTTTAAAGTGAGGAAAAGGAGAGTTTTTGAATGATTTAATTACCAACTAGATTTATGCAAATGATCCTACAGTGCATAGGAAGCAAGAGAGAGATGATTGGTGGCTAAGAAGTTATCTATGCAAATCATTACCTAAGGAAAAGAATGATTCTCTGAGAAGTAGGAAGAAGGTTGGAAATAGAAGAAGGGAGAAGGATGGAATAGAAGAAAGAAGAGTTAACGTACAACAAACAAGAAGACAAACTAATAGAGAAGAGAAGAAGGAAAGGAATGCAAACTATGGAAGAAGTTAGAAGAAATATCTATCTATGATGATGGAAAAAGGACTGAAAAACAAACTACAAATTATCAAACTACTGAACTATTGGTCGACCATTCTACTCAGAAGAAGGGAGATTCTATTGATAGCAGAATATCAATTATATAAAGATGAAGATAATCACACAGGAAAATGAATTAATTACACATACAAGAAATAAACTAGCTAATTGCAAGAAAAGAAATGCAAAAAATGTAAATAAAACCTCTCGTTGATGAGGGGCCCTTCCCAGCAATTGGAGGGTGAACTAGCTCAACTTAAACGACTACCAATAAAACCACAACAAGCTGTTGCTTCCATTAACTTGAGAAAAATTACAGAGTCTGTCTTCAAACTATCTACGACTGCAAACACTTGGACTGAGACTGGAAAACCATCATAATTTCAGAGAACTACAGATAAAAAGACTAAAAGACTTCACAAGAATAACTTGTCTCAATCACAGAGGTGACTATTTATAAGTTACAATGGGTGAGGGGGTCGACAGAGTCAACCTCTCTAATAATAGAGGTGTTTAATGTCTGTAACTGCTAATTAAATGATACATAACAGTGCAGGGGGCATCTACCCATCTCCTCGGTGTCAATCCTTTCCAATTCGAATAGTTGAGCATTCGTTCCCTCAAAACATGAGCAAAAGCATATGTTGGAGTGTCGACGTGGGTACATGAGTTACATTGGCATACTGAGTGTGGACGTGGGAGTTATGTTGTCCAACTGAGTGTGAATAGGCTAACTCCTTCCAGAACAATGGCATGAGCGAGAGCTGAGCAGACGTGCATGATTCCGAGCTGAATGCACAGACGAATCAGGGCTTGGAGCGTTGATGTGGACATAGAATGTGTTAGCCTTGGCGAGACCAATGTCAAATATTTTGGAACGATGGTTCATTAACCATTAGCGCCACATGGAAAACATAACCCACATGTCCTCCTCCTTATTCAACGGTCTGAGATGCATCAACCATAGATTTCGTGGGCTGAACAGAGAGCCGAATGATGAGCTGAAAGCGTTTTAGGCTGGGCATGTAGCGCATAGGATGAATGATGGATAACTTGCAAATAGTAGCCTGTCAATTAAAACCATAAATTTTAATTATGCCCAAAAACATCATTTAAATCATAAATAAACCATAATATACGAAATATAACAAGATTTGCATGGTAAATAAATTTGTGCATACCTGGACTATTTGATGGCCTGAATGGCTAAGAAAACAACTTACTATAGCAAAAATGATAGAAATAACGCCACTTCGAGTAAATTAAATGATAAAAAATGGTGACAATATTGGACACCAATATTCCTCCAAACCAGAGTCATGCTAGGTCCCACTGAGCAAAACAAAAAGTAATTTAAGAAGAAGGTCGAGCTGCGGTAGCAGCGGTCTTCGACTCGAATGATGGAGATGCATGCTTGGCCTAGAGCTTCTTGAAATGACTCCTTAAGGAATTATACTTTACTCTAAGGATAGCATTGGATGTTATTTTGGCATTAACCGAGCATTCAATGCTTTTCAACTATGTACGCAACATCTTATTATATTCAAGGAGCTCAGAGATTGTCTCCACATAGCTTTGACTTTGTTTTGTTAATTGTGCTATCTCTTGGGTTAATTGATCCCACTTTTGCTGACTCAAAATAGGTTGTTCTATACCATGCTCCAAATCCATTTGAGGACTCTTCTCTTTTGTAGATGTCTCAACGTTAATAGTCTATTCTACAGAGCTTTCATCTTTATTACATATAGGAGGGCTTCTAGCAGCACAAGCTTCACTCATCTGAATGGATGCATTAGCTAGTGTGAGGAGGGAGGACTCCAAGTATGATCGTCCAACTGAATATTTGAGCATGAGGGATGACTGATAGTCTGAATTTCAGGTTGATCAATGGACTGGTCATGATTTGTCTCTCTAGGTTCAGTAGGAGAATGTATTGAATGGACAGAGTGCATATCATCTAAGGAACTCTCATCAAATCATACACATTTAGTGTTTTGTTCTTCTTGGTCGTGAAGGTGTTCTTGAGAAGGGAAATATTTGACAGTAGATAAATGGGGGTTTAATATATCAAAAACAAAATGGTCACAAGTCTGACCTCTCTCCTCTAGTTGATGAATGATTAAAAGCTTAATGAGACAATGGTGATATAAGCTGCCAGAAGGGTTAGAGGTATTCTTTCTAACTTGACTCGACATCTTTTCCAAGCTCTTTAGAAAGTAGAATGGGAAGTTTAATGTATGATTATTGACAAAATGAGCTAGCAGTCTAACGTGGAAAGCTTTAAAAACAATGAACTTACCCTCGCAGGTGACTAAGTGAATGATAATGGTCAAAAGATCCAAGTAATATGGCTTGATCCATTCTCTATGAAAACCTTTTGATCCAGATTTATGTGGGAACGAAACAAAAGATAGCATATACAGAATCATATACAGAGATATATTGCAAGAACACAATGATATAGTAAACACATATTCTATTAAATAGCAGAAATAGAACAGACTGTAAAATACAATAGCTGGAATGGTGGTAGCTATCTCTGAGAAGAGATGTGGCCGCTATGCTCATTCATGCCAAGATGAATACAAAGAGAGGCCGAAAGGGCCTATTTATCATAAGCATGAGGGAAATAATCCCAAACATCCAAAAACCTAACCCTAGAAGATGAACCATCATAAAGTTTGCGGCCCCAAGGTGGTTAGTTGAACAGTCAACTTCCCGAGGTCATAACTTTTGCATACGATCTCTGTTTGGGGCGCTCGGTAGCTCGTTGGAAAGGTCCATCCAAGATTTACAACTTTTGACTGGGGCCAAATGCATGTCATTTGCAACCATTAGGCCCCTCAAATTGCCAAAAAAGGTCGTTTAGGGCCTCAAAACTGCCCCAGAAGTTTAGGACCCGAAAAACCATAGAAAAATTACTAGAAAATTGGCAAAATGGGAAATTGTTTTGAGCCAATGGAATAGGTGGGTGGCCACCAATATCCATCTGGATCACCTTTGGTTCTAGTAATGTGTTGAAAATCGGGCTTAAGAATGAATTGATGAATCATGAACTTCTTGTGGAAGAAACAAATGCTTGTGCCATCGAGCACCTTCTCTAGGGAGCTTCGTAGCTAACTCTATTGACTCTTCTGTCATGGAGAAAACAAGATGGCCAACCTTGGCCATCTTTCCATCGAAACCTTTTGCAAATAGTAATGAAATTTCATGGTCGTGACCATCAAGGCGGTGGAGAAACGGATTCCAACCTGCTTGAGAAAATAACTCATGGCATCTTTTAAACTTAGGTATATGAAGAAGATCTTGGTAGCTACCTGGCTCGCAACAGTTAGGCATTGCTGATAGAGGCCAGGGGAAAACAATAGATAAATGTAGTGGATACAAGGAATTTTCAAAGGACGCAGCTTGCAGAGAGAGAATGAAGGGTGAACAGAATGAAGCAGAAGTTTACGCAGCCATCAGTTAAATTGAAGTCTGTTTAGATGGATGAATGGTCATAGGTAAAGCGCGTTTTGAAAGATCACACTTGTACTTTGAATATCTTGAGTTAAGTGCCAGTATTGAAGTGCCTGAATCCGGTAGATGCGTGTTCGATATAGCAAATTCAACCATGTCCAAATCCAAGCTTTGGAAAAGTTGAATGAAATTCATGTAATGGGATATTCTACACGTGGAAGATCACAAGGATCCAATCCATATAATGGTAATCTATACGACAGGTAAGGCCATAGTGGTCATACAATGATTCAAAATGACACAAGATTCATTCATTTAACAAGATGAGATGAATACGGAAATAAAACCAAGTGCGAGATTTGACGTTTGATTGATCCCTATCATCATTGGTTAGTCAGAAGTTTTAAAAATATCTAGCATGCTGTTTGAAATATATAAGCTAAAATTTCTTCAGCACTTTTATTCAAAAACGTTGCTTATTTGTTGCATTCGCCACTTCATTTGGATCAGCATTCGATCCGTCATTCAGCCTTTCATACATACTTTTGTCTATACAAAATTTTATTGCTGAAGCCAACTGAAACTAATTTTTGCAAGGAGTTTTAAGGCTCTTAGTGCACAAAAAATGCTGTAAAATTTGCTTTCTGAAACTTTTAAGTCATGCCCCCTTTTTGTTTGTCTTTAATTAAAACAATTCGCCTTCTGCTTTTGCATTAACCTGCAAACATCTATCACTTTAAGAGATAAATAAACTTTTTCTCTAATAAAAATAAATAAATAAAATAGTTTTAAAAAGTTCTAATCCTCTCCCAAACAAAAGATATGGCTTGTCCTCAAGTCAACAAAAGGAACATTAGATATTCAATTATTTAATCAATAGCTGAAGAATGTTGTAATACTTTTCTCAAGAAAATGAAATATAACTAAAGATGTAGATGATTCAGAGATGTACATTTATCATAAAGAATAGAACAGTGCTTAAAAGAACCATATGAAGAATGTTAATATAATTTGATATGAAAGATGCCACAGGAAAACTAGCCATCCATTACTCAAAAGATTTTTTGTCATCCCAAGATATAGATGAGGTGTACTGTAAAGCTTGTGAGATTTTCATAATTATGGGTCCCATTTCTAGGATAATAACATCCTAGATAATGTTTGAATTAGATGATAAGGTCCAAGTTCAGCTTACAGTTATTCTCTAATGACAGTATAGATGATTGGCCAAAACATGTGTTTGTATACTCAAGTTTCTTATATATGAATCATGTGCATAGTAATGCATTAACCGATCTCTTTTACCTGATATTGACTCACTGCCAGCAGGCCTATTCAGTACCCCAATGGGTTTATCTTGGTGCCATGCAAGCATAGTCCCGCTTCCAGCGAGCCTGTTCAGTACCCTGACGGGTTTACTTGCATTTACCTAGCTTCCTTGTTTAAGATTTTACTTAGCATGGACCCGCTGCCAGCAGGCCTGTTCAGTACCCCAGCGGGTTTGCTTCGTATAATGATGTATATGTATATATATTTTTTTGTAAGGAATCCGGTTGGCACTAGAGCGTGCTAAGCCTTCTAAACACATAATTCGAAATATTAGAACGAACCTTTATGAGCAACTTTTACTTATAATAGCCAAAGTTAAAGATCATGTCAAAAGATAATAACCTAAAGATGTTCTTTGATCTATACCAATCTTCTTCATAAAAATTCAGTAATGTTCCCCACAAGAATAAAAATAACATTCACTTCTAAGTTACCTTTAAAAGATGCTTTAAGAGACAAGTTTTGATAATGAGTCTAGGATAAGCCAATGATCCATAGGTGTAAGATAGTATACTTTCTTTTTTGTTAAGATCATAGCAATTAAGATAGGTCTTTTAAGCAACAGTTCTAAATGATAATAAAAAATGTGCATGCTTGAATCAAATACCATATTCAAAATCATGAATGAAATGGTTGCAAGATAATATAAAGAACACTTTATCTTTTGCTAAAAATGTCAATTTCAACAACAATTGAAAAAGAAGGGATTAGGGTAAAAAAAAAATTCTTTTAAGTGCTTCCCTTTTAATAATATTGCATGAGCGGATAAGGTCCTTGAAATTAAGTTGCAAAATTGTTGTTAGATGATTTTGATTTATTCAAAACAAAACATATGTACAAAAAAATAAAAAAATCATAAGAAATCTAAAAATGGAGAAAAGTTTTCTTGTTTTTAATGGCAAAAATTTCATAAGCTGATCATATAATGAAATTCCCTGTATAGATACAATCAGCTTGTCAAAAATAACTCTTCATTATTATAATTAAAACAAAAACACAATATATTTACATATGTACAAATAAAGACAATCCTTTTAGAAATTCAGGGACTAGGAGGGGGAGGAATGATTTCCTCTTCTACAAGTTCCATCTCCTGCTATTGTAAGGCATTCTTTACAAAGTCTTGTTTAGATATAGGTTGGTGATATAGTCGAAGTCTATGGTGTTAAATTTTGAGCATTAATTAACAATACTCTAGGATCTTTGCTGAGAGAATAACATATACAGTATATCAATGCATGACAATCACAATAAGCATGACAAGCATGAGAGACAAGAGACACAGAGTTTCCGTGGGGAAAACCCTAAGGTGAAAAACCCCACAACTTCCTCAGAGATAGAGAGAGCAATGGCTCAACAAAAGTACAACCAAAATACACTGAGATAGTCTCCTAGTAGCAGATGATCCTCCTCCTCACTACTGCGCCACTTTCTGAGTGAGAGTGAGATACTTTTCCTAGTGATCTAAATAGAGATCACCTGATCTCTATTTATACTAATCTGTTTTCCCAGTGACCTTATGGGGCCTACTTGTCTATCTAGGTACATCCACATTATAATATATATAATTCAGGGCCGACCCCACATGGTGGTCTAATAACCCATCGGCAAGTACACACACTTGCGACACTTGTCAATCCACATGACGACACTTCCTTATAGAGGAATAACACATCTCTAATAAGGGTACAATAAATATATATGAAATACATAGATGAAATACATTCCGAAGTTATATATACATCAACACTCCCTCTTAACTAGGAATGTATTTCTCAACACAGATCTGCTAGACAAGTCTTCTTCTCGGGATCATCATCATCGATGCATCGTCATCATCATCATCACTGCTGCTGCTATCTCAACCAATCTCTGACTCTACTCATCATAGGAAGTTCTACAGAGCCAGTCCTTTTTCATACTGGATGTAGGCCCACCACCTGCAGGTCTTCATCATCACTGGCCATACTGTGGAATCCTTAGGACTTATTACGTGCGCCACAAAACCTCGAAAAAGCATCCCAGGCTATTACGAGCACACGACTCTACCTATAGGATCTCCCAGGGCCATATTATATGTGACCTCACCAAAAAACCTCGCAAGAGCATCCCAGGCTGTTACGAGCATGCAGCTCTACCTATAGGATCTCCCAGGGACAGATTATATGTGGTCACCACAAAACCTCGCAAGAGCATCCCAGGATTTTACGAGCACACAGCTCTACCTATAGGATCTCCCAGAGACAGATTATATGTGGTCATGGAAAAACCTCGCAAGAGCATCCCAAGACTTATTACGGGCACACAGCCCAACCTATCAGATCTCCCACGGACAGATTATATGCCATAGGACAAAACCTCGAAAGAGCATCTGCCAGATATCCTAGGGCACGAATTACATGCCATAGGAAAAACCTCAAAAGACTATCTACAGATCTCCCAAGGCCAAATTATATGTCCTCCCAGAACAAAACCTCGAAAGAGCATTTTCCAGATATCCCAGGGCACGAATTACATGCCATAGGCAAAACCTCAAAAGACTATCTGCAAATCTCCCAGGGCCAAATTATATGCTCATCTGCACAACCTGATCCACGGCCATAGAGTATCAACCTGATACTCACCATACATCATCCTGATGTACACATGATCATCCTAAAAATCATCACTGCAATATCCTGTTGCATGTCACCTGGAGCAACATCCTGAAGCTCGTCATCCACGATCATCCTTATCATATAATGCATCTACCTGATGCATACCAAGTATCTACCTGATACATATCATCATTCATGATCCACCTGATCATACAATGTATCCACCTGATACAAATACAAATACATGATACATATCACCATACATGATCCACCTGATCATACAATGTATCCACCTGATACATATACAGATACATGGTCCAAGCATCCAACATGATGCATACAAAATACATACAAATGATCCTACTGATCATATCCAGCATCCAACATGATGCGTACATGCATATACATATAAATGATCCAACTGATCATATCCAACATCCAACATGATGTGTACATACATATACATATAAATGATCCAATTGATCATATCCAGCATCCAACATGATGCATACAAAAAATGATCCAACTGATCATACAAAGCAGAAACCAGAACATCATCCTGATGTTCATCATCCAGTGCTTACATCCACATCCATGTGAAGGATCCTCCTTCCAACATGCTTGGAATGGCTTCAGCAAATGTGTTCATCACTTCTTCCTTGCAGTGTCCTCGATCTGAAGAACACCAAGCCTCTCCCTGAAGTACTTGAACTTCACCCTGGCTAGTGGCTTCGTCAGCACATCTGCAATCTGCTCATCCGTCGCAACATATAGGATCTTCACAGCTCCTCTCTGCACCATATCCCTGATATAGTGATATTTGATCTCTATGTGTTTTGACCTGTCATGAAACACTGGGTTCTCAGACAGCTTCACACAACTCTGGTTATCACAAAAGATACCAGTAGCATCCAACAGGATATCAAATAACTTAGACAGTAGCTTCCGTAGCCATACTGCCTCACAACTAGCTGAACAGGCTGCAACATACTCTGCCTCAGCTGTACTCAGTGCTACGCAGGACTGCTTCCTGCTAAACCAAGAGATCACACCTGATCCCATACTGACGCAGCATACAGATGTGCTCTTCCTATCTGCAGCATTGCCAGCCTAATCTGAATCAACATAACCCTGCAGGTTAAACTTTTGATTCGCTTCATACTTGAGCCCATAATCCACTGTACCCTTCAGGTACCTCAGAACATGTTTTACAGCAACCAGGTGAACACTCCTCGGATCTGTCAGGAACTGACTTAATGTGTTCACAGCAAAGAAAATGTCTGGTCTCGTGTTCATCAGGTACATCAAGGACCCAATCCTCTGACGATACATATAGACATCAACCGGCTCAGATGAAGCATCACATAGAAGCTTCAGATTCGATGCCATAGGTGTGGCCATGGCCTTGCAATCCATCATCCCAAATCTCTTCAGGATATCTACTATGTACTTCCCTTGACCAAGGAAGATCCCACCTACACTCTGCCACACCTCCATACCTAGGAAATAGTGCATCATTCCCAAATCTTTCATATCGAATTCAGCAGCAAGCTTCCTCTTAGTATCTGCAATCAGTCTGTCATCTCTTGTTACAAATAAGTCATCCACATACAGGAGTAGAATCACAGGATTCCCTTCCTCAACCTTGTAGTAAAGGTTGGAATCTTCTTTACTCTTGGTAAAGCCCAAACTACATAGGAAACTGTCCATCCTACCATACCAAGTTCTGGGAGCTTGTTTCAAGCCATACAAGTCTTTCTTCAATCTGCATACATATGAATCCCTATCATGTATTTCAAAACCAAGTGGCTACTCCACATATACTTCCTCTTCAACTACACCATTCAAGAAAGCAGTCTAGACATCCATTTGGTGTATTTTCCATTTCATTGCTACAGCCAGGGCAAGTACTGTTCTGATGGAAGTATACCTGGCTACAGGTGCAAAAGTTTCTTCATAATCTATTCCCTCTTTCTGAGAGAAGCCACGAGCTACGAATCTTGCCTTGTATTTCTCTACACTGCCATCTGCAACATGCTTGATTTTGAAGATCCATTTAGAAGTCACAACAGACTTCTCTTTAGGTCTTGGGACAACATCCCAAACATCATTCTTCATTATTGATTGGTATTCCTCAACCATGGCATCCTTCCATTCTTTCTTTTCCGCTGCTTCTTCATAACTGGAAGGCTCTTTGTTCATAATGTCATAGAGTAAAGCAACATAGTTGGTATGTGATTTGGTTCTCTTCTTTGCTCTGTGTTCTTCTTCTGGAATGCCAAATCTTTCTACATCTTGAATGAGCTCTCTAGCCCATGAAGGTTTCCTCTTATGAGAGTTATCCTCACAGGGTGGATCTGTAGGTTCTTGCGGATCTTCAAACTCACGAACAACTTCTGGAACTGCTTCAGTCACGGTAGTGTCTTGAAATCTAGTTTCCTTAGGTTCTTCATAAACTTCGATAGGTGCCTTCCTTGATTTGATGAATGCTGAGTTTTCATCAAATGTTACATCCCTACTGACATCAATCTTCTTGAACCCTGGAAAGTATATTCTGTAAGCCTTCGAGCTCTCACCATAACCCACAAAGATACCCTTCTTTCCCGAAGGATCTAGTTTAGTACTCTTTTCCTCTGGAACATTTGTGTATACTAGACAACCAAATATTCTGAGATGATTGACTTCAGGTTTCTTACTAGAAAAGACCTCTTATGGTGTCTTGTTGTCCAATATCTTGTGGGGTGTTCTGTTCTGCACATATACAGCTGTTCTAGCTGCTTCTGCCCATAGATGCATAGGTAGATCCTGGTCATGCAACATTTCCCTCGCTGCTTCCATGATAGTTCTGTTCTTCCTTTCTGCAACTCCATTCTGTTGAGGATTATAAGGAGCAATCAACTCCCTCTTAATCCCTGAATCACTACACAGCTTCTTGAGGTCACCTGAGGTGAATTCTCCACCATTGTCGGATCTGAATGTTTTGATCTTCTTGTCAGTTTGATTCTCCATCAAGGTTTTGAATTCCTTGAACTTATCAAACACCTCATCTTTGTTCTTTAAGAAGTATACCCAAGTCTTCCTGGAGAATTCATCAATAAATGAGACATAATAAACATACCCACTCAGAGAACTGGATGACATAGGACCACATACATCTGAGTGGATGATTTCCAGGATATCTTTTGCCTTGCTTTCATTGCTTGGGAAAGCCTTCTTAATGTTCTTGCCTTTTGCACATCCTTTGCAAACACCTTCATGTTTGGTCTTGATTTCAGGAAGACCCTCTACAGCCTTGCTTGCAATTGGAAGTGCCCTATAGTGCATATGAGCAAGTCTTCTATGCCAAAGTTCACTTGGCTCCATGGATTCATGCACCATGGCATGTTCAGGTTGTCCCTTCAATTTATACAAACCTCCCTCTTGCTCTCCAATCACTACTGTATCATCTATGGTCTTTCCCTTTTGCCACATTAGGACTTGGCCATCCACAAATGCAACCCTCATACCTTTTGCATCCAAAGCAGAGATGGAGAGTAAGTTCTTCTTGAGCCTAGGTACATAAAGGAATTCTTTCATCTTCAAAGATTTTCCAGAATCTAGGTTGTAGGAGGCTTCACCACTTCCTCTGATTGGGTATTGATAATCATCCCCAAGTTTCACCTTATGGGGTGATTCATGTTCAGATAGATTCACAAAAGATTCCTTAAGCCCAGTCATGTGTTTGGAAGCTCCACTATCAATCAACCAATCATTAAAACCATGGGATATGGTACCTGTGAGAGTAGAGATTAGAACATACTCTTCTTCACTTGATGAGTCAACATCACTATCATCACTTTCTGCCCTAGCCTTCTTCTTTGGAGGTTTATCATCCTCGGAAGCATGAGCATGAAACTTTCGTTTGCTGCCCTTCTTCTTCTTGCTGGAGTTGTTGATATTATCCCTTTTGTTCTTGGGACAATCTGAAGCAAAGTGACCCTTCTCATTGCATGTGAAGCATCTTAGATCCTTCTTATTCTTTTGATAGGATCTTGTTATCACATATATAGTAGCCGGGCTACCATACATTATTTTTCTCATTCCAGTACACTATTCAGCCAGTTCCCTTGCATTTGAGATGCCGAGATGAGCATTTATATTGGATCACTATCAGATTGTGGACAGCAGTTATATTCCCCATGCCATGACTGAGTTTCGGGACACTCAGAGAGATGCCCGATATAGCCATTATGCCATTGGTACAGAGCAGACAGTAGTGCCCAGAGTTACAGCAGCAGTCTCAGAGGACAGGTGATGGTACAGGTTGATGAGCTTTCAGGTATATGACTCAGCAGGTATACTATTGTGTTATGGTTAGATTGCTTTTATACTTATTCTTATAGCATGTCTTAGCACTTAGTGTCATGATCTAGCGATCATATAGATATTTGGACCTGGTTGACCTATTATATATATTACTGTCCCTACTCAGACTTAGAAGTTCACTATTCATACTCATTGGTACATACCCTCCTTAGGGAGAATAAAGGTGATCATTACACCATTCTATGGCTTGCTAGTGTTGTCTTCATCTTTTCATTGTCTTCATCCATCCGTGGCCTACCTTTTAGATTATTACCTTGATCTGCTACTTGACTAGTGACATGGAGGATCTTTCCCCACTGTAGCCTCTGTACTGGATGAGCTTCCCTGTTTATTGTGTCTCGGCTCTGAGTTGGTGACAAAACTTACCTATGGTGAGTTGGAGTTCCTTGAGAATTCCCCCTAGTCACTAAAGTTGTGTTGGCTAAACCTGAAACTTTTAGTGCTGCCATCAATACAAAATTTGGAAAAAAATCAAATGCTATATCTTGTATATGAAAGAAATGCCAAATGAAAATGGCCATGAAAAATAAAATGTTATATCTTTTGGAAAAATTAATACCTAGGTAAACAAGCTGTCCATGACACACCTAGAAGTGCTCAGGTAAACAAGTGCCTTAAAAACACACCTGCAGCAGAAAGCCTAAAAATAAATGTAAATCTATGCAATGTGTTTGTAAACACACATAGATCAAGGCTATGGAAAACTCAGGCCCAAAAAGCAATGGAACTTAAATGTTATATCTAAACAATTGCTGGCCTTGCTTGTATTATGGATTGTGCGCATCTGTGAAGGTGAATAAACCCTCTTTAAACAACTCATCCATTTGTGAGACACCGCCATTCCCTGTGTTATTGCTCATTCAGTATATACTATGGTGTGTATTCCCTTTCCCTTGCCAAAGTGTCACAAAGTCAAGTTAGTCAAGTCATCCCTTAGCCTAGCCATTTATTTCAGCCTTCACCCTTCACTAGCAAATTGATCACAACTATGAAGTGAGTATGATCCTGAAAGTCTAGTCTGAGTAATAATAATAACTAACGACACTATATATTTGGATTTAGATCGCCAGTCATGATTACTCTGTGTTATAGAAGCTATTTGAATAAATTGTAAAGCATGTATTGACCTTGACACCTTGCAGCAGCTATGGATGATACTCTGAGTTGTATTTGGTCTTGGTTAGACCTAGTTTGACCATGGAGGACCATGGGACATGAGATGTTGGACCTTATGATGATATGGATAGATGATATATGGTCCATGTACACATACAGGATGATTCTATGCAGCAGCTACAGGGTTATGATGATGATTCTTGGGATACAGCAGTGTTTGGTCATTTACAGATCATTATTATTGGCCTTGTTCCGGTACATTGGATATTTATCTTGATCATGCAGAGATTCATATGGTGTATGAGTACACATCTTGGATGGATTTGGACCTTCTGAGTCCAATGGGACAGTTTGTTTTCAGTTCCGGGCACTTACAGTGATGATTTAGCCTCAGTAGGCTGTCCTAGTGCAGTTTTGGTCTGTTGGAGGCCCTGTCAGAGCAGAGATGACTTTTATCTGGTTGACCTAGGGCGCTGATGATGGAGGGGGTGGTCCAGCCACTTTTTTTTACCATATTACCCCCCTCCCGGACACATTGGTACCCTCACCTTGACAGCGCCATCACTCCAGGAGGCAGTTTGGGCAGTTTCACGTTTCCCGAGGCAGTTCAGGATTGGTAGAAATGGCTATTGAGGAAATCGATTTGGGCTACTGAGGCAAAGTTATGGCATGGGATGATCAGTGATGATAGATCGGGACCTTCCACACCTCCTCCTGCAGTTTCAGCTTCATCGGGGACCGCATCCATCACTTATGGCACTTTCTGTGGATTTTTTGAGGTCTTTGAGGACCACGACTTCACCTTGGAGATACACTACTTTACCTTGGAGGCACGATTTGGTACTTTCATGATTGTTTATTGGTTATTGTGCCATGGGGATTGACCAAGGAGGGATAAAATTACCCCTTGGACCCACCATGAGCCTCTTATGATATTTTGTCATCATGATTTGGTGGGATTCCCCTCTCCTAGGGCGACTTTGTCCACTTATGTTATATTTTATGTGTGATCCATGTACTATGTTGTTGAGCTCATCTCAACCATTGATTAGACATTTGTATCTTTTAATCTTAGCCACTCATTCAAAAAGTGGTTAGGGTTTTGGTGCCTCTCCTTCCTATTTAAAGGAGAGAGCCTCTCATTGTAAAGGGTCTTTGGCTCTTGGATTATTGGTATAGAAAAATATTCTTGTGGAAATTCTTGTGGTCTCCTTTGCATCTGGTGTTCTTAGATGGTGATTGGAAAGTCTATTGCAACCTAGCATTTGGAAATTGTGGTAAGATCTATCTATTTTTTGGAAATCATTGTTTGTCTACAGGAGGGCGACTTCAACAAGGGCGATTTTGCAAGGCTTCTTCAAATCGACTTTCTTGGCATTCGCTTGTATCAGGGGGTTATCATTAGTATCATTGTGATCTATGCTATCTTTCTGTTACTTCTTTTGTGGCATTAGTCTTATCTCTTGATGCATCAAATCTGATATTGTTGACGTTTGATTGTGCAGGAGAGAGGGCGCATTGGCTTCTTGGACAAAATCGATTTGCATAGAGACTACCTCAAAGCTTCCAAATTGATCGGGTTTGCATAGATCATCATCATCAAGGCATCTACAAGGTTATCTAGGTAAGATCCACAGGTTTGTTTCTCTTTCCTTTATCCAATCCATTGACATAATTCATAAATTGTTAAAACCCTAAATACTACAAAACCCTCATTTTACATTTTGTCAGATCTACTAAGATCTAGTGGGTTGTTGGGCATGATATTGAAAACCCACCTCTATAGCATCCACGGCATCCCGGATCTATAGTTTGGTGTGGATTGGCTTCCGTTTGACCCCTCTCCCAAGCCAACCTAGCTTCTCCCAAGGAAGGCGCACTTCACCATTTGAGCAGGTTGACCTAGATCTAAGCGATGGGTGTTTGAGATTTCACTTGATTTGACATCTACACATCAAATAACATATACCCAGGTTGTCCCTTTCTTGAAAATCACCTTGTGGGCCCCATTCCACATTTTAAGGGATTTAATCCCCATTTTGGACCACTTGGAACACTAAAACTTAGATCTACAAAGATCTAACCGATGGATTGCCACAAAATTATAGGTCCATATCCCTACTTGACTGATCTACCCGGATCTAAAGTTTGGATGCCATCCGACATGATTTGACCCACCTAAACCCCGATTCAAGCCTCCTTAGGGAAAGTCGCACCACCTTGGAGAAGTGAGTTCACTCACTTCGAGGAACTGGGTACTTGAGATTTTTGCAGATCCGGATTCAGAATAATTCAAAACCTAGGTCTAGACTGTCACTTTGTCAAATCTTGCCTTGGGGACTGCATTCCTTGTTTTTAGGGATTGTGGTCCACTTGGGTCAAACCTAGATCTAGACACATTTATCCATCAAGGCCTATACTGTCCACTTATCTCATGTTGTAGGAGTCCTAAACCATAAAGTCAACCCTACTTTGACTCCACTTCCCAATTCCCAAGGCACTGGTTTATCTCCAAGTCAACCCACTCTCCTAGATTGTTGGATTGACTTGTGGTTTGACTTTTGCATGGTGAACTATACCTTTGAGGACATCATGGACTATGGTCAAGATTGTCTCATGTACTAGTTAGCCCCAGTCTGACCCCTAAACAACCCTGCATTGGACACGGTTCCCAAGGCAGTGGATCTTTTGACATTGACCTAGTACACTAGCCCTAGATCTCACTTTAAACATTGTAAGTCACTCTCACATCAACTATGAACCAAAGCTATACCTATTGAACCCCTCACTTGGCTTGTGACTTCAACCTATAAGGTCTAGGATAAACCATACACCTAACTTCACTTAGAAATACCCTGATTTGGTGTCTTGGTTTTGATCTCTCCTGTCGGGAGTAGATCGGGTCTCCCCCTTTGTTGTCTGGGCTAGATAACATAAAGTGAAGGTTGCCTCGACTGGCGTGACAACCATATACATTGGAGGTCGAGGTGATCGTGGTTGCACCTTTCAAGTTGCCCTTCCCTATTGCGATCCATGACTGGATCCTTCCATAGGGGTAACTACAGTTTAGGTGATAACATTTTGGCGCCGTTGCCGGGGAGGCAATAGCTTGCCCTAGTCCTTCCCGCATATACAAACGACACATATCTTGGTAGAAGAGTTAAATCTACCTGGCGACTCCCAATCGTGACTCCGCTGAGGAGCGAGCTCATTTACATCCCTATAACACTAATCTTATCGTTATCTAGAACCCATGGGGTGCATCATTTTGTTTTCAGGTTCTTGAATTTAAAAATAAATATAAAAATATAAAAAATAAAAAATAAAGAAAATAAAGAAAATTATTATCCATGGCTGCTTCTGAGCGACCTAGGACTTTTGGTCGATTGAAAGTTTTTGACTTTTCCAAAATTATTGGGTATCCTCATCATATTCCTCATCAAGCCTATGAAAGGTTGCCTACTTTCGATGGAAGTTATGAAATCTCTGCTAGAAGGCACCTTGAAAGATTTCGGGAAGTTCTTAACGAGTTATCCATAACCCATGAGGATGTGTGTATGAGACTATTGGCTTCATCTTTCAAAGAAAGAGCTGGACTCTGGCTTTCGAATTTGAAACCCAATAGCATCTCTGGTTATGACATATTTGAAAACAAATTCCTAGAAGAATGGGGAAGTGAATTCGATGATATGTATCTTTCAAATCAAATCCAAGATCAAAACCTTCCCCTTTCCGATCCTATTGTTGAATCATTTAACAATCAAATATCAAGTGATTTGTCAACATCCGGAGATGACCTTTCCTGCCCAATTTCTTCTGATGATAAGTCTTCTACTTTTGAGTCAATCGAAAGTCAAATCTTTAATCATTGTACAAACCGTAAGTTTTCAAATTGCTTTTTAGGTAGCCCTAGTCCTGATCCTGAGGGAATTTCTGAGGATGAGCTCTTAACTAACAGGTCTACTGAAATTCCTCCCTCAAAGAGACTCGTTAGTCATTCTGTATTTAGTGATCATTCAATTCCTTATCACCTTATTGAAGAAGAAGGTAGGGACATCGACCAAGGTCCTTTAGTGGTGACTTCACATGATCCTTGTGCAAATAATCAGGGTGTTTTAAATGAACTTGTTAATTTCCCCCCTGACAAATTAAAAAAAATGATCATTTATCTTCATATGAATTTAATGATGAATCAATAGAATTGCAATCTCAAGATGAAGATGAAATAATGAATCACACTAGATGCTTTAATCATTGTTCCACCTCTTATAATGAGTCTTTAAATTTTGCCATCCTTAGTCAAGATAGGTTCATCAATTTCTTAGAATTAGAATCTTGTCCTCAAGTTGTAAATATTAAATTTGATCAAAAGCTTGAAATTATTCCTAGAATAAAGAATATTTTCTATTATCAAAATCCAAGGTCAAACTTGTTTATCCATTTGGGAGAATTTTCATATTTGCAATCCACCCTCCCTTCCCAACTCTTTCAATCATCTTTGGGTTGGTGCTCTAGTCAATCTTTTTCCTTGGAAATTTTTAATAGGAAGTATAAGCATGATTACATGTTTGGAGAAAAAGCACTTCATGTCCCTTTTCAGTCACTTTGGAACCATAATGTATGTTGTCAAGTTATCAATCATTCTTGGTGGCTAGAAAAGGTGTTTAAAGATCAATTCCATATTTTCTCCATTTTTGAGCATCAAGTGGGTCTGACTTTGATTTTCCGTCTTTTAAGCTTTAATTTATCCCCACTTGAATTTTTGATCGTCAGTCCCAAGGAGAATCAAATTGAATATGTAAGAGAAGTAAATGAACAAGTTAATCTATGTGAAAATGAATCGAATCACATGTCTTATGTCCTTCCTCTATCCATCTCTGAGTTTAACTTGCATAAATTTTATGATCCTATTAGTTCTTTGATGGAGGATGTTTGCATCAGTCAGTCTTCTCCTTGGCATAATTTCATATTGCATAATTCAAACCATTCTTCAATTTATGAACAAATCAAGAAGACTGTGCCCTTAAATTTGTTGATCTGTAGCCCAATCTTGACTTGTTCTATTATCAAAAATCAAATAAGAATCATTAACCTATTTGATGAATGGTTGCACTGGATTTATGATTTTACCTAACATTTGTGATGACTGGTTAGATTAGGGTAGGTAGGAAACAGAATAAGCCTACTTAGGCAGTAGTTAGTCTTTTCAGCCATTGAGTCTGGCACCTTCTTAGTCTCTAAGCTCCTTTGTAAGCTCCTAGTTTAACTGAGTACCTGTCACTTTTTCTTTTCCTGCACAATAAAACTCAAATTTTGCAAATTATGTTAATTTACTTTCTGCATTTATATTTTATGCATTTATATTTCTGACATAGAGTAGATTTTATTTCAGTTGATTTTATTATTTTTCCCACACATGCGGCATGAGGTATTTTGTTTAGATGTTTGTGAATGCAGAAAATAGGTTGCAAGAATAAAAGCTGGAAATAAAATGGTAGAGTGCTGGATCATGGATTCGAGTAGCAGAGTTCGAGGACCAGAGATTCTGAGGTTCTCAAGCGCTCACTTCAGCCGAGCACTTGTCCCAGCCGGAGCCAGATGTTATCACATATATAGTAGCCGGGCTACCATACATTATTTTTCTCATTCCAGTACACTATTCAGCCAGTTCCCTTGCATTTGAGATGCCGAGATGAGCATTTATATTGGATCACTATCAGATTGTGGACAGCAGTTATATTCCCCATGCCATGACTGAGTTTCGGGACACTCAGAGAGATGCCCGATATAGCCATTATGCCATTGGTACAGAGCAGACAGTAGTGCCCAGAGTTACAGCAGCAGTCTCAGAGGACAGGTGATGGTACAGGTTGATGAGCTTTCAGGTATATGACTCAGCAGGTATACTATTGTGTTATGGTTAGATTGCTTTTATACTTATTCTTATAGCATGTCTTAGCACTTAGTGTCATGATCTGGCGATCATATAGATATTTGGACCTGGTTGACCTATTATATATATTACTGTCCCTACTCAGACTTAGAAGTTCACTATTCATACTCATTGGTACATACCCTCCTTAGGGAGAATAAAGGTGATCATTACACCATTCTATGGCTTGCTAGTGTTGGCTTCATCTTTTCATTGTCTTCATCCATCCGTGGCCTACCTTTTAGATTATTACCTTGATCTGCTACTTGACTAGTGACATGGAGGATCTTTCCCCACTGTAGCCTCTGTACTGGATGAGCTTCCCTGTTTATTGTGTCTCGGCTCTGAGTTGGTGACAAAACTTACCTATGGTGAGTTGGAGTTCCTTGAGAATTCCCCCTAGTCACTAAAGTTGTGTTGGCTAAACCTGAAACTTTTAGTGCTGCCATCAATACAAAATTTGGAAAAAAATCAAATGCTATATCTTGTATATGAAAGAAATGCCAAATGAAAATGGCCATGAAAAATAAAATGTTATATCTTTTGGAAAAATTAATACCTAGGTAAACAAGCTGTCCATGACACACCTAGAAGTGCTCAGGTAAACAAGTGCCTTAAAAACACACCTGCAGCAGAAAGCCTAAAAATAAATGTAAATCTATGCAATGTGTTTGTAAACACACATAGATCAAGGCTATGGAAAACTCAGGCCCAAAAAGCAATGGAACTTAAATGTTATATCTAAACAATTGCTGGCCTTGCTTGTATTATGGATTGTGCGCATCTGTGAAGGTGAATAAACCCTCTTTAAACAACTCATCCATTTGTGAGACACCGCCATTCCCTGTGTTATTGCTCATTCAGTATATACTATGGTGTGTATTCCCTTTCCCTTGCCAAAGTGTCACAAAGTCAAGTTAGTCAAGTCATCCCTTAGCCTAGCCATTTATTTCAGCCTTCACCCTTCACTAGCAAATTGATCACAACTATGAAGTGAGTATGATCCTGAAAGTCTAGTCTGAGTAATAATAATAACTAACGACACTATATATTTGGATTTAGATCGCCAGTCATGATTACTCTGTGTTATAGAAGCTATTTGAATAAATTGTAAAGCATGTATTGACCTTGACACCTTGCAGCAGCTATGGATGATACTCTGAGTTGTATTTGGTCTTGGTTAGACCTAGTTTGACCATGGAGGACCATGGGACATGAGATGTTGGACCTTATGATGATATGGATAGATGATATATGGTCCATGTACACATACAGGATGATTCTATGCAGCAGCTACAGGGTTATGATGATGATTCTTGGGATACAGCAGTGTTTGGTCATTTACAGATCATTATTATTGGCCTTGTTCCGGTACATTGGATATTTATCTTGATCATGCAGAGATTCATATGGTGTATGAGTACACATCTTGGATGGATTTGGACCTTCTGAGTCCAATGGGACAGTTTGTTTTCAGTTCCGGGCACTTACAGTGATGATTTAGCCTCAGTAGGCTGTCCTAGTGCAGTTTTGGTCTGTTGGAGGCCCTGTCAGAGCAGAGATGACTTTTATCTGGTTGACCTAGGGCGCTGATGATGGAGGGGGTGGTCCAGCCACTTTTTTTTACCATATTACCCCCCTCCCGGACACATTGGTACCCTCACCTTGACAGCGCCATCACTCCAGGAGGCAGTTTGGGCAGTTTCACGTTTCCCGAGGCAGTTCAGGATTGGTAGAAATGGCTATTGAGGAAATCGATTTGGGCTACTGAGGCAAAGTTATGGCATGGGATGATCAGTGATGATAGATCGGGACCTTCCACACCTCCTCCTGCAGTTTCAGCTTCATCGGGGACCGCATCCATCACTTATGGCACTTTCTGTGGATTTTTTGAGGTCTTTGAGGACCACGACTTCACCTTGGAGATACACTACTTTACCTTGGAGGCACGATTTGGTACTTTCATGATTGTTTATTGGTTATTGTGCCATGGGGATTGACCAAGGAGGGATAAAATTACCCCTTGGACCCACCATGAGCCTCTTATGATATTTTGTCATCATGATTTGGTGGGATTCCCCTCTCCTAGGGCGACTTTGTCCACTTATGTTATATTTTATGTGTGATCCATGTACTATGTTGTTGAGCTCATCTCAACCATTGATTAGACATTTGTATCTTTTAATCTTAGCCACTCATTCAAAAAGTGGTTAGGGTTTTGGTGCCTCTCCTTCCTATTTAAAGGAGAGAGCCTCTCATTGTAAAGGGTCTTTGGCTCTTGGATTATTGGTATAGAAAAATATTCTTGTGGAAATTCTTGTGGTCTCCTTTGCATCTGGTGTTCTTAGATGGTGATTGGAAAGTCTATTGCAACCTAGCATTTGGAAATTGTGGTAAGATCTATCTATTTTTTGGAAATCATTGTTTGTCTACAGGAGGGCGACTTCAACAAGGGCGATTTTGCAAGGCTTCTTCAAATCGACTTTCTTGGCATTCGCTTGTATCAGGGGGTTATCATTAGTATCATTGTGATCTATGCTATCTTTCTGTTACTTCTTTTGTGGCATTAGTCTTATCTCTTGATGCATCAAATCTGATATTGTTGACGTTTGATTGTGCAGGAGAGAGGGCGCATTGGCTTCTTGGACAAAATCGATTTGCATAGAGACTACCTCAAAGCTTCCAAATTGATCGGGTTTGCATAGATCATCATCATCAAGGCATCTACAAGGTTATCCAGGTAAGATCCACAGGTTTGTTTCTCTTTCCTTTATCCAATCCATTGACATAATTCATAAATTGTTAAAACCCTAAATACTACAAAACCCTCATTTTACATTTTGTCAGATCTACTAAGATCTAGTGGGTTGTTGGGCATGATATTGAAAACCCACCTCTATAGCATCCACGGCATCCCGGATCTATAGTTTGGTGTGGATTGGCTTCCGTTTGACCCCTCTCCCAAGCCAACCTAGCTTCTCCCAAGGAAGGCGCACTTCACCATTTGAGCAGGTTGACCTAGATCTAAGCGATGGGTGTTTGAGATTTCACTTGATTTGACATCTACACATCAAATAACATATACCCAGGTTGTCCCTTTCTTGAAAATCACCTTGTGGGCCCCATTCCACATTTTAAGGGATTTAATCCCCATTTTGGACCACTTGGAACACTAAAACTTAGATCTACAAAGATCTAACCGATGGATTGCCACAAAATTATAGGTCCATATCCCTACTTGACTGATCTACCCGGATCTAAAGTTTGGATGCCATCCGACATGATTTGACCCACCTAAACCCCGATTCAAGCCTCCTTAGGGAAAGTCGCACCACCTTGGAGAAGTGAGTTCACTCACTTCGAGGAACTGGGTACTTGAGATTTTTGCAGATCCGGATTCAGAATAATTCAAAACCTAGGTCTAGACTGTCACTTTGTCAAATCTTGCCTTGGGGACTGCATTCCTTGTTTTTAGGGATTGTGGTCCACTTGGGTCAAACCTAGATCTAGACACATTTATCCATCAAGGCCTATACTGTCCACTTATCTCATGTTGTAGGAGTCCTAAACCATAAAGTCAACCCTACTTTGACTCCACTTCCCAATTCCCAAGGCACTGGTTTATCTCCAAGTCAACCCACTCTCCTAGATTGTTGGATTGACTTGTGGTTTGACTTTTGCATGGTGAACTATACCTTTGAGGACATCATGGACTATGGTCAAGATTGTCTCATGTACTAGTTAGCCCCAGTCTGACCCCTAAACAACCCTGCATTGGACACGGTTCCCAAGGCAGTGGATCTTTTGACATTGACCTAGTACACTAGCCCTAGATCTCACTTTAAACATTGTAAGTCACTCTCACATCAACTATGAACCAAAGCTATACCTATTGAACCCCTCACTTGGCTTGTGACTTCAACCTATAAGGTCTAGGATAAACCATACACCTAACTTCACTTAGAAATACCCTGATTTGGTGTCTTGGTTTTGATCTCTCCTGTCGGGAGTAGATCGGGTCTCCCCCTTTGTTGTCTGGGCTAGATAACATAAAGTGAAGGTTGCCTCGACTGGCGTGACAACCATATACATTGGAGGTCGAGGTGATCGTGGTTGCACCTTTCAAGTTGCCCTTCCCTATTGCCATCCATGACTGGATCCTTCCATAGGGGTAACTACAGTTTAGGTGATAACAGATCTCTTGTGGCGAGAGTGCTCCTTCTTGGGATTGCTTCTTTTGGTGTTAGCTACAAGAGCTTGATCTTCACCTCCCATCTTTTCCTCATGAGCTATAATTCTAGCTTCTTCTTGAGAGCATTCTTCCTGCAATCTGTTGAAGGAGATTAACTTCTTCCTTGCACAAATTCCTTGAATAAAGGAATCCCATGACCTGGGTAGGCCATTTAGAGTGGTCATCACCACTTCACCATTCTCCACCATTTCATTCACTGCTTCTAGTTGTTCCTTGATCTGAGAGACCCTTGAAAAATAAGATTGAATGGTTTCTCAATTCCGAAACTTTACTCCTTTCAATTGGTTCCGCAGGGTCATCTTCCGATTTATGTTCTTCCCTTCAAATGGCTTGGTCAAAGAGTCAAACATCTCCTTGGGTGTCTTAAGAGAAGACACATGGGGTATGAGATGGTCTTTAATAGAATCAACAATGATTCTCTTTGTATTGACCAAGTTCTTCTTATGCAATACCTTGGCCTCTTCATCCTCTGGGATAGGGATGTCTTCTTTTATATATGAGTCCAACTCATTCTCTTCCAGGATTAACGCAATCCTATACTTCCAGGCTCGAAAGTTATCAGCCCCTTCAAGCTTATCCTCAAGCTTGGTGTGGAGAGACATCTTAAAGAGTACTTCAAATGGAAATAGAAAATATTTAGGTCTTACCACTTGAAATGCTGAAAACTGGATCTGGTCTCGGATTAGGATTTGTCGAAAAAAACCTAAAAATTCAAAATGTGAATTTCAAATTTTCTAAAGGATAGAAAGATGCGCTTTGATGAGCTGATCAGCCTGGTGCATTCAGAATTTAAGATCAGCAAAGTTTTACCCTTCAGATTTGACTTTTTATCCTCCTGGGTTCACTAGGAGAGCCCTGAATTAGGGTTTGAGTTTCCCGAAGATCTACCCAGCCAAAAATCTCAATCCAAAGCTCTAAACTTCGATTTTTGCAAGGCGCTTCCAGCTGTGTCTTCAGATTCCAGAAATTCCTATTTTTGTGGAAACCCTAATGTTTAGGGCCAAATCTTAAAATGCTCGGAATTGAATTCTGATTGGACAGATAGATGCGCCTTGATGAGTAGAGTCAATCTACTATACTGTTTTTCCAAAATCTGTGTAGAGAAACCCAATAAACAAGAAACTCAAGTTTCCATCAATGCAAAATGTCTTTTTCTCAGGTTAGCTCTGATACCATGTTAAATTTTGAGCATTAATTCACAATACTCTAGGATCTTTGCTAAGAGAATAACATATACAGTATATCAATGCATGACAATCACAATAAGCATGACAAGCATCACAAGAATCAAAAGCATGAGAGACAAGAGACACATAGTTTCTGTGGGGAAAACCCTAAGGTGAAAAACCCCACAACTTCCTCAGAGATAGAGAGAGCAATGGCTCAACCAAAGTACAACCAAAATACATTGAGATAGTCTCCTAGTAGCAGATGATCCTCCTCCTCACTAGTGCGCCACTTTCTGAGTGAGAGTGAGATACTTTTTCGAGTGATCTAAATAGAGATCACCTGATCTCTGTTTATACTAATCTGTTTTCCCAGTGACCTTATGGGGCTGACTTGTCTAGCTAGGTACATCCACATTATAATATATATAATTCAGGGCTGACCCCACATGGTAGTCTAATAACCCATCGGCAAGTACACAGACTTGCGACACTTGTCAATCCACATGACGACACTTCCTTATAGAGGAATAACACATCTCTAATAAAAGTACAATAAATATATATGAAATACATAGATGAAATACATTCCGAAGTTATATATACATCAACATATGGCCATTTACAACAAAGGAAGTTTGAGAATCATCAATTGTTTTAATTCTAACGGATCCATTATCGAAATCTGTAACAATTTCATAAGGACCCATCCAATGAGTAGTCAATTTACCTTTAAAATTTTTGTATCTTGTATCGAAAAGTAATCCTGTCTAATCTCATCTAATTCATTTATTTGTAGGATTCGTTGTTTCTGTGCTTCTTCCAAATTCATTCCTAACTGAGCAGCCATACAAAATGTCTTAACCTGAAATTCAATGGGTAGGAGAACATGTTTGCCATAAACAAGTTCATAAGGTGTGTGGCCAGTGGTGTTTCTCCAAGTTATTCTATAATCCCACAAGGCTTTTGGGAGACTATCTGCCCAGTCCTTGTGGTGTAACTGAATGGTCTTGGTCATGATAGCTTTTAATACCTTGTTTGTGCTTTCTACTTGACCATTTTCCTAAGGATGATATGGTGAAGATTTTCAATGTCTAATACCATATTTGTTAGTAAGTTCTTTCATTAACTTGGAAGTGAATTGCGATCCTTGATCGGTTACAATTTCCCTAGGTACACCAAATCGGGTAAATATCTCTTCATACATAAACTCTACCACT
Source organism: Larix kaempferi (assembly GCA_027924585.1). Taxonomy (NCBI): domain Eukaryota; kingdom Viridiplantae; phylum Streptophyta; class Pinopsida; order Pinales; family Pinaceae; genus Larix; species Larix kaempferi. Next base: position 45,462,564 of record BSBM01000372.1, on the reverse strand, counting down.
GATTTCTCTGTGGCTCGGAATAAAGATTTGGCCTCTACCCAATTGGTGACATAATCTGTATAGACTAGAATGGACTTTTACTTACGAGACATAAGGGAAATTGGTCCAACAAAGTCTAGAGCCCATTTTTCAAAAGGCTCAATCATAACTTGAGGTTACAAAGGCATCTCATCAGATGGTGTAGGTATACCCATTATTTGGAAATTATTGCATCCTTTGACATATTTGGCAGCATCCTTGAAGATGCTTGTCCAATAATATCCAGAATGTAAAACCTTAGATGTTGTTCTTTTATCAAAAAAGTGTCCACTGCAAGATCCACCATGACATGCATGAAGAATATCTTCCATCTCATCCTGTTGTACACACCTTCTAATAATAAGGTCAAGACCGGTACAAAAGAGATCATTATCCACCCAAGAATAGCTAGATCTTTGAACTATGATTCTACATTTTTCGGGTGGAGAGAGATGGTTTGGTAGCTTACCAATTTCCAAATAATTGGCTATGTCTGCGAACCATGGGGTTCGAATAGATACAACGAATAAATGTTCATCTGGGAAGCTATCATCAACATGACTATCATCATTGTCAATTTGAATATGGGAGAGAAAGTCTACTACTACATTCTCTTGACCAGGATGGTCAACAATGGTAATATTAAACTCTTGTAACAGAAGAAGCCACCAAGTCACTCTGCCATTGGTGACTGGTTTATTCATCAAAAATATGATAACAGAATGATCGGTATGTATGAAAGTTTCATATCCTATGATATAATGACGAAACTTATTGATGGAATAGACTACTGCGAGGAACTCTTTTTCGGTAACAATGTATTTTGATTCTGTAGGAGTCAAGTTTTTATTGGCGAAATAAATGGCATAAGATAACTTTTCCTCTTTTTGACCTAAGACTGCCCCTATAGCTATGTCGGATGAATCATTAGAGATATGAAAAGGAAGGGACCAATTAGGGCCCCTAAGTACTGGTGCTACTGATAACTTTGCATTTAAAGTTTCGAAAACTTGTTGACAAGGTTTAGTCCATTGAAATTCTGTGTCCTTCATGAGTAGTTTGAACATAGGTGTGGCTATCTTAGTAAAATTTTCTATAAACTGCCTATAATAACCTACATGGCAAAGAAAGCTTCTAACTTCTTTCGGAGTCTTTGGAGGAGGAAGATTGACAATTATCTCTATCTTGGCAGGATCCACCTTAATACCTTGAAGAGAGACATGATGTTTTAGAACTATGCCCTCAGTTAATAACATCTTGAATTTTTCATGGCTAAGGGCTAAGTTTGTATCCTGACATTGAATAAGAACTGTCTCGAGGTTGTCGAGGGCCTCTTGGAAGGTATTACCATAAACTATGAAATCGTCCATATAGACCTCTACACAATCATGTATAAGGTCAGCAAAGATACCTAGAACTACACGTTGGAAAGTAGCAGGTGCATTAAAAAGGCCAAAAGGTAACACTCGATAGGCATAAGTCCCCCAAGAGAAAGTAAAGTTAGTCTTATCTTGGTCCTCAAGTGCTATTAATATCTGGTTGTATCCACTATACCCATCTAGGAAAGAAAAGTATTGTTTCCCCGAAAGGGTATCTAACACCTAATCTATAAAAGGTAGAGGGAAATAGTCTTTAAGAGTGGCCTTGTTCAATTCTCGAAAATCAACACAGATACACCACTTCCCTGTGACTTTCTTTGGAACTACTACCAGAGGAGACACCCACTTACTATTGGAAATTGCGTAAATGAATCCAGCATTAAGAAATTTTTGAAATTCTTCTTTCACTATCTATTTGAGAGTTGGGTTCATTCTCCTCTAGGGTTGTCTAACAGGAGGTATATTTGTGTCTGTGTGAATGTGGTGAATACATGTATCTAGGTGTATACCCTTCATATCGGTGTATTCCCAAGCGAAAGCTCCAATTTGAATTTTGAGAACTTTTAACAATTGCTTTTGCTGACTCTCATCTAAAATTGCATTTATATGTAGGAATTTTTTGGAACTAACCTCACATGGTACGGTATAAGATCCTAGATATTCCTCAATTGAAAAGACACAAGGTGTACTTGTAAATGTTGAGAGACTCATGTTTTCTTGAAATTCGTCTCCAAAAACCTGGTCAAGTTGGGAAAAAGACTGAGGAAAGTCGATACATGTGGTGGAAGAAATAAACTGATTCAACACATTTTCAATATTTTGTTCTTGAAGTGCCCAGGAGAGGTCACTAACAAGGGAAATTTCTTCCAGGTTTTCTTCTCCAAAAGGACAATCTAACCAAAATAAGCTCTCAGCTACGGGTTGTGCTGGTGGGTATAAAGCTAGTCTCCTTGTAGATAACCCATCAGAGATGACCATCTCTCCATCCCTACATCCTATGAATGCATTAGCAGTAGCCATCCAGGGTCTTCCTAAAATGATAGGATGCCCCCTAGATGGGTCTTTTGATTGAATAACCATGAAGTCCATGGGATATTCCCATGAGTCTACTGATACCATAATATCGTCTAATATCCGAGTAGGTTGCACCATAGTACGATCTGCTAGTTCTAACATTGTTGGAGTAGGGTGGAGGAATGTTCCTAATTACAGAGCTTCTAAAACTGTAGTAGTCATTAGGTTAATAGCAGCCCCTAGATCAATGAGCGTGTTCCCTATAGCAGTGTTGTTAATGAGAATAGTTACTACAGGATTTCCTGGATTTGTATACTTCAGAATTCTAGGCTATTCTGCTATACAATCTGAGATTTCACCTATGACATGTATTGTTGGAGGTTCATTTTGTTTCTTACCTGGCCTCTTAATGCATAGTTCTTTTATCACTTTACCGAAGATTGGTATATCTTTAATGGATTGTAATAAAGGAATCTTAATGCAAATATTTTTCAATTCATTAATGATGTTATATTATGGGTAAGTTATAGGTTTTTCTATTATTAGATGCTCTGGATATGGAGGTGATTTATTTCCCGATATTACTTCTTTATGAGGAAGGTTATGTGTTGAAGATTTAGAAATGACCACATTTTCAAGAATGACATCATTTAAAATTTCATTAGCTGCATTTTCTTCTTGCATAACAACGGACGACTTAGGATGATCTTGCAAAACTCTTCTAGACCGCAATTGAAATTCATGTATTGGTGCGGACGAAATAGCATATGATGGAAGAGGTAACAACCCAATGCTACTAAGAGCTTGGGTTGGTTTGTTGTTAGGATTTGGTATCGGTTGTGTGGGTAATATTGTGGGTCTTGGAGGGTTCATATTCTGGAAATGAGGAGGTTGATTTGGGATAGGGGGTAGTGAAGGAGGTGCATATCCAGTTAAAAATTGATGAACATTGTAGTGTCCCCTTCCTACCATACAGCATGATAGAGAGGACGTGGTGCTCAATCCGGGCAATTAGCCCCTTATTCATTGAATTAAACTCATTGATACAAAGAACTATATATGTGCATGCTATAGAAACACAACTGAGATTAAATAAATCCTGTTGAATATCTAACATACATTCAGAATTCTGTGACAGTCATTAAATAAAGACCTCTGCAGAATTATAAAGGATCATATGGAAATGCATAATCATTTGAATACACAGCGGAAGCAAATTTATTAGCAGATCCATGATACATTCAAAATATTCATCAAATGATAATTGCAAACTCAACATAAGAGAAAATACTTATCTCAATAAGGTAATCCCATGCAACTGGCTATGCAACTGCAATGTTCCACCCAACCGTAGGCCAGTGTGCTCCTCAATCTCTCAGCACCACTGCCACCCCCGAGCTGGGCATGATCTCTACAAGGAACCAGGGAACAACAGACTCACACATAGCCAAGCATACACCAAAATGAGCCAAGAAAATCTACAATTGGGTTTATCAGGCTGCTAGGAGATGCAAAGGAAGAGTTGCTAAGCTAGTGAGCTCCAGCATAGAGCCAGGGATAACCTTGCAAGATCTATCTAGCTTGGCACCCACAATACCTACACACCTAGCACAAGGAAGTATTCTTTTCTCTGCTATACAGTCCCTCAAGCCATACCTTCCCTATCTAGTGCTCTCAGGGTATGCATAGAAGAGTAACCAAAGCCCTCTTGATCTTCTTGAGAGGTTGTCTCCCCCACTAGGTTTATCAAGCTACTTCTATCCACTACCACTCCAAAAATTCAATTCACAGGTTCAAACCAAAATGAGGATGCACACAACAGCAGAACACAATTATGGGCATAATGAAAATCGTTTGTACAGTGACAAGCATGAAAATGATCCCCTAGGCTTCAGAAAAACGTGGGAAGGTTAAAAAAATGAGCAATGGAGGTTTGGAGAAAACCCCAGGTAGCAGAAAACGTTTTTAGGAAAAACGCCCATGGCAAATCGGGGACAAAACGATCTCCCTACATTCCCAAATCGCAGCCCCTCCTTCCCAGCTACTATCCAAAACCAAAAACGGGTTTTTGGGCAGGGAGAACCCTGCGTTTTTGCTCCAAAAACGTGACTGTAACTCCCAGCCTTATCTATCTGCGTGAATGAGTGAAGACTGCCCATTCCCCATGGCTTTGGGCACCATTTTGTGGGTGTTTTCTTGCCCCACAAGCAAAAACACGAATTTCCAGGTTGATGGCTTGCCCATGCATGAAATTGGCTACCATACTCCCTCATTCCCAAGGCATTAACTGCCTTAACCAATTTCTTGGAAGAATTAAATGATTGGGTGCATGAGACAAAATGGGTAGTTGGTGGTTTATGGGTTTCCTCATTGACACATGGATTAATACCATTGGCTCAAGGGTTTGAATAATTTCCCTCCCTTTTCCTTGTAGAGTCATGCCCCATCTCTTTTGTTGCATTGCATAGCCGGTTGTGGGTTTTTCATTAAAAATTCGTAATTACATGATGTTTTATATACATTGTGCCTATCTAGCACAAGAACCATAGGCATCTATTTTTAATTGCCGATACATGAAACGCTAAATCAACGGTGGGGCCTTGGCCTTGAGCTCATCACCATGATTAAATTACAATATGCACATCATTTACAATTTAATACAAAGGGGTCAAAATGGGGACATTACAAACATTAGGTGGGTAAGGATAGTTAGGCATCGGAGGAGATGGTTGAGCAAGAGCTTGTCCTCTCCATCCATGAGGCCATTGCTATTGTTGAGCATTTTGAGGAGGGTACTGCGGTGGCCAATTCTGCCAACCTGAAGTGTTCCATTGTTGCGGAGGTTGATAAGGATGGTAGTAAGGTGGAACTTGGAATGATGGATCCTGATTCAAAGGTTAATCCCTAGGCTACGAAGGCCTCCTAGATGTTTCACCAAAACTTCCACTCTTGTATACAGCTTGAAACCCGGGCAATGATGGACAACTATCAGTGGGATTCTCTTATGTACAGAGGTGACAAACTGAAACATTGTTTAATGGACATTATCTTTGAGGATGTTTAGTTCTACACCTAGGGCAGAAAATACTCATTGTTGCAGGCTCTTCATCTTGTCTCTTTTTATCTTGTAAGGCATCTAACTGAGAATCCATAGCCCCTAAAATATCTATTTTGAAATTTTCTAACAGGTTCCCTATCTCTACCCTTGTAACTCCACCAGGACCGGATGTGTTTCCTTATGGATTTATAACATAAGGTTCTCGAAAGTGTTTCCCACCTTTCCCTCTGCTCCTAGAGTAATTCCTACATAGTTCACAAATCTCTGAAAATATTTATGAGAAATATCTCTTGTTGCCATGAGATTAAGGTTATCTAAGAATTCTTCTAGGATTCCTTTGAGGAAGAGTGTTATTACCGCATCTCCTTGAAGATCACTATATTTAGACTTGTGTAACACATAGTTAAATCTTTCGAGGTAGTCCTCTAGGCTCTCGTATTCAAGCTATTGAATTTTAAAAATATCATTGCGGGATTCATTTGGTCTACAGTAATCCTGATATTTCTGAAGAAATGCATTCTTCATGTCTTCCCAAGATTTAATACTAGATTCTCCTAATCCCATGAACCATCGAAGAGAAGAATCTTTTAATGTGGAAGGAAAAAGTTTTAGTTTTTGGGCATCTTGTAGGTAATTGTAACTCCTACAAAAAATGTCAAACTCAAATAAGAATGTGTCCGGATCCTCACTACTTTTCCCATCGAAGGCTGGTAGTGAGGAAGGAGGGATATTTTTCATAGTAACATCTTGTGCAGTGTCTAAGATGGGAAACCCGAAGGTACTTTCAGTTCTAACTTGTCCATCTTCTTTATCCTGTCGGACACGATATTCATGTTCATCTTCCATGAAGATTCTATTACCAAAGAGAAAAATCTAGGTGGCTCCTTTCTTGGTGAATATGGGACATCCCAACGTTCTTTGTCAGGAAGGATATTCTTCTTTTTGGGAGGAGAATGATCAGCTACGTGGGAATCTAGTCCATGAGGTTCTACTATTGCTGTGTCAATTTGTGAGATGACGATGTTTGTAGAGCTCCCAAAAAGAGCATCTACTTGTGTAGGATTGACAAAATCTACCGAGTCTGGACCACCCACTATTGAAAAAGTAGTGTCTTTGGGATTTTGGACTAATGGAGGGTTAAGAAGTTTCGAAATTTTACCCTTTAGAGTTTCCTCTTGTCTAAGTTCAGTCTCAATATGAGCTTGAGATTCTTCTAGTGGAATTTCTTTATGAACAAACTGTTCTAATGTCCCTATGATTTCCTTTAAAATGTTTCCATAGAAGGTTTCTTTAGCCTTCCAAGTAGGACTATCCCCTTTAGGTGTCTTCTGATACCTTTCTGTTGAGTTAGTAGTTGGGGTGGTACATCCCCCATATAGGTTACTAGGAATTTTAGTTTTAATAAATCTACCTTGTGAATCTCTAGACCTATTCATGAAAACAAATTTTAACTGAAAGAAACTTTGACTGCATAACTACTACTGCTGGGTTTTGGGGATGCTTGTTATAACAGATACGCAGGTTCTTACCTCTCGTCTTACCGCTCACCCATCACCAGCCTAATCTAAGTTACCACTAAGTTTTGGAAGAGAAATTCTACCTATTTCAACTGAAATTATACCTATTTCAACTACTCGGCAACGGCGCCAAAATGTTGGGTGTGTGAGCTATCTCAAATTAAAAAAACAACTAAGATTAATTATTAACCAGGATCAGTAAACTTAGAGTTGAAAGCAAAATATATGCCAAGGTAGAAAAGGTTCTACAGTTTCAGGTTTGTCAGACCTAAAAATGTTTAGTAAGGAAAAAGGTCGAAAGATCTTTCAAAATGAAATCCGAGTTAAATATTTAAGAATACATTAAAATCACAGATCAAAATAGTACTAGATCATACTACTCTACCTCTATGGTTAATTAATAAGAAAAATGGAAAGAAATACTGGAACACAAACTACTCTAAAAAAGTAAGAAACTGCCAAATTCAACTTCCAGATAACAACTATGGACAGAATCAGATCTATGGATATAAGATGTTTAATAGGGAGAACTTCTAAATGTACATAAATTTAGACTAAACCATCTAATTCCACTCATCTTGATTATGTACATCAAATGTAATAGGAAACGGAGTAAATGTATCGTATTGACTTTCAAATGTAATGAGGAAGCTAAATGGAAGTAAATCTAACTTAACCTCTATGAACAAATGTAAACTAAAAATAAACAAACTACTACTAATTTTAAACTCTATGAACTACTATCTATCCATATGTGAAGAACATGAAACTAATGTAAGGAGAAGCAATCGAAAGACTTAACAAAGTTGTCAAACTGAACTATATTAGATTTGAAAGCAAGTAGAAAACTTGATAAAGATATTATTAATCCAGATCTTATAACATGAACATCTTTATTAAATAGAAACTAGTCTTAAGATTAACAAACTAAAACAACTCAATGAAATGGAATTATCAACTACAACTTGAAAATAAACTACTTAGGAACAACGTTCATACATTCTGAACAGTAACCAAGTTACAAAACAGATTAAAGAACTAAAGTTTGGAAGAAAGATGAGAAGAGGATAAAGAAGAAGGAAGAAAGGAGGAAACAATGATAACAAGTGAATTAAAAACTCTGAATAACATAAAACAAGATTAAATCACATCTCAAACTATTGAGGAGGAATAAGAAGAATGATGATTAAGAGGCAGAAGAAATTAGATTTGGAAAAAGGCCAAAAATAATGCAGAAAACACACGGGTCTGAATGACGATCCGAAAGCCGATCCGAAAGGCAGTCCAAATGACGATCCAGATGGAGGAAAATGGTTAAAGTGAGGAAAAGAAGAGTTTTTGAATGATTTAATTACCAGTTGGATTTATGCAAATGATACTACAGTGCACAGGAAGCAAGAGAGAGATGATTGGAGGCTAAGAAGTTATCTATGCAAATCATTACCTAAGGAAAAGAATGATTCTATGAGAAGTAGGAAGAAGGTTGGAAATAGAAGAAGGGAGAAGGATGGAATAGAAGAAGGGAGAAGGCTAGAATAGAAGAAGGAAGATTTAACCTACAACAAATAGGAAGACAAACTAACAGAGGAGAGAAGAAGGAAATGAATTCTAACTATGGAAGAAGTTAGAAGAAATATCTATCTATGGTGATGAAAGAAGGACTGAAAAACAAACTACAAATTATCAAACTACTGAACTATTGGTCGACCATTCTACTCAGAAGAAGGGAGATTGTATTGAAAACAGAATATCAATTACAGAAAGATGAAGATAATCACACAGGAAAATGAATTAATTACACATACAAGAAATAAACTAGCTAATTGCAAGAAAAGAAATGAAAAAAATGTAAATAAAACGTCTAGTTGATGAGGGTCCCTTCCCAGCAATCGGAGGGTGAACTAGCTCAACTTAAACGACTACCAGTAAAACATCAACAAGTTGTTGCTTCCATTAACTTGAGAAAAATTACAGAGTCTGTCTTCAAACTATCTATGACTGCAAATGCTTGGACTGAGACTGGAAAACCATCGTAATTTCAGAGAACTACAGATAAAAAGACTAAAAGACTTCACAAGACTAACTTGTCTCAATCACAGAGGCGACTATTTATAAGTTACAATGGGTGAGAGGGTCAATAGAGTCAGCCTCTCTAATAATAGAGGTGTTTAATGTATGTAACTGCTGATTAAATGATACATAACAGTGCAGGGGGCATCTTCCCATCTCCTCAGCGTCAATCCTTTCCAATTTGAATAGTTGAGCATTCGTTCCCTCAAAACGTGATCAGAAGCATATACTGGAGCGTCGCCGTGGGCACAGGAGTTACGTTGGCATACTTAGCGTGGACGTGGGAGTTATGTCGGCCAACTAAGTGTGAACAGGCCGAATCCTTCCTGAATAATGGCGTGAGTGAGAGCTGAGAAGACGTGCATGATTCCGGGCTGAATGCATAGACGAATCGGGGTTTGGAGCATTGATGTGGATGTAGAATGCGTTGTCAACCTTGGCGAGCCCAATGTCGAATCTTTTGGAATGATGGTTCGTTAACCATCAACACCACATGGAAAACAGAACCCACATGTCCTCCTCCTTATTCAACGGTCTAAGATGCCTCAACCACAGATTTCGCTGTTAAATTTTGAGCATTAATTCACAATACTCTAGAATCTTCACTGAGAGAATAACATATACAGTATATCAATGCATGAAAATCACAATAAGCATGACAAGCATCACAAGAATCAAAAGCATGAGAGACAAGAGACATAAAGTTTCCGTGGGGAAAACCCTAAGGTGAAAAACCCCACAACTTCCTCAGAGATAGAGAGAGCAATGGCTTAACCAAAGTACAACCAAAATACACTAAGATAGTCTCCTAGTAGCAGATGATCCTCCTCCTTACTAGTGTGCCACTTTCTGAGAGAGAGAGATGTACTTTTCCGAATGATCTAAATAGAGATCACCTGATATCTATTTATACTAATATATTTACCCAGTGACCTTATGGGGCCGACCTGTCTAGCTAGGTACATCCACATTATAATATATATATTTCAGGGCTGACCCCACACATGGTGGTCTAATAACCCATCGGCAAGTACACACACTTGTGACACTTGTCAATCCATATGACGACACTTCCTTATAGAGGAATACCACATCTCTAATAAGGGTACAATAAATATATATAAAATACATAGATGAAATACATTCCGAAGTTACATATACATCAACACTCCCTCTTAACTAGGAAGGTATTTCTCGACATAGATCTGCTAGACAAGTCTTCTTCTCGGGATCATCGTCATCGATGCATCATCATCGTCAATGTCATTGCTGCTGCTGTCTCAACCAATATCTGACTCTACTCGTCATAGGAAGTTCTACAGAGCCAGTCCTTTTTCATACTGGATGTAGGCCCACCACCTGCAGGTCTTCGTCATTACTGGCCATACTGTGGAATCCTCAGGACTTATTACGTGTGTCACAAAACCTCGAAAGAGAATCCTAGGCTATTACGAGCACACAGCTCTACCTATAGGATCTCCGAGGGCCATATTATATGTGACCTCACCACAAAACCTCGCAAGAGCATCCCAGGATGTTACGAGCACACAGCTCTACCTATAGGATCTCCCAGGGACAGATTATATGTGGCCACCACAAAACCTCGCAAGAGCATCCCAAGCTGTTACGAGCACACAGCTCTACCTATAGGATCTCCCAGGGATAGATTATATGTGGTCATGGAAAAACCTCGCAAGAGCATCCCAGGATTTATTACGGGCAGACATCCCAACCTATCGGATCTCCTAGGGACATATTATATGCCATAGGACAAAACCTCGAAAGAGCATTTGCTAGTTATCCCAAGGCTAGATTATATGCCATAGGAAAAACCTCAAAAGACTATCTGCAGATCTCCTAGGGCCAAATGATATGTCCTCCCAGAGAAAAACCTCGAAAGAGCATTTGCCAGATATCCTAGGGCCAAATTATATGCCATAGGAAAAACATTCAAAGACTATCTGCAAATCTCCCAGGGCCAAATTATATGCTCATCTGCACGACCTGATCCACGGCCATAGAGTATCAACCTGATACTCACCATACATCATCCTGATGTACACATGATCATCCTGATCATCATCACTGCAACATCCTACTGCATGTCATCTGGAGCAACATCCTGAAGCTCATCATCCATGATCATCCTGATCATACAATGCATCTACCTGATGCATACCAAGTATCTACCTGATACATATCATCATACATGATCCTCCTGATCATACAATGTGTCCACCTGATACAAATACAAATACATGATACATATCACCATACATGATCCACCTGATCATTCAATGTATCTACTTGATACATATACAGATACATGGTCCAAGCATCCAACATGATGCATATACATATAAATGATCCAACTGATCATATCGAGCATCCAACATGATGCATACATACATATATAAATGATCCAATTGATCATATCCAACATCCAACATGATGCGTACATACATATATAAATTATCCAATTGATCATATCCAAGCATAAACGAGAACATCATCCTGATGCTCATCATCCAGCGCTTACATCCACAGCCATGTGAAGGATCCTCCTTCCAACATGCTTGGAATGGCTTCAACAAATGTGTCCAACACTTCTTCCTCGAAGTGTCCTCGATCTGAAGAACGCCAAGCCTCTCTCTGAAGTACTCGAACTTCACCTTGGCTAGTGGCTTCATTAGCACATCTACAATCTGCTCGTCTATCGCAACATATAGGAGCTTCATAGCTCCTCTCTGCACCATATCCCTGATATAGTGATATTTGATCTCTATGTGTTTCGACCTGTCATGAAACACTAGGTTCTCAGACAGCTTCACACAACTCTAGTTATCACAGAAGATACTAGCAGCATCCAACGGAATATCAAATAACTCAAACAGTAACTTCCGTAACCATACTGCCTCACAACTACCTGAACAGGCTGCAACATACTCTGCCTCAGCTATACTTAGTGCTACGTAGGACTGCTTCCTGCTAAAACAAGAGATCACACCTGATCCCATACTGAAGCAACATCCAGATGTGCTCTTCCTATCTGTAGCACTGCTAGCCCAATCTGAATCAACATAACCCTGCAGGTTAAACTTTTGATTCACCTCATACTTGAGCCCATAATCCATTGTACCCTTCAGGTACCTCATAACATGCTTTACAGCAACCAGATGAATACTCCTCGGATCTATCAGGAACTGACTCAATGTGTTCACCACAAAGCAAATATCTGGTCTTGTGTTCATCAGGTACATCAAGGACCCAATCATCTGATGATACATAGAGACATCAACCGGCTCAGATGAAGCATCACATAGAAGCTTCAGATTTGATGCCATAGGTGTGGCCATGGCCTTGCAATCCATCATCCCGAATCTCTTCAAGATATCAACTATGTACTTCCTTTGACCAAGGAAGATCCCACCTGCACTCTGCCACACCTCCATACCTAGGAAATAATGCATCATTCCCAAATCTTTCATATCGAACTCAACAACAAGCTTCCTCTTTGTATCACACCAAGTTCTGGGAGCTTGCTACAAGCCATACAAGGCTTTCTTCAATCTGCACACATGTGACTCCCTGTCAGGTCTTGGGACTGCATCCCAAACATCTTCTTCAAGATCAATGGATCATGGAATTCCATTTCTTCATCCCCGACCTTGGGAACTTCAATATCTTCAATAGATATCTTTGTTGCTGGAACAAATGTTGTAGTCCTTTTGTAGGTGAAGATATACGGTCTTTCCTACAAAACAAGTTAAATTGTATGATTAGAAACATCTCATAATTTTCAGAACAAATTCTTTACACATAAAGAAATATGTCATGCAGTCATGCAGTTATCTTAGCCAATGCTTCAATACAACATTTATCCATGTTCCACAACTTTCTAGATGCCTTCCAGTCTCTACCAAAACATTGTTAAGAGTTTGCACTACTCCCAACATGTCAGCAAAGAGGTTTCATTCTAGATAAGTAGCACTGGAATGTTGTACAGTGCCATAGGCCACTTACCCATCACATGCATATTAGTAGTATACTGTTCATTAATGCAATCATTCTAATATGCACAATACATCTCCTAAGTCTAGGAACATAAGCATAATATTATTTAAACAAACAAAATAGGCAAGAAATGATAATTGAAATACTTATCTTTGTTTGTTTGTTGGGTGGACTCCCTCTGAGTCTTTGCTTCCTAGCAAGAGTTGCTGAAGTAGCTTCTTCTACACCTTTCTGTTGTGGAATGTAGGAAGATGGTCAACTCCCTCTGAAAATCTACATCCTTGCAGGAGATGCTGGAGTGTGCTCCCTCTTGATCTTTGCTTCGCTGATTACCTGTCTTTGAACTTATATTCATCCTTGCTGACATCAATCTTCTTGAACCCTGGAAAGTATATTCTGTAATCCTTCAAGCTTTCACTGTAACCCACAAAGATACCCTTCTTTCCTGAAGGATCTAGTTTGGTCCTCTTTTCCTTTGGGACATGAGTGTATACTAGACAACCAAATATTCTGAGATGGCTGACTTTAGGTTTCTTACCAGAAAAGACCTCTTATGGTGTCTTGTTGTCCAATATCTTATGGGGTGTTCTGTTCTGCACATATACAGTTGTTCTAGCTGCTTCTTCCCATAGATGCATAGGTAGATCCTAGTCATGCAGCATTGCCCTTACTGCTTCCATGATAGTTCTGTTCTTCCTTTCAACAACTCCATTTTACTGAGGATTATAAGGAGCAGTCAACTTCCTCTTAATCCTTGAATCAATACAAAGCTTCTTGAAGTCACTTGAGGTGAATTCTCCACCATTGTCATATCTGAATGTTTTGATCTTCTTGTCAGTTTGATTTTCCATCAAGGTTTTGAATTCCTTGAACTTATCAAACACCTCATCTTTGTTCTTCAAGAAGTATACCCAAGTCTTCCTGGAGAAGTCATCAATAAATGAGACATAGTAAACATACCCACTAAGAGAACTGGATGACATAGGACCACATACATCTGAGTGGATGATTTCTAGGGTATCTTTGTCCTTGCTTTCACTGCTTGGGAAAGCCTTCTTAATGTTCTTACCTTTTGCACATCCTTTGCAAACACCTTCATGTTTGGTCTTGATTTCAGGAAGACCTTCTACAGCCTTGGTTGCAATTAGAAGTGCCCTATAGTGCATATGAGCAAGTCTTCTATGCCATAGTTCACTTGGCTCCATGGATTCATGCACCATGGCATGTTCAGGTTGTCCCTTCAATTTGTACAATCCTACCTCTTGCTCTCCAATCACTACTGCATCATCTATGGTCTTTCCCTTTGGCCACATTAGTACTTGGCCATCCACAAATGCAACCCTCATACCTTTTGCATCCAATGCAGAGATGGAGAGTAAGTTCTTCTTAAGCACAGGTACATAAAGGAATTCTTTCATCTTCAAAGATTTTCCAGAATCTAGGTTGTAGGAGGCTTCACCACTTCCTTTGATTGGGTATTGATAATCATCCCCAAGTTTCACCTTATGGGGTGATTCATGTTCAGAAAGATTCACAAAAGATTCCTTAAACCCAGTCATGTGTTTGGAAGCCCCACTATCTATCAACCAATCATTACAACCATGGGAGATAGAACCTATGAGAGCAGAGATTAGAACATACTCTTCTTCACTTGATGAGTCATCATCACTACTTTGTTCCCTAGCCTTCTTATTTGGAGGTTCATCATCCTCGGCAGCATGAGCATGGAACTTTCTTTTGTTGCCCTTCTTCTTCTTGCTGAAGTTGTTGTTATTATCCCTTTTATTCTTGGGACAATCTGAAGCAAAGTGACCCTTCTCATTGCATGTGAAGCATCTTAGATCCTTCTTATTCTTTTGATAGGATCTTTTGTAGCGAGAGTGCTCCTTCTTGGGCTTGCTTCTTTTGGTGTGAGTTGCGAGAGCTTGATCTTCACCTCCCATCTTTTCCTCACGAGCTATAAGTCTAGCTTCTTCTTGAGAGCATTCCTCCCATAGTTTACTGATAGAGATCAATTTCTTTCTTGCACAGATTCCTTGAATAAAGGAGTCCCATGACCTAGGTAGGCCATTCAGAGTGGTCATAACAACTTCACCATTGTCCACTACTTCATCCACAGCTTCAAGTTGCTCCTTTATCTGAGAGACCTTGGAGAAGTAAGATTGAATGGTTTCTCCATTCAACATCTTGACCCGTTTTAATTGATTCCGCAGAGTCATCTTTCGATTTATGTTCTTTCCTTCAAATAGCTTGGTCAAAGAGTCAAACATCTCCTTGGGTGTCTTTAGAGAAGACACATGGGGTATGAGATGATCTTTGATAGAATCAGCAATGATTATCTTTGCCTTGACCAAGTTATTCTTATGCAATACCTTGGCCTCTTCATCCTCTGGGGTAGGGATGTCTTCTTTTATATATGAGTCCAATTCATTCTCTTCCAGGATTAACCCAATCCTATACTTCCAAGCTCGGAAGTTATAAGCCCCTTCAAGCTTATCCTCAAGCTTGGTGTGGTGAGACATCTTAAAGAGTAATTCAAATGGAAGTAGAAAAGATTTAGGTCTTACCACTTGAAATGCTGAAAATTGGATATGGTCCCGGATTAGGGTTTGTCGAAAAAACCATAAAAATTCAAAATGTGAATTTCAACTTTCTGAAAGGATAGAAAGATGCACCTTGATGAGCTGATTGGCCTGGTGCATTCAGAATTTGAGATCAGCAAAGTTTTACCCTTCAGATTTTCCTTTTTGTCCTCCCGGGTTCACTAGGGAGAGCCCTGAATTAGGGTTTGAGTTTCTCGGAGATCTACCCAGCCAAAAATCTTTATCCAAAGCTCTAAACTTCATTTTTTGCAAGGCGCTTCCAACTATGTCTTCAGATTCCAGAAATTCCTATTTTTGTGGAAACCCTAATTTTTAGGGCCAAATCTGAAAATGCTCAGAATTGAATTCTGATTGGACAGATGGATTCGCCTTGATGAGTAGAGTCAATCTACTATACTTCTTTTCCAAAATATATGGAGAGAAACCCAATAAACAAGAAACTCAAGTTTTCGTCACTGCAAAATGTCTTCTTCTCAGGTTAGCTCTGATACCATGTTAAATTTTATGCATTAATTCACAATACTCTAGGATCTTCACTAAGAGAATAACATATACAGTATATCAATGCATGACAATCACAATAAGCATGACAATCATCACAAGAATCAAAAGCATGAGAGACAAGAGACACATACTTTCCGTGGGGAAAACCCTAAGGTGAAAAACCCCACAACTTCCTCAGAGATAGAGAGAGCAATGGCTCAACCAAAGTACAACCAAAATACACTGAGATAGTCTCCTAGTAGCAGATGATCCTCCTCCTCACTAGTGCGCCACTTTCTGAGAGAGAGAGATGTACTTTTTCGAATGATCTAAATAGAGATCACCTGATCTCTATTTATACTGATCTGTTTGCCCAGTGACCTTATGGGGCCGACTTGTCTAGCTAGGTACATCCACATTATAATATATATATTTCAAGGTTGACCCCAGACATGGTGGTCTAATAACCCATCGGCAAGTACACACACTTGCGACACTTGTCAATCCATATGACGACACTTCCTTATAGAGGAATACCACATCTCTAATAAGGGTACAATAAATATATATATAATACATAGATGAAATACATTCCGAAGTTACATATACATCAACATTCGCAGGCTGAACGGAGAGCTGAATGATGAGCTGAAAGAATTTTAGGCTAGGCACGTAGCGCATAGGTTGAATGATGGATAACTTGCAAATCGTAGCTTGCTAATTAAAACCATAAATGTTAATTATGCCCAAAAACATCATTTAAATCATAAATAAACCATAATATACGAAATATAACAAGATTTGCATGGTAAATGAATTTGTGCATACCTGGACTATTTGATGGGCTGAATGGCTAAGAAAACAACTTACTATAGCAAAAACGATAGAAATAACACCACTTCAAGTAAATTAAATGATAAAAAATGGTGAGAATATTGGACACCAACAACTATATGTTTCGGTTAACCTATTTTGAGAATTTCTGGGTTATGAGACCTATTCCATTGCATCTAGAGTGATGTTTCCAGTAAGCTATACCTTTTCTTTCATTGAAAAATATTTGTGTATGGCTGAGATATAGTCATTTATGTGTGGTAGTGTTGGCAGTGTTAAAAAGAACACAAACACACCCTATTTATTGGTTGAGAGTAGTCTGCTTGTGGATCCATGGACTCATATTAGGGGTGACCTATTCAAGTATGTATTGAATTGAATGTGTCTATGTCTGGGTGGAATGTTGTTCTTGTTAGGTTTTGATCAAATATGATGAGATTTGAACTTTAAAACTTTAAGTGTAGAAATACTGAATACTTGAATCAATGAACCATTCAATCACATGAAACATTCAACCACAACACAAGATGTACCATGGGGAAAACCCTCAAAACAATGAGGATGAAAACCCCCAACCAATTGTGAAAATCCTCACAGCAAATCTAAGAGCTTATGTATACCTCACAAGATAGAACTGCGGAAAAATAGAAGAAGAGTGCAGAATGGAGCAGCAGAACATAAATGCAATAGAACTCAGATAGGAGCAGAATAATTACACATGTTTCATTAATCTGTATATCAAACAATAATGCTACAATAGATAGGATTTGAATACCAAGGAGGTAATTTGAATTAGCCTGCATGAACTCATCATCAGATCAGTAGTGGGCTGCCATCAATGCATTGGTAACTGTCAAACTAAGTCAACTAGATGTAGCCGAGTCTAATGGAATATAACTAGTCTTAACTGGATGTAATTGAAGCTGTCAGTAGTCAAAACAAATAAACTTGTCTCTTTGGATGTCTAATAGAGTGTATCAGTCAGTTAACAAGCAAATAACTGAGTGGAGTCAGTGTTGATGTATATGTAACTTCGGAATGTATTTGACATATATGTATATTCCTATAGAGATGGTATTATTCCTCTATAAGGAAGTGTCGTCATTTATATTGTAAGTGTCGTAACTTATACTTGATGGGTTATTAGACCACCTTGTTTGGGGTCGGCCCTGTATAAGTCATGTGGGTCAAAGGGTTATTAGACCACCCTATTGGGGGTCGGACCACTCAGCATTATGTTATGTGGTTAAGTTCGAGCCTACATGAGTTAGGTAAAAAGGAAAGTCAAGTCAAGTATAAATAGAGTGCGGGAGGCACTCTATTTACTCACTCACTTCTCACACATGCACTCAAGGAGGAGTGGCGCACTTATGGAGGAGGAGGATCTGCTGCTAGGTTATGGCTATCTCTCTTGGTTGGTTGTATCATTGCTCTATCTATCTCTGAGGAAGTTATTGGGGTTTTTCACCTTTATGGTTTTCCCCAAGTAAATCTTTGTGTCTCTTGTGTGCTTGCATTATTGTCTCCATGATTGATATGCTGTAGATATGCTGTACATGTTGTTCTCTCAGTTAAGATCCTAGATCATATTAAAGTAAATTCAGAAAATTTAACATGGTATCAGAGCTAGCCTGAAAGAAGGCATGATATGGCATGTATGACACTTGTTGCACTTACGATGCTAGGGCTTGATATAGCAAAACCCAGTCATCGTAGCACTTTCGCTATAAATCCGTTTTGGCGACGTTTTCGGATCTGAAATTGTTACAGGCCGAAGCTAAGATCTCCAGGTACCTTGTGTCCAAACGAAAACCTCTAATTCGTTGTACTTTGTGATTTATGATCTGTGCAATATAGGGTTTCTGCCTCTTCCAGATCTGAGTCAAAATCAGGTGACCTTGGGAAAAAGGTCATAACTTGGGCTAGGAAGCTCCAAATGAAATTTCGTGAAAAGTGACAGGTAGTACACAGACTGTACTATCTTAGAAAACGGTTTCAGAGGCCGAAGTTGAACCAGTGACACGTGGAACGCCGTACAAGTTCTCTCTACTGTTTTATCCCATAAGCAGGGCACGTTGCGACACTTGGCATAACTCTCTCTCAGAAAATCCAATTGAGGTCAGACCTGTCAGGATGGAAATATAACAGGCCGAGATACCTCAGGAAACGTTTTCAGAGGCCGAAGTTGAAACAGTGACACGTGGCACGCCATACAAGTTCGCTCTCCTGTATTATCCCAAAACAGGTCACGTTGCGACATTTGGCATAACTCTCTCTCAGAGAATCCAATTGAGGTCAGACCTGTCAGGATGGAAAGCTAACAGGTCAGGCTATCTCAGGAAACTTTTTCAGACCCTGTGGATCAAAAATTTCGGAGTTAAAGCAGAAACAATCAGGTACATATTTCTGTCAAAACAGAATTATTTTTTGGTACCTTCATTCATGGCTTCCGGAAATTAGGGCTTTGGAGAAAGTTGGAATTTTTGTAATCGGAGACCATGGCTGAATGCTACTCATCAAAAGAAAAATTTAGAGACCAAGATCAGAATTTTTGGTTGAGCAGAAGGCCGGGCTTGATCAGACCCTAGTTCAGGACTTTGATCAGGAAAGTGGAAAATTAGGGCTTCTGTAAAAATGGGAATTTTTGAAATCTGTGACCACGGCTGGAAGCTCCTCAGAAAAATAGAAGCTTAGAGCTTTGGATCAAACCTTTTGATTGGGTAGAAGAGTGGGCTTCATCAAACCCCAGTTCAGGGTCATGTCCAGTGAATCCGAAAGTTTCAAAGGCAAAATTGAGGAGAAAAACTTTGCAGTTTTCAAATTCTGAATATACCAGTTTGATTAGCTCATCAAGGCGCATATTTCTATCCTTTCAGAAGTTTGAAATTCAAAGTTTGAATTTTTGGGGTTTCTCTGACAAACCCATATCCAGCTCCAGGTCCAGTTCTTGCAAATCAAGTGGATTGGGTTAATCCTAGAAGAAGATGGATTGATCATCTGCATGAGTGAAGAAGTTCCTGTTTCAGAAGGAGATGAGGCTAAGGCCTTACATAAGAAGATTACAAGCGATCTCATCAGGTATGACTCATCGAGGTATGTTTCGATATTTGTCCATGATTAAGTTTATGGTATGTTTGTCTTCATGTTATTATGGTTAGTACAATTTTGATTTTAGATTTGTCGTATCACCTTAACAAAACTATGAATGCATGATAGAAGATATTCATTGGTTAGGGTGTTGACACTTATGATTGTACTAATGCATTATGGTGTTGTATGAGGTTTATGTTTTCTACTAACATGAAAGGTACACCAAGAAAGACAAATCATGTTCTGGTCCAAGATCATATGATCATGATGACATGAGGATAAAGACTCATCCATTGTCATGGATCTCATAGAAGATCCATTTACGAGGTATGTATAACTTGGTTTTGTAATGGTTAACATATGAGACATGCAGGTTACTAGCACAAGTCACTGAATAGAACCAAAAGATATTATGCGGGTATGTTAGACATAAACTAGCTAGCACGCTAATCCAGGTATGTTTTTCTTATATCAAGCTAGAATCCTACCTTGGTTTAGGATCTTATACTGTTGTGTTGTTAATAATGATTATTCATGAAATCATTAGTTTGAATAATCATGGTTGTATGCATATTATGTTTCTTACCATAATTGATGATATGACTAACCAGAAGAATCATGAAGGTATAGGTTTGAATAATCACAGGTTTTATGCATAATATATCTCTTATCTTGATTGATGATTCAACTAACCTGAAGAGTCATAGGTTTGAGTAATTACAGGTTTAGACATGTTATATTTCTAATGATTTGACTAACCTTAAGAATTCTACATAAACCTTGAATGCTAATGCTTATTATTTTCTGTTTGAAATGATCATGACTATACATGCTTGAGATTATTGTGTTTTAATAGTATACTAATGAATGTATGATTTTATATGAGATCACAAGGATAACACAATAATGATACTAATAAGCATGCATAGGAACCAAGGATGAATGTAAGTTCAAGGACAGGTAATCCAGGAAGCAAAGATCAAGAGGGAGTACACTCCAGTGGTTTATGCAAGGATGCAGATATTCAGAGGGAGTTGACCATCTCTCTACATTCCACAACAGAAAGGTGTAGAAGAAGCTACTTCAGATTAGGACTCCAGCAGCTCCTGCAAGAAAGCAAAGACTCAGAGGGAGTCCACGCAACGAACAAACAAAGATAAGTATTTTAATTTCTTGCATATGTGTTTGTTTAAATAAAATTGTTCAATGATGTATATGCTCATGTTCCTAGACTTAGGATATGTATAGTTGCATTGATGAACAGTATACTACTAATATACATGGGTAAGTGGCCTATGGCACTGTACAACATTCCATTGCTACTTATCTAGAATGAAACCTCTTTGCTGACATGTTGGGAGTTGTGCACACTCTTAACAATGTTCTGGTAGAGATTGGAAGGCATCTAGAAAGTTATGGGATATGGATAAATGTTGTATTGAAGCATTGGCTAAGATAATTGCATGACTGTATGGCATATTTGTTTATGTGTAAGAATTTGTTCTGAAAACTATGAGATGTTTTCTAATCATGCAATTTAACTTGTTGTGTAGGAAAGATCGTATGCCATCTCCTACAAAAGAAGGACTACAACATTTGTTCCAGCAACAAAGATATCTATAGAAGATATTGAAGTTCCCAGGATCTGGGATGAAGAAATGGAATTCCATGATCCGTCTATCATGAAGAACGATGTTTGGGATGTGGTCCCAAGAGCTGAAGGGAAGTCTGTTGTGACTTCCAAATGGAACTATTAGATCAAGCATGTTGCAGATGGCAGCATTGAGAAATATAAAAGTGATGAAATAGAAGATGCACCAGATGGATTTCAAGATAGCATGGTGTAGTCATATATGTGTGCAGAACTTGGTATGGTAGGATAGACAGCTTTCTATCTAGTTTGGGCTTTACCAAGAGTAAAGCGGATTCCAACCTTTACTACAAGGTTGAGGAAGGCAATCCAGTGATACTACTTTTGTATGCGGATAACCTGTTTGTATCAGGTGAGGATAGATGGATTTCCAACACACAGTGGAAGCTTGCTGCTGAATCCGATATGAAGAACTTGGGGATGATGCACTATTTGTTTTTGGCATGGAGGTGTGGCAGAGTGATGGAATCTTCCTTGGACAAGGGAAGTATGCAGTAGAGATCCTGAAGAGGTTCGGGATGATGGACTGCAAGGCTATGGCCACACCTATGGCATCGAATCTGAAGCTTCTATGTGATGCTTCATCTGAGCTGGTTGATGTCTCCATGTATCGTCAGATGATTGGGTCCTTGATGTACCTGATGAACACGAGACCAGATATTTGCTTTGCTGTGAACACATTGAGCCAGTTCCTGACGAATCCGAGGAGTGTTCACCTGGTTGCTGTAAAGCATGTTCTGAGGTACCTGAAGGGTACAGTGGATTATGGGCTCAGGTATGAGGTGAATCAAAAGTTTAACCTGCAGGGTTATGTTGATTCAGATTGGGCTGGCAGTACTGCAGATAGGAAGAGCACATCTGGGTGTTGCTTCAGTATGGGATCAGGTGTGATCTCTTGGTTTAGCAGGAAACAGTCCTGCGTAGCACTGAGTACAGCTGAGGCAGAGTATGTTGCAGCCTGTTCAGCTAGTTGTGAGGCAGTATGGCTACGAAAGCTACTGTCTGAGTTATTTGATCTCCCATTGGAGGCTACTGGTATCTTCTGTGATAACCAGAGTTATGTGAAGCTATCCGAGAACCCAGTGTTTCATGACAGGTTGAAACACATAGAGATCAAATATCACTATATTAGGGATATGGTGTAGAGAGGAGCTATGAAGCTCCTGTATGTTGCGACGGACGAGTAGATTGCAGATGTGCTGACGAAGCCACTAGCCAGGGTGAAGTTTGAGTACTTCAGAGAGAGGCTTGGCGTTCTTCAGATCGAGGACACTTCGAGGAAGAAGTGATGGACACATTTGTTGAAGCCATTCCAAGCATGTTGGAAGGGGGATCCTTAACATGGCTGTGGATGTAAGCGTTCGATGATGAGCATCAGGATGATGTTCTAGTTTCTGCTTAGATATGATCAGTTGGATCATTATATGTATGTATGTATGCATCATGCTGGATGCTGGATATGATCAGTTGGATCATTTATATGTATGTACGCATCATGTTGGATGCTGGATATGATCGGTTGGATCATGTGTATGTATTTTGTATGAATGCATCATGTTGGATGCTGATGGATACATTGTGTGGATCATGTATCTTTGTATGATCAGGTAGATCATGTATGTTATTGGATACATTGTGTGGATCATGTATCTTTGTATGATCAGGCAGATCATGTATGATGTTGGATACATTGTGTGGATCATGTATCTTTGTATGATCAGGTAGATCATGTATGCTGATGGATACATTGTGTGGATCATGTATCTTTGTATGATTAGGTGGATCATGTATGCTGATGGATACATTGTGTGGATCATGTATCTATGTATGTATCAGGTGGATACTTGGATGATCGTGGATGACGAGCTTCTCCAAATGACATGCAGCAGGATGTTGCAGTGATGATGATTAGGTTGATCATGTGTACATCAGGATGATGTTTGATGAGTATCAGATGATACTTTATGGCCGTGGATCAGGTTGTGCAGGAAAGCATGTAATTTGTGCCCTGGGAGATTTGCAGATGGTCTTTCGAGGTTTTGCCTATGGCATGTAATTCGGTGCCATGGGACATCTGGCAAATGCTCTTGCGAGGTTTTGCTTGGGAGGACATGTAATTTGTGCCCTGGGAGATCTGCAGATAGTCTTTAGAGGTTTTTCCTATGGCATGTAATTCAGTGCCCTGGGATATCTGGCAGATGCTCTTGCGAGGTTTTGTCCTATGGCATGTAATTTGCTCCTGGGAGATCTGGACAGGATGAAAAAGGCCTCAGATGCTTCAACCAGGTTTTTCCATGACCACATGTAATTTGCTCCTGGGAGATCTGGACAGGATGAAAAAGGCCTCAGATGCTTCAGCCAGGTTTTGTGGTGAGATCACATGTAATGTGCTCCTGGGAGATCCGACAGGTAGAGCCGCGTGCTCATAACAGCCTGGGATGCTTCAGCCAGGTTTTGTGATGGGTCACATGTAATGTGCTCCTGGGAGATCCTACAGGTAAAGCTGTGTGCTTGTAATAGCCTAGGATGCTGCAGCCAGGTTTTGTGATGCACGTAATAAGTCCTGAGGATTCCATAGTATGGCCAGTGATGATGAAGACCTGCAGGTGGTGGGCCTACATCCAGTATGAAAAAGGACTGGCTCTGTAGAACTTCCTATGACGAGTAGATTCAGAGAATGATTGAGATAGCAGCAGCAGTGACGATGATGATGACTCGATGACGATTATCCAGTGACGATGATCCAGAGAAGATGACTTGTGCTAGAAGAACTGTGCTGAGAAATACCTTCCTAGTTAAGAGGGAGTGTTGATGTATATGTAACTTCGGAATGTATTTGACATATATGTATATTCCTATAGAGATGGTATTATTCCTCTATAAGGAAGTGTCGTCATTTATATTGTAAGTGTCGTAACTTATACTTGATGGGTTATTAGACCACCTTGTTTGGGGTCGGCCCTGTATAAGTCATGTGGGTCAAAGGGTTATTAGACCACCCTATTGGGGGTCGGCCCACTCAGCATTATGTTATGTGGTTAAGTTCGAGCCTACATGAGTTAGGTAAAAAGGAAAGTCAAGTCAAGTATAAATAGAGTGCGGGAGGCACTCTATTTACTCACTCACTTCTCACACATGCACTCAAGGAGGAGTGGCGCACTTATGGAGGAGGAGGATCTGCTGCTAGGTTATGGCTATCTCTCTTGGTTGGTTGTATCATTGCTCTATCTATCTCTGAGGATGTTATTGGGGTTTTTCACCTTTATGGTTTTCCCCAAGTAAATCTTTGTGTCTCTTGTGTGCTTGCATTATTGTCTCCATGATTGATATGCTGTAGATATGCTGTACATGTTGTTCTCTCAATTAAGATCCTAGATCATATTAAAGTAAATTCAGAAAATTTAACAGTCAGTTAATAAGCAAATAACTGAGTGTGCCACTGGTGGTAGGTGAGAGAGGGAGCACTTCACATGTGGTAGGTGAAAACAGGGTGCATCACTCACTAGGAGGGATGGAACTGAACAAAAAGAAGCTTCTGAGGCTAGCATACTAGGGACAAGGTGCTGGGAGATAAGGCTGCTGATGACTTGGATGCATGCAATTGCATGCCTGCATGCAAAAATGCATGCATGCCTGAATGCAAACAATGATAATGCTCGGTAGGAAAATAATGGAGTATAGAAATATCCTAACACCCCCCCTTAATATATATACTTTGCATCCTGGGCCCTGGTAACTAGGACCAAAGGTCACCCATATAATCAAATAAATGATAAAAAAAGAACTGTCCATAAACCGAGGAAATGGGGAAAGCCTCATGGGAAAAATACCCCCCCTCAAAAAGGAACAACAAGGAACTCAAACAACCTTTTTACTTAGCAGAAAAGGAAAAATATTTCCTTAGTGAAAAATTTTGCAAAAAACTTGGCAAGCTGATCCTCTGTAGGATGCCAATGCAGGTGCTAGATATGGATCTAGTCTTCTGATGTGCCTCCCACTGTGCATAAGATGTATTGGCCAAAGAAAGTCTTTCACGAAACATTTCTGCTACTGGAGCGAATGGCCCATGGTGGTCCAAATTTTGAATCTTTGAGTATTTTTTGTCAGACAACTGAGAGTGTCTCCTGGTTGTAGATGCTCCATTGTGAGTCTTTCCAAGAGATTGTAGATCAAACCCCACCATCATGCAACATCTCTCGGGAAGAGGTATATCTACATGTCATAGTGCAAGGTTGGCATGATACTGAGATTTGGTGGTTCTGTGATCAGATGGATCCTCAATTGTGTTCCCAGTAGCTACAAGGACTTTGTGATCCCATATTGGCCTTGGCCCTGGATTGGGAGCATGTGTTGGTTTTGGATCTGAATCTGAATGTTCTTGAACTTTGATCTCAACATCAAGATCTTGATCTTGATCTTCATTAGAAGAGGAGTCACTCTGATCTTAATCAAATTATGAAGGAGTAGGCAGAGAGAAAGGAAAAAAATGTGAGAATTCATATGCCTTGGAGGCATGATTTGCAAACCCTTTCGCTATAGTATTCCCAGTGGAGATATCTTTAATCTCAACTATGTCAGGACCAAATATCACCTTCTTTGGTGATCCTGTGTGAGTCATCTGATATACAGATAACAAATTTGTTGTCAGAGAGGGAACAAATAGAACATTCTTGAACTTGCCATGCTCCATATGTACTATATCCATCCCTTTGGAAGAGATATGAGAGTTGTCTCCCATGTGAATAGTTGGGCCATCTTTGAGATCTAAAGAAGAAAATGATTCTTCAGAGGCAACCATGTGGTTGGAGGCTCCTGAATCTATGAGGAAGGCCTTTGATTTCAAAAATCCAACCATAAATGCATGGCATTCCTCATGACCATCATATTCACTTCCAGAATCAGACACTCTTGCACCTTTTGGAATGGCAATGTTGTTATGTTCAAGAATCTTGGTTAATTGATCTATTTTCTTGTGCATGCAAGATCTCTCTGGGTGGTTTCCTTTCTTGCAGTAGGGACACTTAGATCTATCAAATCTTTTCTGTTTGTCCTTATTTTAGGTGGAGGATCCTTTTGATGGACTTGACTTGGCATTCAGCTTGGGTTCAGATGGATTCTTATCCTTGCCTTTGTTCCTCCCTTTCTCATTCACACTATTTTCTTCTCCATATAAAAGAGATTGATCATTGGAGGCCTTGATGGCACCCATTTGGATCAATTTGTCTTGTTCTTGGATGAGAGCTGCAGTAAAAACTTCTAAGGAGGGCATCTTCAAACTAGGGATTGACATTTTCCCAGAGTGGAAGGTAGATACAAAGACAAAAAATTAATATCCTAGCTTAGTCAGAATGGATAGCACCAATTTCTCATCCTTCTCATCAATGCCACACTACTTGCATTGCATAACCAAATTTTTGAATTTCAAGAAGAATTCCTGAATGGTCTCAAACTGCTTGGTTGTAGGGAAACAAATTCATTCTCCAGAACATGGCCTCTTATCTCATCTTGTTTGTCGAAGAGGGCCTCTAACTTCAACCATCACTCTCTTGGAGTCTTCAACCCTTTGAGATGAAACAATATATCTCTAGAAATATGAATGCACATGTAACCAAATGCTTCATCTAATCGATTCAGATGCTTGGTTTTCTCCACAGTTGAAGTTTGTTCGGTGTCCCTTCCCATTGTTATCCTATGTAGAGATTTTCTTCTCAATGACATTTCCATATCAAGCTTCCAATCAAATTAATTGAAAGGTTTCAAGATTCTAGGAGTGAGAGGAGTGTTCGAATTGCTCATCTCAACTGCTGGAGCGAATACAAGGTGAAATTGCTGCTACTGGCTGTTGCAACTGCTAGAACTCAAGAAATTTGAATGACTTGCAAAAAATCTCAAGAATGGAGATAGACTATACTCTCAACATGCTCTGATACCATGTGAAAATCCTCACAGTAGATCTAAGAGAAGATGTATACCTCACAAGAAAGAACTGCATAAAAATATAAAAAGAGTGCAGGATGGGTAGCAGAACATAGATGCAATAGAACTCAGATAGTAGCAGAATAATTACACATGTTTCATTAATTTGTATATCAAACAATAATGGTACAATAGACATGATTCAAATACCAAGGTGGTAATTCGAATTAGTCTGCATGAACTCATCATCAGATCAGTAGTGGAGTGTCATCAATGCACTGGAAGCTGTCAAACTGAGTCACCTAGATGTAACTGAGTCTAACAGAATATAACTAGTCTTAACTGGATGTAACTAAAGCTGTCAGTAGTCAAAACAAATAAAATAGTATCTCTAGATGTCTAACAAAGTGTATGAGTCAGTTCAGAAGCAACTAAATGAGTGCAGTCAATTAACAAGCAACTAACTGAGTGTGCCACTGGTGGTAGGTGAGAGAGGGCGCACTTCACATGTGGTAGGTGAAAAGAGGGCGCATCACTGACTAGGAGGGCTAGAACTGAACAGAAAGAATCTCCTGGGGCTAGTAGAGTAGGGACAAGGTGCTAGGAAATAGGGCTACTGATGACTGGGATGCATGAAATTGCATGGATGCATGCAAAAATGCATGCATGACTGAATGCAAAACAATGATAAGCTAGGTAGGAGAGGAATGGAGTATAGAAATATCCTAAAACAAATATTTAGAGTATAATTATGATAGATAATAGAGAATTTCTTTTATAGAATAGCAGATTGATTTCGACACCCTAGGTGCTAGATAAGAGAGAATACTGAGAAATGGAGAATATAGATCAACTGTGTCAACTTTCCATGCACCCAATACATTAATAAAAATCAAGAGAAAGATAAGGAAGAGAATCAAAATAATATCCTGCAAAAATAGAAGTTCCTTTCCTTTAGGGAAGAAGAGAATTCGCTTCACCTTGAATTCATCAATACTGTATAACATATTTATACATTCTTCACATGCCATTGGATTCTATTTTTATATTCTAACTTCATGATGAACTTGCCCTCCATTTGGATGTATCAGTATTGCATGAAGAAGAGCACCCGACTTCTCATGTAGTGCATTAAATCACTGAACTGAGTCTTAGGATGAACTTGTCCCTTAATTGAAATCTTTCCCACTTAGTTAGGTGACTAACTTAAGTGTGATCATGCAAGTGTTGCAACTCAAGTGTTATGTTTTAGTTTAACATAAGTGTGGTCATGCAATAACACTTAGTTAACTAGATCTTCTTTGTTATATCTTAGTTAACTCTCTTTAACTGAAATCATGCTGACTTATTTACTTGTAGTGACCACTGCAAGTTCTTTAATTAATTGAGGAATACATTGTGGATTTAACTGAAGCTTAACAATTCGAGTTCACATAGTCATCTCATGAGAAATTTGAATTCTCCTTTTTCTCTATGCATTTATATTTATCTCTTATCTTTACTGCATGGTCAATATGTGTTAACTTTAATTATTTATCATATCATATTATACGTAGAATATTTGTCAGATGCTGTGATCATACTATAGTACTCTCAGACCAAATGATCACATGCTAAATTAATTAAATCTATATTTGGCCAGTCTCTAAAGGAGACTTAATAAGAATCAATGACCATGGTTAGTAATACATCACACAACATTAATGCTTCAACATGCAAATCATCTACCTCTATAACTGGAGGTACACCCCATGGGTACCTACTATAATTGGAGGTCCATATGAGAATATGACTTGACACACAAGTCCTGAGACTTTCCCAACAAGACTTTACAACATCATCTCTTTGATACATCAAATCATTCACCTTAACACATGAGGAATAAACTTTTACAACTGAAGGCTTAGTCATTGTTGAGTCCAAATCAAGAATCTACTCCAAGTTCCTAAGTCAAACTCAGGCTCCCTACCTCAACACATGAGGTCCAATCCTGGTTGCACAAGATTGGCTTGGAGAATGACTCGTGATGATGTACATTTAACATTCCCTCTTAGAGAGGGAGGCATTTTCTGCTATACCAAGCTTATGTTGGAAGTACCTGAAATTTGTCACTTACAGAGGATTTATTAACACATCTATGATCCACTCATTAGTAGCAATGTATTGAAGTTTCACTGTACCTTTATGGACCATGTCTCTAATGAAGTGATACTTCATTTCAATGCAATTTGACTTATCATGAAATATAGGGTTTTCATAAATCTTGACACAACTTTGATTGCCACACCAAATGACTATAGAATCAGTATTCTCACCAAACAACTCAGAAAGTAGCTTCCTAATCCACACTGCTTCTCGGTAGGCAGTACTAGTAGCAATATGCTACGCTTTTGTAGTACTCTGGGATACAAATCCCTACTTCTTGTTGGACCAAGAGATCATAACAGAACCCAAGCATATCATAACCCAAGCTAAAACAATAGCTGGATGTACTCTTTCGGTCCACAATTGTACCACCCCAATCATAGTCAGTATAACCAAGTAACAACACCCCTCCAATGGAGGTATATCTGAGTCCATAAGCAATTGTACCTCAAAGGTACCTAAGCACATGATTAGTAGCAACCCAATGTTTGTGTCTCAGATTAGAAATAAACTGACTCATAATACTCACATCATAACATATATCCAGTATCATCTGTATCAAGTACATCAACAAGCCAATAGGTTGTCTATACAAAGTGGGGTCCATTAGATCCGATCCAAAATCTAACTCATGTAGTTTCCTCAAATTGGAAACCATCGGAGTACTCATGGATTTGCAATCCATCATGCCAAACCTGCACAATAAATAAACATCGTACTTCCCTTGAGAAAGAAATATCTCATCTTTTCTTTTCCAAATATCAAGGCCAAGAAAGTAGTGCATAAGACCTAACTATTTCATCTCAAACTCAAAAGTGAGCTCCCTCTTGCACCAAGCAATCAGTTGTTCCTCTCCAATAAGGAACAAATAAACAACATAGAACCAATATCAATGGTTCGTTATTCACTACTTTGAAGTACAAATTTGGATCAGCTTCGCTCTTATAGAATCCTAGTCTCTGAAGATAGATGACAATTATCGAATACCAAGTTCTGCTAGCTTGTTTAATCCCATACAAGGATTTCTTCAATTTGCACACATGGGACTCCTTCCCATGAACCACAAACCCATTAGCCTACTAAATATAAAAATATTCCTCAACCTCATCATTGAGGAAGGATTTATTCACATCCATCTAATGAAGCTTCAATCCTAGAACAGATGCAAGTGAGATGTAATGTACCAACTAGGATTATTGATACAAAAACTTTTTTCTACACATAATCAATTAAAAAACAAGGTTTATGGAAGCTAGTTTGAATGGAGGTGGGTAGGATCAAAAGCTTTGTATGGATGGAATGATATGATATATTTTAATAACTTTGCACAAAGTACCAGGGAAATTTATGTTTCGATATCATCCCGGCTTAACTCTACTCCAATGCTTCTGGGCACCCAGTATATGTAGAATAGTATTGGTCTAAACTTGGTCTGGAAGCTATGAATGAGTATTTATGACTCGGATAGGATAATAGAAATAAAATATCAGTCAATATATAGTCATATATAACTCCAACAATTTTAATAAATATTTGAGAAATATTTACAAAAAGATGAGTAGATTAGCATTCTAGGATTGCACATCTAGTAAAATTCAGGAGCTTCGGAAAAGACAAGGATGGATAATTAATTCCTCTTATAAGAAATGGATTGTATATTAAAATTTTTTATATAATATCTGGAATATAAATGATCTCATTTGGATCTATTCTCATTCATCTACCATACGCATTCTGAAAACTAGTCAAAATCTAGGAAATTCTAGAGGGGGTGGAGAAATTCAAGAAAATATCATAATTCTGCAATAATAAATGTAATGAATGATATAATAGATTAATATTGAATGTTATTAAATCATGTTAGAGCCATGACAATCAGTGGCTTCATCACCTATTGATTCCATAGCATTCTTGAGAAGATAGAAGAGAGAAGAAGAGAAGAATTGGAATTCTGACTGGAAGGATTCACTGTGGTTCCTTTAACAATCCATATGAGAATAAATTTTGTTGCCGATTTCTTCATAAAATCTGCATAAAATATTCTTTAACAACAACAAACTTTAATGGTCTTCAATGATCTTCAACTGGATCTTCAATTGGAACATAACTGAGTAGAATGGTAACAATTGGGGCACATCACCCAACTGAGATTAGAGGCACATCTCTCCAATCACGAGAAGCTTCATTTCTCTCAATTTCATAAACAAAATAAGCCAAAATTTGTGAACAGATCTCTCTCTTTCTTTTATAGAATGAATGACCTGTTGGCTAAGTCATCTCCACCTATGAGAGTAGGTCCACTAGTGGATCCTCATGAGTTGGATTTGAATTTCCTGCTTTTGGATTAGCTTTGTCTTTCTTTCCTTCTTTATCCTACTTTCTTTCTTTATCCTGATTTTCCCGCTTTATCCCGATTTTCCCGCTTTATCCTGATTTTCCTGATTTTATCTAGATTTGTTGCTTTTACCATGTTTTTGACCATTTTTAGCAATTTCCATCCTCCTAGATCAACTTGGCCTCTCTAATTCTCCTTCCCTATCTTAGCTCATTATTTCTAATCCAAATATTAGTAATTAGAAATAAAATTACTTAAACCAACTAATTAATTATTCCAAAGTGCATATTCTGGAATTTAATTATTTAAATGCCTCCAAACCAAAATTAATCCCTTGGAATAATTTAATTCTTTTCCCAGTACTATTGGAATCATTAATTAAATATTTTAATGCTTATGACCTAGCGACATAGACCTTGTCAAAATTTGGGGACATGACAGTCCTCCCTCCCAAAAATTTGCTTGTCCTCAAGCAAAATATCGCAAGATTTCCATCATGCTTTTGCTGCACTACTCTGATCATAATCATCTCGCCAAACAAAATATCCACTACATCTATAAATGAACATGCCTACTTTTATCCAATTGAAGCAACTGGAAAGTGTGCCAAGATCCCATATAAATATCAGAAATGCAAGGATACCACTACTATGAAAACTATAAGTCCATCCAAAGAGGTTTTCCCCATGTAGGAAATTGAAACCAAGTGCAACATAGATGAACTGATGTAAAAGAGGGTTGTCTTGCTCCATCATGCTAACATGAAAAGAAATTCTCCAAAGACAAGCAATACCAGGATCCCATTGCTTGTATGACACTCCCATGGATCAGAATACCATCTAACAAAATCTATCAGGAAAAAGAATGCTTGGATCCCACTTATTCAATTGCAAGTTTCCAAGTAGTAGTTTCATGTGTGGAAAAATGTCATCCTAAGGAATACCAGGATCCCATTGATCATAATGCATCTCAACAGACATTAGTAACTGTTGGCTGCTTTTTTGGGCAGACCCGGGTTTTAATGAAGCGCAGCAACAAAACCCCTTGGCGCACTGGCCCTCTCGGCAACGAGCTGCGCGGCAGCTCGAGGTCTCACCCGAAGTGGCTATGGGGGGTTAAGGAATCAGCTTTCCTTAACCGTGGTGACGCTGAGATTGTTTTATATATATCCTTCTTCCTCAAATATCGGCGGTCGGACTTTCCCGCAGGCCTCGCGACGCAACTGTGCGGATGCCTTCCTTCCTGCAGACCCACTGCGCAGTCTCGTCCTCCGGGCGCGGAAGGCGCCTATTCCTTGCGTCGATGCACTAAAATACCTCCTCGTCCTGCGCGCTCATCGCAGTCACGCGAAGCTCGGTCGCTGCAGCGACAACGTTCACCACTACTTCTATACTTGGCGACTATAACAATAAAGGACCTTCCTAAACTCGCTCAAACAGTCGCAAAGACGATGCAAAAGATGTACACACAGGTAATGATCTTAAACAGTTTAATCATTCACGCAAACATTATAACAAGAAGATATATGTGAAGCTCATCTCCTCGAGGAAAACCACGTCCACGGGAGTGTTATATTAACCAGAAAATGATAGAGTTATACAATATGCTGCGCACACAGCTGCAGCCTTAGATCTTTCCAGGAAACTCCACGCACACAGCTGGGAGCCCTCCTCTCAATCTAGTCTCCTCTCTATGGAGATTACAAAAGCACAGACGTCGACTCAGACTGTCTGGCAACTCAGGGATTAGCTCCTCGGCTATCCGATTTCCTCTCTAGTTCTACACACTGGGTAGAAAATACAGTGAAGGATAATCAACACATGATCTATCCTTTAGACTGGCTATCTAACAGTCTAACATCTAACTCTCTAACTGAGTACTGCCTCTCTCTAACTCTCCAAAAAACGTCTACCCATTACAATTATTCATATATATAGGTGGCCATGAAGGTCACACCTTTACAAAACTGTGGGCCTTTCCCAACAGTGATTCCCAAAAACCCTAACCACGCACATGGCTAGGTGTACTGTAGGCGCCGCTTGCAGTCACGTCGCCGCTTCCTGCAGGCTCCATGAATTCCGGCGCAGATTGTGGGTATGGGCGATCGTCCTTCGCCTTCAATGCTCTGGTCCGTTGCTCCTCCTTGATCCGAGCAACCATAACTTCTGTACTGAGCCTTTAAATGAGGGTAGCTGAGCCCTCTACTCCATCGCCTTATTTATTATGGTAGCTGAGCCACCTTCATTCTTCGATGACGTGCGCGCGAGCTCCGCAATTTCCGGTCCGTGATCTGCGCTGAGATCATCCATCTGGCACCGTACTGCGCACCGTCTCCTTCTTACCCAAAACTTAGTGCTTGTCCCAAAATTAGCACTTTCCTTCCATACTCGTGCTTTTTCCCAAAATTCGCAGCTTTTACTATAGCTGCGACCTTGGCCCCAACAGGCCCCCAACACTCACTTGTGGCTCGCCCTCGAGCCACTCGCACTAGCGCGTGGTGGCTTGATTTGCGCATCTGCTTTTGCTTGAGTCTCCGCGAATGTTTTCTTCCACTTCGCAATAGCGGAGTCCAATTCCTCAATACACTCGTCAGCTGTTTGCACCGTTTCTGCGGTTGCTTCATCTTTAGTGAGGGTATCAATGATCTCCTGAGATTCAGCAATCTCTTTGATTTTTGTCTCAACCTGGGCGACGATTTCAGCATACTCATCCATGAATGGCTGAATGCTGTTGGTGAGCTTCTCATCTTCAGTTCTGAGCTTGTGCAGTTGCTGTTGCATTTTGCACACTTCGCCCATTTTCTTCATCTTTGGCAAGCCTGTTAAGGGCTTAGCTTCTTCATTCAGAACAGTGAGAGATTGTTCTGCAGCTTGCACCTGTTCTGACAGACCCACTTTAAAAGGGAGGTTCACAAGCTCCGTCCAAGCTTCCATAGCCTGGTTCATCAGATTCTTGGCTTCCTGTACTCGATCTTTCATCCGTGTGGAAGCTCTGCTCAGTGCTTCAAATTGTACCTGCACATCATCCGTAAGATGCGTAGCAACGCGAGCTTCTAGCTCAGCAATCTGGGTTCTATGGTCCTCAGCCATAGCAACTATTTCTTGCTCCAGGGTTTTCACCCTTCCTCCAATAATTTGAACTTTTGCAACCAGAGGGAGGTCTGGTTGAATCTCGCAAGCCGGCAGTTCCTGGGCAATCTCTTCTATTGCGTTTCTGATGCCGGTGTCTTGCGCCTCATAGAGTGCAAGCTTCGCAGAGATATTCTTATGACTTTCTTTCAGCTCTATCTCCTGCGATTGCAGTCGTTGGTTTGCCTGGAAAGTAGAGAGCTCTCTAGCTCTCAACTCAAGAGAAACTTTCTCCTGTACAAGCTGTAGA
This sequence comes from Larix kaempferi, assembly GCA_027924585.1. Taxonomy (NCBI): domain Eukaryota; kingdom Viridiplantae; phylum Streptophyta; class Pinopsida; order Pinales; family Pinaceae; genus Larix; species Larix kaempferi. The sequence goes on along the minus strand of BSBM01000372.1, from coordinate 45,427,059 downwards.
GTTTCTATAGGAATCAAAGACAAATTTATTTCTACAGGTCCAGCTGTGCTTACCTGTAGTTCAGCTAGAGGATCTGGAAGTGTCATGCTGGTAGGCGGAATATGCACGACAGTGTGCCTTTCTGTGAGTTCTTCAACTCGCTCATCACTTGGAATTTCTTGTGGCTCCTGCGAAGTAGATGCTGGCGCATGGGTCTGCGCAATCCTTCCTGCGAGACCTTTCAATTCTACAAACTGTAAGTCTAGAGCACTTCGGATGTGAGCATGCGTGTTCCTCATCTCACGAAATTGCTCTTTCAAGTATTTGTCGATCTCCGAGGGAATGGCCTCAGTGGGATGCGACACTTTCTGCTTCTTGGTGGCTGGTTCTGTTGAGCCTTCATCGCTTCTTTGCTCAGGGGCTTCCTTGCCCTTATCCTTCTCTTGCGCAGCGGCGGGTGGCATCGCAGGTGCGATGTCGGCTGCTGCTCTCCATTCGTCCGACCAGGACTTAATGGTTTCTTCGACATCTTCTGTGGTCATCCTGTAAAGACCTAGCGCCCAGTCACCTGGAATGTCGCAAGGCCGAAGGTAAAGTTGATGGATGTCGGCAGTAAAAGCCAACTTCCCTTCATACAATGTGGCTGTCTCCTCACTCAGCCTTGGCATATCTTGTATGGTATCTCGGAGGAGATAGTAGTACTCACAAAAGACAGCGCGATTCATCTTGCGCTTCGCGGGATTAGGGGAATCCCAGAGGTTGATGTAGCGCATGCCGGCAACCTCTCCTGCGCGGCGCGGAAGGAACTGAGTATTCGGGGGCTCCTTCCACCCGACGAGAGCGCATAAAATTAGAAGCCACGAAAAATGGAATGATTGGGCTGCATTGTCCTGCACATTCAGGCAATCAGCCAAAAAAGAATTCAGCAGGAAGAGAGACCAGTTGTACTGTTCTCCCTCCGCAGCTGCGATAGCGAGCTCCACGACAGCTCCAGTAACTTCTTTTGGTCGGCACTTTGTGAGAAGTCTTCCTGCAAGCAGACTTCCTGTGAAGCGAAGTGCCTCATCTTCTACTGTCGTGAGGTCATAAGCCCGACCTCCTCTTGTCAAGTTATATTTCTGGACCAGCTTTGCAGCCAATTTTCGGTCCTTTTCCTTTCCCACAAAATGGATATTGGGATCCTTACCAACCTTAGATAGACCGGTGATGCGGTGTATCAAATCAACATTTAGATCAATTGGCCTCCCGAGCCAAAGGTAACCTCCATGAACGCAGGATAGCAGTGTTTTAACGACTGCGTTCACTTCATTGCTACGCCCAAAGTGCGGTAGCTTCAACAAATTCAAGAGTCCAGGGCGCTCAAGATTTGCTGCAAATCCCTTCGGGATAAACTCGTCAACCTTTCTGGTGGGATTATGCACTATATCCAGATATCGGTCCAACTGGAACTGAGGATATGTCTTATAATCTCCAAGGTTAAAATCAGAGAATTTAACCAATGGAATGTTTCCCAATAGTTGGCCTTCTACCCGCACACTAGCCGGTAGTGGCGGTAGCGGAATTGGATACTTTGCGTTCTTCGGAATCTGGACATCCGGCGCATCATCTGGACGCGGCGGAATATAGTTCACCATAGACGCGAGCGGCTCTGGAACAGGTTCCTCCGGCTGCTGCTGAGATGCTCTTGTGCCTGGAGATGTTCTGGGATCAGTAGCACCAGGGTGTACATAGGTCGAAGCCGTCACCGGAGTGGCCATGCCGAAATTTAAGCCTCGGCGTAGAAATTGACGAACAACTTCTTCAGTTGATAAATTCTCCGTCGTGAACCAATGTAAATAACAAAACGCTGGACAGCAAATGGAGGACCTGTGTAGGGTATGGACGCTGAAAATAAGGGGAAATACTCTGCACACTCGGCTCTGAAAACAATAATTTGGATCTTCAAACACAACTATGCAACTCGAGACAGTAACCCGAAAATGATACAAGTGTGAGGTATTTATAGCCAGCGGGGATAGTAAATGCGACCAAGTGGGGTTACTTAGCTGTAGGCGGCTATACGTGAGTTGACAACACGCTATCGTTCTCGCCGTAGCGGTGCATTTATTGTGATTGACGTGCTCTGACAGCCTTCCGGGAGAAGCTAATGCTTTCGGCACCTGAGTTAAATGCAAATCTTTCGGAGATTAAGCCGAATCCGTCAGAACGGCTAGACTTAAATAGCGGCCTTATCCTTCATTTATTCGAACGTGGCTACATAACTGCTTGAATTCAAGATTTCCGGCGGGTCATTTCAACTTAGGAAACTGTGCCTCTATGGGTCCACAACAAAACTTTTTCAAGCGGCAAATTATCAAAGGGAACTCCGCAAGAGTGATAGTTCAACGGTCCAAAAACAAAACTTCGCCAGAGCGCACCGATAAGCTCTCTTCAAGCAATTTTTATTCAGGATGCGCGGATATTTCAAGGAACTGCGCAGGAAGCTGGGAAATGAGGGTGTGTCGCAGCTTCCGTGTAGACTGAATGCGATGTCTCTTTCAACTACACCGGACATCTGCACTCTTGAGCAATATATTATGTCGACAGGGCGGAGTGGCCGTCGCAATAAAGCTTAAGCCGACTCCCGTTTATCATTGTAGGTAGTAATTCTCCATCCAGCTTCGCAAGCTGAACTGCGCCTCCGTCTGTTATTTTTATCACCTGAAAAGGGCCTAACCAATGCACACGAAACTTGCCTGGAAATTTGATGAATTTACTATCATAAAGGAGTACCAAGTCTCCTTCTTCAAAGTGCTTATGCTTAATGTGCCTATCATGCCAAGCTTTTTGTCTTGCCTTCTGTACCTGTTGATGAAATCCGGCCAAAAGTCTGTCTTCTTCTAAGGCAAGCAGTTGCGAAAGTCTTCCATTCATAGTATCAGGATCTGCCATTTCTGTAATTTGCGCAATTCGGAGACTGGGAACAATGTATTCCATGGGCATAACTGCTTCTTGTCCATATACCAAGCTGAAAGGTGTGTGACCTGTTAGTTTCTTGCAAGTGGTTCTGTAAGCCCATAATACAGCTGTGACTCTAAGGTCCCAATCATCTCTTTGTTGATTACAGATCTTCGTCAGGGCATTCTCAAGGATCTTATTGAATGCTTCCACCGTACCATTAGCTTGAGGATGGTAGGGTGTACTCTTATGGTGATTCATTTGGAATTCTTCAGTGAGGGCCTCTATAGTCTCATTGAGGAAATGTGTACCTTGATCACTCATGAGGATCACTGGGCATCCAAACCGAGTGATAATGTTCTCAAAAATGAACTGCGCGGCAGTAGCAGCGTCGCAGTTCTTAACTGGCTTCGCCTCAGCCCATCTGGTGAGGTATTCAGTAGCTGTAATGATATATCTTGCGCCAGTTCTTTTTCCTGGTGGGTTAATAGGTCCTACAAAGTCAATGGCCCATTTATCAAAAGCACGCAGTGTGATTTGGGGTCTTAGCGGCATTTCATCTCTCCTTGAGGGTTTTCCTGTTCGCTGGCACACATCGCAACATTTACAGAATTCCTTAGTATCCTTGTGCAATGTCGGCCACCAAAGACCTGCGGCTAATATCTTTTGCGCAGTCGGCTTTCCTGCGAAATGGCCTCCTGCGGTACCTGAATGCGCTTCTGCGATGATAGAGTTCTTTTCATGTGGTAAGATACATCTGCGCAAAACTTCGTCAGGGCCCAACTTATAAAGCTGGCCTGCTATCAAAGTGAAGTCTGCGGCTCTGACAACAAGTTGCTTCTTTTGCTGGATTGTAAACTCAGCCGGCGCTTGTCCGGTAGTGAGAAACTCAAGAATATCAGAATAATATTCGTCTGCTGCTTGGATAGAAAACAACTGTGCGTCAGGCAGATTGTCCTCGAGACTTGTAGGTTCCTCTCCTGACTCTATCCTGGATAGATGGTCAGGGCCTGCATTCAATCTGCCTGGTTTTACAATAACCTCAAAATCATATTCCTGAAAGAGCAGTAGCCATCTGCAAATTCTTCCTCCTAACACTGGTTTATTGACCAAATATTTCAAAGCAGAATGATCAGTATACATTTTAAAGTGAGCTCCTAACAGGTAGTGTCTGAATTTCTGTAGGGCATACACCATAGCTAGTCCTTCCCTTTCTGTAGTGGTGTAATTCTTCTCAGCTGTAGATAGCTTTCTGCTGGAGTAAGCAATTGGGTGGTCAATACTTCCTTCTCCAGACTGTGTAAGCACGATTCCTAATGCTATGGAAGAAGCATCAACATGAACATGAAAGGGTTTTCTCCAGTCCGGGAAAACTAGAATAGGCGCTGTGATCATCTTTTCCTTAAGTGTGTCCAAGCTCTGTTGGCATTCTTCTGTCTAGTGGAACTTCGAATCCTTCTTCAGCAATCTTTCCATAGGCGCTGTGATCCTTGCATATCCTTTGATGAATTTTCTGTAGTATCCTGTATGTCCCAATGTAGTGCGCAATTGCTTAACTGAGTTGGGCGCAGGTAGATTAGCAATGATGGCAACCTTCGCTGGATCCATCAGGAGTCCTTGTCTGCATACAATATGTCCCAACAAAATACCAAAGGGCGCACAAAATATACATTTTTTCAAGTTAAGGGAAATCTGATGCTGTCTACATTTTTCTAGCATCATGCGCAGATTCGCAATATGGTTCTTTAATAGGCCAAATACAGTCCAGTCGTCAAAATAGACTTCTAAGAACTTGTGAATGAATTCTTTAAAAACAGCAACAACAACTCTAGAGAAGATAGCAGGTGCGTTTTTAAGACCAAAGGGCATTACCGTATACTGGAATGAGCCCCATTCAGTTGCAAAAGTAGTCTTGTGGCGGTCGTCCGGATGGATTCTAATCTGATGATATCCCGAAAATCCATCAGTGAAAGAGTAAGACTCTTGTCCTCCAACATTATCAAGTACTTCATCTGTGAAAGGAGTGGGAAATGGGTCGTGCGCTGATGCATCATTGAGTTTGCGCAAGTCGACACAAATTCTTATTTCACCTTTCGTTTTCTTTTCTTGGACCACCATAGGACTAATCCAATCGCTTTCCTCTACTGGTTCAATAATACCTGCTGCAAGCATCTTATCAATTTCTTCTTTGACTTTTTCTTTGTAGCGCGGGTTCAACCTGTATGGGCGCTGCTTTACTGGCTTGGCATCTGGTTTCAGAGGTATGCGCATCACTCCTAAGTCTCCTAGGATGCCTTTCATTTCTGTGAACTTGGTAGGAAAGATATCCTGGTAGTCACGTAATAAATCTGAAACATGCGCAACAGTTTCATCATCCCAATAATCTCCTATAGAAGCAAACTTTGGGTCAGCTTCTGTACCAATGTTAACTTTCTTGAGCTTGACGTGTTCTGTGATGGCAGGAATATCAAGCTCAGGACCTTCAATATTGCGCGTCCCTTCTGATTCTGGGATATTGATGTTGCGAGGATCGTCCTCCTCATCTTCAGCGGTGAAGTTATAACATTCCAGGGCATGTTCTATCTGGACAGCCCAATCTGGTTGGGAATATTCTGTTACTGGATAGTGTTCAAATACCTTCTTTCTAATACACTTCAAAGCCTGATCAATGCTTGGATATTCTAACTCAAAGCTGAAGGTAAGTTGAAAGCTTTCTATCATAAGAGCCCAAGTAAGAGTGCCTCTGCGCAATTCTGTTTCAGTATACCAATTCCTTGGTACTGTGTCCAATGTGTGGATGAATAGGTGAACCCATTCATCTTCCGGAATATCTAACCATTGCTGAATACACGCTTCAATGTGTGACCTGGGGTCACTCTGTCCTTCATATTTGCGTAGCGCTTCGGCTGTGGTGTCCTGAAATCTGCGCAGTATCAATCTGCGACAGTCTTTCCATGTATGAATATTCTCCTTATGCGCAATCCACCATCTTGCGGGTGTAGCGCGCAATGCTACATCCAGTGCCTGTATGCGCTGCTATTCTGGAAGCTTTTGTTCATATTCCTGTATGAATTTAGTTACTTCAGTTAAGCCATCAAAAGTTGGAGTGTCAGTTAATTCTGTGCCAATCCATCGAATGGATTTAGTCATCATGGCGCAACGTCTTGCAGAAACCTCATGTAGACGATTCTGCCAGTTTTCCAATCCTGCATCTGAGTCTGATGTGCACGAGCTATCACATCGCCAGCTGATATGGCCATCTGCCGTGGGGTTGACATAGTCACTGTGGTTAGTGGTCATCTGGTACAAGCTTTCCATGTGGCGCGCTTCCTCTTCTGCGCGAATGGGTTCTATATATCTTGGTCCTTGAATAGGATCAAGAGGTGCGATGACCCTGATCTGGTCATCCTCAAAGGTCATCTGTCTTTTCTTCAGGTTAATGACAGCCAAATTATCAAATGCCCAGTCTATTCCTAACAGCGCTGGGTATGGTCTACTATCATCCATAATTTTGATTACTTCAAAATCTGCAGAGCTTCTTACTCCTTCAATATCAATAGGTACATTGGGTAATCTGCCCAATGGAGAGACTTGTTGCTGATTTGCGAGTCTTAGCTGGATAGGGGATCTTGTAAGCTGAGGGCTTCCCATCTATTCCCATGTCTGCATAGTGAGAACATTGGCTTCTGAGCCCAAATCTAACATGACTTCGTCCATCTCAAATGCTCCAATCTGTGCTGTGAGCCTCATCTCTTTTCCAGTTCTAATGTGACTCCTAATCTGGTGAACAGCACGCTGCGGTGTGTTCGTCGAAGCAGAGTGTTGGCACTGATCCAACAGGTGTTGGAGTTCTAGAGTTGCTTTTTCATTGCGCAACAGTTTTAAGCATTGTCGCAGGAATGCATGAACACTGCCTAGTGCATGCTCCTCATCATCATCAGGCCTTCCAGCTGTAGTGGCTTGTTCTTGTACCAGGTTGTCTTGTCTTAGCACTTGCGATCTACTAATGTTCTGCGGAATTGCGGCAGAACTTGAAGCTCTCGGATCTGAGAAATACTCTTGAGCTTGCTTAAATGCTTCTTTTTGCTTCTGTAGGTTAAGTGGGGCTGGTTTAATGTTAGCGCGGCGCACCCATTGCGTCGCTTGCTTTCCCGTTCCCATCTCTTGCGCACCAGTGGTTGCTCCACTGCGTGTCACTATATTAACTGTACGGTCTGGTTCTCTTTTTTCTGCTCCAATCAACTGAATATTCTGATTGACCTGTGGTGTCTTTGCTTGCATCTTAGCCTGTAACTGAGGGCATTCTTCAATGATATGGTCGGAATATTTACAATACCTGCAGAGGGTTGTAGGATTTTGGCAATCCCTAGCAAAATGACCTTGTGTTCCGCAATTATAACAAGTGATCTGTCCTCTTCCGCGACCAAAATTTGTTGTGCGTCCGCGTCCTCTGTAATTTGCTGCTCGGGCGTCCCGAGTTTGGTCATACGGTGGACCTGCTGTGGGTCCTTGTGTCTCTGCTTGTACCCTATAAACATCATGCTTTCTTTCTATCATAAGATCATATGCTCTACAATTGTTCTCATCATGACCTACTAATTTACAGAAATTACAATATAGATTCTTTGGAGTTTGTACATATTTCTAGAGTAAGTGACATTCTTGTGGTCTATGACCTCTAGTTCTACAGATTTCACACCAAGGCCCTTGTGCCTGTGGTAAAGGATTAGGTGCTCCAGTTGCAATATAGTCTATGAAAACGGGACAATGGTCCTTTGAATGACCTTGGGCTTTACATTTTGTAGACCAAATTTCTTCCTTAATCTCCTTGCCTTTCTTAATATCATGCACTTGCAAGGTTAAGTTTGCTAATTGGTTCTGTAAATGCGCAACATCGTTGCTTGTTCCTGCAATTGGCGAAGCTTCTAGTTTCATAGCCATTTCTAGAGCTTGTTCCTGAGTATTGAGATTCTGTTGCATAAGAGGAAGTCTAATGTGTGGGAGCAACGCAGCAATGAACCATTCTTTATGTTGCTGTGGTGCAAACTCGAAGCTTACTTGATCTATCAAGGCTTTGAACTTCTGGTCAAAGTCCCATACTGATTCTGTAGGTAACTGTTTAATGTCTTTGAGCTCTGTTATACACTGTGATTCTGATTTAGGTTTCTTGAATTCCCGAATCATAGCATTTCTTACCTCAGCAAGCGTCCTATTCTGTGCTGCTGAGTATTTCATGAACCAAGTCAAGGCTCTTTCTCTTAGTGTGGTTGCTAACTGAACCAGTTTAACAGCATCGTCATTAATTTGCTTAATTGTCCAAATGGCTTCACATAAGAACCAGTGCTGCTCAGGGTCTTCTATCCCTGTTCCTCTAAAAGTTGGTAGCTTCATGTCATCACCCATCCTTCTTGCGCGGGTTTGAGGTGGAGGTACTGTAGCAGTGCCTCCGGGATGGTTAAACAAAGGTGGTACAGAGGTACTAGAAGTACCGTGTGGGCTACTAGAAGGTGTTACTGTAGGATTATACTGAGCTCCGTCTGGTTTTTGTGGTGTAAAGGGGTAATAAGGGATATGAGCACTCTCTTGTCTTTCTATACGGCTTGCTCTAGGGACTTGGCTATCGTCTGGGCTAGACTCAAAAGAATATTGGTCAAGGCCTACTTTATATCGTTTTCCACTACGAGTGCAACCAATAACTTCAGGATCACTATCAGAATCTACGGACATTACTTGTCTATGCTATTCATCAGAAGCAATACATAGCTTTCCTTTTTCATACAGAAGCATTTTAATCCATAAGTTCAGAGAATTTAAGAACTTACCTCTGTGTACTTGGAAGAAACTCCTCTCAGCTTCACTGAAACTCTTTCTTGTATCAACTGCAAATTCGGTAATGAAACCTTCCAGTAGACTATTCAACCAAAAGTCTACTGCGCGGGAAACAGAATTGTCGATCCGCTTCACAATACTGACTAGCTTAGGCGTCCACGTGACAGGTCGATCAACATGCAGCGTAGGTCTAGAATCTGCTAACTTGGCTATCCAAGCGTGTAACTCCAATGCAAACGTAACAAAGAAAATTTCGTAAAGGTCAGCATAAATATACTTCTGTAACCAGTCTTCTGTTTGAAACGTAAGGCTTCTGTTTTCTTGTTCAGCGAACTCTTTAGCCTTTAAATCAAAACAATCTCCAATTTCTTTAGCTGTAGGATTCCAGTAACACATTTGTTAACTGAGCAAGTCTCAGTGTAACAGAACCTTATGTTGTCTTCAGCAACAATCTCAGATGTCGCGTAACTAGTAAGTCTTACAGCAACAAGTCGCAAGGCAAAGGAACCATTTGTTGGCTGAGCAACAAGGTTCAGAGCAACGGAAGTGATGTGATCAAAAAGTCATGAGGCAACGGAACCATTTGTTGGCTCCTCAATCTCGCGCGTCGCCAAAATAACAAGTCTCAACAGCAAGTCGCAAGGCAACGGAACCATTTGTTGGTTCCTCAATCTCGCGCGTCGCCAAAATAAGAAGTCTCAACAGCAAGTCGCAAGGCAACGGAACCATTTGTTGGCTGCTTTTCTGGGCAGACCCGGGTTTTAATGAAGCGCAGCAACAAAACCCCTTGGCGCACTGGCCCTCTCGGCAACGAGCTGCGCGGCAGCTCGAGGTCTCACCCGAAGTGGCTATGTGGGGTTAAGGAATCAGCTTTCCTTAACCGTGGTGACGCTGAGATTGTTTTATATATATCCTTCTTCCTCAAATATCGGCGGTCGGACTTTCCCGCAGGCCTCGCGACGCAACTGTGCGGATGCCTTCCTTCCTGCAGACCCACTGCGCAGTCTCGTCCTCCGGGCGCGGAAGGCGCCTATTCCTTACGTCGATGCGCTAAAATACCTCCTCGTCCTGCGCGCTCATCGCAGTCACGTGAAGCTCGGTCGCTGCAGCGACAACGTTCACCACTACTTCTATACTTGGCGACTATAACAATAAAGGACCTTCCTAAACTCACTCAAACAGTCGCAAAGACGATGCAAAAGATGTACACACAGGTAATGATCTTAAACAGTTTAATCATTCACGCAAACATTATAACAAGAAGATATATGTGAAGCTCATCTCCTCGAGGAAAACCACGTCCACGGGAGTGTTATATTAACCAGAAAATGATAGAGTTATACAATATGCTGCGCACACAGCTGCAGCCTTAGATCTTTCCAGGAAACTCCACGCACACAGCTGGGAGCCCTCCTCTCAATCTAGTCTCCTCTCTATGGAGATTACAAAAGCACAGACGTCGACTCAGACTGTCTGGCAACTCAGGGATTAGCTCCTCGGCTATCCGATTTCCTCTCTAGTTCTACACACTGGGTAGAAAATACAGTGAAGGATAATCAACACATGATCTATCCTTTAGACTGGCTATCTAACAGTCTAACATCTAACTCTCTAACTGAGTACTGCCTCTCTCTAACTCTCCAAAAAACGTCTACCCATTACAATTATTCATATATATAGGTGGCCATGACGGTCACACCTTTACAAAACTGTGGGCCTTTCCCAACAGTGATTCCCAAAAACCCTAACCACGCACATGGCTAGGTGTACTGTAGGCGCCGCTTGCAGTCACGTCGCCGCTTCCTGCAGGCTCCATGAATTCCGGCGCAGATTGTGGGTATGGGCGATCGTCCTTCGCCTTCAATGCTCTGGTCCGTTGCTCCTCCTTGATCCGAGCAACCATAACTTCTGTACTGAGCCTTTAAATGAGGGTAGCTGAGCCCTCTACTCCATCGCCTTATTTATTATGGTAGCTGAGCCACCTTCATTCTTCGATGACGTGCGCGCGAGCTCCGCAATTTCCGGTCCGTGATCTGCGCTGAGATCATCCATCTGGCACCGTACTGCGCACCGTCTCCTTCTTACCCAAAACTTAGTGCTTGTCCCAAAATTAGCACTTTCCTTCCATACTCGTGCTTTTTCCCAAAATTTGCAGCTTTTACTATAGCTGCGACCTTGGCCCCAACAGTAACAAGAAAAAATCATCATCATATGAAATGCTAAGAAGGATGAACAAATCATACCACCACATTGGAAAATCATCCTTTCCAACGAAACCCTGAAACTTTGAGGGCCCCTCAATCAAGATATGCAATTCTCCATGGTAGGACCCAATAAAGGAAATACTATGCACCACCAAATATGCCTCCAAAGAGTGAGGCCAAACCTCATAAATTCTTTCCACTCCAACAAGAAAGGTCTCATGTGCCCAATGCTCACAATAATAAAATGTGACATCCCCGAACCTCCCTTGTGGCCTTCAAAGGCCATCAAAGATCCTACAATACTTTTTTTTTCTTCTTTTACTTCCAAAACTACACATAGACGCACTGGACTCGAATCCACAACTCACCTTTGCGATTTGCAGTCCGCAATTGCGTCTTTCCACAATCTGTAATCCGCATTGAGTCTTTCTGCAATTTACAATCTGCAGAGCATATTTCTGAAATCCGTAATTGCGTCTTTCCGCAATCTGAAATTACATCTTTCCGCAATCCGCAATTGCATCTTTCCGTAATCCACAATTGCATCTTTCCACAAACTGCAATCTGCGTTGCGTCTTTCTGCAATCCGTAATATGCATCCTGCCTTTCCGTAATCTGCATTGCGGAAATCGGAATCATGGAAATCCAACTTCGTCTTTCAGGAAACTTCCCCTTCCGCAATCCGCATTTGCGGAAGTCGGAATTGCAGAAGCCAAACTTCAACCCTTCGGAAAGCTTCCCCTTCCACAATACGCAATCTGCATTGCAGAAGTTGGAATTCCAACTCCGATCTTTCGGAAAACTTCCCCTTCCACAATTTGGAATCCTCATTGCAGAAGTCAAAGTTGTCGAAGTCCAACTTCAACCTTTCGGAAAAGAACTTACCCCTTCCACAATCCACAATCCGCATTGCGGAAGTCGGGGTTGTGGAAGTCCAATTTCTCTGTTCTCATAGTTTACCAATGCAAACTTCTAAGAGGCATAACTTCCTCATCTAAGGTCAAAATGAGGCAAGGTTCGTACCATTGGAAATCTCTTGGAGATATCTATACAATCGTAAAATCCGTGGCCCTATTGAGGTATCCAAACTCATCATTTACTTCTCTAAATTTTTGTTAAATTTTCAGAATTTACTTCAATATGATCTAGGATCTTAACTGAGAGAACAACATGTACAGCATATCTACAGCATATCAATCATGGAGACAATAATGCAAGAGACACAAAGATTTACTTGGGGAAAACCATAAAGGTGAAAAACCCCAATAACTTCCTCAGAGATAGATAGAGAAATGATACAACCAACCAATAGAGATAGCCATAACCTAGCAGCAATCCTCCTCCTTCATAAGTGCGCCTCTCCTCCTTGAGAGCATGTGTGTGTAGTGAGTGAGTAAATAGAGTGCCTCCCGCACTCTATTTATACTTGACTTGACTTGCCTTTTTACCTAACTCATGTCGGCTCGAACTTAACCACATAACATAATGCTGAGTGGGCCGACCCCCAATAGGGTGGTCTAATAACCCTTTGACCCACATGGCCGACCCCCAATAGGGTGGTCTAATAACCCTTTGACCCACATGACTTATACAGGGCCGACCCCAAACAAGGTGGTCTAATAACCCATCAAGTATAAGTTACGACACTTACAATATAAATGACGACACTTCCTTATAGAGGAATAATACCATCTCTATAGGAATACAATATACATATATGTGAAATACATTCCGAAGTTACATATACATCAACACTCCCTCTTAACTAGGAAGGTATTTCTCAGCACAGTTCTTCTAGCACAAGTCATCTTCTCTGTATCATCGTCACTGGATAATCGTCATCGAGTCATCATCATCGTCACTGCTGCTGCTATCTCAATCAATCTCTGAATCTACCCGTCATAGGAAGTTCTACAGAGCCAGTCCTTTTTCATACTGGATGTAGGCCCACCACCTGCAGGTCTTCGTCATCACTGGCCATACTGTGGAATCCTCAGGACTTATTACATGCGTCACAAAACCTCGAAAGAGCATCCCAGGATGTTACGGGTACACAACTCCGACCTGTAGGATCTCCCAGGGCGCTATTACATGTGACCCCACCACAAAACCTCGCAAGAGCATCTCAGGATGTTACGGGTACACAACTCCGACCTGAAATCTCCCAGGGCACAAATTACATGTGGTCCACCACAAAACCTCGCAAGAGCATCTCAGGATGTTACGGGTACACAACTCCGACCTGAAATCTCCCAGGGAAACGAATTACATGTGGTCATGGCAAAACCTCGCAAGAGCATCCCAGGACTGATTACGGGCACACAGCCCAACCTATCGGATCTCCCAGGGAAACGAATTACATGCCATAGGACAAAACCTCGCAAGAGCATCTGCCAGATATCCCAGGGCGCTATTATATGCCATAGGCAAAACCTCGAAAGACTATCTGCAGATCTCCCAGGGCAACGAATTACATGTCCTCCCAGAGAAAAACCTCGAAAGAGCATTTGCCAGATGTCCCAGGGCACCGAATTACATGCCATAGGCAAAACCTCGAAAGACCATCTGCAAATCTCCCAGGGCAACGAATTACATGCTCATCTGCACAACCTGATCCACGGCCATAGAGTATCAACCTGATACTCACCATACATCATCCTGATGTATCCATGATCATCCTGATCATCATCACTGCAACGTCCTGCTGCATGTCATCTGGAGCAACATCCTGAAGCTCACCATCCATGATCATCCTGATCATCATCACTGCAACGTCCTGCTGCATGTCATCTGGAGCAACATCCTGAAGCTCATCATCCATGATCATCCTGATCATCACTGCAACATCCTGCTGCATGATCCACCTGATCATCAATGCATCCACCTGATGCATACCAAGTATCTACCTGATACATATCATCATACATGATCCTCCTGATCATACAATGTATCCACCTGATACATGATACATATCACCATACATGATCCACCTGATCATACAATGTATCCACCTGATACATATACAGATACATGGTCCAAGCATCCAACATGATGCATATACAAAAATACATACACATGATCCAACTGATCATATCCAGCATCCAACATGATGCATCCATACATAAATGATCCACCTGATCATATCTAGCATCCAACATGATGCGTACATACATACATAAAAATGATCCAACTGATCATATCCAGCATCCAACATGGTGCGTACATACATAAAAATGATCCAACTGATCATATCCAGCAGAAACCATAACATCATCCTGATGCCCATTATCCAGCGCTTACATCCACAGCCATGTGAAGGATCCTCCTTCCAACATGCTTGGAATGGCTTCAGCAAATGTGTCCATCACTTCTTCCTCGAAGTGTCCTCGATCTGAAGAACGCCAAGCCTCTCTTTGAAGTACTCGAACTTCACTCTGGCTAGTGGCTTCGTCAGCACATCTGCAATCTGCTCGTCCGTCGCAACATACAGAAGCTTCACAGCTCCTCTCTACACCATATCCCTGATATAGTGATATTTGATCTCTATGTGTTTCGACCTGTCATGAAACACTGGGTTCTCGGACAGCTTCACACAACTCTGGTTATCACAGAAGATACCAGTAGCCTCCAACGGGAGATCAAATAACTCAGACAGTAGCTTCCGTAGCCATACTGCCTCACAACTAGCTGAATAGGCTACAACATACTCTGCCTCAGCTGTACTTAGTGCTACGCAGGACTGCTTCCTGCTAAACCAAGAGATCACACCTGATCCCATACTGAAGCAACACCCAGATGTGCTCTTCCTATCTGCAGCACTGCCAGCCCAATCTGAATCAACATAACCCTGCAGGTTAAACTTTTGATTCGCCTCATACCTGAGCCCAAAAACCACTATACCCTTCAGGTACCTCAGAACATGCTTTACAGTAACCAGGTGAACACCCCTCGGATCCGTCAGGAACTGGCTCAATGTGTTCACAGCAAAGCAAATGTCTGGTCTCGTGTTCGTCAAGTACATCAAGGACCCAATCATCTGACGATACGTAGAGACATCAACCAGCTCAGATGAAGCATCACATAGAAGCTTCATATTCGATGTCATAGGTGTGGCCATAGCCTTGCAGTCCATCATCCCGAACCTCTTCAGGATCTCTACTGCATACTTCCCTTGTCCAAGGAAGATTCCATCACTCTGCCACACCTCCATGCCAAAAACAAATAGTGCATCATTCCCAAGTTCTTCATCTCGAACTCGGTAGTAAGCTTTCGCTGCATGTCGGCAATCAATCTATCTTCACCTGTAACAAACAAGTTATCTGCATACAAAAGTAGTATCACTTTTATATTTCTCAATGCTGTCATCTGCAACATGCTTGATCTGATAGATCCATATGGAAGTCATAACAAACTTCCCTTCAGGTCTTGGGACTACATCCCAAACATCGTTCTTCATGATCTACGGATCATGGCATTCCATTTCTTCATCCCAGATCCTGGGAACTTCAATATCTTCAATAGATAATTTTGTTGTTGAACAAATGTTGTAGTTCTTCTTTTGTAGGTGAAGATATACGGTCTTTCCTACAAAACAGGTTAAATTGCATGATTAGAAATATCTCATAATTTTCAGAACAAATTCTTACACATAACGAAATATGTCATACAGTCATGCAATTATCTTAGCCAATGCTTCAATACAACATTTATCCATATTCCGTAGCTTTCGAGATGCCTTCCAATCTCTACCAGAACATTGTTAAGGGTGTGCACAACTCCCAACATGTCAGCAAAGAGGTTTCATTCTAGATAAGTAGCAATGGAATGTCGTACAGTGCCATAGGCCACTTACCCATGTATATTAGTAGTATACTGTTCATCAATGCAACTATTCTAATATGCATAATACATATCCTAAGTCTAGGAACATGAGCATATACATCATTTGAACAATTTTATTTAAACAAACACATATGTAAGAGATGATAATTAAAATACTTATCTTTGTTTGTTCATTGGGTGGACTCCCTTTGAGTCTTTGCTTCTTTGCGGGAGATACTAGAGTCATAATCTGAAGTAGCTTCTTCTACACCTTTCTATTGTGGAATGTAGGAAGATGTTCAACTCCCTCTAAATATCTGCATCCTTGCAGAAGCTACTGAAGTGTGCTCCTTTGCTTTCTTTGCAGGAACAACTGGAGTGTGCTCCCTCTTGATCTTTGCTTCCTGGATTACCTGTCCTTGAACTTACATTCATCCTTGGTCCCTATGCATCATGATTGTGTTATCCTTGTGATCTCATATAAAATCATACATTCATTAGTATACTATTAAAACACAATAATCTCAAGCATGTATAGTCATGATCATTTCAAACAGAAATAATAAGCATGAGCATTCAAGGATTCTTATGGTTAGTCAAATCATAAGAAACATAACATGTCTAAAATTGTAATTACTCAAGCCTATGACTCTTCAGGTTAGTTGAATCATCAATCAAGATAAGAGATATAAAATGCATAAAACCTGTGATTATTCAAGCCTATACTTTCATGATTCTTCTGGTTAGTCATATCATCAATTATAATAATATACATCCAACCATGATTATTCAAACCTATGACTTCATGAATAATTATTATCAACAACAGTATAAGATCCTAACACAAGGTAGGATTTTAGCTTGATATAGGAAAAACATACCTGGATTAGCATGCTAGCTATTTATGTCTAACATACCCGCATAATGTCTTCTGGTTCTCTTTAGTGACTTGTGCTA
Organism: Larix kaempferi; assembly: GCA_027924585.1. Lineage (NCBI taxonomy): Eukaryota > Viridiplantae > Streptophyta > Pinopsida > Pinales > Pinaceae > Larix > Larix kaempferi. The sequence goes on along the minus strand of BSBM01000372.1, from coordinate 45,410,332 downwards.
GTAACCTGCATGTCTCATAAGTTAACCATTATAAAACTAAGTTATACATACCTCGAGAATGGATCTTCTATGAGATCCATGGAAATGGATGAATCTTTGTCCTCATGATCATATGTTCTTGAACTAGAACATGATTTGTCTTCTTGGTGTACCTTTCATGTTAGTAGACAACATAAAAATCATACAACATCACAATGTGTTAGTACAAACATAAGTTTCATACTCCTAATAAATGAATGACTTCTATCATGCATTCATAATTTTATTAAGCTGATATGACAAGTCTAAAATCAAGATTGTACTAACCGTGATAATATGAAGACAAGCATACCATAAACTTAATTATGAACAAATCTCAAAACATACCTCGATGAGTCATACCTGTCGAGATCACTTGTAATCTTCTTATGTAAGGCCTTAGCCTCATCTCCCTCTGAAACAGGAACTTCTTCACTTATGCAAGTGATTAACCCAATCCACTTGATTTGCAAGAACTGGACCTTGAGCTGGATATGGGTTTGTCAGAGAAACCCCAAAAATTCAAACTTTGAATTTCAAACTTCTGATAGGATAGAAATATGTGCCTTGATGAGCTGATCAAGTTGGTATATTCAGAATTTGAAAACTGCAAAGTTTCACTCCTCAATTTTGCCTTTGAAACTTCTAGATTCACTGGATGTGACCCTGAACTGGGGTTTGATGAAGCCCACTCTTTTGCCCCATCAAAATGTTTGATCCAAGGCTCTAAGCTTCTATTTTTCTGAGGAGCTTCCAGCCGTGGTCACAGATTTCAAAAATTCCCATTTTTACAGAAGCCCTAATTTTCCACTTTTCTGATCAAAGTCCCGAACTAAGGTCTAATCAAGCCCGGCCTTCTGCCCAACCAAAAATTCTGATCTTGGTCTCTAAATTTCTATTTTTATGAGTAGCATCCAGCCGTGGTCTCCGATTACAAAAATTTCAACTTTCTCCAAAGCCCTAAATTCCGGAAGCCATGAATGAAGGTACCAAAAAATAATTCTGTTTTGACAGAAATATGTACCTGATTGTTTCTGGTGTAACTCCGAAATTTTTTATCCACAGGGTCTGAAAACGTTTCCTGGGATAGCCTGACCTGTTATCTTTCCATCCTGACAGGTCTGACCTCAATTGGATTCTCTGAGAGAGAGATATGCCAAATGTCGCAACGTGACCTGTTTTGGTATAAAACAGGAGAGCGAAGTTGTACGGCATGCCACGTGTCACTGTTTTAACTTCAGCCTCTGAAAACGTTTTCTGAGATATCTAGGCCTGTTACCTTTCCATCCTGACAGGTCTGACCTCAATTGGACTCTCTGAGAGAGAGTTATGCCAAATGTCGCAACGTGACCTGTTTATGGGATAATACAGGAGAGAGAACTTGTACGGCGTGCCACGTGTCACTGGTTCGACTTCGGCCTCTGAAAAAGTTTTCTAAGATAGTACAGACTGTGTACTACCTGTCACTTTTTACGAAATTTCATTTGGAGCTTCCTAGCCCAAGATATGACCTTTTTCCCAAGGTCACCTGATTTTGACTCAGATCTGGAAGAGGCAGAAACCCTATATTGTACAGATCATAAATCACAAAGTACAACGAATTAGAGGTTGTCCTTTGGACACAAGATACCTGGAGCTATTAGCTTCGTCCTGTAACAATTTCAGATCCGAAAACTTCTCCAAAACGGATTTATAGCGAAAGTGCTACGATGACTGGTTTTTGCTATATCAAGCCCTAGCATCGTAAGTGCAACAAGTGTCATACATGCCATATCATGCCTTCTTTCAGGCTAGCTCTGATACCATGTTAAATTTTCAGAATTTACTTCAATATGATCTAGGATCTTAACTGAGAGAACAACATGTACAGCATATCTACAGCATATCAATCATGGAGACAATAATGCAAGAGACACAAAGATTTACTTGGGGAAAACCATAAAGGTGAAAAACCCCAATAACTTCCTCAGAGATAGATAGAGAAATGATACAACCAACCAATAGAGATAGCCATAACCTAGCAGCAATCCTCCTCCTCCATAAGTGCGCCTCTCCTCCTTGAGAGCATGTGTGTGTAGTGAGTGAGTAAATAGAGTGCCTCCCGCACTCTATTTATACTTGACTTGACTTGCCTTTTTACCTAACTCATGTCGGCTCGAACTTAACCACATAACATAATGCTGAGTGGGCCGACCCCCAATAGGGTGGTCTAATAACCCTTTGACCCACATGGCCGACCCCCAATAGGGTGGTCTAATAACCCTTTGACCCACATGACTTATACAGGGCCGACCCCAAACAAGGTGGTCTAATAACCCATCAAGTATAAGTTACGACACTTACAATATAAATGACGACACTTCCTTATAGAGGAATAATACCATCTCTATAGGAATACAATATACATATATGTGAAATACATTCCGAAGTTACATATACATCAACAATTTTTGTCTATAAACCTTCCAATATAATTCGCAACCCTTAACAGATCTCTACCTATCTCCTGCCATAACCCATATTTCCTCTGGCACACAGAGAGGGTTAAGAACACTGTAGGACACATAAAACATTCCCAAGATTAAGGGAGGTTAAGTAGTACATTTACAAGGTTAAGTATCTCATAACATAATACATATGATAAATGAATCCAAGTTTAACCATACATCTAACACATGTAGGATTAGCAATGCATTAAACTCATGCAACTGAATAAAGCATTCAACCTACGCTCAGTCTTCCACTCAGGCTTACACATGGTCTCACTATTATTCCCATTCATATAACATTTATTCAACAACTTAAGTAAAACAACATAATAATAACACATGAAATAACATCATTCATTCCACAAAACACTTATATTTGTATGTTTAAGTTTCCCCCCCGCAACTGGCTAAGTGAGAGCAATGTTCCACCCAACCTTAGGTCTCTGTCTAGCCTATACTCTTTCAGTTGAGAGACCACCCCCGAGCTGGGCTATGTATCCACTGAGGAGGGATGGGTAGGCTCTCTAACAGTCAATATCCACTCCAATTCTATGCCAACTTATAGCTGGTTTTATAAAGCAATCCCAGAAACATACTCATGCTAAGCCACCTTGTAGCTCGGTTTATCAAGCATACACATGATAAGCCAACATGCAGTTGGGTTTATCAAGCATACAAGGTAATAGGGAGGATATTGCTAAGCCAATGAGATCAACCACATAGCTACACAAATCTTAATCACTTAGCAGACAAGGCACCGACATTATCTACCTCACCCAACACAAGGAAGGCCCTCTTCTCTACTACACAGTCCCTAAAGGCCCCTTCCCTTCCATTTCTATTCAGGGTAGGCATAAGAAGGTCCGACTGCTAGTTCCATGATATCATATTCTTCACCAGGGTTTTCAATAATTCCTACCCTAAAACCAATCTTTTACTTCTACTAGACAAGCTGGTTCAATCCAGGGTTGCAGACTAAAATCTGTCCCGCAACTCAGCTCTCTGCTCACAGAATTTCAAGCTTCATGCAACTTTCGCAAGCTATTCATGCCCTGTAATCCCCTTTCGAATCGCCTTCCGGTTTCTACTCAAAGATCATACATATGTGCAGGACCCCTCTGGCATTCATATCCCTTACTTCGGCTCACCTTTGTGTTTCAAGATCTCTTCCCCATAGCATGAATGCCTCAATCCCTGAACAACGAACAAAATGAAGGAACGAGGAACCCCCAACTCAGATCCCAGCATCATTTTTATCTCCTGCGAATATTCTCCACAGGATTTCCTTCTCCACGTTCTGTAACCGAATCCGTGCCCATACAAGGAATCAAATTGGTTATGCTTGCCCACGTGGTAGCATGGGTCACCATCCCACACCTCCTCACCTCTCCCTAGTGGATACATTCAACCCCTTCTCATTATCTTCCTCACTTACCCAGTTCTTGGTATTTCATTGCAATATTTAAACATTTAAATCAATTACAAAATTTCATGGCTTAATAACACATGCATAGTTTCATTGTCAAATACTTGCCTATGAAAATATACCTTAATCATCCACTAGTGGGGCCTTGGCCTTGAGCTCCACACTAGGATCAACACACATTGCACAAACACAATATTTACGTGAGGCTAATAATTAATAAGGCAAGGTAGGGGTATTACAACTCCCTCCCCCTTAGAACAACACCATCCTTGGTGTTCTCAAAACTGAAAAAAATGGGAATGCTACTCTCATGGAATCCTCCAGCTCCCAGGTCGCCTCCTCTGGACTAAGGTGCCTCCATTTCACCTTTACCTATCTGATGGCTTGCCTCCAGAGTTGTAATGTCCCCATTCAATTAATGTTATAACAGGAAAATTCCATCAATCCTACTAGTTCCCTAGGTTGGATGGATACATTGGGATTTGAAATAAGGGAGATATTAAATGATGTTTAGACATTAGAATGGAATAAATATTTAATAAAGGAGCTAATTAAATAAATGCAAGAGAAAATCAAAGTGGCAATTGATCATGAAGACGCATGGAGATTGTGGGGCCCACACAAGCTAGAAATTATGTGCCACATGGAATCCTCCTCTTGCAATTTCGAATCCATGGGAAGCATAATGATATTGGGATGAGTTAGGAGACTCATACACTTGGCCATATGCATCATAGGTCGAATTTGGATGGAAGTGTAACTCCCAGGGAAAAGGAAGAGTCAAATGAGGAGTTATTGGACACTTGGACTAGATTCCCTAACCTATATGACAATAATGATGAAGATGCTATGACACCTTTGAAAAATTGCATATTTGATTGCTGACATCTAACCATTATGACATGTCAGGCCTAAATATAGCATCCAAGACGGTGCTCATGGATTTAGGGAAGCACAATGGGTTCCTATTCGAATTGGTGGAAGGTGGAAGGATTGGAAAGGCAGGACACATGGAAAATCTTGAGCCCCCACCCTAATTCGAATTTTATTGGAGTTATGGATGGATTGGGAACCTTATAAGGATAAGGATGTTTATAAAATACAGGGATCAACCAAGAGAAGGGCTTTTTACCATTTTGAGAATTTGCATTTGTGAAGAGAGCTAGTGGAAAACTAGTCTACTTGGCTTAGCCAATTTCGAGGTTGAAAGATTCCCATCCTAGTTGGTGTTTGGAAAGGCCACTCAAAACTTTCATAGTATATTTAATGGAGTCTTTATTTGTAGGTGTAATCTACATGGTAGCTTGTGGTTTCTTCTAGTGCAGCTCACTCCCTCAACCATTTCAAGTTTTCATTGCATATTCTCACTCCTTGAGGAGAGACGCTTTTGGTGAGATATTGTACTCTTTGGGGAGATTCTAATGCCAAATTTATTTTTTAATATGAATTAAATACTCTTTTCTTCATCTTCAGGAAGTTTCAGGTCGATATTCCAAGTGGAAATGTATAAATGTGATTTTTAATGAAAGAATGGTGCCATTTCCGCACTATCTTGGTGTGTATCAATGATGTGTTGATGTATTTGAATGTAAGATCATTAATATGATTTATTTATGATTAATGGACTATCATTTATGATCTGCACAAGTTTCATGTTCAGTACTTAAGCAAGTCATTTTGATCAATTTAATACCATTTGAAAAATATTTAATGTCATTTTCCCGAAGGTCGAAACTAGTGATTTTGTAGTTGTTGGGAGAGGGTTATAAAAGGATTCACAAACTAAATAATGGTGCAAATTAGAACTTAATATTTTTCCTTATACATCCCCTACCTATGTTAATAAATTCGAGTGGGTTTGGAAGCATTTGGAGATCCATATTCAACATTTACCCTGGGGGGATTTGAACCTCAAATTGATAGTTAAATTCCATACTTTGTCCAGAATCTTAAAGGTGTTTTCAGAAGTCTTTTGTTGCTCCTATATCATCCCTGAACATCATAATCAAGTAATAACATCATTCAGACACCTTCTCTGAATATTTGGGAGCATTTGGAGCAATTTGGAGACATAGACATCAAAACTAGTCAAAGGTCGAACTAGGGAAAAAAGTGAAACTTTTGCCATTTTAATAAATTTCTTAAGAAGGGACATTACAAGTGGTATCAAAGCATGATATTGGAACATGATGTGGTCTGATGGTTTTTACATGGAGCCAAATAAATAAGCCACCACCCTTAGAAACTGAAACTGAAGATATTGTTGTTGAAGAGGAAGAAATAGGAAAAAGAAGTGCATTTTGAGGAAACTATGGGTAATGAGAAGGAAATAACTTCAGAGGACAAGGAGGAATTCACCAATATAATGAGACCATTGTTTGAAAACATGACCAAACATATAATGAAGGGATTGGAATTGTTGGCCAACCAACTAGGAAGTAAAGGAGACAATAGTAGTTCACATTTAGAGGAAAATAAGACAATGGGTGGACACATTTTCTCAAGCACAGGACCTCATAACATACCTAATGAGTTTCAAAGCACACCAAGGCCTACTACACCTACATTTATTTCTCCCAAATAGGAAACTAGCATCCAATTGGAAATGGGTGAAGTGGTGAAAGAATGGGAAAAAATGAGTGAAGATTGTAGAGGGTCTCTACCATTTGACCAATGTTTTACTGTCTCAAACAAACTCAAAAAGAAGGAAGGGAATAAAAATATGTTTCAAAACAAAGAATTAAATTGCTATTGTTAAAATGTCACTCCCTAATTTTGATGGTTCCTCTCAAAGTTTTGCTAACACTTGGGTGCAAAAATTATATGTGTATTTTCAGCTGAATCCCATGGTGGAAGAGGATGCATTAAAAATGGCCATTTTGCATTTAGAAGGAGATGCCAATGAATGGTGGTTCCATGGTATAAATAATTTGTGACATGATAAGGTTAATACATATGGAGAATTTGTTGACAGATTATTAGAAATATTCGAGCAAAAAGACCCAGAATTACCTTTCAAAGAACTAGCCCAATTGAAGCAAGTGGGAACCCCTGCTGATTATATGATGGACTTTCAAAAATTATCAGTCAAGGTGGCTGATATATCTATGGGAAGGTTAGTATTTATTTTCAATGAAGTTTTGGCTGAACCCTTAAAATTTTTAGTTAAAGGCCACAAACCAACTACATTAAGAGATGCTATGAGCTTGACTAGAGATCTCCAAAATGTGCTTCCTAGAACAAGGTTTCCTTCCAATCCTAACTTCAGATTTGAAAAGAAACCTTGGAAAAGAGATACATTTGATAAGAAGCCTTCGTAAAGAGATTCATTTGAAAATAATAAGTAAGAAGGACTAAACAGGGAAGCACCACGAAGAAAAAAATTGTGCTACACATGCTTTCAACCATGGGGACCGGGACATAAATGTACTAAGGGAAAAGCTCAATACATAGAAGTATTTTCTGATAATGATGAGTATGAAGGAGTTATGGATGAAGGACATATTTCAGATCAAGAGGAGGCATATAAGACAGCAGAAGAAGAAAGACATGAAGAAAATTAGCCCTCACTAGACAAAGCAAGAATGGCAGTACTTTCAATAGTGCTTCGTTATCACACTATTCGATGCAAGGGTGTAGTACTAGGACAAAGAGATTTAGTTTTGGTAGATGGAGGATCCACACATAACTTCATTTATGCAAACATGGTGGAGAGAAGGAAGGTACCTATTGAACCATTCTATGGCTTCATAGTTATCATTCCAGGTCACAACACAATGCAGTGCAAAACATGGGTTCCAAAGCTGCAAGTCACCATAGGTAACTATACTTTTGTTGATAGATTTTATGTGGTTGATGTTTCTGATGCTAATGTGGTTTTGGGAGTGCAATGGTTGTACTTTATAGGGGAGCATACAATAAACTATCAAATTTCTGAGATGAAATTTCAAGATTCAAAAGGTATATTAAGGGTTCTGAGAGGGCAGCACACTTACCCAAATCAAGGAGTGACTTCCAATATTATGAGATCTAGAATGGGTTGCTGAATGTCATATCACATCTCCCAAGCCAAACATAAAGTTTGCTGAACACCCAAAGGAGATAGAGAAACTATTGCAAAAGTATGAAAAAGATTTTTGAGATCTTCCACATGGTAGACCACCTGATAGGGGGGTTGAGCACAACATTGTTTTGGAGGAGGGTACTTCATGTTAAATTTTCATAATTTACTTCAATTTGATCTAGGATCTTAACTGAGAGAACAACATGTATAGCAAATCTACAGCATATCAATCATGGACACAATAATGCAAGCACACAAGAGACATAGAGTTTACTTGGGGAAAACCATAAAGGTGAAAAACCCCAATAACTTACTCAGAGATAGATAGAGCAATGATACAACCAGAATACAAGATATAGTCTTCTCCTAGCAGTAGAGCCTCCTCCTCCACAAGTGCACCACTCTCCTAAGTGTGAGTGAGAGAATAGAATGTGTAAAATGAGAGAGACACACTCTCTATTTATACACTAACTTGACTTGTCCTTTACTCAACTAGGTCGGCCTCAACTTAACCACTTAACATAATTATGACTAGGCCGAACCCCACTAGGGTGGTCTAATAACCCTTTGACCCACATGGCCAACCCCCAATGGGGTGGTCTAATAACCCTTTGACCCACATGACTTATACAGGGCCGACCCCAACAAGGTGGTCTAATAACCCATCAAGTATAAGTTACGACTCTTACAATATAAATGATGACACTTCCGTATAGAGGAATAATAACATCTCTATAGGAATACAATATAAATATATGTGAAATACATTCCGAAGTTACATATACATCAACACTCCCTCTTAACTAGGAAGGTATTTCTCGACACAAGTCTTCTAGCACAAGTCATCTTCTTTGGATCATCATCATTGGATAATCATCATCGAGTCATCATCATCGAGTCTTCTAGCAAAGTTATGGAAGGTCTTCCTGAAATCCATTCAAAGCATGAAGGTGTTTGAAAAGGATATGCAAAAGGAAAGAACACAAAGAAGGCATTTCCAAGCAGTGAAAGAAAAGCAAAAGGAATCTTGTATATTATCCACTCCGATGTATGTGGTTCGATGTCATCCAGTTCTTTAAGTGGGTATGTATACTATGTTTCTTGCGTTGTGATTTCTCTAGGAAGACTTGGGTTTATTTCTTGAAGAACAAAAATGAAGTGTTTGATAAGTTCAAGGAATTCAAAGCCTTGATAGAAAATCAAACAGATAAGAAGATCAAGACCTTCAGATTCGACAATGGTGGAGAATTTACTTCAGGTGAATTCTGTTGGTTGTGGAGCCATATCTTCTAGTCTCATAAATGATATTGTCTTAGTTGTGCACCCCAGAGGACTGTACACCCATTTTTAGGGGTTCGGCGGCAGTGCCCCAGAGAAAAAATTTTGGGGTTGTTTTCGCCAGCTGTTTTGCGGGCCCATCATTTTGGGTATTGTTGCTTGGTTTTTCAACCAAGCATGTGCAAGGATGCACCTGCTAACTAGTAGCAGCAGTCTCAAATAAAGCAATGTAAATAAGCAAATATAAACTATAGATTGATGGCAGTAAACAGTAAAATAAAGAGATCTAGATTAATAACAATAAGCAAAATCGATTCATAAACATGTAAATAAAAATTAAAAATCGTGTATTACCTCAAATGGTGAGGATGGTGAGTTTTGAATAGCTCCACGGTTGAGAAGCTCCAATGTCCAATGGTCTCTTTTTCTCCAATTCTTCAATGGTTAGGCAAAGCTCAAGATGGATTTTGGCAGCATGATGATAGGATGAAATATGGATGAATAATGAGGAGCTCCTATCACCTTTTTATAGTTTTTGGGTGATGGGTAATACCATTATGGTTTTAAGGAAACCAATGGTATGGACCAACATGGTCTAGGGTTCTTTTTCCCTCTTTTTCCTTTTTTGAATATTTTTTATATTTTTATTCCCTTTTAATATTTTTTGGGAATTTTGGACCCTTTTTGAGGGGTTTTTGTGTTTTTTGAGGAAAAATACATATTTTGAGGGGGGAAAAGGGGTATTATGGTCTTTTTGGTGACCTTTTGAAGGTTTTAGAGGCTCAAATGGTGGGAAAAGTGGAAAAATGGGTCATGTGAATAAGGGAGTGAGCTAGTGAGCACTTTTTGGGTGTTAACAGATTGCCCCCTGATGTGTGAGGGCAGGAGCTCATCGTATGGCCGATAGACATCATAGTTCTTTTATCTTTTTTCCTGGGGTTTGGAGAAGAAAAGAGACTGATTGGAGACTGGAACAACGGCCCCTTGGAAGATACAAAAATTGAAAAAATACATGGCCTCAAAAGGAATGCGGAATAATCTTTGATAATGTATGAGGTGAGCATACCCATGCTCGTGTTAAGACATATACATAAAAATTAGGCCCAAGAAGGGGGACCTGAATAATACATAAAAATATGTTGGTACATCATAATGGTCCTTGGGGGACATAATGTTGGGACGTACTCATGATCATATGATGACTGGTCTCAATAACTGATACACTGGAAAAGAGCAATAACCATTTTGAAAAAGGTTTCAGAAGGGTTGATGAAATGTTAGAGCTGAAGGTGTACAACATCTGTAAGGACTCAAAGACTGTGAGCCAATCTCTGAGGAATTTATGTAACTGTATACTTGAGGGAGTATAAAACTGGGGTACATCTTGAAAACTGTTGCTGAGCACAACCCGAATATCCATAGGAATGTGTAACTGGTTGTTTTCTAAAAAAGACTCATAAATGTGGTAGAGTCAGGTGATATCCGGGGTCTTCAACAAATAACTGAAAGGACCGATACCCTGTACGAGTCTCGACGATGCGATCAAGGTGTTGAAGTTGAGCATGTGAGAAACAATCATTTGGAGAGGCATTGAGGACTCCTTTCAAAATGATCCGTAGGCACTCATCACTAATGGTGATGAGTCCAAGGCACAGGGACTTCTGGGTCTATCCTCTGGAATAGATTTGGTTGGGATCCAATTCTAAGTCAAACACTCCAGATAATAGCTTCCGAAGCCACACTACTTCACAACTGGCAGAGCAGGCAGCTATATATTCTGCTTCAGTAGTACTGAGAGCCACACTAGATTGTTTCTTGCTAAACCATGAGATCATGGCAGATCCAAGAACATAGCATCCACCTGATGTACTCTTTCTATTTGAGACACTTCCTACCCAATCAGAATATGAATAACCATGTAATCTGAGTTCATGGTTTCTGTTAGGAACCCATGTCTTTACTTTGTTAGTATGTTGTTATTGGATGCATATGCTTTGTAAGTCGTCCCATAGTATTTGTTGATCAATAGTTTGTGTTATTTTTGTTGGTGCATATGCTTTGTAATTCACCCATAGTATTGTTGATCCATAGTTTGTAACGGCCCATGGTTTTGACCCATAGTATTGGCACCTAGACTTAATATATAAGTGTGTGTTGAGACCTATGAAGGCACCGTGAAGTTATTTGTATTGAGCTTGCTCATAGGAGGTTGCCCCCTCGAAGTGGCCTGTGATCAATATAAAAGTGATTCTGAGTTATGTCATTTCTTCTATTTCGCATATTCGTATTAATTAATTGTTGCAGGTGCATCACATCTGGTATCAGAGCACTTTCTTGGGCTCGCTGGGTGAAATTTCTGCCAATTTTTTTTTTCGCATATGTTGCAGGTTCGGATTTGGGAATAATCCCTATCTGCTTAACTGTGGGAATTACTTGGGCATAAGCCCTAAAACTCATTGTGAGGAGTACCACAGGAACCCCGAAGTAGCTGGCCCATTGAGAGGACCTGCCAGCGAAAAGGGCAACGACCCCTACCTGATTGACTAGTTCCCACCCGTGAGGTAAACCAAGAGCTATCGTTTGTGGCAAAGCGGTTATCAGTTTTACCTAAGCCGTGGAGTGAGGGGTACTGCCCCAATACGCAAGCCGTCAGACAGCATTGGTGCCCGAGTGAAACCCCTGAACTGTTAGGAAGCTGCACATACCTGGGGTCCATATCTACTTTCAGCTGAACTATTGTCGATCACTACTGCGTTGTTTCAGATCCATTTTGCAATCCGTTCCAGATCCAACCGTTTTCAATCCATTCGGCACTGTTCTAGATCCCTTTTGAGCCGTAGCCACTCCAGTCTGCAAAAAAAAAAAAAAAAAAAAAAGTTTTTTGTCCATATCTCCCTTGTTTTCACTCTATTTCCCTTGAAGTTTTCGGGGAACCCCAATCATCCCATTCTGCATATTTCATTCCTAAGGACCCTATCCCCAATTCCCCTTCCCAAAGCTCGAAAGCCCACATTTGTCTATTTTTAGGGTTTGCCATAACTTCCTCAGATTTCACCCAATCACCTTCAAATTTTACCACAAAGTTCCTTTCTGAATTCTGCTTCTTTGTCCCCCTCTGCCAAATTCTCCCATTCTTTCACCCCGCTTCTGAAATCCTCATTTTTGGCTTCCTTGTCTAGTCGACAGTGTCCAACACCTAGTCAAACCCCAATTACCCTTCAGATTTTTTCCCAAGTCCAGATTTTCCCTTACTGAAGTAGTTTTTGTTTTTGTTTTCCTACCCAGTCAAAAAAAAAAAAAAACTCCTGGTTATGGTTGTCACCCGTGCAGGAGCAAAAACCATGGTAGAAGCACTTACAGCCATCCAAGCCAAACTCCAGGATCTAGATGAAAAATTTCTCGGCCTCCATCTTGAACATTCAGCTATGAACAACAAACGGCAGTCCGAGTCTTCATCAGACAATGGGTTCTCTTCTTCCAGCAATTTCCGTGGTCCGAAGCTTGATTTTCCTTGCTTCAATGGTATTGATCCAACTGGATGGATCTATCGTGCAGAATAGTATTTCAGTCTCCATAATACTTTTGATGTCAACAAAGTTCCGCTGGCATCATTTCACTTGGAACAGGAAGCTCTTCAATGGTACCGTTGGTACATCAAGGCTCATCCAGAGCCCAAATGGTCAGACTTTTGCCAGCTCCTTTTGCAACGATTTAGTCCTAGTGCTTTTGATGACTTCACCGGAGCCCTCACTAAACTTCGCCAAATTGGCACTGTGAGAGAGTATCAAACCGAATTTGAGAACCTAGCCAACCACACCGAAGGATTGTCTGATGACTTTTACCGGAGTTGTTTTGTCAGTGGTCTAAAGGATGCCATCCGCTCTGAGGTCAAAATGTTCTATCCCACCACAATGATGGAAGCCCTAGGGTTGGCTAAGTTGGCAGAAGACAAGATTGCATCCCAACAATGCTCCAAGCCCACTTTTGTTCCCTTCCAAAATATGGGTTCTCAGCAACCACCTATACCGCAGGCTCCTTGACCGACTCCTATCAAGCGTTTGTCTGAAACAGAGATGCAAACACGTAGAGAAAAGGGGCTTTTCTATAATTGTGATGAGAAATTCACTCGGGGACATAGATGTGTTCAGCAAAGGATCTATCTCTTGGATGTGGAGTCTCCGCTTGCCTCTGAAATTGGTGATGAAGATCCAGAAACACTGGATGCTCCGGTCGACATTCAGGAACCGCCTATTGACCCTCCGTCTCAGGATGACCAGCCAGAGATATCTCTCCATGCTTTAGCTGGAATCACCACCCCCCAAACAATGCGGGTCAGGGGTTACTTCAAGGAGCTTCCTCTTACAATACTCATTGATTCTGGTAGCAGTCATAATTTCATTGACCCTCAGATCGCCAAACAAGCTGATTGTTTGATCCATCCTTGCTCCAACTTTGAAGTCATGGTTGCCAATGGGGGCACCTTACCTTGCAAAGGGGAGTGTCAAAATGTACGTATCTCTATGGGATATTATACCTTGCACTCTGACATGCTTGCCTTTCCCTTAGGCAGATGTGATGTGGTTTTTGGCGCTCAATGGCTACGCACACTTGGCCCTATCTTATGGGATTTTGCTGAACTTTGGATGCAGTTTTCCCTCAATGGACAAAAACACACATTGACAGGATTACAACCAGGTTCTCTCAGCATCATCAGTTCACATCACATGGAAAAACTCCTCAAGAAGAATTCACATAGTGTCATCGCTCAAATCCATTCCATTCAGATGCAACCATCAGCGGTCTCCACTACTCCTTTGGATCTACAACAAATTCTGGATCGATATACAGGTGTCTTTGCTGAACCAGTGGGATTGCCACCTTCCAGGCCAGAAGACCATCATATTCAGCTCCTTCCTGGCAGGGTTCCTCCCAACATCAGGCCCTATCGCTACCCATTTCACCAAAAAAGGGAGATTGAAATGCTCGTTCGGGACTTATTGAAGCAAGGTATTATTCGCCCAAGCACTAGTTCCTTTTCTTCTCCAGTTATTTTTGTCCACAAAAAAGACGGGTCATGGCACCTTTGCATTGACTTCCGAGTACTTAATCAACTCACCATCAAGGATAAGTTTCCAATTCCTGTTGTTGATGAGCTTCATGGGGCTCACTTTTTCTCCAAGTTGGATCTTCGTTCTGGGTATCATCAAATTCGGGTTCATGAGGATGATATCCCTAAAACAACTATCCGCACACACGATGGCCATTATGAGTTTTTGGTCATGCCCTTTGGCCTCACTAATGCTCCTTCCACATTCCAGGCCTTAATGAATAAAATATTTCGACTCTACTTGCAGAAATTCATTCTGGTATTCTTTGATGATATCCTCATCTACAGTAAAACATGGGATGAACATCTCCAGCATCTGGATCTTGTCATGCAACTTTTCTCTGACCATCATCTCCATGCCAAGCTGTCTAAATGTGTTTTTGGACAGAAGGAAGTTGAGTATCTCGGGCACATTATCTCAGCACAAGGGGTTCGCGTGGATCCTGCCAAAATCGATGCCATGAACAATTGGTCGCATCCTCAGACACTCAAGAGCCTTCGTGGTTTTTTGGGGTTGACTGGCTACTACCGCAAGTTTGTCAAGTATTATGGGAAGATTGCAGCTCCATTAACTACTCTATTGAAAAAGGATACTTTTACATGGACACCTGCTACTCAGTGTGCATTTGACAAACTTAAACAAGCTATGTGTACTACACCTGTGCTAGCTATGCCCGATTTTTCCAAGCCCTTCACTATTGAGAGTGATGCTTGCGGCAATGGACTTGGTGTTGTTCTCCTTCAAGATGAACACCCCATTGCGTTCACCAGCAAAGCCCTTTCAGGTAAGAATTTAGCTGCCTCTACCTATGAGAAGGAAATGATGGCTATTTTGCATGCAGTACAGAAGTGGTGCCCATACCTATTAGAGAATCATTTCTGCATCAAGACTGATCACCAGAGTCTGAAATATTTCTTGGATCAGCGTGTCTCCTCCCTAGCACAACAGAAATGGGTTAGCAAACTCATGGGTTATGACTATGAGATCACTTACAAGAAGGGTAAAGACAATATTGTGGCAAATGCTCTTTCTCGCACATTTGATGCCCAAGGTTCTCTTTCAGCTATTTCTATGCCTGTTCCAAATTGGTTGCAATTTGTTCAACAGGGTTATGTCAATGACTCTTCCTTATCTCAAATCATCCAACGCTTGACCAACAACCCTTCTACTGTACCACATTACTCTTGGGATGATGCTTCTCTGCGATACAAGGGTCGTCTGGTGCTTCCCCAGAGCACAGATCTTCAACAGGCTGTCTTCTATGAACTCCTTTCTTCTCCATTGGTAGGGCACTCCGGGTTCCTCAAAATGTATGAACGCGCACGGTGTAACTTCTTTTGGTAGGGCATGAAAAAGACAATTCAACAGATGGTGGCCAAATGTGATACCTTCCAGTGCAATAAGGGTGAAACAACACTCCTTCCTGGATTGCTTGAACCCTTTCCCATACCTACACGGATTTGGACAGATATTTCTATGGATTTCATTGAAGGGCTCCCTAAATCTGGCGGGAAGACAGTGATTCTCGTTGTGGTTGATTGCCTCTCCAAATATAGCCATTTTTGTGCTCTCAGCCATCCCTATACAGCCTCCTCCAACGCTCAAATTTTCCTGGACCAGATCTTTCGTCTTCATGGCATCCCTTCTTCCATTGTCTCGGATCGTGATGCGACTTTCACCAGTCATTTTTGGACAGAACTATTTCGCCACACTGGCACCAAACTGAAGATGAGTTCAGGGTATCACCCACAAACAGATGGTCAGACTGAAATTATCAATAAATGCTTGGAAACTTATCTTCGTTGCTTCACCTCGGAACAACAACATCAGTGGGCAAAGTGGCTCCCTCTCACTGAATGGTGGTACAATACCTCTTACCACACTGCCTCTAAAATGACCCCATATGAAGCAGTCTATGGTCAGGCACCTCCAGCTCTTCTTCCATACACCCCCACCAGTTCACCAGTTCAGGAAGTTGACACGGTCCTTCGAAACCGCGATCAGATTCTTTGCATTTTGCGAGACAATCTTCACATGGCAAGAAATTGCATGAAGCAACAAGCTGATCAACACCGTTTTGAGCGCACTTTTCAAGTCGGCGATATGGTTTTTCATCATCTCCAGCCGTACAAACAATCCTCCTTGAAACTCAAAGGGCGTCATAAGCTCGCTCCAAAGTTCTATGGTCCAAATCGGATTCTTCAGAAGATTGGTTCCATTGCTTATAAATAGGAACTTCCTCCTTCTTCTCGCATTCATCGAGTCTTTCATGTCTCTTGTCTGAAGAAATTTCTTGGCACCAACATCAGTGGACAAACGATTTTACCCGAACTGGATAATGAAGGATCCATCCTTTTGGAGCCAGAGGCCATCCTCAATCGGCACACGCGTCAGCTTTGCTCTCGCTCTATCACAGAGGTCTTAATTCAGTGGCACAACATGCAACCAGAGGATGCTACATGGGAACCACTCCTTCAGATTCAACAACAATTTCCACATCTAAAGCTTTGAAGACAAAGCTTTTTTTAAGGGGGAGGGGATGTTAGGAACCCATGTCTTTACTTTGTTAGTATGTTGTTATTGGACGCATATGCTTTGTAAGTCGTCCCATAGTATTTGTTGATCAATAGTTTGTGTTATTGTTGTTGGCGCATATGCTTTGTAAGTCGCCCGTAGTATTGTTGATCCATAGTTTGTAACGGCCCATGGTTTTGACCCATAGTATTGGTGCCTAGACTTAGTATATAAGTGTGTGTTGAGACCTATGAAGGCACCGTGAAGTTATTTGTATTGAGATTGCTCATAGGAGGTTTCCCCCTCGAAGTGGCATGTGATCAATATAAAAGTGATTTTGAGTTCTGTCATTTATGCTATTTCGCATATTCATATTAATTAATTGTTGCAGGTGCATCACAGTTTCCAAGATAATATAGAACAAAATATAATGTACCCTTTAGGTACCTCATTACATGCTTTGCAAATATTAAGTGAACCTTTCTAGGTTCTACTAGATACTAACTCAAGGTATTTACAGCAAAGCATATATCTGGCCTAGTATTTGTTAAATACATCAATGACCCAATGGTTTGTCTCTATGGAGTTATGTCCACTAATTTTGATGAATCATTAACTAATAACTTCAAGTTGGAGTCCATGGGAGTGGCCATGGCTTTACACTCCAACATATCAAATCTTTTTAAAATCTCCACAGCATACTTACCTTGATTTAGAAAGATTCCTTTTGGTTCTTTCCATACTTCTAGACCTAAGAAGTAGTGCATTAATCTGAGATCTTTCATCTCGAATTCTGAAGAAAGCTTCTTCTTGCATTCAACAATTTGTTTCTCATTTCCGATTAGAAATAGATCATCTACATATAACAACAATATAACTGGTTCATCATCCATCACCTTGAGATAAAGATTGGGGTCAGCTTTACTCTTGGTAAAGCCCATGTTTGTTAAGAAACTATCAATCCTTCCGTACCAAGCTATGGGAGCTTGCTTCAATCCATAAAATGCCTTCTTCAGTTTGCATACATGAGTTCTCCTGTCTTTAACCTCAAATCCTTGTGGTTGTTCTATGTACACTTCTTCTTCAATGACACCATTCAGGAAGGCTGTTTTAACATCCATCTGGTGTAGTTTCCACTTCATCATAGATGCAAGTTCCATGATAGTTCTTATTGATGTGTAGCTAGAAACTAGTGCAAATGTTTATTCATAGTCTATTCCCTCCTTTTGAGAGAATCCTCTAGCTACAAATCTTTCCTTATATTTTTTAATGCTACCATCTACAGCATGTTTTATCTTGAATATCCATTTGGAAGAAACCACACTATTATCCTTTGGTTTGGGAACTATATCCCAAACATCATTTTTCATTATTAACTGGTACTCTTCTGTCATAGATTCTACCCATTATTTCTTCTGAGCTGCCTCCTCATAGCTGGTGGGTTTTTGATCCACAAGATGACATATCAAGTCCACATAATTGGATACTAACTTGGGTTTCTTCCTTTCTCTAGTGGAACCTTCAGGAGCTCCATATTTTTTAGCTCCTTGAATAATGTCTCTAGCCCAAGTTGGCCTTCTTTTTCTAGATAGATTTGCAATGGGGGGTTCTTGAGGTTCTATCATGTCATGGTCTTCTGGTGCATCATTTTCAGGGATGGGAACAGCTTCTGTGACTTTAGGAGTTGTATTCTTCATAGATTTCTTCAAGTTTGCATTTCCTAGATTTCTTGATGGCTGCTTCTTCATCAAATGTTACATCTCTACTTATCCCCATATGATGAAAACCAGGTATGTAAATTCTGAAAGCTTTGGATGTTTCACAATATCCAACAAATATTCCTTTCTTACCAGAGGGTTCTAAATTGGTTCTCTTTTATTTTGGAATGTGAATATACACAGGACATCCAAATATTTTGAGGTGACTTACCTCACGATTCTTTCCTGTGAACACTTCTTCTGGAGTCTTAAATTCAAGAGCACTATGAGAAAGTCTATTTTGTACATTGACAGTTGTCCTGGATGCTTCATCCCATAGATACATGTCTTGATCATGTATCATAGTCGTTACAGCTTCCATGATAGTTCTATTATTTCTTTGAGCAACCTCATTTTGTTGGGGATTGTAGGGAGTGGTTAATTCCCTCTTGATTCCAGCTTCCTTACAAAAGTCTTCAAAGTCCTTTGAAGTATATTCTCCGCCATTATCTATTCTGAGAATCTTGATTTTCTTTTCTAAGAGATTTTCTATTAAGGCCTTGAATTATTTGAATTTTCCAAAAACTTCAGTCTTTCCTTTTAGAAAGTATATCCAAGTCTTCCTTGAATAGTCATCAATGAATGTGAGATAGTATTCAAACCCACTTAGGGATGTGGTGGGCATTGGTCCACATACATCTGAGTGAATTAACTCTAAAATGTTCTTAGTCTTTGTTTCACTCTTTGGAAAGGGGTTCTTGACATTCTTCCCCTTTTCACATCCTTTGCATGAGCCATTATGATCAATCTTTAAGTCTGGTAGACCTATGACCACCTTGCTCACATAGGGTAGGGCCTTGTAATTAATGTGGGCGAGCCTTCTATGCCACAGTTCACTGGGGCTAGTGGTTTCATGGACAAGGGCAGCTTCTGGATAACCCTTGAGTTTGTAAAGTCCTCCTTCTTCTTCACCAATAACAATTGCATCATCAATTGACTTTCCTTTGGCCCACATGAGCACTTGTCCGTCAATAAATGCAATTCTAAATCCTTTCTTATCTAGTGCTGAGATAGAAAGTAGGTTCTTCTTCAAACCTGGTACATACAAAATTTCTTTCAT
This sequence comes from Larix kaempferi, assembly GCA_027924585.1. Lineage (NCBI taxonomy): Eukaryota > Viridiplantae > Streptophyta > Pinopsida > Pinales > Pinaceae > Larix > Larix kaempferi. Next base: position 45,390,619 of record BSBM01000372.1, on the reverse strand, counting down.
TTTCAAAGGTGTTCTAGAATCAAGCTTGTAATTTGCTTCACCAATTCCCTTGATGGGATATTGATAATCATCACCTAAAGATACCTTTTGTGGAGAAGACTTTTCTTCAAGTCTTGAGAGAGTTTTATTTTCGCCTGTCATGTGCTTCGAAGCACCACTATCAATGAGCCATGTATCTTCTCCAGGAGACACAGATCCAGAGAGTGCAGAAAATAGAACATATTCCTCTGCATCTTCTTCTTCATTCCTTCTAGATCTTTTCCTAGGAAGGGGCCTCTCTTCTTCTTCTTCATCTCTTTTGGATTTTTTTCTGTGAGGCCTTACTTCCTCCTCTTCTTCTTCTTCACTATCATGTTCTGCAAGATGTGCTTGATGTCTTTTATAATGAAGATTTTTCTTCTTCTTTGAAGGACAAAATCTAGCAACGTGACCTTCCTTATGACAATGGAAACATTGGAAAGAAGAGAACTTTCCTTTTCCTTTCTTTTGAAATTTTTGAGGAGAATGAGGTTCCTTGTGATTGAACTTCTTGAAGTGAGATTGATTCTTCCTTCTCTTAGTGTGTGTGGCCAAGGCTTGGTCATATTCTTTGAGAAGGGATTCTCTATTGGCTACCCTACGTTCTTCTTGAACACAATCCTCCCAAACTACATCAAACTTCATACTTTCCTTTCTGGCACACATAGTTTGAATAAATGACTCCCAAGGTCTAGTGAGACCATTTAGAGTAGTCATCACAAGTTCATCTTCATCAAGAGTATCACCAATGGCATCTATTTGCTCCTTGATTTGGGAGACCCTTGAGAAGTAGTCTTGAATGGATTCTCCTTTGTGCATCTTGGTGCTCTTCAACTAAGTTCTTAGGTTCATCTTCCTATTGATGTTCTTTCCTTCATACATTCTTCCTAGAGCATCATACATTTTCCTTTGGAGTCTTCTTGGAAGCCACTTGGGGAATCAAGTGGTCTTTAATAGAATCAGCTATGATTCTCTTTGCCCTAATCAAATCCTTCCTATGCTTCTCTTTGGCTTCATCTCCTTCAGGTTCTGCAACTTCATCCTTGATATAATGAGCAAGATCATTCTCTTCAAGAATGAGACCAATTATGTATTTCCATGCCCAGAAATTCTCTATACCTTATAGTTTGTCTTCAAGCTTAGTGCTTGGAGCCATCTTCTCTTGGGGGAGTCCAAGAGATAAGAGATAGAGTAATACTTACCTGGAAACTTTAACTTTTTACTTTTCCGGATCTGCAACATAATTTTTGGTTTATCGCACTTTTGGTAAAACTAGGGTTTGACTTTCCTGGAGTTCTACCCAACCAAAAACCTCGATCCAAGGATCAAAAGATAGATCTTTAGAAGAGCTATTCAGCCATGCAACCAGAAACCAAAAATACTAACTTTTGCAGAAACTATAATTTTGGGAGAGAGAGAGAAATATAATTTCACGTTGTGAAAGATGTTCTATTCAGGATAGCTATGATACCATGTTAAGTTTAAACCAAATAGACTAGCAAGATCACTGAAAGAATCATAATCACAAGATAGACACAGAATTTACCCTGGGAAATCCTCATGGGGTAGAAAAGCTAGCAAAGCTTTCCTCAATAAGATGATCAACCAAAATACAAGATATGCTCCAAGACTTGTCCTTCTTCTCTACCTCACATGCAGACCTCCCAAACACAAGTGCGCTACTTTCTGAGTTGTGGAAGTGTGTCAAATGGGGAGCTCTCCTCCTCTATTTATACTAGTTCCCGACTGACCAAAAATCCCTAATGGGGCCGACCTCTTCTAGAGAAGTTTAATAACCCCTAAAATATAAACCCAGGGCCGACCCCCACATGGTGGGTCTAATAACCCTAGTTCCCACAAACCATCGGAGGAATAAACATCTCCGAATACATAATAGAATCACCTCGGAGGAATGAAACATCTCCGGAATAATAATGTACAAATATAATATTCTTATAAGTTACAATATTCAACAAAAACGGCGGGATCGTCTTAAATTCTCAATGGTGAGAAATGTATAAAAATGCCAGTGGATGGTGGTGATATAAAAAACTCAAGAACCTAATGCCACGATGTGTGTAGGAGGGGAGTATGAAAAAATAATGGCTCTCAGGCCAACAACCAACCTCTAAAGCACTTATTATAACAATTGTGCTATAATAAGTGGAGGGATCCAAAAAAGTGGTCAGAATACCAAAATTCAAACAGTTCCTAGAAAAAAGTGGTGCTTACTAGACCAAGGGGGGTAGTAGAGCATGCAAACGCCTAACTAAAAGTGGTATTATGACTCAACTAAACATATCCTCTGCAAGGTGATGAAATCCAAGTCAGATAATATGGGTAGTGGAATCAAAGGCTAGATATCCCCCTATCGGGAGGGACACCGTGTAGTCAATCCTAAAAAATGGCAACTAGGATACCCCGTTCATGACACATTCGGTTGGATGAATCTACAGTTTGGTTCTATCACCGCTGTACTCCCATACAGGTGTACACCGAGAACTTCGAAAGGTATCCTTCGGTTACTGAATGGATTGCGGTATTCCACTCAGGCTTCCGGAACCAGTCTGGCTACTTCAACCCTCCTAAGGGAGAGGCCTTCCCGATAAATTGGTGTATAACTGTGTCAACAAATAATAAGGGATTTTTGGGACCGTAAAAGACAACCACTATGTCTCAGATGTAAATAATTGAGGGGTGTTATTGGAACACCTATCCCCCCAATCCTACCTAGCTACAAGATTCTTTAAGTAATCTCCAAGTGGGGTTAAAGTGTTGGTTGAGTTTAGGTAGATTTTAAGGCTTAGTTAATTACAAATGTGGCAGATTGGGTGCAAATGTGATTATTTAACTAAAAATGAATTTGCCTCGCTTGGGCGATTGATTAGAAATGAAAAACAAGACGATTCCAATTTGCAAAAATAAAGGCTTTTTCTGAAATGTAAATGCTTTAACAAAAGTAATTCAAAAACTATGGATTTTCGAAATAACTTTTTAAAGGAAAGCAAATATTGTAAGAAATAAATGGATTTCTAAGTACTTGCTTGGGTAAAACTATTGAGCAAATCCGAAAGATGGTTCAAAATTTGCTAAGAAATGAAATCTATGATCTAAACAAAGTGCTAAAAACCTTTCTTTCACTTACTTAAAATTTTTAAAAAGATTTTAATAGAGCGTATGTAATAGAAAATGATTCACTATTGCTGTAATAATGCAGAAAAAATAATGCTGGAAAATAGCCTAAATGGGCAAAAAATGCAGCAAATTTTATTCTAAAAATTGGGTCGAATAAAAAATAATAGCATCGCGGGTTTTAGGGCAAAATCTGCGATGGGCATCGCAGGTTTGGGCCGCAAAGACGCAATGTGCAGTGTGGAAACGGTCGCGAAGCCGCGATGGGAAGCGCAGAAAAAGGACGCAAAGTCATGGTGCGCAGCACGGAAAAGGGTCGCGAAGCTGCGATGTGCAGCGCGGAAAAAGGCTGTGAAGCCGCGTCGCGTAGCATGGAAAAAGGCCGCGAGGTCGCAATTAGCCACGCGACTGTCGGGCGAAAAGTCGTGATGGGAAAACAAAAAAAGGAGTTGTCGGAAACGAAACTGAAAAGTGAAATTTCGGTGTATTAAAGGATACAGAAAGGGCCAATAGCTAGGGTAGCAATGAGTATGATGTCTAGTATGGCATATCTGCTAATTGGAATGGTAAAAACAAGTAAAAAACTAAGATCTAAAGCAAAAATTACCAAAAATTTTAAAGCTCGAAATTCAGCGGAGTCGCCAAAAACTGTTGCTTGGTTTTTCAACCAAGCATGTGCCAGGATGCACCTATTAACTTGTAATAGCAGTCTTCAAATTGAAAGCAAATACAACTATAAACTAATCTAAGATTAACATGTGCATATAACAATAAACTTGAAAAGATTTAACAAAAAGAACAAGAAACGAAATAAAAAATGACTTTTGTATTATAATACCTCAAATGGTGAGGATGTTTGGTGTTGAGCAGCTCCAAGGTTGAGACGCTCCAGGCTCCAATGGTCTCTTCTCCAAGATTGCTAAAATGGTCAAAGAACTTAAGAGATATTTTGACAGCATGAGGATAGGATGATGGATGGATGGAAAGTGAGGAGCCTCTATCACCTTTTTATAGTTTTTGGTGATGGGGAATACCATTGTGGTTTTGAGGAAACCAATGGTATTGACCAACATGGTTTAGGTCTCTTTTCCCCCCTTTTTTTCTTTTTTTGAATATTTTGAATATTTTATTCCCTTTTAATGTTTTTTGGGAATTCTGGACCCTTTTTGAGGGTTTTTTGTGCTTTTTGAGGAAAAATATATATTTTGAGGGGGGAAAAAGGGGTATTGTGGTCTTTTTGCTGACCTTTTGATGGTTGTAGAAGCTCAAATGGTGGAAAAAGTGGACAAATGGGTCATGTGAATAGGGGAATGAGCTAGTGAGCACTTTTTGGGTGTTAACACCATATCAAGATGAAACAAAGGAATTTGGTGAATGCAAAAATCCGAATGGTTGTAATACCATTGTGACACCTCTATATATTCATGATGTGGAGTGTTGATGGAATCCTGCCCCTCTAAATCTCCAGGTTCACTCTCAACTAGAGTGTGGTTGTATTTTTCTCCATAATGATGTTATGAGAATGCTTGAAGGGTTGATCCTTTCTCTTTTTTGATTAAATTAGTGGGATATTCTTTAGATTGATGCAAAAAAGAATTGATGATACAAAGATCATATTTATCTTCCTTCCTTAACCTGAATTCTTCGTGTTCTTGCTCAATGCATTCCTTAAGGGAAACACATGGCTCTTCTCTTGGAAGATTGCTACTCCTCTCCTTTTATGGTTAATGGTTACTATGATTTTTCTTCTTCAAGCTAGTTGATGCATCTTGATCCTTGGTAACCTTAGAATCAATATTATTGGATAATTTGTTTGAAGAGAATCCAAAAAGTCTCTCCATGCTAGAAACAATGGCATCCAATGAGGCTTCACTTTCGATTCCTCTTTCTTCTTCTTTGCTCACAGAGGTGGAAAAAATTGTTTCCTCTATGGGTGGTTTTCTGATCTCTATTAAACCCAAATATTTATCCTTGATCTCAAATCCAAATATGCAATAAAAATAATCTTTGAAGGAAATGGCTTTACGAATATCTTCTCTCAAAGCCAGATACTCCTGGTAGTGGCAGAGAAAATTTTTACCTACATATATCCTCTTTGCTAACTCCTTCTTATGATTATCCATGGGTGGTTCATCCCATTGATCTATGTACAACTGGTCACAAATGTAACCATCATCATCTCTTGCTGGGCCTCCATTAATGTAAATGACTTCTTCTTCCTCGTATAAATCAAAGCCTTCATCTTCCATGACTGTATCTAGTTTTACAGCTGCAACTTGAAAATAGTTCTGAGATATTTATTCATCTTAGATTTACTTTCCATAGGATGAGCCAAGGAAAGTGCTTTGATACCACTGTAATGTACCAACTAGGATGTGGAGTGGTGACAAGACCTAGTTTCTTTACAAGATATTCAGAAACAAATTTCTTCTGGCTGTCGTTGTCCACAATCAGATGTAATGCATTGTGCTGAACCCATATCCGTGTATGGAATAGGTGCTCTCGTTCCTCCTCGTTGATGATAGTAAAGGATGTTGGAGTGGTCGATGTCGATGTCAAAAGGGTCGTTGCGTTTGGATCCGATTCTTCCACCATCTTGTTGAATGCGTCGGATGTCGACACTTTTTCCAAAAATGTATTCCGAGCTTTGCATTCCGATGTATCATGCCAAGATGAGTGGTGGTAATCACACCATTTTTCAGTAGGAAGTTGTTTGCTACATTCCCTTTTCTGAAAAGGATTATTTCCGTGATCTGGCTTTGGCGGTGTCGGCTGAGAATATTTTGAATTGTCGAAGTTGGATGATGTATTCTTGTCAGGTAGTTGTCCTGATGTCGGCTTTGTTGTGAAGCATGATTTCCCTTTCTGCTTGGTTTCAAGTTTGCTAGCATAGTGGAATGCATCTACGAGCGTATTGAAAGTTAGAAATTCCATCTCTTACTGAATGTACTGGGACAATCCATTGATGTACTTCAGAACAAGCAATTTCCCTTCTTCTTGGACGCCAAGTCTAGCCATGAGTCTATAGAACTTGTCGTTGTATCTCTGTACTGATTGGTCGTTCCATTGCCTTATCTGATGCCACTTTTTATTCTGCTCCTTAAGTTATTTGGGAGGGTAAAATTCCTTTCATATGTTTTCGACGAATTTATCCCATGTGTCAATGGGGTCTCCATTTTTCTCCATCTTTGTCAAGAGGTTCTCCATATTTGTCGAGAGGTTCTCCCACCAGCAATGCACAGATGTTGACATCTTTACCGCTGCAATGGTGATCTTTTCAGCTTCTGAGAGTTGATTCACAAAGTAATAGGATTCCAATTTTTGTACCCAATTATCAATGGATTCCACGTCAATATTGCCTTCAAGATTTGGTATGTCCAAATTCATTTGCACTTTGAAGGGCCTGATTTTGTCGTAGTGATTTCTCATCAAAAATCCTCTGGATGTCGAAGCAAATCACGTGAGAATTTCATTGAACAAGGTGAACATTTCAGTCTGTTGTCGATTCAACACTTTCTCAATAAGTTGTGTTGTCTCATCGGCTACATGTCTATCATCTGTTTCTTCTACCATTTTCCAAGGTAGCATCTGGTTAGATTGCTGAGATTGCGAGCGTGTTTGAGCATGCATAAGTCGGTAACTTCGTTAGAAGTGTCTACGCAAACTTAAGCATGAACAAAGCTGAGTGGTCTGATTGAGTATGCTCTGATACCAATGATCCGCACGTGGCTAGGAAGAGAAGGGGGACAACAGTTTGACTGAATGATTCGGCTCTATTATGGCGGAAGCTTAAGAATTAGAATGCACAAATCAGGAAAACACTACACAGACAGAACACAAATATACACAAACAATATGTAGGAATGCAAACTGATTTCTCTATTACTGGATTTAAGTTCATGACTTGATGTATGTTACAATATTATAAAAGCTTAAATAGAATGTGCTGAGACGCTTGGGTGTCTTCCCATTACATCCAGTTACAAGAGAAGGTGTAACGGTTCGATAGTTCAACCATTACAGGCGACTCGAAGACAGAGATACAGTCTGTCGAAGCTCAACAGTCGCAAGTCGTAGATCGATGCTACATGTCGATGTCACAAAAATGTGAGTTCACAGAACTTGTTGAATTCATGGATTTGTCGAAGCCATGTCGAATTCAGAACTTGTTGAAGTTGTGTCGACGTCGATGACTTGTTGCATATGAGTCGAAGTTAGCATCTGACCTTAATGCCAACTTCGATGTGGATCAGATCAGGAATTCCTCTTCTCAGACATGGATTGTATCATAAAACATGTTATATAAAACATGGAACGTAAATGAGCTCATTTGGATCTATTCTCATTCATCTACCATAAGAATTATGAAAACTAGTCAAAATCTAGGAAATTCTAGAGGGGGTGGACAAATTGTAGAAAATATCAGAATTCTGCAATAATAAATGTAATGACTGATACCAGACATTAATATTGACTATTATTACATCATATCAGATCCATGAGAATCAGTGGATTCATCACCTCTTTTCCATATCATTCTTGAGATGATAGAAGAGAGAAGAAGAGAAGAATTGGAATTCTGACTGGAAGGATTCACTATGGTTCCTTCAACAATTCATATGAGCACAACTTCTGCTGTAGATTTCTTCATAAAACTTGCATAAAAGAGTCTTCAACATAAACAAACTTTAATGGTCTTCAATGGTCTTCAACTGGATCTTCAATTGGAACATACCTGAGTAGCATGGGAACAATTGGGGCACATTACCCAATTGATATTAGATGCACATCTATCCAATCATGAGAAGCTTCATTGCTCTCAAATTCATAAACAAAATAAGCCAAAAGTTGTGAATATCGCTCTCTCTCTTTCTTTTATAGAATGAATGACATGTTGGCTAAGTCATCTCCACCTGTGAGAGTAGGTCACCTCCACTAGTTGATCCTCATGAGTTGGCTTGGAATTTCTTTCTTTTGTATTAACTTTGTCTTTCTTTCCTGTTTTATCTTGTTTCCTGCTTTATCACACTTTCCTTCTTTATCCCAATTTTCCTGATTTTATCATGATTTGCTTCTTTTAGCATGTTTTGACCATTTTTAGCAATTTCCATCCTCCTCGATCAACTTGGCCTCTCTAATTCTCCCTCCTTAGCTTAGCTCATTATTTCTAATCTAAATATTAGTAATTAGAAATAAAATTACTCAAACCAACTAATTACTTATTCCAAAGTGCATATTCTGGAATTTAATTAATTAAATGCCTCCATACAAAAATTAATCCCTTGGAATAATTTAATTCTTTTCCTAGTACTATTGGAATCATTAATTAAATATTTTAATGCTTATGACCTAGTGACATAGACCTTGTGAAAATTTGAGGACATGACAGTACCACTGTAATGTACCAACTCAGGTTAGTGATACAAAAACTCTTTACTACTCATAATTATTTAAAACAGTGATTGTGGGAGTTAGATGGACTAAAGCTGGACTAGATCAAAGGCTTTGGGTGGAATTTAGGATCTTATTTTTGGCTGATAACTATGCACAATGTAATTAGACCATTTATGTTCCAATATCAGCAATCTACAATTTAATCCAACGCTCCTGGGCCGCTCAACATATGCAGACTAGTATGGGTGAGATATTTAACTAGAGACTGAGGATGGGGGTTTTTAACTTACAAAGGTTAAATATCATCAAATTATATTAATTAAATAGTGAAATAACATTCCATAAAGTTGTATAATGTTCTAAGAAAGTCTCACAAAAATACAAGTAAAATTTCCTTTCAGGACTACTCAACTAGTGCAAATTATGGGCTCCCAAACATTAATCAAAGGCCCACAAATTTATGAAATGAGAATTGGATCATGAAATATGACATATTAATCAACTCCATAAACATGAATTACTTCATTTCGATTCATACTCATTCATTTATTAATTGCACACTGGAAACTAGTCAAATTCTAGCTAAATCTAGAAGGGGTGGAGAAATATGAATTCTGTAATTTTTATTGATCTGATTGATAACATAGGATTGAATTCAATGTCATTATATAATAAATAGGCCAATATAACTCTCATAAAATTATGGAAATATCTCTCTTCTACACAAGAAACTAGCTCCGGAAATTCATAGGAAGCCTAGAGATTCGAACTCTGAACTGGATGATGATCATTATGAACTTCTGATTCGACTTGATCAAATACATGACATCATATATGGGCCACTAGGCCTCTCGAAAAATTATATAAATATCTCTCTTCTTCTACACAAGAAGCTGGCTCTAGAAATTCATAGGAATCCCTGAGATTCTGACTCTAAACTGGATGATGCTTCTTCTGAAATTCAAATTCGACTTGATAAGATAAAATACCTGCAAATAAACTCAGTGATAATGGATGAATACCATCATCCTATCAAATAAAGCAGGGGCACATCTCCCAGCTTGGACTAGGGACACATCTCCCAAGTCTCTGAGGCACAATTGCTCTTAATCAAAACATTAAACTGACAAAAGATGTTCCTAGAACATATGCAAGTGAGATCACAGCTTGAATAGTAGTTTAATTGGAAACATGTGTGAATGTATCCTCATAGCCTATGAATTCTTTCTGAGAGAAACCTCGAGCAACAAATATTGATTTATACTTTTCAATACTACCATCAACAACATGCTTGATCTTGTAAATCCATTTGGAAGTAAGTATGGACTTCCATTCAGTTTTAGGAACAACTTCCCAAACATCATTCTTCAAAATAGACATGTATTCCTCTACCATTGCATATTTCCATACTTGTTTCTTTGCAACTTCTTCATAGGTGGAAGGCTCTGAATCACTGATGTGACTCATTTGTGCAACACACCCTGAATATCTGCTAGGTTGATTTTTGTCTCTAGAAGATCTTAATGGTGCTCCATGCATCCTTGCATCTTGTAGTATATCTCAACACCATGCAAACCTTCTCTTGGCAAGAGTTCATCAACTATTTCTATTGGTTCATCAGGAGATAGTGAATCCGAGAACTCTGCTAGATTCTCCCTTTGAACATCTGAATGTGGAGAATCAATATCTAGGTCCTCCATCATAGGAGTCTCATTCTCCTCCATGTCTCTACCATACTGAAGATATTTCGATCTCTTGAATGTTGCCTCTTCATGGAAGGTCATATCTGAGCTGACCTCAATGTGTCTTTCACCTGGCACATATATTATGTAGGCTTTGGATGATTTGCTATAACCAACAAAGGTTCCTGCTTTCCTAATGAATCCATCTTTGTCCTCTTTTCCTTTGGCACATGAATGTCTACATGACTCCCAAATATCTCGAGGCGTAAAATATATGTTTTCTCACCAGTGAAAACTTCTTCAGATGTCTTCTCATCGACAATGGCATGAGGACTTCTATTCTGGATATATACTGCTATATTGGTGGCCTCTACCCATAATGAGGTAGATAGGTATTGATAATGCATCATGGATTTTGTAGCCTCACATATGGTTCTATTCTTCCTTTCAACAACCCCATTTCTTAGGGTTGTAGGGTACAATTAATTGTCTGCAAATTCCTGCAACACTATAGAACTCATTAAATGCATGTGAATCAAATTCACATCCATTGTTACATCTCAAAGCACATATGTTCTTTCCTGTCTCATTGTCAACTAGGGCTTTGAATTCTTGAAACTTTCTAAAGGTTTTGGTTCTATCCTTTGAGAAATAAATCCATGAATTTCTAGAGAAGTCATCTATAAAGAATACATAATATAAATAGCCACTCAGGGAAGGGGATGACATGAGACTGTTAGTTTTTCATCATTTAATTCAATAGATCTAGGATCTTAACTAAAAGAACAACATGTACAACATATCAAGCATAAGAGACAAGAGACAAGAGACACAAAACATTTCACCGGGGAAAACCAAGAAGGTGAAAAACCCCGCAACATCCTCAGAGATAGAATAAGAATCAATACACGGATCACGATGATCAAACCCAAGATATAGATATCTTTAGTAGCATACTCCTCCTCCACTTGTGCACACCCTCCTCTTCTCTCACTAATGCTAAGTGAGTGAATAATAGAATGTGTAAAATGAGAGAGACACACTCTCTATTTATACACTAACTTTCACTTGACTTTTAATCAACTAGGTCGGCCTCAACTTAACCACTTAACATAAGGCTGACTGGGCCGATCCCTCTAGGGTGGTCTAATAACCCTTTGACCCACATGACTCATATAGGACCGACCCCATCAAGGTGGTCTAATAACCAATCAAGTATAAGTTACGACACTTACACTATAACTTGCGACACTTGGAACTACACATGACGACACTTACAATCGGAGGAATAATACATCTCCGTTGAGGATACAATAAGGTACAAATGTAATACATATAATATACAAGTGAATATATTCCGAAGTTACAAACACATCAACACTCCCTCTTAACTAGGAAGGTATTCTCTTGACACAAGTCATCAATACATATAGGCACAAGTCTTCAATTTTGGAGTTGGATCATTGTCACTGGATCACACAGCATCATCATCATCACTGCTGCTGTACTCGACATCTCGATCACTGGGCTATCTCTGAATTCTTCTCATCATAGGAAGTTCTACAAAGCCAACCCTTTTTCATGCTAGATGTAGGCCTAGCCTCCTATAGGTATTCATCATCTCTGCGAGCAAGCCATCAAGTAGGTACACCTTAGGACTTATTACACTGCCTCTGCAAAACCTGGAATATCTCCCAGGATGATTACACTGCCTCTGCAAAACCTACAAGAGCATCTCAAGGCTGTTTACATGCCTCTGCAAAACCTGTGTACCCTACTGTCACATCATCGTCTTCAGATCACCTCATAGTCCACGGAGCACAACCCAGATGCACATCACACAGCATTTACACCATCGACATGGGAGAACACATCTATCACCATTCGGGGAAGGCACCAGCACTTACATCATGACCATGGGAGAACACATCTATCACCATGTCAGAAAGGCATATCCAACCCTTACATCTCACCATGGGAGAACGTATCTATCACCATGTGAGAATGGCCTAGCCCTTACATTTCAGCATAGGAGAACACATCTGTCACTATCTAAAAATGGCTCATCCCTTACATTTAACCATGGGAGAACACCTCTATCACTATGTGAAAATGGCTCAGCCCTTACATCTCACCATAGGAGAACACATCTATCACTATGTCAGAATGGCTCCAGCCCTTATATATCACCATGGGAGAACACATCTATCACCATGTGAGAAAGGCTCATGTGCATCTGTGTCTCCGGACTCATCACTTCCCCTTGGAAGGAATCTCTATCTGAAGTACACAAAGTCTCTCTCTGAAGTACTCAAACTTCACTCTGGCCAGCGGTTTGGTCAACACATCGGCTATCTGCTCATCCGTCATAACATACAGGAGCTTCACTGCTCCTCTCTGCACCATATCCATGATATAGTGATACTTGATCTCAATGTACTTAAACTTGTCATGGAACACCGAGTTCTCCGACAACTTCACACAACTCTGGTTGTGGAAATATATACAAGTAGCATCCAACTGGAGATCAAATAAATCAGACAGTAGCTTCCTGAGCCATATTGCATCACAACTGGCTGAACAAGATGCGACATACTCTGCTTCGGCTGTACTTAGTGCTACGTAGGACTAATTCCTGCTAAACCAAGAGATTATACATGATCCCATACTCAATCAGCACCCAGAAGTGCTCTTCCTATCTGCAACACTGCCTACCCAATCTGAATCAACATAACCCTCCAGGTTAAACTTTTGATTCGCATCATACATGAGCCCATAATCAATTGTACCCTTCAGGTACCTCTGAATATGCTTCACAACAACTAGGTGAACACCTCTGGGATCTGACATGAACTGGCTCAATGTGTTCACTGCAAAGCAAATATCTAGTCTCATGTTTGTCAAGTACATCAAGGACCTAATAATCTGACGATACACCGTGACATCAACCGACTCAGATGAAGCATCACACAGAAGCTTCAGGTTCGATGCCATAGGTGTGGCCATGTCCTTGTAGTCCATCATCTCGAACCGCTTCAGGATCTCTACTGCATACTTCCCTTGTCCAAGGATGATCCCATCTGCACTCTGCCACACCTCCATGCCTAGAAATTAGTGCATCATCCCCAAGTCCTTCATCTCAAACTCGGAAACAAGCTTCCTCTTTGTATCGAAAATCAATCTATCCTCACCTGTAACAAACAGGCTATCCACATACAATAGTAGTATCACTGGATTTCCTTCCTCAACCTTGTAGTAAAGGTTGTAATCCGCTTTACTCTTGGTAAATCCCAAACTGGATAGAAAGCTCTCTATCCTACCATACCAAGTCCTAGGAGCTTGCTTCAATCCATACAAGGATTTCTTCAATCTTCACACATATGACTTCCTGTCATGTGTCTCAAAACCAAGTGGCTACTCCACATACACTTTCTCTTCGACTACACCATATCCATTTGGTGTATCTTCCACTTCATAATCTATTCCTTCTTTCTGGGAGAAGCCACGAGCTACAAACCTCGCTTTGTATTTCTCTATGATACCATATGCAGCATGTTGATCTTATAGATCCACTTGGAAGTTACAACAGACTTCCCTTCAGGTCTTGGGACCACATCCCAAACATCATTCTTCATGATCGACTGGTATTCATCGATCATGGCATTCTTCCATTACTGCATCTCGAATCCTGGGAACTTCAGATTCTTCAATATCTTCAATATATAGTTTTCTTTGAATTTCGTTTGCTGGAACAATGTTGTAGTCCTTCTTTTGTAGGTGATTGTACACGATATTTCCTACAAGTCAAATTCAATTGCATGATTAGGAAATTCTCATAGTTTTTCAAAACACACATTTTTTATGCATAAAGACATATGTCATACAGTCATGTAATCATTTTAGCCAATGCTTCAATACAACATTTATCCATATCCCGTAACTTTCTAGATTCCTTCCATCTCTACCAGAACATTGTTAAGAGTGTGCACAACTCCCAACATGTTAGCAAAGAGGTTTCATTCTAGACAAGTAGCAATAGAGTGTTGTACAGTACCATAGGCCACTTACCCATTACTATATTAGTAGTATCTTGTTCATTAATGCAAATTTTCTAATATGCATGATATACATTCTAAATCTACGAACATAAGTATGTACACTACTGGACAACATCATTTAAGTAGTCATATATATAATAAACGACAATTCAAATACATATCTTTGTTTAGTTGTAAGTGTTGCTTGGTTTTTCAACCAAGCATGTGCAAGCATGCACCTGCTAACTAGTAGCAACAGTCTTAATAAAAATATGTAAAAACATTGCTGAATATAAGAAGTAAACAACTAATCTATCATGTGCAACTAAATAAACTAAATTAAAAAAAAAGTAAACAGTGGGATTCATAACGAAAATAGGAAATAGAAAATTTGATCTTTTGTATTACCTCAAATTGTGAGGATGGTGAGTTTTGAGTAGCTCCAAGGTTGAGGTGCTCTAATGTCCAATAGTCTCTTCTTCTCTAATGCTTCAATGGGGATCTTCAAACTCGAAATGGGAGGCAAGGGCTCTCAAAGGGAATTTGGCATCATAAGGATACGATGAAATGTGGATCAATAGTGAGGAGCCCCTATCACATTTTTATAGTTTTTTTGGTGATGGGGAATACCATTATGGTTTAAGGAAACCAATGGTATTGACCAAAATGGTTTAGGTCTCTTTTTCCCTCTTTTTCTTTTTTTGAATATTTTTTGAATATTATTCCCTTTTAATTGATTTTTGGGAATTTTGGACCCTTTTTGAGGGTTTTTTGTGTTTTTTGAGGAAAAATACATATTTTGAGAGGAAAAAGGTGTATTATGGTCTTTTTGGTGACCTTTTGAAGGTTTTAGAGGCTCAAATGGTGGAAAAAGTGGATAAATGGGTCATGTGAATAAGAGAATGAGCTAGTGAGCACTTTTTGGGTGTTAACAGATTGCCCCCTGATGTGTGAGGTCAGGAGCTCATCGTATGACCGATAGACATCATAGTTCTTTTGTCTTTTTCCTGGGGCTTGGAGAAGAGAAGAGACCGATTGGAGACTGGAAAAATGGTCCCTTAGAAGCTGCAAAAACTGAAAAAATACATGGCCTCAAAATGAATGAGGAATAATCTCTGATAATGGACGAGGCGGGCATACACATGCTTGTATCAAGACATATACATAACAATTAGGCCCAAGAGGGGACCTGAATAATACATAAAAATCTGTTGGTACATCATGATGGTCCAGAGGGGACACAATGCTGGGACATACTCATGGTCATACCATGACTGATTTGAAGGACTGATACACTGGAAAAGAACAACAACCATTTTGAATAAGATGTCAGAAGGGTTGATGACCTGCTGAATTTGAAGGTGTCCAACTTCTGAGGAGTATATGTAACTGTATACTCGAGGGAGTTTAAAACTGGGGTACATCTAAATATTGTAGCCAAGTGCAACTTGGATATCCATAGGAAAATGTAACTGGTTGTTTCCTCAATTAGACTCTCAAATGTGGTAGAGTCAGGTGATATCCGGGGTCTTCAACAAATAAATGAAAGGACCGATACCCTGTACGAGTCTCAATAATGCGATCAAGGTGTTGACGTCAAGCATGTGAGAAACAATCATTTGGAGAGGCATTGAGGACTCCTTTCAAAATGATCTGTAGGCACAGGGACCTCTGGGTCTATCCTCTGGAATAGATTTGGTTGCCGTCGATAGAGGGAGACCGACAACTACCAAGGCAATGATGTTTCCTTGATAGGAGCGCGAGGTGTACAACTGAAGTGTTATAGTATTGATGGTAGGACTGACATACTGTGGGGATGGAGAATAACTGGGGTCATAGAGTGGGTGGACTCAAAATTCCTTTGTTCAGAGCATGATGACATGGTTGACCTAGCAGCATAGGAAATTGACTTTTAGGTGTGAGGATCATAGCTTAAGGGATCAGGGGTATGTATTGCATACTGGAGTGACTCTGGGGGACAAGTTGATGGATGCTATTGGGAAACTCTCATGGTGACATACTGCAGAATACTCTGAACAAAGGTGACCATAATGGGGAAGCTTCCATATGATTAGACATGATCTGTTGTGGCACCTAAAAGCACCATTGGGTCCTTCTTCATGGTTTTTATGAGCTTCAAGAAGGGATAAAAGTGTGCTCTGAAATGGTACTATCCTGTGGATTTATACGAGCCCAGGAGTGTTCATGCTCGTGAGTGCTTTCATTTTTAAGGAGTCTGAAAATGATAAGAAGACTTTGAATTGGTGGACGAGTACAATACTATCGATTTGTACGATCCCAAGATGGTGACTGCTCGTGGTTGCTTTCAATTTTGGAGAGTCTGAAAGCGGTAAGTAGACTCCATTGGTGTTCTTTTTCATATGTTAGTCTCCAAGGCCCAAAAAAGCATAAAATAATGCGAATGGAGAACTCTTCTAGCCGAGGTGACTAGAGTATTCCTTTTTTGTAATTAGTCTACAAGGTCCGGAAAAGGGGTAAACTTATACCAGGTAGACGCCCTTTCAGATACTTTTAGCGAGCATGAAGGGAAGCAATATTTCCCGACGATCTTTTCATTGTTTTAGGAGTCAGAAAAGAGCTTAACAGAAACTACCTAAGTGCCTTTTTCGTAAAAGAGTTGTTCGTCGTGAAAAAGGGATAAAATTATATCGACCAAGAAGATGTTGGTGAGAGCGAGAAGTGATCTCAAGCATCGTCATGAGAGTGGAAAACTGAATTCGGTTATATGAAAAATGTTATAAAAACTAGTAATGGCCAATGTGGCAGGAAAACCGAGGCAATGAGGGGCATGGAAAAAATGCCTTCACAATATGGCGGTGAGAGTGAGAAATGATCTCAAGTGTCATCATGGGCATGGAAATCTGAATCCGGCGGTGTAAAGGGTGCAAAAAACGGAGGTCAAATGACTCTGGAATGGTCAAAAGAAAAAACGAGGTTAAAAAATGGTTATAAATAAAGGTGAGCCCACCATGCCAAGGATGCAGTGGCGGGGAGAAATGATGAACCGCGGGGGCGAAATACTATGTGTATCAAATCAAATCAAATATACAAGTGACACGTGACCTAAAAAATGGTTGACATCACTAATGTGAAAAAGTTAGGAGGGTTAATGACCTACCCCCATGTGATGTGCATGGGGTTTTTGATTGTGGATCACATATGTGTTGGTTTGAACGATGGGCTTATTGAGGTGTTGAGATAGAGGTGATGGGGTAGGGTCAAAATGATTGATCACACCCCCTATCCCAGCTTCGAGGTAATCTATTATTCCCCCGAACTCAGAGGTGTCAATGCAGTGCAGATGTTGTCTTAGAGAGGGATCAACAGGTCATTGACCAACTACTGGAGGGGGGGTGTACCATGAGGCTGTGGGACGTGGTGGCATACTGAAGTGATGATATGATGATGGGGGAATCCCCTTGCGGGGTGGATGCCCCCATTATCGCCGATGAGAATGACGATGATGATTTGTAGGCAAGGTTTCGGGCCTACCCCCATGCCGTGGACATGTGGTTTCCTCTTTGATTTGAAAATGTTGAATCTGTGGGTCAGAGGGATCAATGGAAGGGGTCAACCGGACAGAGGGGTCTCCATTGGAAACCATGTAAATTGTGTTAATATCTTCTGAGGAGGAAGATGGTGGGGGATGAATTTCCTCAATGAGAGGAGGGGATATCTCTAGGTCGACATTATTCAATTCGTATAGAGCTGCTCTATAATCTAGGAGATCAGCGTAGTGATGTGAGTAATGGTCGTAAATGCCACATATCGCACAAGGGTGATTGGTACACAATGATTTATCGCGAGGTTGAGGGGGAAGTTCAAGTTTGACAACTGGTATGTTAGTGTCAGCATCCAACATTTGCATGTCTTCTTGAAGTGCCGATAATTGTGGATATTGATGGTTAGCATGGACTATATCGTCGCACAAAGAGCACTTGGTGGGAGCATAGATTGTTGGGGGATTCTTCGCCAACTTGGGAGTTAGTGGGGCAGTGCGGGTTGTGGGTCCAGTGGTGTAGGTTTGTGGGCCTCTTCCCCCATTGTAGCGGAGTTCAGGGGGAGCATTACTAGATGTTGATGCAGTGGCCCCTGTTGGGGGTGGTCAGTTTTGGATGTTTACTACAGCAGGGGGTGGACAGTTAGAAGTATTGATGGGTTGTACCAGTTGTAAAATGACATTCGGTGTTAGGGAAGGGGTGGGGGAGGTAGGTACCACACAGGCAGTCCTAACATTAACCCTAGAAGATTGAGCATAGCCATTACTAGTGTGCCGATGACTCCTGGAGGAGGAAATAAGAACGGGATAGTGTGGATTGGTGTGGCTCCAACATGACTGGGCACTGAGGGTGGTTGCAACAATAAAGGGGCTTGTTGGTTAGGTGTGTTCCTATTGTGTGAGATGGTGCACAAATCAGATATTTTGGCTGTCCGCATAGGGGGTGGAATGGATTGGAACATGGAATTCATGGGTGTATCCAAGTATATCCCGGGTTCGACTGTGGAGATGAACGACGTAGGTGCATTCTGAATTGGCTGTTCAATCATAGGGAGAACATTTTCAGTTGCAGCGAGGGCATATTGGTTTCGACACATTTGGAGATTCATGTCAGCCGATGACATCATAAGGAGATGATGAGTACCTAAATCCATCGGTTGGTTTGTGTGTGCAGCGTATGTGATTTGCTATTGTGGTGTTGTGGTTCCTTGAGGAGGATCCAACGGATGAGTGCTCACCACTCCATGTGTGGGAAAAGGATTCTGCAGCACCATGGGTTGTGGTTGAGGAGGTGGCACTGGTTGTGTCGCGTGCCCTTGGCATTTGGCGTCATCAGTCCACAGTTGGCACGCTCGCTCCAAATGGGGGCAAGTGTGTGTGTAATGGTCGTATACTCCACATATGGAACGTGGGTGGTTTGTTTGTAAATTGGGGTTCTTACCCTGTTTCGATGGTCGATCAGGGTTTTGATTTGCAGGAGCAACGTTATTATTATTTGGAGGATTAGGTGGATATCTTCCTTCTTTTGTTGTTGGTTATTGCCACAGTTACATCCTCTTCCGCGATTCTATTGGCCTCCTTGATTATGCTGGTTGTTCTGGTTTTGAGGTTGGTTTTGCTGTGTGTATACATGCCCTTGGGCATTAGGTGGGTTTTGAGGTCATGCAGGCAGTAGAGTAGGCTGCAGTGGATAGTAAGCAGGAGGGTTCTGAGGTGGACCTGGTGCTTGTTGTGGTTGTTGGTAACCTTGAGCTATTGGAAGTGTTGGAGTAAGAGGTGCTACCTATTGAGGGTAATAAGCTGATTGGGATTGTGCGTGAACCAGAGTCTGATTGGCCTGCTGGTTATAATATGGAGGTGGTGCATAAGTTGATGGTGCTTTTCCATAACACTGCGGTGGACATGAGGGTCCATGAGTGTTGTGGGTGTGCATCATTGGAGCATACAAATTTTTAGCTCCAGAATGAGATGTAGCCCTAGAAAGGTCTGGGGCGTTGTTTGTACTCATCATGGTGAAAGGTTTGTTTTGTGCCATAACCTAGGTGATGATACCCTCAACGGCATGGGATGCACCTGGCGCATCATTCTGAGATGGATCACTGTGCAGGGCATCAGGTAATATTGTGTATAAATATCCATACTGGGCATATATCAGGTCAAACTATTGAGCTTTTAAAATCGCTTCTTCTTCCAACTGGGGTCATTCAGAAGCTACATCTTTGGCTATGAGAGGAAGGAGTGATTTCAGGAACCAATCCAAGAAGATACAATTGTCTAGTTTGATCTTGCAGAGGCTACGACGTTTACGCCACTCATGGATGTGATCTGTGATATGGTTGGCCGTATTCTGTCTACAAGATAGTAGGATTTCTACTCCTGCATCATAGCGTACGTGTAGTTTAAAGAACTGTAGGAAAGTTGAGGCGAGGATGTAAACGTGTGGTGTGTTCCATGTGGCTGCTCAATATACCATTTGGCTGCCGAGCCAGTGAAAGTTCTTTTTAAAATTCGGAGTCGAATAGAATCATCGACTATGGAGTTTAAAGAACACCATAGGAGAAATGACATGATATGGTTTTGGGGGTCTTCCCAAGCCTTCTCTTCAAACATTGGGATGTCTGACGGGAGCTTTGTGGGCATGGGGGCCAAGTAGGGTCATGTCTAATGGGATCATTTGTTAGCCTTTCCAAGTCTCGTAGGTTAAGGCTAGCCATAAATGGCAAACTGGCGGAGTGCTATGACATTTTCATGGGGGAATAAGTGCTAGTGGTAGCGTTATGTATTGGGCCACTGCCCCCTAGGGGGATATTAGTCATGGGAGGTATATTCCCTCCACCCATGGGAGTGTGGCAGGGGCCTATGCCACCAAGTACAACTTGGGTTATAGATGGGTTGGGAAGATGTCCAATAGGTGTTGGGATCTAAGTGGTAGTGGGGATAGTAGGTACAATTCCTATTGTGGGCATGCCTAGGTTAGGTGTGGGTCCTGTATTGGGCAGGGGTCCCATGTTAGGCATGCCTAAGGGAGTTGTTGTAGTAGTGGCCAATGTGGTGGCCATTGTGGTGGAGGGTGTGGTGGATGTTCCACCAAACGTTCCTATGAAGAAGGAGTCAAAATGCAACCCAGCCATGGGGCTAGTGGGTGCTGTGTATGTAGGATGTTCGGATTCTTCCTCAGAGTCAGATGTGAAATGAGGTGCATCAAAATCAGATGATGGGGCTCTACTTCGATGATGTGTAGAGTCGAGTGAAATTGCTCTTTGTCTATGACGAGTGGTGTCAAGTGAACCGTATTGTGGGGGTTCACCCCAAAAATGTCGAGAACGTCTCGGGGACTCAATGGTGATAGTTGTGAATTAAATCTACTAGGTTGTGGGGAGTGGAAAGCTCTAAAATCCCTAATGCAACCGTGCATGCAAGAGGGGAGTGTAAAAAATAACGGCACTCAGGCCAACAACCAACCTCAAAACACTTACTATAACAATTGTGCTATAGTAAGTGGAGTAATAAACAAATGTAGTCAGAAAAACAACATGCAAACAACTCCTAAAAATAGAAAAAGGTGTACTTACTAACCAAAGGGAGGTAATGGAGCATGCAAACAATTGACTAAAAAGTATTATGACTGAACAAGATATATCCTCTGCAAGGTGATGAATCCAATTCAGAGAATATAAATTGTAGAATCAAACGCTAGATATCCCCCTACCGGGAGGGATACTAGGTAGTCAATCCTAGAAAATGGGCCACTAAGATACCCTATTCATGACACGTTCGGTTGGGTGAATATGCAGCTCTTGTTCTATGACCGTTGTACTCCCACAAGGGTGGTACAGTGAGAACAATGAGTAGGTATCGTTCGGTGACTAAATGGATTGCGGTATTCCACTCAGGCTTCCGGAACTAGTCTGGCTACTTCAACCCTCCTAAGGGAGAGGCCTTCCTGACGAATTGGTTTTAAATCGTGTCAACAAATAATAAGGCATTTTGGTACCCTAAATGTCAACCACTATGTCTCAACATGTAAGTGAGTGAGGGGTGTTATTTGGATACTTATCCCCCTAGTCTTACCTAACTACAATATTCCTTTTGTGTTCCCCAAATAGGGTTAGAATGTTGGTTGAGTTAAGAGAATTTTAAGGCTCACTTGAAATTATTGTGATAGATTGTGTGCTGGTGTGGTTGTATACCAAAACAATTTGCCTCACATGGGCGATTTAATCACAAACTGAAATAATGATTTCAATTTGCAAAAATGAAAGACGCTTTCAAATGCAATTGCTTTTTTCAAAAAATATGGATTTTTTGAAAAAAATTTAAGGTAAAGCAAATAACATATGCAGAAATATGTGGATTTCTAAAGTCTTTCTTGGGAAAAATATTGAGCAATTCAGAAATATGATTCTAACTTTGCAAAGTATGAAACTTACAACCTGAAAAATACTGAACAAATCTTTCTTTCACTTAATTGAAAATTTTCAAAAAGATTAGTAAAGCAAATAACATAATATAAATTTATAATGTTGCAATAATAAAACACTATGCTGTCAAAAAATTGCAGAAAATAAGGCTGGAAAAAATGGGTAGAATGGGCAAAAACTCGGGAAAAAATGGGCCGAACGAAACAGGCAATATCGCGACTATGAGGCGAAAAGCCGCGATGTGAATCATGGCGGTATGGAAAAAAGCCGCGATGTGAATCGCAACGATGTGGGAAAAAGACGCGATGTGCAATGCAAAAAAAGGCTGAACAACCATGATGGACCACGCGGGAAAAAGCTGAACAACTGCGAGGGACCGCGCGGGAAAAAGCCAAACAACCATGATGGGCCGCATGGAAAACAAGCTCAAGGGTGCGATGCGCAGCGCGACTGTGGGTGCCGAAACCCGCAATGTACGGACGAAAAATAGTCGCCGAAAAATGAACCCAAAAATTGAAATTTTGGGCTGCAAAAAGGGCCAATGGCTAGGGCAGCTATCACAAAGTTGACTAGTATGGCAGATCTATAGTTTTAAATGAAAAAAAATGACTAAAATATAGATCTAAATCAGAGATTTAAAGTTCGAAAACCAGTGGAGTCGCCAACAACTGTTGCTTGGTTTTTCAACCAAGCATGTGCAAGGATGCAGCTGCTAACTAGTAGCAGCAGTCTCAATAAAAATATGTAAAAACTTTGCTGAATATAAGAAGTAAACAACTAATCTATCATGCGCAAGTAAATAAACTAAATTAAAAAAAAGTAAACAGTGCGATTCATAACGAAAATAGGAAATAGAAAATTTTATCTTTTGTATTACCTCAAATGGTGAGGATGGTGAATTTTGAGCAGCTCCAAGGTTGAGGTGCTCCAATGTCCAATGGTCTCTTCTTCTCCAATGCTTCAATGGGGATATTCAAACTCAAAATGGGAGGCAAGGGCACTCAAAGGGAATTTGGCAACATAAGGATAGGATGAAATGTGGATCAATAGTGAGGAGCCCCTATCACCTTTTTATAGTTTTTTTTGTGACGTGGAATACCATTATGGTTTAAGGAAACCAATGGTATTGACCAAAATGGTTTAGGTCTCTTTTTCCCTCTTTTTCCTTTTTTGAATATTATTCCCTTTTAATTGATTTTTGGGAATTTTGGACCCTTTTTGAGGGTTTTTTGTGTTTTTTTGAGGAAAAATACATATTTTGAGGGGAAAAAGGTGTATTATGGTCTTTTTGGTGACCTTTTGAAGGTTTTAGAGGCTCAAATGGTGGAAAAAGTGGACAAATGTGTCATGTGAATAAGGGAGTGAGCTAGTGAGCACTTTTTGGGTGTTAACAGTAGGGTGGACTCCCTCTTGATATTTACTTCCTGGAGTGCTCTCTCTTGATCTTTGCTTCCTTGCATAAACTATTGGAGTGTCCTCCCTATTCATCTTTTATTCCTAGATTACCTGTCCTTGAAATTATATTCATCCTGGACTGCTATGCATGCTTAAGTGTGCACTAGTGTCATCCTCAAGATCTCATACATGATCATACATCCATTAGTATAATCTCAATAATATCAAAACATTATGATCCTAAATAAACTTAATATGTATGGTCATGATTATTTCACACATAGGTAATTTATCACAAGCATTAGTATTCAAGGTTTCAGGGAGGACTTCTATTACTCATGCATATTCTTGTTTGACCATAGGAATCTTCTGGTTAGTCATATCATTAATCAAAGTAAGAAACATAATATGCATAATCCCATGATTACTCAAACTTGTAACTTCATGAACAGTCATCAATACAAAGGTATACTTATATAAGAGATCCTAACACAAGGTAGGATTCTAACTTGATATAGGAAAAACATACCTGGAATATCATGTTAGCTAGTTATGTCCAACATACCCAAACCATGTCTTCTTGTTCTCTTCAATGACTTGTGCTTAGTAACCCGCATAACTCATAAGTTAATAATTGTACAACCAAAATTATACATACCTCGATCTTGTGTTCTAGAATTCGATTTTTCTGAGGAGCTTCTAGACATGGTCATATATTTAAAAAATTCCAACTTTTGCAACAGCCTTAATTTTCCACCTTTCCGATCAAAATCTCAAACTAGGGTTTGATCAAGCCCGACCTTCTTCCCAACCAAAAATTTTTATCTTGGTCTCTAAATTTCAATTTTGATGAGGAGCATTCAGTTGTGGTCTCCGATTCCAAAACTTCCAACTTTCTCTGAAGCCCTAAATTCTTGCAGCAGTGACAAGCCAATAATGAAGGTGCTCAAAATCCAAGTCTGTTTTGACAGAAATATGCACCTAATTGTTTCTGGTGCATCTCTGAAATTACGAATCCATAGGGTCTTAACCATCAGCCTGTGGTATGCTGACCTGTCATCTTTTCGACCCCATAGGTCTGACCTCAATTGGATTCTCTGAGAGAGATTTATGCCAATTGTCACAACCTAACCTGTTTATGGGATAAAACAGGAGAGCGAACTTATACGGCGTGCCACGTGTCACTAGTTCAACTTCGGCCTCTGAAGATCTTACCTGAGAAACAACAGTCCATTCTCTACCTATCACTTTTTATGAAATTTCATATGGAGCTTCCTATCCCAAGTTGTGACCTTTTTTCCTAGGTCACTTGTTTATGACTGAGATTTGGAAGAAGCAGAAACCCTAACTTGTACGGATCATAAATCACAAAGTACAATGAATTAGATGTTTTTCTTCTGAAAAACGGTACATGGGGAAGTTATCTACGACCTGTAGAAGTTTCAAAACCTGAACCTTCACTAAAATGGATTTACAGCGAAAGTGCCATGATAACTAGTTTTTGCTATATCAAGCCCTAGCTTCCAATTTGTCGCAAATGCAACAAGTCTCATAAATGCCATACCATGCCTTCCTTCAGGATAGCTCTGATACCATGTTAGTTTTTCATCATTTAATTCAATATATCTAGGATCTTAACTGAAAGAACAACATGTACAACATATCAAGCATAAGAGACAAGAGACAAGAGACACAAAACATTTCACCGAGAAAACCAAGAAGGTGAAAAACCCCGCAACTTCCTCAGAGATAGAATAAGCATAAATACAAGGATCACAATGATCAAACCCAAGAGATACATATCTTCAGTAGCATACTCCTCCTCCACTTGTATGCACCCTCCTCTTCTCTCACTAATGCTAAGTGAGTGAATAATAGAATGTGTAAAATGAGAGAGACACACTCTCTATTTATACACTAACTTTCACTTGACCTTTACTCAACTAGGTCGGCCTCAACTTAACCACTTAACATAATGTTGACTGGGTCGACCCCTCTAGGGTTGTCTAATAACCCTTTGACCCACATGACACATACAAGGTTGACCCCATCAAGGTGGTCTCATAACACATCAAGTATAAGTTACGAAACTTACAATATAACTTGCAACACTTGCAAGTACAAATGACGACACTTCCAATCGAAATAATAATACATCTCCGTTGGGGATACAATAAGGTACAAATGTAATACATACAATATACAAGGGAATATCTTCCAAAGTTACAAATACATCAACAGAGACCACATAGATCAGAATGTATTAAATCTAAAATCCCTTTAGATCTAGTAGTACTTCTAGAGAAACTCATTTTAACATTCTTCCCAAGTGCAGAACCCCTACATACACTATCATGCTCAAAATAAAATATGAGCATACCTTTCACCATTTTTTGTAATCCTAGTAGTGCTTTGTAGTGGAGGTGACCAAGTTTTATATGCCATAGCTCGCATGGACTGATAGTGTTGTGAACCATAGCTTGAATTTACTTCCCAGGTACCTTGTAGAGACCTTTATTGTTGTGATCCATCTCTTGAATGTACTGCCTAGGTACCTTGTAGAGACCTCCCTCTCTAACTCCAATCACTACTGCATATTTCAATTTTTTGTTCTTCAACCATAATAGCACTTGATTATCCATGAAGGAAACTCTGAAGCCCTAATATTCAATAACTGAAACTGATAAGAGGTTCTTATTCAATCCTGTAACATAAAGAATGTCCTCCACATGTAAAATATCTCTTGAACTTAGCTGGAAGGAGGTGGATCCAACTCCTTGGATCGAATAGGTTGTATTGTCTCCCAATCTACCTTGCATGCATACATTGTTTCCTTGAGATTGGTGATGGCACTTTTATAACCAGCCATATGTTTCGATGTACCACTTTCAACCAACCATGTGTCCTCACTTGTGATGACAGATCTAGAAAATGCCGAGAGTAGGTAATGCTCCCTCCTTGTCTCCTTTCCTTTGGGTGCATTCTTCTGAGTAGTTTCATCCTCTATAGAGTTAGAAGCATGAAACCTTCATTTTCCCTTTTTCTTTACATTTCACTCCCTTGCATAATGGCCCTTCTTGTCATATTTATAGCATCTAACCTTCAACTTTTCAAATTCCTTGCTGTATACATTCTTCTTCGAATGGGGAAACTTCTTTTGAGAGAAGTTCTTCTTTCCTTTCTTCATCTCTTCCATGAGAGAAAGGTTTTCTTCTTTGACACACACTAAATTGATATGGATTCGCCCCTCCTCTTGGAGGTAGTCATGCCACAACCTTTCAAAGTTAGGTTGTACCTTTCAACCATTTACCGCAACAATTAATGTCTCCCATGAGGATGGGAGACCATCAATAGTGGTTTGGTGAAGATCATATTCATCCACTACTACTCCAATACTAGCATTTTGATCTCTTACCTAAGAGATATTAGTGAAGAAGGAGGCCATTGTCTCATCCTTCTCCATATTTAGGTTTCAAAGCTTATTCTTCAATGCCCTCTTTTGACTCGGGGCCTTCTTCTCATATAGTTTTGTTAATGTATCAAAACACTCCTTTGCAGTCTTCAATGGGGTGATCACAAACATCAAATTGTCCTTTACCGAATCATAGATGATATGTTTGGATTTAGCTTGTTATTCTTGAATTTGATGAACCCTCCATTAGATGTAGGCTCCTCCACCACAGTGGATATGTATCCATCCAAGTCATGTTCCTCCAAGATGTTCAACACTCTCTCCTTCCAAGTGTTGAAATTCAAAGCGCCCTCAAGATGGTCTTCCGGTCAAATAGAGATCAATGCCATGGATCTCAATTATTGTGCTCAACTCCTCAAGAACTACATAGGCTCAAGTTTGATTGAAAAATCTTAGCTCCTTCATGCCCTAATATCTGATACCATGTTAAGTTTTGAGCAAATATGATGAGATTTGAACTTTAAAACTTTACGTGTGGAAATAATGAATACTTGAATCAATGAACCATTCAATCACATGAAACATTCAACCATAACACAAGATGTAACTTGGGGAAAACCCTAAAAAAATAAGGATGAAAAACCCCAACAAATAGTTAAAGTATAATTATGATGCATAGAAGAGAATGTCTTGTAAAAAATAACAGATTGCTTTTGGTAGCCTAGGTGCTAGATACAAGAGACTATTGGGCAATGGATAATAGTGATCAACTGTATCAACTTTCCATGTGCCCAACACATTAATAAAAATAAAGAGAAAGATAAAGAAGACATACTGATATTAATATTCTGCACAAATAGAAGCACCTTTCCTTCAAGGAAGAAGAGAAATTACTTCACCTTGAATTCATCAATACTGTATAACATATTTATACATTCTTCACATGCATCGAATTCCATCTTTATCTTATGAGTTCATGATCAACTCGCCCTCCATCTGGATGTATCAATCTTGCATGAAGAAGAGCACCCCACTTCTCATGCAGTACATTAACTCACTGAACCGAGTCTTAGGAAGAACTCGCCCCGTAACTCAAATCTTGCCCACTTAGTTATGTGGATAACTTAAGTTTCATCATGCAAGTGTCGCAACTCAAGTGTCGTAGTTTAGTTTAATATAAGTGTCGTCATGCAATAACACTTAGTTAACTAGATCTTCTTCGTTATCACTTAGTTAACTCTCTTTAATTGAAATCATGCTGATTGATTTACTTGTAGTGACCACTGCGAGTTCTTTAATTAATAGAGGCATACATTGTGGCTTTAATTGACGCTTAACAATTCAAGTTCACTTAGTCAACTCATGAGCAATTAAAATTCTCCCTTTTATCTATGCATTGATCTTTATCTCTTATATTTACTACATGGTCAATATGTGTTAACTTTAATTATCTATCATATCAAATTATACTCAAAATATTTGTGAGATGTTGTGATCATAATATATTACTCTTAGACCAAATGATCACATGCTAAAGTAATTCACTCTAGACGTGGTCAGTCTCTAAAGGAGACTTAATAGCAATCGGAGACCATGGTTAGTAATACATAACACAACATTAATGCTTCAACATGCAAATCATTTACCTCTATAACTAGAGGTCTACCCCATGGGTACCTACTCTAACTAGAGGTTCATATGAGAATATGACTTGACACACAAGTCCTTAGCCTTGTCCAACTAGACTTTACAACATCATCACTTTGATACATCAAAGCATTCACCTCAACACATGAGGAATAACCTTTTACAACTGAAGTCTTAGTCATTCCTGAGTCCAACTCAAGAATCTAGTCCAACTTCTCGAGTCCAACTCAAGATCCCTACCTCAAAACATGAGGCCCAATCCTGGCTGCACAAGATTGGCTTAGAGAATGACTTATGATGTTGTACATTTAATAGTCATGTTGAAGCTAGTTTCCCATGATTAAGAAAAGTATTTTATTATATGATTGTTTATTGCAAATTAGAAAATACATGTGCTTATTGATATGATTGCTTATGATTTGTATGGTTGTAGGTGAAAACCATGAGATCTGATGTCATATGGCTATAGATGACATATTTCATACCTGAATTTTCTTAGGTTGACATGGATATGGTTGGTAGTCAATCATGAGTATTTTATTATGTGTTTATTTACTGTATTTATTGTTGGAATCAATTTAATATTGAGAGGGGGGGGGGGGAATCAATATTATGTAGTTATTAGCAATTTTTACCTTCTTTAACATATTATCCTTTTACTTAATCTTTATCTTCAATTATGCATTAGATAAATAAACATCCACATATGCATCACATAATAAAAAGATAACACACCGAATTTTTACGTGGAAACCCAAATGGGAGAAAACCACATAATGCTTCTTTTTAATGATAAAGAATACATTCAAGGAAGAACCAACTTCATGTGTTTACCATCACCAACTAGAAGGAGGCACCAACCCGTTGGTTTTACAAGCACTAACCTGAAGTAAGCTACAAATATCTATGTTTTCTACAGCACCAACTGGAAGGAGGAACTGACCCCTTGTCTTCTTTTTTTACAGGGACCAACCTGAAGGAAGCTCCAACTCCCTATCTCCTTTCCCCTTCTGACCGCCCTAATGTCCAATATGCGTTGTTGTCTTACTGAAATTCAACTCCGTGCACTCTTCTGGTCTTCTACTGATGATTCCACTATACGTTGTCTTTGTATGCAATCTATACTATGTTAATGCGCTGCATACATCACTTGAATTCTCAAAATTCTTAAATATACTTCTGATGATGACTTACTTCATATACTATGTGCTTGTTAATACTGCAGTATGTTTTACTGGTTATCTCAACATTCCGCTCTGCATGACTGCAATAACCAACTAATACTATACTTTCAATTGAAAATTTGTTGTACTGGAATAGAACACTAGTAAAATATGGAACTTCACACTTATTGATGTGTCTATTCTAATTAAGTGTTGTAGTCTCTCAAAAAATCTATGACATCTTGTGCAACAAACGATTTTCTATTTAACTCACTTGTATCATATCATCTGCATCATGATGCGCTTATCAAATTATGCTGCTATTCTGTCATTGAGCATCATATAGAGTTCTCAACTTCGCACACTTTCTCTTCTGCTCATATGCATCAACTATACATCTATGCATTTTCTGGTAAACTTTGGTTTTGTCTCCGCGCTTCTATCTTTACAATGTCTGTGACTATCGACATGATGCCTTTAATAATGTCCTTAGAAACATCAAGCACTTGTGCATACTTTAGTATTTCCTTCTTTTAGTACTCGCACATTTGTCACAAATCTACATCATTCTGCGCAACATCAAAACTTCATTCTGTTGCATGTGCACATTCGAATCCTCGCTAGATCATTTTTCTCTATCCACAAGCCCCTTCATGTCCTAGAAATCAAACTAAAACTTACACTCGAAGATATTATGCTCTCGGCATCAAGCTTACCAAAAATTTACAACTTGCATCTCTATTTATATAGGTCGTACAAGGATTGTATGTTCACAAGTTGGTCATGGAACCCCTTCTTCCATACTTCACGGATTATGCATATGCCACATGTCATGTTCTTCACTATTGATGTCTCATCCTTTGTGTATCGAGTGCCCTTATGGTTCAGAACTTAGTGACACTTTACACCTTGGTGGTGTACCGTTGCGCTCTTGATGTACCATTTCCTTAAGGTATATGCGCAATCTTACACTACATCTTGAAGTGTCTGTGACCTGGGATGTATCATCCTTTGTGGGTAATACACCCTTGAGATATTAATACTTTACATAACTTGTGCATTCTCCAACTTCTACTTGGTGGAATTATGACCCTATACCCTTCATCACTTGTGGCTAATTCATGATTGGTGTATTGATACATTGTGGATTTTGTGCATACACCAACTTATACTTGGTGGGACTTTAAATTCTTCCTTGTCAACACTTGTGGGATTTGTGCACCTGTTGTTCCGTCGGTTGTGGAATTTTCTCATAGATGGTCCTCAATCGAGGTACCCTTCTAGGGACTTGTGCATGTTCCACTTACTAAAAGAATATTTTGATAGGCTACGTTTGCGTGCTTTCAGGATTGTCCAACCATTAACTAAGCAATTCTCAGGATTTCTTGTGCATTCCAAAGACTTCCTTCAACAAACTTGTGCACTTGTACCATTTTCTCAACCAATCTCCTTTGTTGCTTGAACACATGTACCATTTTCTAACCAACTCTTTTGATTGCTACCATGAAAGAGTATGACTTGGTGAACTTGGGAAATTACCACATGTTATAGGATACATTACTTTTGTTATTTCTTTAACTGGATCTGCATGATGTATCCTTGGAGTCACATCTTCAGACTGAATGCACTTCTGGATATACTTCAAAGTTGCATTCATATCCGTCACCTTCACCATTTGCGCATATACTTTTGGTATTCATGTTCTTCTTCATCTTATGCATATACTACTTCAAAATGGCTTCCATTACTTCTTCATACTTCTGCAGGAATACTGTATCCGCTTTTACTTGAATTGATATCAACTACTCAAACTATATCAATTAACATCCTCTTTGAAATTAGTTGGCATCAATGAAAACCAAAGTTCAACAATCTCCCCCTTTGGAATTGATCTCAACACATTATGAAGCTGCACCTGATCTTATTTGAACTGTATGCTTCATCTATATATGGTCACAATGCTCCCCCTGTGTATATGCTTCTCCTGAGTTCTTTGGGCTATTGGATGCCGCACCTTATTCTATTAGTACTTCTTATACCTCTACGCAAACCATGCTGCTCTTTGTTACATCTGTGTATACCATATGTTTAATAATATTTACGTCATTTCTTCAAGTTATCTTCTTCACACTCTTTCACATATTCTAAGGCTTCAAGTTGTTTATTTTGTTTTCTCCAATTCTCCCCCTTGCGTGCTGTCTTACTAAATTCATGCATCACTCCTATGTCCAACCACATCATGTATTCCTGAGATTCTTGCATTTAGCCTTTCATTCTGTCCAGTTGACTTCATGCATATTTTCATGTCTCGACCTTTTCATGTCATATTCATGATGTGCATTTCATCTTCATGCATCTCTCCCCTTTGAAATCAATGGAAAAGAGGTGCCAATTATTTGCAGTATATAGATTCTTCTGTTTGTATTGCAATGGCCTTGTCATGGCTGTATTTCAGGGATGACTCCCCCTATCTTCATGCTTTGTTTTAGTACTAATAAATTTTCATAATTATCTTTGATTTCTTTTTCATTATATATATTACATGATTCCTTCATCTTGATCTCTAGTTCCTATCACAATACTTCAACATTCCTTGCACAATAATCTATGCTATCATTCTTACTTACTAGCTATATGTAGAGATTACTGTCTACACTCCCCCTTTTGAAACCTTTGTTTGCAGATATTTATCCAGACTTGAATACCAAGCTCTAGGAGATTGTTTCAGTCCATACAGATATTTCTTTAGTTTGCAAACATAATCTTTGTTTCCTGAGAGTTTAAAACCATCAAGTTCTTCAATGTACACCTCTTTTCACATCCATTTGATATACCTTGACATCTTCTACACATGCATAGGCCAAGAAGAGTCTGATATATTCCATTCGGCCAAGGGGAAAAGGTTTCCTCAAAATCTATTCCCTCGATTTGCGCATATCCTTTACATACCAAACTTTCCTTATTTTTGAAAACTTTTCCATCTTCATTTAGTTTGTTTCTGAATAACCACTTAGTTCCTATAACATTCTTGTTTTTGGGTATTGGAAAAAGTTCCCAAGCCTCATTGTCCTTGATTTGGTCTAATTATTCACTCATAGCCTTCATCCATCCTTTATCTGATTTGGATTCCTCAACCCCTTCTAGTCAAGGAAAATTTTAAGAACCCCCCCTAAATTTCTATGTATAATAATTAGGTGAATCCCCATGATATATAGGAAAATATAAAGGCTATTTTATGAATGTTATATTATGTATATATAATTTTTTGGTGAATATCTCATTGAATTATATAATCTTGTAAAATCTGGGCGACTCTTTCACTAAATTAGCAAACCTTGTTTAATCTTGGTGAATCTTCCACTAAATTATAAAACCTTGTGAAGCCTTAGCGAATCTTTTAGCAAGTTTCTCCTTGAAAATTCATGGCCCCTTGCATGCCCAAATACACAACTATGAATGAAGTCTCATCTGCTAGGCATGATTCCCAAAACACCCATAAAAACCTTATTTCTGCATCGCCGATCACAAGCTTCACCATCCCCATGTTTGTTGGGGAAACTTTGGATCTAAGGTGATGGGATTTAGAACTCCCCTAGATGAAA
Organism: Larix kaempferi; assembly: GCA_027924585.1. Classification (NCBI taxonomy): domain Eukaryota; kingdom Viridiplantae; phylum Streptophyta; class Pinopsida; order Pinales; family Pinaceae; genus Larix; species Larix kaempferi. The sequence continues at coordinate 45,357,196 of BSBM01000372.1, read as the reverse complement.
ATGGGTTACTATAAGACCTGATAGTAAATATCAATTGCCCTTCTCATATGGACATTAAGCAACTTGAAAAATGAGATTCAACCCATAAAATATGGACAAACGTAAATCCGACTTCGATTTCCATGATCAATAGAAGGCGAAAGAGCCACTATCAACTACCATTTTTGAAAATTGGAGGTGAATGGGAGCTTCCTAGTGATTTTTGTGGGTGAATAGAGGTTTAAATCCATTTTTAGAGGGGCGAAATTGTTTTATCTTGGCTACCATTTTTAAATTCAATGGGGCTAACCTCTCTTTCATTAAAAATAAATAAATAAAATGTGGGCTAATCTTACAAATGGGTGTTTAATAAAAAATTAGCCCATTAAAAATTTAAAACCCCTAAATTTAGCCCATGGGATAAGATTAGCCCCTAAAATTTTCTATGATTCTGGTTCTATTTGTGATAGTAGTGAGAAATGCACTTCCTCAGTTGGATTGTACTGACCCCTTCTAGTTCTTACACTGTCATCTTTGTCTTCAATAATCAAATTATCTAAATGATTTTTCTGAACAAATCCGAAGGGGGCCTTTGTGTCTAGTATTCCTTCTTCTAGTACGTGCTCATATACTCCCTCCTACGGTACCTCTATTTCTTGATTTTTTTCACATAGTTGTTCTAGTAGTGGTAAGTCATCATCTTCTTCAATTATTGTATGAGTCAATACTTCATCAACCTTTACTTCAGGAATTTCCACTACTTTCCTAAGTCGCAAATTATAGCACTTGTAAGGTTTTCTTTTGCAGGAATAACTGAGAAAAATCCCTTCATCTGATATGGAATCAAATTTTCCTAATGTATCATCATTTATTTTGATGTAACATTTGCTTCCAAATATTTTGAAATGCTTAACTGTAGCTGGCATTCCTTTCCATACTTCATATGGTGTTGAGAAACTATTTGTCCTGATCAAACATCTATTGAGGATGTGGACAATTGTATGAATGGCATGTGTCCAAAACATGTTGGATAGCTTCAATTCATTTAACATTGTCTTCGCCATCTCTTGAACAGTTCTATTTTTTCTTTATGCCACCCCATTTTGCTATGGAGTTCTGGCGGTTGAAAATTGTCTTCTAATTCCATGTTTATCACAATAGTTATCAAACTTGTTTGATGTATACTCTCGTCCATTGTCAGTTCTCAAACACTTTATTCTTAAATCAGTTTCGTTCTCAACCGCTTCTCTAAATGTATTGAAACATTCAAATGTTTCTGATTTTGTATTAAGAAAGAACACCCATGTCATTTGTGTGAAATCATCAATAAACAATAGATAGTATTCTTCACCATTCATTTCTTTGGCTCTCATTGGAATGCAAAGATATGAATGCACTCATTCCAAAAGTCTTTAGGTAGTATATTATTTTGTTTGGTACTTGATTTTAGTTTGTTTCCCATGTAGACAATGTTTGCAGAAGGAATTTGATGGATTAATAATCCTTGGAATGTCCCTCACTGCCTGTTTCCTACTGATCCTAACCAAATTATCAAAATTGATGTGTCCCAATATTCCATGCCAGATCCATCTTTCATCAGTTTGTCCCATGCCACATTTTTCTTCTCTCTCTTCATCCATAATGTAAACATTGTTAGGAGTTCTTGAGGTTGTAGCTACGATTATGCCCGTATCCCTGTTTTTTATTTTGCATATTTTTTAGTCAAGGGTAAGAGTGTGTCCCTAGTTGCACATCTAGATAACACATAAAAGATTGGGTTTCATGTTCTCGACTAATAGAAAATTATCTTCCTTGGTTCTTTTATTTCGTAGGATTTCTATGCATTTACCAAAAAATTTAGCTGAGTCGTTGTCCCCAAAATAGACACTGCCTCCCTTTTCTTCTCTGAACTTCAAAAATGTGTCTTTATCTCCTTTCATGTGCTTGGAACATCTACTGTCTATATACCATTACCCCCTTTTACTTTGTGCATGTAATTCTATGATGCATGCTTCCTGGTGATCTTGATATTTCTGATCTTTAGCTATCTTAATGTATTGCATAGGTGGTTGTTGTTTTTTGCAGTCATGAATATCATGTTCTGACGTTTCACAACATTCATCTTCTGAACTTAAAATGCTGAAAGGATTGGAATATTCAAACATGGCTTCAGGTGGTTTTCTGAGGATATACTATTTAGAATTTTCCTGGTTGCACAACCTTTCTTTTTGGCATATGCTAATGCACAAGCTCTACAATTTATTGCTTTGTGACCTTAATTGTGAGAGTAAAATCAATTTCCAAAGAAAATATTTTGGTACCTGATCGGATAGTAATTCTGAGGCTATGCAGACTTATTTTCCAAAAGATTAGGCCTTCGATGTTCTTTTTCGAATATTTGATTTGTTCTTGATTGTGGGGTCTTGATAGCATCTACATAACTTTTAGAAAAGTAAGTTTCTTCATCAATTTTGTTTCTACCTCTTTATTCTAACTTAAGGCTTAATTTTTGGAGTTCACTTTTTAGAGAGACAACTTCAACTTCCAAACTTTCACACTTTTCATCTTTCAATTTTAATTGCTTGGTGGTGTTTGCTTCTAATATCAGAAGAGCTTCCTGCATGACCTTTCTTTTTTTCATTGAATTCTTCAGTTCGTCTAGCACTGACTAGTTCTTATTCAAAGTCTACTTCAACCATCTGTTCATATTTTGAGTCCATGTTTCTTGGATTTTTTGTTGAAATATGTCTTCTGAATATTAATATGTTACTGAAGACACCCACTCTAATACTAATTGTTGGAATCGATTTAATACTGAGAGGGGGGGTGAATCCGTATTAGTGTAGTTATTAGCATTTTTTACCTTCTTTAACAGATTATCCTTTTACTTAATCTTTATCTTTAATTATGCATCAGATAAATAAACATCCACATATATGCATCACATAAACAACACATAACACACATTATTTTTACATGAAAACCCAAATGGGAGAAAACCACATAATGATTTTTTATAATGAGAAAGAATACATTTGAGGAAGCACCAACTTCCTATGTTTACCAGCACTAACTGTAAGGAGGAAACAATCCTCTGGTTTTACAGGCACCGACTTTAAGGAAGTAAATTCATCTGATGATGCGACTCAATGCACTTCCGGATATACTTCAAAGTGGCATTCATATATATCACCTTCACCATTTGCGCATATACTTATGGTATTCATGTTCTTCTTCATCTTGTGCATATACTACTTCAAAGTGGATTCCATTACTTCTTCATACTTCTACAGGAATGTTGTATACACTTTGACTTCAATTTATATCAATGACTCAAATTGAATTAGTTGACATCCTATTTGACATTAGTTGACATCAATGACAACCAAAGTTCAACATTTATGATATATATGTGCTCTTGGACCCATTTTGCTTATGGTTTGTATGGTTGTAGGTGACAGCCATGAGATATGAGGTTATTATCATTTATATGGATATAGATGGAAACCTTCATATTTTTTTTTGGTTATGTTAATATGGCTATAGGTGGTGGTCAGTAGATCAACCTTTAATACTATTATTGTGGTTGTAGATGTTAGCTTGTAAATCTGCTTATTATCTTGTTTAAGTTAGCTTGCAAGTGTTCTTTTGCTAATGGATATATGGATGTAGTAGATATGATTATTTGATGTTTGATGACATGTTAATAACTTGCTTAGGTATGTTTACATTCATGCTTGCATTTACCTTTCATAGCATGTGTATATGGAAGATGATATGTATCGCAAGTTTGCACTGTCTTTAAAAAGGTAGATTGTTTTATTTAATTGGCTTGTTGGCATGCTGACCTAGTCTTAGACAACCTTATTGCACTGTGAATTTACCTTGATTCATCCTTCCCTTGGGTTTCCTAGTGACCTTGGCCTTGGTTTAGGAGATGGGTACATTACAACATATAAATTGTACTGTTATAGGGTGCTGAGGACCTATTGAATATGATGCACATATTCTTCCCATGTTCTCCTGTAGGTGAGGATACTATATAGATATAAAAACAAAAAAGAATTGGTGAATGGATGAATAATATCACCCATCATCCTCATGAATGTCAATGGAGAATGATTCAATCCAAAAGGTATGGCCAATAACTCAAAAAGGCCTTCCCGAGATTGGAAGGAAATCTTCCAAACATTGGTCGACACAATTAGTACTTGATGATAACTATTGCATATAGATATAAAAACAAAAAAGAATTGGTGAATGGATGAATAATATCACCCATCATCCTCATGAATGTCAATGGAGAATGATTCAATCCAAAAGGTATGGCCAATAACTCAAAAAGGCCTTCCTGATATTGGAGGGAAATCTTCCAAACATTGGTCGACACAATTAGTACCTGATGATAACTGTTGCTTGGTTTTTTAACCAAGCATGTGCAAGGATGCACCTATTAACTTGTAATAGTAGTCTTCGAATAAAAGCAAAAACAATTATAAATCTAATCTAACATTAACATAAGCATGTGTAAATAAACAAGAACTAAATCAATAACAAGAGATCTATGGAAGAACAAGAGTAAAAAATAATAGATTTTTTGTATTACATCAAAGGTGAGGATGTTTGGTGTTGAGCAGCTCCAAGGTTAAGGTGCTCCAATCTCCAATGGTCTCTTCTCCAAGATGCTGAAATGAGGGTCTTCAAACTCAAAATGGGAGGCAATGACTCTCAATGGGAATTTGGCAGCATAAGGATAGGATGAAATGTGGATAGAAAGTGAGGAGCCCCTATAATCTTTTTATAGTTTTTGGTGATGGGGAATACCATTGGGGTTTTAGGGAAACCAATGGTATTAACCAACATGGTTTAGGTCTCTTTTTTCCTCTTTTTGCTTTTTTGAATATTTTGAATATTTTTATTCCCTTTTAATATTTTTTGGGAATTCTAGACCCTTTTTGAGGGTTTTTTGTGTTTTTTGAGGAAAAATATATATTTTAAGGGGAAAAAAGGTGTATTATGGTCTTTTTGGTGACCTTTTGATGGCTTTAGGGGCTCAAATGGTGGAAAAGTGGACAAATGGGTCATGTGAATAAGGGAATGAGCTAGTGAGCACTTTTTGGGTGTTAAGAGATTGCCCCCTGATGTGTGAGGGCAGGAGCTCATCGTATGGCCGATAGACATCATAGTTCTTTTGTGTTTTTCCTGGGGTTTGGAGTAGAGGAGAGACCAATTGGAGACTGGAACAACGGACCCTTGGAAGCTGTAAAAACTAAAAAATATTACATGGCCTCAAAATGAATGAGGAATAATCTTTGACTATGGACGAAGCGGGCATACCCATGCTCGTATCAAGACATATACATAACAATTAGGCTCACAAAGGGGGCCCATGAAGAAATACATAAAAATATTCCGGTACATCATAATGGTCCAGAGGGGGCACAAGCTGGGACATACTCATGGTCATATCATGACTGATCTGAATAACTGATACACTGGAAAAAATGTAACAACCGTTCTGAATAAGGTATCAAAAGGGTTGATGAACTGGTAAAACTGAAGGTGTCCAACATCTGAAAATTTTCACCAAGCGCAACCCAAATATCCATAGGAATATGTAACTGGGTGTATCCTTAATTAGACTCTCATATTTGGTAGAGTCGAATGATATCCGGGGTCTTCAACAAATAACTGAAAAGACCGATATCTTGTACGAGTCTCAACGATGTGATCAAGGTGTTGAAGTTGAGCATGTGAGAAACAATCATTTCGAGAGGCACTGAGGACTCCTTTCAAAATGATCCGTAGGCACTCATCGCTAATGGTAATGAGTCCAAGGCATAGGGACCTCTGGGTCTATCCTCTGGAATAGATTTGGCTGGCATAAACAGAGGGAGACTAGCAACTACCAAGGCAATGATGTTCCCTTGGTAGGAGCGCGAGGTGTAGAACTGGAGTGTGATAGGTAGGATTGACATACTGTGGGGATGGGAAATAACTGGGGTCATAGAGTGGGTGGACTCAAACCTCCTTTGTTCAGAGTATGATGACATGGTTGACCTGGTAGCATAGGAAACTGACTTGTAGGTGCAGGGATCATTGCTTTAAGGATTGAAGGGTATGTATTGTAGATTGGAGTGACTCTGGGGGGGACAGGATGATGGATACTGTAGAGGGACTCTCAAGGCGACATACTACAAAATGCTCTGAACAAAGGCGACCAAAATGGGGAAGCTTCCATATGAGTAGACGTGATTTGTTGTGGCGCTGAGAAGCACCATTGGGTCCTTCTTCATAGTTTTGATGAGCTCCAAGAAGGGATAAAAGTGTGCTTTGAAACGGTACTATCCTGTGGATTTTGTGAGCCCAGGACTATTCATGCTCATGACTGCTTTCATTTTTAAGGAGTCTGAAAACGATAAGAAGACTCTGAATTGGTGGGGGAGCACCGTCCTATGGAATTATGCGAGCCCAAGATGGTTGTAATGTCCCCATTTTGACCCCCTTTGCATTAAATCGTAAATGATGTAAATATTGTTATTTAATCATGGTGAGGAGCTCAAGGCCAAGGCTCCACCATTGATTTAGCATTTTATGTATCGGCAATTAAAGAAATAGATGCCTATGGTTCTTGTGCTAGATAGGAACAATGTAAATAAGACATCATGTAAATACAAATTTTAATGAAATACCCACAACTAGCTATGCAATGCAACAAAGAGATGGGGCATGATTCTACAAGGAATAGGGAGGGAAATTATTCAAACCCTTGAGCCAATGGTGTTAATCCATGTGTCAATGAGAAAACCCATAAACCACCAACTACCCATTTTGGGTTAGGGACCCAATCATTTAATTCTTCCAGAAATTGTTTGAGGCAGTTAATGCCTTGGGAATGAAGAGGTATGGTAGCCAATTTCATGTATGGGCAAGCCATCAACCTGGGAAATCATATTTTGTCTCCTTGGGCAAGAAAACACCCACGAAATTCCGTTGAGTTTGTTGTTCCCTGGTTCCTTGTAGAGATCATGCCCAGCTTGGGGGTGGCAGTTGTATCAAGAGGTTGATAAGCACAACTGGCCTATGGTTGGGTGGACCGTTGCAGATGCATAGCTGGTTGCTTGGGACTACTTTGTTAAGATAAGTATTCTCTTTTATAAATTCCGCAATGTCTTTATTTAATGGCTATCACATAAATGTTTGAATGTATGTTAGATATTAAACATGATTAATTCCGTTGTGTTTCTATAACATGTACATGTATATGTCTTTTTATCAATGAGTTTTTACTTAGTGGATATGGGGTTAGATGCCTGGTTTTAGCATCATGATCCTCTCTATCATGTTGGTATGATAGGAGGGGACATTACAACGGTGATTGCTCATGGTTGCTTTCATTTTTCGAGAGTCTGAAAGTGGTAAGAAGACTCCATTGGTGTTCTTTTTCGTAAGTTAGTCTCCAAGGCCCGAAAAAGCATAAAGTGATGCAAATGGAAAACTCTTCTAGTCGGTGTGACTAGAGTATTCCTTTTCATAATTAGTCTACAAGGTCCAGAAAAGGGGTAAACTTATACCAGGTAGACGCCCTTTCAAATACTTTTAGCGAGCATGAAAGGAAGCAAGGTTGCTCGGTGATCTTTTAATTATTTTAGGAGTCAGAAAAGAGCTTAACAGAAACTCCCTAAGTTCCTTTTTCGTAAAAGAATTGCTCGGCCCGAAAAAATGATAAAAATATACAGAACAAAAAGGTATTGGTGAGAGCGATAAATAATCTCAAGCATCATCACGAGCATGGAGAACTGAATCCGGCGACATAAAGATTGTGAAAAATGGGCAACGGCCGATGTGGCATGCAAACCGAGGTGATGAGTGGAATTTTGAAAAAATGCCCAAAAATCTAGGTGTGAGAGCGAGAAATGATCTCAAGCATCATCATGAGCACGGAAAACTGAATCCAGCGATATAAGAGTCATTAGAAATGGACGACGGTCGATGTGGCATGCAAACCGAGGCGACGAGGGGGGCATGTAAAAAATGCCCAAAAAAAATGGGCATGAGAGCGAGAAATGATCTCAAGCATCATCATGTGCATGGAAAACTAAATCCAGCGATATAAGACTTGTAAAAAATGGACGACGGTCGATGTGGCACGCAAATTGAGGCGACAAGGGGGGCATGTAAATAATGCTTGAAAAATCTGGGCATGAGAGAGAGAAATGATCTCAAGCATTATCATGAGCACAAAAAACTGAATCTGGCAATATAAGACTTGTCAAAAATGGATGATGACCGATGTGGCATGCAAACCGAGGCGACGAGGGGCATGTAAAAAATGCCCAAAAAATATGGGTGTAAGAGCGAGAAATGATCTCAAGCATCGTCATGAGCATGGAAAACTGAATCTGGCGATATAAGACTAGTAAAAAATGGATGACGCCCGATGTGGCATGCAAATCGAGGCAACGAGGGACCTGGGAAAAATGCCCGAAAAATGGACCTGGTGGAAGCGATAAATGATCTCAAGCATCGTCACGAGTTCGGAAAACTGAATCCGATGGTGTAAAAATCACCAATAAACTAACAATAGCCAATGTGGCATGCAAATCGAGGTGCCGTGGGGCATGGAAAGAATGCCCAAAAGTTTTTGGTGAGAGCAAGAAATGATCTCAAGCATCATCACGGGCACGAAAATATGAATCCGGGGTGCAAATGGTGTGAAAAACGGAGGTCATAAGGACTTCGGAATGGTCAAAGGAAATAACTAGGTTAAAAATGGCTACAAATAAAGGTGAGCCCACCAAGCCAAGGATGCAGTGGTGGGGATAAATGATGACCTGCGGGGGAAGAATACTAGGTGTACCAAATCAAATCAAATATACAAGTGATATGTGACCTCAAAAATGGTTGAGATCATGCATGTGAAAAAGGGAGCAGGGTTAATGACCTACCTCCATGCTATGTGCATGGGGTTTATGATTGTGGATCACATATGTGTTGGTTTGAACAATCGGGTCATTGAAATAATGAGATAGATGTGATGGGGAAGGTTCAAAATGATTGATCATGCTCCCTATCCGAGGGTCGAGGTAATCTATTATGCCCCCTAACTCAAAGGTGCAATGTGGTGCAGATGTTGTCTTAGAGAGGGATCAATAGGGCATTGAGTAGCTGTTGGCGGGGAGGTATACCATGAGGCTGTGGGCCGTGGTGGCATACTGAAGTGATGATATGATGATGGGGGATTCCCCTTGTGGGGTGGATGCCCCCAGTATCTTCGACGAGAATCATGATGATGATGAGTAGGCAAGGTTTTGGGCCTGCCCCCATGCTATGGACATGTGGGTTCCTCTTTGATTTGAAAAGGTTGAATATGTGGTTCGGAGGGATCAATGGAAGGGGTCGACCAGACAAAGGGGTCTCCATTGGAAACCATGTAAATTGTGTTAATATATTCTGAGGAGGAAGATGGTGGGGGATGAATTTTCTCAATGAGAGGAGGGGATATCTCTAGGTTGGCATTATTCAATTCGTATAGTGCTGCTCTGTAATCTCGGAGATCGGGGCAATGATGTGAATAATGGTCGTAGATTCCACATATTGCACAAGGATGGTTTGTGCTCAATGATTTATCACAAGGTTGAGGTGGTAATTCTAATTTGACAACTGGAACATTGGTGTCATCATCCAACATATTCATGTGTTCATAAAGTGTTGGTAGTTGTGGACATAGATGGGTGGCGTGGCCAATATCGTCGCACAAGGAGCACTTAGGGAGCACACGGGTTGGGGGATTCATAGCTAATTTGGGAGTCACTGGGGGGTGCGAGTGGTGGGTGCAGTGTTGTAGGTTGGTGGACCTCTTCCCCCAGTGTTGCGGGATTGAGGGGGGACATAACTAGATGTCGATGTAGTGCCCCCATTGGAATTGATCGGTTTTGGGGGTTCGAACCACCAAGTGGTGGGTGATTTTGGGGGTTTGGTATGCCAGGTGGTGGATGGTTTGACATATTCATAGGTTGTATTGGTTGTAGGACAACAGTTGGAGTCGGTGGGGGATTTGGGGCAGGTAAGTACCATACAGGTATTCCTAACGTTAAACCTGGAAGGTTAAGTGTAGCCATTACTGGCATGCTGATAACTCCTGAAAATGAGAACAAAAATGGGATTGTGTGATTCGGTGTTGTTCTGATATGACTAGTTACTATGGGTGCTTGTGGCAGTGGTTGAGATTGTTGAGGATGTTGTTGTTCATTGTGTGATAAGGTGCACAAATCGGATACTTTAGTTACCTGGAGAGGAGGTGGGATTGACGGGAAAGTGCTTGTCATGGGAGTATCCGAATAAATCCTGGGTATGACTGTGGAGACGAACGATGTAGGTGCATTCTGAACTGCTTGTTCAATCATAGGGAGAACATTTTTAGGTGCAGTGAGAGCATATTGGTTTTGACACATTTGTAGATTCATGTCGGACGATGACATCATAAGGAGATGATGAGTATTTGAATCCATCGGTTGGTTTGTGTGTGCATCATATGTGATTTGTTGTTGTGGTGATGTGGTTCCTTGAGGAGGATCCAATGGACAAGTGTTCGCCACTCCTTGTGTGGGAAAAGGATTCTGTAGCACCATGGGTTGTGGCTGAGTAGGCGATGCTGGTTGTGCCATGTGTCCTTGGCGTTGGGCATCATCATTCCACAGTTGGCGTGCTCGCTCCAAATGGGGGCAAGTGTGTGTGTAATGGCCGTATACTCCGCATATGGAACACGGGTGGTTTGTTCGTAAATTGGGGTTCTTACCCTATTTCGCTAGTCGATCAGGGTTTTGGTTGGTGGGGGTAGCGTTGTTGTTGTTTGGAGGATAAGTCTGAGCAACTGGAGGTTGTGGTGCAATAAGCACTGCCTGTGGTGGGTAATAAGCTGCTAGGGCTTGTGAGTGAACATGAGCATGTGTGTCCTGTTGATGGTAATACGTAGGGGGTGAAACCAGAGGTGGATATGCTGAAGGTGCATGATGAGGTGGACCTATTTCTTATTGTAGTTGTGGGTAACCTTGAGCTGCTGGAAGTGTTGGAGCAAGAGGTGCTTCCTGTTGAGGATAATAAGCCACTTGGGCTTGTGGCTGAACTAGAGTCTGGTGGGCCTGCTGGTTATAGTATGAAGGTGGTGCATAAGCTGATGGTGCTTTCCCATAACACTGTGGTGGACATGAGGGTCCATGAGTGTGGTGGGTGTGCGTTACTGGAGCATACGAAGTTGTAGCTCTAGAATGAGATGAAGCCCTAGAAAGGTCTGGGGCATTGTTTGTACTCATCATGGTAAAAGGTTTGTTTTCCGCCATAACATGGCCGATAATACTGTCAGCAGCATGGGATGTCCCCGGCGCATCATGGTGGGATGGATCGCTGCATGGGGCGTCAGGTAAAATAGTGTATAGATATCCTGACTGGGAATATATGAGGTTGAATTGCTGAGCTTTTAAGATAGCTTCTTCTTCTAATTGGGATCATTCAGAAGCTATATCTTTGGCTATGAGGGGGAGGAGTGATTTGAGGAACCAGTCCAAAAAGATTCGGTCATCAAGTTTTATCTTGCAAAGGCTACAATGCTTACACCACTCATGGATATGATAAGTGATGTGTGTAGTGGTGTTCTGTCTACAAGACAAAAGTATTTCCACTCCTACATCATAGCGTATAGGTAGTTGAAAGAACTGGAGGAAAGTTGAGGCAAGGGACGTAAATTTGTTGTGGGTCCCATGTGGCTTCTCAATGTACCACTTGGCTGTAGAGCCAGTGAAATTTCTTTGTAAAAGTCTCAGTCTAATGGAATCATCTACTATGGAGTTAGAGGAACACCATAGGTGAAATGACATGATGTGGTTTTGGGGATCTTCCTCAACTTTTCCTTCAAATTTTGGGATATCTGAGGGGAGCTTTCTGGGCATGGGTGGCCATGTAGAGTTGTGTCTGATAGGGTCATTGGTTAACCTTGCCAGGTCTGGGTAAGTTTAGACTAGCCATGTATGGCAGACTGGCAGATGGGTGTGTCATGGTCACTGGGGCATAACTGTTAATGGTGGCATTATGGAGTGGTCTAGTGCCCCCTAAGGGGATATTAGGTGTGAAGGGGATGTTACCTCCAGTCGATGTGGTGTGGGGGGTGCCTGCATTCCCATGTGCAACATGGGTTGTCGATGGGCTAGGAATGGTTCTGGTAATCCCTGGGATGAGAGGGGGGGTGATGCTCATGTTGGGCATACCCAAAATAGGTTGTGGACCTATGTTGGGCATGCCTAGAGGGGGTGTGTCCCCTATGTTAGGCATGCATAGAGGGGGTGTGGCTACCATGGTTGTCATGGTGGTGTTGGGGTTTGTTGATGTAGCTCCAATAGCACTGGTGAAAAGGGGGTCATATTGTGATCCAGCCATGTGGTTGGTTGGTAATGTCTCAGTAGGGTGTTCAGATTCAGCCTCAAAATTAGATGTGAAATGAGGCGCGTCATAATCAGATGAATGGGTTCTATGCCGATGATGTGTGGAGTCAAGGAACAATGCTCTACATCTATGACATGTAGATTCAAGATTACCGAACTGAGGGGGTTCACCCTGAAAACGATGGGATCGTCTTAAGTTCTTAATGGTGAGAAATGTCTAGAAATACCAATGGATGGTGGTGAGATAAAAAAGTCAAGACCCTAGTGCAACAATGTGTGTAAGAGGGGAGTGTGAAAAAATAATGGTTCTCAGGCCAACAACCAAACTCAAAAACACTTATTATAACAGCTGTGCTATAATAAGTGGAGGAATCAAGAAAAGTGATCAGAATACCAAAAATCAAATAGTTCCTCGAAAAAAGTGGTGGTTACTAGACGAAGGGGGGTAGCATAGCATGCAAACGCCTAACTAAAAGTGGTATTATGACTTAACTAAACATATCCTCTGCAAGGTGATGAAATTCAAGTCAGAAAATATGGGTAGTGGAATCAAAGGCTAGATATCCCCCTATCGGGAGGGACACCGGGTAGACAATCCTAAAAATTGGTCACTAGGATACCTCGTTCATGACACATTCGGTTGGGTGAATCTATAGTTTGGTTCTATTGCCGCTATACTCCCATATGGGTAGTACACCGAGAAATGCGAAAGGTATCCTTCGGTTACTGAATAGATAGCGGTATTCCACTCAGGCTTCCGAAACCAGTCTGACTACTTCAACCCTCCTAAGGGAGAGGCCTTCGCAATAAATTGGTGTATAACTGTGTCAACAAATAATAAGGGATTTTTGGGACCCTAGAAGTCAAAACACTATGTCTCAGATGTAAATAATTGAGGGATGTTATTGGAACACATATCCCCCCAATCCTACCTAACTACAAGATTCTTCAAGTGTTCCCCAAGTGGGGTTAAAGTGTTGGTTGAGTTTAGGTAGATTTTAAGGCTCGGTTAATTAAAAATGTGGCAAATTGGGTGCAAGTGTGATTATTTAACTGAAAATGAATTTGCCTCGCTTGGGCGATTGATTACAAATTAAAAACAAGATGATTCCAATTTGCAAAAAATAAAAGGCTTTTTTTGAAATGTAAATGCTATGGTAAACTTTTCAAAAAGGTTTTGATTTTTCAAAAAATTTAAAGTAAAGCAAATATCATAGAAATAAGTGGTATTCTAATGCTTTGGGCAAAAATATATAGCAAATTAAAATTTTGGTTTTAATTTTGCAAAAAATGAAATTGCTTCACAATTTTTCTTTCACTAAACTGAAATTTTTTAAAAATGATGAAGTAAAGCAAAATAATAGTAAGAAATATCAATATGTAACGCTACAAAATGAAACAGTAGGCTGTTCAAAAGTATAGGGAAGATAGCTGGAAAATATGGGCCAAAATGGGTGAACTGAAGTGATAAATAACATTAAAATAAAAGATTATAGAATTTTTTATGAAAAGTTTCTTAAATCTAATAGGATATTTGGATTCCTTGATCGAAAACACCCAATTTGAAAAAAACATCGTCTCAAATGGAGTTCGAGAGAGGGAGATATGGTCATTTGAAAGTTGAGTCTCATTGCCAGAGAATTACATCGCAGGTTTCGGGCTAAAAGTCACGATGGGCATCGTGGGTTTCAAGCGCACAGTCGCGATGTGTAGCGCGGAAAAAGGCCGCGAAGCCACGATGTTCAGCGTGGAAAAAAGCCGCGAAGCCACGATGTGCAACGCGGAAAAAGGCCGCGAAGCCGCGATGTGCAGCATGAAAAAAGGCCGCGAGGCCGCGATGAACCGCGCGACCGTCGGGTGAAAAGGCGCGATGTGAAAACAGAAAAATGGTCGCTAGAAATGAAACTGAAAAGTGAAATTTTGGTCTGTTAAAGGCTATAGAAAGGGCCAACAGCTAGGGCAGCAATGGATATGCTATCTAGTACGGAAGATCTGCTAATTGGAATGGTAAAAGCAAGTAAAAAACAAAGATCTAAAGCAAAAAATTGCAAAAATTTAAAGCTCGAAACCCAGCGGAGTCACCAAAAAACTGTTGCTTGGTTTTTTAACCAAGCATGTGCAAGGATGCACCTATTAACTTGTAATAGCAGTCTTCGAATAAAATAAAAAACAATTATAAATCTAATCTAACATTAACATAAGCATGTGTAAATAAACAAGAACTAAATCAATAACAAGAGATCTATGGAAGAACAAGAGTAAAAAATAATAGATTTTTTGTATTACCTCAAAGGTGAGGATGTTTGGTGTTGAGAAGCTCCAAGTTTGAGGTGCTCCAAGCTCCAATGGTCTCTTCTCCAAGACACTGAAATGGGGGTCTTCAAAATCAAAATGGGAGGCAATGGATCTCAATGGGAATTTGGCAGCATAAGGATAGAATGAAATGTGGATGGAAAGTGAGGAGCTCCTATCACCTTTTTATAGTTTTTGGTGATGGGGAATACCATTGTGGTTTTAGGGAAACCAATGGTATTAACCAACATGGTTTAGGTCTCTTTTTCCCTCTTTTTTCTTTTTTGAATATTTTGAATATTTTTATTCCCTTTTAATATTTTTTGGGAATTTTGGACCCTTTTTTAGGGTTTTTTGTGTTTTTTGAGGAAAAATATATATTTTGAGGGAAAAAAAGGTGTATTATGGTCTTTTTGGTGACCTTTTGATGGCTTGAGAGGCTCAAATGGTGGAAAAGTGGACAAATGGGTCATGTGAATAAGGGAATGAGCTAGTGATCACTTTTTGGGTGTTAACAATAACCATAATTCATATCAATCTGACTATAATACTTGGCACCCTTGAGTTGGTCGATAAGGTCATCGATATAGGGAATGGGATATCGATTCAGGAATTTTATTTTGTTTATATATTTGTAATCAATATAGAATTGGAGAGTCCCATCTTTCATTTGCACCAACACAATTGGGCTCACACAAGGTGAGGAGCTTGGCTAGATGTTCCACTTTTGGATTAATTCTTGAATCTATCACTTGATTTATTTGTTTTCCATGAGGGAACACCTGTATACCATCCCATTATGTAGAGGCACCCTAGGTATCAAATAAATTGAGTGATTTACATGGAAATGTAATAGAACCCCGAGATATATGGTATAGATGTCCCCGTGTGCTTCCACGATCTTGTCCACCTGCTTTTGTTGTGTAGAGAGACCATGTGTGGAGGAATTGGATGTTTCTATGATATTTCATCGTCCTTTAGAGAGAATTATTAAGAGGAAAAGTTCCTAGTCTAGGAGATTACCTTCCTGCACTGCTTAGATGTGATGAGAGACGCTACACTAGTTGGAACCGCCTTTGATATCCTACAGAGTTGTTTTCCCAAAGTAATAATGACACTATGAGGTCTAGATTCATACACAACATGACACTTCCACATATATGGTTGTCCTAAAATAACATCACAAACTTTGATTGGGGAAACCTCATGATATTACCTCATATTTTAAGGGATTGATGCCATAAGGTAGGCGACATTGTTGACTAACGTGGATGTCATGTCCCTGGATGAGCCAACCAATGTTGTAGGGTTGCAGGTGTGTTGTTGTTGGAAAATTCAAACATTTGATGACCTTTATCGAAATCAGGTTCTTTTGGCCTCCACTATCAATAATGAAATGTAGTGGAGTTTTGTTTTCCCACATATGTGAGTGGAAGAGGCACTCACCTTTCTTCTCCTCCTCTGGGTCATTGAGATGGATCTTTGTGGTAATGATAGTGATGTTGGGTTTTGCATCAATGAACTACTTCCTGCTATCTACGACTGCGATGCTAGGTTGTGAATCAAAGTCAAAATGAGGATCTAACTCTGAAACTTTGATCTCAACCACCAATGACTACTTTGTGCAACATTCATCAGTGTTGTGCCAGGGTCTCTTATGAAACTAGCACCATTTCCTGGTGTCCTTCTTTGTCTTTCCATTACCTTTCTTTGCCTGTAGCTTGGACTGGCTATCCTTACTTTGTCCCTTTTTCTATGATCTAGGGTTACCCTTGCCTTGCTTCTGTGGCTAATCCATAGGTACAAACTCCTGCTTGTTCTTCTACTTGAATTTTTGCACAATCTTGACAGTATACTGATAAGAAGTTCCCAGTGAATAGATGTCCAAAAACTCCATTTCGGTTTGGATGTAGCTATGTAGTCCCCCATGGTATTTTAGAACCATATGCCACTTGGATTCTTTGATACCTATCTTGGTGCAGAAGGTATGGAAGGTATTTGTGAACTCCAACACTTTTTGGTCCCTTTCTTGATGCAGTGGTCCATTTTATGTATGGGTCATCATAGTTTCCCACAACATAATATTGTTACTTAGCGACATCTATAAAAGAGGCCCAAGTGGGATCGACCTCAAAAATTTCAGACTCCTCTATTGATTTTTGCTCACAATAAGTTTCCTACAAATTTTTGACATGGGGGACAACCTTAAGAAGTGCAAAGGTGATCTTTACTGTGTCAAAAACATGTGGGAAGAGAAATACCCTTATAGTATATTCAACCATTTATCTAGGGAATTATCATTGATATGGACTTCAAACAAAGTAATATGAAAGTGAAATTGTACATTGAAGGGTGTGGCTCCTCCGATTTCATTGCTTGATGATCCCTCTGTTGCTATTGGCATCCATTGAAGGATATGGGAAAATTTTTCTATCATATTGTTCCTCTGTTGCGCGAGGTCTTTCCTAAGCAATAACTTGATATGATTTCCTCCTCCATTGTCTCTCTTTTCCTCGGCCATGGGATGTAGTTTGGCTCACCAAGGTCAGTTTTGCCTAAGCTCGACTAGTTCAAGACCCAACTCTCGATATTCAAATCTCATTGGGGACATGCATTGAGAGACAATAGAGAGCAGATTGCTTTGATAACATTAATCGATATTTATTTGAGAACATAATGAAAGGGTATATATAGAACCATAAACATAGATATAATGTAGGAAACACAATGATACAGTAAACCCAAATTCTATTAAATGAATAAAATATAATAGAATGTAAAATAAAACAACTAGAATGGTGGTAGATTTATCTCTGAGGAGAGATGTGGAAGTTATGCTCATTCATCACAAGTTGATTATAAAAGCAGTCTAAATTGCCTTTTTATCATAAAAATGCGGGAAAAAATGATAAACATCAAAAACCTAACACTAGGAGATGATTCATAAAATGGTTTGTGGGCCCTGATGTGGTTAGTTGAGGTGTCAACTTCTCAAGGGCATAAATTTTGCATACAATCTCTATTCAGGGTGCTCAATATCCCATTGGAAAGGTCTTGTCACGAAGTACACATTACTACCATTTAACATTCCATTAATAATGTATGTCTTTTGGCATTTCGAAAACACACCATTTAGTGCCTCAAAATGGCCTCAGAAGTTTTGGACATGAAAATACGTAAAAAATATGCCAACCTAGAAAAATGGTTTTGAGCTAGTGGAATAGGTTGGTGGCCATCGATATCCATATGGATCAGTCCCATCCCCTTAGGAATAAATGGTATCCATTACATTAAGTTCGCTCGTCAAATGGGGAAACTTCTGTCTAATTTGACTACTAGTGAGCCACATTCCTTGGTGAAAAAACTATCCACCTTTGACAAACCGATAGAGTTGAACACACTATTGGCAAGTGCCATTCACTTGTTTATCCATGATTCTATCAAATGTATCATGCTCCAAAAAGTTAGGGTGGATTTCTAATGGCCCCAACTGCTCTACCCATTCTGAGGTTTCTAATACCAGTGGAAAATATGGGTGAAGGAGATCCCCATTAAAAATTGGGTGCATGACAAGAAAGGGAGGAATTGTTAATTTGAAGGCATTCTAGCCGATTCCCTTGGTGATGGTGTATGACCCTGTTAGAACGGAATTTTCCACCTTGTGAGCATTATCATTCTTTGGCCTATACGATCCATTTCACTGACTCGGATCCACTTTATATCCTTCAGACACTATTTATCCCTATTTTTTTCCCTGTATGCTAGCTGCATCATTACAGTGGGCATACCCATGAGTTGCATCACTATAGCCCATGGGTAGCATGTAAAATGGTAAAAATAACTAGTTTATTACTTTTTACTTCCAAAAAGCGGTTATTGGGTGACCTTTGACCCTCCATCTGCCCAAGAAACGCCTCAATGTGTCCTTTCACTTACCTTTGAGAGGACTATATATTGAGCACATATGGCTTATGGATGGGAGGAGAAAGAAGAGAAAGAGAACTCTAGTGGATTTTTGCCCTATCTTGAGTCTACACTCATTGATACTTGTAGTTGTGAACCCCTTATGTTCACCTTCCAAACTCCTACCATAGTTTGAGT
The DNA here is from genome assembly GCA_027924585.1 of Larix kaempferi. Classification (NCBI taxonomy): domain Eukaryota; kingdom Viridiplantae; phylum Streptophyta; class Pinopsida; order Pinales; family Pinaceae; genus Larix; species Larix kaempferi. The sequence continues at coordinate 45,338,390 of BSBM01000372.1, read as the reverse complement.
TTTCCATTCATGGAGGATTGAAGTGGTGGAGGCGCAAGTGGATTGATCTAGATCTTGGTTCAGATTGGTTGTTGGCAAGAGGTCGTATCACATTGTACTTCTTCTTGTTTATTAATAGAAATACTCATATTCTCGTCCATTAATGTTGTGAATGTTGTTTACATTACATTGGGTTGCATTTACTTATAATATCATGGACCATTTCTATTGACGATGTTAGTTCCATTTATATATTATATGTACTTGTTGTATATTGGTTGTCAAGACTAATTTGCAGATTCAAGTGCACGGATTGAAAGCTCCAACGAGGATCTACATCAAACATTTGGATCGAGGTTGGTTATATTATTCATTATCTTAGAATTGTCATTTATATAGCATAGAACTGAGAATACAGTTAATTTCTGGTAGTCAGTTGTCTGTACTGGTCTACCCCAAGCCATAGTGAGTTTTCTCCAATACAAAAATGGCGACTCCGCTGGGGAAAACATCCATGTTTGGGGATTTTTGAGCATTAGTCCTTAATTAGAGTTGATGTTTGTCGAAGCTCTGTGTCACTGATTGGCCATTGAGATACACTATAGAAAACTTTCTTTTTCTAAGCCACTGGACTCTTTATTTGCCCATTTTCCTTTCCTTACCCGCTAGCTAGCTTTGCTCTACCCGCGTACACCCGCCTTTGTTTACTCTACTTCTCACGGGTACCCGCAGGTTTTCCTTTGACAGTAGCGTACAACTCGGGCTTTGGTTGATTTATGACTTTTGGTTATTGTTAGGTTGGCTTTGGATGATCTTGAGTCTTTGTTGGCCTGTTTCTTGACTGTTCCATGCATTGGTTGTGACCAGAACTATTCTCTTCTATTGGTTGAGCCTTGTTGGTTGTTTACCCATCTTTGGATTTAGCCTTGTTGGTTTTTTCCTTTTGGGCTCATTCCTTTGTCTGAGTCTTACTGTTTGGTATCTGCTTGGTTGTCTTACTGATCTCCTTGGAATATCAGTGACTAGATAGTAGCATTTTGCTTACAATTTTCATTTCCTTATATTGAAAAATACAAAAAAATATTTTACTTTCATGTATTGCATCTTGGATTGAGTGCTTGCTTCCTTCATTTAGGTTCTGCTTGTGCATAAAAAATATAAAAGATTTCATTTTTATTTCGAAACCGTTGGATTAATTTTGCATGCTAGTGACATTGTTTTTTTTGGATAGATAAGTCTAGGATTTGACGATTTTGCATACTATTGAGTCATACACATCACTATATCGCTTGAGTAACCACAGCCACTAAAATTAACGCTTAATCTTAAAATTGATTAGACCGATTTTATTTATATGGTATACCAACTAGCATAGGTTTAGAGTCTTGGAATAGATCATTGTGAGTTAACAATCCAAGACTACTAGATGAAAAATTAGGTGTCTGACCAAGGAGTGGAGGAATCCATGGTATATATCGGTGTTCTTAGGAAGCTCTACTCAAACTAGAGTTAAGCACGAGGTCATCGGAGGTTGGTTGAAGGGATATTTCTCTGATACCGGCTCAATGTGGGAGATATTTCTAGGATTTGTTCATATCTGGGGACTCTTGGGGGATTTGAACCTCATTGATTTTTGGGCTCAGCTACCATGCCCATACGACAGATCCCACATGCGACTGTCCCCCTGAGCATTGGTTATATTGCGATGACCATAGTTTCCTTACCTAGGTATCGCATAGGGTACTTGCAGTGGTTATGCTGTTTGTGTCCTGAGTCAGATAGGGATTGGACAACACAGTTGTTTGTTGTTGAGGGTTACGGCCCTTTGCACGCAGTAAAGCATGGGTGTCTCTATAACTGATTCTGTTACCTCCGGCTATAGTTTGGGAGTCTCAAGCCTCTCCTAGGAGAGACATACCGGCTCTAATGTCGGGAGCTCATTTAGCCACTCCATTTATTTTCTCTTGGCTATAGTTTCTCTAGGTGTGTGCTTTTGATTTAATATTTTTGTTCGATTATTGGCCATAGGAGATGTTGTGATTTGATATTCTCTTTAAAGATATCGTGGCGTAGAGTTCGACTCTCCGTCAATCCCATCGGTTAGCTGGTTTAGAATCGGATGAACTTTCACGCTGTGTTGCTCAAAGATGTCGGCGGGCTCCCTCTGAATCTTCAGATTCTTACGAGACATACATAGCTGATGTCATGACCACTGCACACTCTGACACAGGAGAAATCCCTACTAGTCCATCGAGTAGAGTTGAGCACACTTCAGACACCCCTACTCCTTGTGAGGTATGGGGAGGTGATCCACTTGAGACTCAACCTGGTTTGATTTGGTCGAATCCACTCTAGAACGATCCGTTCAATTCTTTGAATCTAGATAACTGTCTTTATGGGATGCCAACCTTACCCGATGATGAATATCCTACGATCAACGTTAACCCGTTCTCATATAGTATGCTTGGTTTCAACATAGTTGATCCTCCCACTACTTTTGGTAGTCATGCTGGCACTAGTCATGGTGTTAGCAACACTGCACCCATTGTGGGTAATACCCTCACTGGGGGCACCACGTTGTCCACTCACACACATAATATGGGGACTGGTCATAATCCTCCTCACAATGCTAATGTTGGAAGAAGACCGCCTCCTGGTGTTAAATTTTGAGCATTAATTCACAATACTCTTGGATCTTTACTGAGAGAATAACATATACAGTATATCAATGCATAACAATCACAATAAGCATGATAAGCATCACAAGAATCAAAAGCATGAGAGACAAGAGACACAGAGTTTCCGTGGGGAAAACCCTAAGGTGAAAAACCCCACACCTTCCTCAGAGCTAGAGAGAGTAATGGCTTAACCAAAGTACAACCAAAATACACTTGAGATAGTCTCCTAGAGCAGATGATCCTCCTCCTCACTAGTGCACCACTTTCTGAGTGAGAGAAGTGTGACTTTCTGAATGATCCAAATAGAGATCTCTTGATCTCTATTTATACTTAACCTGTTTTCCCAGTTACACTATGGGGCCGACTTGTCTATCTAGATACATCCACAATATAATATATATTTCAGGGCTGACCCCACACATGGTGGTATAATAACCCATCGGAAAGTACACACACTTGTGACACTTGTCAATCCACATGACGACACTTCCTTATAGAGGAATAACACATCTCTAATAAGGGTACAATAAATATATATGAAATACATAGATGAAATACATTCTGAAGTTACATATACATCAACACTCCCTCTTAACTAGGAAGGTATTTCTCGACACAGATCTGCTAGACAAGTCTTCTTCTCAGGATCATCGTGATCGATGCATCATCATCATCATCGTCACTGCTGCTGCTATCTCAACCAATCTATGACTCTACTCGTCATAGGAAGTTCTAGAGAATCAGTCCTTTTTCATACTGGATGTAGGCCCACCACCTGCAGGTCTTCTTCATCACTAGCCATACTGTGGAATCCTCAGGACTCATTACGTGTGTCATAAAACCTTGAAAGAGCATCCCAGGCTGTTACGAGCACACGGCTCTACCTATAGGATTTCCCAGGGCCATATTATATGTGACCTAACCACAAAACCTCGCAAGAGAATCCCAGGTTGTTACGAGCATACAACTCTACCTATAGGATCTCCCAGGGACAGATTATATGTGGTCACCACAAAACCTCGCAAGAGCATCCCAGGTTGTTACGAGCACACAGCTCTACCTATAGGATCTCCCAGGAATAGATTATATGTGGTCATGGAAAAACCTCGCAAGAGCATCCCAGGACCTATTATGACCACACAGCTCAACCTATCGGATCTCCTAGAGACATATTATATGCCATACGACAAAACCTCGAAAGAGCATCTGCCAGATATCCTAGGGCCAGATTATATGCCATAGGAAAAACCTCAAAAGGCTATCTGCAGATCTCCCAGGGCCAAATTATATGTCCTCCCAGAACAAAACCTTGAAAGAGCATTTTCCAAATATCCCAGGGCCAGATTACATGCCATAGGCAAAACCTCGAAAGACTATCTGCAAATCTCTTAGGGCCAAATTATATGCTCATCTGCACAACCTGATCCACGGCCATAGAGTATCAACCTGATAATCACCATACATCATCCTGATGTACACATGATCATCCTGATCATCATCACTGCAACATCCTGCTGCATGTCATCTGGAGAAACATCCTAAAGCTCATCATCCACGATCATCCTGATCATACAATGCATCTACTTGATGCATACCAAGTATCTACCTGATACATATCATCATACATGATCCACCTGATCATACAATGTATCCACCTGATACAAATACAAATACATGATACATATCACTATACATGATCCACCAGATCATACAATGTATCCACCTGATACATATACATATACATGGTCCAAGCATCCAACATGATGCATATACAAAATACATACAAATGATCCTACTGATCATATCCAGCATCCAACATGATGCGTACATACATATAAAGGATCCAACTAATCATATCCAGCATCCAACATGATGCATACATACATATAAATGATCCAACTGATCATATCCAACATCCAACATGATGCATACATACATACAAAAATGATCCAACTAATCATACAAAGCAAAAACCAGAACATCATCCTGATGCTCATCATCTAGTGCTTACATCCACAGCCATGTGAAGGATCCTCCTTCCAACATGCTTGGAATGGCTTCAGCAAATGTGTCCATCACTTCTTCCTCGAAGTGTCATTAATCCAAAGAATACCAAGCCTCTCTCTGAAGTACTCGAACTTCACCCTGGCTAGTGGCTTCGTCAGCACATCTGCAATCTGCTCGTCTGTCGCAACATACAGGAGCTTCATAGCTCCTCTCTGCACCATATCCATGATATAGTGATATTTGATCTCTATGTGTTTCAACTTGTCATGAAACACTAGGTTTTCGGATAGCTTCACACAACTCTGGTTATCACAGAAGATACCAGTAGCATCCAACAGGAGATCAAATAACTTAGACAGTAGCTTCCGTAGCCATACTGCCTCACAACTAGCTCAACATGATGCAACATACTCTGCCTCAGCTGTACTCAGTGCTACGTAGGACTACTTCCTGCTAAACCAAGAGATCACACCTGATCCCATACTGAAGCAACACCCAGATGTGCTCTTCCTATTTGCAGCACTGCCAGCCGAATCTGAATCAACATAACCTTGTAGGTTAAACTTTTGATTCGCTTCATACTTGAGCCCATAATCCACTGTACCCTTCAGGTACCTCAGAACATGCCTTACAGCAACCAGATGAACACTCCTCGGATCTATCAGGAACTGACTCAATGTGTTCACCGAAAAGAAAATATCTGGTCTCGTGTTCGTCAAGTACATCAAGGACCCAATCATCTGACGATACATAGAGACATCAACCGGCTCAGATGAAGCATCACATAGAAGTTTCATATTCGATGCCATATGTGTGGCCATGGCCTTGCAATCCATCATCCCGAATCTCTTCAGGATATCTACTGTGTACTTCCCTTGACCAAGGAAGATGCCACCTGCACTCTACCACACCTCCATACCTAGGAAATAATGCATCATTCCCAAATCTTTCATATCGAACTTGGCAGCAAGCTTCCTCTTAGTATCTACAATCAATCTATCATCTCCTGTTACAAATAAGTCATCCACATACAGGAGTAGAATCACAGGATTCCCTTCCTCAAACTTGTAGTAAAGGTTGGAATCCGATTTACTCTTGGTAAATCCCAAACTAGATAGGAAACTGTCCATCCTACCATACAAGGTTCTGGGAGCTTGTTTCAAGCCATACAAGGCTTTCTTGAATCTGCACACATATGACTCCCTGTCATGTATTTAAAAACCGAGTGGCTGCTCCACATATACTTCCTCTTCAACTACACCGTTCAAGAAAGCAGTCTTGACATCCATCTGGTGTATTTTCCATTTCATTGCGGCAGCCAGGGCAAGTACTGTTATGACCTGGCTACAGGTGCAAAAGTTTCTTCATAATCTATTCCCTCTTTCTGATAGAAGCCACAAGCTACAAATCTTGCCTTGTATTTCTCTACACTTCCATCTGCAGCATGCTTGACTTTGTAGATCCATTTGGAAGTCACAACAGACTTCTCTTTAGGTCTTGGGACAACATCCCAAACATCATTCTTCATTATTGATTGGTATTCCTCAACCATGGCATCCTTCCATTCTTTCTTTTCCGTTGCTTCTTCATAACTGGAAGGCTCTTTGTTCATAATGTCACAGAGTAAAGCAACATAGCTGGTATGTGATCTGGTTCTCTTCTTTGCTCTGTGTTCTTCTTCTGGAATGCCAAATCTTTCTGCATCTTGAATGACCTCTCTAGCCCATGCAGGTTTCCTCTTGTGAGAGTTATCCTCACGGGGTGGATCTACAGGTTCTTGCGGATCTTTAAACTCACGAACAACTTCTAGAACTGCTTCAGTCATGTTAGTGTCTTGAAATCTAGTTTCCTTAGGTTCTTCATAAACTTTAATAGGTGCCTTACTTGATTTGATGAATGCTGAGTTTTCATCAAATGTTACATCCCTACTGACATCAATCTTCTTGAACCCTGGAAAGTATATTCTATAAGCCTTCGAGCTTTCACTGTAACCCACAAAGATACCCTTCTTTCCTGAAGGATCTAGTTTAGTCCTCTTTTCCTTTGGGACATGAGTGTAAACTGGACAACCAAATATTCTGAGATGGCTGACTTTAGGTTTCTTACCAGAAAAGACCACTTCTGGTGTCTTGTTGTCCAATATCTTGTGGGGTGTTCTGTTTTGCACATATACAGCTGCTCTAGCTGCTTCTGCCCATAGATGCATAGGTAGATCTTGGTCATGTAGCATTGCCCTTGCTGCTTCCATGATAGTTCTATTCTTCCTTTCTGCAACTCCATTTTGTTGAGGATTATAAGGAGCAGTCAACTCCCTCTTAATCCCTGAATCACTACAAAGCTTCTTGAAGTCACCTGAGGTGAATTCTCCACCATTGTCGGATCTGAATGTTTTGATCTTCTTGTCAGTTTGATTCTCCATCAAGGTTTTGAATTCCTTGAACTTATCAAACACCTCATCTTTCTTCTTCAAGAAGTATACCCAAGTCTTCCTGGAGATGTCATCAATAAATGAGACATAGTAAACATACCCACTTAGAGAACTAGATGACATAGGACCACATACATCTGAGTGGATGATTTCCAGGATATCTTTTTCCTTGCTTTCACTACTTGGGAAAGCCTTCTTAATATTCTTACATTTTGCACATCCTTTGAAAACACCTTCATGTTTGGTATTGATTTCAGGAAGACCCTCTACAGCCTTGCTTGCAATTGGAAGTTCCTATAGTGCATATGAGCATGTCTTCTATGCCAAAGTTCACTTGGCTCCATGGATTCATGCACCATGGCATGTTCAGGTTGTCCTTTTAATTTATACAAACCTCCCTCTTGCTCTCCAATCACAACTGCATCATCTATGGTCTTTCCCTTTGGCCACATTAGGACTTGGCCATCCAGAAATGCAACCCTCATACCTTTTGTATCCAATGCAGAGATGGAGAGTAAGTTCTTCTTGAGCCCAGGTACATAAAGGACTTCTTTCATCTTCAAAGATTTTCCAGAATCTAGGTTGTAGGAGACTTCACCACTTTCTTTGATGGGATATTGATAATCATCCCCAAGTTTCACTTTATGGGGTGATTCATGTTCAGACATATTTACAAAGGATTCTTTAAACCCAGTCATGTGTTTAGAAGCCCCACTATCAATTAACCAATCATTACAACCATGAGAGATAGTACCTATGAGAGCAGAGATTAGAACATACTCTTCTTCACTTGATGAGTCATCATCACTTTCTACCCTAGCCTTCTTCTTTGGAGGTTCATCATCCTCGGCAACATGAGCATGGAACTTTCTTTTGATGCCCTTCTTCTTCTTACTGGAGTTGTTGTTATTATCCCTTTTGTTCTTGGGACAATCTGAAGCAAAGTGACCCTTCTCATTGCATGTGAATCATCTTAGATCCTTCTTATTCTTTTGATAGGATCTCTTGTAGCGAGAGTGCTCCTTCTTGGGCTTGCTTCTTTTGGTGTGACCTGCAAGAGCTTGATCTTCACCTCCCATCTTTTCCTCACGAGCTACAAGTCTAGCTTCTTCTTGAGAGCATTCTTCCCGCAATCTGTTGAAGGATACCAACTTCTTTCTTGCATAGATTCCTTGAATGAAGGAGTCCCATGACATAGGTAGGCCATTTAGAGTGGTCATGACAACTTCACCATTCTCCACCATTTCATCTGCTGCTTCTAGTTGTTCCTTAATCTGGGAGACCCTAGAAAAATAAGATTGAATGGTTTCTCCATTCTGAAACTTTACTCCTTTCAATTGGTTCCGCAGGGTCATCTTCCAATTTATGTTCTTCCCTTCAAATAGCTTGGTCAAAGAGTCAAACATCTCCTTGGGTGTCTTTAGAGAAGACACATGGGGTATGAGATGGTCTTTAATAGAATCAACAATGATTCTCTTTGCCTTGACCAAGTTCTTCTTATGCAATACCTTGGCCTCTTCATCCTTTGGGATAGGGATGTCTTCTTTCATATATGAGTCCAACTCATTCTCTTCTAGGATTAACCCAATCCTATACTTCCAAGCTCGGAAGTTATTAGCCCCTTCAAGCTTATCCTCAAGCTTGGTGTGGTGAGACATATTAAAGAGTACTTCAAATGGAAATAGAAAAGATTTAGGTCTTACCACTTGAAATGCTGAAAACTGGATCTGGTCCCAGATTAGGGGTTTCTTGGAAAAACCCTAAAAATTCAAAATGTGAATTTCAACTTTCTGAAAGGATAGAAAGATGCACCTTGATGAGATGATCATCCTGGTGCATTCAAAATTTGAGATCAGCAAAGTTTTACCCTTTAGATTTGCATTTTTGTCCTCCCGGGTTCACTGGGGAGAGCCTTGAATTAGGTTTTGAGTTTCCCGGAGATCTACCCAGCCAAAAATATCGATCCAAATCTCTAAACTTTGAGTTTTGCAAGGAGCGTCCAGCTATGTATTCAAATTTCAGAAATTCCTATTTTTGTGGAAACCCTAATTTTTAGGGCCAAATCTGAAAATGCTCAGAATTGAATCATTATTGGACAGATAGATTCTCCTTAATGAGTAGAGTCAATCTACTATACTGCTTTTCCAAAATATGTGGAGAGAAACCCAATAAACAAGAAACTAAAGTTTCCCTCACTGTAAAATGTCTTCTTCTCAGGTTAGCTCTGATACCATGTTAAATTTTGAGCATTAATTCACAATACTCTTGGATCTTTACTAAGAGAAAAACATATACAGTATATCAATGCATAACAATCAGAATAAGAATGACAAGCATCACAAGAATCAAAAGCATGAGAGACAAGAGACATAGAGTTTCCGTGGGGAAAACCCTAAGGTGAAAAACCCCACAACTTCCTCAGAGATAGAGAAAGAAATGGCTCAACCAAAGTACAACCAAAATACACTTGGGATAGTCTCCTAGAGCAGATGATCCTCTTCCTCACTAGTGCGCCACTTTCTGAGTGAGAGAAGTGTGACTTTCCGAATGATCCAAATAGAGATCTCCTAATCTCTATTTATACTTATCCTGTTTGCCCAGTTACACTATGGGGCCGACTTGTCTATCTAGATACATCCACAATATAATATATATTTTAGGGCCGACCCCACACATGGTGGTCTAATAACCCATCGACAAGTACACACACTTGCGACACTTGTCAATCCACATGACGACACTTCCTTATAGAGGAATAACACATCTCTAATAAGGGTACAATAAATATATATGAAATACATAAATGAAATACATTCCGAAGTTACATTTTCATCAACACCTGGGACTTCCCAACCTAATAGGAGCACTGTTCGAAACACGACTCACCATCCACCACCTAACACACATATCGTTACTTGTCAACCCAGGACCACTTTCGTGAATGTTGATGCTCCTCCTAACCACGGGGGTGGACATATACCGCACACTTTTGTGTCCACCACCGCTACTAGTAATGCTAATGTAGGAGGTGGGAATATATCTTATCTTCATGGACATAACGCCACCATTCCTGCTACTAATAACACTAACGTTGGGGTTGGGAACACTTCTCATGCTTATGGTCACCACATGACTGCTCACGCTAATCCTAATGCTGGGGGTGGGAACAAACCTTACCATTATGGTCATTACAACTCGGTTCCCACTACGAATAGTACGTATATGCCCCATACTTATGGTGGAAACCCTTACTACAACACAGTCGGTGCTGGCCACCAGTTTAACCCACCTCAATACGATGCCCAAAATACTTATATACCTCCTTACTCTCATATGGGTCAGGTTAGGGGAGGTTACCAACCTTATGGCCATGGTCAAGCTTATGGTCCGCCAGGTCCTCATTGTTAGCAGTTTAATGCTCATGGTCAAGCTTTTGGTCCACATTACAATTCGGTTCCGTTGAACCAACCTTTTATGGGATCTTATAATCAAGCTTTCCAGCCGCAGCTCCCATTCCTTGCACGCTTGAATCTTTCGGATCTTTCGAAGCTCATGAATGATCCGATTTGTCACGACCCCAATTGGCCCCCGGTCCCTACCAAGCTCCCTTTGGACATTCCAAATTTTGAAGGGAAAGGTGGTGAGGAACCGGGTAATCATGTCACAACGTTTCACCTTTGGTGCTCCTTAGACTCATTGAATCACGATTCCATTAGATTATGACTATTTCAATGCACCCTCATGAGGGCAGCTGCGAAGTGGTATGTTGAGTTTCCTGGGAACACTTATAGGGTATTCAATGAGATAGCTTTGGTTTTCTTGGACCATTTCCAGTTTTCGTTTCGCTATGATACTGATACTGAACTTTTGTCTACCTTTCGTCAAAATAAAGCCACACATATTTTTGACCACGTTCAAGATTGGCGTCAGCGAAAGAGATTAGTGAAAGTCAACATTCCTCCAGAATTTATGTTGGAATGGTTCCTCAAGTCCTTACTCCCATATATTGGCAAGGTTGTTTTGATGTCCGGCATTGTTACTGAGGAACAAGTCATCTTGAAAGTCCAGTAGTTAGACCTTCTATACTCTTAGTCTGGCATTTCATATGACATTATTCCTGACGCACCAAGAACACGCCATGAGCCCAAGTTAGTTCCTAGACCGCATGCCGATGGCATCGTGGGATCCGTAAGCACTCGCCCTGTAGATTTGGTGGCTAATCAAATGCAAAATTTTTCGCTAAACCAATCTACTCCCGGACAGGTTCACACCTTGTCCACTTTCACCCCATCGTTTGATGTACACAATGTGCAATCAATGAAACCGTCAGGTAACCAGCAACCTGGTGGTAAGAAAAAAGGGAGAAACAATCGTAGGGGTGGAAACAATGGGAATAACAATAATATCAATTGCAATACTCCTCGTAAAGAGAATTCCAACCCTCCTCAGGAAGGAAAAAATGCTGGTGAGGACCGTAAACCTAGGCGTAAGGTGAAGTTTCCTTGCAAGCTCTGTGGGGAAGACCATCTTATTCACTTATGTCCTTGAATCAAAGATGCAATGTAGCATTTGGCACAGCGCCCAGCTATGTTAAAGGATCCCGTTCCTCATCATCAAAACATGGCTTCGCATGCTCCCACGAGTGGTTATAGACCTACTAAGACGGCAATGTCTTTTTCCAATACTAGTGGTTATGGATGTGTGAATATGGTTCAATTGGAGGTTAGTGTTGCCACTCGTCAACATGATTATGGTGCACCACAACCTAATATGGGGAGTGAGCCTCCCCCTCCTCCTGACAATTCCTTTCATATCGAGAAGCCCTCTAATATGTTGCAGATACCGAAAGGTGTTCTTAATTTCTCTACGCATAATCCTAATGCTCGAGCCACCCATAACTACTCAATTGTGGAATATTTGGGCCAAACCCCATGTTCCATGTCGGCTCTTGAAGTCTTGTAGGCCTACCCTTCTCAAAATCATGCCCTTTTGAGTGCGTTAGGAGTTCAGGATGGGGAAAGTCCCAGTGTCATCAAGTTCGATACTACTGATGTCCAACCTCACTTACCTTACCATGTGGCTTTTCAAATCCAGGTGGCATGCATTCAGAATTTTGTCAAATGTACTATGGTTGACGAAGGTGCTTCCACATCAGTAATTTCATTAACTTGTTGGAAAGCTCTTGGCTCTCCTCCTCTACTCGTGTCTAGAACCACGCTCACTGCATTTGACGGTCCATCTTTTAAACCACATGGAATTATCCCTTCCCTTGTTGTCTGCCTGGTAGGTAAGTCTGTGCCTATTGAAGTCGAGGTGGTTGATGCACCAATCGACTACAACCTTTTACTGGGTCGGAATTGGATGTACACTATGAAGGCTGTCGCATCCACTGTATTCAGAGTTATCTGCTTTCCTCATGAAGGCAATATTGTGACCATCGATTAGCTAGATTTTGTTAACACTCCTTCCACAGCATCCATGGGATCCATAGTCTCACAAGTTACCGATACTTAGTCGGCAACTAGGAACATAGGTGTTGGTATGTACCCTTCATTGATGGTAACTTATAGTTTTCCTACACCTGTGAACTTCATCGGAACCATTTCCGACAATGTGTCTCCTCCTTTGCATACTATGCCATTCTGGACATCCTATTATAATGATCCATGGACTTTACCATCCACAAGTTCTACATCTAGAGATATTACGCACATCGGGATGTCTATGCCACTATCTGTAGTTGAGCTTGCTTACCGGCATATTCAACAAGCCACTACAGAACCAGATCTCTCTTCTTCCCAGACAGTTGAAGAAGATCCTATTACCCTGCCAGTTTGGGAAACCAACTCATCTTGTTCACACGACTACCTTGATGATACATTTCCTTCTGATGAAGCTATTATGGAGCCCATGTGTGGCAGTGAGAAGCCTTGGGAGGATATGCACCATCTCTCTTATTTTATTCCCAACCTCGAGCTCGCCGAACAGGAAGAGTTTAGGATGACTCTAGCAGAGATGGTTGGTCACCCTATGGCTCTTTTAGGGTCACATGATGTTTTTGTGGAGGGGAATATGGCCAATATTTCCCCAACTATGTCGATCAACATCTCTCGTACTCCCAAAAAAGTGGAGAATGGCTACATCGGTGCCAATTGCACTCCTGATGAGATTGCTATTTACACTAATTTGTTTACAGAACTCCGGGAAGCTTTCACCTTTTCATATGAAGAGATGCCAGGAATAAATCCCCACATTGTGGAACATGAGATTAGAATGTACCCCGATGCTAAACTGGTTCGATAACGCCTACATGCTCTGAACCCTAGGAAGGCAGCCGCTATCAAGGCAGAGGTGGAGAAACTGCTCAAAGCTAGTTTCATCTACCCCGTTCCCCTTATCGAATGGGTTTCAAATCGCGTTCCTGTGGATACGATGCAAGGAACGATCTGCGTATGCACTGATTTTAGAGATTTGAACCGTGCATGTCCGAAAGACAACTTCCCCATGCCATTCATCGATCAGATCTTGGATGCTTGTGCAGGAAGTGAGATTTTTTTGTTTATGGACGGCTTTTCAGTCTATAATAAGATTCAAATCAAACCCGAGGACCAACATAAGACAGCTTTCATTTGTCCTTGGGGGACATTTGCATATTGGAAAATTCCCTTCGGCCTTAAAAACACCGGAGCTATGTTTCAGCGTGCCATGACCTACGCCTTTCATGATCTTAAAAAGATTATGGAGGTTTTCTTGGATTATATTGCCGGCCATTCTCGCAAGAGAGTGGACCACCCCAAGCACCTCCGCCTGATTCTGGAACGATGTATACACTACAAGATTCGATTGAATCCTAATAAATGCATCTTTGTTGTAAGGATTGGTCTCCTTATGGGCTTTATAGTTTCAAAAGAGGGTATTAGAGTTGATCCTCTCAAAGTTGAGGCAATACTTCGGTTTCGTCCTCCGTGCAATTTGTTACAACTTCAGAGCCTCCAAGGGAGAGCTACTTTTATGCGTCAGTTTGTAGTCAATTATGCTAATCTTACCAAAGGTTTCGCGTGGTTATTGAAGAAAGACACACCTTTTATCTGGGATGAGCGAGCCCAGCAGTCTTTCGACGCCCTTAAGAAAGCTTTGGTATCAGCCCCTGTGTTTAGTCCACCAGACTTTGCACAAGATTTTATCCTTTATGTGGCTGCGTCTCAAGAGACTATTGGCATGGTCTTAGTTCAGGTTGATGATGCGCTCGTTGAGCATGTTATCTATTACCTTAGTCGAAATCTAGTAGACGCTGAACTGAGATATACTCACGTGGAAAAGCTGTCACTTGTGACTGTCCATGCATCCAACAGTTACAACATTACATTTTGCTTAGAACTACCATAGTTGTAGCACATACCAATCCATGTCAGTTCATGCTATCACGACGCCTTATAGGGGAGAAGTATAATAAATGGATTGTGATCCTTCACGAGTTCGATCTCAATTTTTCTTCGACGAAATCAGTGAAATCATTGGTGTTCGCTAAGCTTATGATGGACCTTCTGTGACTTGATAAGGATGTCACTCATGAAGATTCCTTTGTGGATGAGCACTTATTTCTTATCTCATCCGAAGACCCTTGGTATGGAGATGTCATTGTATATCTCCAAAATTTGAAGTTTCCTCCACATTATTCACGAGACAAGTGACAGCGTGTGAAAAATCATGCTAAAGATTATAATATCGTCAGTGACACTTTGTATCACCGAGGAAAGGATTCCATTCTCCATCGTTGCTTAACTCACGAAGAAGTGGAGCGGGTGCTTAATGATTGACACACAAGCGCGTGTGGCAGTCACTTATCCGGGATTGCTACAGCCCAACGTATTATGCGAGCTGATTACTTTTGGCCTTCAATATTTAAAGATTGTATTAACGTGGTGAGGAGATGCCACCCTTGCTAGGTGTTCTCTTGGATTATACACTCGCATCCAGCGCCCCTTCATCTGGTCGTCACCGTCGGTCCCTTCGTCAAGTGGGGGGTGGATTTCATGGATTGCAAACTAGATTTGGTTGGGGGGCATCACCATATCATAGTGACCGTGGACTACTTTTCCAAATGGGTTGAGGTCATGCCTACCGTAAAATACAATGGTGCTACAGCAGCCCATTTTGTGTTCAATCAAATTATCACTCGGTTCGATATTGTGAAAGAGATTGTCACTGACCATGGTAGTCACTTTCAGAACAAGATGATGGAGGATTTATCTCTCAAGCTTGGGTTTCATCAAGAACACTCATCTTCTTATTACCCCTAAGAGAAGGGTCAATTTGAAGTAGTTAATAAGTCTTTGAAGACCATTCTCCAACGTACCATCCAACAAAGCAAGAACAATTGGCACATCATGTTATATCCTGCTTTGTGGGCGTATCGAACTGCAGTCAAGACTGCCATCTGGTTCTCACCATTTCAGTTAGTACACGTTGTGGAGTTGATTTTACCGATCGAATGCGAGATCCCTTTGCTTAAATTAGCCACAGAGCTCCTCCCTGATACAACAAGTGTTGAGCAATGTTTAATCCACCTTGAGCAACTTGACATGCAACGTCGAGATGCCGCCATGGCTATAGATGCCAACAAACATCGTGTCAAGGTTCAGTATGATAGGTCTGTCTGTCCCTGGAAGTATGCTGAAGGTGACTTGGTCCTCTTATATGACCAAGCTAAAGAATCCCTGGGGCAGGCAAGTTCAATCCCATGTGTCACGGCCCTTGCATCGTGAGGCATGTCCTGGAAAAAGGAGACTATGAGTTGGAAGACTATGAGGGGACTGTCTTGAAGGAGCATAGAAATGGGCTCTACCTCAAGCGGTATTACACTTGAACCTCTGGTTCAGGATAATACTTTTGTATACTACTATATAGTTACTTCTGTACATTGTTTAGCTTTCTTTTGTTTTTTCGGGTCTGCTGATTCGCTTCCGTTTGATTGACAGATGTCAGCAAAATCTCCTCTGTTCTTAGGGTTCGCGGATGGTGCTTGTTGATGTATATGTAACTTCAGAATGTATTTCATCTATGTATTTCATATATATTTATTGTACCCTTATAAGAGATGTGTTATTCCTCTATAAGGAAGTGTCATCATGTGGATTGACAAGTGTCGCAAGTGTGTGTACTTGCCGATGGGTTATTAGACCACCATGTGTGGGGTCGGACCTAAAATATATATTATATTGTGGATGTATCTAGATAGACAAGTCAGCTCCATAAGGTCACTGAGAAAACAGGTTAAGTATAAATAGAGATCGGGAGATCTCTATTTGGATCATTTGAAAAGACACACTTCTCTCACTTAGAAAGTGAGGCACTAGTGAGGAAGAGGATCATCTGCTCTAGGAGACTATCTCAAGTGTATTTTGGTTGTAGTTTGGTTGAGCCATTGCTATCTCTATCTCTGAGGAAGTTGTGGGGTTTTTCACCTTAGAGTTTTCCCCACGGAAACTGTGTCTCTTGTCTCTCATGCTTTTGATTCTTGTGATGCTTGTCATGCTTATTATGATTGTTATGCATTGATATGATGTATATGTTATTCTCTCAGTAAAGATCCAAGAGTATTGTGAATTAATGCTCAAATTTTAACATGGTATCAGAGCTAACCTGAGAAGAAGACATTTTGCAATGACGAAAACTTGAGTTTCTTGTTTATTGGGTTTCTCTCCACAGTTTTTGGAAAAGCAGTATAGTTGATTGACTCTACTCATCAAGGAGAATCTATCCGTCCAATCAGAATTCAATTCTGAGCATTTTCAGATTTGGCCCTAAAAATTAGGGTTTCCACAAAAATAGGAATTTCTGAAATCTAAAGCCATAGCTGGAAGCGCCTTGCAAAAATCAAAGTTTATAGCTTTGGATCAAGATTTTCGGCTAGGTAGATCTCCGGGAAACTCAACTCCTAATTTAGGGCTCTCCCAACTAAACCCGGGAGGACAAAAAGGAAAATCTGAAGGGTAAAGCTTTGCTGATCTCAAACTCTGAATACACCAGGATGATCAGCTCATCAAGGTGCATCTTTCTATCCTTTTAGAAAGTTGAAATTCACATTTTGAATTTTTAGGGTTTTTCCGACAAACCCTAATCTGGGACCAGATCCAGTTTTCAACATTTCAAGTGGTAAGACCTAAATATTTTCTATTTCATTTGAAGTACTCTTTAAGATGTCTCAGCACACCAAGCTTGAGGATAAGCTTGAAGGGGCTGATAACTTTTGAGCTTGGAAGTATAGGATTGGGTTAATCCTGGAAGAGAATGAGTTGGACTCATATATAAAAGAAGACATCCCTATCCCAGAGGATGAAGAGGCTAAGGTATTGCATAAGAAGAACTTGGTCAAGGCAAAGAGAATCATTGCTGATTCTATCAAAGACCATCTCATAGCTCACGTGTCTTCTCTAAAGAAACCCAAGGCTATGTTTGACTCTTTGACCAAGCTATTTGAAGGAAAGAACATAAATCGGAAGATGACCCCGCGGAATCAATTGAAAGGGGTCAAGATGTCGAATGGAGAAACCATTCAATCCTATTTCTCCAAGGTCTCTCAGATTAAGGAACAACTTGAAGCTGTAGATGAAATGGTGGAGAATGGTGAAATTGTTATCACTAGTTTGGATGGCCTACCTAGGTCATGGGACTCTTTTATCCAGGGGATCTGTGCCAGAAAGAAGTTAATCTCCTTCAGCAGATTATGGGAGGAATGTTCTCAAGAAGAAGCAAGGCTTGTGGCATGAGAAGAGAAGATGGGAAATGAAGATCAAGCTCTCACAGCTCACACTAAGAAGGGCAAGTTCAAGAGGGATCCATCCCATCACAAGAAGAAATATTTTCATCATTTTCACAAAGACAAGAAAGATCTAAGGTGTTTCACTTGTAATGAGAAGGGTCACTTTGCTTAAGAATGTCCCAAGAACAAAAGGGACAAACACAACAACAACAACTCCAGCAAGAAGAATAAGGGTAACAAAAGAAGATACCATTCTCATGTTGTCGAAGATGATGAATGTCCAAAGAAGAAGGCTAGGGAAGAAAGTGATGATAGTAATGATGACTCATCAAGTGAAGAAGAGTATGTTCTAATCTCTGCTCTAACAGGTACTATCTCCCATGGTTGTAATGATTGGTTAATTGATAGTGGGGCTTCCAAATACACGACTGGGTTTAAAGAATGCTTTGTAAATCTGTCTGAACATGAATCACCCCATAAAGTGAAACTTGGGGATGATTATCAAAGAAAGTGGTGAAGCCTCCTACAACCTAGATTCTGGAAAATCTTTGAAGATGAAAGAATTCCTTTATGTACCTGGGCTCAAGAAGAACTTACTCTCCATCTCTGCATTGGATACAAAAGGTATGAGGGTTTCATTTGTGGATGGCCAAGTCCTAATGTGGCCAAAGGGAAAGACCATAGATGATGCAGTTGTGATTGGAGAGCAAGAGGGAGGTTTGTATAAATTAAAAGGACAACCTGAACATGCCATGGTGCATGAATCCGTGGAGCCAAGTGAACTTTAGCATAGAAGACATGCTCATATGCACTATAGGGAACTTCCAATTGCAAGCAAGGCTATAGAGGGTCTTCCTAAAATCAATACCAAACATGAAGGTGTTTGAAAAGGATGTGCAAAAGGTAAGAATATTAAGAAGGATTTCCCAAGCAGTGGCAAGGAAAAAGATATCTTGGAAATCATCCACTCATATGTATGTGGTCCTATTTCATCAAGTTCTCTGAGTGGGTATGTTTACTATGTCTCATTTATTGATGACTTCTCCAGGAAGACTTGGGTATAATTCTTGAAAAACAAAGATGAGGTGTTTGATAAGTTCAAGGAATTCGAAACCTTGATGGAGAATCAAACTGACAAAAATATCAAAACATTTAGATCCGAAAATGGTGGAGAATTCACCTCAGCTGGCTTCAAGAAGCTTTGCAGTGATTCGGGGATTAAGAGGGAGTTGACTGCTCCTTATAATCCTCAATAGAATGGAGTTGCAGAAAGGAAGAACAGAACAATAATGGAAGCAGCAAGGGCAATGCTGCATGACTAGGATCTACCTATGCAGCTATGGGAAGAAGTAGCTAGAACAGCTGTATATGTGTAGAACAGAACACCCCACAAGATATTGGACAACAAGACACTAGAAGAGGTCTTTTTTGGTAAGAAACCTGAAGTCAGCCATCTCAAAATATTTGGTTGTCTAGTATACACTCATGTCCCAAAGGAAAAGAGGACCAAACTAGATCCTTCAGGAAAGAAGGGTATCTTTGTGGGTTACAGTGAAAGCTCGAAGGCTTATAGAATATACTTTCCAGTGTTCAAGAAGATTGATGTTAGCAGGGATGTAACATTTGATGAAAACTCATCATTCATCAAATCAAGGAAGGCACCTATCGAAGTTTATGAAGAACCTAAGGAAACTAGATTTCAAGACACTACCATGACTGAAGCAATTCCAGAAGTTGTTCGTGAGTTTGAAGATCTGCAAGAACCTATAGATCCACCCCGTGAGGATAACTCTCACAAGAGGAAACCTCCATGGGATAGAGAGCTCATTCAAGATGCAGAAAGATTTGGCATACCAGAAGAAGAACACAGAGCAAAGAAGAGAACTAGATCACATACCAGCTATGTTGCTTTATTCTGTGACATTATGAACAAAGAACCTTCCAGTTATGAAGAAGCAGCGGAAAAGAAAGAATGGAAGGATGCCATGGTTGAGGAATACCAATCAACAATGAAGAATGATGTTTGGGATGTTGTCCCAAGACCTAAAGAGAAGTCTGTTGTGACTTCCAAATGGATCTACAAAATCAAGCATGTTGCAGATGGCAGTGTAGAGAAATACAAAGCAAGATTCGTAGCTTGTGGCTTATCTCAGAAAGAGGGAATAGATTATGAAGAAACTTTTGCACCTGTAGCTAGGTATACTTCCATCAGAACAATACTTTCCCTGGCTGCAACAATGAAATGGAAAATAGACCAAATGGATGTCAAGACTGCTTTCTTGAATGGTGTAGTTGAAGAGGAAGTATAGGTGGAGCAGCCACTTGGTTTTGAAATACACGACAGGAAGTCATATGTGTGCAGATTGAAGAAAGCCTTGTATGGCTTGAAGCAAGCTCCCAGAACTTGGTATAATAGGATGGACAATTCCCTATCTAGCTTGGGCTTTACCAAGAGTAAAACGGATTCCAACCTCTACTACAAGGTTGAGGAAGGGAAGCCTGTGATTCTACCCCTATATGTGGATGACTTATTTGTAACAGGAGATGACAGATTGATTGCAAATACTAAGTGGAAGCTTGCTGCTGAGTTTGATATGAAAGATTTGGGAATGATGCATTACTTCCTAGGTATGGAGGTGTGGCAGAATTCAGGTGGGATCTTCCTTGGTTAAGGGAAGTACACAGTAGATATTCTGAAGAGATTTGGGATGATAGATTGCAAGGCCATGGCCACACCCATGGCATCGAATCTAAAGCTTCTATGTGATGCTTCATCTAAGCCGGTTGATGTCTCTATGTATCGTCAGATGATTGGGTCCTTGATGTACCTGACGAACATGAGACTAGATATTTGCTTTGCAGTGAACACATTGAGCCAGTTCCTAACGGATCCGAGGAGTGTTCATCTGGTTGTTGTAAAGCATGTTCTGAGGTAACTGAAGGGTACAGTGGATTATGGGCTCAAGTATGAAGCGAATCAAAAGTTTAACCTGCAGGGTTATGTTGATTCAGATTGGGCTGGCAGTGCTGCAGATAGGAAGAGCACATCTGGGTGCTTCTTCAGTATGGGATCAGGCGTGATCTATTGGTTTAGCAGGAAGCAGTCCTGCATAGCACTGAGTTAGCTGAGGCAGAGTATGTTGCATCCTGTTTATCTAGTTGTGAGGAAATATGGCTATGGAAGCTACTGCCTGAGTTATTTGATCTCCCATTGGATGCTACTGGTATATTCTGCGATAACCAGAGTTGTGTGAAGTTTTCTGAGAACCTAGTGTTTCATGACAGATCGAAACACATAGAGATCAAATATCACTATATCAGGGATATGGTGTAGAGAGGAGCTGTGAAGCTCTTGTATGTTGCGACGAACGAGCAGATTGCAGATGTGCTGACGAAGCCACTAGCCAGGGTGAAGTTCGAGTACTTCAGGGAGAGGCTTGGTGTTCTTCAGATCAACGACACTTCGAGAAAGAAGTGATTGACACATTTGCTGAAGCCATCCCAAACATGTTGGAAGGAGGATCCTTCACATGGCTGTGGATGTAAGCGCTGGATGATGAGTATCAGGATGATGCTCCAGTTACTGCTCTGTATATGCATCATGTTGGATGCTGGATATGATCAGTTGGATTGTTTATATTTGTATGTATGTACGTATTGTGTTGATGCTACATATGATCAGTTGGATCATTTATATGTATGTATGCATCATGTTGGATGTTGGAGATGATCGGTTGGATCATTTGTATGTATTTGTATATGAATCATGTTTGATGCTTGGACCAATGTATCTGTATCAGGTGGATACATTATATGATCAGGTAGATCATGTATTTGTATTTGTATCAGGTGGATCATGTATGATGATATGTATCAGGTAGATACTTGGTGTGCATTAGGTGGATGCATTGTAAGATTAGGTTGATCATGATGATGAGCTTCAGGATGTTGCTCCTGATGATATGTACCGGGATGGTACAAGTGATGATGATCAGTATGATCATGGTCATCAGGAGGATGCCTCGTGTGATGATGATCCGTTGGATCATGAGTATCAGGTTGATACTTGGAGGTCAGAGATGATATGTGGCAGGTTGTGCAAATAACATGTAATCATTCCTGGGAGATCTTGCCGGTCGTGCTGCGGCACATAAATGTTCTTGGGGTACTCTTTCCGGTATTGCTATGTAGTATGTAATCAGTCCTTAGATATCCAATAGGTTGAGCTGTGTGCTCGTAATCAGTCCTAGGATGAGGTATTACTACGGAGACATGCAATCAGTCCTAGAAATCCGAGAGGTTGAGCTGTGTATCCGATAGGTTGAGCTGTGTGCTCGTAATTAGTCCTGGGATGCTCTTTAGAGATCTTGCCATTCGTGCTACGGTACATAAATGTTCTTGGGATGCTCTTTAAAGGTTTTGTCTATCCACATGTAATAAGTCCTGGAGATCCAAGAGGTTGAGTTGTATGCTCGTAATAAGTCCTGGGATGCTCTTTAGAGATCTTGCCGGTCATGCTGCGGCACATAAATGTTCCTGGGATGCTCTTTAAAGGTATTGTGGAGGAGATGCATGTAATCAGTCCTAGGAGATCTTGCCGGTCGTGCTTAGGCACATAAATTTTCCTGGCATACTCTTTCCAGTATTGCATCCACACATAAAATTAGTCCTGAGAGGCCACTTCTATCAGACCGTTCGCACAGATGATGAAGACCTGTAGGTGGCGGGCCTACATCCAGTATGAAAAAGGATTGGCTCTGTAGAACTTCCTATGACAAGTAGAGTCAGAGATTGGTTGAGATAGTAGCAGCAGTGACAATGCATCAATGACGATGATCCCGAGAAGAAGACTTGTCTAGCAGAACTGTGTCGAGAAATACCTTCCTAGTTAAGAGGGAGTGTTGATGTATATGTAACTTCGGAATGTATTTCATCTGTATTTCATATATATTTATTGTACCCTTATAAGAGATGTGTTATTCCTCTATAAGGAAGTGTCGTCATGTGGATTGACAAGTGTCGCAAGTGTGTGTACTTGCCGATGGGTTATTAGACCACCATGTGTGGGGTTAGCCCTAAAATATATATTATATTGTGGATGTATCTAGATAGACAAGTTGGCCCCATAAGGTCATTGGGCAAACAGGTTAAGTATAAATAGAGATCGGGAGATCTCTATTTGGATCATTCAAAAAGACACACTTCTCTCACTCAGAAAGTGGTGCACTAGTGAGGAGGAGGATCATCTGCTCTAGGAGACTATCTCAAGTGTATTTTGGTTGGACTTTGGTTGAGCCATTTCTCTCTCTATCTCTGCGGAAGTTGTGGGGTTTTTCACCTTAGGGTTTTCCCCATGGAAACTCTGTGTCTCTTGTCTCTCATGCTTTTGATTCTTATGATGCTTGTCATGCTTATTGTGATTGTTATGCATTGATATACTGTATATGTTATTCTCTCAGTAAAGATCCAAGAGTATTGTGAATTAATGCTCAAATTTTAACAGTGCTAGCCATCATACGCAGCAGCTTGCTTCTGCTGCCTGGGTTATTTTCTCAGCTGACCACCTAGTTGTGTCTTCAGGAGGTGCTTGCCTCGGTCCTACATCTAACAATGTGGTTGAGTATAGTGTCGTGATTGAGATACTTTGGGATGCCATTTCACATGGTATCCAGTATTTAGAATTCTGCCTAGATTCACAACTGGTTGTGTCTCAGTTGAATGGGCAGCACCGCGTGCGATATCCTACGTTAGTATGGAAATTCCTAAGGGTAACACTCTTGGAAGGACATTGTGTTTCAATCACATACATACGTGTTCCAAGAAGTATTAATCATATATCTGATGCATACGCTAACTATGTATTAGATTTCCATTTGTCACATTCACTATGAAACACACAAATAAAAGAGACATTCACACATTTGTACATACACACATATAGTAGAACCAGAGAACCAAAGTTTTTTATAAATAATATGTCCAAAATGGTAGTATCATGATACAAAACTAGAGTCCATAGTCCTAAAAAATATACATATCAATACAAAAAATGAGATCCTGAGATATCTACTCCCGACGAGGAGTCCTAGCTGCCGCCCGGATAGGATGTGTCTCATAGAAGTATTGTACTGCATTTGCTATCCACTGCAGTAGTCGTACCTAGTTACCCGACACCCCCACTACCTGGCGCTGCATAGCCTTTGGTAGTTGCGCCACCTCTGCCTATGGAATCCTAGCAGTCATCCATGTTATGTTGGACCGCAGAGTCTATAGTGTCCTCTCTGCTGCAGCACCTTCCATCTCATCACTCCTGCCCCAATGATGATGTCTCAGGAAGCCATCGAGTCTCACTCGGCCCTTGTCTGCGAGAAAACAGTCAAACATCAATACATGACACTACCCCCAAAAATATTTTTGCATTTACATCTATAATAAAAAATACATAAAAATTTAATACACACAAAAACCTAAAAAGAGTACTCACCGACGTCTCTGAACAGTGCATCTAGTGGGAGCGGCATGTCTTGGTCCTGTCAGAAGTCTATCCCTGCATAAGGGTAGTCATCTATCGCTATGACCTGTCGATCCCACCAGTGAAAGAAATCCTCTGTATACGGTGATTCCTGATAGCCACCACCCTATCGTGTCAAGACCTCATCCCACTGGGTCATGGTTGGGTTGCAGAGACTATGAGTAGGGACCTCAACCCTCGGACTAAGCCCCGAAACCCGCTCGAAGAAGAAGCTGCATAAAATACTTCCATACCCAAAAATTTTCGCATCCCCCTACTTGGACTCTATCAGATGGGTCTTCATGGAACCCAATAGCATAGTGCACTAGTCAAATATCATAGGTTGCATGCACTATGATGCATAGAACATAACTGGCCTTGATGCTTGGTGAAGAGCTTTGGATCCACTGATCCGCACTAAAGTTGCCACGACAACCTTCATACTCAGGTTGACTATGGCTCGGATGGGCACCTGACTTGCCACTCCTCGAGTCTTTGTAACACAATATCTCTCTATGTAGTCGGGGATAGTGATCCCACCACCCACAGTTCGAGATCGAAGGCTATCCACCTCACCTCGGCGGGACAAAACTGTGATGAAAAAGATATCTTCCACCTCTAGTGAAAGTATTTTCTCATCTAGGTTGAAGTTCTGTGCATCAACATCCAAATAGTCTATCAAACGATGGAGCAATAGGTTTTGGGTCCTCAAACCCCCTATGCTCTAGAACTTGTATAAAACACATGCTTGCAATGTTTGTTGTGCACGCAGATCGTTACAAACAGCCTCATCTACTAGGTCATGTTCCCTCTCCCTCCACTCTAGAACCATCCTGGAGTGAGAGAAAACAAAGATTTTAGTCAATTTCCTTTGCAAAATCAACTTCACATCCATACCCGTGGGAAAATTTGCGTACAGTTGCAAGTACCCGCAGTCAACGTGTGTGTTGACTGTGAGTATAATGCCCTACCCGCAACCTGCATAGTAGTAGCCTGTGGGTAGCGCCAAAGCCATTTAGGGCTTGGCTAAACTAAAAATCCAACCAATAAAATTTGAAATAAAAACATTGAAATGGAAGATGGGGATGATATTACCAACCTACTCCGGATGGTTCGATGATCGCATGCCTGTAGCCCCCGGAATCAGCAACTGAACTTTGAGGTGAAAACTAACCACAAAACTCCAAATGGGTGAATACTAAAAATGAATTGTAAATTGTAAAGTTTTGTTACTATTTATAATTTTCAAGACCCACTTGTCTATAGTTTTCGCCATTTAATGCTGTTATGGACTAATATAACATCTTGGAGTAGCATTTTTTACTAGATCTCTCCGGTGGAAGTTTTTTTCGAGCATTTCATACCTATGGAAGGTACGTTTCACACCTGGCATATAGGTTAGATGTCATTTTCACATGCATTATGCATTTGACCTTTTGACCACTTTCAAAAACCCTAGGTGCGGCCCCACTTCTTAACTGACACAGAACCTTCACACTGCTATAGAAGTGTCTTTATGTGGTGGTAGGGCTTTTCCGAACATGGGTACCCTAGTTAGAACCCCTTTATGCATTCTGGTGCCCATGCCGTTGTTTGTCCTTAGGATTGGGAGTCCTTTGTAGTTATGCCATGACATTGCGATAAAGACTCATACTCTACTTTGTCTTATGCTGGCCATCTCCCTCAAGGACTCCCCTCATTTATATCATGTTGTGATTACATTGCATCATCCTGCTTGCCGCTTGAGCCTTGTGTCGGCTCCCACTTACTTAGTTGTTAGCCTGGTTCCTGAGCACTTCTCCCTATCGAGCCTTGCAAAGCTTCCATTTGTCCTTCACAATTTGATGAACTTTTGACCCTAAGGAAACACACCCCCGAGTGTCCACATCCTGCATGCACTTCCTTGCATTGATCATAGGTATATTCCACTGCTTGGAACTAGTCTGCTCGTTACTTGACACTCGTTCCCTCACTTGTTGTACTATAAGCAATTTTATTCTTTTTCAAGCTTTTCCCAAATATGAAAAAGACCAAAAAATCAAATATTCCAAAAAGCAGGATGGGATTATGATTACTACTTCTAGTTGGAAGCTATTGTGACGCCTTTCAATAGAGCATTCATTCCACTTCGTACATTATGAGTCTAGACTATAGTTGGACCTGAGTAACTGTTCTTGTTTCTTAGTTTTCTCCACCTATTGGTTAAGCTTCTAGTAATTATGGAGCCCTTTGTGGTGCCTCCTGCATCACACAGTCTATATCGAGTCTATGCTGCCTGATTCTATCCATCTTCTCATGCTCTTGTTCAAAGGAAGTCCTAAAACCAGAGTCGGCCACTCCTCAGATCTCTTGACTATTGCATGTCGGCCATCCTAATTGAGTCAGTTCATTTCACCTGAGCTCTTCCAAATCTTTCAGCGTAGCTGGTACCTCGTGCTGGTTGATGGGGGATGCCTTAATTCCTTCAGACACTATTTATCCTGGACTCAGATCCACTTTATATCCTTCAAACACTATTTATCCCTATTTTTCCCCCTCTACGCTAGCTGCACCATTACAGTGGGCGTACCCACGAGTTGCATCACTATAGCCCGCAGGTAGCATATAAAATGGTAAAAATCACTAGTTTATTACTTTTTACTCCCCAAAAGTGGTTATTGGGTGACCTTTGACCCTCCATCTGCCCAAGAAACGCCTCGATGTGTCCTTTCACTTACCTTTGAGAGGACTATATATTGAGCACATATGGCTTATGGACGAGAGGAGAAAGAAGAGCAAGAGAACTCTAGTGTATTTTTTCCCTATCTTGAGTCTACACTCATTGATCCTTGTAGTTGTGAACCCCTTATGTTCACCTTCCAAACTCCTACCATAGTTTTAGTTTGC
Source organism: Larix kaempferi (assembly GCA_027924585.1). Classification (NCBI taxonomy): domain Eukaryota; kingdom Viridiplantae; phylum Streptophyta; class Pinopsida; order Pinales; family Pinaceae; genus Larix; species Larix kaempferi. The sequence continues at coordinate 45,311,139 of BSBM01000372.1, read as the reverse complement.
CATTCATGGAGGATTGAAGTGGTGGAGGTGTAAGTGGATTGATCTAGATCTTGGTTCAGATTGGTTGCCGGCAAGAGGTCATATCAAATTGTACTTCTTCTTGTTTATTAATAGAAATACTCATATTCTCATCCATTAATTTTGTGAATGTTGTTTACATTACATTGGGCTGCATTTACTTATAATATCATGGACCATTGCTATTGACGATGTTAGTGCCATTTATATATTATATGTACTTGTTGTATATTGGTTGTCAAGACTAATTTGCAGATTCAAGTGCACAGATTGAAAGCTCCAATGGGGATCTACATCAAACATTTGGATCAAGGTTGGTTATATTCTTCATTATCTTAGCATTGTCATTTATATAGCATAGAACTGAGAATGGAGTTAATTTCTGGTAGTCAGCTGTCTGTAGTGGTCTACCCCAAGCCATAGTGAGTTTTCTCCAATACAGACCCATATCAAACTGGGCGAAGCTTGAGTTGGGGTCCTATGAGCCGCTCTTTCTGTAAATGCATCCAAACCTTATCACCCACCTAAATGTTTTGTAGAACTTGATGTTGGTCATGTCACTGCTTCTGCTTGGCATTGGATTTCTCCAGAATGTCACATACTTACTAATGGATGTGCTAGATCCTTTCAACAAATCGAGTGGTGTTGTCTTCCTCAGTGCGAGCATGTGAATATTCCCCCTTTCTTGAGGAAATGGAAGAGCTACATCAATTGGGCTAATGGTTGGAACCCCAAGCACACCTATGAAGAACTATTTCCAGTAGAGATATGAAGGGATTTGTTGTAGCTATGTTGAATATATGGAACATTCTCATCCCATGTGTGGGGATGTTCAGAGTTCTACATCCTCACAATAACCATAATCATCCTATTGAACACCTCTATCTATCCATCATTTTTGGGGTAGAAGCTAGTTGATTGGGTGAGTTTGGTGTCCATTAATGACCATAATATAGACCAGAATGTGCCCAAGAATCAATTGTTATGATTTGAAATGATAGTCTGTGTCAGCCTGAAATGAATCCAAACATGTTCAAAGAAGAGATTAGCACTGTCTTCGATGGTAATGCTCTTCTTGAAATCTGTCAAAATTACCATCTTAAAGAATCAATCCACGACCACAAACACACAGTCATTACCATGCTTGGTGGAAGGAAGTCCTGACATGCATTACATGGATATGGATTCCCAAGGCCCATTGGGAGTAGGAAAAGGGTTGTAAAACCTTTTCTTCTTAATGGAAGGTTTCACAATGGCATAGGTAGTGCATGATCTAATATATATACTGACGTCTTATAGAATCTTCAAGCAATAAAAATATTTTTTCAATAATGCTACTATATTTTCTATGTCAAAGTTCCCTTTCACCTGATTGTAATGTGCTCCTCAAATCATCTTTCCATGTTTGCTTGAAGGAACATAGAGGTGGTCCATGTTGCATAATAGTGCTCCCTAGAGAAGAAAGTCTGCCAATGGTCTTCCTACACATAAGGCTTGATACTTGGAAGAGAACTTAATGTTGGTATTTTCTGGGATGACCTGAGTTTGACGAAGTTATTGTAGACACAAAAAAAGCCCTTTCACTGGCCCTTTCAGCATCAACCGGTAAATAGATTGACATCTCACCCAAAGCGAAGTATGGGGGGTTACATAATCAATTTTCTGTAACTGTGGTGACGCACGGATGTGGTATGTGACCTCACATCATGTCCCTTTGTTAACATATTCTTAACATGACTATATAAATAGATGACTTCACACTTCGAAGTTACCAACAACCTACAGAACTACATTGAATTGATGTTATTTTTACTGGTTAACTACACATTCATCATACTTAGTATTACTTCACAGTATTCATACACATGTGTTCCGTTACTTAACATCTAATTTCCATTCACATATACATGAAAGATTTAACACATAATCATATAACAACATGAACTCAAAACATGCCATAAACTCATACATAACATGCAGATTTACATGGTTCACCCCTCGGAGGGAGCTACGTCCACATTAAATGTTCTTATATTACTTGGAAGGGTAATAGTTATAGTCTTCCCACTCAGCTACAAACTCTTCTCTAAAATCACATCTCTATGCACTAAGCTGTAAATTCTGTTCTCTCTTAGATATCTTTGAGTTCTAACTAAAAAAACTCAATCTATCCAAACAACCAAACCAACCCTTCCTTATACAAAAATGCTCATATATATAGATGTGCCTAAAGGTCACATATTACAATAACTATGGGCCAAACCCCATAGTACCCTTAAACCTAAAATCACGGTGGTTCTCCTGTAGAACACGCTTATATTGAATTTCATTGTCCCTTCAGTGGAGCTTCTTCTGACTCTGACGCTTCTTTGACAGGAGGAGTTCTGACCGCACGACTCTAACACTGTAGTGGTGCATCCTTTACACCATTCTGCTTTTTTAATTGCTGCTCCTATAGCAGTCAGGTCACCGCTTGTTCTTTAATTGATTCAACCACTTCTAGTTGTCCTTATTACTTCATGTTTACTATGGAAACAAGTTCCTTTCCTATCGATTGTACTTCGCTCCATATCCTCTTCTGGGGAATTGCGGATTCGCTTATCTCCAAAAAAGGTCAAAGTTAGGCCTCGTCTAACTGTACTTTGCTTCCAAAACTTGCTTAACTTGGGATGCGCCCAACATGCCTCTAACACTTACTTATGGCTCATCTTCGAGCCACTTACACTGGGCTTCCTTGGCTTCACAGCACTTGGTGTATTCATCTTCACTGCAAAATCTTGGTATGTTTCACTCAGCTTCAGAACAACCTCCTTAGTCTCTTGATCGTGTCGAGCAACATGGCGGAGATAGGTTCTTGCATTGGTCCTTTACTATGATCTCTATTGTTCGAAGCTCTTGCAACTTCACCTATATCTCCTTAGAGAGTGCCAATGCCTCTTCTTGCATAGGTTTCAACTTTGCTGAAGTTTCGGCTCCCTTTTCTCTCAATGCCTTCAACTCTTTCTGAAGCTCCTCTGTCTCGGAAAACTTATGTATTCTTTTCCTTGGCGAAAAATACTTCATAGTCGTGTTCACTATGTTGAGGTCCTTCTGCTTCGCTTCGACATCATCCTGAATTTTCTGTAAGTCTGGGTCTTCTTGCAACATGGCCTATGACTTAGTCACTTCTTCTAGCAAGTCTTGACACCTCACAACTTCTACGGAGATGTTCTCAGTCGAAGTATTTGGTTCTTCAGCCCTTGCTTCCTTTACGTCTAGCGGAGTTCCAGGTTTTTTCCTTGACTCTATGTCAATAGTCTTCTCTTTGTAACCAATATCCATATAGTCCATTTGTGCTTCGATATTGTCTACTGCAGCACCAATTTTAACAATGGTTGCTTCCACTTCAGGTTATTCTTCATAATATGGGATCTTCACATAGACTTCTTCTACTTCCTTCTTGTGATTGTTTTGTTTCTCACGAGCATTTTCTAGCTCATTGGTCTTCTCTTTGCATTCATTTCCGAACTCTTATAACTTTATTCTAACTTGAGATGTTGGTTGTAGGAAATCATATATATGTCCTTGATTTATTCTACCACTTGCAGGTGTAGGTCATGTAGTCCTTCAATGGGAAACATTCCCACATTGATATCCAAATGTGCAAGCTGCTTCACACCTTCAATGATTTCATCAGACTGGAATATCACATTCATTGGCTCTATGAGCAATAACCAAGGTCACATTGTGAGTGCAAGCGATTTTCTTTTCCTTCATCTTGAATCCTCTGATCTGTCTTCAGAGTTTGATTCCCTTATTAAGTCTCTCTGGACTTTCTCTACCCTTGCTACCATGCTTCTAAGTTTTTTGATGCTCTCTATCATGCTTTCTTGGAGTTGCTCTTGCCGACTGTCATTCAGTGCGACCGTCTCTTAAATATGATCGTGGACTCTGGCTGCGATGCAGTCGTAGTCATCATCATACAACTGCGCATCGAGTGGAGTCTTACTTGCTTTCTTCTTCTTCCTTTTCGTTCCTTCCGACACATCTTTGTCAGGATTCTTCCCCTTGTCGCCTTCTGGAAGGTCTCCAATGTGTTGTTGTTCTTGTTCTAGATCCTGCTCTGGGTTGTATTTTTCATTGATGCTTTTATCAGATGTTGTGATCAATGTTTCTGGTGCATCGATTTTCCATTCGGGCGGCCAATATTTAATGAAGAGTTCAATCTTCTATGCATCTAGCTGATATTGACCCTGATACCATTCTGGGTTTGCTGGTTCTCGAGGATGTATGAAGATAAAGTGAAGGACTGATTTAAATCTCATCTTCTGGATGTATAGTGTCATTATTTCATTCAGAATGTGCGAAGTACGCCTGATTACTTCGCACAATTTCTCATAGAATGTGTACAACTACATATTATTCAGTCTTTGTCTATCTGGATTCGAATTTCTCCACATGTTTGCAAATATGGGTCCACGACAATCACCAGTGAACACTGGTACATTTTGTTGATATTTCAGTTCTTTCCATCCCATGAATGCGATCAAGACTATTATCCAGCTATAATGAAACTGATAGCCGTTGTCTTGCGCATACATTACACAGTCTATGAATTCATTCAAAAGGTAACTCAACCAATTGAATTGGAATCCATCCTTAGCCTTAGAATCTAAGGAGATTGCAACGATTGACACTTCTGTCAATATGCATTTCCTTAGTACTTTTCTTGTGAGCAACTGAATCGTGAACCTCATGGAAAAATCCTTAATCTGATTTGCTTGATAGCCACAGGTTCCTTTTACCAAGCCAAATTTCATTTTCATCCTCCTTGCAAATTCTTTATCTTTATTGTTGTTGTAATGTCCCTTATTAGGAATTTTATTAAAATTGCAATTTTCCACTTTTTTTCCCTAGTTCGACCTTTGACTAGTTTTGATCTCTAGGTCCCAAATTTGCCCCAAATGATCCCAAATATTCTGAGAAGGTGTATGAATGATATTAGAACATAAACGTGTGTTTCATGGATGCCTTTGGACCTTTAAAATACTTCTGCAAATCCTCTTTCAATTCTGATCAATGTAGGTAACTTTACTAGTGATTTTCCTTTGACTAGTATTGGTCTTTAGGTCTCAAATTGACTCCAAATTCCTTAAAATCTTCAAGGAAGGTGTATGAATGATATTAGAACTTGAATATTATATTTATGGATGAAATATGTCCACCAAAATACCTCTGAAAACTCTCTTAAGATTCTGGACCAATTATGCAATTTTACTAGTAATTTGGGGTTCAAATCCCCCTGGGGTAAGTACTGAAAATGGCTTCCCAAATGCCTCCAAACCCACTCAAATTTATGAACAGAGGTATGTAATGTGTTAATTATTTTATTAAATTATCATATACACCATTAATGGATTATTACAACTGTTCTCACCCTCTCCCATTCAACTACAAAAATACCCAATTCGACCCTTGGGGAAATGGCACTATTTCACCTCCCAATACAACTAAACTGAGTAAAAATGCTTCAAATGCTCAATTACAGTACATGAAACTTGTAGAATAAATCCATGGTATTATATTTATCATAAATATATCATATAATCATCCATTCATTCGAAATCAACATCAATACATTGTCCCACAACAAGGTAGTGGGGAAATGGCATTGTTCTTCCATTAAAAATGAGATTTATACATTTCTACTTGGAATTTCGACCTGAAACTTTTTGGAGATGAATAAAAGAGTATTTAATTCATATTAAAAAAGAAATGGGGCATTAAAATCTTCCCCAAAGAGTACAATAGCTCACCAAAAACGCCCTCCTTCAAGGATCAAGAATATGCCATCAAAACTGGAAATGGTTGAAGGAGTGAGCTGCAATAGAAAAAACCATGAGCTGACCAGTATATTACACCTGCAAATAAAGACTCCATTAAAGATCCAAATTAAAGGTCTGAATGGCCTTTCCAATTACCAACTTGGATGGGAATCTTTCACCCTCGAAATTGGCTAAGGCAAGAAACTAGTCATCCACTAGCTCTCCCTCTTCACAAATGCAATTGCAAATTCTACAAATGATCAAAAGCCATTCTCATACTTCATTTCTACATTTTATAACCAACATTAGCTTCCTAAGGGTCGAAATCCTCTCAATAGATTCAATAAATTTCCATTTAGGAAATATTCCACATTTGCCACTTGTCTCCTAGTTCAAACCTTCCATCTTCTCCCAAATTTGATTTTGAGTCTCTTTGGCTTCTCCAACTCCCAAATTCTCCTTCTTTGAGCCTATTTTTGGGGCTGACATGTCATAGTGGTCAGATGTCAGAGGTCAGGTCTGCAATTTGACATAGTTGTCATAGATGCTCCATCATTGGTGTCATAGGGGCTAGGGAATCTAGCCCAAGAGTCCACAAACTTCCACTTTGACTCTTTATCTTCCATGGAGGTTACCAATCCTTCCCAATTCTACCTAAGATGCTCAATGACATGTTTTATGACTTACCAACTCACCAAGGAGTGTTCACATTCCCATTAATTCGAATTGGCAAAAGAGAGATACCATGTATTATGAAAAATCAAGCTACTGTGGGTCCCACATCCTCCATATGTCTCCAAAACCATTTGTCATCTAGGATTTCTCTTGAATTTCTTTATTCACTCTATTTATTAAATAATTGAACCCTTCTAATGTCTAAACATCATTTATTATCCCCCTTATTCCATATCCCAAAGCTTCCACCCCAAACCTAGGAAACTAGTAATTTTCCTCCTTGGTAATTATTTGATCCTTAACATCAATTTTACAAACTTTAATGAATATGGCTAATGTGATTAGGCCATTGTGACCCAATTCCAAATTTGGGACATGACAAATCCTCCCTTCCCAATATTGCTTGTCCTCAAGCAATTTCAAACATGGGTGTTGAAGAACCTGCTTTCTATATAATTCTTTGAAGTGCCATTGAATTTCCAAACCTTGAGTCTTTGAGTTTCCATGAAGATTTTAGAGAGGAACCACCATGCTTGCTGCTGCACTAATCTGATAAAAATCACTTTATTAAGTGGGAAATCCATCTCCCATACTTCTTGTTTCCCCCAAAAAATTGAAACCAATGAGATAAAAATTATTCCAGGGTCCCATTGCTTGTATTGCACCCCAACAATGAAGAGTGCTCTCCAACCCATACCATCAGATAAGATGATTCCTGGATCCCATTTTCTTGTATGCATTCTTCCAAACATCATGAGTACAAAATATATATCATCAAAGTACATAACTACATAATGAAAATGTACATCAAGGAGGTGCTTCATCAAAGAATCATGAAAGTGCTTGTACCTCCAAGCAAGTAGACCAGGATTTTCCAAGTGCATACAATATTCAAGTGACCAATCAAATCTGCTCCAATGACATAGGTGACGATCCTATGTAGTATAATGATGCTCCAAAAGGGTGTGATACGCATAAAAATATTCAACCATGTATTCTTTCATCCAAGAAGTGAATGAAGAATCTCCACTAAAATCTGAACCAAATAATGAGCATAAAAAACAAGGAGACTTCAAATGACTCAAAGAAGTATCACCCATACATCCATGAATGTGAGAATCATAAAGATGTAACAAAGTATGTGGTTGCCAACAAAAATATTCTCCCATCATAAATCTATTCACCCAAGTGTTGGATGAAGTTCCTCTAACATCAAATGAACCCAGTGTTGTGCAAGAAAAACCATGAGTCTTCAAGTGACTCAAATCCATATCATAGGTGCATCCATATAGATGTGAATCATCATAAAGTGACAAATTATGCTGCTGCAAATGTGAATAATAATGTGCTCCAACCATGTCATCATAAAAGTTAAATCTAGGAGTTCCATACTCCTCATGTGGCACCATAAAAAAGAACCCTTTCACCCATACTTCATTGAGACTAATGTTGCAAAACATGGAATTTTAGGATGTAGGAGAATGAACTAAATCACCCAAATGATCAAAAAGTGCAGAAGTTTCATCATGGGAATGATCCATGTGGGTAGTATCATGCAGCTCCTTCAAAAGTGGGAAACCTTTTTCATAGATTGGTTCCAATGTAGAGGAATCATGCTCTTCTTTAAAAATTGCATAAGCTTCATCAAGAGACAATTCAAGTTCCTCTTCCACCACATCAAGTGTTTGGATATCTTCAAGTTCATCTTCAAACACATTAAGCACATTCAAATTCCCACATTTCTCATGATCCACCATGTCATGAGAATCCTCCAAACAATCTACCATTTGACAATCTGAAACATGGGAGGAAAAACAAGTATCTTGCAACTTTTCAAGAAGTTGCTCATTTTGAATTGTGAGCTTATGAATATCCTCATTATTCTTCAAGTATGCATCATGTAACAATTCATTAAGCTCAAACAAATGGTTTCTATCAAAAAGCAAAGACATGATATTACCTTTGATGTGGCACATTGCTCTTTGAATCTTCTCCATGTCTTCAAGGAAGGATGTTTCCTCCAATGAAGTAGCTCTCCAACAAGAATTTGACACCAATGCTTGAGTGTCATGGAGAATGTTGAGGGACTCTTGGATCTTATTTTCATTCATCTTTAAGGACCCTTCAAGAAAATGAGGCTCTTGCAAATGAACCTCCTCATCTTCTTCAATTTTGCTTGGACCAACTTCATGAAGCTCAAGTGGTGATGGGGAAGTTGATCTTGGTTCTTCTTCAACTGCTACAAGGTCTTCATTATCATGCTTAATGGAACTTGGGATTGCAGCAACACTTTCAAAAGTGATCTCTATGTCACCAGCATAGAGGTGTGAGCACCCATCAGTAGGTACTCCTTCATAGTTTAAGCATCCATCAGTAGATGCTCTTTGGTTCATGTCTAAGCTAGAAGGTGTCTCGAAATGATCTTCCATATTTTCAATAGAATCTTCTTCATGCTCTTGTGATGTCTCTTCATTTTTATCCTTCAAGCAAGATGATGCATTTTACCCCTTGTTTTCTTTATTATCAATATCTTTGGAATCTCTTTTTGAAGAATTCCCAAAAGCTCTCCTCAAGTGGGACATAATTTCATGCACACATGTATGATACTCACTCCAAGGTTCTTTACAAGAAGGGCATAAACCTTTCTTTACTAATTCCACATCTTCATTTTTGGGCCTATTTTCAAAAACATGTTCAGCAAAGTACTCAAAAGACATGGCATTTTGTGTATTTTTGCTAAAAGCAAGATATTCTTGATATTTTTGATATTGTTGGGGCAAGGTTTTATATTTTGCTCTCCATCTTTGGAACTCACTCATAGAATTATCCTTGGTTGGTGTGACACACTCATATTCATTAGATTTAAAGTCATAAGAATAATCTTCATTTCTCTTGAAATTGTAAGAAGTGTTGCATGATGACACCTCTTCCTCGTACCATTCACGTTCTGCTTCATATTGCTCATAAGCATATGCATATTCCTCATAAGAATTGTACTCATAGGATTCATCATAATAGTAAGACATGGCTTCCAATTATTCTTAAATGTATGTACCAAATAAACAAGTTCAAGGACCATGCTCTGATACCACTGTAATGTCCCTTATTAGGAATTTTATTAAAATTGCAAGTTTCCACTTTTTTTTCCTAGTTCGACCTTTGACTAGTTTTGATCTCTAGGTCCCAAATTTGCCCCCAATGATCCCAAATATTCTGAGAAGGTGTATGAATGATATTAGAACATAAATATGTGTTTCAGGTATGCCTTTGGACCTTTAAAATACTTATGCAAATCCTCTTTCAATTCTGATCAAAGTAGGTAACTTTACTAGTGATTTTCCTTTGACTAGTATTGGTCTCTAGGTCTCAAATTGACTCCAAATGCCTTCAAATCTTCAAGGAAGGTGTATGAATGATATTAGAACTTGAATATGATATTTATGGATTAAATATTTCCACCAAAATACCTCTGAAAACTCTCTTAAGATTCTGGACCAATTATGCAATTTTACTAGTAATTTGGGGTTCAAATCCCCCTAGGGTAAGTACTGAAAATGGCTTCCCAAATGCCTCCAAACCCACTCAAATTTATGAACAGAGGTATGTAATGTGTTAATTATTTTATTAAATTCTCCTATTCACCATTAATGGATTATTACAACTGTTCTCACCGTCTCCCATTCAACTGCAAAAATCCCCAATTCGACCCTTGGGGAAATGGCACTATTTCACCTCCCAATACAACTAAACTGAGTAAAAATTCTTCAAATGATCAATTATAGTACATTAAACTTGTATAATACATCCATGGCAATATATTTATCACAAATATATCATAGAATCATCCATTCATTCGAAATCAGCATCAATACATTGGCCCACAACAAGGTAGTGGGGAAATGGCATTGTTCTTCCATTAAAAATGAGATTTATACATTTCTACTTGGAATTTCGACCTAAAAATTTTTGGAGATGAAGAACAGAGTATTTAATTCATATTACAAAAGAAATGGGGCATTAAAATCTTCTCCAAAGAGTACAGTAGCTCACCAAAAACGCCCTCCCTCAATGATCAAGAATATGCCATCAAAACTGGAAATCATTGAAGGAGTGAGTTGCAATAGAAGTAACCATGAGCTTCCTTGTAGCTTATACCTGCAAATAAATACTCCATTAAAGATCCAAATGAAAGGTCTGAATGGCCTTTCCAATTACCAACTTGGATAGGAATCTTTCACCCTTGAAATTGGCTAAGGCAAGAAACTAGTCATCCACTAGCTCTCCCTCTTCACAAATGCAATTGCAAATTCTACAAATGATCAAAATCCATTCTCATACTTCATTTCTACATTTTATAACCAACACTAGCCTTCTAAGGGTCAAAATCCTCTCAATAGATTCAATAAATTTCCATTTAGGAAATATTCCACATTTGCCACTTGTCTCCTAGTTCCAACCTTCCATCTTCTCCCAAATTTGATTTTGAGTCTCTTTGGCTTCTCCAACTCCCAAATTCGCCTTCTTTGAGCCTATTTTTGGGGTTGACATGTCATAGTGGTCAGATGTCAGAGGTCAGGTCTGCAATCTGTCATAGTTGTCATAGATGCTCCATCATTGGTGTCATAGCGGCTAGGGAATGTAGCCCAAGTGTCCATAAACTTCCACTTTGACTCTTTATCTTCCATGGGGTTTACCAATCCTTCCCAATTCGACCTAATATGCTCAATGAAATTTTTTATGACTTACCAACTCACCCAAGAGTGTTTGCATTCCCATTAATTCGAATTTGCAAAAGAGAGATACCATGTATTATGAAAAATCAAGCTACTGTGGGTCCCACATCCTCCATATGTCTCCAAAACCATTTGTCATCTAGAATTTCTCTTGAATTGGTTTATTCACTCTATTTATTAAATACTTGAACCCTTCTAATGTCTAAACATCATTTATTATCCCCCTTATTCCAAATCCCAAAGCTTCCACCACAAACCTAGGAAACTAGTAATTTTCCTTCTTGGTAATTATTTGACCCTTAACATCAATTTTACAAACTTTAATGAATATGGCTAATGTGATTAGGCCATTGTGACCCAATTCCAAATTTGGGACATGACAAATCCTCCCTTCCCAATATTGATTGTCCTCAATCAATTTCAAACATGGGTGTTGAAGAACCTGCTTTCTATATAATTCTTTGAAGTGCCATTGAATTTCCAAACCTTGAGTCTTTGATTTTCCATGAGGATTTTAGAGAGGAACCACCATGCTTGCTGGTGCACTAATCTGATAAAAATCACTTTATTAAGTGGGAAATCCATCTCCCATACTTCTTGTTTCCCCCCAAAAATTGAAACCAATGGGATAAAAATTATTCCAGGGTCCCATTGCTTGTATTGCACCCCAACAATGAAGAGTGCTCTCCAACCCATACCATCAGATAAGATGATTCCTGGATCCCATTTTCTTTTATGCATTCTTCCAAACATCATGAGTACAAAATATATATCATCAAAGTACATAACTACATAATGAAAATGTACATCAAGGAGGTGCTTCATCAAAGAATCATGAAAGTGCTTGTACCTCCAAGCAAGTAGACCACGATTTTCCAAGTGCATACAATATTCAAGTGACCAATCAAATCTGCTCCAATGACATAGGTGAGGATCCCATGTCCTATAATGATACTCCAAAAGGATGTGATATGCATCAAAATATTCAACCATGTATTCTTTCATCCAAGAAGTGAATGAAGAATCTCCACTAAAATCTGAACCAAATAATGAGCAGAAAAAACAAGAAGACTTCAAATGACTCAAAGAAGTATCACCCATACATCCATGAATGTGAGAATCATAAAGATGTAACAAAGTATGTGGCTTCCAACAAAAATGTTCTCCCATCATAAATCTATTCACCCAAGTGTTGGATGAAGTTCCTCTAACATCAAATGAAACCAGTGTTGAGCAAGAAAAACCATGAGTCTTCAAGTGACTCAAATCTATATCATAGGTGCATCCATGTAGATGTGAATCATCATAAAGTGACAAATTATGCTGCTGCAAATGTTAATAAGAATGTGCTCCAACCATGTCATCATAAAAGTTAAATCTAGGAGTTCCATACTCCTCATGTGGCACCATCAAAAAGAACCCTTTCACCCATACTTCATTGAGACTAATGTTGCAAAACATGGAATTGTAGGATGTAGGAGAATGAACTAAATCACCCAAATGATCAAAAAGTGCAAAAGTTTCATCATGGGATTGATCCATGTGGGTAGTATCATGCAGCGCCTTCAAAAGTGGGAAACCTTTTTCATAGATTGGTTCCAATGTAGAGGAATCATGCTCTTCTTTAAAAATTGCATAAGCTTCATCAAGAGACAATTCAAGTTCCTCTTCCACCACATCAAGTGTTTGGATCTCTTCAAGTTCATCTTCAAACACATTAAGCACATTCAAATTCCCACATTTCTCATGATCCACCATGTCATGAGAATCCTCCAAACAATCTGCCATTTGACAATCTGAAACATGGGAGGAAAAACAAGTATCTTGCAACTTTTCAAGAAGTTGCTCATTTTGAATTGTGAGCTTATGAATATCCTCATTATTCTTCAAGTATGCATCATGTAACAATTCATTAAGCTCAAACAAATGGTTTCTATCAAAAAGCAAAGACATGAAATTACCTTTGATGTGGCACATTGCTCTTTGAATCTTCTCCATGTCTTCAAGGAAGGATGTTTCCTCCAACGAAGTAGCTCTCCAACAAGAATTTGACACCAATGCTTGAGTGTCATGGAGAATGTTGAGGGACTCTTGGATCTTATTTTCATTCATCTTTAAGTACCCTTCAAGAAAATGAGGCTCTTGCAAATGAACCTCCTCATCTTCTTCAATTTTGCTTGGACCAACTTCATGAAGCTCAAGTGGTGATGGGGAAGTTGATCTTGGTTCTTCTTCAACTTCTACAAGGTCTTCATTATCATGCTTAATGGAACTTGGGCTTGTAGCAACACTTTCAAAAGTGATCTCTATGTCACCAGCATAGAGGTGTGAGCACCCATTAGTAGGTACTCCTTTATAGTTTAAGCATCCATCAGTAGATGCTCCTTGGTTCATGTCTAAGCTAGAAGGTGTCTCGAAATGATCTTCCATATTTTCAATAGAATCTTATTCATGCTCTTGTGATGTCTCTTCATTTTTATCCTTCAAGCAAGATGATGCATTTTGCCCCTTGTTTTCCTTATGATGAATATCTTTGGAATCTCTTTTTGAAGAATTCCCAAAAGCTCTCCTCAAGTGGGACATAATTTCATGCACACATGTATGATACTCACTCCAAGGTTCTTTACAAGAAGGGCATAAAACTTTCTTTACTAATTCCACATCTTCATTTTTGGGGCTATTTTCAAAAACATGTTCAGCAAAGTACTCAAAAGACATGGCATTTTATGTATTTTTGCTAAAAGCAAGATATTCTTGATATTTTTGATATTGTTGGGGCAAGGTTTTATATTTTGCTCTCCATCTTTGGAATTCCCTCATAGAATTATCCTTGGTTGGTGTGACACACTCATATTCATCAGATTTAAATTCATAAGAATAATCTTCATTTCTCTTGAAATTGTAATAAGTGTTGCATGATGACACCTCTTCCTTGTACCATTCACGTTCTGCTTCATATTGCTCATAAGCATCTGCATATTCCTCATAAGAATTGTACTCATAGGATTCATCATAATAGTAAGACATGGATGTCAATTATTCTTAAATGTATGTACCTAATAAAAAAGTTCAAGGACCATGCTCTGATACCACTGTAATGTCCCTTATTAGGAATTTTATTAAAATTGCAAGTTTCCACTTTTTTTCCCTAGTTCGACCTTTGACTAGTTTTGATCTCTAGGTCCCAAATTTGCCCCAAATGATCCCAAATATTCTGAGGAGGTGTATGAATGATATTAGAACATAAATATGTGTTTTAGGGATGCCTTTGGACCTTTAAAATACTTATGCAAATCCTCTTTCAATTCTGATCAATGTAGGTAACTTTACTAGTGATTTTCCTTTGACTAGTATTGGTCTCTAGGTCTCAAATTGACTCCAAATGCTTTCAAATCTTCAAGGAAGGTGTATGAATGATATTAGAACTTGAATATGATATTTATGGATGAGATATGTCCACCAAAATACCTCTGAAAACTCTCTTAAGATTCTGGACCAATTATGCAATTTTACTAGTAATTTGGGATTCAAATCCCCCATGGGTAAGTACTGAAAATGGCTTCCCAAATGCCTCCAAACCCACTCAAATTTATGAACAGAGGTATGTAATGTGTTAATTATTTTATTAAACTCTCATATGCAGAATTAATGGATTATTACAACTGTTCTCACCCTCTCCCATTCAACTGCAAAAATCCCCACTTCGACCCTTGGGGAAATCGCACTATTTCACCTCCCAATACAACTAAACTGAGTAAAAATTATTCAAATGATCAATTAAAGTACATTAAAATTTTAGAATACATCCATGGAAATATATTTATCAAAAATATATCATAGAATCATCCATTCATTCGAAATCAACATCAATACATTGGCCCACAACAAGGTAGTGGGGAAATGGCATTGTTCTTCCATTAAAAATGAGATTTATACATTTCTACTTAGAATTTCGACCTGAAACTTTTTGGAGATGAAGAAAATAGTATTTAATTCATGTTACAAAATAAATGGGGCATTAAAATCTTCCCCAAAGAGTACAATATCTCACCAAAAACGCCCTCCCTCAAGGATCAAGAATATGCCATCAAAACGGGAAATGGTTGAAGGAGTGAGCTGCAATAGAAGAAACCATGAGCTGCCCTGTAGCTTACACTTGCAAATAAAGACTCCATTAAAGCTCCAAATGAAAGGTCTGAATGGCCTTTCCAATTACCAACTTGGATGGGAATCTTTCACCCTCGAAATTGGCTAAGGCAACAAACTAGTCATCCACTAGCTCTCCCTCTTCACAAATGCAATTGCAAATTCTACAAATGATCAAAACCCATTCTCATACTTCATTTCTACATTTTATAACCAACATTAGCCTTCTAAGGCTCGAAATCCTCTCAATAGATTCAATAAATTTCCATTTAGGAAATATTCCACATTTGCCACTTGTCTCCTACTTCCAACCTTCCATCTTCTCCCAAATTTTGATTTTGAGTCTCTTTGGCTTCTCCAACTCCCAAATTCACCTTTTTTGAGCCTATTTTTGGGGCTGACATGTCATAGTTGTCATATGTCAGAGGTCAGGTCTGCAATTTGTCATAGTTGTCATAGATGCTCCATCATTGGTGTCATAGGGTCTAGGGAATCTAGCCCAAGTGTCCACAAACTTCCACTTTGAATCTTTATCTTCCATGGAGGTTACCAATCCTTCCCAATTAGACCTAAGATGATCAATGACATGTTTTATGACTTACCAACTCACCCAAGAGTGTTCACATTCCCATTAATTCAAATTTGCAAAAGAGAGATACCATGTATTATGAAAAATCAAACTAGTGTGGGTTCCACATCCTCCATATGTCTCCAAAACCATTTGTCATCTAGGATTTATCTTGAATTTCTTTATTCACTCTATTTATTAAATGCTTGAACCCTTCTAATGTCTAAACATCATTTATTATCCCCCTTATTCCAAATCCCAAAGCTTCCACCCCAAACCTATGAAACTAGTAATTTTCCTCCTTGGCAATTATTTGACTCTTAACATCAATTTTACAATCTCTAATGAATATGGCTAATGTGATTAGGCCATTGTGACCCAATTCAGAATTTGGTACATGACAAATCCTCCCTTCCCAATATTGTTTGTCCTCAAGCAATTTCAACCATGGGTGTTGAAGAACCTGCTTTCTATATAATTCTTTGAAGTGCCATTGAATTGCCAAACCTTGAGAATTTGAGTTTCCATGAAGATTTTAGAGAGGAACCACCATGCTTGCTACTGCACTACTCTGATAAAAATCACTTTATTAAGTGGGAAATCCATCTCCCATAGTTCTTGTTTCACCAAAAAAATTGAAACCAATGAGATAAAAATTATTCCGGGGTCCCATTGCTTGTATTGCACCCCAACAATGAAGAGTGCTCTCCAACCCATACCATCAGATAAGATGATTCCTGGATCCCATTTTCTTGTATTCATTCTTCCAAACATCATGAGTACAAAATATATATCATCAAAGTACATAAGTACATAACTACATAACGAAAATGTACATCAAGGAGGTGCTTCATCAAAGAATCATGAAAGTGCTTGTACCTCCAGGCAAGTAGACCACAATTTTTCAAGTGCATACAATATTCAAGTGACCAATCAAATCTGCTCCAATGACATAGGTGACGATCCCATGTCCTATAATGATGCTCCAAAAGTATGTGATATGCATCAAAATATTCAACCATGTATTCTTTCATCCAAGAGGTGAAGGAAGAATCTCCACTAAAATCTGAACCAAATAATGAGCATAAAAAACAAGGAGACTTCAAATGACTCAAAGAAGTATCACCCATACATCCATGAATGTGAGAATCATAAAGATGTAACAAAGTATGTGGTTGCCAACAAAAATGTTCTCCCATCATAAATCTATTCACCCAAGTGTTGGATGAAGTTCCTCTAACATCAAATGAACCCAGTGTTGAGCAAGAAAAACCATGAGTCTTCAAGTGACTCAAATCCATATCATAGGTGCATCCATATAGATGTGAATCATCATAAAGTGACAAATTATGCTGCTGCAAATGTGAATAAGAATGTGCCCCAACCATGTCATCATAAAAGTTAAATCTAGGAGTTCCATACTCCTCATGTGGCACCATAAAAAAGAACCCTTTCACCCATACTGCATTGAGACTAATGTTGCAAAACATGGAATTGTAAGATGTAGGAGAATGAACTAAATCACCCAAATGATCAAAAAGTGCAGAAGTTTCATCATGGGAAGGATCCATGTGGGTAGTATCATACAGCTCCTTCAAAAGTGGGAAACCTTTTTCGTAGATTGGTTCCAATGTAGAGGAATCATGCTCTTCTTTAAAAATTGCATAAGCTTCATCAAGAGACAATTCAAGTTCCTCTTCCACCACATCAAGTGTTTGGATCTCTTCAAGTTCATCTTCAAACACATTAAGCACATTCAAATTCCCACATTTCTCATGATCCACCGTATCATGAGAATCCTCCAAACAATCTACCATTTGACAATCTGAAACATGGGAAGAAAAACAAGTATCTTGCAACTTTTCAAGAAGTTGCTCATTTTGAATTGTGAGCTTATGAATATCCTCATTATTCTTCAAGTATGCATCATGTAACAAATCATTAAGCTCAAACAAATGGTTTCTATCAAAAAGCAAAGACATGAAATTACCTTTGATGTGGCACATTTCTCTTTGAATCTTCTCCATGTCTTCAAGGAAGGATGTTTCCTCCAATGAAGTAGCTCTCCAACAAGAATTTGACACCAATGCTTGAGTGTCATGGAGAATTTTGAGGGACTCTTGGATCTTATTTTCATTCATCTTTAAGGACCCTTCAAGAAAATGAGGCTCTTGCAAATGAACCTCCTCATCTTCTTCAATTTTGCTTGGACCAACTTCATGAAGCTCAAGTGGTGATGGGGAAGTTGATCTTGGTTCTTCTTCAACTGCTACAAGGTCTTCATTATCATGCTTAATGGAACTTGGGCTTGCAACAACACTTTCAAAAGTGATCTCTATGTCACCAGCATAGAGGTGTGAGCACCCATTAGTAGGTACTCTTTCATAGTTTAACCATCCATCAGTAGATGCTCTTTGGTTCATGTCTAAGCTAGAAGGTGTCTCGAAATGATCTTCCATATTTTCAATAGAATCTTATTCATGCTCTTATGATGTCTCTTCATTTTTATCCTTCAAGCAAGATGATGCATTTTGCCCCTTGTTTTTCTTATGATCAATATCTTTGGAATCTCTTTTCGAAGAATTCCCAAAAGCTCTCCTCAAGTGGGACATAATTTCATGCACACATGTATGATACTCACTCCAAGGTTCTTTACAAGAAGGGCATAAACCTTTCTTTACTAATTCCACATCTTCATTTTTGGGGCTATTTTCAAAAACATGTTCAACAAAGTACTCAAAAGACATGGCATTTTGCGTATTTTTGCTAAAAGCAAGATATTCTTGATATTTTTGATATTGTTGGGGCAAGGTTTTATATTTTGCTCTCCATCTTTGGAACTCACTCATAGAATTATCCTTGGTTGGTGTGACACACTCATATTCATCATATTTAAAGTCATAAGAATAATCTTCATTTCTCTTGAAATTGTAAGAAGTGTTGCATGATGACACCTCTTCCTCGTACCATTCACGTTCTGCTTCATATTGCTCATAAGCATATGCATATTCCTCATAAGAATTGTACTCATAGGATTCATCATAATAGTAAGACATGGCTTCGAATTATTCTTGAATGTATGTATCTAATAAACAATTGCAAGGACCATGCTCTGATACCACTGTAATGTCCCTTATTAGGAATTTTATTAAAATTAAAATTTTTCACTTTTTTTCCCTAGTTCGACCTTTGACTAGTTTTGATCTCTAGGTCCCAAATTTGCCCCAAATGATCCCAAATATTCTGAGGAGGTGTATGAATGATATTAGAACATAAATATGTGTTTCAAGGATTCCTTTGGACCTTTAAAATAATTCTACAAATCCTCTTTCAATTCTGATCAATGTAGGTAACTTTACTAGTGATTTTCCTTTGACTAGTATTGGTCTCTAAGTCTCAAATTGACTCCAAATGCCTTCAAATATTCAAGGAAGTTGTATGAATGATATTAGAACTTGAATATGATATTTATGGATTAAATATGTCCACCAAAAGACCTCTGAAAACTCTCTTAAGATTCTGGACCTATTATGCAATTTTACTAGTAATTTGGGGTTCAAATCCCCCTGGGGTAAGTACTGAAAATGGCTTCCCAAATGCCTCCAAACCCACTCAAATTTATGAAAAGAGGTATGTAATGTGTTAGGTATTTTATTAAAGTCTCATATGCACCATTAATGGATTATTACAACTGTTCTCACCCTCTCCCATTCAACTGCAAAAATCCCCAATTCGACCCTTGGGGAAATGGCACTATTTCACCTCCCAATACAACTAAATTGAGTAAAAATGCTTCAAATGCTCAATTAAAGTACATGAAACTTGTAGAAGACATCCATGGAAGTATATTAATCACAAATATATCATATAAGCATCCATTCATTCGAAATCAGCATCAATACATTGTCCCACAACAAGGTAGTGGGGAAATGGCATTGTTCTTCCATTAAAAATGAGATTTATACATTTCTACTTGGAATTTAGACCTGAAACTTTTTGTAGATGAATAACACAGTATTTACTTCATATTAAAAAAGAAATGGGGCATTAAAATCTTCCCCAAAGAGTACAATAGTTCACCAAAAACGTCCTCCCTCAAGGATCAAGAATATGCCATCAAAACTGGAAATGGTTGAAGGAGTGAGCTGCAATAGAAGAAACCATGAGCTGCCCTGTATCTTACATGTGAAAATAAAGACTCCATTAAAGCTCCAAATGAAAGGTCTGAATGGCCTTTCCAATTACCAACTTGTATGGGAATCTTTCACCCTCGAAATTGGCTAAGGCAAGAAACTAGTCATCCACTAGCTCTCCCTCTTCACAAATGCAATTGCAAATTCTACAAATGATAAAAAACCATTCTCATACTTCATTTATACATTTTATAACCAACATTAGCCTTCTAAGGCTCGAAATCCTCTCAATAGATTCAATAAATTTCCATTTAGGAAATATTCCACATTTGCCACTTTTCTCCTACTTCCAACCTTCCATCTTCTCCCAAATTTGATTTTGAGTCTCTTTGGCTTCTCCAACTCCCAAATTCACCTTCTTTGAGCCTATTTTTGGGGCTGACATGTCATAGTGGTCAGATGTCAGAGGTCAGGTCTGCAATTTGTCATAGTTTTCATAGGTGCTCCATCATTGGTGTCATAGGGGCTAGGGAATCTAGCCCAAGTGTCCACAAACTTCCACTTTGACTCTTTATCTTCCATGGAGGTTACCAATCCTTCCCAATTCGACCTAAGATGCTCAATGACATGTTTTATGACTTACCAACTCACCCAAGAGTTTTCAAATTCCCATTAATTCGAATTTGCAAAAGAGAGATACCATGTATTATGAAAAATCAAGCTACTGTGGGTCCCACATCCTCCATATGTCTCCAAAACCATTTGTCCTCTAGGATTTCTCTTGAATTTCTTTATTCACTCTATTTATTAAATACTTGAACCCTTCTAATGTCTAAACATCATTTATTATCCCCCTTATTCCAAATCCCAAAGCTTCCACCCCAAACCTAGGAAACTAGTAATTTTCCTCCTTGGCAATTATTTGACCCTTAACATCAATTTTACAAACTCTAATGAATATGGCTAATGTGATTAGGCCATTGTGACCCAATTCCAAATTTGGGACATGACAGTTGCCTACAAATTCAGTTGCTGTGTCAATGCCCCGTTTGCTTAAGTGCATAATCCTATAGATAAGATCAATGTTAATATCAATCTTGCGGTCTAACCACAAGTAACCCTAGTGACAACAATACAACAATGTCCGCACAACTACGTTGAGCTCTGGCCTTCAGTCAAAATGCAGAATTCGCAACAGATTCAACAATCCTAAGGATTATAATGAAATAATCCAATCATGCAGTTGAATTTTTGTTTTATTGGTGGTGTTATCATAATGTCTGCAGATATACTGATCTGGATGAAACTGTGGGTCCTTCTTTTCGTGCAACAAATCATGATCTGATAACTTGCACTCTAGAATTTTTCCGAGAAAATTCTATTTCTCTCAAACGTGAGGTGACATTGGTGGCAGCAAGATATCATATTGTAGATTCTTTTTCAGTATCAACAACGGAGCATCATCTGTTCATGGAGGGATGTACTTAGGTATCATCATAATCAGCCTCTGTCAGGGTTTCTCTAGAGGAAACGCTTTCGGAGTTGCTGCGGTATTCAACTTCTCTGGTTCTGTAGATTCCTATTTATCCTTTTGTTTCTGCATTTTGAATATTCCATAAAATTTCATAAATTTTCTGTCATAAAGGAGGACAAGATATCCTTCCTGGAAGAATTTGTGCTTAATGTGTCTATCATGCCATACTTTTTATCTATCTTTCTGCACTTGTTGGTGAGATCCTGCAATGAAGCAGTCTTCCTCCAATCCAATTAACTATATTAGTATTTCATCCATTGTCTTTGCATAATCCATATCTGTAAATGTTGCAATTCTCAAGCTTGGTACTATGTATTCCATAGGCATGACAAATTCTTGTCCATATACTAACCTAAAAAGTGTATGGCCTACCAAATTTTTACAAGTTTTTCTATATTCCCATAATATTGCTAGTATTCTGAGATCCCAATCATCCCTATTTGTACTGCATACCTTGGTTAATGCATTTTCCAACACTTTATTAAAGGATTCTACTATGCCATTAACTTGTGGATGATACTATGTGCTCTTCTAATAGTATATTTGAAATTATTCTGTCAGGGCTTCAATAGTTTTATTTATGAAAGGAGTTCCCTGATCGCTCATTAGAATCTTTGGAAATCCAAACCTTGTCAAAATTTTCTAAACAATGAACTGCGTGGTGGTAACTGTGCTACAGTCCTTCATTGGTTTTGATTCTTCCCATCTGGTTAGATAATATGTAGATGTAATAATGTATCTTGAGTCAGTTCTCTTCCCTAGTGGGTTAATAGGTCCCACAAATTCAATAGCCCATTTCTCAAAGGCTTGCAATGTAAATTGTGGCATCAATGGACTCTCATCTCTACAAGATGGCTCCCCTATTCTCTAGCATACATCACAATACCTGCAATATTCTTTTGAATCTTTATGTATAGCAAGCCACCATAGTCCTGCTCTCAAAATATTCTGCACAGTAGCTTTTCCTACATAATGTCCTCCAAATACTCCTGAATTTGCTTCAACAAGTATAATGGTTCGCTCATGTTCCAATACGCATCCTTGCAATACTTCATCTGGTCCCAATTTATATAGTTGTCCCACAATCAAGGTAAATTTAGCTGATCTTACCAGTAATTGTTTCTTCTACTGCGTAGTAAGTTTTGCGGGTGCTAACTCTATAGTGAGAAATTCTACAATGTCTCTAAAGTAGTCATATGCTATGTGAATAGAAAATAGCTGCGCATCTGGAAGATTATCCTCCAAAGTACTAGGTTCTTCTCATGACTTGATTCTTGAAATATGGTCAGGTCTTGCATTCAATCTTCTTGGTTTCACTATGATCTCAAAATCATATTCCTAAAAAATTAAGATCCATATGCATATTCTCCCCCCTAACACTGGCTTATTGACCAAGTACTTCAAAGCTGAATCGTCAGTGAACATGCAAAAATGCGAACCGAGCAAATAGTGTCTGAATTTATGTAATGTGTACACCATAGCTAAGCCTTTTCTCTATGTTTTGGTATAATTATTTTCTACTGAAGATAGCTTTATGCTTAAAATGCAATGGGATGATCGATTCCTCCCTCACCTGGTTGTGCTAATACAATTCCAAGTGTTATATATGAAGCATCTACATGTACATGAAAGGCTTGTTCTAGTCAAGAAATACTAGAATAGGCGTTGTACCCATCTTCTCTTTCAGTGTGTCTAATCCTTTCTGGAAATATTCAGTCCAATTGTATTTCACTTCTTCTTTCAATAGTTTCTCCATAAGAGCAGTTATCTACGCATATCCTTTAATGAATTTTCTATAATATCATGTGTGTCCCAATGCAGTGCATAGCTTCTTAACTGAATTAGGCATTGCGAGGTTTACAATGATCTCTATCTTCACTGGATCAACCATCAATCCTTATTTACAGACTATGTGTCCCAATAAAATACTGTAAGGAACAAAAAATACATTTTTTCAAGTTCAAAGAAATATGATACTGTCTACACTTCACTAACATCATCCTTAAGTTGATATGATGGTTCTCCAGAAGACCGAATACTATCCAGTCATCAAATTAAACTTCTAATAATTTATGAATATAATACTTAAATGCATCTACAACCACTCTTGAAAATATAGTAGGTGCGTTCTTTAGTCCAAAAGGAATAGCAATGTACTGAAATGATCCCCATTCAATAGAAGATGTAGTCTTGTGCATGTCTTCTACAACAATATGATCCGATGGTAGCCTGAAAATCCATCAGTAAAAGAGTATGCTTCCTATCCACCTACATTATCTAGTACTTCATCTGTAAATGGTGTAGGAAACAAGTCATGTACAGATGCATCATTCAGTTTCCTGAGATCTACACAAATTTTGATTTCGCCTTTATCTTTCTTGTCTTGAACTAGCATGGGACTTATCCATTCTAACTCTTCTACTGGTTCAATAATTCCTGCCTCAAGCATTTTATCAATTTCTTCTCTCACTCTTTCTTTATATCTAGGGTTCATTCTATAAGGTCTTTCCTTGATAGGCTTCACATCCTGCTTGAAAGGTATTTTCATGAATAACTCCCAAGTCACCTAAAATGCCTTTCATTTCAGTAAACTTGGTAGGGAACAACTCTTGATATTCGTGCTATAGGATTGTGATCTGTCCCACTGTTTATTCATCCCAGTAATCTCCAATAGAAGGAAACTTTGGTTCATCATCTATGCCAATATTGATCTTTTGAGTCTTAATGGGGTTACTTATATCTAGAATTTCTAAATCAGGTCCTTGTAAATCGCGTTTTCCTTCAGATTCTGGTATATTTACTTTGCGAGGATCTTCATTTTTATCTTTATCTTGTAACAAATTATAACACTCAAGGGCATGCTCCAACTATATTTCCCAATTTGGTTGTTTATACACAGGAAATGGGACATCATCAAATATTTTTGTTTTAATGATCTACAAATCTTGATTAATACTCAGACAGTTTGAGGAACCTACAACAATTAATTCATAAATGCATGATATATTATATCCCAGAATATTTAATTGATCATGGGCCACTTCGAGGGGACAACCTCCTTTGAGCAAGCTCAATACAAATAACTTCATAGTGCCTCCATTGGCCTCAAAACAAACTTATATATTAAGTCTATTCCCAATACTATGGGTCAATACCATGGAACATATAATACTAC
The DNA here is from genome assembly GCA_027924585.1 of Larix kaempferi. NCBI lineage: Eukaryota > Viridiplantae > Streptophyta > Pinopsida > Pinales > Pinaceae > Larix > Larix kaempferi. Next base: position 45,286,353 of record BSBM01000372.1, on the reverse strand, counting down.
AAGAATACTTACAAAGCATATGCATCCAATACTACGGGTCAATACCATGGGCTAATACAAACTATGGATCAACAAATACTACGGGACGACATAGAAATCATTTGTGTCCAACAACAATATAATTACTAACAAAGTAAAGAGAAGGGTTGACATGGGTTCCTAACATCCCCACTCCCTTAGAAAAAGATTTGTCTTCAAAGCTTTAGATGTGGGAATTGATGCGGAATCTAAAGGAGTGGTTCCACTATAGCATCCTCAGGTTGCATTCCGTGCCACTGAATGAATACCTCTGTGATAGATTGAGAGAGAAGCTGATGCCTTTTGAGTTTCATGGAGGATTGCTTGGAAGGTTGTAGACCAAGAAGAACCATATCACCTGCTTGAAAAGTGCGATCAGAACGGTGCTGATTGGCTTGTTGTTTCATTCAAATTCTTGTCATGTGAAGATTTTCTTGCAAAATGGGAAGAACGGTTTTGAAGAACCGAGTCAATTTCCTCTATCGGGGAGCTACTGAGGGTGTATGGAAGAAGAACTAGTGGTGCCTGTCCATATATTTCTTCATATGGTGTCATTTTAGATGTGGTATTGTACCACCAGAGCGCTTCAAGGAAATCCATAGAAATAGCTGTCCAAATCTGTGTAGCGATGGGAAAGGGTTCGAGCAGTCCCAGAAGGAGTGTCGTTTCACCCTTGTTGACTTGGAAAGTATCAAAGTTAGCCACCATCTGTTGAATTGTCATTTTCAGTCCCTACCAAAAGAAGTTACACTGATCCCTGTCATATGTTTTGAGGAGCCTAGAGTGCTTTTTTGATGGAGAAGCATGGATTTCATAGAAGACATAGCCCTGTTGAACAGATTGCAACCAATTGGGAACAAGCAGAGAAATAGCTGAAAGAGAAACTGGGGCATCAATTGTGCGGGAAGGAGCATCTGCCACCATATTTTCCTTAACCTTCTTGTAAGTGATTGCATAGGCATAACCCATGGTTGAATAACCCATTTCAGGTGTCCTGGGAAGGATACTCGTTGTTCCAGGAAATTTTCTAGACTCTAGTGATCAGTCTGGATGCCGAAATAATTCCCTAATAGGTATGGCTGCCACTTCTGTACTACAGGAAAAATAGCCATCATTTCCTCCTCAATTTTAGATGTTCCTAAATTCTTACTGAAAAGGTCTCATGAAGGAAGCAAGTCCACTGGCTCAGCAAAGGCACCTGCCTACCTATCCAAGGTATTAGTGGAGATCGTTGATGTGTGCATCTGAATGGAATGGAGTTGAGTGATGACACCATGTGAATTCTTCTTAACGATATTTTCTAGGTGATGTGAACTGATGATGCGGAGAGACCCTAGTTGTAAGACTGTAAATGTGTGTTGTTTCCCATTGACTGAAAACTGCATCCAAAGTTCAGCAAAATCCTACAAGATGGGGCCAAGTGTGCGTACCCATTCAGCACCCAAAACCACATCACATCCTCCTAAGGACAAGGAAAACATGCCAAAGCATAGGTTATAATCTTCCATATAGATACGCACATTGCGACACTTCCCCTTGCAAGGTAAGGTGCCCCCATTGGAAACCATGAATTCAAAGTTGGAGCAAGGATGGAAAAAAAAATAGCCTAGTTGGTGATCCGAGGGTCAATGAAGTTATGAGTGCTACCAGAATCAATGAGTATTGTAAGAGGGATATTTTTGAAGTAACCCCTGACCCACATTGTTTGTGGGGTGTTGACTCCAAGTAAAGCATGGAGAGATATCTCTGGGTGGTTGTTCAGAGATGGAGGGTCAACAGGAGGCTGCCGAATGTCAATATGATCATCTAGTGTATCTAGAGCTTCTGCACCAAGTTCAAAGTTAGGTGGAGAATCCACATCTAGGAGATAGAGCTATTGCTCAACACATCTATATACCCGACTGAATTTCTCATCACAATTATAACAAAGCCCTTTTTCAATACATGCCCGCATCTCTACTTCAAACAAATGCTTGATAGGAGTTGTACGAGGAGCTAGTGTAATGGTAGGTCGTTGGGAAACCATATTTCTGAATGGAAAAAAAAAGTGGATTTGGAGCGTTTTTGGGCTGTGATGTTGTCCTACACCAACTTAGCCAACCCCAAAACTTCCATCATCATGTTGGGACAGAACATTCTAAACTCTCAATGGATTTCATCCTTAAGACCACTGATAAAACAACTCCTATAGAATTTATTAGACAATCCTTCTATGTGATTGGCCAGTTTCTCAAATTTCGTTTGATACTCTCTCACGGTGTCAATTTGGCAAAGTTTAGTGAGTGTTCCTGTGAAGTCATCAAAAGCACTAGGAACAAATCATTGCAAAAGGAGTTGGAAAAAATCTGTCCATTTTGTCTCGTCATAAGCCTTGATATACCAACGGTACCATTGAAGGGCTTCCTATTTCAAATGAAAGGATGCAAGTGGAACTTTTTGGACATCAAAAGTATTATACGAAACGAAATATTGTTTTGCTCGGTATATCCATCCAATTGGATCATTCCATTGAAGCGAGGAAATTCAAGCTTCGGCCCACGAAAATTTCTGGAAGAAGAGAACCCAGTGTTCATGGCTGAATGCTGAAGATGGAGGCTGAGAAATTTTTCATCCAAAACTTGGAGTTTGGTTTTGAGGGCTGCAATTTCTTTCTCCATGATTTGTGCTCCTGCATGGGTGACAACCATAACCAAGAGTTTTGTTTTTTGGGAATGGGTAGAAAAACACAAACATAAGCTTAGTTAGTAAAGGGAAATTTGGATTTGGGAAAAACTATGATGGGCAATTGGGTTTTGACTAGGTTTTGGACACTTTTGAATGGACAAAGAAGCATAAATGAGGATTTCAGAAGCAGGGTGAAAGAATGAGAAAAATTGTCAGAGAGGGACAAAGAAGCAGAAATAGGGAATGAAGATGGTGGAAAATTTTTAAGGCTATTGGATGAAAATTGAAGAAGTTATGGCAAACCCTAAAAATAGACAAATGTGGGATTTCTAGCTTTGAGAAGTGGAATTTGGGATAGGGTCCTCAGGAATGAAATATGCAGAATGGGATTACAGGGGGGTTAGTGGAGTTTCAAGGCAAAAAAAGTTAAAACAAATGATACATGGCGAAAAAATGAAACAACTTTTGGAATGGATCTGAAACGGCTCGGAATGGATAAAAACTATTGGATTTGAAACGACTTTCATAATGGATTTAAAATGGATTTCAGAATGGATATGAAATGACTGGATCTAAAATGATGCAGAATGGATCAACAAAAGATGGATTTGCAATGGCGCATAAGTGATCTGCAACGTCATGGAAGTGATCGGAAACAAAACAGTTGAAAATAGATATGGACCCCAGGCATGCTCGGCTTCCCAACTGTTCAGGTGTTTCACTCAGACACCAATGCTGTCTAACAGTTTGCATATTGGGGCAGTACCCCTCACTCCACAGCTCAGGTAAAACTAATAACCGCTTTGCCACAAACGACATCTCTTGGTTTACCTCACGGGTGGGAACTAGTCAATCAGGTAGGGATCGTTTCCCTTTTCGTTGGTAGGTCCTCTCAATGGGCCAATTACTTCGGGGTTCCTGTGGTACTCTTCACAATGAGTTTTATGAATTATGCCTAAGTACTTCCCATAGTAAAGTGGATAGGGATTATTCCTAGATCCGAACCTGCAACAGATGCGAAAAAAATTTTGGCAGAAATTCCACCCAACGAGCCCAAGAAAGTGATTTGATACCAGATGTGAGGAACCTATAACAATTAATTGATAAATGCATGATATATTATATCACAGAATATTTTATTGATCGCAGGCCACTTCAAGGGGGCAACCTCCTTTGAGCAAGCTCAATACAAATAACTTCACGGTGCCTTCATTGGCCTCAACACACACTTATATATTAAGTCTATGCCCAATACTATGGGTCAATACCATGGAACATATAATACTCCAGCATGACTTACAAAGCATATGTATCCAATACTATGGATCAATACCATGGGCTAATAAAAACTATGGATCAACAAATACTACGGGATGACTTACAAAGCATATGCGTCCAACAACATTAGTATGGTCGCCAATATGATAATAGTATTTAGTGCAGGGTTGTGTCTACACTATTTTGACTATCTTACTAAGAATTGGTGAAATTCTATGTCATAAATGAATCAATTATCACAAATTTTTTAAGATCTAAGTTCATTCATTAAACATTCATTGAGATCTAAGAACATTTCAGAATTAGAATCATGCAAGATAAGAAAACATTCAACACTAAAATGGTAGAGACTTGAATCATTTCATATTATAATCTTGAAGAAAATGACAACAGTCAGTCCTTGTCGCCCTTGAACACGTCACATAATTTGGTCCCCGTTGTCAGTACACCATCTGCATTTGCCTTAGGAAACTGTACCAGTATTTTGAATAGATCTCCACCGATGGGTTATCCTTCCCGTCACCAATGGAGCTTTCATTAATGGATCTGGCATTAGCAGATTTCATTAAGGTCGATTAATCAAATTCCTATGTTTCCAAGTGTCCATTCTGCGTCGTGTTATGTGTTCAAGGGAAGTCCAAACCGAGTCAGCGATTCCTCAAATATTCCTGACCAATCATGTCGGCCTTCCTTGTGTCAGTATATATTGTTGGATCTTGTAGTTCTACTAAATTATATCATACTATTGATCTTTGTTTCGTATCAGTTGATGTGGGATGCATTAATGCCCTCTTTTCGATGGATCTATTCCTATCGACATCAAATCATCATCTAGGACATGGATCTAGAAACCCAAAAGTACCTTGGATCTTGTAGTCATTAGTGGCAGGTTTCCTTGCAAATGACAGTGGGTATACATCAATGACCCCTGATTGTTTGATTCTACAAGTGTTCGACTTCAGAACATCTATTCACACTTGATAGTTTGTACTCAGTACCTTAGAGTCCATCATCATTATTGATGGGTCTCTTCGCATCTATTAACGGTACACATCAATGACTGGTAATCAGATGGTGTTTTATTATGCTCGACATCAGATCACTTATTCACGTGATTTAAACTTGTACTATCATCAATTTGTATTGAACACCTTGGGAAAAACAGTTGTACCACTCATCGATGCACTGCCCGATCTGTGCAAGATTAGAATGCCATGTCAGAAGTTCAATAAAGACTTTGTTCTCTCACTCAGCGAAGTACATATTTACATTTCAGAGAAAATTTAATTTTGACATGGATCCACTATGTATTGTTCGTGGCCATGCTTATTTATTGCAGAGCATGGGTATGCCTACCTCAGGAAGATATTATATATTCGAGAAATTGCTATATTTTGCAGGTGTGATCCTCAATCCCGCGCCCATGAGCTTTCCTTCCTTTATCCTTGCTTTGAACGATAAAGAGTATCAGTATAAAGAGTATCAATATACAGAGTATAAATTTCAGTAATGTATTTCAGCCCTTAGCTCTGCTTCGGACCTCACACATTAGGGGGCATCTGTTAACAATCAAATTAACACTCCTAGTCATGTGATAGAAGAGGCATATGTTTACCATGCACCTACAGCAAAAAGACATGACACAAGTTCATTGAGAGACAAATCCTCTCTGAAAAATGCATTAATTGTGCTTAAAACATTCTAAGTGGTGTAAAAAGACTAAAAACTATTGAAAAGTGGGTTTTCAGTTGAAAATAACTAAATAAAGAAAATAAGGAATCCCACATTTAGAAGAAAGCCTAAGGCTCATTTCCCAATGCTATATAAAAAAGGATTTGGGGCATGGTAAAGACACACAAAGGAAGAGAAAATGAATGCTAGAGAGATTCTGAAGGAGGAGAAAGAGCTCAAACTCTTCAAAAGCAAGGGTGAAGGAAAGGAATCTCATGGCAATGGAGGAAGGATTCACACCTAGGTCCATGGTAAGGATGTAATTCTTCATTGTTCTAATATGAAGTAATTCAAGTTTATACCATTTTAGTGTTGAATGTTTGCTTATCTTGCATGATTCTAATTATGAAGTGTTCTTAGATCTCAATGAATGTTTAATGAATGAACTTAGATCTTAAGAAATTTGTGATAATTACTTCATTTCTGACATAAAATTTCACCAATTCTTAGTAAGATAGTCAAAATAGTGTAGACACAACCCCGCACTAAATACTATCATCACAACAATATACTAACAATGTAAAGAGAAGGGTTGACACGGGTTCCTAACAGACATTCATCCTCAAAACTGAAAGTTAGATGAAATTCTTTATCGTTATGTGCCAATTTGTTGTTCCTTTCCAAAGTTCCGCTTCTATATACTAGGTTTTTGATAATAGATCCAATGTGTGCACAAAAATATGGACCCATTCTGTCTCTTCTATATGCTTCCATGCTTTCAAGCAAGATTCTATGTGATCTATAGGATCAGTCTGTCCACTATATTTTGCTTGTATATTCTCAGTTTGTTCAACAAATATAATTTCCATTAAGTGCTTACATTATTTTCATGTGCTCATTTTGTATTTATGCGCATCCCACCACCTAGAAGCTTTAGCTCGCAACGCTATATCTAGAGTTAGTAGCCTATGTTCTTCTAAAACAGATGCTATATATTCATGAAGGAATACATGGATAATACCCAAACCATCACAAGTAGGAATTTGAATTACCTTTGTTCCAATCCAACGGAGTGACTTTGTTATCTTCGCACATCTTCTAACTGATACTTCATGCATTCTGCTATGCCGATTTTCCAATCCTACATCTGAATCTGATACGCAATAACTTTCACATCTCCATCTTAATCTTCCATTCTTTGTAGGATTAACATAATATTCTTGGTTAACTGTCATCTTGTAGATGTTATCAAGTTCTTGAGATCTGCATTCTTCTCTTATTGGTTCAACATAGCTTGTTCCTTGTGAAGGATCCAGGGGTGCGATAACCTTGATATCCTGTCTTTAATATATCATTTTTTTTCTTCAAGTTGATAATTGCGAGGTTATCAATTGCCTAGTCAATCCCTAATAATGAAGGATAAGGATTAATGTCATCTATGATCTCAATGACCTCAAAGTATGCTTTACTTCGTACTCCGTCAATATTAACAGGAACGCTTGACAATCTCCTAAAAGGTATAACCTTCTGCTAGTTAGCTAATCTCAACTGTATAGGAGAACAAAATAATTTTGTTTTCCCAATCTACTCCCATGTTTGTTTTGTTAGCACGTTCACCTCTGAGCCTAGGTCAAGAATGACTTGGTTCATTTCAAAATCTTTGATTGTTGGGAATGGCCCAAGTTGGCACACTTTTGAAGAAGTACAATTTTGGAAAGTGTGCAGTTCGAGCGGCGAAGTCAGACGGCATAGTTTTTTGGAGTGCACAGTTCGAATTGCGTAGTCAGAGATGTGAAGTCATGCTGATGCATAGTGCCAATGCAATGACTATTTTGGGTAAAGAGTAGAAGGGAAGGTCAAGTTGTGAAAGCGACCTGTTTTGGGTAAGCGACTCCAGGATTCTCGGTAGTTGGGTAAGGAGAAGAGTGGAGATAAAGGAAAGCCACGTGTTAGAGAGAGTGGTGTAAAACCGTTAGAGGCTAAGCCACGGGTCGACGACGACAACAAGGCTAAAGGGGTAGAAAGTGACAGGCCACGATGTGGTTGTAACCATTTTTATGATGACTGCGGCTATTAGAAGGGCGTGTGGGCCACAAGTGGCCCAGCAAGGCATCCTAAAGTGAGCGGGGAAACTTGTCGATGATGACAGGCAGGGTGGCGAGTAACTACACTAGTTTTGGGGAACCTTAGGGTTTTGGCCCACTATGAGTGTAACAGACGTGACCTTAGGGCATGATCTATAAATATGGCATATTTTGTAAGGGAAAGGGTTGAATCTTTGAGCTTCATAGTGTTTATTGTAGAAGATTGATCTCTGTTGAGAGATTCATTGTAAAAGGCTCTGCAGCTGTGTGCACAGAAACCTACATAGAGAGAAGAGAGTCTGCAGCTGAGTGTGCAGACTTGAACTGTTGAACCCTTCCCATTGATAATATAATTAATAGTTCCTATGGACGTAGCTCCCATTCTGGGGGTGAACCACGTTAAATCATTGTGTTATGTGATTGATTATGTGTCTGCATCTATATATTTGCTTATGTTGAATGGTTAAGTTCATGTTTATTAGTTCATTTGTTCTTGCTTTTATATGTATTCATCATAAGGATAAGTGATGGGAATAATATGTTACGTATAGAATGTATGTGAATGAATATTGAATGCACAAGTATTTCTAAGTCAGATGAATGCATAAGTTGATCGAGTAAACACTTAAACAAATGGAGTCTGGATAGTGTGATTCCCTGAAGCGCAACAACGGAGGTGCGCTATTACATTGTATTTCATCTTATGGTATGAGTTGGCAAGGTTTACAGTCTATTATGCTACTGAATGCATCATTTTGCACTAAGTAGAGTCATTCAAGTTGCACAAGTGTGGAAGAGGAAGCACAGTCCCCCGTTGCGCTATCCTATTGTTGAGCAATCATCCCGCATCGTGCAGTCCTTGGATGCGCGATAGCCTAAGCATTAACCATGAAGTAGGTGAACTTCACACTATCCACCATTATGTTGAAGCATGCATCACTCAGTTGTAGAAACTTGATTCCACAACCTCCCCATAACTTCGCCTCGGGTGAGACCTCAGTCTGCTCGCAGACTGTTGCCGAAAGGTCCATTGAAAAGGGGTTTTGTTGGTTCCCTAAACTATGCAAAACCTGGCTCTATCTTCTAAGATTAAAGAGCATATATAGAGCCAACAAATGGTTCCTTTGCGATGCTTGAACTGGTGATGAGCACCGAAAGTTGGAATCCTGAGAAAACATAAATATGGAACTGGGTGGACAAGATAGAAAGGGATTTTTCCAAAAAGGAGAATAGACATCCACGTCTATCCGATGTAGAATGGTTAAGCAAATACTTATGGGTGAACATTCATGAAATTTCCTTCTTAACCTTTGGAAACGAGTTGAATGAGTGGTTATCAAGACTTGCAGAGCGAAAGACCTTTTTCCAAGAAGGCGCACCTACTATGTGGTGTTGGAATATTCTCCCCATCATTTTTGTATTTTGCATGCTGCATGCATTTGCATGCAAATGCATGCATCCAGTCATCATCATGGTGGTATCACCAACACCTAGAGCTTGATTCTAGCTCTTCTTTACCTGCATGCATTTGCATGCCACTGCATGCATCTAGTCATCATCATGGTGGACTTCCCAGCTCCTAGAGCTTGGTTCTAGCTCTCCACAGCCTGTTTACAGCCCCCAGGGGGCCTCCCACCTACCAAAAGTGCCCTTTTCCATGACAAGTGTGCCTTTCTCAACTACCACAGCCAGTTAGGCACCTTTCTCACCTACCAGTCAGTTATCACTCAGACCTTCCTTGATTTAAGGCTATATTGACTCCCCCAGTGATTGTTTCACTCCGATGGACCTCCAGTGAGACTAGTCTGCCCATTCTGACTCCAGTTAGCTCCTCATGCACCCTCCACAGAGCCTCCTTTATTGATTTAGTGCCTACCTCACTCAGTTAGACTCATCATGTGCCCTCCACTGAGCCTCCTTCATTTAGTTAGTGCCCACCTCACTCAGTTAGACTCAGTTGACTGACTATTACCATTGATGACTGATACATTGACTGGATGATGACTCCACTATCATCCAAGCCAAACTCTAAGTTAGGAATTCGAATTCCCTACTTGGCCTATTCGAATCCTATATTATGCACCTTATTGTTCTATTGTACTCATTCACTTACATTCTTATTCATTGTATAATACTGAGATATTGTTCTATTTTACTGTGTTTATGAGTGATCATTGAGTGTCTCCTTCTCTTCTTCTTTGTAACATATTTGTGAGTTTGATTGTGAGTTGGTATAGGTTCCATATCCCTTGCATATTCCTACATGGTATCAGAGCAGGAAGCAGCTATTCGAATTGTAGTAGTTGCAACAGCAGCAGTTGCAGCATTTCTTTGAGCAGCTATCTTTCACTTGTGCACTAGAATCCTCTGAGTTTCGACAGCAAATCCTAGTGCTATTACTTGATTTCATTGGAGAAATCCAGTGGGGTCTAGCCAGGTGTGAAGGACTTAGTCCATGTGCCAAGTTTCCTTAAGGTATTTTTCAGTTGAAGTGCAGCATTCTCCATCAGGACTTCTTTTATTGTTTTGTAGGTTTATTCACCCGTTCAGAATCTTCTTCAACTGTTTGACTTTCTTTGTTCAGATGGATCTAAATCTTACATCTTCCAACTATGTTGAGTGTAAATCCAAGATGGCTCTCTTCTTGAGATCCAAGAGATTCACCCGAATACTCAACGAAACGATGGTAGAACCTCTCAGTGCAATTGAAAAGTCCAAGTACTTGGGTCGGCTTGATGAAGCAATTGGTCTCCTCCTTCTCTCAATTTCTAATGAAGTACTCTTTCATGTCATCGATCTTACATCTCTGAAAGAGGTGTGGGACAAGCTCAAATCTCTCTTTAGGCCAACAGATTATATGGAAGCACACAAATTGGAAAATGGGCTCATATGTTTAAGTCCTAGCAGCTTCGATTCTATCAATGCCTTTCTCACCAAGATAAGCAGCTTATACTTGCCATTCTCTCAAAGTTGGGGGCAAATTTCTCAGTTTTTGTCTCTACTTTCCAGTCAGCTAGGTTGTCCATTCCAAGATGGAAGTTTCCCTCATTTGATGTTTTCACACAATCTCTTACCCAAGAGGAAGAGACGTTGATTTCGATGGGAATGATCATACCCAAATTGGATTCAACCCTTACAGTTGTAGAGAGAGCAAATGATATAGGAAAGCTAGATATTTCTGGTGATACAAGGCCTACACACTAGTCAGATAGAGCTTCATACTCTAAGAAGGCCAAACATTCTCAAAAGGGAAAGGCAGAGTGCACATACTGTCATAGAGGGCCTCACCCTGAGATTGCTTGCATGCGAAAGACTATAGATTTGATGGCAAAGTTACTTGAAGAGAACAACCTTCCTGTACCAGCATGTGCAAGGAAGAAAGATTCTGAATCTCCCAGATCCAAAGGAAAGGAAAGATGTAATTCTCTCATATTATTTGCATCAACTAGTTCTTCTCTTATCATAGATTCAGGAGCATCTTGTCATATGGCTTCCTCCAAGGAACTTTTCTCTACTATCAAAAGCTTTATTGGCCCTTCCACCAGGTTGGGGAATGATTCACTAGTTTCCTCTCAAGGGATTGGGAGAATCGATCTTGATCATGGTCACTTCTCTAATGTGCTTTATGTTCCTTCTCTTGCACCCAATATCCTTTCAGTATATTAGATGACTCATACTGGAGAGCCTAAAAGAGTGATCTTTACTCCATATGAAGTCGAGGTACAAAACATGGTTATAGGGGAAATTATTGCCAAAGGAGTTGCAAATCATAAGTCCAAACTCTATGAGTTTTTTCACATCATTCCTCTCTCAAAGGGTATTGATACACCAACAGAGATTGAGAAAAAGAGGAATATCGAAGAAGTACAAATGCATGAAAAAATTCCTGTTATAGAATGGAAGGGATCATCCTTTTCACATTTTTTGATCCATTGCGGCTCGATCGATCCTTCTTCAAAAAATAAGGTCACTTGCCTCCTTCAGGGGTAAGTCATGATATGCTACTTTAGCAGCTTCATTCTATTTTGAGGGAGGGATTTATTCCCACTGGGTTTTCCCTCTTTTCTCACTTAGTTTATTTAGATTGATTGTACGGGGTGACCTTTGGTCTCAGTAATGAGGGCCCTATCTTACTATTTTATAGGGTGACTTTTGGTCTCAGTGACGAGGGCCCTATTCTTCAGTTATTTCCTCATAGTATACCTTGCGGGGGGTTGTTGGAATATTCTCCCCATCATTTTTTTATTTTGCATGCTTGCATGCAAATATGCATGCTGCATGCATTTGCATCCAGTCATCATCATGGTGGTCTCCCTAGCACCTAGAGCTTACTTTTAGCTTTTCTTTACCTACATGCAAAATTGCATGCTGCATGCATTTACATGCCACTGCATGAATCCAGTCATCATCATGGTGGACCTCCCAACTCCTAGAGTTTGGTTATAGCTCTCCAAAAACTATCTACAGCCCCCAGGGGGGCTCCCACCTACCAAAAGTGCCCTTATCTATGACAAGTGCGTCTTTCTCACCTACCACAGCCAGTTAGGTTCCTTTCTCACCTACTAGTCATTTATCACTCGGTCCTTCCTTGATTTAAGGATAGATTGACTCCCCCACTGACTGTTTCACTCCAATGGACCTCCAGTGAGACTAGTCTGCCCATTCTGACTCCAGTTAGCTCCTCATGCGCCCTCCATTGATCCTCCTTCATTCAGTTAGTGCCTACCTCACTCAGTTAGTGTTATACCTCTATGTTTCACAGTGTCGCATCTCTATCATAAAACGAGTTGGCGATATGTTCCCTACTATTTTGCACCATCCAGAAGACACAGATGATGAGTCAACCTTGAAGGTGAATCCACCCTGGCAAGTTTTTGACCCACCTTGGACTTTATTTACACACACTACCGCGCCTTGCTAGTTTTCCAAAATGCGGTACTAGACACTACCGCGTTATGCTATTTCCCCAAAGCGCGGCAATGCCGCGTTCTACATTTTTTGCAAAGCGCGATACCCTTTTAATAGCTTTTTTCCCTTGGCTCGTGGGATTTTGGATTTTCGAAGATAATAGAAGATTGGGGTCCTTGATTCGATCTCAACTCATCTCCTTCGATTAGAAACCCTGATCCACTTATCTCTCCTTAGATCCACCCATCTCTCTTGTTGGTTAACCTCACCATTCACTATAAAAGAGAGGCATGCCATTGGAAAAGGAGGAGGACTCTTGAGAGCACCAAACTTATGGTCTTGCAGCATTGTGGAGATAGCTAGAGGAGAAGACACTTGGAGTTGAAGGATTGGCTTGGGCATCAAGCACCTTTTGTAAGTATTCTTCAAGTTGTAATGGAATAACTTGTCTTGTTTTCCCAAATCATTTGTGTTAATCTTGTTTTAATGATATGATTTGTATCTTGCATAGATTTAGATCCTAATTCATGTTTCAGGTTTCTAGAGAATAGTGCATTCTTGTGTTTTGGTTCCATTTTGACAGGTTCACTTGTGAGGGCTCGAAGCTTGGAGCAAATACCAAAAACAAGTGTCTGGATAGAAGGTTAGTTAAACTCCTTCTACTCTCTTTAGTGTTTTAATCCTGAGATGTCTATTATATCTAGGGATTCAAGGTAGCATTTGTTTTGACTTGTTTCTTGCTTTGAAGTTAGTTTAAAGTCTGCTTTAAAGTTAAGAGAGTTTTGGCTTATCCGTAGGACAAAATTCTACATAACAAGAATGGCGACTCCGCTGGTTTTGATTACTGCCTGATTGATTCAATTCACAGTCATTTATCTTTGAATTGTGAGTTTTTGTTGCACTTCAAACCAGTTTGCATCTTGGTCCTTTTTGACCCTTATTCACCCCTCCTCGCAGTATTTATCTCCCTGTTTAATCACTGAGTCCCCTGGGTTAGCAACAACCCTGAAATTTTTATTTTTTCTTCTCAAGTTGCGCCCTTTCTTTCCATTGCCACAGTACCGCGCCCTCATAACTACTTCCAGTGCGGTACTACCGCGCCCCAGGACTTAGTACCATAGCGGTACTGTCACAGTGCCGCGCTTCAGCCAGACCATCACCCGCGGTAGTGTCTGCAAGTGTTTAAATTTTTTTTATCTTTGCTTGGTTTCCTGAGTTTCTCTCTGCCTTAGGTAGTCTTTACTGTTGCCTGTTAGCATCCTGGTTAATTCCCAGTCTGTATGGTGTGCTTATTACCCAGTTTGTGAGCTTGATTGTTGATTGAATTAGTGGCACTTTTGACATATGGGTCATTTTTCCAGTCTGATTGCATTGACTCGATTTTTTCACCACAACCAACTCAACACCATTATTCTCTGTTACTGAATACTGTAGTTTTTACAGTCATATTATCATTATCATTTTCAGTAAATTAAAAAAGATCATTAGTTGAGAGCAATTTTGTTGTTAAATTGAAAAAGTCTAGTGGTATTTTGCATGGAGAAATGAACCATTGATTTTGCCATAGAAAGTCTCATTGTAGAAGCATTGTAAATTGTAAAATCAGTGCATTGAAAAGAGTGTTTACTTCAGTTTGGCTTTGTTTATAAATCGAAAAGAAAAGAAAAATCTTTTACTTTGATTGCTTGTGAAAATTTTCATGCATATTTGATCGAAGAACCTCTATCTTTACCTTAGCTAGATTTCATCGAAGATAAAGGCTTATTTGTGATTCATTCTCATTTGCATGGTTTGAGTCGTCATAACACCATCAAGTTTCACGTCCACTACCCGATTGAGTAAAGACAGCCACTAAAATTAATCACCCTAATTAAGCCAACTTTAACCTCACTTGAGGAAATCAAAAGAATTTGGTAGTTAGGTAGGACACCGGGGATAGGCATCAAAATAATTCCCCCTTGTCATTTTCATCTGAGACATAGTCGTTGTCTTTAGGGAACTAAAATCCTCTAGTACTTATTGACACGGTCACAGCTAGTTTGTGGAGGGGCCTCCTGACTGTTTCTAACTTTCAGGGGTTAAACGGCCGCGAGATTGAGAACCGGATGGACTCTGTGGAATACCGCACTCCACTTAGCCCTAAGGCAACATCGATCACTATCTTCTTCGGAAGGCTGAAGTGCCCAAAACCTTTTCCGACGTGTCATGAACGAGGTGGCCTAGTATCTACTCTACTAGGGCTCTTTTACCCAGGATCCCTTTCGGTAGAGGGATATCCTTCTTATATCGGTCTCTCAAGTTGTATCGTTCGACTTGGATTTCATCACCTTGCGAAGGATACAGCCTGCTGAGGTCTCCAACTCTTAGTTAGGAGTTTGCTTGCTATCTCATCTTTGTAGAGGGTCATTTTTTTTTATAGGGACTGCTTGTTGGCATTCTGGCCATTTTTTTATCAGCTCGCTTATTGAGACACCGGTCTCAGTATAGATTTTAGAGCTCGCTTTTTTGGCCTGTGAGCCTTGCTTTTTCTAGCTCCTCTTCTGCACACTCGGTTGCATTAGAGTTTTTGAGTTCTTTGTTCATGATACTGCCCCCGATTTTCATTTTCCTGTCATCATGTCAGATCTACCACGAAGATCACGAAGACAACAGGGCCAAAGCCCTCCACCACCACCACCGCCACGGACTACTGGTCCGCTTGCATCACGCATTCCTGCTCCTCCTGGCCGTGGTGCTGGTCGAGGCAACATTCCACCGCCGACACGTACAACATCTTCAGTTCAGCCCGTAACTGCCACACACAGCACAGTCTCAGGATCTATTGCAACTTCTGCAACCACTAGCACATCTGAGACTTCCACTGTCACCTCACCCACTGTCATTCCAGATTTATCTGTTACAGTGGACACAGTTACCGCAACTGAACCTAGTACAACCCAGAGTACTAGACCAGAGGTCATCCTTCTACCGGATGCCAACACTTCCCGTCCATCAGACACTTTGCACGATGATATAGACGGATCTATTGGCACCATAGAAGGGTCCGACCAGGACATACCTGGCTTAATTTCAGTCCCAGGCGGATACGTTGAAATCATTGAAGATACTCGTCTACCTGACACACCCTTTGAACCTGATTATGGTTTCATCACTTCCCAGGTGGACCTTCTTCCTGTTATCACTACATCACACAGTGTTCATCCTCAGGAGACAGGTTCTTCTAGCAATGTACCTCATACTATAGCTCTACCCAATCTCCCACCGGGACATGAAATCATGGCTTCCATCCAGTCTAGTATGGTTAGTCTAGCGAACTCTCCGTTAGCATCGGCACGGTTTAGACGCAGCACAGAGCAAATGCTCTCGTCAGCCTCTCGATATCCCCCTGACACTCGTCCTTCGGACTATAGGGATCCCAACATCCCGTCTAGCACGGAGTTTCGACACTCCTTTGCAGACGGCGCAGGACCTTCAGATGTTACCATACCTAGTTTCCTGCCGGATCCCCAAAACCTTTTCCAGGACATGAACTCGGACCCAGTTATCGAGGGTCCTTCTACCATTGAACATGTCATGGACGACACTAATACCCCTGGGGTAAATTCCCCACATTTGCTATCATCACCTATATTTGGTGCACATTCTATGTGGGATAACCCAGTTTTTTCCCCGTCCTCACCTGTTCGATATGGACGACCCCCTCCGCAAATAGGTACTTTTGGTGCCGTTGGCCAATCCACATTATCATATTTAACCAGCGGCGGAAGAACGCTTAGTCAAACTGCTGGATCTTCTGGTTGGACCGGAGGATCACCCTCAGCCACCATTTACACTATCTCAGGAGGTGGACAACCGACTACAGTGATTCCCAACTCTAGCTACCAAATCCCCCCTGGTGGGCCATCAACCCAACCAGTTGGTGGACAACCTTTCGTTGGGAACCCTGTTCTGAGTCAACAACCTCCAACTGGTGGGCCATCAACTCCAGGATTCTCGGTAGTTGGGTAAGGAGAAGAGTGGAGATAAAGGAAAGCCACGTGTTAGAGAGAGTGGTGTAAAACCGTTAGAGGCTAAGCCACGGGTCGACGACGACAACAAGGCTAAAGGGGTAGAAAGTGACAGGCCACGATGTGGTTGTAACCATTTTTATGATGACTGCGGCTATTAGAAGGGCATGTGGGCCACAAGTGGCCCAGCAAGGCATCCTAAAGTGAGCGGGGAAACTTGTCGATGATGACAGGCAGGGTGGCGAGTAACTACACTAGTTTTGGGGAACCTTAGGGTTTTGGCCCACTATGAGTGTAACAGACGTGACCTTAGGGCATGATCTATAAATATGGCATATTTTGTAAGGGAAAGGGTTGAATCTTTGAGCTTCATAGTGTTTATTGTAGAAGATTGATCTCTGTTGAGAGATTCATTGTAAAAGGCTCTGCAGCTGTGTGCACAGAAACCTACATAGAGAGAAGAGAGTCTGCAGCTGAGTGTGCAGACTTGAACTGTTGAACCCTTCCCATTGATAATATAATTAATAGTTCCTATGGACGTAGCTCCCATTCTGGGGGTGAACCACGTTAAATCATTGTGTTATGTGATTGATTATGTGTCTGCATCTATATATTTGCTTATGTTGAATGGTTAAGTTCATGTTTATTAGTTCATTTGTTCTTGCTTTTATATGTATTCATCATAAGGATAAGTGATGGGAATAATATGTTACGTATAGAATGTATGTGAATGAATATTGAATGCACAAGTATTTCTAAGTCAGATGAATGCATAAGTTGATCGAGTAAACACTTAAACAAATGGAGTCTGGATAGTGTGATTCCCTGAAGCGCAACAACGGAGGTGCGCTATTACATTGTATTTCATCTTATGGTATGAGTTGGCAAGGTTTACAGTCTATTATGCTACTGAATGCATCATTTTGCACTAAGTAGAGTCATTCAAGTTGCACAAGTGTGGAAGAGGAAGCACAGTCCCCCGTTGCGCTATCCTATTGTTGAGCAATCATCCCGCATCGTGCAGTCCTTGGATGCGCGATAGCCTAAGCATTAACCATGAAGTAGGTGAACTTCACACTATCCACCATTATGTTGAAGCATGCATCACTCAGTTGTAGAAACTTGATTCCACAACCTCCCCATAACTTCGCCTCGGGTGAGACCTCAGTCTGCTCGCAGACTGTTGCCGAAAGGGCCATTGAAAAGGGGTTTTGTTGGTTCCCTAAACTATGCAAAACCTGGCTCTATCTTCTAAGATTAAAGAGCATATATAGAGCCAACAAATGGTTCCTTTGCGATGCTTGAACTGGTGATGAGCACCGAAAGTTGGAATCCTGAGAAAACATAAATATGGAACTGGGTGGACAAGATAGAAAGGGATTTTTCCAAAAAGGAGAATAGACATCCACGTCTATCCGATGTAGAATGGTTAAGCAAATACTTATGGGTGAACATTCATGAAATTTCCTTCTTAACCTTTGGAAACGAGTTGAATGAGTGGTTATCAAGACTTGCAGAGCGAAAGACCTTTTTCCAAGAAGGCGCATCTACTATGTGGTGTTGGAATATTCTCCCCATCATTTTTGTATTTTGCATGCTGCATGCATTTGCATGCAAATGCATGCATCCAGTCATCATCATGGTGGTATCACCAACACCTAGAGCTTGATTCTAGCTCTTCTTTACCTGCATGCATTTGCATGCCACTGCATGCATCTAGTCATCATCATGGTGGACCTCCCAGCTCCTAGAGCTTGGTTCTAGCTCTCCACAGCCTGTTTACAGCCCCCAGGGGGCCTCCCACCTACCAAAAGTGCCCTTTTCCATGACAAGTGTGCCTTTCTCACCTACCACAGCCAGTTAGGCACCTTTCTCACCTACCAGTCAGTTATCACTCAGACCTTCCTTGATTTAAGGCTATATTGACTCCCCCAGTGACTGTTTCACTCCGATGGACCTCCAGTGAGACTAGTCTGCCCATTCTGACTCCAGTTAGCTCCTCATGCACCCTCCACAGAGCCTCCTTTATTGAGTTAGTGCCTACCTCACTCAGTTAGACTCATCATGTGCCCTCCACTGAGCCTCCTTCATTTAGTTAGTGCCCACCTCACTCAGTTAGACTCAGTTGACTGACTATTACCATTGATGATTGATACATTGACTGGATGATGACTCCACTATCATCCAAGCCAAACTCTGAGTTAGGAGTTCGAATTCCCTACTTGGCCTATTCGAATCCTATATTATGCACCTTATTGTTCTATTGTACTCATTCACTTACATTCTTATTCATTGTATAATACTGAGATATTGTTCTATTTTACTGTGTTTATGAGTGATCATTGAGTGTCTCCTTCTCTTCTTCTTTGTAACATATTTGTGAGTTTGATTGTGAGTTGGTATAGGTTCCATATCCCTTGCATATTCCTACATGGTATCAGAGCAGGAAGCAGCTATTCGAATTGTAGTAGTTGCAACAGCAGCAGTTGCAGCATTTCTTTGAGCAGCTATCTTTCACTTGTGCACTAGAATCCTCTGAGTTTCGACAGCAAATCCTAGTGCTATTACTTGATTTCATTGGAGAAATCCAGTGGGGTCTAGCCAGGTGTGAAGGACTTAGTCCATGTGCCAAGTTTCCTTAAGGTATTTTTCAGTTGAAGTGCAACATTCTCCATCAGGACTTCTTTTATTGTTTTGTAGGTTTATTCACCCGTTCAGAATCTTCTTCAACTGTTTGACTTTCTTTGTTCAGATGGATCTAAAGCTTACATCTTCCAACTATGTTGAGTGTAAATCCAAGATGGCTCTCTTCTTGAGATCCAAGAGATTCACCCGAATACTCAACGAAACGATGGTAGAACCTCTCAGTGCAATTGAAAAGTCCAAGTACTTGGGTCGGCTTGATGAAGCAATTGGTCTCCTCCTTCTCTCAATTTCTAATGAAGTACTCTTTCATGTCATCGATCTTACATCTCTGAAAGAGGTGTGGGACAAGCTCAAATATCTCTTTAGGCCAACAGATTATATGGAAGCACACAAATTGGAAAATGGGCTCATATGTTTAAGTCCTAGCAGCTTCGATTCTATCAATGCCTTTCTCACCAAGATAAGCAGCTTATACTTGCCATTCTCTCAAAGTTGGGGGCAAATTTCTCAGTTTTTGTCTCTACTTTCCAGTCAGCTAGGTTGTCCATTCCAAGATGGAAGTTTCCCTCATTTGATGTTTTCACACAATCTCTTACCCAAGAGGAAGAGACGTTGATTTCGATGGGAATGATCATACCCAAATTGGATTCAACCCTTACAGTTGTAGAGAGAGCAAATGATATAGGAAAGCTAGATATTTCTGGTGATACAAGGCCTACACACTAGTCAGATAGAGCTTCATACTCTAAGAAGGCCAAACATTCTCAAAAGGGAAAGGCAGAGTGCACATACTGTCATAGAGGGCCTCACCCTGAGATTGCTTGCATGCGAAAGACTATAGATTTGATGGCAAAGTTACTTGAAGAGAACAACCTTCCTGTACCAGCATGTGCAAGGAAGAAAGATTCTGAATCTCCCAGATCCAAAGGAAAGGAAAGATGTAATTCTCTCATATTATTTGCATCAACTAGTTCTTCTCTTATCATAGATTCAGGAGCATCTTGTCATATGGCTTCCTCCAAGGAACTTTTCTCTACTATCAAAAGCTTTATTGGCCCTTCCACCAGGTTGGGGAATGATTCACTAGTTTCCTCTCAAGGGATTGGGAGAATCGATCTTGATCATGGTCACTTCTCTAATGTGCTTTATGTTCCTTCTCTTGCACCCAATATCCTTTCAGTATATTAGATGACTCATACTGGAGAGCCTAAAAGAGTGATCTTTACTCCATATGAAGTCGAGGTACAAAACATGGTTATAGGGGAAATTATTGCCAAAGGAGTTGCAAATCATAAGTCCAAACTCTATGAGTTTTTTCACATCATTCCTCTCTCAAAGGGTATTGATACACCAACAGAGATTGAGAAAAAGAGGAATATCGAAGAAGTACAAATGCATGAAAAAATTCCTGTTATAGAATGGAAGGGATCATCCTTTTCACATTTTTTGATCCATTGCGGCTCGATCGATCCTTCTTCAAAAAATAAGGTCACTTGCCTCCTTCAGGGGTAAGTCATGATATGCTACTTTAGCAGCTTCATTCTATTTTGAGGGAGGGATTTATTCCCACTGGGTTTTCCCTCTTTTCTCACTTAGTTTATTTAGATTGATTGTACGGGGTGACCTTTGGTCTCAGTAATGAGGGCCCTATCTTACTATTTTATAGGGTGACTTTTGGTCTCAGTGACGAGGGCCCTATTCTTCAGTTATTTCCTCATAGTATACCTTGCGGGGGGTTGTTGGAATATTCTCCCCATCATTTTTTTATTTTGCATGCTTGCATGCAAATATGCATGCTGCATGCATTTGCATCCAGTCATCATCATGGTGGTCTCCCTAGCACCTAGAGCTTACTTTTAGCTTTTCTTTACCTACATGCAAAATTGCATGCTGCATGCATTTACATGCCACTGCATGAATCCAGTCATCATCATGGTGGACCTCCCAACTCCTAGAGTTTGGTTATAGCTCTCCAAAAACTATCTACAGCCCCCAGGGGGGCTCCCACCTACCAAAAGTGCCCTTATCTATGACAAGTGCGTCTTTCTCACCTACCACAGCCAGTTAGGTTCCTTTCTCACCTACTAGTCATTTATCACTCGGTCCTTCCTTGATTTAAGGATAGATTGACTCCCCCACTGACTGTTTCACTCCAATGGACCTCCAGTGAGACTAGTCTGCCCATTCTGACTCCAGTTAGCTCCTCATGCGCCCTCCATTGAGCCTCCTTCATTCAGTTAGTGCCTACCTCACTCAGTTAGTGTTATACCTCTATGTTTCACAGTGTTGCATCTCTATCATAAAACGAGTTGGTGATATGTTCGCTACTATTTTGCACCATCCAGAAGACACAGATGATGAGTCAACCTTGAAGGTGAATCCACCCTGGCAAGTTTTTGACCCACCTTGGACTTTATTTACACACACTACCGCACCTTGCTAGTTTTCCAAAATGCGGTACTAGACACTACCGCGTTATGCTATTTCCCCAAAGCGCGGCAATGCCGCGTTCTACATTTTTTGCAAAGCGCGATACCCTTTTAATAGCTTTTTTCCCTTGGCTCGTGGGATTTTGGATTTTCGAAGATAATAGAAGATTGGGGTCCTTGATTCGATCTCAACTCATCTCCTTCGATTAGAAACCCTGATCCACTTATCTCTCCTTAGATCCACCCATCTCTCTTGTTGGTTAACCTCACCATTCACTATAAAAGAGAGGCATGCCATTGGAAAAGGAGGAGGACTCTTGAGAGCACCAAACTTATGGTCTTGCAGCATTGTGGAGATAGCTAGAGGAGAAGACACTTGGAGTTGAAGGATTGGCTTGGGCATCAAGCACCTTTTGTAAGTATTCTTCAAGTTGTAATGGAATAACTTGTCTTGTTTTCCCAAATCATTTGTGTTAATCTTGTTTTAATGATATGATTTGTATCTTGCATAGATTTAGATCCTAATTCATGTTTCAGGTTTCTAGAGAATAGTGCATTCTTGTGTTTTGGTTCCATTTTGACAGGTTCACTTGTGAGGGCTCGAAGCTTGGAGCAAATACCAAAAACAAGTGTCTGGATAGAAGGTTAGTTAAACTCCTTCTACTCTCTTTAGTGTTTTAATCCTGAGATGTCTATTATATCTAGGGATTCAAGGTAGCATTTGTTTTGACTTGTTTCTTGCTTTGAAGTTAGTTTAAAGTCTGCTTTAAAGTTAAGAGAGTTTTGGCTTATCCGTAGGACAAAATTCTACATAACAAGAATGGCGACTCCGCTGGTTTTGATTACTGCCTGATTGATTCAATTCACAGTCATTTATCTTTGAATTGTGAGTTTTTGTTGCACTTCAAACCAGTTTGCATCTTGGTCCTTTTTGACCCTTATTCACCCCTCCTCGCAGTATTTATCTCCCTGTTTAATCACTGAGTCCCCTGGGTTAGCAACAACCCTGAAATTTTTATTTTTTCTTCTCAAGTTGCGCCCTTTCTTTCCATTGCCACAGTACCGCGCCCTCATAACTACTTCCAGTGCGGTACTACCGCGCCCCAGGACTTAGTACCATAGCGGTACTGTCACAGTGCCGCGCTTCAGCCAGACCATCACCCGCGGTAGTGTCTGCAAGTGTTTAAATTTTTTTTATCTTTGCTTGGTTTCCTGAGTTTCTCTCTGCCTTAGGTAGTCTTTACTGTTGCCTGTTAGCATCCTGGTTAATTCCCAGTCTGTATGGTGTGCTTATTACCCAGTTTGTGAGCTTGATTGTTGATTGAATTAGTGGCACTTTTGACATATGGGTCATTTTTCCAGTCTGATTGCATTGACTCGATTTTTTCACCACAACCAACTCAACACCATTATTCTCTGTTACTGAATACTGTAGTTTTTACAGTCATATTATCATTATCATTTTCAGTAAATTAAAAAAGATCATTAGTTGAGAGCAATTTTGTTGTTAAATTGAAAAAGTCTAGTGGTATTTTGCATGGAGAAATGAACCATTGATTTTGCCATAGAAAGTCTCATTGTAGAAGCATTGTAAATTGTAAAATCAGTGCATTGAAAAGAGTGTTTACTTCAGTTTGGCTTTGTTTATAAATCGAAAAGAAAAGAAAAATCTTTTACTTTGATTGCTTGTGAAAATTTTCATGCATATTTGATCGAAGAACCTCTATCTTTACCTTAGCTAGATTTCATCGAAGATAAAGGCTTATTTGTGATTCATTCTCATTTGCATGGTTTGAGTCGTCATAACACCATCAAGTTTCACGTCCACTACCCGATTGAGTAAAGACAGCCACTAAAATTAATCACCCTAATTAAACCAACTTTAACCTCACTTGAGGAAATCAAAAGAATTTGGTAGTTAGGTAGGACACCGGGGATAGGCATCAAAATAATTCCCCCTTGTCATTTTCATCTGAGACATAGTCGTTGTCTTTAGGGAACTAAAATCCTCTAGTACTTATTGACACGGTCACAGCTAGTTTGTGGAGGGGCCTCCTGACTGTTTCTAACTTTCAGGGGTTAAACGGCCGCGAGATTGAGAACCGGATGGACTCTGTGGAATACCGCACTCCACTTAGCCCTAAGGCAACATCGATCGCTGTCTTCTTCGGAAGGCTGAAGTGCCCAAAACCTTTTCCGACGTGTCATGAACGAGGTGGCCTAGTATCTATTCTACTAGGGCTCTTTTACCCAGGATCCCTTTCGGTAGAGGGATATCCTTCTTATATCGGTCTCTCAAGTTGTATCGTTCGACTTGGATTTCATCACCTTGCGAAGGATACAGCCTGCTGAGGTCTCCAGCTCTTAGTTAGGAGTTTGCTTGCTATCTCATCTTTGTAGAGGGTCATTTTTTTTTATAGGGACTGCTTGTTGGCATTCTGGCCATTTTTTTATCAGCTCGCTTATTGAGACACCGGTCTCAGTATAGATTTTAGAGCTCGCTTTTTTGGCCTGTGAGCCTTGCTTTTTCTAGCTCCTCTTCTGCACACTCGGTTGCATTAGAGTTTTTGAGTTCTTTGTTCATGATACTGCCCCCGATTTTCATTTTCCTGTCATCATGTCAGATCTACCACGAAGATCACGAAGACAACAGGGCCAAAGCCCTCCACCACCACCACCGCCACGGACTACTGGTCCGCTTGCATCACGCATTCCTGCTCCTCCTGGCCGTGGTGCTGGTCGAGGCAACATTCCACCGCCGACACGTACAACATCTTCAGTTCAGCCCATAACTGCCACACACAGCACAGTCTCAGGATCTATTGCAACTTCTGCAAACACTAGAACATCTGAGACTTCCACTGTCACCTCACCCACTGTCATTCCAGATTTATCTGTTACAGTGGACATAGTTACCGCAACTGAACCTAGTACAACCCAGAGTACTAGACCAGAGGTCATCCTTCTACCGGATGCCAACACTTCCCGTCCATCAGACACTTTGCACGATGATATAGACGGATCTATTGGCACCACATAAGGGTCCGACCAGGACATATCTGGCTTAATTTCAGTCCCAGGCGGATACGTTGAAATCATTGAAGATACTCGTCTACCTGACACACCCTTTGAACCTGATTATGGTTTTATCACTTCCCAGGCGGACCTTCTGCCTGTTATCACTACATCACACAGTGTTCATCCTCAGGAGACAAGTTCTTCTAGCAACGTACCTCATACTATAGCTCTACCCAATCTCCCACCGGGACATGAAATCATGGCTTCCATCCAGTCTAGTATGGTTAGTCTAGCGAACTCTCCGTTAGCATCGGCACGGTTTAGACGCAGCACAGAGCAAATGCTCTCGTCAGCCTCTCGATATCCCCCTGACACTCGTCCTTCGGACTATAGGGATCCCAACATCCCGTCTAGCACGGAGTTTCGACACTCCTTTGCAGACGGCGCAGGACCTTGAGATGTTACCATACCTAGTTTCCTGCCGGATCCCCAAAACCTTTTCCAGGACATGAACTCGGACCCAGTTATCGAGGGTCCTTCTACCATTGAACATGTCATGGACGACGCTAATACCCCTGGGCTAAATTCCCCGCATTTGCTATCATCACCTATATTTGGTGCACATTCTATGTGGGATAACCCAGTTTTTTCCCCGTCCTCACCTGTTCGATATGGATGACCCCCTCCGCAAATAGGTACTTTTGGTGCCGTTGGCCAATCCACATTATCATATTTAACCAGCAGCGGAAGAACGCTTAGTCAAACTGCTGGATCTTCTTTTTGGACCGGAGGATCACCCTCAGCCACCATTTACACTATCTCAGGAGGTGGACAACCGACTACAGTGATTCCCAACTCTAGCTACCAAATCCCCCCTGGTGGGCCATCAACCCAACCAGTTGGTGGACAACCTTTCGTTGGGAACCCTGTTCTGAGTCAACAACCTCCAACTGGTGGGCCATCAACCCAACCAGTTGGAGGACAACCTTTTGCTGGGAACCCACTTCCCAGTCAACAACCTCCTCATATAGGACCATCTAACCTAACTGCTGGTGGACAACCTATTGGCTCGATCCAACAAGCTTCCCAACCAGCAGCGTCTACTCAGTTCGGTATGTACAATCCACCTAGCAGTGGGCAATTTTATTCTAGTGTTCCAACCGGACATTACTCCCAACAACCCCTGTCAGGCATGCTTCCTTCTTGGGATCATCAAATCCCACAGAGTGGGGGGTACTCACTTTTTGGAAACTGGAACCAAGCTGGGGGGCAATCTCAGATTCCCCCCAACTTGAATTCTGGCTTCCCTTACCCCTCAGCTGGTTCAGCTCCATGGAACCCATCACTTCAATTTCCACTCGCTCCTCAAGCAGGAACGAGCCTTCCATGGACGCCACCGTCGCAGCCACCCCCCAACCCTGCTATGGGAAATCCTCCACTTGCACAGTATAGTGGCAACATCCCTGGAACACAACAATTCCAAGGAACTTTTCCCCAACAAGGAATAGCAACCATTCCTGGGTATCAACAACCTCAAGGTACTATACCCACTCAGCAGAACACTCACCAACCGGCTGCTTACAATCAACTGGTTAACCAAATGGCTTACCATCCACAGAATTTCCAGCAGTATCCCGCGGGAAACTCATATGGGTATAACACACAGCAGTATGCTATGCAGGGCCCTCCAGGGTTCTCGGCACCACATGGTTATTACTCATTCCCACAGACCAACCGTCAACTTCCCTTTTTGGCTACACTTGATCTACCTGATTTGTCGAGGCTTATCAACGATCCTATATGGCACGAACCTCACTGGCCACCTATCCCAGCCAAACTACCATCGGACATTCCTAAGTTCGATGCCAAACCCGGGGAAGACCCCAAGAACCACGTGATGACCTTCCATCTTTGGTGTTCATCCAACTCCCTGATGGATGATTCCATCCGACTTCGGCTCTTCCAACGCACACTCACCGGAACGGCAGCAAAATGGTATATCAAGCTGCCACAACACTCTTTTTGTGATTTCAATACTTTGGCTATGCAGTTTCTGACACATTTCCAGCTTCCCATCCAATATGAGACTGGAACAGAATTGCTAACTTCACTATGTCAAACCACTTCTACACATATTTCGGATCATATTCATGAGTGGCGAAGACGCCGTAGGCTAATAAAGGCACCTATTCCGGATCAGCTACTTGCTGATTGGTTTACAAAATCCTTTTTGCCTCCCATAGCCAGAGATATTGCTATGCACGGACCGGTTACAGAAGAACAAGCCATCTCGGCAGCACAATACATGGATTTGGTATATACTCAATCCGGTACGTTACATGAACTTCTTCCACATGCCTCCCGCATTCACACTGATCCTACAAAGCCTACCACTGAACCACCCATTGATGGTATTGTTGGTTCAGTCAAAGCTCAGCCTGCTACCAACTCGACGGGACAACAAGCTTCTGCTTCCCCCTCTTTGACCCAGGCCGCTTCAAAAGCTTCCACCTCTCCTGCTGTCTCCTCCGAAGTGAATGCAGTCCAATCTACGTCACAACCATCCGGAGGAAAGAAGAAAAACAATCGTGGTAAACCCAAGAAGAACCAGCAGGAGAACCCCAAGCCACAACCTACCCAAAATGACCAGAAACCACGTCGGAAAGCTAAGTTTCCCTGCTTGATTTGTCAAGATGATCATTATACGCGTGACTGTCCCTACAAGGATGAGGTCCATAAGTTCGTTAAAGGATCCTCTCGCCCGGCAGTGCTAACTGACCCTTTCCCACAACATCAACAACAAATGGTTGCCCAAGAATCCCCACAAGGGGGCAACCCGACCAATCCTTCCCGTGGAGAGACATCCACAAACCGCGAAATCCTAATGACAAGTAATGAGGAGATTAATATCACCACTCGTTCAAAGACATATGACAATCCTCCAAGTTCAAACAAACAATCGGAGACAGCCAAAGGCAAATCTCCTGTTGAAGATCCGATTCCTATTCCCCCCCCTAACGGTCATCTCCATATCGAGAGACCACTTATGGATTCAGTGCTATGCCCACCCAAGGGCACCATACGAAAGGCGACATTCAATCCGAATGCGCGAGCTGCCCAAAATTACAACATTGTTGAGTATTTGGCTCAAGCACCTTGCGCTATGTCAACTCTCGAGGTTCTCCAACACTGCCCCACGCAGCGTAGAACCCTACTTTCAGCACTGGGGGCACTGGACCCAGATACTTCAAACTCCATCATGTTTAACTTGGAGCACGCTAAACCTAGGCTTTCTCACCAGTTAGCCTTCCAGGTGCATACGAAAATCCGTGGAAATGTTATCCACCGCACTGTGTTATATGAGGGTGCTTCCACGTCGATTATGTCTTTGAACTGCTGGAGAGCCTTAGGCTCACCCGAGGTCACAACTTCTCCCACTACTCTTAGGGCGTTTGATGGACATGGTTTTCAACCATATGGACTCATTCCCTCAATCGGTGTTGAACTGGGGGGCAAAACAGTATCCGTACACATCGAAGTCGTAGATGCACCTTTGGATTACAATCTCCTACTTGGTCGGAACTGGTTCTACGCCATGACCGCCATAGCATCTACAGTCTTCAGGATTGTACAATTTCCTCATGAAGGGAAAATTGTCACTATTGATCAACTGGATTACTGTATCCCAGACTCCCATCCGAACTCCACCAATACCGTCCCGTTATTGGATCAACCTCGGTACCGGTTCCAAGACATAGGTGTTGGTCTTATGAAGGATTCATCCCTCATTGGAGTTTTTCCAGAACTGGGAACCCATCTTCAACCAGTCAACATGATTTCATCGCATGTCACCCCTTCTGATGATTCATGGGTGATTCCGAGTCCTACTCAGATCCAAGGCTATGGCAATTCCATGCCTTTGAATAGAAACCTTGCAGCATATGACGCGATCCAATCAGCCACAGATTGGGTCGACTGTTCTACTGATCACACAGTGGCACAGCTCTCGACTGAAACTCATACACACCCACCATTGTTTGATCCCCTCAACTTGATTTTTCCCACTGACGAATCAATCATAGAGGTTATGTGTGGTGATGAGCCACCTTGGGGAGATTTTCATCATCAATCTTCATTCCCCACCATTCAGTCACTTGAGCCTGATACCAAATCCAGTGCTTCACTTGGGATGGTCCAAACCAAGTTCCCCACTTCCCTCGACGAAGTATTCTCTGAAGGCAACTTGGCCAATCTTATGGCAACCACTCCCATCGATATTTCAGTAAAGCCTGGTATCGTGGAAAACGTACACATTGGCAAAACATGTACTCCTCTCGAAACAGAGTTCTATAATGCCTACTTTAAAACTTTTCGCGATGTTTTTGCTTGGAGTTATGAAGAGATGCCAGGGATTGACCCGTCGATTGTGGTCCACGAAATTCCAACTTTCCCTGGCGCCCGACCTGTTCGGCAAAAGCTTCGACCCGTTCTTCCTCGTAAGGCAGCCGCCATTAAAGCAGAAGTTGAAAAACTTTTGCGTGCTGGTTTTATCTATCCTGTCCCATTGACAGAATGGGTATCCAATATCGTTCCCGTAGCCAAGAAACAGGGAACGATTAGAGTCTGTGTTGATTACCGTGATTTGAACAAAGCTTGTCCCAAGGACAACTACCCAACTCCGTTTATCGACCAGATCATCGATAACTATGCCGGAAGCGTTATCTTTTCATTTATGGATGGCTTCTCTGGCTACAATCAGATCGATATCCTCCCAGCCGACCAGCACAAAACGGCCTTTATCTTCCCTTGGGGGATCTTTGCATATCGAAAGTTACCTTTCGGCCTCAAAAATGCCGGGGCAACTTTCCAACGGGCGATGTCCTACGCATTCCATGACATCAAACATATCGTAGAGCCATATCTTGATGACCTTCCCGCTCACTCTCGAACTCGGGAAGAACATCCAGATCACTTGAGTGCCATTTTCAAAAGGTGCCGGTGCTACAATATACGTTTGAATCCGCATAAGTGCGTCTTCTGTGTAGAGGCCGGAAAACTATTGGGCTTCATAGTCTCCAAAGACGGGATATGTCTAGATCCCGCAAAGGTAGCAGCTATCATAGCCCTGCCGTCACCTACCAATATTCCATAACTTCAATGTTTGCAAGGGCATGCAAACTTTCTACGCCATTTTATCTGCAATCTGTCCGAGATAACAAAAGGCTACATGCGGCTTCTCAAGAAGAATGTTCCCTTCATATGGGATGATGAAGCCCAACGCTCCTTTGAAAATTTAAAGGCAGCCTTAACCAAAGATCCTGTGATTCAACCCCCCAATTACACACAGGACTACATCCTTTATCTCACAGCCTCGATTTCCACCATTGGTATGGTGTTAGTCCAGGAAGATCACAACGGCATAGAACATGTGGTGTACTATCTCAGCAAGAGTCTTCTTGACTCTGAAACTCGCTACTCACATGTTGAAAAGCTGGCTCTGGCAACAGTATTTGCTGTCCAGAGATTCCGTCATTACATCTTACTCCGCCGGACCACTGTCATTGCCGATTTCAATCCAATGTACTATATCCTCACACGACAAGTGCTCGGGGGCAAGTACTCCCGTTGGATTGTCATCCTCCAAGAGTTTGACTTGGAATTTGTCAAAGCCAAGTCTAAGAAATCTCTGGTCTTTGTTGAGTTAATTTGTAACTTGCCCCGTGCTACTGAGCAATCCGAGCCCATTGATTCTCTTCCCGATGAATCATTATTCCTCATTAGCACGTCTGATCCGTGGTATGGGGATATTCTCTTATATCTCCAAACCCAACGCTTCCGTCCCGATCTCACCCGCGATGAACGACGACGTATCAGACATCACGCAAAATACTACCTTATAGTGAACGATACTCTGTATCGACGTGGTGTCGACACCGTCCTTCGACGTTGTTTGACCTTAGATGAGGCGGAACGCGTTCTCAACGACTGCCACGCTGGAGCATGTGGTGGTCATCTCTCTGGGATGGCTACGGCCCAGAAAATACTGCGAGCAGGATACTTCTGGCCCTCAATTTTCAAAGACTGCATTGAAACAGTCAAGAAGTGTCCGCCATGTCAATTCTTTCATAGAAAAGCACGCTCGCATCCTGCTCCACTCCATCCTATCATTGCCGTCGGCCCCTTTTCCAAATGGGGCATCGATTTCATGCACTGTAAGCCCACTTCAGCCGGGGGGCATAGCTATGTCATAGTAGCTGTCGACTATTTTACAAAATGGGCTGAAGCGATGCCTACATATGCTGAAGACGGCAAAACAGCAGTGCAGTTCATATTCAATCATATCATAGCTAGATTCGGTGTCCCACAGTCTATTGTGACCGATCACGGTTCCCATTTCAGGAACCATATGATTGAAGAACTAAGTGCCAAACTGGGTTTTCGCCACGAAAACTCAACCCCGTATTACCCACAAGCTAATGGCCAGGTTGACACCATTAATAAAGTCCTGAAACGAATGATCCAGCGCATTGTGGGTGCCCAAAAATCTAATTGGCACTCAGCTCTATTCTCAGCACTGTGGGCATACCGAACCTCAGTGAAAATCGCTACTGGGTTTACACCATTTCAACTGGTGTATGGCCTAGAAGCCATTCTCCCGATTGAATGTGAAATTCCATCACTCAAGATAGCCATAGAGCTACTTCCACACACTACTTCCGAAGAAGAACGGTTTCTATACCTAGCCAAGCTAGATGAAACCCGCCGCGACGCCGCTTTGGCTAATGAAGCTCACAAAAAACGCGTCAAAGCTCAATACGACAAATCCGTTCAACCTCGGATCTTCAATGAGGGTGACCTCGTACTTACATATGATCAGATGCATGATAAGCTTGGAAAAGGTAAACTTGAATCTATGTGGTACGGCCCCTTCATTGTAAAACGAGTCTTAGAAAAAGGAGCCTATGAACTAATCGATTATGATGGTACGCCATTGGCAAGGCCCCGCAACGGGCTATACCTCAAGCGTTTCTACGCGTGAGGTTACCCTACGCGGGTTACTTGTTGTACATAATGTACTTAGTTTGCTTTTTTCTTTCTTCTTAGTGTGCGCATGGACCTCATTTATCTACTCCTACGTTGACTCGTGACTTTATGCGCAGATGTCATCCTACTTTGGGTTCGCCGACGGTGCAAGCCGACATACCCGGAATCTCGCTTCCGCAACATGGGTGATTTATTCCCCCACTGGCGAGTTGATTTCTTCGGGAGCCAATTGTTTAGGTCCTGCAACCAACAATATCGCGGAGTACCATGCAGTCATTGGTCTCTTGACAGAGGTTGTTTCACTTGGGATTGACTCTTTATCAGTCTTTTTAGACTCCCAACTCGTGGTTTCTCATTTAAATCGGGTTTACACAGTTCGCGATCCTACATTACTTTTTTTATTTCGAAGAGTACGCCTCTTGGAACGGTCATTCAATTTTATTACATATAAACACATACCGAGAGAATTCAATTGTATTGCCGATACATTGGCTAATTACATTTTGGATTGGCATCTTGCCCATACATAAAAACATCATAAAAAATAAAATGCACAAGTCATTGTAAATATTTAGATCATAAATAGGTCCATATCACTGTATATAGGAGTGTTTTTTCAAAAAATACATAAAGTTTGTGTCAAAGACAAAATTGGGGATCAAATCCCATATACAAAATTTGGCCCTCAAAGCCTACATATCGCATACATGCCGCAAAAAGATCAAAGGACCATCTATGGAGACCTAGGAGACCTATCATGTCCCTCATCGGACTCCTCTCGCTGCTGGTGGTAACACACCACAGCTCGAACCACCCTGCGAAGAAGTCGACTGATACGACCGGGAACACCCACAGTATGCCGCTGGAGGTGGTAAGGGACGTCATCCATCCGCATAGCAGGGATGCCATGGGTCAATCCCTGCAGGTTCCTCTCAATGTCCCGGATGCCTCCTGCCTCGTCCTCATCTTCCTCTTCGTCAGGAGCAGCTTGACGATCCACACCGCCACGACGTAGTGGAGAGTATCCAGCTGGCCTCTGTGGTCCGCGGTCTGCAACATGCATGCGAATATATATTAGGCGTCTTTTACACATTCTAAAAAAGCAATAAAAAATTAAATATTCAAAAAGGAAAAAATACATATCCATAAAGGTCATACCAGAGTTGTCCCAGTCATCATCCTCCGACAATGCCAAGTCGATATCCTCACGGAAATCTACCCCTGAATAGGGATAGTCGTCAATCATGACTATCTGCTCCTCTAACCAAGAGAAGAAGTCCTCTCCAAAGGCTAGCCGCTGAGGTCCCCCAAGACGTCCAGCATAGTCACTCCATCGAGCCATCCACGGCTCAGTAGGTGGACGAGGGGGCATAGATATCTATGGGTGCAATAGTGGCACCCTCGCCAGAAAGAAAGTGACTAGGATGCTCCCATAACCAAACTGGGTATTCTTCCCAGTTCTACACTTGTGCACCTGTTCCTTCAGATTGGACAACACTGCATCACACCAGTTGAAAACTGTTCCTCCCATGCACTCTGCTGCGAGATTCACCTACGTGCGGGATGCCTGATGTGGACTCACGCTTCCCGCTGCACGCGTGATAGTGAATAGAACGGTTTTTACAGGAAGATTTATGACCTCCTTTATGGCCACTTTCCCACTTTTCTTACTCGAACCCGCCTGGCAATATCGAGCAATCAAGTCATCTGTGCTTGATTCTGAAGCCGTGTACCCGGTAAAGTTCGCCCGGGCCCCTCTTTTCGAGAGGCCCGTGAGGAAATAAATATCCTCGAGTTGGATTTCAAGCACATGCTCTCCCACTCGGAAAGCTTGAATGTCAGGGTCCCACAATTGGATAAGGTGAGTAAGGAGCTTAGGTTGTTGGCGGATCCCTTTGGTCTTGAAAAACTTTAGCAAACCACATTCTCGCAATGCGGTCACGGTTGGTAAGTCATGTTCGGCTGCAAAATCATCCGCTTCGTGCTCTCTCTCTTTCCAGCTTACCATTTTGCTCCGAATAAGTTGCAAATCCCTGCAAAAGGGCAAACAAAACAATTAGTAACTATTTAACAACTTACTTCCAGCAAAAAATTGGAGAAAATTTGATTTTTTGAACTTGAAATTCGCCCGTGCCGCGCCTGGAGGTTACCCTACCACGCGGCAGTCCACACTACCGCGCCCCATTTTGAGGATACAGGGCGGTACTGTTCAACAGTACCGCGTCTTTCGATAGGGCCCCCGCGCAGTAGTGTGGAGGGCGATTCTTGCCCAAAAGGGCTTGCTAAAAAAATTAATTTTTTCCGGTGAAAGCAAAAATTTCTTACATGAAATGAAAGAGGGGCTCAAGCACTCTTACCTGGCGCAGACGGCGGTCGAAATGGTGTCCCAGAACTCCCGGTATGGATCCTTGAAATCTTGCTCCAAAATGGGTGAAAATGTCTCCTTTGGGTAAAAAACACAAATGAATAGTAATTTCTATTTTTACCATTCCTTATATAGCATTTTTTCACATTTTTTAATTAATTAATTAATTACTATTTTTAATAATTGAAATAAACCCTTGTTCACATTACTAATGTCCAGTTTTTGAGCATTTATTGACAGGATCCTTGGTAAAAATGCGATACATTCACACTGGTATTTATTCATAATTTGACCTTCATTTTGAGCCCACTTTATCTTTTTCGTGCTCTGGATTTAAAACCTGAAAAAGATTCCAAGCGCTTTCACACTTGTGTCGTGCTTGTCAAACTCAAGTAAACGGTGTCGAGTATGGTCAGCTTTACTCATGCTCGTTAAACGATGAGGAAAGTATTATCCTGGTTGTATTTTATTCTTTTTTCGGGCCAGAATAATTTAAAATTACGAAAAAGATCATAGGAGTCCATAGTTAAGCTCTTTTCAGACTCCTTAAAATTGAAAAGATTGCCAAGTGATCTTGACTCTTTCACACTTGTAAAAGTATTTGAAAGGTCGTCTATTCGGTGATAGGTTACCCCTTTTTCGGCCCGTCTAGACTATTTACGAGAAAGGTATACCTCAGTCAATTTCGGCTGGGAGAGTTCTCTCGGGAATTTTTTTACACTTTTTCGGGATCAAGGGACTAAATTTTACGAAAAAGTACATTATGGAGCTTCCTTTAAGTTTTTTAGGCTCTCTAAATATGAAAAACTACCGAGTTTTCCTTCCTTGGACTCGTTAAAATATTAACATCGAAGGACCCACTTTGGGACAAACCCCTCCTTTCTCAGGTTCGCAAAACATGTGAGATTGGACTCATCCATGAGATGAGCTACACCGAGCATCTGTTATCCTCTTCAAGCTCGTAAAACAAGAAAGAGGTACTCGTCCATCATGTCGGGGAAATATGGGAGAACAAGTCAATTTTATCTATGGCAGCTTGTCAGTCGTTACCTTTGAACATGGCATGTGTCTATCTCTTGTCTATATTTGGGTATCCGTCTTTCATTGAGTTATAGTCATCATCATGGGTCGTCTCCCTGGCCACGAGTCCACTCATCCGGTGTCTATCCTCTGTTCATTAATAATCCCTGCTGCCAAGTCCTGTTACATGCCATTACATGTTCAAAGGGTTGCATTGTTTCGAGTCATTCATTGTGTCAGGCCTCCGCTGTGTCAATACATACTCCATTGCTTCATCATCCTATCATATGTGCCGATTTCGTGTCGATGATGTGGGAATCATCATGGCCCACCTTCGACGAGTCTATTCCTGTCGACACCAAATCACTATCCAGGAATTAGACTTAGAGATCAACCATTAGTACCTTGGTACCTGCATGCCTCAATGGCAGGTTTCCTCGTGTTTGACAGCAGGTTCACACCATTGACCTCTGATCAAGCAATCTCTCGGATGCTCGACATCAACTCATTCATTCGCATTTCGTTGAGATGTACTATTGATACCTTGGGAATCATTGTCATCATTGGTGATCTCCCTCGCATTTGTTAACGGTCCACATCATTGACCGGTAATCAAATGGTTTCTACCATGTTCGACTTTAAACACCTTGTAATCACATGGTTAGATTCGTATCTTCTTGCGATTGGGTAGAAGACCCTGGACGCACCTCTACATTTTGACTGCATCCAGGATGCGATGGCGATGTCCCTTGTATTGTCACACAGATCCACTTATTGTATTGGTCGTGGCTGTGTCATTATTGTCTCATGGATCTACGATTGTTCATAGTAGCCATGATCTATCCACAGTCTACATTATCTCAGTACTCATGGATCTGCAATGTATTGGTCGGCAGCCATGCTTTGAGTCATCTGTTTCCGAGCATGGGAATGCCCACCTCGGTGGTATATCTAACACTTTGTTACTGTTTTCAGCTCAGTGTCGCTCTCCTCGATGCTATCTCTGCACATTATATTCGTAAAGTCTTTCGGCCATCAGTCCCTTCTGACCTCACACTTTAGGGGGCATCTGTTATACCTCTATGTTTCACAGTGTCGCATCTCTATCATAAAACGAGTTGGCGATATGTTCCCTACTATTTTGCACCATCCAGAAGAGACAGATGATGAGTCAACCTTGAAGGTGAATCCACCCTGGCAAGTTTTTGACCCACCTTGGACTTTATTTACACACACTACCGCGCCTTGCTAGTTTTCCAAAACGCGGTACTAGACACTACCGCGTTATGCTATTTCCCCAAAGCGCGGCAATGCCGCGTTCTGCATTTTTTGCAAAGCGCGGTACCCTTTCAATAGCTTTTTTCCCTTGGCTCGTGGGATTTTGGATTTTCGAAGATAATAGAAGATTGGGGTCCTTGATTCGATCTCAACTCATCTCCTTCGATTAGAAACCCTGATCCACTTATCTCTCCTTAGATCCACCCATCTCTCTTGTTGGTTAACCTCACCATTCACTATAAAAGAGAGGCATGCCATTGGAAAAGGAGGAGGACTCTTGAGAGCACCAAACTTATGGTCTTGCAGCATTGTGGAGATAGCTAGAGGAGAAGACACTTGGAGTTGAAGGATTGGCTTGGGCATCAAGCACCTTTTGTAAGTATTCTTCAAGTTGTAATGGAATAACTTGTCTTGTTTTCCCAAATCATTTGTGTTAATCTTGTTTTAATGATATGATTTGTATCTTGCATATATTTAGATCCTAATTCATGTTTCAGGTTGCTAGAGAATAGTGCATTCTTGTGTTTTGGTTCCATTTTGACAGGTTCACTTGTGAGGGCTCGAAGCTTGGAGCAAATACCAAAAACAAGCGTCTGGATAGAAGGTCAGTTAAACTCCTTCTACTCTCTTTAGTGTTTTAATCCTGAGATGTCTATTAGATCTAGGGATTCAAGGTAGCATTTGTTTTGACTTGTTTCTTGCTTTGAAGTTAGTTTAAAGTCTGCTTTAAAGTTAAGAGAGTTTTGGCTTATCCGTAGGACAAAATTCTACATAACAGTTAGACTCCTCATGCGCCCTCCACTGAGCCTCTTTCATTCAATTAGTGCCTACCTCACTCAGTTAGACTCAGTTGACTGACTATTACCATTGATGACTGATGCATTGACTGGATGATGACTCCACTATCATCCAAGCCACACTCTGATTTAGGAATTCGAATTCCCTAGTTGGCCTATTGGAATCCTATATTATGCACCTTATTGTTCTATTGTACTCATTCACTTACATTCTTATTCATTGTATAATACTGAGATATTGTTCTATTTTACTGTGTTTATGAGTGATCATTGAGTGTCTCCTTCTCTTCTTCTTTGCAACATATTTATGAGTTTGATTGTGAGTTGCTACAGCTTCCAAATCCCTTTCATATTCCTACAAGTGGATCCCAGAGCTTGTCCAGAGGCTTACAGCAGTAGATAGTCCACTCTCTCGAAAAGTCCACTTTTGGGTCGACAGTATTTTAGAAGGGTTCATGATAGAGTTTTTTGTGGACACATTGAAGTCCTACAGCATAGCAGAGGCCGAATTCTTCAAAGGTTTCAGAGGTAAGTACCTCAACAATTTGAGTTTATATATCAAAATGATTTTATCTGAGAAAGGAGTTTTAAGAATGCAGTAAGAAACCTAGTTATTTTGAGTGTGTAATGGTCGATAACACATACAACAACTCTGAAGAAGATACACACAATTTAAGAAGTGGAAAAAGATATAAGCATACCACCGAGAAGAAACCTAGTGAACCTAAACTCCGTGTAGAAACTAAGTTCCAAGTTGAAACTGATAGCCAGACAACACCTCCATCAGGTACCTATTAGCCCATTACTCCTCAGAACCCGCCAGTTGCCAATACTGCGCCTCCTATTCCACAAAATCCGCCACTTTAGAATACTCCAATTGTCAATACTACTAATCCTCAGACCATCAATACTTGTAACACCACATGAGTGAGTACTCAGAACATTTTGTGCAGTAATATCCCTAAAACCACATAGAGCACTGCGCAGAACACTATACCACCTAGAAAGAGAATGATTGACGACATAAAACTATCAATATTTAAAGGAACGGGTATAGAATACCCTGAGAAACATTGGTTTCTATGTGAAGCCATATGGAGAATCAAGCAAGTCCAGGATGATACTAGATATCAACTTGGTTCATGAAATATTCTATCAGATAGAATAGGATCCTACCAGATATCAAGGATTCTCTCTTAAGAGAGTTTAAGAAAACGAAGTCTGAATCACAATGTATAATAGAGCTAAAAGAGATTAAGAAGAAAACAACTCAGTTAGTATGGGAATTTGACTAGAATTTTAAAGCATTATTAGACCAAGTAAGCTTTGAAATCTCACCGCAACAACACCAAGAGTGGTTCATAGCCGCGCTTTTGCCACATATTAGACTTCCATTGATGCAACATAAGGTTGCGTTGCAGACAGAAGCATTAGAGATCGCAATAAAGCTAGAAGCTTCTCCGATAGAAGAAACAAGTCAAGGAATGATCCAGCTCCAAACCAGTTAGCAACCCTGACATTACAGCTCCATGACATTATCAAAGGAAAATAATTCAGATAAGAGATCTAGTGTACAAAATGTAGAGCAGAGGGACACTCCAAAGAACACTGTCCAGTTTTCAAAGATTACATTGATAGTGGAGCACCAAATCCACTAAATCAGTAGGAAGGACCATGGTGTGAAATCTATCGATGTAGAGGACATCGACCAGAGGATTGTTATTTGATCCAAAAGTATGTCAGAACACCCAAAAATTTGTATTGCAGTTTATGTAAGTCAGTTGAACACGATGATTCCAACTATAGAGCATATGACCTGATGATAGGAAGGAAGCACGATGTTTATAGAGTTCAAGAGGAAACATCGCAGTATGATCAAGGCGCATATAGAGGCCGTGGCGGATTCTGCAGAAGAGGAAGAAATACTGGTCCAAGAAGAGGAAGAGGTCAGATGATCTGTTATAACTTTGCTTAGCCTGGCCATCATTCTAGAGACTATACAAACTCTACTACTACATGTAGATACTATAAATCCTTTGACCATGTTATTGAAGCATGCCCAATATTGAAAGCAAAGATGCAAGAGAGAAGAACAGAAGCACCGAACCCAAATGTCCATATGATCGTAGCAGAGAAAAGATATCGAAACATCAATGTTGTGACGCGAAGTGGAGCTTTGACAGGAAGAGATAAAGAACCAGAAGCTTCAACTTCTAGAGAGAACCACACCAACCAGATACCTACTGAAGGGGTCTGGATAAGGAAATCCACTGCGAAAACACCTGCTTTCGATCTAGAAAGAAATAAAGAAGTTTTGGAAGAGGAAAGGGATACCTTCAAAGACCCAGCACTTGTGACACCAAAAATCCTGTAGCGAAGTGAAACAAAGCATATGGAATATATGCCAGTAGCATATGATCAAACGAGTACTGCAACAGAAACAGGGACTTATGTTGTGCAATTCCTACGGAGCTGTATGAAGCTGCTGAAGAGCAAAGATGCTTTGGTGGAAATACAAAATTTGTTGAACCATTATGAACAGCGCAGTAGCATGGATCCTATTCATAGCGCAGTTCACCACATCAAAATCCATAAGAGAATAGGTCGAGAAATGATGCTAAGTGCACAAATTGGAGATTATGAGATGGATGAGATCATCCTTGATTTAGGATCTGAAGTAAATGTCTTGACCAATCAGACTTGGGTACAGATGGGGAAACCAAAGTTGTCATGGTTGTTAGAACATTTTTCCACCTATGTACATTAATCATTTATTAATGATGATTAATTAGCCCAAGTGATTAATGATTACATCCCTAAGTTGATTAGCTACTAAATGGTCAATTATCATGAACTAGATGGCAAATGTGAACAAGTGCTGAGTCAAACCAGCTAAGTGGAGCGCTCCCCAGGGCAATTAATGCACTCAGCATGCCTAGAGCGCCCTCCTCAGGTCATTTAATGCACTCAGCATGCTTCTCTTCTACCTAGGGCGCATTTGCTCTCTTTGTGGACAATCTTGCCTTATTTTGCCACATTTTTGACCAATTTTAGACTCCAAACCTCTAACCAACCAGTTTCTTCACATGTGTGAGGTCACATGGGCCTGTCCAGTCATTCCCAGCATTCACACTGCAGATTCGAACCAGTTTGGGATGGTTTGGTATTTTTTGGTCAACCTAGGGGGGTTTGAGCTTTTTCTAAGCTAGATCAGTGTGAACACTCCAGATGGATTCAAATTCTTCCAGATTTGTATATATGGGTGTTCTTAACCTTTGTTAAGGTTGGACAGTTAATAATATTGACATTATTCACCATTTCATGTGTAATTGTTCTTCATTCATTTAAATTTTTTATGCCATTCTTGCAAATGTTGTGCAATCTTTCACCAGTGAGGAATCCACAGTAGCTAGATTCAGCTGTGCTTGAGATTTTACATGGTATCAGAGCTCTTGGAGCTAGAATTCGAACCAGCAGACTGTTGTAGTGGATTGCCAGAAACAGTGGAGAAACCACATAATTCCTGAGGCCATTGCCTTGAGCTTACTGGAGAAATCTAGTGGCTCCTCTCAGGTGTGATGCTCTCCCGAATGCACCCACTATCCATACAGGGTTCGAATCTGTGAGTGTAGATCCCTCCAGAGTGATTTGAGAGTTGTTTGCAGGTATTGGAGTTCAGCATTGTCAGCAAGTGCGAATTGCAGCAGAGGAGAATGGAGCCATCTCACCCAAACGTGCTCACACCCTTCAACTATTTCGATTGGAAGGCAGAAATGGTGATTTTGCTGAGATCCAAGGGTCTCTACAGAATCACGATGGGCACTGAGGTTGAGCCAAACTCAGCTGTGGAGAAATCCAAGTTTTTTAACAGAATGGATGAGGCATTTGGCCTCCTTTGTCTCAGCATTTCGAGAGACCTCCTGTTTCATGTAGAAAGTCTAGCAACTCCAAATGAAGTGTGGCTCAAGCTTGAGACACTGTTTGGAAAGACTGATGAGATGAGAGGCCACCAGCTCGAAAATGAGCTTGTCTCACTGAGCCCAGGGAATTTCGATTCCATCCAGGACTTCTTCACCAAGTTCAAGAACTTGGTCTTGCAGATCAGACAATGTGGCATAGAGAAGAAAGAAGAACAGTTGGTGTTGTCCATTCTCTCCAAATTGGGTTCTGAATACTCAGTTTTTGTGTCTTCCTTCAACTCCACAAGGCTCACAGTCAGAGGTTGGAAGATGCCATCCTTGGCTGACTTCATGGAGATGCTAACTCAAGAGCAAGACAAGCTGGTCTTGATGGGCTCCATCAAACAAAAAGATCAAGTTCTTGCAGCTGGAGATTCGAAATGTGGAAGAAGCAAGCAAAAACCCAGGGTTTCGAAACCTCAAGAGAAGAAGAGAAAGGATGAGAGGCCCAAATCCTCTGAGGGGGTTTCGAATCCTGTCAAGAACAAGGGAAAGAAGGCTGAGAAGACAAAATGTAGCTACTGTCAAAGAGGTTTTCATCCAGAGAGCTCATGCATGAAGAAAACCATAGACACCATGACACATCTCCTACAGAAAAATAACATTCCTCTTCCTGAAAGTTCCAAGAAGAAGGAGTGCGTTTTTGAAGACAAGGAGAGCTGCCATGCTTTGGTGGCTAGCTCATCTCATTCACCTTTGTTCATCATTGATTCAGGTGCCTCAAGGCACATGGCTTCCTCAAGAGACTCGTTTTCTGAACTTGCTCCCTACAGTGGTCTCTCAATTCGAATGGGAGATGACTCAGAAATCCCTGCTCATGGCATTGGGAAAATCTCTATGGAGAATGGCTTCTTCTCCAATGTGCTGTATGTGCCAAATCTTGCAGCAAACTTGCTCTCTGTGTATCAAATGACACATATTGGAGCAGCAAAGAAGGTGGTCTTCACTCAGGATGAAGTGGAGATATCAGAAGTTTCCACCGGGAAAATTGTTGCAAAGGGTGTTGCAGACCATGACATGAAGATGTACAAGTTCTCCCACTTCCTCAAATTCTCTTCACCAAGTGTGCTGCTGTCACATGGGAATGAGACCAGCAAGCTATGGCATCAAAGGTATGGGCACCTAAACTACAGATATCTTCAAGTTTTAAGCAAAGAAAATATGGTAGAAGGGCTGCCCCAAATCAGATTTTCGAGTGGAACATGCAAGGGTTGCATGATTGGGAAACATCCTGAAAGGAAGTATGACAAAGGGAAGGCTAGGAGGGCTGATCAACCTCTTGGGATAGTACATTCTGATCTCATAGGGCCACTCCCCACACCCTCCTATGGCTGCAGCAAATATGTGCTCACCTTCATCGATGACTACTCAAGGTACTGCTGGTTATTTTTCCTTAAGCAAAAATCTGAAGTCTTTGATTGTTTCAAGATTTTTAAGAGCATGGTTGAGAACTTCAGTGGGAAGGCCATGAAGATTTTGAGGACTGATAATGGTAGAGAGTATGTCAACAACAATTTGCAGCAGCTCTGTCAAGAGCATGGCATTCAGATGCAACACTCAGTGCCCTACACACCTCAGCAAAATGGTGTTGCAGAGCGCAAAAATAGAGCACTGAAAGAGATGGCAACTTGCATGTTGCAAGCAAGGGATTTGTCTCCTAAATTATGGGCTGAAGCTATGAATTGTGCAGCATATGTTCAGAACAGGGCACCACACAAAGCATTGCAAGGAATCACTCCATTTGAAGCTTGGATGGGCCACAAGCCAAATGTCTCACATTTCAGAATTTTTGGCTCAAGGGCTTGGGCCAGAATTCCACCGGAGAAGAGAAAGGCATTGCAGCCCCAAAGCAAGGAGTCAATCATGGTTGGGTATGCAGAGGATTCCAAGGGCTACAAGCTCTTTGATCCATCCACTCACAAAACTTTCATTGAAAGAAGTGTCAAATTCGAAGAGGAAGAATTTTTGCAAGCTAGTGAACAAGGTGATGGGGAATGCTCATTCCCTCGTCTTGATGATGAAGTAAGTAGTGATTCATTCTCTGATATTTCTGATTCTGATATTGCTGAAGATGATGTTGATATGGATTCTGAACATATCCCTCCCTCAAGGCCCAAGTGGGCAGAGAAAACAATTCAAAGTGCCGGAGAGCTAGTGGGAGATCCCCAAGATGCTAGGAAAACTAGATCTCAATTTCACAATTCCTTTGCATATAATAATTCTGATCTGAGTGAGGCATGTTATTTGATGGTTGGATCTGATCCAATGTCATATTCAGAAGCATGTACAGACCCAAGGTGGCAATCAGCCATGCAAGAGGAGCTGAACTCACTCCATGAGAACAATACTTGGGATTTGGTCCCTCTTCCTCCCAAGAGGAAACTAGTGCAATGCAAGTGGATTTATAGAACCAAAATTGGATCTGATTGCTCTGATCTGAAGTATAAGGCCAGGTTGGTGGCTAAGGGTTACTCTCAGGTCCAAGGAGTGGACTATACAGAAACATTTGCACCGGTGGCAAAGATGGACTCCATAAGACTAGTTTTGGCAATTGGGGCTTCCAAGCGCTGGGAGATTCATCACATGGATGTAAAAAGTGCCTTTCTTCATGGGGATCTGAATGAGGAGATTTATATGCAGCAGCCTGAAGGTTTTATCTCTGATCATACACTTGTTTGCAGGTTGAACAAATCACTCTACGGGCTCAAGCAAGCTCCTAGAGCATGGTATGCAAAAATGGACAATTTTCTGCTATCTTTGAGGTTTGAGAGGTGTAAGTCTGATCCAAATGTGTATATGCAGCATGTTAGTGATCTGATATTGATTATTGTACTGTATGTTGATGATCTTTTGATCACTGGTAGCTGCACCAAAGAACTTGACTCAGTTAAGAGAGCATTGCACAGTGCATTCTCCATGACCGATCTAGGATTGCTAAAACAATTTCTGGGTTTGGAGATTGATCAATCTGTGAATGGAATTTATGTATGTCAGTCAAGGTATGCTTCAGATTTGCTGCAGAAATTTAAGATGGCTGAATGTAAGTCTGCAAAATTTCCATTTCTTTCAGGAGTTAAGCTTACAGAATGGGGTTCTTCACCACTAGTTGACAGTTCGTTGTATAGGCAACTTGTTGGGAGTTTGCTATATCTTACTCAT
The DNA here is from genome assembly GCA_027924585.1 of Larix kaempferi. NCBI lineage: Eukaryota > Viridiplantae > Streptophyta > Pinopsida > Pinales > Pinaceae > Larix > Larix kaempferi. The sequence continues at coordinate 45,242,008 of BSBM01000372.1, read as the reverse complement.
TCTAGACCAGATTTGTCATATGTTGTTGGGGCTGTTGCAAGGCACATGCAAGAGCCTCATGAGATCCATTGGAAGGCAGCCAAGAGGATCCTTCATTATGTTCAGGGTACTAAGTCTTTTGGTATCCATTATGCTGCTGGTTCATCCCTTGAACTAGTAGGATTTACAGATTCTGATTGGGCCGGTGATTGTATTGATCGGAAGTCAACTTCCGGTTATGTCTTTATGCTTGCACATGGACCTATATGCTGGTCAAGAAAGAAACAAAGCACTATTTCCTTATCTTCAGCTGAGGCCGAGTACAGGGGAGCAGTCAATGCAGCCACACAATGTGTTTGGTTGCAAGGTATTCTTGCAGAGTTCGGGATTGTCTTTGATTCACCCACTATTCTTTGGTGTGATAATCAAAGTACAATCAAGATTTCTACCGATCCAGTACAGAGACAGAGGACCAAGCACATAGAGATACACATGCATTACATTCGGGGTTTGGTGCATGACCGGATCATAGCATTGCAGTATTGCCCATCCAGTGAGCAAACTGCTGATATCTTCACCAAGTGTTTTACCGAGAAGACCTTCACTCACCTTAGATCTTTGCTTGGGGTGAGTGATGCATGGTGATGATTGGTGTATTTTGATATATGCCACATGTCCATTTTAGAGGGGAGGTTTTATTTCCCATGTGGTTTTCCTCCTTACCTTGGTTACATGGACAAATAAATTTTATGATGTAAAAGGTGACTTGAGCCTAGTTGCCAAGGCCTTAATTTTTTGATATTTCACTAAGTCTAGCTTAAGGGGGGGTGTTAGAACATTTTTCCACCTATGTACATTAATCATTTATTAATGATGATTAATTAGCCCAAGTGATTAATGATTACATCCCTAAGTTGATTAGCTACTAAATGGTCAATTATCATGAACTAGATGGCAAATGTGAACAAGTGCTGAGTCAAACCAGCTAAGTGGAGCGCTCCCCAGGGCAATTAATGCACTCAGCATGCCTAGAGCGCCCTCCTCAGGTCATTTAATGCACTCAGCATGCTTCTCTTCTACCTAGGGCGCATTTGCTCTCTTTGTGGACAATCTTGCCTTGTTTTGCCACATTTTTGACCAATTTTAGACTCCAAACCTCTAACCAACCAGTTTCTTCACATGTGTGAGGTCACATGGGCCTGTCCAGTCATTCCCAGCATTCACACTGCAGATTCGAACCAGTTTGGGATGGTTTGGGATTTTTTGGTCAACCTAGGGGGGTTTGAGCTTTTTCTAAGCTAGATCAGTGTGAACACTCCAGATGGATTCAAATTCTTCCAGATTTGTATATATGGGTGTTCTTAACCTTTGTTAAGGTTGGACAGTTAATAATATTGACATTATTCACCATTTCATGTGTAATTGTTCTTCATTCATTTAAATTTTTTATACCATTCTTGCAAATGTTGTGCAATCTTTCACCAGTGAGGAATCCACAGTAGCTAGATTCAGCTGTGCTTGAGATTTTACAATGGTCACCCATACAGTTGAGATTAGCCAATCAACAGAATCTTATACCCTTCGGAAGGCTAGCCAATGTTCCTGTTGACATCGATGGAGTCCGAAGTCATGCATACTTTAAGGTTATTGAAATTGTAGATGATAGTCAACCTTATCCTGCACTATTGGGAATATATTGGGCAATGGATAACATCGCGATCATCGACTTGAAGAAAAAAGAGATGATATTTGAAGGGGCATATATCAGGGTCATCGTGCCCTTGGACCCTTTACAAGAACCGAGATACATTGAGCCGATTAAAGAAGAATTTAGAGCTCATGACCTTGATCACATCTATAACATGACAACAAACCACGTAGACTACATCAATCCTATAGCTGATGGCATGCTTAGTTGGCATTGTGATAGTTCCTGCGTATAAGACTCCGACGCAGGATTGGAGAATTTACAAGGCCGATTGCATGAAGTATCTGTAAGAATATGTGCATAGATCACAAGATCACTGTGCTGGATTGGAACAGAGGTAAGTCCAATCCCCACTTATGATGGTTCAAGTAATGTCTATACATTTTTGGAAGAGAATACTGTATATCAATTTCAGCTGAACATCGCATACCAGCATTGGATATAGCACTGTGCGCTACACCTGCCAGATGGTGGGCCGCGCATAAGTAGACTTTGATGAAATGGGAACAGTGCAGGCATATGATGCAAATCAGATTCGCAGAGAAAGATGCACTGAACATGGTCAAGTATAAAGGACAAACAGATCCAAGGGATCTCATAGAGACTTGTTCACAAGCATTGATAAAAATACCATAGACAGAATGGGTTCATCTGTTTCTCCACACAGTAGAGAAGATTCCAAGCAATTGGTACATAGACTCCGAGCTTCACAGGGAAACCATAGATTGGTCTATTTTAACTGCGAATTTACAGAGAACCTTTAGCCTTGAAGATGATTGTATAAGCATAAATGAGGCTCTGCAGGTTATCAAATAAAGGATATTTAGATAAGAATTACCAAGTACAAACAAGGCATTCAAGGTCCTCAAAGAAAAGATATTTGAAGACGTATAGGTACATGTGAATCTACAACCAGAATGGGAAAGAACATTAGAACATGCCCTTGAATGTTATAACCATGCTGAAGATAAAGAAGACGCAGCAGAAAGTGATGAGGAGGATCCGTGCAATATCAATATAGTTGATTCAGAAGGATCACATGATGTAGAAGGACCTCCATTAGAAATTCTAGACATGAGCAGCCTTGTAAAAACAAGAAAGGTTAATAGTGGCACAAGTGAAGAGCCAAAGTTCGCATCCATTGGAGACTATTGGGATGATAAAACGGTCGCCCAGATTGCAGACCTTCTGCATGAATATCAGGATTTATTTCTGATGAATTTCACCGAAATGAAAGGCATTTTTAGTGACTTGGGGGTGATGAAGATACCTCTCAAGCCAGGTGTGAAGCTTATCAGACAGTGGCCTTATAGACTGAATCCCATATACAAAGAAAGCGTTAAGGCAGAACTAGACAGGATGCTTGATGCAGGGATCATCGAGCCATTGGAAGAATCAGAGTGGATAAGTCCTATGGTCATCCAAAACAAAAGGACAAAATGAGAAATAAGAATCTGCATAGATCTGAGGAAGCTGAATGATGCTTCACTACATGACCCATTTCCTACTCCATTTACAGATGAAGTATTAGATAATGTGGGAGGAAATGAAGAATATTCATTCACTAATGGATTCCCTGGGTACCATTAGATCAGGATTGATGAATCATATAGGCATAAGACTACATTTTCTACTGGATGGGGATCATATTAGTATACATTTATTCCATTTAGTTTGAAGAATGCACCTGCTATTGTTTCTAGAGTTGTTGTGGTTTCCTTCAAGGACATTATCCATAAGTTCTTAGAAGTCTATTTTGATGATTGGACTGTCTTTGTTTTACCAAAGAACCATTATGATTATCTCAGAATGATGTTAGCTAAGTGTAGGAAACATCAAGTATCCTTGAATTTGAAGAAATTTATTTTTTGTGTACCCTATGGTATACTACTGGGACACATTGTGTGCAAACAAGGACTGATGGTTGATCTTGCGAAGATTGCAGTGATTGTGAATTTACCTACACCAAACTCAGTAAAGCAGCTTCGCACAACACTAGGACATATGGGATATTACAGAAAATTCATCAAGGGTTATGCACAGATAACCGCACCAATGAAGAAACTTCTGAAGAAAGAAGCTCAGTTCATCTGGAATACAAACTATGAGAAGGGACTAGACACATTAAAGGAGAAAATGGTAACTGCATTGATCCTTGTTTTTCTAGATTGGAATAAACCTTTCCACGTACATGGTGATGCTTCATCTATAGTGTTGGGTATTGTGCTCGCTCAACCAGGCGAAGGGGGCTTTGATCACCCCATAGCATTTTCAAGCAGAAAGCTCTCTTCATCTGAAAAGAACTACATAACCATAGAAAGAGAAGGATTAGCTATGGTTTATGAACTCCATAAATTCACGCACTATTTGCTGGGTGCAAACTTCTTCATTCAGCTTTAAGGTATTTAGTCAATAAGCCAATGTTAGGGGAGGAATATGCAGATGGTTGTTACTTTTCTAGGAATACAACTTTGAAATTATTGTTAAGCCAGGCAGACTGAACCTAGGACCTGACCATCTCTCAAGGATTGAGTGAGGGGAAGAACCCACTAATCTTGAAGACATTCTACCTGATGCGCAGCTATTTTCCATATAGATAGTAGTAGATGAGTATTACAAGGACATTATAGACTTCTTGATTATGGGATTGGCACCCACAGAGTTCACTACGCACCAGAAGAAGCAAATGGTAGTTAAAGCCGTAAACTTCACTATCATAGCAGGGAAACTATACAAGTTGGGACCAGATGAAGTGCTACGCAGATGCGTGTTAGAGCATGACAAGCTGTTTATTTTGGCTAAGGCACACGTAGGTGTCTCTAGAAGTCACTTAAAAGGAAGAGCTACTGCTTAGAAGATATTAAGAGAAGGGCTATGGTGGCCTACACTACAAAAGGATTCAAAGGAACATTTCTAGAGTTGCGATGTATTCCAAAGTGTTGATGTATATGTAACTTCGGAATGTATTTCATATATATTTATTGTACCCTTATAAGAGATGTGTTATTCCTCTATAAGGAAGTGTCATCATGTGGATTGAAAAGTGTCGCAAGTGTGTGTACTTGCCGATGGGTTATTAGACCACCATGTGTGGGGTCGGCCCTAAAATATATATTATATTGTGGATGTATCTAGATAGACAAGTCGGCCCCATAAGGTCACTGGGAAAACAGGTTAAGTATAAATAGAGATCGGGAGATCTCTATTTGAATCATTCGGAAAGACACACTTCTCTCACTCAGAAAGTGGCGCACTAGTGAGTAGGAGGATCGTCTGCTCTAGGAGACTATCTGAAGTGTATTTTGGTTATACTTTGGTTGAGCCATTTCTCTCTCTATCTCTAAGGAAGTTGTGGGGTTTTTCACCTTAGGGTTTTCTCCACGGAAACTCTGTGTCTCTTGTCTCTCATGCTTTTGATTCTTGTGATGCTTGTCATGCTTATTCTGATTGTTATGCATTGATATACTGTATATGTTATTCTCTCAGGAAAGATCCAAGAGTATTGTGAATTAATGCTCAGATTTTAACATGGTATCAGAGCTAACCTGAGAAGAAGACATTTTGTAGTGACGGAAACTTGAGTTTCTTGTTTATTGGGTTTCTCTCCACAGTTTTTGGAAAAGCAGTATAGTAGATTGACTCTACTCATCAAGGAGAATGTGATGAACCTGCAATAATTAATTAATGCAAATACACGAGATATTAGAAATAATAGAACAGAATCACTTTTATATTGATCATGGGCCACTTCGAGGGGGCAACCTCCTTTGAGCAAGCTCAATACAATTAACTTCACGGTGCCTTTAGTGACCTCAACACACACTTATATACTAAGTCTATGCCCAATACTATGAGTCAAAACCATGGGACATATAATACTATGGGATGACTTACAAAGCATATGCATCCAATACTATGGGTCAATACTATGGGCTAATATAAACTATGGATCAACAAATACTACGGGACGACTTACAAAGCATATGCGTCCAACAACAATATACTAACATATTAAAGAGAAGGGTTTACATAGGTTCCTAACATCCCCTCTCCCTTAGAAAAAGCTTTGTCCTCAAAGCTTTGGTTGGAGAAATTGCTACAAAAGCTGAAGGAGTGGTTCCCCGGTAGCATCCTCGGGTTGCATTTCAGGCCACTGACTCCTTTGGAGTGTCAAGGAGGATTGCTTGGAAGGCTGTAGATGAAGAAGAACCCTGTCAGCTACATGGAAAATGCGCTCAGAACGGTGCTGATCGACTTGTTGTTTTAGGTGAATTCTGGCCATGTGAAGATTGTCCTACAGAATGAGAAGAATCTGATCGTGGTTTCGAAGAACCGAGTCAATTTCCTGAACTGGGGAGCTGCTAAGGGTGTATGGAAGAAGAAATGGCGGTGTTTTTCCATAAGCTGCTTCATATGGTGTCCTTCGTGATGTGGTATTGTACCACCATAGCGCTGCTAGGAAATCCATTGAAATAGTTGGCCAAAGCTGTGTAGGGATGGGCAAGGGTTTGAGCAATCCCAAAAGGAGTGTCGTTTCACCCTTGTTGACTTGGAAAGTATCATTGTCATCTATCATCTGTTGAATTGTCATTTTTAGTCCCTGCCAAAAGAAGTTACATTGTTCCCGGTCATACATTTTGCAGAACCCAGAGTGCCCTGTTGATGAAGAAGCATGGAGTTCATAGAAGAGAGAGCCCTGTTGAACATATTGCAACCAATTTGGAACAAGAAGAGAAAGAGCTGTAAGAGAAACTGGGTCATCAATTGTGCAAGAAGGAGCATCTTCCACCATATTGTCCTTAACCTTCTTGTAAGTGATCACATAGGGATAACCCATGAGTTGGATAACCCATTTCAGGTGTGTTGGGGAGGAGACCCATTGTTCCAGAAAATTTTCCAGACTCGGGAGATCAGTCTTGATGCAGAAATAATTCCCTAATAGGTATGGCTGCCACTTCTGTACTGCATGCAAAATATCCATCATTTCCTGCTGAGAGGTAGATGTGGCTAAATTCTTACCGGAAAGGTCTCTTGAAGGCAGCAAGCGCATTGGTTAAGCAAAGATACCTGCATATCTATCCAAGGAAGTAGTGGAGACTGTTGATGGGTGCATCAGAATGGAATTGAGTTGAGCAATGACACCATGTGAATTCTTCTTAAGGATTTTTTTCAGGCGATGTGAACTGATGATGCAGAGAGACCCTAGTTGTAAGCCCATAAATTTGTGTTGTGCCCCGTTGACTTTAAACTACATCCAAAGTTCAGCAAAATCCCATAAGATGGGGCCAAGTGTGCATAACCATTGAACGCCCAAAACCACATCACATCTGCCTAAGGACAAGGAAAACATGTCAGAGCGTAGGTTATAATCTTCCATAGAGATACACACATTGTGACACTTCCCCTTGCAAGGTAAGGTGCCCCCATTGGCAACCATGACTTCAAATTTGAAGCAAGGATGGACAAAACAATCAACCTGTTTGGAAATCCGAGGGTCAATGAAGTTATGAGTGCTACCAGAATCAATGAGTATGGTAAGAGGGAGCTTCTTGAATTATCCCCTGACCCGCATTGTTTGTGGGGTGGTGACGCCGGTTACAGCATGGATAGAGATCTCGGGTGGGTCATCCTGAGATGGGGTGTCAACAGGCGGGTGTTGAATGTCGACCTGATCATCTACTGTATCTGTAGCTTCTTCACCAAGTTCTAAGGCAGGCAGAGAATCCACATCCAAGAGATAGAGCTTTTGTTGAACACATCTATGTCCCCTTAAGGTCCATGAGTACTGGGAAGACACGCTTGTTGTGGAGCAAACAAAGCAAGAAGAGGCACACGTAAGCCTCCTACAGAGTGTCGAGACAATAAAAACAATGGTTGCATAGCTAGGACAAGCCCAGCAGGACCTGGTCTGAGATTCAGATTCAAAGGGGAATTTAGGTGGATCAATCAAGAAGAAGAGGGAACCCCACACGCTAAATTTGAACCCTCGGTTGGTACACATTGAGCCAACATACCTCATTTAGTCCAATGATCAGGTAGCCGAAGCAGCTGAGAACTTGGAGCACTTTGGCATCAGCATTAGCATGTTTCCAGTAGAAGGCCGGCACAATCTACACATGCAGGTGGTGGAAGAAATTCACGAAAGAGGCATCACCTCATATGATCATAATGTCAACTTGCAAAAGAGCTTCGATGAGCTGAAACTGGAATCAGCATCGAACAACAGGGAATTGTCTGACATTGAAGAAAAGAAGCGTAGACTGACATAAACAATATCGACAGTCTACGTGAAAATCGACAAATGCAAAGAAGAGCCAAATGTAGAAGATACCATCATTAGGATTGGGGCCATAATGGAAACCCTTACGATGGAAACGATGGACATGGAGATCTCCTACAAAGGAAATATCGCAGACTTGGAAGCTAAGCGACCCATCACTCTTCTAGACAAGTGCACAACTCCAAGTGAAGAAGTGAAGGCCAATATAAATAGCATCTCGGCCGAAGTGGCGCGGTGTCAAAATTTGCTAGAGGAAGCAAACACAGTGTTGGCCAGATTGAATGAGGATCTAGCCCTTCAGTAGGTGAAAGGTGACCTACAACAAAGGCAGCATCAAGTAGATGCCACAAACGCAGAAATGAATATTTTTCGGGAAAGGAAAAAGATGCAAAAATTCAATGAGGCGAAAGAGCTGCAAAAAGAGTTGATGGTGTTAAGGGAAAAAGAGGTTTCCACTTCTGCGAGGTTGAAACCCATTGAGGAGGAAGGACTCACACTTATGCAATAGATTGATGAAAAATTTGTAGAACTTCAAACCATGGAGGGCACACTGAAAGAAAAAGCCCAGGAGCAGGTCTTGCCGGTGATGCTGGAGACCATTAAAGAATTTGAGAACAAGTAAAAGGTAACAGTTGCAAAGCTCACCGTTACTTTGCATAGCTTCACTTCCAAGCTAAGTACCGCTAAAGAAGCCCAGCCAAAGTCGGCCGACGAAAGTGGGTCTAGGATGATCCACAAGTAAGTGTTAGGTTCTTGTTGGGCATGGCTCAAGTTGGCACAATTTCGAAGAAGTACAGTTTTGGCGAGTGTGTAGTTTGGGCTGCAAAGTCAGATGGCACAATTTTGTTGAGTGCAAAGTTTGGATTGCGTAGTCAGAGATGCGAAGTCATGTTGATGCGCAGTGCCAATGCAACAACTATTTTGGGTAAAGAGTATAAGGGAAGGTTGAGTTGTGAAAGCAACTCTAGGATTCCAGACAGTTGGGTAAGGAGCAGAGTGTAGATAAACGAAAGTGACCTATCAAAGAGACTAGACGAAAACTGTTAGAGGGTATGCCATGGGTTGACCATGACAGCAAGGCTAAATGGGCAGAAAGCGACAGGCCATGATGCGGTTGTAGCCATTTTTATGATGACCGTGGCTATCAGAAGGGCCTGTGAGCCACGAGTGGCCCAATAAGGCGGCCTGAAGCAAGCGGGGCAAGTTGTCGACAACAAAAGGCATGGTGGTGAGTAACTACACCAGTTTTGGGGAACCTTAGGGTTTTGGCCCACTATGATTGTAACATAGGTGACCTAAGGGCGCAATCTATAAATAGGGAATATTTTGTAAGGGAAAGGGTTGAATATTTGAGCTTCATAGTGTTTATTGTAGAAGATTGATCTCTGTTGACAGATTCATTGTAAAAGGCTCTGCAATTGTTAGCGCATAGACCTACTGAGAGAGAAGAGAGTCTGCAGCTAAGTGCACAAACTGGAACTATTGAACCCTTCCCATTGATAATATAATCAATAGTTCCTATGGACATAGCTCCCATCCTGGGGGTGAACCACGTTAAACATTGTGTTATGTGATTGATTATGTGTCTGCATTTGTATATTTTCTTATGTTGAATGGTTAAGTTCATGTTTATGAGTTCATGTGTTCTTTCTTTTATATGTATTCACCATAAGGATAAGTGATGGGAATAATATGTTAAGTATAGAATGTATGTGAATGAATGTTGAATGCACAAGTATTTCTAAGTCAGATGAATGCATAAGTTGATTAGGTAAACACTTAAATAACGATGTCTGTATAGTGTGATTCCCTGAAGCACAGCATTGGAGGTGTGCTATTACTTTGTATTTCATATTATGGTATAAGCTGGAAAGTTTTGCAGTCTATTATGTTGTTGAATGCCTCATTTTGCACTAAGTAAAGTCCGTCATGTTGCACAAGTGCGGAAGAGGAAGCGCAGTCCCCCATTGTGTTGTACTGTTGTTGACCAGTCATCCTACATCATGTAGTCCTTGGATGCACGATAGCCTAAGTATTAAATGCAAAGTAGGTGAAGTTCGCGTTGTCTACCATTATGTTGAAGTGTGCATAAACTGGTTATGGAAACCTGATTCCACAACCTCCCTAGAACTTCACCTCGGGTGAGACGTTAGTCTGCTCACAGACTGTTGCCGAAAGGGCCAGTGAAAAGGGGTTTTGTTGGTTCCCTGAACCGCGTAGAACCTGGGTCTATGTTGTAAGCTTAAAGAGCATATATAGAGCCAACACTAATCTGTGCGCTTAACCTCACTTCTCTTCCTGTCCTTTTATGGTTCTTAATGTGATGAACTTCTCTATGTGCGTTGTTCACTATACTACGTTGTTCATAGTATCATAGTATATTTTGTAATTCTCTTAAGGCATGCTCATGCCTTAACAGTTTTATGCAGCTCTATAGAAATTGTTTTACAGTTATTTTCTGCTACAGCGAAGCTCATGACCCATCATACAAGGATGGCATTCCTAGTACAAGCGTATGTTCACTTTGCAAAGGGATCCTTGCGGTCGAAGATCCTGAGTCCTGAAATTCTTTCCTTTCTTCCATGAATACTTCTTTTTCTTTGTTAGGGTTAAATACAAGTTTCTTCCCGACTTCTTTTCTCACCCAAGCCTGCTTAGTAGGATTTGATCCATTTTTATGATTATAAGAAGTCGAAGCTTCGTTTGTTCTATCATCTCCGGTCAAAGCTCTACTTCATGTCACAACATGGATGTTGCGATCTTCGTTTCGTTTCTCAGATGTGATCATTTGAATATTCTGGTTCTGTCCTTTAAGTATTTTTTCTTCAATTTTTCCTAGAAAAATGCGACATGCTTCGATGATATGGTAATAGGATTTACAATACTTACAAGTAGTACATGGGTTCTGACAATCTCTTTCCAAATGTCCAGGTTGAGCGCATTTATAACAAACAATCTGACCTCTTCCTCTTCCTTGGATAGTATTACGTCCTCTTCCGCTAAATCCACTGTGTCCTCTGTATGTACCTTGATCATATTGTGCATTCTCATTATTGTTCCATGTTTCTCCTTGGACTCTGTAGAAATAATTTTTTCTTTCTATCATAAGGTTATATGCTCTACAGTTGGTATCATCATGGCCAACTGACTTACAAAATGTGCAATACAGGTTCTTTGGTTCCTCTACATACTTCTGAAGTAGGTAACAGTCATTTGGTCGATGTCCTCTACATCGAAAAATTTTGCACCATGGTCATTGAGGCTGATTTAATGGATTCAGTTCCCCACTAGCGAGGTAATCTCTGAATACAAGACAATGTTCCTTGGAATTTCCTTCTGCTTTATATCTAGTGCACCAAATCTCTTCTCTTACTTATTTTCCTTGTTTTTATATCCTGTAACTGTAATGTAAGGTTTTCTAGTTGTGTCTGTATTTGTATCATTCCTGTGTTGGTTTCTCATATGGGATAAGCTTCTCTTTCATCACAATTTCTAATGCTTTTGTTTGCAAGGTAAGCTTCTGTTGCATAAGTGGTAATCTAATGTGTGGAAACAATGTAGAAATAAACTATTCTTGATGCTGTTTTGGTGCTATTTCAAAGCGAAATTGATCTAACAAGGATTTGAATTTCTGATCAAATTACCACACAGTGTCATTAGGTTTATGTTTTATCTCTTTTATCTATGTAATGCATTGAGATTCTGATTTAGGATTCTTAAATTCTCTAATCATTGTAGTCATGATATCAGCTAATTTTTTGTTCTTCCCAACAAAATATTTCATGAACCATGTCAAAGCTCTATTTCTGAATGTGGTGACTAATTGAGCTTTCTTTAACATTACAGATCCCATCACAGATAAACTAATGTTTCTATGCATCTTCTAAACTAGCTCCTTTGAAAACAAGTAGTTTTATGTCGTCTTCCATTCTTCTTCTAGGAGGTGTAGGATTCTGAAGTACTACAGTACCTCCTGCGGAGTGAAATGGTTGAGGTATACCACCACTCAGCTGATTCTTTGTGCTTGTTCCTGTAGTATTGCCGCTACTAGTGTTCTGCAAACTAGGACTATCTTTTTCAACAGGTATAGGTTTCTGCGGATTGATAGGATGATATCCAATATGTCTAAGTTCTGTCTCACTATCAGACTCATCTTGAGATGAATTTCTACCACTTCCTAACTCAGTTTCTAGGAATGTGCGAGGTTCAACTTCACGAAACCTCTTTCTAGTGCTAACTTTATATATTTTTCCACTACGCAACATGCCTATGTCTTCGTATATGTCACTATCTGTGTATTTGAACATTACAAAATCTAACCCTAGGAATATGACTACATTCTTAAGACACCTTTTTCAGCTAATAACATTTTAATGCAGAAACTAAAGTTTTTCGGGTACTTACCTCTGAATCCTTGGAAAACATATCCTTCGACAGCGTTGTAATACTTCAAAGTGTCCACAGCAAACTTTGTAATATATCCTTCCAACAAGTTATCCGACCAAAAGTCTACTACTCTTTAAATATGGTTATTAATCCCTTTAAGCTTCTGAATCAAATCTGGATTACAAACTATAGGTTCTTCACCTTGGAAACAGTTTTTTCTTTCAGCTACCCTGTATATCCACTCAAATAATTCATTATCAAAACATGCGAAGAAAACTCCATGAACTCTGTAAATATATGTCTCTCTAGCCACTGTTCTATAGTAAGCTCATGATGTCTGTTTTTTTTCTTCGCAAACTCACGTTTTGTTTGACTCACCTAGTTTTGTATTTCACTCTTCTATGGATTCCACAAAAATATCTCACATCACTGATACGACAGTCCAAAGTCAACAATGAAACCATTTTTTGGACTATAATATGTATAGTGCGGAGACAAAACCATTTGTTGGTCTTTTCTAGGCTGACCCGGGTTTGGAAAAGTTATTGTAGACACAACAAAACCCCTTTCACTGGCCCTTTTGACATCAACCTGTAAACAAATTTACGTCTCACCCGAAGCAAAGTATGGGGGGTTAGAGAATTGGGTTTCTGTAACCGTGGTGATGGGGGGATGTGGTATGCAACCTCGCATCATGTCCCTTTGTTAACATATTCTTAACATGACTATATAAATAGGTGACTTCGCACTTCGCAGTTACCAACAACCTACAGAACTACGTTGAATCACTGTTATCTTTACTAGTTAACTACACATTCATCATACTTAGTATTACTTCACAGTATTCATACACATGTGTTCTGTTACTTAACATTTGATTTCCTTTCTCAAATACATGAAAGAAAACATATAAAAATATAACAACATGAACTCAAAACATGCCATAAAATCATACATAACATGCATATTTACGTGGTTCACCCCCAAGCGTGAGCTACGTCCACATGAAATGTTCTTATATTACTTGGAAGGGTAACAGTTCCAGTATGTGCACTCAGCTCCAGACACTTCTCTACAATCATATCTCTACGCACTCAGCTATAGAGTCTATTCTCTCTTAGATCTCTTTGAGTTCTAACTAACAAAAATCAATCTATCCAAACAACCCAACCAACCCTTCCTTATAAAAAATGCTCATATATATAGATGTGTCTGAAGGTCACATATTGCAATAACTACGGGACAACCCCCATAGTACCCTTAAACCCCAAAACCCAGTGGTTCTCCTATAGACCACACTTAGATTTAACTTTAATGTCCCTTCGGCACCACTTCTTCTGACTTTGACGCTTCTCTGACAGGAACAGTTCTGACCGCACAGCTCTAACACTACAGTGGCACATCCTTTACACCATTCCACTTCTTTAATTTCTGCTCCTATAGCAATCAGGTTTCTTCCTGTTCTTTAACTGCTTCAACCACTTCTGGTTTTCCTTAGTACTTCGTCTTTACTAAGGAAACAAGTTCTTTTCCTATCAGCTGTACTTCACTCCATACCCTCTTCCTGAGAATTGTGGAGTCGCTTGTCTCCAAACTGGTCAAAGTCAGGCCTCGCCTAACTGTACTTTGCTTCCAAAACTTGCTTAACTTGGGCTACGCCCAACACTTAGTATAACTATGATATAGTTGATACCACCCAGATCTATCATGGCCACAAGAGTTGAGAGTTGTGGTTAAGGCTGCCACTAGAGGTCGACTAAGGCAGTCGATGACTCAATTGGTTCTTCCCTTGTTTTACTTGATGTTCAGGTGTAATTATTGTAAGTACGTGGACTATTTTTGGTGGTGATTATTCTCTAAGTTTCTAACTTCCCTTATGTTTGCATGAGCTGCAAAGGCTTGTGATCAATGTGGATGACTGTCTCTTTTCTAAGAATGTAATGCTTCCATTGGCGGTAAACTTAGACAATGTAATACGTTTCCTTGTTATATGCAAGGAATTTTTGGACTGTATCTAAGAGAATATCATTACGATATGCCACTGGATGGCCATGTTAAGTGAGGACTACGCCAATAGCATATTTCGAAGCATATTTCTCAATTTGAAAGGGTTGTTGTAGATCCAGAAAGGTAAGAATGGGTGCCAAACATAAGTGTTGATTTATCCACTCAAATTCTTACTATTGTGACTTGGACCAAACAAATTTGGCCTTAAACCAACATTTGGTCACTTGGCTAGGGGCCTAGACATTTTGAGAGAATTCCAATTCAAACTTGCGATAGAATATGGGAAGGCCTAGGAAGCTACAAAGCTCTGTGAAAGTTGTCGGGGTCAGCTAGTTGTGAATGGATTGGATACTAGCTGGATCCACATGCACACCATAGTCATCCATGATGTATCCTAGATACTGAATTCTCTCCATTCCAAATGAGAACCTCTCTATATTGGGATATAACTTGTGTTGTCATAGGGTGTTGAGGATGTGTTGAATATGATGCAAATGTTCTTCCCATGTTCTTCTATAGATGAGGATGTCATCTAGATATTCAACCAAAAATTAATTTGTAAATGTCCAGAGTATATTATCCATCATGTTCATGAAATTCGATGGAGCATTAATTAAGCTGAAAGGCATGACCAACCACTCAAAAAGGCCTTCCCAATATTTGAAGGTAGTATTCCAAACATCAGTTGGCTCAATTGATGCTTGATGATAGCCAAAATTCATATCAATCTTGCTAAAATACTTGGAACCATTGAGTTGGTCAAGAAGGTCATTGATTTAGGAAATGTGATACTGATTCCATACTGTGATTTTGTTTAGATCTCTATAATCTATACAAAGTTTTCGAGTCCCATCTTTCTTTTGCACCAAACCAATTGGGCTCCTGCAAGGTGAGGATCTTGGTTGTGTGAACCACTTTTGGATTAATTATTGAATATGTCAAATGATTTCTTCATTTTCCATGAGGGAATGCATGTATACCGACCCATTAGGAAGAGGAACCATAGGTATCAAATCAATTGAGTGTTTGACTTGGAAATGTAATGGAACCTTGGCAGGTGTGGTGAATATGTATCTATATGCTTCCATGTTTTCGTCGACCTACTTATCCTATGTGGAGGAACTGAATGTTTCTATGATATTTCATTCTCCTTCAGAGCAACTTTCCCAATATGGGAGATTACCTTCCTATACTACTTAGATGCGATGAGAGACATTGTAGTAGTGGGAACTGCCTCTGGTATCATATAGAGTTGTTTGTCGAAAGTAATAATGACACTACGAGGTCTATATTCATATACGACATGACTCTTCCACATATATGGTTGTCCTAAAATAATATCACAAACTTCTAGTGGTGTAACATCACACATTAGCTCATATTAGAAAGGATTCATGTTGTAAGGTAGGAGACATTGTTGACTAACGTGGATGTCCCATCCCTAGTTGAGCCAACCAATGTTGTAGGATTGTGAGTGTGGTGTTGTTGGAAACATCATCCATTTGATGACCTCTATAAAAATCAGGTTCTTTTGGATTCCACTATTAACAATGAAATGTTGTGGAGTTAAATTTACCCATATCTATGAGTGAAAGAATCACTCACCTTCCTATGGCTCCTCTAGATCGTTGAGATGGATATTTGTGATAGTGATGGTGATGTTTGGTTCTGCATCAATGACATGCTTCCCCTTGTATGAGACTACGAAAATGGGTTCTAACTGAGAGTCTGAATGAGGATATGAATCTGAAGATTTTATCTCGGCCACCAATGATTGCTTTGAGCAACATTCATTAGTGTTGTGCTAGAGGCTCTTATGAAATTCGCACTGTTTCTCGAGGTTCTTCTTTGTATTTTCATTACCCTTATTTTTTTTTGGATTGGACTAGTTGTCCTAGGGTTGTTTGTCCTTACTTTATCCTGTTTTGTGAGCTAGAATTACGATTTCCTTTCTTTTGCGACTGATTCGTAGGACCGAACTCCTGGTTGTTCTTTTGCTTGATTTTTTTTTCTCAATCTTGCATCATATCGATAAGCGTTTCCCAATGACACGATGTCCAAAAAATACATTTTTGTTTGGATGCACCTATGTAGTCCCACATGGTATTTTAGAACCAGATGTCACTCAGAGTCTTTGATACCCATCTTGGTGCACAAGGTATGGAGGGTATTGTGCAGAACTTGCAACAATTAATTGATAAAATGCACAATATATGAGATCAAAAAATATTTTTATTGATCGCAGGACACTTTTAGGGGGCAACCTCCTTTGAGAAAGCTCAATACAAATAACTTCTTGGTGCCTTCATTGGACTCAACAAACAATTATATACTAAGTCTATGCCCAATACTATGGGTCAATACCATGGAAAATATAATACTACGGGACGGATTACAAAGCATATGCGTCCAATACTATGGGTCAATACCATGAGATAATACAAACTATGGATCAACCAATACTATGGGATGACTTACAAAGCATATGAATCCAACAACAATATACTAACAAATTAAATAGAAGGGTTGACACAGGTTCCTAACATCCCCTCTCCCTTAGAAAAAACTATTGGTTGTGGAGCCTAATCTTCCAGTCTCATAGATGATGTCGTATCAACTGTGTTGTACCCCAGGTTTGGTTATGATCCCGGCACGCGCCCCAGGGGGTCCGGAGGAGTGGTTGCACTCCCCTGGCTGGGGGGCATATCCCCCAAAGGAAAATTTTGGGTTGTTTCATCAACAGATTAGGGGCCCATGGTTTTGGGTAACCCATGGTATTTTCCCATTGTATTTCCCCTTTATAAGAAAGACATTGTAATACAGCTAGGGTTGATGTATTAGGTATTATGCATTGTAAATATCTATGAGATCGCGAAGAGAGACTGTGA
Source organism: Larix kaempferi (assembly GCA_027924585.1). Classification (NCBI taxonomy): domain Eukaryota; kingdom Viridiplantae; phylum Streptophyta; class Pinopsida; order Pinales; family Pinaceae; genus Larix; species Larix kaempferi. The sequence goes on along the minus strand of BSBM01000372.1, from coordinate 45,224,760 downwards.
GTCAGTGAAGAGGAATTGCAGCGGATGTGCTAGGTTGTATCCCTTCATTTGTTGGATGGTATAATAATAGGGACTAGCAATTTCAGTCTGGACGTAGCCTATATTGGGTGAACCACGATATATTCGTGTCTCTCTTGTAACATGTTTGTGTAATTTGTATTTTCATCTTGTTTATTGTTATTTCTCTGTGATCCTATTTTTCTAACAATTGGTATCAGAGCCAAAGGTCTATTTTGCAGATAAACCCGCAGGAAACTACGGTTTCTAGTTCGAGTAATAGCAATAGCGGAAGAAGGAAAGTTTAAGGTCGAGAAATTTAGTGGACAAAACTACCAGTTATGGAAGATGCAAATGGAGGACTATCTGTACCAGAAGGATCTATTCCTACCGTTGGGAGGAAGAGCAAAGAAGCCAACAACTATGAAGGATGAAGAATGGGAGGTTCTGGACAGAAAAGGCACTGGGAACAATAAGGTTGTCCTTGGCTTCATCGGTGGCTTTCAATATCTCAAAAGAAAAGACAATGGAGGGTTTGATGAGCACATTGGGTAAGTTGTATGAAAAACCCTCGGCCTCCAACAAGGTATTTCTAATGAATCGTTTATTTAATATGAAGATGTCTAAAGGTGGATCTGTTGTTGATTATTTACATGAATTTAATACGGTTACAAATCAACTAAGTTCTGTAAGTTTGAACTTTGATGATGAGGTTAGGGCTCTTCTAATCTTGTGTTCATTTCCAGAAAGCTGGAATAGCTTGGTCATGGCTGTAAGTAACTCTGTCTCTAGTTCAAACACCTTGAAATTTGATGATGTTTCTAGTGTTATTCTTATCGAGGAAATGCGAAGAAAAAGAACATGTGAGATTATAGGTAATGCGTTGACCATGGAGAGCAGGGGAAGACAAAGGTAGAAATGAAAGAGCCAAGGTAATTGTGGCAAGTCTAAAATAGGAAGATCCAAGTCCAGACTGGGAAAAATAGAGTGTTGGAACTGCAGAAAGAAAGGACATATGAAGAAAGACTGCATACCTCTAAAGAAGAAAGGAGATGGACAGCAGGAAATTACCCAAGAAGCAAATGTAGCAGGTGATGTGTTACAAGATGCTTTGATTCTTGCATTAGATAATACTAGTGATTATTGGGTAGTAGATTCAGGTGTTTCATGTCATGCTACACCCCATAGGAAATATTTTCATGATTATGTTACAGGTGATTTTGGACATGTCTTATTGGGTGATGATGAGCCATGTAAAATTGTTGGAATGGGTAAGGTGTGGATAAAATTTAAGAATGGAACTGAATGGATGCTAAAATATGTTAGGCATATTTCTACTGTTAAAAATAAATCTGATCTCAACAGGGCAGTTGGGAGATGGCGGCTGTCTATCTACGTTTGGAGAAACGTGGTGGAAGATCACTAAAGGATCAATGGTGATAGAAAAATGAGACATGGTAGGTACATTATATTTATCTTCTCATAATACTGACCATTCTATCTCTTTAGCTTCCACAGGAACAAATACAACATTGTGGCATCATAGGCTTGGCCACATGAGTGAGAAGGGGATGCAGATTCTCCACTCAAGGAAGTTGCTGCCAGATTTGAAGTAGGTAAGTTTGGGATTCTGTGAGAACTGTGTTTATGGAAAACAGAAGAGAGTCAGGTTTCTCAGGGTTGGGAAACATAAGAAGAATGAAAAGTTAGAGCTTGTGCATACAGATATATGGGAACCGGCTCAAGTACAATCTCTTGGTGGCTCTCATTATTATGTTACAATTATTGATAATGCAACTAGAAAAAATTGGATACATTGCATTAGATATAAATCTGATGTGTTTGCTACTTTTAAGAAGTGGAAAGTTTTGGTTGAGAATGAGAGAGGAAAAAGGTTGAAGTGTCTCATATCTGATAATGGAGGTGAGTACCAGGGCAAGGAGTTTCATCATTACTGTTCATACCATGACATTCGTAGAGAGAAGACAATCCTAAGAAGACCACAAGAAAATGGTGTGTCAGATGAATAGAACGATCATGGAGTGTGCAAGGTGTATGAGATTGCATGCAGGGTTTCCCTTACAGTTTTGGGCAGATGCTGTAAATACTGTTGTTTATTTAATAAATAGAGGGCCTTCTAGTGCTTTGGATGGTGGTATTCCAGAGGAGGCATGGACAGGTAAAATGGTAAACTACTCATTTTTTAGAATGCTTGGTTGTGAAGCATTTGTCCATATTGATAAATAAAATAGAACAAAGCTTGAAGCTAAATCCAAGAAATGTACCTTTATTGGATATGGGGTTGATGATTTTGGTTATCGCTTATGGGATTATAAAAATAAAAAAAATCATTAGGAGTAGAGATGTGATATTCAATGAAAAGGTTATGTATAAAGATCAGTTGAAAGGAAAGAAACAAGAAAAGGAAAACACAGAGTACACAGTACTTGATGAAATTGAAGAAAATGAAGTTTCAAAGGTGCCAGAAAATCAAGAACAGCAGCAAGTACCTGAAACTCCTGCAAGTGTAAGAAGATCTACCAGGTTAAGTAGACTCCCTGAACGATACTCTCCTTCAATGCATTATTTATTGATGATTGATGCTGGTGAACCAGAATGTTATGAAGATGCAATGCAGGTGGAAACAAGAAAAAAGTGGGAGCAAGGCATGAATGAGATGGACTCATTGGTAGGAAACCAGAATTGGGATTTGGTTCAGTTGTCTGTTGGTAAAAGAGCATTGCATAACAAATAGATTTATAGGTTGAAGGAAGAAGAAAGAGGTAAGAAGCTGTACAAGGCCAGACTTGTTGTAAAGGGGTTTGCACAGAAGAAAGGTATAGATTTTGATGAAATATTTTCTCCGGTTGTTAAGATGACTTCAATTAGGACTATCTTAAGTCTAGTGGCGGTAGAAGCTTTGCATCTTGAAGAGTTAGATGTAAAAACAAGCTTTATCCATGGGGATTTGGAGGAAGAGATATATATGCAGTAGCCACAAGGGTATGAGGTCAAAGGGAAGGAAAATTTGGTATGCAGCTTGTATGGTTTGAAGCAAGCTCCAATGTAGTGGTATTTAAAATTTGATAGGTTTATGACAAAACAAGGTTATAGTAAATGCCATTCTGACCACTTTGTTTATTTCAAGAGGCTAGATAATGGAAGTTATATTATCTTGTTATTATATGTGGATGACATGCTTGTTTCAGGGTCTAACATGCAGGAAATAAATGTGCTCAAAAGGAAGTTAGCAAATTCATTTGTGATGAAGGATTTGGGTGCTGCAAAGCAAATCCTTGGTATGAGAATAACAAGAGACGGGAAAAATCGCAAATTGACATTATCTCAGGGTGAGAACATACAAAAGGTGTTGGAGAGGTTTAGAATGCAGAATGAAAAACCAGTTAGTATAACAAAAACTGCAAAAGGTTGTTGCACTTTCAACAATGGAAACAAAGTATGTTGTTGTTATAGAGGCTAGTAAAGAGATCATTTGGTTGCAGAGGTTTATGGAGAAATTGGGTAAGAAGCAGAAGGATATCAGGTTGTATAGTGACATCCAGAGTGCCATTCATCTTGCAAAGAACTCCACATTCCATTCTAGGACTAAACATATACATCTCAAGTACCATTTCATGCACTCTGTTCTAGAAGATGAACTGTTGAAGCTGGAAAAGATACATACTAGTCAGAATCTTGCAGACATGTCCACAAAGGTAGTGACCAGAGAGAAACTGAGTTCTTGCTCGGTTTCAGTTGGCCTTCTAGCATGAAGGAGAATATGAGAAATTTTCCAAGTCCAAGTTTAGCAAGTTTTGAAGAACCTGCAATAATTAATTAACGAAAACACACGAAATAACAGAAAATAACAGAACTCATAATCACTTTTATATTGATCGTAGGCCACTTCGAGTGGGAAACCTCCTTTGAGCAGGCTCAATACAAATAACTTCACGGTACCTTCATTGGTCTCAACACAAACTTATATACTAAGTATAGGTGCCAATACCATGGGTCAATACCATCTGTCAATACAAACCATGGGCCAATACAAAATATGGATCAACAATTGCTACAGGACGACTTACAAAGCATATGCGTCCAACAACAATAATACAAACTATGGATCAACAAATACTACGGGATGACTTACAAATCATATGCGTCCAACAACAATATACTAACAAAGTAAATAGAAGGGTTGACATGGGTTCCTAACATCCCCTTCTCCCTTAGAAAAAGCTTTGTCCTCAAAGCTTTAGATGTGGAAATTGATGCAGAATCTGAAGGAGTGGTTCCCCTTTAGCATCCTCAGGTTGCATTCCATCCCACTGACGCATTTTGAGTTTCAAGTAGGATTTCTTGGAAGGCTGTAGACAAAGAAGGACCATATCAACTGCGTGAAAAGTGCGCTCAGAACGGTGCTGATCAGCTTGTTGTTTCAGTCGAATTCTTGCCATGTGAAGATTGTCCTCCAGAATGAGAAGAATCTGATTGCGGTTTTGAAGAACCGAGTCAATTACTTGAACTGGGGAGTTGTTGAGCATGTATGGAAGAAGAATTGGTGGTGCCTGTCCATAAACTACTTCATATGGTATCCTTTTAGATGTGGTATTGTACCACTAGAGCGCTTCTAGGAAATCCATAGAAACAGTTGTCCACATCTATGTAGGGATGGGAAAGGGTTTGAGCAGTCTCGAAAGGAGTGTCGTTTCACCCTTGTTGACCTTGCAAGTATCACAGTCAACCACCATCTGTTGAATTGTCATTTTCAGTCCCTGCCAAAATAAGTTACATTGTTCCCGGTCATACATTTTGAAGAACCCAGAGTGCCCTGCTGATGAAGAAGCATGGAGTTCATAGAATAGATAGCCCTGTTGAACAGATTGCAACCAATTTGGAACAAGTAGAGAAATAAATGTAAGAGAAACTAGGTCATCAAATGTGCAAGAAAGAGCATCTACCACCATATTATCCTTACCCTTCTTGTAAGTGATCGCATAAGCATAACCCATGAGTTGGATAACCCATTTCAAGTGTGCTTGGGAGGAGACCCATTGTTCTAGGAAATTTTCCAGACTCTAGAGATCAGTCTTGATGCAAAAATAATTCCCTAATAGGTATGGCTGCCACTTCTATACTGCATGCAAAATAGCCATCATTTCCTGCTGATATGTAGATGCGGCTAAATCCGTACCGAAAAGGTCTCTTGAAGGCGACAAGCCCACTAGTTCAGCAAGGACACCTTCATATCTATCCCAGGAAGTAGGGGAGACCGTTGATGGGTGCATTTGAATGGAATGGATTTGAGCGATGACACCATTTGAATTCTTCTTAAGGATCTTTTCCAAGCGATGTGAACTGATGATGTCGAGAGACCCTTGTTGTAAGCCCTTAAATTTGTGTTGTTTCCCATTGACTAAAAACTGCATCCAAAGTTCAGCAAAATCCCATAAGATGGGGCCAAGTGTGAGTAACCATTGAACGCCCAAAACCACATCACATCCTCCTAGGGACAAGGCAAACATGTCAGAGCGCAGGTTATAATATTCCAGAGAGATACGCACATTGTGACACTTCCCCTTGCAAGGTAAGGTGCCTCTATTGGCAACCATAACTTCAAAGTTGGAGCAAGGATGGACAAAACAATCGGCATGTTTTGGCGATCCAAGGGTCAATGAAGTTATGAGTGCTACCAAAATAAATGAGTATTGTAAGAGGAAGCTTCTTGAAGTAACCCCTAACCCACATTGTTTGGGGGATTGTGACACCGGATAAAGCATGGAGAGATATCTCTGGTTGTTCATCCTGAGAAGTGGGCTCAATACGCAGCTCCTGAATGTCGACCTGATCATCCATTGTATCTAGAGTTTCTTATCAAATTGTAGAGGAAGGCGGAGAATCCATATCCAAGAGATAGATCTTTTGTTGAACACATCTATGTCCCCAAGTGAATTTCTCATCACAATTATAACAAAGCCCTTTTTCTTTGCGTGCCTGCATCTTTGTTTTAGACAAATGCTTGATAAGAGTTGGTCGAGGAGCTGGCGGGATAGGAGGTCATTGAGAACCCATATTTCAGAACGGAACAAAAGTGGGTTTGGAGCGTTGTTGGTCTACAATTTTGTCTTCTGCCAACTTAGCCAACCCTAGGACTTCCATCATTGTGTTGGGATAGAACATTTTAACCTTTGACCAAATTTCATCCTTAAGACCACTGATAAAAAAACTCCTATAGAATTCATCAGACAATCCTTCTGTGTGATGGGCTAGTTTCTCAAATTATGTCAGATACTCTCTCACAGTGACACTTGGATGAAGTTTAGTGAGTGCTCTAGTGAAGTCATCAAAAGCACTAGGACCAAATCATTGCAAAAGCAGTTGGCAAAAATCTATCCATTTTGGCTCGTCATGAGCCTTAATGTACCAATTGTACCATTGAAGGGCTTCCTGTTCCAGTTGGATCAGTACCATTAAAGCAAGGAAATTCAAGCTTCGGACCACAGAAATTGCTAGAAGAAGAGAACCCATTGGATACCGAAGATTCGTGTTGTCGATTATTGTTCATGGCTGAATGTTGAACATGGAGGCTAAGAAATTTTTCATCCAGATCTTGGAGTTTGGTTTGGATGGCTGTTGCTCCTGCGTGGGTGACAACCAAAACCAGGATTTTTTTGGGGGGAATGGATAGAAAAACACAAACAAAAGCTTATTTAGTAAAGGATAATTTGGATTTGGGAAAAACATCGGAGGGGTAATTGGGGTTTGACTAGGTTTTGGATACTTTCTGATGGACAGGGAAGTAAAAAATGGGGATTTCAGAACCAGCGTGAAAGAATGAGAAAATTTGGCAGAGAGGGACAAAGAGGTAGAATTAGGAAAGGAACTCGGTGGTAAAATTTGAAGGCGATTGGGTGAAGTCCGAAGAAGTTATGGCAAACTCTGAAAACAGACAAATGTGGGATTTCGGGCTTTGGGAAGTGGAATTTGGGATAGGGTCCTCAGGAATGAAATATGCAGAATGGGATTACTGGGGTGTTAGGGAATTTTCAACGGAAACGGAGTGAAAACAAGGGAGATATGCCCCAATTTTTTTTTTCAGGAATGGATCTGCAATGGCGCAGAAGGGATCTAAAACAAATAGATCTCCAATGGCGTAGAGGCGATCAGAAACAGAGGGATCTGAAACGACGTCGACTGATCGAAAATGGCTGGGTCTCAAATAGATATGAAACAGCTAGATTTGGAACAGCTTTCAAAATGGATCTGAAACGGTGCGGTAGTGATCGGCAACAGTTCAGCTGAAAACAGATATGGACCCCAGGTATGTGCGGATTCCTAACAGTGCAGGGGTTTCACTTGGCCACCAATGCTGTCTGACGACTTACATATTGGGGCAGTACCCCTCACTCCATGACTTAGGTAAAATTGATAACCTCTTGGCCATAAATGATAGCTCTTGGTTTACCTCACGGGTGGGAACTAGTCAATCAGGTAGGGGTCGTTGTCTTTTTCACTGGCAGGTCCCCTTAATGGGCTAGCTACTTTGGGGTTCCTGTGGTACTCCTCACAATGCGTTTTAGGGCTTGTTCCCAAGTACTTCCCACAGTTAAGAGGATATGGATTATTCCCAGATCTGAAGCTGCAAGAGATGCGAAAAAAAAATTAGCAGAAATTTCACCCAGTGAGCCTAAGAAAGTGCTCTGATACCAGATGTGAAGAACCTGCAATAATTAATTAATGAAAACACATGAAATAGCAGAAATAACAGAACTCATAATCACTTTTATATTGATCGCAGGCCACTTCGAGGGGGCAACCTCCTATGAGCAAGCTCAATACAAATAACTTCACGGTACCTTCATTGGTCTCAACACAAAGTTATATACTAAGTCTAGGCTCCAATACCATGGGTCAATACTATGTGTCAATACAAACCATGGGCCAATACAAAATATGGATCCACAATTACTACGGGACGAATTACAAAGCCTATGCATCCAACAACAATAATACAAACTATGGATCAAAAAATACTACGGGACAACTTACAAAGCATATGTGTCTAACAACAATATACTAACAAAGTAAATAGAAGGGTTGACATGGGTTCCTAACACAAGTACAGTAGCGGTGGAGTACTTGCTGTGATCAATCTCCAAGTGGGAGATTGTTGGTTGTGGAGCCTGATCTTCTAGTCTCATAGATGATGTTGTTTCAACCGTTTTATACCCCAGGTTTCGTTATGATCCCGGCACGCGCCCCAGGGGTTTTGGTGGATTGGTTGCACTCCCCCGACTTAGGGCGCAGGGGCCAATGGGCCACTGAAGGAAATTTTTGGGTTGTTTTGTCAACAAATTACGGGCCCATGGTTTTGGGTAACCCGTGGTATTTTCCCATTGTATTTCCCCTTTATAAGAAAGACATTGTAATATGGCTAGGGTTGATGTATTAGGTATTATGCATTGTGAAGATCTCTAAGTTCGTGAAGAGAGACTGTGAGATAGTGAAGAGGAAGTGCAGTGGATGTGCTGCAGGTTGTGTCCCTTCATTTGCTAGATGGTATAATAATAAGGACTGGAAATTTCAGTGTGGGTATAGCCCATCTTGGGTGAACCACGATATATTGGTGTCTCTCTTGTAATGTGTTTACGTAATTTGTATTTGCATCTTGTTTATTGTTATTTCTCTGTGATCCTGTTTTTCTAACAAAAACTTTGTCCTCAAAGCTTTAGAGGTGGAAATTGATGTAGAATATGAAGGAGCAGTTCCCCTATAGCATCCTCGGGTTGCATTCCGTGCCACTAAATTAATACCTCGGTGATAGATTGAGAGATAAGTTGACGCCTTTTGAGTTTTAGGGAGGATTACTTGGAAGGTTGTAGACAAACAAGAACCATATCACTTACTTGGAAAGTGCGCTCAGAACGGTGCTGATTGAATTTTTGTTTCATTCGAATTCTTTCCATGTGAAGATTGTGCTACAAAATGAGAAGAATCTAATCGCGGTTTCGAAGGACCGATTCAATTTCCTGAACTGAGGAACTGTTGAGGGTGTGTGGAAGAAGAACTGGTGGTGCTTGTCCATAGATTGCTTCCTATGGTGTCATTTTAGATGTGGTATTGTACCACCAGAGCGCTTCAAGGAAATCCATAGAAATAGTTCTCCAAATTTGTGTAGGGATGGGAAAGGGTTCGAGTAGTCTCGAAAGGAGTGTCGTTTCACCCTTGTTGACCTGGAAAGTATCATAGTCAGCCACCATCTGTTAAATGATCATTTTCACTCCCTACCAAAAGAAGTTACATTGTTCCCATTCATACATTTTGAGGAACCCAGAGTGCCATGCCAATGGAGAAGCATGGAGTTCATAGAAGACATAGCCCTGTTGAACAGATTGCAACCAATTTGGAAGAAGCAGAGAAATAGCTATAAGAGAAATTGGGTCATAAAATGTGCGAGAAGGAGCATCCGCCACCAGATTGACCTTACTCTTGTTGTAAGTGATCGCATAGGCATAAACCATGAGTTGGATAACCCATTTTAGGTGTGCTGGGGAGGAGACCTGTTGTTTCAGGAAATTTTCCAGACTCTCGAGATCAGTCTTGATGCAGAAGTAATTCCCTAATAGTTATGGCTACAACTTCTTTACTACATGCAAAATAGGCATCATTTCCTTCTCAGATGTAGATGCGGCTAAATTCTTACCAGAAAGGTCTCTTGAAGGCAGCAAGCCCACTGGTTCAACAAAGACACCTGCATATATATCCAACAAAGTAGTCGAGACCATTGTGTGTGCATCTGAATGGAATGGAGTTGAGCGATGACACCATGTGAATTCTTCTTAAGGATATTTTCAGGCGATGCTAACTGATGATGCAGAGAGACCCTGGTTGTAAGCCCGTAAATGTGTGTTGTTTCCCATTGATGGAAAAATGCATCCAAAGTTCAGCAAAATCCCATAAGATGGGGCGAAGTGTGTGTAACCATTGAACACCCAAAACCACATCACATTCGCCTAAGGACAAGGAAAATATGTCAGATCGTAGGTTATAATATTCTAGAGAGATACGCACATTGTGACACTTCCCCTTGCAAGATAAGGTGCCCTCATTGACAATCATGACTTCAAAGTTGGAGCAAGGATCGACAAAACAATCAGCCTATTTGTCGATCCAATGGTCAATGAAATTATGAGTACTACCAGAATCAATGAGTATTGTAAGAGGGATCTTCTTGAAGTAACCCCTGAACCGCATTGTTTTTGGGTTGGTGACTGCAGCTAAAGCATGGAGAGATATCTCTGGGTGGTCATCCGGAGACGGAAGTTCAATAGGAAACAACTGAATGTCGACCTAATCATCTAGTGTATCTGGAGTTTCTGCACCAAGTTCAGAGGTAGGTGGAGAATCCACATCTAAGAGATAGAATTGTTGCTCAACACATCTATGTCCTCAAGTGAATTTATCACACAATTATAAAAAATCCCTTTTTCTTTACATGCCTGCATCTCTGCTTCAGACAAATGCTTGATAGGAGTGGTGCAGGGAGCTAGCGTGATGGGAGGTCATTGGGAAACCATATTTTTGAATGGAACAAAAGTGTATTTGGAGCATTGTTGGGTTGTGATCTTGTCCTCTGCCAACTTAGCCAAACCTAGGACTTCCACCATTGTGTTGGGACAATACATTTTAACCTATGAGCGGATTTCATTCTTAATACCACTAATAAAAAAACTCTTGTAGAATTCATCTAACAATCATTCTGTGTGATTGACTAGTTTCTCAAATTCTATATGATACTCTCTCACAGTGCCAAATTGGGAAAGTTTAGTGAGTGCTCCTGTGAAGTCATCAAAATCACTAGGACCAAATTGTTGCAAAAGGATTTGGAAAAAATATGTCCATTTTGGCTCATCATGAGCTTTGATGTACGAATGGTACCATTGGAGAATGCGAAGTCCACCAGGAACCGAAAAAATAATGAGTTGTTTTATACATATTACGAACAACTATGTGATGTGATTCGGTGAACAACGTGAATCTCACAACAACTGACAAATGCATACAAAGGGAAGATGAAATTCATGGCCAATATCCATAAAACGTACATTCAACCAAGGGCTTATACGAATTACGATCTATGGTATCCAAGATCTTATCAGCTGGATGCTGAGAAAATAAAACAGATGATGGAAGAATGGCCAGCAGAATGGAAGGTGGACCAACCAGTCAAGGTCAAGTCCGACTCCAAGAAGGAAAAATATGAGGATAAGGATGAATCCCAAGACACACCAATCGAGCATGAAGATGAAGCTGCGCAGGACAAGCCATAAGGATAGGCGGGAAGTAGGAGGAAACCAACTGCGAGCCCTTCATTAGAAAAATTCCAACATAAGAAGCAAATGGCTAATAAGCCCAACTTTCAACCGATGTTAAATGACGACGACTGCGAAAGCATCACCCTTACGTTCCATGAGTACTAGGAAGACACGCTTACTGCGGAGCAAACCAAGCAAGAAGAGGCACACGTATGCCTCCTACAGATTGTCGAGACAATAAAAACAATGGTTGCGTAGCTAGGACAAGCCCAACAGGACCTGGTCCGAGATTCACATTCAGAGAGGAATTCAGGTGGATCAATCAAGAAGAAGAGGGAACCCCACACGTTGAATTTGAACCCTCGGTTGGTACACATTGAGCCAACATACCTCATTTATCCCAATGATCAGGTAGCCGAAGGGGCTAAGAACTTGGAGCAATTTGGCATCAACATTAGCATGTTTCCAGTAGAAGACCTGCACAATCTACACGTGCAGGTGGTGGAAGAAATTAACGAAAGAGGCATCACTTCATATGGTCAGAATGTCAACTTGCAAAAGAGCTTCCATGAGCTGAAACTGGAATCAGCGTGGAAAAACAGGGAATTGTCTGATATTCAAGAAAAGAACCGCAGACTGATAGAAACAATAGCGACAGCCTGTAGGAAAATCGACAAATGCAAAGAAGATCCAAATGTAGAAGATACCATCATTAGGCTTGGGGCCAGAATGGGAACCCTTACGATGGAAATGATGGACATGGAGATCTCCTACAAAAGAAATATCGCAGACTTGGAAGCTTAGCGACCCATCACTCCTCCAGACAAGTGCACAGCTCCAAGTGAAGAAGTGAAGGCCAATATAATTAGAGAGATTTTGAGGTAAAAAGGGCCTCCTAAGAGATGTACTACAAAAATATGAGATATATTAAAATATTATGAATTTGGGATTTTATGGGGTAGGTATATATGACAAGTCACCCCCCACACTATTTTCTATGCACAATATAAATAACCATGGTTGAGTTGCTTTTCAAAATTCACTAGAAATAAAATTAATAAAATAAGTCTACATTGATGTGACTAAGATTCATAGTAAATTCCCAAAAACTTATTGTCCTTTAGCATTTATTTGTCTTGAACTTGCAAATAAAATTAAATAATAAAAAATATTTTTAAGAGCTATTTTTTTAATTTTATGTTGACTTTTTATATTTAGTACTTTTCTCATGAATTTAATAGAATGTAATTTAATTGAGAATTTATTTACATGTAAAATGTTAATAATATTATTATAATCCACATTGCATTATTATTATTATTTATTAAATCTATTATTATTATTTATTAGTTTGACATTATGTTATTAAATAGAATGGAGTGAATGTATAATTTAAAATTAAAAACATAAAAATGATAATATGTTATTTTATAAAAAAATGTGAAAGGACTTTCTTTATGAATTAAGAGTACTTCACTTGAAAATGACAATAATATTATTTTATGAAAAGACTATCATTATGAGTACTTTACTTTATGACTTAAAAGTACTTACACCACTACCTTGGTTAACTATGTGTTTTCATCCACCATAGAAAATTTGACAAATAAGCATTCTTAACTCATGCAATGCCACCTCACCAAGGGGGATGATGTCATCTACTAGAATGTGATTGGTTATTTTTTATAGTACATTTTCTTTGTTTTGAGGCCATTTTTTGACCTCAAAATTTATCTAATGAATAGCATCTCGGCCGAAGTGGCGCGGTGTCAAAATTTCCTAGAGGAAGAAAACACAGTGTTGGCCAGATTGGATGAGGATCTAGCCCTTCAGCAGGTGAAAGGCGACCTACAACAAACACAGCAGCAACTAGATGCTGCAAACGCAGAAATGAAGATTTTTCGGGAAAGGCAAAAGATGCAAAAATTCAATGAGGTGAAAGAGATGCAAAAAGAGCTGATGGTGTTAAGGGAAAAAGAGGTCTCCACTTCTGTGAGGTTGAAACCCATTGAGGAGGAAGGACTCGCACCAATGCAGTAGATTGATGAAAATTTTGTAGAACTTCAAACCACGGAGAGCACACTGAAAGAACAAGCCTAGGAGCAGGTCTTGCTGGTGATGTTGGAGACCATTAAAGAATTTGAGAACAAGGAAAAGGTAACAGTTGTTGAGCTCACCGTTACTTTGCACAGCTTCACTTCCAAACTGAGTACCACTGAAGAAGCCCAACCAAAGTCGGCCGGCAAAAGTGGGTCTAGGACGATCCACAATTAAGTGTTAGGTTCCTGTTGGGCATGGCTCAAGTTGGCACACTTTCAAAGAAGTACAATTTTGGCAAGTGCGCAGTTTGGGCTGCAAAGTCAGATGGCACAATTTTGTGGAGTGCACAGCTTGGATTGCGTAGTCAGAGATGCGAAGTCATGCTGATGCGCAGTGCCAACGCAACAACTATTTTGGGTGAAGAGTATAAGGGAAGGTTGAGCTGTGAAAGCGACTTGTTTTGTGTAAGCGACTCCAGGATTCCCGACAGTTGGGTAAGGAGCAGAGTGTAGATAAACGAAAGTGACCTGTCGAAGAGAGTGGCGGAAAACCGTTAAAGGCTATGCCATGGGTCAACCGTGATAGCAAGGCTAAAGGGTCAGAAAGCGACAGGCCACAATGCAGTTGTAACCATTTTTATGATGACCGCAGCTGTCAGAAGGGTGTGTGAGCGACGAGTGGTCAAGCAAGGTGGCCTGAAGCGAGCGGGGCAAGTTGTCGACAGTGACAGGCATGGTAGCGAGTAACTACACCAGTTTTGGGGAACCCTGCGGTTTTGGCCCACTATGATTGTAACAGAGGTGACCTAAGGGCACGATCTATAAATAGGGAATATTTTGTAAGGAAAATGGTTGAATCTTTGAGCTTCATAGTGTTTATTGTAGAAGATTGATCTTTGTTGAGAGATTCATTGTAAAAGGCTCTGCAACTGTTTGCGCAGAGACCTACTGAGAGAGAAGAGAGTCTGCAGCTGAGTGTGCAGACTGGAACTGTTGAACCCTTCCCATTGATAATATAATCAACAGTTCCTGTGGACATAGCTCCCATCCTGGGGGTGAACCACATTAAACATTGTGTTATGTGATTGATTATGTGTCTGCATTTGTATATTTTCTTATGTTGAATGGTTAAGTTCATGTTTATGAGTTCATGTGTTCTTTCTTTTATATGTATTCACCATAAGGATAAGTGATGGTAATAATATGTTAAGTATAGAACATATGTGAATGAATGTTGAATGCACAAGTATTTCTAAGTCAGATGAATGCATAAGTTGATTAGGTAAACACTTAAACTAGCGAAGTCTGTATAGTGTGATTCGCTGAAGCGTAGCACCGGAGGTGCGTTGTTACTTTGTATTTCATCTTATGGTATAAGTTGGAAAGTTTTGCAGTCTATGATGTTGTTGAATGCGTCATTTTGCACTAAGTCAAGTCTGTCATGTTGCACAAGTGCGGAAGAGGAAGCGCAGTCCCCCGTTGCACTATACTGTTGTTGAGCAGTCATCTTGAATCGCATAATCCTTGGATGCACGATAGCCTAAGCATTAAATGCAAAGTAGGTGAATTTCACATTGTCCACCATCGTGTTGAAGTGTGCATCAACCGGTTATGGAAATCTGATTCCGCAACCTCCCTAGAACTTCGCCTCGGGTGAGACGTTAGTCTGCTCACGGACTGTTGCCGAAAGGGCCGGTGAAAAGGGGTTTTGTTGGTTCCCTGAACAACACAAAACCTGGGTCTATGTTGTAAGCTTAAAGAGCATATATAGAGCCAACACTGATCTACACACTTAACCTCATTTCTCTTCCTATCCTTTTATGGTTCTTAATGTGATGAACTTCTCTATGTGCGTTGTTCATAGTATCCTAGTATATTTTATAATTCTCTTAAGGCGTGCTCATGCCTTAATAGTTTTATGCAACTCTGTAGAAATTGTTTCACAGGACGTTTTTGCTACGGCGAAGCTCGTGACCCATCATACAAGGATGGCATACCTAGTACAAGCGTATGTTCACTTCGCAAAGGGATCCTTGCAGTCAAAGATCCTGAGTTCTGAAATTCTTTCCTTTCTTCCATGAATACTTCTTTTTCTTTGTTAGGGTTAAATACAAGTTTCTTCCCGACTGCTTTTCTCACCCAATCCTGCTCAGTAGGATTTGATCCATTTTTATGATTATAAGAAGTTGAAGCTTCATTTGTTCTATCATCTCCAGTCAAAGCTCCACTTCATGTCACAACATGGATGTTGCAATCTTCTTTTCGTTTCTCAGATGCGATCATATGAATATTCTAGTTCTGACCTTTTGGTATTTTTTCTTCAATTTTTCCTAGAAAAATGGGATATGCTTTAATGATATGGTCAAAGGATTTACAATACATACAAGTAGTACATGGGTTATGGCATTCTCTTTCCAAATGTCCAGGTTGAGCGCAGTTATAACAAAAAATCTGACCTCTTCCTCTTCCTTGGATAGTATTACGTCCTCTTCCGTTAAATCCACCGCGTCCTCTGTATGTACCTTGATCATACTGCGCATTCTCATTATTGTTCTGTGTTTCTCCTTGGACTCTATAGACATCATTTTTTCTTTCTATCATATGGTCATATGCTCTACAGTTGGTATCATCATGGCCAACTGACTTACAAAATGTGCAGTACGGGTTCTTTGGTTCCTCTACATACTTCTGAAGTAGGTAACAGTCCTTTGGTTGATGTCCTCTACATCGAAAAATTTCACACCATGGTCATTGAGGTTGATTTAATGGATTCAGTTCCCCACTAGCGAGGTAATCTCTGAATACAGGACAATGTTCCTTGGAATGTCCTTCTGCTTTATATCTAGTGCACCAAATCTCTTCTCTTACTTATTTTCCTTTTTTTTATATCCTGTAACTGTAATGTCAGGTTTTCTAGTTGTGTCCGTATCTGTACCATTCCTGTGCTGGTTTCTCATATGGGATAAGCTTCTAGTTCATCACAATTTCTAATGCTTTTTTTGCGAGGTAACCTTCTGTTGCATAAGTGGTAATCTAATGTGGGGAAACAACGTAGAAATAAACTATTCTTGATGTTGTTCCGATGTTATTTCAAAGCTAAATTGATATAACAAGGATTTGAATTTCTGATCAAATTACCACACAGTGTCATTAGGTTTATGTTTTATCTCTTTTATCTATGTAATGCATTGAGATTCTGATTTAGGATTCTTAAATTCTCTAATCATTGTAGCTATGATATCAGCTAACGTACTGTTCTTCCCAACAAAATATTTCATGAACCATTTTAAAGCTCTATCTCTGAATGTGGTGACTAATTGAGTTTTCTTTAACATTACAGATCCCATCACAGATAAACTAATGTTTCTATGGATCTTCTAAACTAGTTCCTTTGAAAACAAGTAGTTTTATGTCGTCTTCCATTCTTCTTCTAGGGGGAGTAGGATTCAGAAATACTACAGTACTTCCTGCAGAGTGAAATGGTTGAGGTATACCACCACTCAGCTGATTCTCTGTGCTTGTTCTTGCCATATTGCTGCTACTAGTGTTCTGTAAACTAGGACTATCGTTTTCAACAGGTATAGGTTTCTGCGGAGTGATAGGATGATATCCAATATGTCTAAGTTCGTCTCACTATCAAACTCATCTTGGGAGTTGCATTCTATGCCACTGAATTAATACCTCGGTGATAGATTGAGAGAGAAGCTGACACCTTTTGAGTTTTAGGGAGGATTACTTGGAATGTTGTAGATGAAGAAGAACCATATCACTTGCTTGAAAAGTGCGCTCAGAACGGTGCTGATCGAATTTTTATTTCATTCAAATTCTTTCCATGTGAAGATTGTGCTACAAAATGAGAAGAATCTGATCGTGGTTTCGAAGGACCAATTCAACTTCTTGAACTAGGGAACTGTTGAGGGTGTGTGGAAGAAGAACTGGAAGTGCTTGTCCAGAGATTGCTTCATATGGGGTCATTTTAGATGTGGTATTGTACCACCAGAGCACTTCAAGAAAATCCATAGAAATAGTTGTCCAAATTTGTGTAGGGATGGGAAAGGGTTCAAGCAGTCTCGAAAGGAGTGTTGTTTCACCCTTGCTGACCTGAAAATTATCATAGTCAGCCACCATCTGTTAAATGATCATTTTCACTCCCTACCAAAAGAAGTTACATTGTTCCCGTTCATACGTTTTGAGGAACCCAGAGTGCCATGCCAATGGAGAAGCATCGAGTTCATAGAAGACATAGCCCTATTGAACAGATTGCAACCAATTTGGAAGAAGCAGAGAAATAGCTGTAAGAGAAATTGGGTCATCAAATGTGCAAGAAGGAGAATCCGCCACCAGATTGACCTTACCCTTCTTGTAAGTGATCACATAGGCATAACCCATGAGTTGGATAACCCTTTTCAGTTGTGCAAGGGAGGAGACCCATTGTTCCAGGAAATTTTCCAAACTCTCGTTATCAATCTTGATGCAGAAATTGTTAGGATATTCCTATACTCCATTCTAGTCCTTCTAACATTTCTGACATTTTCAGTCCTGCATGCAAAATTAGGGTTTTGCATGCAATTAGGGTTTGCAGCACCAGCACCTAGCCCTTGCCAAACTAGCCCCAGGAGCTTCTCTCGGATCAGTCTTAGCTCTCCTAGAGCTTAGTGCGCCCTCTTTTCAGTTATTGCATGATAAGGGCGCCCTTCTTCACCTACCAGTCCAGTTTAGTTCAGTTATCTTCAGTTCTTCCTTGATTTAAGGATTAACTGACTCCTAACTGACCTTATCACTCTTTTGGACCTCCAGTGTGACTAGATAGACTGTTTTGACTCCAGTTAGCTCCATGAGCGCCCCCCACTGAGTCTCCTTCACTATATCAGTGCTTCCATGTGCCAGTTACACCAACCACACTCAGTTAGACTCAGTTTGACTCCCGGTTGATCACTACTTGTGCATTGATGACTTCACCGATGATGAGATAGACTCCTAGTTTGGCACTGATGACTCTCCACTGATTATGGATCTGTGCATGAAGGATAATTCGAATTACACCTAGTGAATTCGAATCCTCATACTCATCATTGTATATTTACCCGGTTACTATTCTGATTAATGTAATGTGTGTAATTATTCTGCCTCTATTGGATCTATGTTCTATTGCTTCTCTCTTCTTCCTAAATTCTTTCATAGTGAGGTTTACATCATCTCTTTGGATCTTATGTGGGCAATTTCACATGGTATCAGAGCCTTGAGAGTATATTCTACCTCCATTCTTGAGAGTTTTTTGCAGGTATTTTGAAGTTCCAGCAGTTGCAGCAGCAGATTCAGTAGCTTCTATTTTGCACTTGTTCAAGCAATCAAGATGAGCAATTCGAATGATCCTTCTTCTATACTTCTCACTCCTTTCAATTATTTTGAATGGAAAAGGAAGATGATAATACTCTTGCGATCAAGAGGGTTTACTAGAATAGTTGAAGAAAAAGATGTCATACCACATCAAGCTGAAAAGAGAGTCAAGCACCTAAACAAAATGGATGAAGCCTTTGGATTCATATGCCTTCATATTTCTGATGATCTATTGTTTCATGCTGATGGATTGAAGTCTCCATATGATTTATGGATAAAATTGAGGAGTCTTTTTGGCAAACAAGACGAACTGAGAGGCTACATTCTTGAGAATGAATTGGTTTCCCTTCAACCTAGCAATTTCGAGAGCATTCAAGATTTCTTCTCCAAATTTCAGAATTTGGTTTTGCATTGCAAGCAATGTGGCATCACTAAAAGTGATGAGCAATTGATACTCTCTATATTGAGCAAACTTGGATCTCAATTTTCTGTCTTTGTATCTACCTTTCATTTTGTTCGAATGTCCATCCCTGGATGGAAGTTTCCCACCTTAAGTGACTTCATTGAGGCTCTCACTCAAGAAGAGAACAAACTGTTTCAAATGGGTGCCATCAAAACCTCCAGAGATCTAGCTCTGTTGGCTGGTGAATCAAGTGGAGCGAATGATAAAGGGGGACAAAAAGGCAAAGGAAAGAAACCTTCAAGATCCAAGAATGACAAACAAAAGAGACCAAATTGTACCTACTGCAAGAGAGGAAACCATCCTGAGCATGCCTGCATGCATAAGAAGATTGATCTTCTAACCAAGCTTCTTGAACAAAACCAAATTGTTGTTCCAAAAGAAGCAAAGATGTCTGATTCTGGAAGTGGATCTGATGATTGTCATGCATTGATGGCTGGTTTTTCAAAGACAAAAGCTCTCCTCATAGATTCTGGAGCTTCCAACCACATGATGGCACAAGAAGAATCCTTCTCCTCTTTGGATCTCCAAGATGGGCCTACCATTCACATGGGAGACAACTCTCAGATTTCTGCCAAAGGTTTGGGTACAGTTCATATGGAGCATGGTAAGTTCAAAAATGTCTTATTTGTTCCTTCTCTTATAGCTAATTTGTTATCAGTATATCAAATGACTCATACAGGATCTCCAAAACAAGTGATTTTTGGTCCAGACACAGTAGAGATTACAGAAATCTCCACTGGAAAGGTTATAGCGAATGGGATTGCTAATCATGCCTCAAAGGCATATGAGTTCTCCCACTTCATGCCCTTCTCTCCAACTATCCCTTCAGATTCTGATGAGGATCACAGTGACTTCTCTTCCAGTGACTCCTATTCTAGTGAGGAAGAAGATCAAGATTTTGATGTTGAGATCATAGTTCAAGAAGATTCAGAACCAACACCTATTCTTAGTCCAGATTCAAGAGAAATATGTTCTCACACAGTCCTTGCTACTACTAAGAACACAGTTGATGATGTATTTGCTTACAGAACTACTAGACTTCAGCAGCATGCTAACCTTGCATTATGCCATCCACCTCTCCATGAGAGATTCAGCATGATGATGGGGTTTACTCTTCCATTCCTTGGGAAAACTCATCATGATACATTCGCTCCAGTGACAGAAAAGGTTCCTGAAAGACTTGCTACATTCAACACATTCTCTAGCACTTGCATTCGCACTTTACAGAGGATTAGCTTACCAAGTCTCTTTGCAAAGTTTTCACTGATGAAAGCTTGTTTCTTTTCTGCTTAGAGTAATGGCTCCTTGAGTTATTCAAAAATATAAAAACACAAAAAAAAAGAAAAAAAGAAAAATTGAGGCAATATTCTTTTTATCATTTCATTGATTGTATGGGTGACCTTTGGTCCTAGTTACCAGGTCCCAGGATGGATTAAGGGGGGGTGTTAGGATATTCCTATACTCCATCCTAGTCCTTCTAACATTTCTGACATTTTCAGTCCTGCATGCAAAATTAGGGTTTTGCATGCAATTAGGGTTTTGCATGCAATTAGGGTTTGCATACAATTAGGGTTTGCAGCACCAGCACCTAGCCCTTGCCAAACTAGCCCCAGGAGCTTCTCTCGGATCAGTCTTAGCTCTCCTAGAGCTTAGTGCGCCCTCTTTTCAGTTATTGCATGATAAGGGCGCCCTTCTTCACCTACCAGTCCAGTTTAGTTCAGTTATCTTCAGTTCTTCTTTGATTTAAGGATTAACTGACTCCTAACTGACCTTATCACTCTTTTGGACCTCCAGTGTGACTAGATAGACTGTTTTGACTCCAGTTAGCTCCATGAGCGCCCCCCATTGAGTCTCCTTCACTATATCAGTGCTTCCATGTGCCAGTTACACCAACCACACTCAGTTAGACTCAGTTTGACTCCCGGTTGATCACTACTTGTGCATTGATGACTTCACCGATGATGAGATAGACTCCTAGTTTGGCACTGATGACTCTCCACTGATTATGGATCTGTGCATGAAGGATAATTCGAATTACACCTAGTGAATTCGAATCCTCATACTCAGCATTGTATATTTACCCGGTTACTATTCTAATTAATGTAATGTGTGTAATTATTCTGCCTCTATTGGATCTATGTTCTATTGCTTCTCTCTTCTTCCTAAATTCTTTCATAGTGAGGTTTACATCATCTCTTTGGATCTTATGTGGGCAATTTCACAGAAATAATTCCCTAATAGGTATGGCTACAACTTCTTTATTGCATGAAAATAGGCATCATTTCCTTCTCAGATGTAGATGTGGCTAAATTCTTACCGAAAAGGTCTCTTGATGGTGGCAAGCCCACTGGTTCAACAAAGACACCTACATATATATCCAACGAAGTAGTGGAGACCATTGATGGGTGCATCTGAATGGAATGGAATTGAGCGATGACACCATGTGAATTCTTCTTAAGGATATTTTCAGCCGATGTTAACTGATGATGCAGAGAGACCCTGGTTGTAAGCCCGTAAATGTGTGTTGTTTCCCATTGACGGAAAAATGCATTTAAAGTTCAGCAAAATCCCATAAGATGGGGCCAAGTGTGCATAACCATTGAACGCCCAAAACCACATCACATTCGCCTAAGGACAAGGAAAATATGTCAGAGCGTACATTATAATGTTCTAGAGAGATATGCCCATTCTAACACTTCCCCTTGCAAGGTAAGGTGCCCCCATTGGCAATCATGACTTCAAAGTTGGATCAAGGATGGACAAAACAATCAGCCTGTTTGTCGATCCGATGGTCAATGAAATTATGAGTACTACCAGAATCAATGAGTATTGTGAGAGCGATCTTCTTGAAGTAACCCCTGAACCGCATTGTTTTTGGGTTGGTGACTCCGGCTAAAGCATGGAGAGATATCTCTGGGTAGTCATCCGAAGACGGAAGTTCAATAGGAAATAGATGAATGTCAACCTAATCATCTAGTGTATCTGGAGTTTTTGCACCAAGTTCAAAGGAAGGCAGAGAATCCACATCTAAGAGATAGAGTTGTTGCTCAACACATCTATGTCCTCGACTGAATTTATCTCACAATTATAAAAAATCCCTTTTTCTCTACGTGCCCGCATCTCTGCTTTAGACAAATGCTTGATAGGAGTGGTGCGAGGAGCTACGTGATGGGAGGTCATTGGAAAACCATATTTCTGAATGGAACAAAAGTGGATTTGGAACATTCTTGAGTTGTGATCTTGTCCTCTACCAACTTAGCCAAACCTAGGACTTCCATCATTGTGTTGGGACAAAACATTTTAACCTATGAGCGGATTTCATCCTTAATACCACTAATAAAACAACTCCTGTAGAATTCATCAGACAATCATTCTGTGTGATTGGCTAGTCTCTCAAGTTCTGTATGATACTCTCTCACAGTGCCAAATTGGGAAAGTTTAGTGAGTGCTCCTGTGAAGTCATCAAAATCACTAAGACCAAATTGTTGCAAAAGGATTTGGAAAACATCTGTCCATTTTGGCTCATCATGAGCCTTGATATACGAACGGTACCATTGAAGAGATTCTTGTTCCAAATGAAAGGATGCAAGTGGAACTTTTTGGGCATCAAAAGTATTATGCAAACTGAAATATTTTTCTTCTCGGTATATCCATCTAGTCGGATCATTACCAATGAAGCGAGGCAAATCAAGATTTGGCCCACGAAAATCGCTGGAAGAAGAGAACCTAGTGTTCATGGCTGAATGCTGAAGATGGAGGCTAAGAAAGTTTTCATCCAAATCTTGGAGTTTAGTTTTTAGGGCTGCAAGTTCCTCCGGCATGATTTGTGCTCCTCTGCGGGTGACAACCATAACCAGGAGGTTTTTTTTAGAATGGGTAGAAAAAAATTAACAAAAGCTTATTTAGTAAAGGAAAATTTGGATTTGGGAAAAAAAATTATCGGTAATTGGGGTTTGACTAGGTTTTGGACACTTTCGGATGGACAAGGAAGCAAAAAATGAGGATTTCAGAAGCAGGTTGAAAGAATGGGAAAATTTGTTAGAGAGGGAAAAAGAAGAAGAAATAGGGAATGAACACAGTGGAAATATTTGAAGGCGAATGGGTGAAAATTGAAGAAGTTATGGAAAACCCTGAAAATAGACAAATGTGAGATTTCGGGTTTTGGGAAGCAGAATTTGGGATAGGGTCCTCAGGAATGAAATATGCAGAATGGGATTGCAGGGGTGTCAGTGAAGTTTCAGAGGAAAGAGAATTAAAACAAAGGAGGTATGGTGAAAAAAAAATTATACTATCTGAATGAATCTAAAATGACGAGATCTGAAACGGGTCAGAATGGATCGAAAACAACTAGATATGAAATGGATCGGAATGGATAAAAAACAGTTGGATATGAAACGACTTTAAGAATGGATCTGAAATGACTTGATCTGCAATGACGCGGAAGTGATCGGAAACAGATGGATCTGCAACGATGCGAAAGTGATCGACAACAAATAGATCTGCAATGACGTGGAAGTGATAAAAAACAGTTCAGGTGAAAATAAATATGGACCCCAGGTATGCTCGGCTTCCTAACTGTTCAGGGGTTTCACTCGGCCACCAATATTGTCTCACAACTTGCATATTGGGGAAGTACCCCTCACTCCACGACGCAGGTAAAACTGATAACCGCTTTGCCACAAACGATAGCTCTTGGTTTACCTCAAGGGTGGGGACTAGTCACTTAGGTAAGGGTCGTTGCCATTTTCTATGAAGAACCTGTAACAATTAATTAATGAAAATACATGAGATAGCAGAAAGAACAGAACTCAGAATCGCTTTTATTGATCGTAGGCCACTTCGAGGGGGCAAAATCCTCTGAGCAAGCTCAATACAAATAACTTCATGGTACCTTCATTGGCCTCAACACATACTTATACACTAAGTCTATTCCCAATACTATGGATCAATACCATGGGAAATATAATACTATGGGATGAATTACAAAGCATATGAGTCCAATACTATGGGTCAATACCATGGGATAATACAAACTATTGATCAACAAATACTATGGAATGACTTACAAAGCATATGCGTCCAACAATAATATACTAATAATGTAAATAGAAGGGTTGACATGGGTTCCTAACATTTTCGTTGGTAGGTCCTCTCAATGGGCCAGCTACTTTGGGATTCCTGTGGTACTCCTCACAATGCGTTTTAGGGATTATTCCCAAGTACTTCCCACAGTTAAGCGGATAGGGATTATTCCCAGATTCGAACCTGCAACAGATGTGAGAAAAACAAATTGGCAAAAATTCCACCCAACGAGCCCAAGAAAGTGTTCTGATACCAGATGTGCAGAACTTGCAACAATTAATTGTTAAAATGCACAATATATGAGATCACAAAATATTTGTATTGATCGTAGGAAACTTTGAGGGGGAAACCTCCTTTGAGAAATCTCAATACAAATAACTTCATGACGCCTTCAATGGCCTCAACATACACTTATATACTAAGTCTATGCCCAATACTATGGGTCAATACCATGTAACATATAATACTACAGGACGACTTACAAAGCATATGCGTCCAATATCATGGGTGAATACCATGGGATAATACAAACTATGGATCAACAAATATTATGGGATGACTTACCAAGCATATGCATCCAACAAAAATATACTAACAAAGTAAAGAGAAAGGTTGACATGGGTTCCTAATTGGTATTTAAGAACTCTGACACTGTTTGGAGCCTCTCTTAGTGCAGTGTGGTCCATATCATGCATTGGTCTGTAAAAATCACCAGCCTCCTGAAAGAATTTCAGGATGTATTTTCACATGGCTATAAAGACTTGAAAGGACTTGTGCAAGAGATGGGTGAAATGAAGATAGACATCCGACTAGATGCCAAACCGGTGAAGAAAATACCATATAAACTTGTGCATAAATACAAATACATTGTGAAGAAGGATATTGACAGTATGATGGAAGCCATAAATATATACCCTATTGATCAATCAGAATGGGAGAGTCCAATGGTGGTTCAGTCGAAGAAGCATGACCCGAAACTAAGGATTTGTGTCTATTTTCGCGAACTCAATAAAGTTACACTCACCGACCCATTCCCTACGCCGTTCGTTGATGAAATCATAAATGAAGTCGCAGGACATGAGTTTTATTCATTCACAGATGGTTTTTTCAGGTACAACCAAGTACCTATATCCAAAGAAGATCAAAAGAAGACCACATTTTTGTGTGAATTTGGTTCGTTCGCTTACAAAATCATGCCATTTGGTCTAAAAAATGCACTGGCGGTCTTTTCTCCTATTGCTGTCAAAGACTTCCACGAGTACATATACAAAATGATGGTTGTTTATTTTGATGATTGGACAATTTACTCTGTGTTTAGAGACCATTGTAAATGGATTCGGTTAATGCTGAAATGTTGTCAACAGATCTAGTTGTCGCTGAACATAAAGAAGTGCATCTTTGCAACTTGTAATACCCCAATTTTGACCCTTAGGAAATATTGGCTCTAATGTAAATATTGTAAATACGCGATGTATGTTTCCCTAGCGTGGAGCTCAAGGCCAAGGCCCCGCTAGTTTATACTCGGATTTTATTTAAATTTGACACGCTTGATGTTTTGTTACCCACGTGCTATTAAGCCATGGGATATTGTAAATTGATGTAAATGTTTAATATGGAAATAAAATACCAAAAACTGGCTATGGAGGCAACGAATGAGAAAGGGCCACGTGTATCCACTAGGGAGTGGTGAGGGGGCTATGGGATTAAACCCTAGGCTGCCATTTGTCATTATGAGAACCCATTGACTTCCCTAGGTGACATTAATGCATGCTGTAAGAAGGTGGTTGAGATTTCAGCCCATGGCTTCAATGGGGCATGGGCAGCCCTGAAATTCGTATGGGTGGGCATGGGCTCTGATTGCTTGGGCAAGAAGTCACTCAACCTCATGGGAGGTTGCTTCATTCTCACCCCATTCCATTGTGAAACTACCTAGCATCATTCCCATCCAAAAACGAGTGCCAGCAGTGAGGAAAAACCAGAAAATCGCGACCTTGAGAGAACCCAGTTTTTGAAAGACCAAAAACATCCAGATTTGGCATGGGACAGGGAAATCCAATGGGGGATCCATTAGCATAAACCTTGGGGCGAATTTGGGAGCATTAGCTACCCCGAAATCAATGGGAAAACCCAGTTTTTGCAGCTCAGAAAATGAGTGACGGATTTGAGTATTTGGTGAGCAGAACAGAGAGAAATCAAGTTGGGATTGACTATGCAGAGGTTGGGTGTGCTTGATAAACCCAGTGAAGGCTAGGATCTCAAGGAACAGCAGCTAGACCTTTCTATGCCCATCCTGAAGAGCACTGGAGGGAAGAGTTGCCTGAGGGACTGTGTAACAGAGAAGGGGATCTTCCTTGTGTTGGATGTGGTAGGTAATGTGGGTGCCTGACTGTTGAGCTCACTTGAGATGCCTGTAGCTCTGTGGTTGAGCTCACTGGCTTAGCATTACCCTCCTCTATCTTCTTGGATGCTTGACTGAAGCCATGGCTATGAGTGAACCCAGCTAGTCTTCCTTAGTGGATACACAGCCCAGCTCGGGGGTGATCTCTCCGCTGAAGGAATATAGGCTGGATAGAGATCTACGGTTGGGAGGAACGTTGCCTTCACGTAGCCAGTTGTTGGACATCAACTCCTCAAGATAAGTGTTCATGTGATTTAAATTATTTGCATTCTGTGTTCTGTTACGCATTCAATCTGAAGGATTAATTATTCCTGTTAATGAAATGAAATGCATCATGTTTTATGCATATGATACTTAATGACTGATTACATGTATGACTGTTATGGGTATGTTGAACACGTGAAGAAATTGTACGCATATGTAATCTTTTAATTTTCGCTGTGTTTACATCGAGATCAATCTGCATATGGAAGATTTTAAATTATTGGGGCTAAGCCATTATGAAAGCCCTGTGTTGTTAACGTTTCCCTTCATGTACATTCAATGATGGAAGGGGGCGTTACACAACTCCTATCAGAATACTTCTAGGCCATGTAGTTTGTAAAGAAGGCATCAAGGTCAACTATGCTAAAATAAAAATCATTCTCGACTTGAATCCCCCAATAAATCCTAAACAAGTGCGAATCTTGTTGGGTCATACGAGATATTATAGAAAGTTCATCAGACACTATTCTGACATGACATATCCTCTGGAAGAATTTTTGAAAGAAAATCAGGAGTATAGGTTGACTGAGGAGTGCAATACATCATTTGACATATTGAAGAGAAAAATTGTTGAAGCACCCATCCTACATTTTCCAAACTGGTTGGTTAAGTTCCATGTCCACATTGATGCATCCAGAATAGCAGTCGGCTCTATTTTAACACATCCTGGAGATGATGGAATGGAATACCCTAATGCGTTCAGTAGCAGGAAGCTGAACAAAGTAGAGAGGAATTATTCTACCAAAGAAAGAGAAGCATTAGGAATTGTATTTGCACTGTAGAAATACCGGCATTACTTATTGGCCAATCCTTTTGTATTTTACAAAGACCATCAAGCCTTGAAGTATTTAGTCGATAAACCATTGCAACATGGGAGATTATGTCATTGGCTATTACTATTCCAGGAGTTTGAATTTGAAGTAATAATCCGACCAGGGAAGGCAAATGTTGGACCAGACCATTTGTCAAGAATTGAAACTAGAGAGGAGACGACAGGTATAGAATATTATCTTCCCAATGCACATCTGTTTAGAGTTGAAGTTGTCCCCTCGGAACTTGTAGAGATCGCACATTTCCTTGAGGATGGACAAGCTCAGGAAGGAATGCCAGAGAAGAAGAAGAAGATTCTTGCAATGAAAGTTGAACCTTATACTCGGTTACACCAAAATGTCATCACCCTTGTGCAAGTGTCACAAGTGTCACAAGTGTCACAAATGTTGCAAGTGTCGTCGTCATGACCTAGTGTCGTCATCATGACTGTTGCAAGTACCTTCATTATGACCAAGTGTTGTCATCATGACCGTTGTGATAATGTCATCATCTTGACCATTGTGTATACATCCCTGAAGTCATCTGGACCAATGCTCATTTGGAGGATTTGTACTTAGTTTGTACACCCTTTTGAGAGGTCGTCGCAGGTTTCACACTAGCAACATGCGACGTTGCAGGTTGCTCTATAGCAGGGTGCGACGAGGTTTGTTAATGGGCAAAAATAGCCATTTCGAGATCTTTCTTGAAGCTTTCCCATTTGGGGGCTTATCCATGATCTCTTGGAGAGATGGTACTCGACCCCTAGCCTGTTTTGAAGATCCCCTATCTCTCTCCTACCATCTCTCATCCTATCCTATCCATAACCTCATCCACTTAGTCCTATATATATGAGGCTCACTCCCATACCAAAGGGAGGAAGACTAAGGTATCCATACGTTGGTGAAATCTACCCTGGGAGGAAGACTATGGTATCTACATGCTGGTGAAATCTCTTAGGACACCTTCACTCACCTCTTGGAGAATTCATGCTTCCTTGGAAGGGCTTGGCAATTGGCTTGTGTGGAGAAGGGCTGCTACGTTAAGTCATTAGTTGTAGTTCTATATCTCTATCATGTACTCCTCTATTTGCAGTAATACAAATGATTTCCACCAATATCATTCTTAATGTGTAATGATGTTGTGGTGTTTACCTACTTAACTGTTTACATAGATCTCTTATTGTATAGATGCTCTTTACTCATTTCTCTTTTCTGTGTCTTAATAGGTCTTGCAGCTTGGATTTGACGACCTTGGGACGTGGAGCAACATTCAGGAGAAAGGATAGCGAAATCAAAGAGGTAAGACATCTAGTACTTGATCCTTAAGTAGATCTAGGAAACGTATTTGTAGTCTGTTCTATTTGTTCTAGACTCGCATTAAGCTAGGGAGATCCGGCTCGCCTCCGGTCGAGTGGATTGTCCGGTAACAAATCTAGCAGCTTAACATGGTAGTGTTCCTTCAACATGATTGTTGATGGTACGACATGTGACATTCCCCCCAAGCTTCATTTCTTCTAAAAATGAGACTTGCTAACCCAACTACCAACTTGGCTACTAATTTGAAAATGTTCACTAAGGGGGGGAAAATGAGAATCAAATGAAATGAAGATTCAAGCTCTAACTCTAGCGAGAGACTCGAACGGAAGGGAGGGATATCTATTTCATTTTTACACAAGCTTGAAATAGAGAATAACTATGCTTGAGGGGGGCCATCTTATTTTTTAACGAGCTTGAAATGGAATAAAACTATGCTCGAGGGGGCCCATCTTATTTTTTAACAAGCTTGAAATGGAATAAAACTATGCTCGAGGGGGCATTTACCAATCTCTGGGCATCATGTTGGAAAGGAACTTGTCAATGGGCCTAAACCTATGAGCATAGTTCCCTTTCTGTGTCAATCTCTTTAAAAAATGAAACAAGTCTTTTGAGCAGAGTTCTATTCCCGTGTCAAGATCATTAAAAAATGAAACATATCCTTTCCCTTTGAGTCGAGTCTCCTTGTAGACTTCGTACCTAAACCTTATTTTCACCCTCCTATGCCTTAGGTAGATGAAATGAAGCTTGGGGGAATGTCTTCAACCTCTGGAAGTTACATTGAAGTCAACTCGATTGCCTCTCCACATCACGTTGGAGCTAAGTCACTTACTTCCAGCAATCATGCTGGGGGCACTCACCAACCTCTGGATTCCATGTTGGGTAAACTTTCACCATTGGGAACATTTTCGAGCATACTTTCCTTTTTTAGGTTTCGAGCTCATTAAACCATGAAAATTATCTCGAGCATAGTTCATTTTATGTTACAAGCTCATTAAAAAATGAAGTAGACATTATGAGCATTCTTCCAACCTATCTTCGAGCTCGTTAAAAACAGTAAGATAGTATTTGAGCTTACTTTTTCACTTTTTTCATGCTCTGGTTGAAACATGAAAAGTGGTTTGAGCTTAGTTTTTACTTTTTCATGCTCTTGTTCAAACATGAAAAAGATTCCAAGTGCTTTTGATACCATTATCATGCTCATTAAAAATTTGAATAAAAAGGTGTGTCTAACGAGTATAGGTTTATCACTTTATCCGTCCTCGCTAGACTATTTACGGAAAAGGAACTGTGCCAACTTTACTTTTTCCTTTGTCGTACTTGGTCATCAACCATGACAAAGTTGTTCATGGAGTCCTTTTTAAGCTCTTTTCAGACTCCCTAAATAGGAAAATATTACCAAGCGAACTTGATGCTTTCAGTCTTGTAAAAGCATTTGAATGATCGTCTTTCTAGTGATAGTTTACCCCTTTTTCGGACAAGGAAGCACTATTTACAAAAAAGGAATACTCCAACCAACCATGGCTGGAAGAGTCCTCTCTCACATTGTTTTACCCTTTTTCGGGTGATGAGGTTAACTTTACGAAAAAGGACCGTTGTAGTCTCCTTTAGTTCTTTTCAGACTCTCTAAACATGAAATGACACCGAGTTTTCCTTCTCTGGACTCGTTAAATTTTAAACATTGAAGCGAACATTATGGGACGAACCCCTCCTTTCCTAGGTTCATGAAACATTTAGGATTGGACTCATCTATGAGATGAGCTATACCGAACATTTGGTTACCCTCATCAAGCTCATTAAAAAACAAGTGAGGCACTCATCATTCATGATGGGGAAAAAGGAAAGTGTTTGTGTTACATACCTTAGTGGCAGTATATAGTCGTTCTTGAACATGGCACTTATCTGCATTTCCATACCAATACTTGGGTCATCTGTTTGTCTATGAGTCCCCACTTACTTTCTGAGTCCTGTTACTCCTCTAAGTCATTCAGAGAAAGCTTCCACTATCAGTTGCATTAGAATTTTGTGTCATTCTCATGTCAATACTGCCAAGTCATGCCATGCCCATGTTCAAGAACACATTCACTCATCATTTTCAGTCAGTACACACGTCATCATGCTGTTGTTACTTTGAGTCAGCCTCACATGTTATTGTACCATTCGATCCACTCTACACATTTTTTGTCGTGCTTCGTGTCGATTGATGAGGGATTCATCATGGCCCTCCTTCAACGGATTCATCCTTATTGACTTCAACTCATCATCCAGGGATTGAATCTAGAAACTAGTCAAGTACCTTGGTCTTGCATGCCTCAATGGCAGGTCACCTTGCTTTCATCATGAGTTTACATCATTGACTCTTGATTGAAAGATTTCATCTTGCGTTCGACGTCAACTCATTTATTCACACTTGATGATATGTATTGTGATACCTTGGGACTCATTGACATTAATGGTGATCTCCCTCGTGCTTGTTAACGGTTTACATCAATGACCGGTAATCAAGTGGTTTCTACCATGTTCGATGTCAAGACATTTGTAATCACATGGATAGATTCATATCATTGCAGGTTTAGCTTGAATACCCTGGGGAGTCATGTTTTACCCAGGTTGCGATGGAGTTTGTATTGAGTCATATTACACGGATCCACTTTTGTATTGGTCGTGGCTGAGTTATCATCTCATCATGGATCTATGCTTGTGTCTAGTAGCCATGATTGTGTTTAGTCGGTCATTACTCCCATGGATCTGCAATGTATTGGTCGATAGCCATGTTGTACTACATATGAGATTGTCAGTTCAGAGTCAGTTGTACTGCATCAGCGTCCTTCATCCGACAAGTCTTTTCCCATTTTTTCTATCAAAGCATTTCACCTGTACATCCTTAACAACTTCATGCTTTGGGGGGAATTCTGTTACACCAAAATTTCGTCACCCTTGTGCAAGTGTCACAAGTGTTGCAAATGTTGCAAGTGTCATCGTCATGACCTAGTGTCGTCATCATGACCGTTGCAAGTACCTTCATTATGACCAAGTGTTGTCATCATGACCATTGTGATAATGTCATCATCTTGACCATTGTGTATACATCCCTGAAGTCATCTGACCAAGTGCTCATTTGGAGGATTTGTACTCAGTTTGTACACCCTTTTGAGATGTCATCACAGGTTGCACACTAGCAACATGCGACGTCACAGGTTTCTCTATAGTAGGGTGTGACGAGGTCTGTTAATGGGAAAAAATAGCCATTTCGAGATATTTCTCGAAGCTTTCTCATTTGGGGGCTTATCCCTGATCTCTTGGAGAGCTGGTACTCGACCCCTAGCTTGCTGAGAAGATCCCCTATCTCTCTCCTACCATCTCTCATCCTATCCTATCAATCACCTCATCCACTTAGTCCTATATATATGAGGCTTACTCCCATAACAAAGGGAGGAAGACTAAGGTATCCATACGCTGGTGAAATCTACCTTGGGAGGAATACTATGGTATCTACATGCTGGTGAAATCTCTTAGGACACCTTCACTCACCTCTTGGAGAATTCATGCTTCCTTGGAAGGGCTTGGCAATTGGCTTGTGTGGAGAAGGGCTACTACGTTAAGTCATTGGTTGTAGTTCTATATCTCTATCATGTACTCCTCTATTTGCAGTAATACAAATGCTTTCCACCAATATCGTTCTTAATGTGTAATGATCATGTGGTGTTTACCTGCTTAACTATTTACATAGATATCTTATTGTATAGATGCTCTCTACTCGTTTCTCTTTTCTGTGTCTTAACAGGTCTTGCAGCTTGGATCTGACGACCTCGGGATGTGGAGGAACATTCGGGAGAAAGGATAGTGAAATCAAAGAGGTAAGACATCTAGTACTTGATCCTTAAGTAGATCTAGGAAACGTGTTTGTAGTCTGTTCTATTTGTTCTAGACTCGCATTGAGCTAGGGAGATCCGGCTCGCCTCCGGTCAAGTGGATTGTTCGGTAACATACTCTCATCAATGGATTCCAGTACAAACTTGGCCTAGATGATATTTTTCATCGGTGTTCACTTGAACATGAGCGACAGAGCATAATTTCATAATCACTCTACAGATCAGTAGGAGGACACTACCATGATGATATAACAGTGAGAAATATTTCTGCAGGATGGACTTTGGTGGCCGACAATTCACAAAGGCTGTCGAGAATTTGTAAACAAATGTGATAAATATCAACGCATGGGTCGACCTCTTCCAAGCAAAAAAATTCCCCTGATTCCAGTTAATCCAAGTCAAACATTTGAGATATGGGAAATTGACTTTATTGGACCTTTTCCAATAATTGGCAAACGTATAGGTGCACGTTACATTACCACTGCAGTAGAATACATCACTAAATGGGAAGAAGCAGAACCGATCGAAACATGTTCCAGCGAAGTTGCTGCTAAATTCATTTATGAGAATATAATTACACGATTCGAATGCCCACTGACTTTAATCAGTGACCAAGGCATGCATTTTTTCTGTAAAACAATTGATGCACTAACAAAAGAATTTGCAATTGAACATAAAATAAGCACAGCATATCACGCACAATCAAATGGCACCGTCAAAGCATTCAATAAAACAATCACCAAAGGACTGACGAAAATGTGCAACATGGATAAAGACGAATGGGACGATAAAATACCTACTGTTCTATGGGCATATAGAACTATGTATAAGAGAATGACAGGTCAAACAACTTTCACACTTGTCTATGGGCAAGAAGCAGTCGCCCCCCCTGCATTTTCGACGACAAGCTCCAAAAATTGCAGAAGTTTTACATATTGATGTCGAAGATGCACAAAAAGAGCGCTTTATCCAACTATCGAGGCTCAACGAGTCCTGAAAGATAGCAATCGAGCACCAAGTGATCCATAAAAAGTAACAAAAATCTTGGCATGATCAAAACATAAAGCATAAATATCTATCAGTTGGTGACTTGGCTTTGCTATATAATACCCGCGTTAAGGGAAAACCTAAGAAACTGCACACGGAGTGGATGGGACCTTACATACTTGAAGCTATCAATCCCAACGGATCAGTCCGGCTAAAGACATTACAAGGTAGTCTTTTCAAGAAACTTGTGAATGGCACCCGACTTAAGCGCTACAAGGCATGACACATTCGAAAAAAAAAAATTGTAACCAACCTCGGAGAGAAAAGTGTTATAAGCAATTAATTCAAAGCAAATTATATCAAATACATGATGACTAGGGACTGGATGATTAATATTAGCGAAAACAAGGATCGAAGTGAAATGAGATCGACATATGATCGCCGACATGAGAGGTGCCGACAGGACAGAAGTAGTATGTGTTCATCGACCTCTCCAGCACAATTCTAGATGACATGATAACACAAAAGAATCACACCGGCATCCCTTCGACGTAGAAGTGGCAGATAAAAGTAGCTGGGATGGATAACCAGTAGGATAGCAAAGTCAGAACACAACCATTCAAGAACCGAAATCCTATCATTCCCATTTAATTTCCTCATCAAATCCATCTTTAATGCAGCCATCTACTTCCCATTCCCCTGTGCCAAAATCTTTCCCTATAAATATGGAGCTTGAGGATTCCTGGTTACTCTTTTTTCGAGGGCTTGAGAACCAGAAATCAGAGCCGCCTGAACTCGATCTTGAACCAGAGAACCTTGAGATGACCATGGCACCCAAGAAAGGTGAGACGACGACTCAATTTTCTGTGTCTAAATTGCAAGAACTTGAGAAATCCCAGTCTCCCCTGGAAACCCATTTGCAACTGATTCGGAACGCCAAGGTTTTAGAGCCACATTGGAGAAGAACCTGGAGTGACATTATTACTTGGGGGAAGGAATCAGACGGACACTGGAGGGATGAACCTAATAGGATATGGACTGCTACAATCTTACACTATATTCATGCACCTCTGATTGAACATTTTGGTAGATTAAAGGACATAATAGCACAATTTATAGTCAGCAGGTACCATAATGGGAATTTTTATTTAGATATCCCTATCGAAATAAATGGTGACCTCATTCACAGGATCACACACTTATCACATAAAGGAGAGAATGTACCTACACGACAAAGACCAGACTTGGTTAAAGAGTTCACAGATCATCCCGCTGCTAAGAACTCTAGAGGTCTAGTGGTAAACAATATTAAGTATGACAATTACAAGATAGCTGCTAGAATTGTCTTGACTGCCCTTTCCAGTTCCGGTCTAGGGCCAGATCTCAAAATCGACATGCTAGAGGTGGTTATAAACATGGAAGCGTGAGGCAAAGTGTATAAGTGGGCTGATTATTTGGCCAATATAATCAAGAATATATGTTTCAAGTGCCAAGAAGAGGGAGTAGGTATCCGATACCCATCCTTAATCATTTGGATTTTCATGACACATATCCAGCCGACAGGAAATAAGGACTTCACAGTAGAAAGGCATGCCTTGATGGAAAATTTTTGTTTCTTTACGTACAGAGGAATTCAGTTGGGACCATCGACAGTCAATATCTGGATGGATGTTTGGTTCCAAAATCTCAAAATTCAATTGACTAGATGGAGAGTGCATCAGAATGTCTGACAAATTCTGCCCCCGACAATGCATATCCAACTGGCACTTGATTATACATCGACCTGGCACTTGCAAGGTGCAACAGGTGCAACAAAACCTATTGACTATTACCCCTCCGTCAACGAAATATTTTTATAACTAAGAAGACAATCAAATACAAAGTCGACAATTCCATCCAAGGTACGCAAAGTCGACGTTCCCATAGTTGAACCTTTGACAAATGAAGAGAAAGAAGTAGAATACAAAAGTAGACTGTGTATGAGCATCTTTACTTTCCAGGCTGAACTTGTTGCCAAGACTAATCCGCTAGCAATCACTCTTTCAGCACATCAAGATTGCCCCGACACAGCTGAGCATTCCGACGATAGTACACCGTCCGATAACCCTGAGTATGCTCTCACCAAAGATAATATTTGATGGATATCAGACGAGTTGTCAAGAGTGCAAAAAAACAAGGACATTAAACTACAAGGAAAAGGGAAAAGAAAGATGATTATCAGAGAACCAAATGAGGAGGATGCAGCTGAACTATTCGACAACACCACGCAAATCTTATGCGATGCAATGAAGAACAAAGTATCTGTAGAGGATCAATTCAATAAAATTGTGGAGGTAGAACAACCTCATATATAGCAGACACTCAAAAATAAATCCAAGATAACGATCTAACCTCATGTCGACGTAACAATAAGTACCCCTCCACCATCTCCGACCATTGTGATGGAGGATGCTTATCTCTCCACACCCTTGGCACTTACTCCAACTGCACCTTCAACACCACTTCAAATTCCAAATATTGTGCATAACCTTCCCCTCCCCCTTCGAAAAAAGATTCAATCTCATAACGATCTTAATCAATTCATATCTGTTACAGAGAAAACTTCCTATGGCTTGGGGTAGACCAAAAAAGATAGCTGACTACCAGAAAATGACTCAATTCCTAATGCAAGGCTTAATAAATGACAATGCTAATATAATGGAGAAAAGACCAACCTTCAACCGAATGTTCGAAGTAAATCCCTGTTGAGCTTTCAACTTCTACACTTGAACCTGCAGATTAGTATCAACAACAAGTACAAGCAAGTGCATATAATATGTGAAAGACATTAGCATAATCCATAGCATGATCCATGATATTACAAGTAAATATTACCCAATGTAATGTAACAATATTCACAATATCAATTGGATGAGAAAATGAGTATTTCCATTAATGAATAACAAGAAGTACAATATACGACCTCTTGCCGACAACCAATCTGAACCAAGAACTGGGTCTCTCCACTTGTGCCTCCACCACTTCAATCCTCCATGTAATGGAAAACTCAAACTGTGAAAGGAGTTTGGAAGGTGGACATAAGGGGTTCACAACAACAAGGATCAATGAGTGTAGACTCAATTCACGGCAAAAATCCACTAGAGTTATCTTGCTCTCTCTTTCTCCTCCCTTCCATATGCAATAAGAGCTCAATATATAACCTTCCAAAGGTAAGTGAAAGGACACATCGAGGCGTTTCGGGGTAGATGGAGGGCCAAAGGTCAGCCTAAGACCGATTTTTCGGAGTAAAAAGTAGTTTTCTAATGATTTTCACCATTTTACTTGGTACCTGCGGGCTATAGTGGAACAACTCGTGCATATGCTGGCTATAATGGAACATCAAGCTTACATAAATAAAAATAGGGAAAAAGTGTTTATGGAGGACATAAAGTGAATCTGAGTCAGTGAAATGGATCCTGAAGGCCAAAGAATGCTGATGCTCACAAGGTGGAAAATTACGTTGTAACAATATCCCAACTCCCCTCTATTTTTCCACAATGGTGAAGTTATTCATTAAGAAACTAGTCCTCCTCGACACTATCCCACCGACTGACTCTGCCCCTCTCGGTGTTACCCCAACTGAAATATCAATCCCTCTAGAACATTTAACACCACGAGTGGTCGGCATACACACCACTCACCTCCTAAGAAACCCTGACCCAAACAATCATATTGTTTCCCAACAAATGTCATCATTTATTCCTTTCCCGGTTAACCCATTGGTGGAAGACCCACTACCTCCCTGACATCCCATCGACCCACCTAAGAGTCGGTCAGAACTAGAAATCCTTGATGAAGTCGAAAATATGATCCCTGAAGTATTGTCACCCGTAGTTAGTATGGATCTGTCTGGAAGCCCCATTTGTTCCCCTCCTTCCCCAGTCGATGAAAACCCTCCCTCGCCACTAGTTGTCCAACTTGTATCTAGTATGTCGTCCTCCTCCCCTTCCGATGGAATAATCACAAATGCAACAGAAGAAATTGAGTTACTCACTTCATAACAAGTCACTACAGCAGCAGTCGAGGAACCACACACAACAAGCGAAGAGGTCGAACTATCCAGCCAAGTGCTAGTAGAGCAAGTTGTCGTAATCCAAAAAGATGTAGAACACCCACCAGAAGGGGCCGGGCCACAGAAAGAACTAGTACAATAGACAAAGGATACAAACAAGTCACTAGGTCAGAACAAGAAGAAACAACACAAAGAAAAATGCCGACAAGAAAAAAAGCAGCAACAACAAAGACAACAGAAACATCTCGACTACATCCAACAAGAAAGTCGTCTATTTGTACATCTTGATCAGTTCGGGCCTATTTCTACCTATAACCCGATGGAGGAAACACAAGCAAAGCTCGACCTCCTTGTTGACGCAATCATTAGAGAAAAAAGGCACAAATGACAGGAAGCAAAACAACGCATCCACAACTTACAAGAGGATGAAGCATTATTTTTTGCTACGTGTCGAGACTTAGCACAACAAGTCGTCCAGCTTCCAGAGAGTTCTGACATGACTAGCACCCTTGACAAAGCATTCCATCTTTTCCAATCTTTCGTGTCGACATACAGGATGAACTCAACAAGGATCGACAAGAATAGGCCATAGAAACATCCTCCTTACTGGAAATACAATATGCAACATTCACCTCAGCTCACAGCCAGTTAATAAAGTACAATGATCAGGCTTCCATAGTTTTCAAAGTCCTTAGCAGTTGGTATACTCATTACAACAATGTATTTAAAGAAATGCAGTGGATGCGTGAGATAATCAACAATCTACACTTGCAACGACAAGCAACCAGTGAAGCTCTACTCCAATCTATCAACAACCAGATTATCATGGAAAGTAGGAAGCTGGAAAAATTGGAAAAACATGAAGACCAATGGATTAGTCAGGCCTGGACTAGCCTCTTTAAACTAGAAAATATCAAACCATATCTTCAAAGGTTACTTTCAACTGCTAATTAAAAAGTAAATACTTTCGGTCATGACTTGATTAACCTACAAAACAAGTCGGATTGGGACAAAATATCAAACTTGTCGAGTTTAACCACATTAACCATCGACATCCAAAACATGTTGCACACCTGGGAATATTTTCAACCTCAGTTGTATGTCTTTGCCAAAGCAATTGTCGAAGTATGTGCCCAGCAGCAAGCAGCGACCAATTCGAGTCATGAACAACAGTAACAACTACATCTATTATTTTTTGCACAGTTATCTACTTTTGCATCTCCTCATTTCTTTAGGACGAAGAAACATTTTGAGGTGGGGGAGATGTTGGAGGAGCCTAATTCGGCTTGTCGACTAGGTCCTCCACCTGACTAATTGTAAGACATGTCGACAGATGCATCGACTAGAACATGTCGAGATAGGTCGGTCGGTTGAACTGACAAGCGGTTATATAACTGTATGTAAAGCATATAAGTAGGCTGGTGAGCCAAACCATTGGGTAACTTAGATCTGTTCTATGTATTGTTATGCGTATTGCTGAGTAATAAAGGCTTTCTCTTCTCTCCATATCTTGTCTACTTGTATCTGTGTCTTGTGCATGCTTGTATAATATATTATGTATCACTGGTAACAATGCAATCCCCTCGACTACAACAAGTAGCATCAAGAAGAGGAGTAGTACACTCAACAATTAACTTTACACTGGACTAGAAAGGCGTAGGAGCAGGTTTACAATCACTCATATGGAAACGAGCCAAAATCTATAGCATACTTTGCTTGAGAGAGAAAAATACCATCTTCCATATTCCAAATTTGAAGACCCAAGAAATAGTGCAATATACTGAGATCAGTCATTTCAAATTGGTTTTGAGGTCAATTTTCATACTTTGAATGAGAACAAATTGGATTCTAGTGATAATATGATCATCCACATATAAAACAATAACAATTATATTATCATCAACATGCTTAACATACAGGTTCGGAGCAGATATACAACGCTTAAAACCATTATTCAATAAATATGCATCAATTTTATCATACCAAGCCCTAGGTGCTTGTTTAAGACCATATAAAGACTTGTGTAATTTACATACTAAACTTGATGATTCAACATTAATAAAATCAGGAGGTTGTTGCATATAAATATCTTCATTAAGATTACCATTTAAAAATGCACTTTTAACATCCATTTGGTGTATTTCCCATTTATAATATGCAGCAATAGATAAAATGGTTCTTATTGTATTCATTTTAGCAACAGGAGCAAAAGTTTCATTACAATCTATACCTTCAAGTTGATTAAATCCTTTTTCAACTAATCTAGATTTATACTTTTCAATCTGTCATTCTGCAGTAAATTTAGTTTTATAAACCCATTTACAACCAACTAAATTCTTTCCTGAAGGAAGAGGAACAAGAGACCAAGTAGTGTTCTTTGTAAGATAATCATACTCAGCAGACATAGCTTGTTCCCAATGACATTTACCCTTAGCTTGAGCATAAGTAGTAGGATCATCTGTGGCCAAAAATTTGTTCATAAGAGCAAAGTTAAATCTATTTCTACGACTATCGGAAGGGATTCCGATATCACTTCCTACAGATTCAAGAGTTTTTCGGGCCCAAACAGGAAGGTTAGAAGGGACAGAAGTCACTTTAGGAGCTTCGAGACATTCAAGTGGAATACTTGAAGAAGAAGAATAAGGTGAACTAAGATCAATCACAGAACGGGAAGGGGTAACAGAGATAGGAGTAACATATGATAAGGGAATAGATTTAGGTGGTGGAGAGACTTCAATAAATTGAACATCTCTTCTAATGATGACACTTTTATTAGAAGGATAAAAAAAACTATAAGCCTTAGAATCCTCAGAATAACCAATGAATATACATTTGTGAGACTTGGGTTCTAACTTTTTTCCATTTTTCATTAGGAATATAAGCCCAAAATTCACAACCAAACAATTTAAAGTTACTAATATTTGTTTTTTTACCATTCCATTTTTCCTCAGGGGTAACATGTGTAACAGCTTTTGTAGGAACTGAATTTAAAATAAAGCGAGCACAACTTATGTCTTCAACCCAAAATTTATTATGTAATCTTTTAGAATAAAGCATACATCTAGCCATTTCAACTAAAGTTTTGTTTTCCTTTCATCAATACCATTTTGTTGAGGTGTGTAAGGAACGGTATTTTGATGTCGAACGCCATGTTTAGATAAAAAAATATTCAAATTATTTCTTAATGAATTCCCCCCATTATCAGTTCTTAAAGTCTTAATTATTTTACCAGAATCATTTTCAACGAAGGATTTAAATATTTGCAATTTAGAAAAAAGTATCACTTTTATTTTTCAATAAATAAACCCATGATTTTCTACTAAAGTCATCAATAAAAGTAAGAAAATAAATTGCATTAGAGATAAAAGGAACTTCAAGAGGACCACAAATGTCACTACGAATTATATCCAAAGGTTCTTTAGCATGCCAAGCTTTACCTTTATCAAACATTTCGCTATGATGTTTACCAAGAACACAACCTTCACAAACATCGTTAGTAGACGAAATATTAGGCAAGTCAAGTACTATTTTAGTTAACATTTTCATTTTACCATAATTCAAATGACCCAATATTTCATGCCATAATTTACTTATTTCATCAGCATGAGCAACATAGGAATAAAAAGGTCATCTTTTAGTTGAATTAAAAAAAACAAATTTATATAAACCAGCAGTATGATCAACGGGACCTGAAGAAACTACTCTGAAATTTATATTGATATCTTTAAGAAAATATTTATTAGGCCAAGCTTCAAATTTAAATCCTTTTTGACATGCAAGATAAATAGAAAGTAAGTTGATGGGAATATTTTCAACATGAAAAACATCTTCCAATTGACCATTAGTAACATTAACATTGCCAGAACCAATTATGGAAAGTTGTTTACCATCACCTATAGATACTTTCTGAGATTTGTTTTTATTATTGTCATAAGATGTAAATAAAGAAGCATTACCAGCCATATTTTTAGAAGCACTAGAATCCATTATCCATTCCACATTAGAAGAATAATTACTAGAAGAAACAACAGATGCACATAACGGTACTTGTGATTCATCAGAACCATTCTTTTTAGCCTTAGACATTAAACATTTCAATTTAAAGCAATTCTTTTCAGGATGATTAGTTTTACCACAATGCTTACAAGGATCATACACTTTCTTCGTCTTACTAGATTCATGATGTGCATTAGAAGCATTACCATAATTATTAGTAGGATTTGAAGTGTGTGAACAAGAACCTTTAGCATTATTAAAACTTCTCTTAGGATTCTTATTATGTGCCATTAGAGCTTTATTATGTGAGACTTGTCCTAAAACAATTAACCTTTCTTGCTCATTTATCAATCCTTTACAAAAATAATCAAAAGTAGGTTTTGTGGTATTTGAAGACAATTCAAGAGCTCTATTCCTAGTTTGAATTAACATATCAAAACAAGATGGAAATTTTTCTTCTACAAGAATTATAAGAGCAATGTCTGTTTTCTTGTAATCTTTACCACAATTATTTGATTTTTCATTTAAGGTTTTCACTTCAGCAAGGTATAATTCTACTCTTTCAAAGTTAGTAGGATCTAGCTCAAAAATATTCTTTTCAAGGTAATAAGCAGAAACATCATCAGATTTATCAAAGAAGGAATCAAGAATTTTCCATAAATCAACGGGGTTGTCTTCTGCCTCTATACTTACCTAAAGACTATCTGAAACCGTTTGACCAAGGAGCCCTCTTGCTTGATCACATTTATCTTCCCATATAGCCAAAGCTTGAGCATCAACATGTTTTGTGTGTTCACCATTAACAATCCTCCATAGATTCTTACTCCTGAGAACATAAATCATTTTTTTCTTCCATGCAAGATAGTTAGGACCAACAAGTTTAGGAACATAAGCTACTTCTGAAGTCATAATGGTAGAAAAGATCAAACCTAAATGCTAGAAATGACAAGAGAAAAAAGTGAAAAATAGAAAACTGAAACACTTTACCGTACTAATCTGAATCTGCAGAAACACAGTTAGAAAAATAGTAAAGGAAAATAAACTTTTACTTACATCCCTTTTGAAAAAGTGCCAAGAAAAGCCACTTGCGGGTTTTCCAACAGGAAACCAACGAATAAAAACTAATACTCGCGGATTCTGCATGGAAAAGGTCACAGTTACTCGCGGGTTTACAGTAGGGTTAGTCGCAGGTTCGCGGGTCTATAAAGGAAAATGTCACAGTTCTGATCGGGGTGTTTGCGAGTGTCTGTGCAGTAAAGTTGCGGCTATGCCTAATCACTTGTGGGTCTTTGCACAGGAGGGTAGCGAGTAGACTGAAGTAAACGTGAGTTAGTAGTGAGAACAGTCACAAGTATGCCATAGCATACTTGG
This sequence comes from Larix kaempferi, assembly GCA_027924585.1. Taxonomy (NCBI): domain Eukaryota; kingdom Viridiplantae; phylum Streptophyta; class Pinopsida; order Pinales; family Pinaceae; genus Larix; species Larix kaempferi. Next base: position 45,181,462 of record BSBM01000372.1, on the reverse strand, counting down.
GTCTTCCCACTGGAATTCGTGGGTCTGCAGTATACTTGTAGGTTCACAGTAGGAATAGTTGCGGTTAACCGCGAGTTCTGCAAAGAAAATGTCGCGAATGTCAAGTTTGAGGCCGAAAACAGTGTCGAATCTCCTGAAGACGGAAGCCTGCACAAAGTCTACCAAACTTCGACGAAAACTTCCATTTTGAGAACAAGAAGATAGATCTCTTTGAGGAGAATCCAAAAAACATATAGATCTACAAAAAATAACATCAAGAAACCCTTGAAAATTTTCTGCAAAAATCTACACAACAAGGTTATGGTTAGAAGTTAATGTTGATGAATATGTAACTTCAGAATGTATTTCACATATATGTATATTGTATTCCTATAGAGATGGTATTATTCCTCTATAAGGAAGTGTCGTCATTTATATTGTAAGTGTCGTAACTTATACTTGATGGGTTATTAGACCACCTTGTTGGGGTCGGCCCTGTATAAGTCATGTGGGTCAAATAGTTATTAGACCACCCTATTGGGGGTCATCCATGTGGGTCAAAGGGTTATTAGACCACCCTATTGGGGGTCGGCCCACTCAACATTATGTTATGTGGTTATGTTCGAGCCTACATGAGTTAGGTAAAAAGACAAGTCAAGTCAAGTATAAATAGAGTGCGGGAGGCACTCTATTTGCTCACTCACTTCTCACACATGCACTCAAGGAGGAGTGGCGCACTTATGGAGGAGGAGGATCTGCTACTAGGTTATGGCTATCTCTCTTGGTTGGTTGTATCATTGCTCTATCTATCTCTGAGGAAGTTATTGGGGTTTTTCACCTTTATGGTTTTCCCCAAGTAAATCTTTGTGTCTCTTGTGTGCTTGCATTATTGTCTCCATGATTGATATGCTGTAGATATGCTGTACATGTTGTTCTCTCAGTTAAGATCCTAGATCATATTGAAGTAAATTCTGAGAATTTAACATGGTATCAAAGCTAGCCTAAAAGAAGGCATGATATGGCATGTATGACACTTGTTGCACTTACAATGCTAGGGCTTGATATAGCAAACACCAGTCATCTTAGAACTTTCACTATAAATCCGTTTTGGAAAAGTTTTCGGATCTGAAATTGTTACAGGACGAATATTAAATCTCCAGGTACCTTGTGTCCAAAGGACAACCTCTAATTCGTTGTACTTTGTGATTTATGATCTGTACAATATAGGGTTGCTGCCTCTTCCAGATCTGAGTCAAAATCAGGTGACCTTGGGAAAAAGGTCATAACTTGGGCTAGGAAGCTCCAAATGAAATTTCGTAAAAAGTGACAGGTAGCACACAGACTGTACTATCTCAGAAAACGTTTTTAGTGGCCGAAGGTGAACTAGTGACACGTGGCACTCCATACAAGTTCGCTCTCCTGTATTATCCCATAAACAGGTCACGTTACGACGCTTGGCATAACTCTCTCTCAGAGAATACAATTGAGGTCAGACCTATCAGGATGGAAATATAATAGGCCAAGATATCTCAGGAAATATTTTTAGAGGCCGAAGTTGAAACAGTGACACGTGGCACGCCGTACAAGTTCACTCTCCTGTATTATCCCAAAACAGGTCACGTTGCGACATTTGGCATAACTCTCTCTCAGAAAATCCAATTGAGGTCAGACCTGTCAGGATGGAAATCTAACAGGTCAGGCTATCTCAGGAAATGTTTTCAGACCCTATGGATCAAAAAATTCAGAGTTACACCAGAAACAATCAGGTACATATTTCTGTCAAAACAGAATTATTTTTTGGTACCTTCATTCATGGCTTCCGGAAATTAGGGCTTTGGAGAAAGTTGGAATTTTGTAATCGGAGACCACGGCTGAATGCTACTCATCAAAACAAAAATTTAGAGACCAAGATCAGAATTTTTGGTTGGGCAGAAGGCTGGGCTTGATCAGACCCTAGTTCGGGACTTTGATCAGGAAAGTGGAAAATTAGGGCTTCTGTAAAAATGAGAATTTTTGAAATCTGTGACCATGGCTGGAAGCTCCTCAGAAAAATAGAAGCTTAGAGCTTTGGATCAAACCTTTTGATTGGGCAGAAGAGTGGGCTTCATCAAACCCCAGTTCAGGGTCACGTCCAGTGAATCCGGAAGTTTCAAAAGGCAAAATTGAGGAGTGAAACTTTGCAGTTTTCAAATTCTGAATATACCAGTTTGATCAGCTCATCAAGGCGCATATTTCTATCCTTTTGGAAGTTTGAATTTTGGGGGTTTCTCTGACAAACCCATATCCAGCTCCAGGTCCAGTTCTTGCAAATCAAATTGATTGGGTTAATCCTAGAAGAAGATGGATTGATCATCTGCATGAGTGAAGAAGTTCCTATTTCAGAGGGAGATGAGGCTAAGGCCTTACATAAGAAGATTACAAGCGATATCGACAGGTATGACTCATCGAGGTATGTTTCGATATTTGTCCATGATTAAGTTTATGGTATGTTTATCTTCATGTTATTACGGTTAGTACAATTTTGATTTTAGATTTGTCGTATAACCTTAACAAAATTATGAATGCATGATAGAAGATATTCACTGGTTAGGGTGTTGACACTTATGATTGTACTAATGCATTATGGTGTTGTATGAGGTTTATGTTGTCTACTAACATGAAAGGTACACCAAGAAAGACAAATCATGTTCTGGTCCAAGAACATATGATCATGATAACATGAGGACAAAGATTCATCCATTGTCATGGATCTCATAGAAGATCCATTTACGAGGTATGTATAACTTGGTTTTGTAATAGTTAACCTATGAGATATACAGGTTACTAGCACAAGTCATTGAAGAAGAACAAGAAGACATCATGTGAGTATGTTAGACATAAATAGCTAGCATGCTAATCCAGGTATGTTTTTCCTATATCAAGATAGAATCCTACCTTGTGTTAGGATCTTATACTGTTGTTGATAATGATTATTCATGAAGTCATAGGTTTGAATAATCATGATTGTATGCATATTATGTTTCTTACCATAATTGATGATATGACTAACCAGAAGAATCATGATGGTATAGGTTTGAATAATCACAGGTTTTATGCATTTTATATCTCTTATCTTGATTGATGATTCAACTAATCTGAAGAGTCATAGGTTTGAGTAATTACAGGTTTAGACATGTTATGTTTCTTATGATTTGACTAACCATAAGAATCCTACATAAACCTTGAATGCTAATGCTTATTATTTCTGTTTGAAATGATCATGACTATACATGCTTGAGATTATTGTGTTTTAATAGTATACTAATGAATGTATGATTTTATATGAGATCACAAGGATAACACACTCATGATACTAATAAGCATGCATAGGGACCAAGGATGAATATGAGATTCAAGAACAGGTAATCCAGGAAGCAAAGATCAAGAGGGAGTACACTCCAGTGGTTTATGCAAGGATGCAGATATTCAGAGGGAGTTGACCATCTCTCTACATCCCACAACAAAAAGGTGTAGAAGAAGCTACTTCATATTAGGACTCCAGCAGCTCCTGCAAGGAAGCGAAGACTCAGAGGGAGTCCACCCAACGAACAAACAAAGATAAGTATTTGAATTGTCATTTCTTAAATAATACTATTCAATAATGTATATACTGATGTTCCTAGAATTAGGTTGTGTATTATGCATATTAGAATAATTGCATTGATGAACAGTATACTCCTAATATGCATGGGTAAGTGGCCTATGGCACTGTACAACATTCCATTGCTACTTATCTAGAATGAAACCTCTTTGCTGACATGTTGGGAGTTGTGCACACTCTTAACAATGTTCTGGTAGAGATTGGAAGGCATCTAGAAAGTTACGGAATATGGATAAATGTTGTATTGAAGCATTGGCTAAGATAATTGCATGACTGTATGGCATATTTCTTTATGTGTAAGAATTTGTTCTGAAAACTATGAGATGTTTTCTAATCATGCAATTTAACTTGTTGTGTAGGAAAGATCGTATGCCATCTCCTACAAAAGAAGAACTACAACATTTTGTTCCAGCAACAAAGATATCTATTGAAGATATTGAAGATATTGAAGTTCCCAGGATCTGGGATGAAGAAATGAAATGCCATGATTCGTCGATCATGAAGAATGATGTTTGGGATGTAATCCCAAGACATGAAGGGAAGTTTGCTATGACTTCCAAATGGAACTATCAGATCAAGCATGTTGCAGATGGTAGCATTGAGAAATATAAAAGTGATGAAATAGAAGATACACCAGATAGGATTCAAGACAGCTTCCTTGAATGGTGTAGTTGAAGAAGAAGTGTATGTAGAGCAGCCACTTGGTTCTGAGACACATGATAGGAAATCATATATGTGTAGAACTTGGTATGGTGAAGATAGATTGATTGCCGACACGCAGCGGAAGCTTACTACCGAGTTTGAGATGAAGAACTTGGGGATGATGCACTATTTGTTTTTGGCATGGAGGTGTGGCAGAGTGATGGAATCTTCCTTGGATAAGGGAAGTATGCAGTAGAGATCCTGAAGAGGTTCGGGATGATGGACTGCAAGGTTATGGCCACATCTATGGCATCGAATCTGAAGCTTCTATGTGATGCTTCATCTGAACCGGTTGATGTCTCTACATATTGTCAGATGATTGGGTCGTTGATGTACCTGACAAACACGAGACCAGATATTTGCTTTGCTGTGAACACATTGAGCCAGTTCCTGACGGATCCGAGGAGTGTTCACCTGGTTGCTGTAAAGCATGTTCTGAGGTACCTGAAGGGTACAGTGGATTATGGGCTCAAGTATGAGGTGAATCAAAAGTTTAACCTACAGGGTTATGTTGATTCAGATTGGGCTGGCAGTGCTGCAGACAGGAAGAGCACATCTGGGTGTTGCTTCAGTATGGGATCAGGTGTGATCTCATGGTTTAGCAGGAAGCAGTCCTGCATGGCACTGAGTACAGCTGAGGCAGAGTATGTTGCAGCCTGTTCAGCTAGTTGTGAGGCAGTATGGCTATGGATGCTACTGTCTAAGTTATTTGATCTCCCATTGGAGGCTACGGGTATCTTCTGTGATAAACAGAGTTGTGTGAAGCTGTCCGAGAACCCAGTGTTTCATGACAGGTCGAAACACATAGAGATCAAATATCACTATATCAGGGATATGGTGCAGAGAGGAGCTGTGAAGCTCCTGTATGTTGCGACGGACGAGCAGATTGCAGATGTGCTGACGAAGCCACTAGCCAGGGTGAAGTTCGAGTACTTCAGAGAGAGGCTTGGCGTGCTTCAGATCGAGGATACCTCGAGGAAGAAGTGATGGACACATTTGCTGAAGCCATTCCAAGCATGTTGGAAGGGGGATCCTTCACATGGCTGTGGATTTAAGCGCTGGATGATGAGCATCAGGATGATGTTCTGGTTTCTGCTTAGATATGATCAGTTGGATCATTATATGTATGTATGTATGCATCATGTTGGATGATGGATATGATCAGTTGGATCATTTATATGTATGTACGCATCATGTTGGATGCTGGATATGATCGGTTGGATCATGTGTATGTATCTTTGTATGATCAGGTAGATCATGGATGTTGTTGGATACATTGTGTGGATCATGTATCTTTGTATGATCAGGTAGATCATGGATGTTGATGGATACATTGTGTGGATCATGTATCTTTGTATGATCAAGTAGATCATGTATGTTGATGGGTACATTGTGTGGATCATGTATCTTTGTATGATCAAGTAGATCATGTATGATTGATGGATACATTGTGTGGATCATGTATCTATGTGTGCATCAGATGGATGCATTGTATGATCAGGATGATCGTGGATGACGAGCTTCTCCAGATGACATGCAGCAGGATGTTGCAGTGATGATGATCAGGATGATCATGTGTACATTAGGATGATGTTTGATGAGTATCAGATGATACTTTGTGGCCGTGGATCAGGTTGTGCAGGTAAGCATGTAATTTGTGCCCTGGGAGATTTGCAGATGGTCTTTCGAGGTTTTGCCTATGGCATGTAATTCGGTGCCCTGGGACATCTGGCAAATGCTCTTGTGAGGTTTTGCTTGGAAGGACATGTAATTTGTGCCCTGGGAGATCTGCAGATAGTCTTTCGAGGTTTTGCCTATGGCATGTAATTCGGTGCCCTGGGATATCTGGCAGATGCTCTTGCGAGGTTTTGTCCTATGGCATGTAATTTGCTCCTGGGAGATCTGGACAGGATGAAAAAGGCCTCAGATGCTTCAACCAGGTTTTTCCATGACCACATGTAATTTGCTCCTGGGAGATCTGGACAGGATGAAAAAGGCCTCAGATGCTTCAGCCAGGTTTTGTGGTGGACCACATGTAATGTGCTCCTGGGAGATCTGACAGGTAGAGCTGTGTGCTCGTAACATCCTGGGATGCTTCAGCCAGGTTTTGTGGTGAGATCACATGTAATGTGCTCCTGGGAGATCCGACAGGTAGAGCCGCGTGCTCGTAACAGCCTGGGATGCTTCAGCCAGGTTTTGTGATGGGTCACATGTAATGTGCTCCTGGGAGATCCTACAGCTAGAGCTGTGTGCTCGTAATAGCCTAGGATGCTGCAGCCAGGTTTTGTGACGCACGTAATAAGTCCTGAGGATTCCACAGTATGGCCAATGATGATGAAGACCTGCAGGTGGTGGGCCTACATCCAGTATGAAAAAGGACTGGCTCTGTAGAACTTCCTATGATGAGTAGATTCAGAGATTGATTGAGATAGCAGCAGCAGTGACGATGATGATGACTCGATGACGATTATCCAGTGACGATGATCCAGAGAAGATGACTTGTGCTAGAAGAACTGTGCTGAGAAATACTTTCCTAGTTAAGAGGGAGTGTTGATGAATATGTAACTTCGGAATGTATTTCACATATATGTATATTGTATTCCTATAGAGATGGTATTATTCCTCTATAAGGAAGTGTCGTCATTTATATTGTAAGTATCGTAACTTATACTTGATGGGTTATTAGACCACCTTGTTGGGGTCGGCCCTGTATAAGTCATGTGGGTCAAATAGTTATTAGACCACCCTATTGGGGGTCGTCCATGTGGGTCAAAGGGTTATTAGACCACCCTATTGGGGGTCGGCCCACTTAGCATTATGTTATGTGGTTAAGTTTGAGCCTACATGAGTTAGGTAAAAAGGCAAGTCAAGTCAAGTATAAATAGAGTGCGGGAGGCACTCTATTTGCTCACTCACTTCTCACACATGCACTCAAGGAGGAGTGGCGCACTTATGGAGGAGGAGGATCTGCCGCTAGGTTATGGCTATCTCTCTTGGTTGGTTGTATCATTGCTCTATCTATCTCTGAGGAAGTTATTGGGGTTTTTCACCTTTATGGTTTTCCCCAAGTAAATCTTTGTGTCTCTTGTGTGCTTGCATTATTGTCTCCATGATTGATATGCTGTAGATATGCTGTACATGTTGTTCTCTCAGTTAAGATCCTAGATCATATTGAAGTAAATTCTGAAAATTTAACAGTTAAAAACTGTAGAAACATGTCCAAATATGAAGAGAAACCTAATGGCTACCAGATAGAAAGAAAATCTACAAAATAAACAATTCCCAAATGATAAAATATTGTTTGAAAGCAATAGAAGGTGCTAGATCATAGCAACTAGATCTGATACCATGTCAGAGATATGGATCTAGCTAAAGTAGCTTACCTATCTATGCAAAACAATAATATATCAACAATAAGCACATAAAGAGAACAAGAGAAAAGAGTACACCAGATATACATGGTTCACCCAATTAGGCTACGTTCACGGGAAGGTATTCTTCTATTATCTCTAGAATATCTCCCTCAATCTTACAAGAGAGCAATTCCAATAACCCCAATACAATATAGAAATACGTATGTGAATAAGTAAAGATCATGAATGAGGGATGTGACTCCCTTGAATCTATTATATACTAAGAGATGAGGAGGAATTACTCTCACATATTACATGTGGGATAATATAATTCTCCATAATGACATCTCTTTATATAATAATGAATATCAAGAGTATATTTTACCATAATGAATATGGGATATAATGTACTACTCTTTTACATAAGATTGTGGATATCTTCTGAAATAATACAAAGACATTATTACCTTCCAAGGAATATAAAATATTCCAGCATGTACAACATGGAAGGAGGAGATATCTAGTAAATGGTGTTCTAGGGAAACGTGAAAATGTTAAAGAGATGGTAGGATTTTTATTGATGGGAATTATTTTCTCTACATCTTAGCTGAGATCTTATGGATGGTTGTGAGAATGAACTCAGGTGGGTGGGGGGAAGAGGATGTACAATCAAAGTGGCTCATAGAAAATTTTCTTCAAGTTAGGGTCATTATGATGGCTTAGATGCCAAAACATGAAAAAAGTGTATGCAATATTACTGGTGATGTTATTTAAGACAATGTGGACATATTTACTACCACACTTATAGAAAAGAATGAAAAAATTTCTTGATGTTACAGGGCCCGAAACTTCCCAGGATCTTTAAAAACTAGCCCAAACCTGATATTCTTCACATACAGGTTTCCCATGATTCCTCATGAAATCACAAGTGGACACCCAATTCAAAAAGGGAGTAACACACAACATCAAGAGAATTCGTAGGTTTTGAAAAGAGACTCCAAAATATGTAAAATCTTCCAATGAATTTGTAGGTTCTGAAAAGAAAAATCCAGATTCTGTAAAATCTCGAGTTACCTAATATTAAAACTTGGACTACTACTTAAACATGAATGATGAAATGACATAGTGATGGTATACTTATATGCAGTCACAATTCACAAGGTTAAAGGATATATGGCCTTTGACTTTTCATTAGCTTATTAAATATTATTTATAATTACCATTATTATGTTTATGATAGCTACTTGGTTCATTCCTTCTTTTCTTTATGGTTGGAGTGACTGGTGCATTCATGATCAATATGTACACTACTGACTAGCCAATGAAATAAATCCTATGTGGATAAGGCTCAAATGTGGAAAGAGTGTAGCATATAAATGGAATCACTAGAGATGCAATTGGAAGCATGGAACTAACACGACTATGCAAAAAATATGTTGCAATAATTTCATGTGCTAGTGATGTCACATGCAACCATGGAGTAGATTTGAAGAGAAATACCATATTTATATGAGATAATACTCACACCCGTAGGTATAAAATATGTAATTAGTTTTGGTGTAGCCATATGCTCATTTTTCTCCCTATAAGCACATCTTCGATGGATGCTCTTTAAAAAAGAGGAAGGCTAACAAAGGGTGAGAAAACTTGAGAAAGGCATATCTCATTTATTGAAAAGATACATGGAGTTCATGTGTTTTATGTGAGATAATGAGAGGACACGATGACTAATGGATATGGCTAGGAATTTCCCCATGAAAAACAACTTTGCTACTTTCTGGACTTAAACTATTTTTGAACTTCAAAGTGAGTTAGTAGAATGAATGTAGACCTAGATCACTAGAGATCCATGGAGAATCCATGAGGGTGGTGTTGAAAAATGAACCTAGATGTTGTTATCATAATCATGTAAGAGGTGTACAACATGGAAGGAGGAGAGATCTAGTAAATGATGTGCTAGGGAAACACAAAAGTGTTAAAGAGATAGTAAGAGTTGTATTGATGGGAATTTAGGAGTTGTATTGATGGGAATTATTTTCTCTATATCTCAGTTGAGATCTTATGGATGGCTGTGAGAATGCACTCAGGTGGGTGGGGGGAAGAGGATGTACAATCAAAGGGACTCATAGAAAATTTAGTCAATTTAGGGTTGTTGTGATGGCTTAGATGCAAAAACATGAAAAATGGTGTCAATAATGTGCTTACACATGGGACACATACTTGGGCCCTCAAAGGACCACTTCAATAAAGCATACAGTGATGGATTAGATGCCAAAAAATGAAAAATGGCGTCAATAACACACTTACACATGGCCACATACTTGGGATTTCAAAGGATCACTTGAATAAAGCATACCATGCTATCACTTTGTTGGAAAACAAAATCCATATAAAAAGCATTGTTTTAAGAGGCTCTTTAATTCTCCATAAGTTTATCCACCACCATTTTACATTTTGAGCTTGATCATCTATGAAAATCACTAAGCATCCCAACCTTGAAATATAAAAACACTTGTTCAACTATTAACATCACTAAGTTTCCGAACCTTGCAATATAAAACTCACAAACAAGGTTTTTTGACCAAAAACAAAGGCCCTCTACATATTGAGTTTAATGAAATTGGAGGTCAATCTAAGTACATATGCTTCCCACTCCTTAGAAAGGCATGAAATTGGAGATCAATCTAGATGCATATGAATCTGAATCCTTAGCAGTGCTTCAAACAATATCGATGTCACCTATGATGCTCATCTCGCCTAAAAAAATTGACAACTTCAAAATCAAATAGAATTAGAAAAAGAAAGCATGATGTTGTTCGTTAGTCTAGTAAATAAAAGATTTGACATTTTATACTCATTTTTGCAATTAATGTAGAGATTGACTCCAATATAGATACTAGAACCTTTCCCAAATTCCACACAATTCAATTACCCACCATAGGGAAAGCTAGTAATAGTGTTTTCTATACCATGGAGACATTTTGACATTTTGACATCTTTCATTAGGGATTATAATCCATTATGTTACTAAAAATGGATCTATGTACTTGGAAGTAATTATAATCTTACATAATCCCTCTAGTCAAGCAACAAGCCACAAACATAGGCATTTGTACACAATTTTATTGAATTTAATCACAAGTATATAAAATATGTAGAGGATACCTTCTAGAAGAACACTCTTTTTGTATGGATTTAAAGAGAGCATTTGAGATACTAAGGCACAATTGTAAAATTGTTGGCTATAGTTTGTCACCATGTATAAAAAAACGTTGGCATATTTTTTTTATGATGATTGTGTTATTGATACAATGCAAACTATAAATCCTGCACATAGGTGACTGATGTCCAATTGTTTCAGGTGTTGAAACTCAGTTATCAGACCTCACATAAGGTGTCTCCCTTCAATATACCAAATTTCTTGTTAATGATTAGATTTTGTTCATACTACAGAATTTTGGGTGACTGAACGATGGAGGATTTGCTGATATTATGCCACAAATGTTCCTAGAAATAGGCCCTCGAATGCCTTCATATATGCCTACCAGACTTAGTGTACACTTCTTTCCTCAAACAAACTACCAAATACCAACACAACACCATGATCTACTGGTTCCAAATGTTGTTAAATTGTTGCATATAATTCTCCAACTCATTCCATGAATTACCCTTACTTTAGGTGGCCATCACCATATTTAGGAGCTATTCCTCAGGCTGAGAAGATGCTTAGCCATTGTCTTAGTGCGAAGACATGACTGCTGGCCAAAATTTTTCCCAAGTGCTGGTCAAAATAACCCTTCAACACTCCTTTAGTATTGTCAACAGGCTTGCAATAATAATGCTAGAAATATTCCCTGACTGTATTCTATTATTTCTCATGCTCGAAATAAATTCCAGGCGAGGTCTGTTAGTACAATACATCCTTCATAAATATGATATGATATCTTCTCTCTTCCTGTAGATTTCAGTAGCTGGAAAACTGATTTCCATTGCTGATTTAGTGCACTCTTTTAATCTATTTTATGTTGGTTTATTGCTGGGATGAGAGCTTCTCTGATCAGTCCATTAATGCCTCCATTGTGGTTTCTATTGGTTTGTTATAGTAGATCACACCATTAACATCATCATTGTTGGAGCTTTTTCTACATGCATGTTTAGCTAGCTTGAAATTTGGAACTGTACCCATGATTTGTAAGAGTAGAAACATGGATAACTCATGCCAAACCTAAGGCCCAACCTTTTAAACAAAAGCAACGTCTAGGTTTTTAAAAAAGAATCATGTTCATTTTGACAAAATAAAGGTCCAATAGACTTCAATATATTATTTCTCATGAGTTTCCTTACAGCTTGGAACTGAAATACTACCAGAGGCATCCATCAAGATCGAAAGCATGATTTTTGAAATACAAATATACATTTTCTACCCTCCTTGATTTCACAACATCATCCACTTGGCATCCTGCCATTCCTCTCCCATCCATCAGGTTGTTCACTGCGGGATTCTACCATATCGCCTTCTCAATCTTCATTTTCTTAGTCTCTATTTTTTGGCGATTACATGAAATTGAGCTACGGATATGCACATTCAAGGGACCACTTGCAGGACATTTTCAACTTCCCTGATGTTGCCTCACAATGTAGCCAGCATAACAGGGTTAATTCTTAATCTTAATCTTCTAACCCTCTATTTTCTGGAGATTACATGAAACAGAGCTATGGAGATGCACATTCAAGGGACCCCTTGCAGGACATTTTCAACATCCTTGATGATGCCTTAGAATGTAGCCAACGTAATCAGGGTTAATTCATTTGTCATGAGAAATATCCTATATTCATTGGTTCGATTGCCTCTATGTCATTTTATAGGAGCACATTATATCATCCCTCTATAATCGTCATTATTTAGTCAATGTGTGCACCTCACTCTTGATGAGGTGGGATAAATAGAGGAAATAAGTCAAATAAGGGGACATAAATTAGAGAAATGTTCGAGAGGGGGTTTATTTTGGAAATGAATATTGCTCAGATGCAAAGAATGAAGGAAAGATACTGATTTTTTTATCAGGGGAACTAGACCACGCATCAGAGAAAATTCATCTATAAGAAACACATACAAAAACATGAATAAATTCAATCATGAAGAAATTTTAGGTAAGGAAGTGAGCGTACCATCATTTTGGTGTTCAGGTTCCATTGATTTGGGTTGGAGTTGGGGTTTCTTCCTAGCGGATTCAATGGAAAAACCTTTCTGATGTAAATGAGGATCTAAACGAGCCAGTTGTCTATGATCTTAGGAAGACCAAGTTTTGAATAAGCTCTGCATTCTTCTGGTTGAGGATCTGCGTTTTCCTTCCTCTTCCAACTTTCCATTGTTGTTGTTGCTCATCATTTTTGCTCAACTAAAAAACAAAATTCCCTAATCTTTTCCCTCTTTTTCTTTAATTTTATTTCTATTTTTTTTAAAGAATTATTTTCCTCTATTTTTAATTATTTGGCTCTTTTTTCCTCTCATTCTATTTCTATTTTTTAAAGAATTTTTTTCCTCTTTTTAATTCTTTCCCTCTTTGTATCTCTAAATTTATCTCTAATTTTTTTAATTAAATGAAAGTTTTCCTAAAATATGGAAGCATACTTATGCCTAAATATTTTCAAAAATATCTATAATGTTTGCAACTGAAAACCAAAACATCACAATTTTGTACAAAAATGTTACAATCTTTATAATTAAATGAAATATTTTCTAAAATATGGAAGCACACTTATGCCTAAATGTTTTAAAAAATATCTATAATGTTTCCAACTGAAAACCAAAACATCACAATTTTATACAAACATGTTAGTTATATTTATTTTGTTGTTTGTGTTTTTTTTATTTGTCAATATATATATATATATATATATATATTTAGAGGTTATTCAGTCTAATCTAGTTATACGTCTTAAGTCAAATGGGATTTCTTATAACCTGGTCTACATAAATCCCCTATATGATACAAAAGTTCACTTTCATAGAAGCAAACATGTTTCTTGCTAGTTGGTGTCTGCAATGCGGAGAGATAAATACAACAAATATCCAGGACTCGACTCAACCACACTATGATAATGCACATGATGCAACTTTGAGGATCTGTCGACGGGATAATACAAAAGAAAAAATGGTGAAATAATATATGGACATGATAATCACATCGAACTGGATGTAACAGTACATATGAAATGATCTTCCAAATCTTTTTTAGCAAGGTTTCCTATGGTGTCATGTTTCAACACTAGCTCGTGTCTCTGAATCCATCTACAATGTTACAATTTACTAAATGTTAACACTGCAGATGGATTCAGAGAACCCCCTAAAAATGACCAAATAAATGACCAATTGTTATGTGGTCATTTTTAGTTTAATTCTTATCCCGTGACCAAATTGGTCATTTATATTGGTCATTTTTAGTTTAGATCTTATCCTATGACCAAATTGGTCATTTATCTCGGTCATTTTTAGTTAGCTCACTTAAAATTCCTCAATTTTGGTCATTTATCCCTTGAAAAAACTATGGTGACCAAATTGTTTGGTCGCCTCATCACTTATCTCTCATTTTGTAGTAGTGACAAGATTGGATCTAGCATACCAAATATGTAGCAACTGAGTTGGGGGGATGTAATACCCCCCTTTTGATCCTTAGGATATAGTGGCTTTTAATGTAAATATTGTATACATGCAATGTATGTTTTCCTAGCATGGAGCTCAAGGACAAGGCCCCACTAGTGGATGCTCAGTTTTATTTAAAAAGAAAGTATTTGATATTATGATATCCATATGCTATTAATCCATGGAACATTGTAAAATCATGTAAATATTAATATTGCAATAAAATACCAAAAACTGGCTATGGAAGCAACTAATAAGAGGGGGTCGTGTGTATTCCACTAGGGAGTGGTGAGGGGGTTGTGGGGTTGAACCATATGCTTCCAAATGTCATCTTGAGAACCCATTTAAATTTCTTTGCTGAAATTTAATTCTGTTGTAAGGAAGTGGTTGAAGAAATCAGTCCATGGCTTCAATAGAGCATGGGAAACCCAAAAATTTGTATGGCCGGTATGGGCTCTATTTCCTTGACCCACAAGTCACTTTACTTCATGGGAATTCATTTTTCATAATTCCCATTCCATTGTTGAACATATAAGCATCATTTTTCATCTATTATGCATGCCAAGTAGTGAGAAAAACTAGAAATCACACTGCTATGAAATTGACCATGTTTTGAAGTGTCAAAAATGCCCAAAAAATTGTGTGGACAGTGAAATATAGTGGGGGATCCATAGACCTGAACCTTGGGGTGAATTTGAGAGTGCTAGATTCCCAGAAATCCATATGAAAACCTAGATTTGATAGCCCGAAAATCCAATTACGGGACATAGTCATTTGGCCATAGAAATGAGAAAATCCAAGCGTGAATGATAGAGAAAAAGATATAACAGAGGTTGGGATTGCTTGATAAACCCAGTGAAGGATAGAATCGCAAGGATTTAGTAGCTTGGACCTTTCTATGCCCACCCTGAAGAGCACTGGAGGGAAGAGGTTCCTAAGGGATTGTGTAGCAGAGAAGGGGACCTTCCTTGTGTTGGGTGTGGTAGGTATTGTGGGTGCCAAGGTTGTTTGAGTTTAGCTTGATATAATTTTAGCTCTGTGGTTGAGCTCGTTGGCTTAGCATCTTCCTCCTTGTCTCTTGCATGCTTGATAAACCCAACCGTGTGTTGGCTTCCCATAATTGTTTGTGTGAAACCATGGTTGTGAGTGAGCCCATTTAGTTCCTCCTTAGTGGATACACAACCCAACTCGAGGGTGGTTTCTCAACTGAAAGAATATAGGTTGGACAAAGACCTATGGTTGGGTGGAACGTTACTTTCACATAGCTAGTTGCTTGGACAGTTTCATCTTAAAGATAAGTATTCTTTGTGGTTTAAATTTTGTCCATTCTATGTTTTGAAATGTTTTAATTGATGATTGTTATTGATATGATGAATGCATGATGCAAGTGTGTGTGTTATTATGTTTTAATTCCGTTGTGTCTATTTGACAATGAATCTGCACACATGAGTTATTATTTATCATAAATTCGTTAGTAATGAATGGGGATAAGTTTGCCAAATAAGCCCAGAATGTCAGTCATGTTTCCTTCCTTGCATCAGATTGACGAGAGGGGATGTGACATGAGATAGGAGATCCATGGCTAGAAATGAGCTTTGTGATGGATTCAAATGAGCTCTTTGATGGTTGCAAAAGTATGGATGCAAAATCCATTCTTTAACTATTAAAAGCTTGATCATTGACAAAAACAATCCCTAGAACACTAACTAGTTTAGTAACCCTACAACTCTGATACCTTCTAAGATTTGATCATATAGATAAAGGAACATAAACTAAATAGATATACTATGAATATCAAATCAACAATCAACCAATAATGTAACAAATGAGATATCATATATCATTACATAAAAACTAGAAGTAAATAAGAAGAAAAGAATGATGTTTTCCATTAATTGTAATGAATGGAGGTGAACAAACGATATAGAAAGGAAATTTGAATTAGGTCACGAGGTTATTCACATTGCTCATGTAGTACTTGGAGACTAGTCAAGATTAACTAGAGCCAAATACCCTTAGTCATCCATTCACACTCACCCAGAATAAGTTTAACTAACCAAAGACTCCCTAATCAGTAGTTCTAACTGAGTAATGCACAAGAATTACTTGCATGCACATGAAAATCCATAAAATCACTCAATTGGGGAACTTAGGGTTTGTTAGGGCTAGCTAGGGTTAGTTATGACCTATATTAATGTAGTGCATATAGTCCTCAACCAATTCCAAGCTTAGTCACTCTTAAAATTAGGGAACAAATCCTCAAATTAGGGAATGCACACCCAAATCAAGGAATGTGCCCCCAATTTCAGGAATCCATCTTAGGGTTGCATCAAGTAGTCAATCTAGATGGGGTTTGGCCCACTAGAGTCATGAGGTCAAGGTTTAGGTGGTGAGGTAGGGGGTTGTAATCAATTTTCTCTAACACTATATATATATATATATATATATATATATATATATATATATATATATAGCCATTATTTTGCATTCCGCATTGATTCACAATGTACGTTATTGGGTGACCATGCTTATTTCCACCTGAGCATGGGTATTCCCACATCAAGGAAGAGATTCACAAGATACTTTGTTTCTTATTGCAGATAGTTTTCTAATCATAAGTTTATTGAAATCCACCTAGTTCCACTTGATAGCTTCCTCCATATTTTATAATGTATTTCGACCATCTTCTTCCCTTCTAAACTCATACATTAGGGGGCATCTGTTGTATCATTATTTGACACTACCGAGTCACTAATGCTCATATGGCCTTCATTTCAATCAACTACATTGATTTCTTACTCAAAGTGCCTTCATCTAGGATTTTTTACATGGAGACACACTTTTCCATAAGGAAAGTAGTGTCTTAGATTCTTCTTTCTAGTGAAAAAGGAGTTCCACCCTTGGAAACCTTGCAAAAATATAAATTCACAAAAAATATCACAATATTGAAGTTGGTTGATGCGATGTGTACAACTATCGTCCTTAGAAACCCATTACAAATTGTGTCAACCACCTTCCAATGGCTATAAGTTGAGACCAAGAGGTGGTGAGGAAGGAGAGCCATCATTCATGTAATTTTATGGAGAAGAAATAACAAGGGTTAAAATCTTCTAGAATTTATGAACTTCATATGTGCGAATTTTTTTAATTTTTTCCGTATAACTTCTATGTAGGATTTTATATCTAAACCTCCTAAGTTTTTCTCATTCCCTTATGCATATGGAGTTGGAGTCTTAAATATGTCTATAAGTGACTGAAGATTGGAGGAAACCAAACAATGGTGACGAGAGGTTCCATTAGTAACATTAAGAATTATATTTGTTGTTATTTCAAATAAAATAAAGATATCTCTTCTCAACGTGTTCTTGGCACCACCCCTCCCACCTAAAGTACTAATTTTCTTCATTAATTGTTGTTTCAATTAATGTTTAGATGTGTGAATCATTTTTCTTGATGAATTGGTTCAAAGCTAGTACTTTGTTTACATTTTCTCTTGTGTGACCATTTGGGTTTGAGGGACGTATGATTCTCTATTATGGTGGCATGTTTTGGAGTTTATATACAATTGGAGAAGAGGTAGATCTAAATCATCATACAAAGGATTTGTTTGGACAACCTTGGGTATATTCCTTTCCTTTTACTTATTATTTATTTAAAAATGATGAACATCTAACTTTTGAGAAAAATATTCTTATTATTAAAATCTCATCATTATAGTTTGAACCCTAAATATTAGGATGTTTTTATCCACAACACAAATAATAAGCATATATGAAAGCAAACTTTCTTAAATATGTATTTTCTTCTATAAATATACATATATATATATATAAATAATAAATTATATCTACCCATTTTTATTTTATATCTAATGTGTATAAATGAAATCCATGTACACATGGAAGAATGAATATGGATATATATGAAACTACCCATAAAAAACACATATTCACATATCATGAGGGCTAAATCAAAGAGAAAATAGTTACCTCACTTTCAAATGTTTTCCTTTCCTAACCAATATAACTTTATTAATAAAAAAATTGAAAATTCCATTTATATTATTATTTATCTTAAGATATAATTGTCTTATATGGTTTTGTTACTCCACTAAGTATATATATATGACTTTTTCATCTTCTAATCATAACCCATAACCCATATATGTGTGGTATGTTTTTGTTATTATATTTATACGGATTTTCGACATAGATTCAAAACTTTTGTATGTCTGTATTTATATGATAATTGTACATATAAAAGCTTTGATGTTGTACACATATACACAAATGTAATGCTTCTATATATGCTATGCTCATAAACAATTTAGTGAAACACTTCCATTTATCCGTTTTGTGTACTGAGTTGAATTGAGACATAAACTACATAATCTGAAGACTTTATATTTCAATCCAATATATAACACTAAATATGTCAACAATACAAAATTCCAATTAAAACAATTACATAACACTAAATGTAAATGAATTAACAATAAGAAAGTTCCATTACAAACAAATTAGCCATCAAAACAGAACATTAAACTCTATAATCTCAACAGTTAGAGATATCCATCCAGTACACAGCACGAAATTACTTAATGGTAGGAAAGTCCAATTAAAAACAAATGAATAAGCATCCAACATTAAATTAGCGTGCATTAAATGGAGTTGAGTTTTAAGCAAATATCATCTGACAACAAATATAAAAATAAAAAATGTTGATTCGAGAGACACAAATACTGAAAAATAAAGAAAGAAAAATGAAGACATAAGGCTTTTATTCGAATGAATCAAAGATTTCAGAAAATATATTCCAACAACTAATATAAAAATCTTAAGTGAAAAAGAAGATTGACCTAAAAATACAACCCAATTCCAGCAACGAATATAAAACTCTTAAAAGAAAAAGGAGATTGACCTAAAAATACAACCGCAGTCATAGAATTTTACATTTTGCTAATGACTTTACATGGCCTATATTTTTTGGGTAGAAACCGTTGTGAACAAGCAACAATAATCCTGTTTTATTTACCAAAACATCACGTATTAGTGAATCTGAGGTCCATATAACAAAGAAACGCGTTAAACAATCTCAGCATCTCATAATTATAAGGTTCCAATGGCGACATTCGTTATCACCTCGCAATATATAGCATTTTATAATAGCTGATCGATTATTTTATTTTTCTGAAGATATGGTGCATGGAACTTTCGCTGCATTTTTTCTCAACAGCACAGCATTAAGAAGAAAAAAGAAACCACACCGTGTAATGATTTCAATGAACTGCAATATATTTTCAATTATCACTTGACTTGGAGAATTGAAATGCTTTCCGATAATTGAAGTATTAATTGATTTCAAAGGCTACAGAATATGTATGGTCCTATACTTTAGGATGACTTGCAGATGCAACGAATGCTTCGGCTATTGACTTACTTAAAAGTGCAAACCTTTCCATATCAAAATCTGAAATTTGATTAGGTATTGTATTGATTTGCAGATTCAATTATTGACTTACTCAAAGTGCATACCCAATCCAATATGAAACATTTCCATCTCAAAATCTAAATTTGATTAGGTATTGTATTGATTTGCAGATGCAATGAATGCTTCTGCTATTGACTTACCTAAAGTCCATTCTCCACTGAAGCTGAAACCTTTCCATCTCAAAATATGAATTTAATTAGGTATTGTATTGATTTACGATGCTATTATTGACTTACTCAGAGACATTTCCGTCTCAAAATCTTTATTTGATTAGGTATTGTATATATTGCAGATGCAATGAATGCTTCTGCTATTGACTTACCTAAAGTGCATTTTCCACTGAAGGTTAAACCTTTCGATTTTAAAATCTAAAGTTGATTAGGTAATGTATTGATTAGCATATGCAATGAATGCTTCTGCTATTGGCTTACTCAAAGTGCATACTCAAATGAACACGAAACCTTTCCATTTCAAAATCTAAAGTGATTTACAGATGCAATGAATGCTTCTGCTATTGACTTGAACGTGAAACCTCTCCATTTCAAAATCAAGAATTAATTAGGTCTTTTACCTTTCTATTTCAAAATCTAGATTTGATTATGGTTTCCAGGTAAAATCGGTAACGCATTGATGAGTGTAAAAAGTGGATTTCTCTTAGTCGTTAAGCTTGGTATCAATGGCTAATCTGAGAGAAAGGGTTGGATATGAAATGAAAAGACGGCCGAAGGATATCGTGTCTACATAGTCTTTTGACACAATTTCCATGGCAGTCTCTCTTACCTATCTTGGCAGCTTGTTGGTGACACGCACACTGGCCAAAGGGTAACAATTCTGTGGTCCATTGAGTCCATTTCCCCACTGTTGTCTGTAGCTCTGAAATGCGTTTGGGGCATACATAGCTTGTCGTCAGGAAATAGACTGGTTGGTGCAGGCGGTGGTGGGGCAGCCGGAAGAGGCGGGAGAGACATTCCATTCCTTTTCCTCCCCACATAAGAAGACGTAATCGGTTTAGCTGCAACGAGTCGCCTTCTGGTTTAAAGAAAAGGACGACAAAGGGTGCTCTTCTCGGGACCATCACGACAATTGGAATTTTCATTTTGTCGCCCTCAATTTGAAATCCTCCGTTTTTGAATGATGCATAGACATGCAACACAATACGAGGCCTCGGCATCACGCAATGTTGACGGAAGGTGATCCTTAGTTTTACCATTCCATGCAAGGAATTTGGACATCATCATCATAGAGCTTGGCAGTGTATTAAACACCCTGCCCCTCCCTGCTGACTCATCGCCGTTATAAGGCCTTTATAAAATGTTGGCATACAAAGATGAAGATATCAAATATGACTGTTCCACTAGAAAACATAGTCATAGTCATAGTAAAAATATTTTCCAACTGATGAAGATATCACATATGATTGTTAAACTCTTTCTTTGAGTGGATCAATAAGATTAACTTGAGTGTAACAAGTGTATAATGGGGATTCATTTCATGGTCCTCATATCTTGTTATGCTCAAAGTTAGGGGGTGGTTAAGAAAATCGGTATGTTTATTAAATAATATTTGTTTTAGGTTTATATTAATTAGTTTAATGTTTAGCTTTTGTCCTTGAGTGGATCAACAAGATCAACCTGAGTGTAACAAGTGTAGAATGGGGATTCATTTCATGGTCCTCTTATCTTGTTATGCTCAAAGTTAGGGGGTGGTAAAGAAAATGGGTATGTTTATTAAATAGTATTTGTTTTATGTTTATATTAATTAGTTTAATGTTTGTCTTTTGTCCTTGAGTGGATCAGCAAGAACAATATCAACCTGAGTGTAACAAGTGTATAATGGGGATTCATTTCATGGTCCTCGTATCTTGTTATGCTCAAAGTTAGGGGGTGGTTAAGAAAATAGGTATGTTTATTAAATAGTATTTGTTTTATGTTTATATTCATTAGTTTAATGTTTAACTTTTGTTCAAGAACCAACTATCTCCACAAAACTAAGTAGTTGGCTACCCTATGGGTGTTCACCAGCCACTTTACTTGTGGCTATGCTAGTATTTATTATATTCATAGGTATTTATATTGTAGAATTTGGAATAGATTACCATCTATGTTTTCCTTAGATTGAAGGAGGATGGGATAAGTGTACTCTCTCAATTGATTTTATGGGCGTAATCAAAATTAAAAATAAACAAGTATAAAAAAGTAATATAAAAAATAAGTGTTAGTGATGCATAGATAAATGGTAGCTAGTGCATGGATAACATAATAGGTATCTCAACTAAGAATGGAGAGAAGCTCGTACATGGATAACATAATAGGCATCTCAACTAAGCATGGAGAGCAAGTAACACATAACTTGTTCATGGCACTTGTGACCTATGGGTGTTCACCGGCCACAAGTTACAGTGATGTGATAGTAAGAGTTGTGTCTTATATATTTATAGAAATAGAAATAGAAATGGATATATCTATATATATATATATAAACATTGATTGAAAATGATATATATAACAAAAATATTTGGAAAATATTGTTTAATATATATTAAAAATTGAAGATAATTTTCAAATAGAGAAAATCTACTTTATTTTCTCCACACAAATATTTTAATGTGAGTGAAAAACTTATTTAATTATTAAATAATTTCAAACATATTTTTATCTAATTGTGAAATTTATATAAATAGAATTGTTTTTTTCTCTTCTCTAAAGTAGATCTTAGTAAATCATGGATATACATTATAAGTTATAGAACTAATGAAAATAATGGCAATCCCTTGAAGGAATATAATTCCTACCTTTAAAATATTTACAAATCCCCTAATGTCATGGACAATATTCTAACCCTTTCCACATAACAAGAATCTTTTGTTTATAAGACATAGAGCTTGGGGTTAACCAACTCATAAAAGGAAGAGCCAAGGACATCAAATGATACTAGGCATAGATCTTAAAAATTAGTGGCCCTATCATCATCCCTCACATCCACATGCTCTTCAATTTAGTACTTAAGGAGGGTTTCCCTAAACCATAGATATAAATCCTCATTTTCATATATTAAATACATGAGATAAATATAATCCATCTAATTATAGGTCTATTATGATTATCCCTCTTTTAGAAAAATTATATGGAATTATTTATGAAAAGAAAATCAACATATAGCTAGAAAGTCATAGAAAAAAAATTGTTACTCTTAGGACCATTGTAGAGGAGTGTCACAATAATAAAACTAATCTTCTATGTTTCTTTGTTTACTTTAGAAAAGAATCTCACGTACTCCCCAAAAATAATATCTCCAATCTATTAGAAGAACTAAAAGATCCTTTTAGGTTGAGAGATGTCAACTCCGGTAGGGTTGTACAAGAAGTTTAATTTCAAGTATAATAACTCCAACATTTGGTGAGAATAAGATAATTGTAATATAGGATTCAAGCAAGGTTATCCTATGTCCCTTACCCTTTTTGGTATTTACATCAAGAAGCTATAGGGTTGTTTGGAAAAGGGAGGTTGTGGTAGGATTACTTTGGCTAGTATAGTCATCATCTTTCTTCTATATGCTAATCATATTGTTCTTATGATGAGGAGTATGTATCATCTCAACAAGAAACTAAAACAACTTAAGGGTTTTTCTCTAATATGGGCATATGTCATGTCTCTTCTACGCAATTTTTCTTTTGTTTGTAAAAGTTCCTAACCAATAAAACAAATGCAGAAATAACATACTAGCTGTCGTCATAGCCTACTTCACAATATTCTGAATGTGTGTACATTAAATGTTATTAATTCTTTTGTCGCTTTTCAAACAAGTGCCAACTATGGCAACCTCACTATACGTCACTGCGTTAGTCTCCAATTCAAATATCCATCGGAAGTATGATGAATACATTCTGCACACTTGCGACAATATGAGAATTACATAGGTAATATTAATACTGCAATTAATAACTATATTAGTGCCATTGATATGTTATTAATTATTAAGCAATACTAGTACAGTATCAATGTAAATATATACGACCTATATAGTTAGATGTCGTACCTATGTACTAGCATACACCCTATGCATTTAAATGCGTTACCCATCCCTAGCATTAACTTGTAAATACTAGGCTAAGTGCTCATACACCATACACACTTACATTATCCAAAACATAGGTCATAAGTGGCAATATTAACACAATGCATAACATGTAATTGATAACATAAAACTATTGCAATGTAATACCAATTTAATACAATGTAAACTATATATATAAATATATATTACACCTAATATATATATATATATATATAGACAGCACGAGGTATACTGTAACTATATACAAATGTTAACATTTAAATACAATGTTATAACTTAATGCAATATAATATATATATATATATTTATATAACCTAAGCTCCTTAAAGGTTGACCTTAGTTTAACCATGAGCTAATACCACAAACTAGTACTTACACTAAAGCACTTAAGCGAAATATCATATACTAATCATAACATAAGGCCATGTTGTAGCTAGGGTTTTCACCCCAACTTGTGCAAATGAGCACCTACTAAGGAGAAGGGACTCCTTAGGAGCAGTTCAGAAAAACATTAAATGAAAGACAATACATTAAAATGGTAATTATTCTAAACATGTGCATGAAACAGAAAAGACAAGATATTATAAAAGGCTTTTTGTATTGATTATACCTCCAATGTGAAGGTTGGTGGAGCTCTTGCAGCAATCCAGGAGGGTTGCTTCCAAGCTTCCAGCTTTGCTCCTTTCTCTTTCTCCAAAGGGTTGGAAATGGGCCAAAGAGTCACTCAAGGGTGAAAGTAGCTCAAGGGTGAGCTAGGGTTTCAAGAGTGATTTTGGTAGGGAAAGGGTGTATTTGAATGTGGATATGAAATGAGGGGCCTCCATCACCTATTTATAAGTTTTTAGTGGTGGAGTGCTAGCCCATGGTTTTGGGAACCATATGGTTTAGGTCAGCTGTATAGGGTTTTTTCCTCCCTTTTCCCTCTTTTTCCTCTTTTTTGTATTTTTTTATTCCCTTTTTAGAGGTTTTTGCTATTTTGGAGGAATTTTGGATTATTTTGGGAGAAAAGGGGGGTTTTGGCCTTTTGGAGGCTTTTTTAATGGTTTTGTGGTCTTTTGGAGGCTTTTTGGGCCTTTTGGAGGCTTTTTATGGGATTTTAAGGTTTTGAAGGCAAATATGGTAGGAAATATGGACAAATGAGTCATGTAATGGGGTAGATGAGGTAGTGAACACTTTTTGGGTGTTAACACATGTCATTAGTATGGACTTAGTGCAATACAAATAATACGTTACGATATAACCTATTGCGAATGCAATGTAATGTTATACATTAAACATAAATTAATGCAATGTATTATAATCTAGTATAACTTATGGGTAATTCGCATTGCTCGGTCAACACAATGTTGAACCAAGGCTTATGCGATTCCA
Source organism: Larix kaempferi (assembly GCA_027924585.1). Taxonomy (NCBI): domain Eukaryota; kingdom Viridiplantae; phylum Streptophyta; class Pinopsida; order Pinales; family Pinaceae; genus Larix; species Larix kaempferi. Next base: position 45,156,210 of record BSBM01000372.1, on the reverse strand, counting down.
TGTCACATGCCACGATTACAGCCACCTGGCCCAAACCTTTGGTCTTCATTGTGAAACTTATGCCAATGCATAACCAGTAAATCACAACGGTTCAAAGCATAAACGTTAAGGTTTTAGGCATAGCATAACAAAGAAATATTGGATGATTGTAACTAACTCCTACTCTACCACACAGACTACGATTGATACGAACCAAAGTTTTAAACCCCAGGTTGCTTCCATGGAAGGTAAATCCAGTTGGCACGATGTGTTCCAGCATTTATCACACGGAAAAAAATTCACCCATACTCTAGCTAGCTATGTTGGCTCTTGCACGAACTGCCATCTCCTAAGGCTCATTGCATTAAAGTTTGGCTGCGAGCTGAATTGAATGATGAGAGACTCATGAACATTGATCATGATCCGGGTCACCAGCTTGGGAGTTGTGATAGCATAATTGTCATTGATCTGAGTTGAGGTCATTGGCGCCAACACCTACGAGGTACTCTGCAAATAAATGAACCAGTGATCGGGTTCAGAGGTCACCACTCTTCACTCCGATATCACCTCTATACACAAAACCCTACCTTGTAACTTGGTTTCTCAATTGACCTTCGACCATCTCCTTCGAGCACTCTTACTCCGAGCATGCCGTTCACTCCTAAACCAGGGAGAAGGTGCTTCCAAAGCGCACCAACACTCTACATGAGGTGGCTACCAGTATCATTTATGGGTTGCACGCTTTGAAGGTAAGAATGGCTTACTCCTTATGCAGTTACCAGGTTTTCAATTCTCTATGACGTGGTAAGAATATTATGTTGTCACATTTTCAACTTATGGTGTTTCATGTGTAGGTAATGGTGCGATTCCATCTTGGGACTCGCGTCGGTTCCACATGATGGTAAGTGGTTACACCACCACTACTCTCGTTGTCCAGTTTATGTTTTACATTGCTAAAATTTATTACTATTCTAACTTCCTGTTGCGTTAGACTCTTCTCAACGCAAGAGATTTGGGATCGTGGGCTTGTTGGGTCTCTCTCCACTATCTCCACGACTTGGAAGAATAACCAACTCTGTACGTGGCTAGGTAACCCTACATCCTTGGTCCTTCAGGTGCAACTTCCCATTGGTTTGGATGGGTTACTTAAACTCATGGTTCTCTATCCACTTATGCTGCAACCAGGCCTTCGACCGTCCTTGCTGTTGCATTCAACTTTGTTTAGGGTTGAAGGCTTGTCCCAGCCTGTAGGTGAAATTCGTGTTAGTCTTTTAACTTGTAAGGTGAATGATACTTCGTCGGACTTTATCCTCGATGGCTTGGCCATGCTGGGCATCGTTGGTTAGCACTATCTCATTTTGGGGTTCGACCCGTGAGGGGATTTAAGTGTGGAAAGGAGAGAGAGAGCTCTCGGAACTATATTATTTCTTTTGTAAATAATGAATGCAGTTGAGAAATGAAACGTTTACGTATTGGTTTGCTATTGTTACAACATAATCTTCCACCCTATGAGCATCAACATTCTTTGGCCTATAGGATCCATTTCACTGACTCAGATCCACTTATATCCTTCAAACATATTTTTTCTTATTTTTCCTCTGAACCGCATGTTGCATCACTATAGCATGCATACCCACGAGTTGCATCACTATAGCCTATGGGTATCAAGTAAAATGGTAAAAATCACTAGTTTATTACTTTTTACTCCCAAAAAGCGGTCATTGGGTGACCTTTGGCTCTCCATTTGCCCAAGTAATGTCTCAATGTGTCCTTTCACTTACCTTTGAGAGGACTATATATTGAGCACATATGGCTTATGGATGGGAGGAGAAAGAAGAGCAAGAGAACTCTAGTGGATTTTTTCCCTATCTTGAGTCTACACTCATTAATCCTTGTAGTTGTGAACCCTTTATGTTCACCTTCCAAACTCCTATCTAGTTTGAGTTTTCCATTCATGGAGGATTGAAGTGGTGGAGGCACAAGTGGATTGATCTAGATCTTGGTTCAGATTGGTTGTCGGCAAGAGGTCGTATCACTTTGTACTTCTCCTTGTTTCTTAATGGAAATACTCATATTCTCGTCCATTAATGTTGTAAATGTTGTTTATCTTACATTGGGTTGCATTTAGTTGTTATATCATGGGCCATTGCTATTGATGATGTTAATGTCATTTATATATTATATGTACTTGTTGTATATTGGCTGTCAAGACTAATTTGTAGATTCAAGTGCACGGGTTGAAAAGCTCCAATGGGGATCTACATCAAACGTTTGGATCAAGGTTGGTTATGTTCTTCATTATCTTAGAATTGTCATTTATATTAACATAGTTCTGAGAATTGAGTTGATTTCTGGTAGTCATCTGTCTGTTGTGGTACACCCTAAGCCATAGTGAGTTTTCTCCAATACAGAAATGGTGACTCCACTAGGGAAAACATCCATCTTGGGGATTTTTTGAGCATTAGTCAATAATTAGAGTCGTTGTTTGTCGAAGCTCTGTGTCACTTATCTGCTGTTGAGATACACTATAGAAAACTTGCTTTTTCTAAGCCATTGGACTCTCTATTTTCCATTTTACCTTTCCTCACCCGTGGGCTAGCTTAGCTCTGCCTGTGTACACCCGCCTCTATTTACTCTACTGCTCGCGGGTACCCGCAGGTATTCCTTCAACAGTAGCATACAACTCTGGATTTTGTTCGTTTATGACCTTTGGTTGTTGCTGGGTTGGTTTTGGTTGATCCTGAGTCTTTGTTGGCCTGTTTCTTGACTGTTCCATGCCTTGGTTGTGACCAGAACTCTTTATTTCTCTTGGCTAAGCCTTGTTGATTTTTTACCCATCTTTGGATTTAGACTTGTTGGTTTTTTCCTTTTGAGCTCATTCCTTTGGCTGAGTCTTACTGTTTGGTATCTGCCTGGTTGTCTTAGTGATCTCCTTGGCATATCAATGACTAGATAGTAGGATTTTGCTTGCATTTTTCATTTCCATATATTGAAAAATACAAAAAAAATACATAGTTTTTGCATTTTCCTTTCATTTATAAGAGAAAATACAAAAAAAAAATTGCTTTTGTGTATTGCATCTTGAATTGAGTGCTTTCTACCTTCATTTAGATTCTTATTGTGCATTGAAAGAAATATAAAAGGATTGCATATTTATTTCGAACTCGTTGGTTTGATTGTGCATATTAGGGGCATTGTTTTCATTGGATAGATGAGTCTAGGATTTGACGATTTTGCATATCATTGAGTCTTACACATCATTAGTTTCATGATCATATCCCTTGAGTAATCACAGCCATTAAAATTAATGCTTAATCTTAAAATTGATTAGACCGATTTTATTTATAGGGTACACCAACTAGCATAGGTTTAGAGTCTTGGAATAGATCATTGTGAGTTAACAATCCAAGACTACTAGACAAAACATTAGGTGTCTGACCAAGGAGTGGAGAAATCCATGGTATATATCAGTGTTCTCAGGAAGCTCTACTCAAACCAAAGTTAAGCACGAGGTCACGGGAGGTTGGTTGAAGGGATATCCCTCTAATACCAACTAAACGTGGGAGATATTTCCAGGGTTTGTTTGTATCTAGGGGTACCTGAGGTTTGTCCTCTTGTGCTTCGGGCTTAGCTACCCTACCCATATGATGGATCCCACCTATGACTGTCCCCCTGAGCATTGGTTATATTGCGGTGGCCATAGTTTCCTTACCTAGGTATCGCATAGGGTACTTGCAATGGTTATGTTGTTTGTGTCCTAAGTCAGATAGGGATTGGACAACATAGTTTTGTGTGTACAATGGACTTGACCTTGTGCACGCAGTGAAGCCTAGGTGTCTCTATAACTAATTCTGTTACCTCTGGCTATAGTTTGGGAGTCTCAAGCCTCTCCTAGGAAAGACATACCAGCTCTAGTGTCGGGAGCTCATTTAGCCACTCTGTTTGTCTGCTCTTGGATAAAGTTTATCTAGGTGTGTGCTTTTGATTTAATTTTTTTTATCGATAGTTGGCCTTTAGGGGACGTTTTGATTATATATTCTCTCCTGAGATATCATGGTGCAGAGCCCTACTCTCCGCCAGTCCCGTCGGTTGGTTGGTTTAAAGTCGGATTGGTTACACACCCTATTGCTATAGGACGCCAGAGGGCTCCCTCTGAGTCTTCAGATTCTTACAAGGCTTACGTCCAATACATCATGACTGCTACACATTTCGATACTGAGGAAAAACCTTTGACTCCATCAGGTAGAGTTGACCACACTTCCGATCCCCATACTCCTCATGAGGAGTGGGGAGGTGATCCACCTGAGACTCAACCTGGTTCTATTTGGCCTAATCCACTTGAACAAGATCCATTCGATCCTTCGAATCTAGATAATTATCTTTATGGAATGCCAACCTTACCCGAGGACGAAGAACATCACGACATATTCCTTCATTTCCACATAATTATAGACATGGGATAACAGATTTACATGATAACACTGGCCCTACGATCAACCCGACAACACTCTCTTTTGGTATGCCTAGTCATAGTATCATTGAACCTTCCACTACGTTTGGTAGCCATGCTGGAACTAGTCATGGTGTTAGCCATACTATACCCACTAGGGGCACTACCCTCACTGGGGGCACTATGTTGTCCACCCACACACATATTATGCGGATTGGTCATGTTCCTCCTAATGATGCTAATGCTGGAAGACGACCACCCCCTAGGATTTCCCAACCTAATAGGAATGTTGTTCAAAACATGAATCGCCATCCACCACCTAATACACATGCCGCTACTCGTCAACCCAGGACTACTTTTACGGATGTTAATGCTCCTCCCAACCACGGGGGTGGACATATACCGCATACTTTTGCGTCCACTGCTGCCACTAGTAATGCTAATGTAGGGGGTGGGAATATCTCCTATCCACATGGACATCACACCACCATCCCTACTACTAGTAACACCAATGTTGGGGTTGGGAATACTTCTCATGCTTTTGGTCACCAAACGACTGCTCAAGCTAATCCTAATGCTGAGGGTGGGAACATACCATACCATTATGGTCATTACAACACAGTTCCCGCTATGAATAGTACATATATGCCCCATACTCATGGTGGCAACCCTTACTACAACACAGTCGGTGTTGCCCACCAGTATAACCCACCACCCCAATATGGCGCCCAAAACACGCACATACCTGCTTACTCTCAAATGGGTCAGGCAGAAGGAGGTTATCAATCCTATGGCCATGGGAAAGCTTATGGTCCATTAGGACCTTATTATCAGCAGTTTAATCCTCATGGTCAAGCTTTTGGTCCATCTTATAATATGGTTCCATTTAACCAAACTTTTTGGGGGGCTTATAATAAAGCTTTCCAGCCTCAACTCCCGTTCCTTGCATGCTTGAATCTTCCAGATCTTTCAAAGCTCACGAATGATACGGTGTGTCACGACCCTACTTGGCCCCTGGTCCCTACCAAGCTTCCTTCGGACATTCCTAAGTTTGAGGGGAAAGGTGGTGAGGACTCGGTAGATCATGTCACGACATTTCACCTTTGGTGCTCCTCCAACTCATTGAATCACGATTCCGTTAGATTGCAACTATTTAAACGCACCCTCATGGGGGCAGCCACGAAGTGGTACGTCGAGTTGCCTTGAAACACCTATAGGGGTTTTAACGAGATCGATTTGGTTTTCCTAGATCATTTCCAGTTACCGGTTTGCTATGATATTGGCACTAAACTTTTATCTACCTTCTGTCAGAACAAGGCCACGCATATTTCTGACCACATTCAAGAGTAGCGTCAGCGAAAGAGGTTAGTGAAAGCCAACATTCCTCCAGAGTTCCTGTTGGAATGGTTCCTCAAGTCTCTACTGCCATACATTGCTAAGGATGTTTCGATGTCCGACATCGTGACTAAGGAAAAAACTATCTTGAAAGTCCAGCAGTTAGACTTATTATACTCTCAGTCTGGCATTTTGTATGACATCATCCCTAATGCACCGCGTACACGTCACGAGCCCATGTCAGTTCCTGGACTGCATGCCGATGGAATCGTTGGATCTGCAAGCACTCGCCCCATAGATTTGGTAGCTAATCAAATGCATAATTTATCACTAAACCAGTCTACTCTCGGACAGGTTCACACCTTGTCCACTTCCACCGCATCGTCCGATGTACACAGTGTGCAAACGATGAACCAGTCAGGTAACCAACAACCTGGTGGTAAGAAAAAGGAGAGAAATAATTGTAAGGGTGGAAACAATGGGAATAACAATAGCAATCATAATACCCCCCCGTAAGGATAATTCCAACCCTCCTTGGGAAGGCGGAAATGCTGGTGAGGACCGTAAACCTAGGCATAAGGTGAATTTTCCTTGCAAGCTCTGTGGGGAAGACCATCTTACTCACTTATGTCGTTGTATTGAAGAAGCATCGAAGCACTTGGCACAGAGCCCAGTTGTGCTGAAGGATCCCCTACCTCATCACCAAAACATGGCTTTGCTCCCACCACCGGTTATGGACCTACTGAGGCGACAACGTCTTCTTCCAATACTAGTTGTTATGGATGTGTGAACATGGTTCAGTCAGAGGTTAGTGTTGCCACTCATCAGCGTGATTATGATGCACCACAACCCAATTTGGGGAGTGAGCCTCCCCCTCCTCCTGACAATTCCTTGCATATCGAGAAGCCCTCTATTATGTCGTGGATATCGAAAGGTATTCTTAAGTGCTCTACACATAATCCTAATGCTCGAGCCGCCCACAACTACTCTATCGTAGAATATTTGGGCCAAACTCCATGTGCCATGTCGACTCTTGAAGTTTTGCAAGCATGTCCTTCCCAGAAGCATGCTCTTTTGAGTGCGTTTGGATTTCAGGATGGGGGAATTCCCACTGTTATCAATTTCAATACTACTGATGTTCAACCTCGCTTACCCTACCACGTAGCTTTTCAAATCTAGGTGGTGTGCCTTCAGAGTTTTTTCAAATGTACTATGGTTGACGAAGGTGCCTCTGCATCAGTAATGTCGTTAGCTTGTTGGAAAGATCTTGGCTCTCCTTCCCCACTCATGTCTAGAACCACACTCACTGCATTCGATGTTCGTTCATTTAAGCCGCATGGAATTATCCCTTCCTTTCTTGTCTCCTTGGGAGGTAAGTCCATGCCTATTGAATTCGAGGTGGTTGATGTGCCCATCGACTACATCCTTTTACTGAGTCAGAATTAGATGTATGCCATGAAATCTATTGCGTCCACTGTATTCAGAGTTATCTGCTTTCCTCACGAAGGCAAGCTTGTGACCATCGATCAGCTCGATTACATTAATTCCTTTTCCACAGCATCCTCGGGATCCATAGTCCCCCATGTTACTCATTCTCAACCGGAAACTGGGAACATGGGTGTTGGCATGTACCCTTCATTGATGGGAACTTATGATTTTTCCGCACCTGTGAATTTTATTGGAACCATTACCGACGATGTGTCTCCTCCTTCGCGTAATATGTCATTCCAGACTTCTTATTTTGATGATCCATGGAATTTACCATCCATGAGTTCCACGTCTGGAAACATTTCACATGTCAGGATGTCTATGCTACTATCTCTAGCTGATCTTGCTTACCAGCATATTCAACAAGCCACTGTAGAACCGGATCTCTCCTCTTCCCAGACAGTCAAGGAATATCCCGTTGTGCTGTCGGTTTGGGCAGCCAACTCGTCTTGTTCCCACGATTGCCTCGATGATACTTTGCCTTCTGATGAATCTATTATGGAGGCCATGTGTGGTAGTGAGAGACCTTGGGAAGATATGCACCATCATTCTTATTTCCTTCCCAAACTCAAGCTCGCCGAACGAGAAGAGTTTATGACGACTCTAGCAGAGATGGTTGGTCACCTTGTGGCTCTTTTGGAGTCGCATGGTGTGTTTGCGGAAGGGAATATGGCTAGCATTTCCCCAACTACGTCGATCAATATCTCTCATACTCTCGGACTAGCTGAGAATGTCTATATCGGTGATGATTGCACTCCTAAAGAGATTGCTATTTCCACTGAATTGTTTACAGAACTCCGGGAAGCTTTCGCCTGGTCATATGAGGAGATGCCAGGAATAGACCCCCGCATTGTTGAACATGAGATTAGAATGTATCCCAATGCTAAACCTGTTCGACAATGCTTACATGTTGTGAACCCTAGAAAAGCAACCTCTATCAAGGCAGAGGTGGAGAAACTGCTCAAAGCTTGTTTCATCTACCCCGTTCCCCTTACTGAATGGGTGTCAAACTCTGTTCCTGTGGATAAGAAGCAGGAAACCATCTGTGTATGCACTGAATTTAGGGATTTGAACCATGCATGTCCGAAAGACAACTTCTCCACACCATTCATAGATCAAATCTTGGATGCTTGCACCGGGAGTGAGATTTTTTCCTTCATGGTTGGATTTTCAGAATATAACCAGATTCAAATCAAACCCGAGGATCAACATAAGATAGCTTTTATTTGTCCTTGGGGAACATCTGCATATCGGAAAATGCCCTTCGGCCTTAACAAAGCTGGAACTACGTTTCAGCGTGCCATAACCTACGCCTTTCACAATCTTAAAAAGATTATGGAGGTTTTCTTGAATGATCTTGCTGGCCATTCCTGCAAGAGGATGGATGACCCCAATCACCTTCGCATGATTCTCGAACGATGTATATGATACAAGATTCGATTGAATCCTAACAAATGCATCTTTGTTGTAATGACGGGTCGCCTTCTAGGCTTCATAGTTTCGAAAGAGGGTATTAGAGTCGATCCTCTAAAAGTTGAGGCAATACTTCAGTTGCCTCCTCCATGCAATTTGTTACAACTTCAAATCCTCCAAGGGAGAGCCACTTTTCTACACCGTTTCATAGTCAATTATGCTAATCTTACCAAAGGTTTTGTGCGCTTATTGAAGAAAGACACACCGTTTATCTGAGATGAGTGAGCCCAGCAGTCTTTCGATGCCCTTAAGAAAGCTTTGGTATCGGCCCCTATGCTTAGTCCACCAGACTTCACATGATATTTTATCATTTATGTGTCTATGTCTCAAGAGACAATTGGCATGGTCTTGGTTCAGGTGGATGATGCGCTTGTCGAGCATGTCATCTATTACCTTAGTCGAAATCTAGTAGACGTTGAGCTAACATATACTCATGTGGAAAAGCTGACGCTTGCGACTGTTCATTTAGTCCAGCAGTTACGACATTACATTTTGCTTAGAACCACCATATCTGTTGCGCATATCAATCCGTTTCAATTCATGCTATCACGATGCCTTATCGGGGGGAAGTATAATAAATGGATTATTATCCTTCAGGAATTTGATCTCGATTTTGCTTTGGCAAGTTGGTGAAATCATTGGTATTTGCTGAGCTTATGTCGGACCATCCGAGACTTGATGAGGATGTCATTCATGAAGATTCCTTTGTGGATGAACACTTATTTCTTATCTCGTCAGAGGACCCTTGGTATGGGGATGTCATTGTATATCTCCAAACTTTGAAGTTTCCTCCACACTATTCACGAGATGAGCAACGGCGTGTGAAACATCATGTTAAAGATTATACTATCATCGATGACACTTTGTATCACTGAGGAAAGGATTCCATTCTCTGTTGTTGCTTAACTCACGAAGAAGTGGAGCAGGTGCTTAATGATTGCCATGCTGGGGCGTGTGGTAGTCACTTATCTGGGCTTGCTACAACCCAACGTATTATCCGAGCTGGTTATTTTTGGCCTTCCATTTTTAAGGATTGTGTTAATGCTGTGAAGAGATGTCACCCTTTCCAGGTGTTTTCTCGAAACATACACTCGCATCCAGCACCCCTTCATCCAGTCGTCACCATCGGTCCCTTCACCAAGTGGGGGGTGGATTTCATGGATTGCAAACCAGGTTTGGCTGGGGGGCATCACCATATCATAGTGGACGTGGACTATTTTTCCAAATGGGCTGAAGCCATGCCTACAGTTAAAGTAGATGGTACTACAACAGCCACTTCATATTCAATCAAATTATAACTCAGTTCGGTATTCCTAAAGAGATTGTCACTGACCATGGTAGTCACTTTCAGAACAAGATGATGGAGGATTTGTCCCTCAATCTTGGGTTTCATCAAGAACACTCATCTTCTTATTATACCCAAGTGAATGGTCAAGTAGAAGCAGTCAATAAGTCTTTTAAGACCATTCTCCAACGTACCATCCAACAAAGCAAGACCAATTGGCACATCATGTTATATCCTACTTTGTGGGCGTATCGAACCATAGTCAAGACTGCCACCGGGTTCTCACCGTTTCAGCTAGTTCATGATGTGGAGTCACTTTTATCGATTGAATGAGAGATCCCTTTGCTTAAACCAGACATAGAGCTCCTCCCTGATACGACGGGTCTTGAGCAATGTTTAGTCCACCTTGAGCAACTTGACAAGCAATGTTGAGATGTCGCTGTGGCTATAGATGCCAACAAACATTGTATTAAGGTTCAATATGATAGGTCTGTCTGTCCCCGATAGTATGTTGAAGGTGACTTGGTCCTCTTATATGACCAAGCTAAAGAACCCCTAGGGGTAGGCAAGTTCAACCCCATGTGGCACGGTCCGTACATCGTGAGGCATGTCCTGGAAAAAGGAGCCTATGAATGAGAAGACTATGAGGGGACTGTCTTGAAGGAGCCTAGAAATGGGTTCTACCTCAAGCGGTATTACGCTTGAACCTCTGGTTCAGGCTGATACTTTTGTATACTATTGTATAGTTGCTTCTATACATAGTTTAAATTTATTTCGGTTTTCGGGTCTGCTGATTAGCTTTCGTTTGATTGACAGATGTTAGCAGAGTTTTCGACGTTCTTAGGATTCGCGGATGGTGCTGGCCGTCATACGCAGCAGCTTACTTCTGCTGCCTGGGTTATTTTCTCACTTAACCACCTAGTTGTGTCCTCAGGAGGTGCTTGTCTTGGTCCTACATCTAACAAGGTGGCTGAGTATAGTGCCATCATTGAGCTACTTCGGGATGCCATTTCCCAGGGCGTCCAGTCTTTAGAAGTCCTCCTAGATACATAACTAGTTGTGTCTCAGCTGAATGGGCAGTACCATGTGCAATATCCTATGATATTACGGAAATTCCTAAGGGTAAGACTCTTGGAACGATATTTTGTTTCAATTACATACATACATGTTCTGAGAAGTGTTAATCATATATCTGATGCATATGCTAACTATGTATGAGATTGGCATTTGTCACATTCATCATGAAGCACACAAATATAAGAAGACATTCATATATTTGTACATACACACATATAGTAGAACCAGAGAACCAAAGTTATATATATATAAATATGTCCAAAAATGGTAGTGTCATACAAAACTGGAGCCCGCAGCCCTCAAAAATATACATATCGATACAAAAATAAGATCCTGAGATATCTAATCCCTATGAGGAGGCCTAGCTGCTTCCTCGACAGGATGTGTCTCGTAGAAATACTGTACTGCATTGGATACCCGCTGCAGTAGCTACACCCAGTCACCCAGAACCCCCACTACTTGGCAGTGCATGGCCTCAGGTAGTCTCGCCACCTCTATCTATGGAACCCTAGAAACCATCTGTGTGAGGTTACGCCTCAAGGTCTGTAGTGTGCATCCTACTGCAGCATCGCCTGCCTCCTCACCCCTGCCCCGACGACCATGTCTTGGGAAGCCATCAAGTCTCACTAGGCCTTTGTCTGCGAGCAAATAGTCAAACATTAGCATATGATACTACCACCAAAAAGATTTTTGCATTTGCATCTATAATAAAAAATCCATAAAAATTTAATACACAAAAACCAAAAAGAGTACTCACCAATGTCTCCGAACGCGGCGTCTGGTGGGAGTGGCATGTCCCTATCCTGGCGGAAGTCTATCCCTGCATAGTGGTAGTCCTCTATGGAAATGACCTACCGATCTCACCAGCAAAAGAGCTCCTCAGTATATGGTGATTCCAAATGGCCACCACCCTGTCGTGTCAAGATCTCAGACCACCAGGTCAAGGCTGGATCCCGGAGACTATGAGGAGGGACATCCACCCTCAGACTAAGCCCTGGAACCCTCTCAAGGAAGAAGCTGCATAGGATGCTCCCATACCCAAAGTTTTTAGCCTTCCCTTCTTTTCATTTTGTTAGTTGGGTCTTCATAGACCCCAATAGTGTGGTACACTAGTCAAACACTATAGGATGCATGCATTGTGATGCATAAAACATCACCGACCTGGATGCCTAGTGCAGAGCTTTGGATCCCGTGATCTGCACTAAGCTAGCCACAATGATCTTCATGCTCAGATTCACTATGGCATTGATGGGCACTTGACTTTCCACCGTGCATATGTTTGTGGGGCAATATCGCGCTATGTAGTCAAGGACGGTGATCCCACCACCCACAATACGAGACCGAAGACTAGCCTCCTCACCTCGACAGGACAAAATGGTAATGAAGTAGATGTCATCCACTTCCAGTGTGAGGATTTTCCCATTGAGATTGAAGTTCTGTGCATCAACATCCCAATAGTCGATCAAGCGCCAGAGTAATAGGTTTTGGTCCCTCAATCCCCCTATACTCTAGAATTTGTACAACCCACATGCTTGCAATGCCTGCTGTGCTTGCACATCGTTGCGCATAGCCTCATCAACTTGGTCATGCTCCCTCTCCCTCCACTCTAGAACCATCCTGGAGTGAAGAAAAAAAAGCATTTTAGTCAAATTATTTTAAAAAACCAACTACACGGCTGTACCCATGGGCTAACTTGTATACACGTGCGGGTACCCACGGTCAACCTTTGCGTTGACTACACATTTTGTGCCCTACCCGCGAGCTGCATAGCTATAGCTCGCGGGTAGCGCCGGACCCATTTAGGGCTTGGCCAAACAAAAAATCCTACCGCTGAAAACTAAAATAAAAGCATTGAAGTGAAAGGTATGGATGAGACTACCAACCTGCTCTGGACGGTTCGATGAACGGTCTCTCGTAGCTCCCAGAATCGACAACTGAACTTTCAGGTGAAAACTAACCAAAAGCTCCAAATGGGTGAATAGTAAAAATGAATTGTGAATTGTAATTTTTTATTACTATTTATAATTTTTAGGACCCACTTGTCTATAGTTTTTACCGTATTGTGCCATTATGGACTAATATAATGTCGTGGAGTAGTATTTTTTAATCATATTTCTTCGGCGAAAGTTGTTATGTACCATTTCACACCTATGGCGGGTCCGTTTCACACCTGGCATATAGGTTAGATGCCATTTCCATGTGCATTATGCATTTGACCTATTGACCATTTTCATAAACCCTAGGTGTGACCCCGCTTTGTAACTGACACGGAACCTTCACATTGCTACAGAAGTGTCGTTATGCGGCAGTAGGGATTTTCCGAACATGGGTACCCTAGTTAGAACCCCTTTGTGCATTTTGGTGTCCATGCCTTTGTTTGTCCTTAGGTTTGGGAGTCCTTCGCAGTTACACCATGACATTGCGATAAAGACTCATACTCTACTTTGTCTTATGCTGGCCATCTCCCTTAAGGACTCCCCTCAGTTATATCATGTTGTGATTGCATTGCATCATCCTGCTTGCTGCTTGAGCCTTGTGCCGGCTCCCACTTACTCAGTTGTTAGCTTGGTGCTTGAGCACTTTTCCCTGTCGAGCCCTGCAGAGCTTATATTTGAACTTCATAATTCGATGACCTTTTGACCCCAAGGGAACATCTCCCCCGAGTGTCCACATCCTGCATGCACTCCTTGCATTGATCATAGATATGTTTCACTGCTTGGAACTAGTCTACTCGCTATTTGACACTCGTTCCCTCACTTGTTGTACTATAATCAATTTTATTCTTTTTCAATCTTTCCCAAATATGAAAAAGACCAAAAAAATCAAATATTCCAAAACACCGGACATGATTATGGTTACTACGTCTTGTTGGCAACTATTGTGTTGCCTTTGAACAGAGCATTCATTCCACTTCGTACATTATGATTCGGGACTATATTTGGACCTTAGGAGCTATTCTTGTTTCTCATTTTTCTCCACCAATTGGTTAAGATTCCAGTCATTATGGAGCCCTTTGTAATGCCTCCTACATTGCATAGTTTAATTCAAGTTTATGCTACCTGAGTTTATCCATTTTCTCATGCTCTTGTTCAAAGGAAGTCCTGAACCAATGTCGACCACTCCTCAAATCTCTTGACTATTGCATTTCGGCCATCCTTTTTGAGTCAGTCCCTTTCACCTGAGTTCTTCTAAATCTTTCAGCGTAGCTGGTACCTCTTGCTGGTTGATGGGGGATGCCTTAATGCCCTCCTTCCAGCGAGTCTCATTCCGTCGACTTCAACCCATTTATTCCAAGACTTGAGGCTTAGAGTTTGGTTGAGTACCTTGAGGCTTGCAGTCATTAGTGGCAGCTTCTCTTGCCATCGACATTTTTGGGAATACATCAATGTCCCCTGATCGATGGATTCATCCTAGTGTTTGAATTCAATTCATTTATTCACACTCCGATGATTGTACTCTGTGCCTTGATGCCCATTTTCATTATTGGTGGGTTATCTTGCATCTGTTAACGATATACATGATTAACCGGTAATCAGACGATGTCACATCAGGTTCGACCCCAACTCCTTTATTCACTTGATGGGACTTGCACCGTCGAAGACTTGTGTAGAAGACCCCAGGCGATAGTGGCATTCAGTATGCTACTTATGACTTTGACATTACATCTGAGATATCACCTCTCAGATATCAGCAGTTTGTACCTCCAGTTTGCACCAGTTGTTTCCTTTTCAGTAGGAGAACATATCTTACTATAGAGGGATCATGGCTATGATCACTTACGACATGTATTAATTATGTACTGCCTATTCATGGCCATTGTATCAGATTGTTGTACTATGACATGTATTCAGGGATACTATTGTATTATGACGAGTGAGCTGCTCTTTCCACTTGTGTCTCCATCACTCCACTTCTAAGTTTTATAATGTATTTTGGCCATCGTAGCATCAGTCTCTGACCTCACACATTAGGGGGAATATGTTACAAGGTAATCTTCCACCCTATAAACATCAACATTCTTTGGCCTGTAGGATCCATTTCACTGACTCAGATCTACTTATATCCTTCAGACATATTTTTCCTTATTTTTACTCTGACCTGCATTTTTCATCACTATAGCATGCGTACCCGTGAGTTGCATCACTATAGCCTGCATGTATCAAGTCAAATGGTAAAAATCACTAGTTTATTACTTTTAACTCCCAAAAAGCGGTCGTTGGGTCACCTTTGGATCTCCATCTTCCCAAGTAACGTCTCGGTGTGTCCTTTCACTTACCTTTGAGAGGACTATATATTGAGCACATATGGCTTATGGACGGGAGGAGAAAAAAGAGCAAGAGAACTCTAGTGGAGTTTTGCCCTATCTTGAGTCTACACTCATTGATCCTTGTAGTTGTGAACCCTTTATGTTCACCTTCCAAACTCCTATCTAGTTTGAGTTTTCCATTCATGGAGGATTGAAGTGGTGGAGGCACAAGTGGATTGATCTAGATCTTGGTTCAGATTGGTTGCCGGCAAGAGGTCGTATCACTTTGTACTTCTTCTTGTTTATTAATAGAAATACTCATATTCTCATCCATTAATGTTGTAAATGTTGTTTATCTTACATTGGGTTGCATTTACTTGTTATATCATGGGCCATTTCTATTGATGATGTTAATGTCGTTTATATATTATAAGTACTTGTTGTATATTATGTTAGAAAAACAGGATCGCAGAGCAATAACAATAAATAGAAATGCAAATATAATCACACATACACATTACAAGAGAGACACAGATATATCGTGGTTCACCCAACTTGGGCTACGTCCACACTGAATTTGCCAGTCCTTATTATTATTATCATCCAGCAAGATGAAGAGATACAACCTACAGCACAACTGCTGCACTTCCTCTTCTTTGTTTCACAGTCTCTCTCCTGATCTCAGAGATCTTTACAATGCATAAAACCTAATACATCATCATCCCTAGCCATATTACAATGTCTTTATTTTATAAGGGAAATACAATGGGAAAATACCACGGGATACCCAAAACCATGGGCCCGCAAAATAGCTGGCGAAAACAGCCCCAAAAATTTTGTTTGGGGGTGCTACCCTCGGACCCCCTAGCCAAGGGGGATGGTCCCCCCTGGAACCCCATGGGGGGGAAATGCCCTCCCACACCCCCCCGCTGGGGTGACTATATAGTCCACCTACATATCATATAAAACTGGGGTACAAATACGGCTGATACAATATCATCTATGAGACTAGAAGATCTGGCTCCACAACCAACAATCTCCCACTTGGAGACTGATCACAGCAACTCCACCGCTACTGCACTTGCTGGACTTGGACTTGGCAAATTTCTCCTCTTCACCTTCATGCTAGAAGGCCAACTGAAACCGAGCACGAACTTAGTTTCTCTCCGATCACTACATTTGTGAACATGTCTGTAGGATTCTGGCTAGTATGTATCTTTTCCAGCTTCAACAGTTCATCTTCCAGAACAGAGCGTATGAAATGGTACTTGAGCTGTATATGTTTAGTTCTGGAATGGAATTTTGAGTTCTTTGCAAGATGAATGGCACTCTGGCTGTCACTATACAATATGCTATCCTTCTGCTTCTTACCCACTTCCTCCATAAACCTCTACAACCAAATCATCTCTTTACTAGCCTCTGTAATGGCAACATACTCTACTTATGTTGTTGAAAGTGCAACAACCTTCTGTAGTTTCGAAATCCAGCTTACTGTTGTTCCACCTACAGTAAACACATACCCTATGGTGCTCCTCCTGCTATCCTTGTCACCTGCCATATCTGCATCAACATATCCCTGTAGAACAGTGTCTGAACCTCCAAAACATAATGCCTCAGTGGTAGTACCTCTCAAATACCTGAGAATCCATTGTATTGCCTTCCAATGTTCTTTACCCGGATTGCATATATCTGCTCACAACTCCCACTGCATGTGCAATATCTGGTCTTGTGCACACCATGGCATACATCAAGCTGCCAACTGCTGATTGATAGGGAATCTTGGACAAGTAATCTGTCTCTTCTTGTGTCTTGGGACACATTTCCTTACTTAGAATGAAATGGCTAGCCAAAGGTGTACTTACAGGTTTTGCATTCTGTTAACACCCAAAAAGTGTTCACTACCTCATCTACCACATTATATGGCTCATTTGTCCATTTCCCTACCATATTTCCCTGAAAAACCCCAAAAAATCCCACTAAAAAGCCTCCAAAAGGCCTAAAATGCCTCCAAAAGGCCACAAAACCATCAAAATAGCCTAAAAAAGGCTAAAAAACCCCCTTTTCCTCCAAAAATAGCAAAAAACCCCTAAAAAGGGAATAAAAAATATAAAATAATGAGGAAAAGGAGGAAAAAACCCTATACAGCTGCCCAAAACCATGTGTTCCCTAAAACCATGGGTCAGCACTCCACGACCAAAAAACTATAAATAGGTGATGGAGATCCCTTATTCCATATCCACAATCACAAGCACCCTTACTCTGCCAAAATCTCTCTCGAAACCCTAGTTCACCATCGAACTACTTTCACCTTGAGAGCCACTTTTGGCCCATTCCCACCATTGGAGAAGGAGAAGGAGCATATTGAAGCTTGGAGCATCCTCTTGGACACTGCAAAGGGCTTCATCAAACCTTCACATTGAAGGTAATATCAATACAAAAAGCCATTCTTTATATCTTTTGTTTATGTTTTATGCACAATGTCTAAAGTAGTTTTAATTTCTGTTTTAGCTTAATTATTTACATTTACTGAACTGCTACTAAGGAGTCCATTCTCCTTAGTAGGTGCTCATTTGCACAAGCTAGGGGTAAAACCCTAGCTACAGTTTTGGCGACTCCCCTAGATTTTGAATTTCTGGTTTCCGTTTTGAATTTTTTACTTTCGGCTGTCCCTTTCGGCCGCCGCATACCGCGTCTTTTCCCTCTGCAGTCGCGTCCCGACCGCGCCTTTCAGGCCTTCACCTGCGATCCGACCGCGGCTCTCAGACTGCTTCCGATGCCCCGCCGGCGGATTCAAGTCTGTTACCTGCGATCCGACCGTGGCTAATCAGCCTGTTTGCCGCGATCTGACTGCGCCTGTCGGCCTTTTTCCCGCGTCCCGACTGCGGCTTTCTGCCTCTTTCGTGCGTCCCGACTGCGCCTGTTAGCCCTTCTGCCGCGACCCGACTGCGTCTTTTTCCCTATTTCCTGCGTCCCTACTGCGTCTGTTGGCCCGAAAGCCGCGACCCGACCGCGTCTGTTTTCCTCAAACCCGCGGTCTGCCTGTTCCGATTCGCCACAGACCCGCGGTCTGATTTCTACTTTTTTCCTGTTTTGAGCCCAGCCCCTTTTGCTGCAATATTTTCTGCATCTGAACAGACCTCTGTCCCACCTGCAGCCTCACTACCTTACAGCCTTTCTGCAACATAATTTCTGTTCCCTTTACAGAATTCTTTTACAATTTCGTTATTTTTAATTCAGAAAATTTTGCAAGTTAAAATTTCAATTTCAGCATTATTGATAGTTGGAAGTTGCACCCCTTGTGGCACTTCTATTTTGGGTTCATCACCTCACGTGCACACACTCTGTCACATAAATCAAGTGAGCCTTAAAAAGTACCTAATTGAACCAACATTCTAACCCCACTTGGGGAACACAAAAGAATCATTGTAATTAGGTAGGGTCGGGGGGATAGGCTTCCAATAACACCCCTCGGTCACTTTCACTTGAGACATAGTTGTTGTCCAAATAGGGAACCAAAATCCCCTAGTACTTTTTGGCACGGTCATGACCAGTTTGTCAGAGGGCCTCTCCCTTAGGAGGGTTGAAGTCGGGAAACTGGTTCCGGAGGCCTGAGTGGAATACCGCACTCCATTCAGTAACCGAAGGGCTACCTTTAGCGGTTCGCGGGATATCCCTGTATAGGGGTATTGCAGTCAACGAACTAAACGGCAGATTCACCTTTCTGGACGTGTCATGAACGGGGTATCTTAGTTTCCATTCTTCTAGGATTGACTACCCGGTGTCCCTCCCGGTAGGGGGATATCATAGCCACTTGGCTTTCCTACTCATATTGTCTGACTTGGATTTCATCACCTTGCAGAGGATATGTTTAGTTCAGTCAGAATACTTTTAGTTAGGTGTTTGCATGCTCCTTTACCTCCCTTTGGTCTAGTGATTCCACCATTTTATGTTTCTAGGAAACCTGCTGCTTGTTGGTATTCTGACCATCTTTGTTATTACTCCACCTATTGTAGCACAGCTGTTGCAGTGGGTGTTTTGAGTTGGTTGTTGGCCTAAGTGCCTTGCTTTTTAGCTCTCCTCCTGCACACACGGTTGCATTAGGATTTTTTGAGCTTTTTTTATACTCACCTCAACCCACAGAGATTAGACACCATCTGTCACCATTGAGTCCCCGAGACATTCTCGGCGCCTCAGGGGCGAGCCCCCACAGCACGGTTCTCTTGACACCACTCGTCATAGATTCCGATCATCATCCGTTGATACCACCCATCACAGATCTAGAGCCTTGTCACTTGACTCCACTCGTCAGCGACGTAGGTCTCCGTCACCAGATAGTGACGCACCTTACTTTACCTCCGATTCTGAGACAGAGTCTGAGAACCCTATTTATACTGCCCCTACTAGCCCCATGGCTGGCATGACTTCCACTACGTTTGTCATAGGGACCATTGGTGGCACATCCACCACCACACCAGTTACTACACCTGTTTTGGGTATGCCCTCCATGGGGCCCCCATCTACCGTTCCCCTCACTGTACCTATTCCCGCAGCGGGAATCCCTATCCCCACTACATCAGTGGCTCACACTACCCATGGTGGTGCTGGACCATCCTCCACCACCTCAGTTCCCCCACTTGGGGGCACCACCCCACATCCTATCCCTCCACTTGGGGGCACTGGCCCCAACTTGGTCCAACCCACTCCTGTGTCACATCCTTCTTCCAGTTTGCCATTCATGGCTAGCCTCAACCTACCTGACCTAGCCAGATTGACCAACGATCCTATTCGACACGACCCTACATGGCCTCATATGCCTACCAAGCTCCCCTCTGATATCCCTAAGTTCGAGGGGAAGGCTGGTGAGGACCCACAAAACCATATCATGTCTTTCCACCTATGGTGTTCCTCTAAATCCATCGTGGATGACTCCGTTCGCCTCCGTCTCTTACAGCGCACCTTCACCGGCTCTGCAGCCAAGTGGTATATCGAGCAACCTCATGGGACCCATGCCACCTTTACTTTCCTTGCCTCGACCTTCCTGCAGTTCTTCCAGTTGCCTGTCCGCTATGATGCGGGCGTCGAGATCCTTCTATCTTGTAGACAAAACACGGCTACCCATATCACGGACCACATCCATGAGTGGCGTCGACGCCGTAGCTTATGCAAGATTAAACTAGACGACCGTATCTTTCTAGATTGGTTCCTCAAATCCCTTCTCCCTGTTATTGCTAAGGATGTGGCCTCAGAAAGACCCCAGTCTGAGGAAGAGGCCATCCTTAAGGCCCAGCAGTTTGACCTCATTTACGCCCAGTCGGGCTACCTTTATACCATTATACCTGACGCCCCTCGCGGCGAGTCCTCCCAGCATGATGCGCCGGGGGCATCCCACGCTGCAGACGGTATCATAGGGTGTGTTTCTTCCCATCCCCAACCATTTTCTATAGCACGTCCTACCCCTGGCCCCGACCTTTCACGGGCTACCTCACAGTCTGGAGCAACCAACTCATATGCTACCATGACACACCACCATTCCCATGGACCCTCATGTCCACCTCAGTGCTTCGGTTATGCGACTCCTGCTTATGCTCCCCCAGTCGCACCTCAGCCTTACTACCATCAGCAGGCTGCCCCAGCTCCTGCGCCTTCACAAGCCCAACCCGCTTATTATCCGCCACAGGCAGCCCCTGCGGCACACCCACAACCCGCTCCGCAGCCATATCAGCAACCCCCTCAGGTTGTTGCACCTGCTCAGCCTCAACCTGCATATCATCCACCGCAGCCTGCTCCCGCACCTGCGCAACCTCAAAATCCACCTGCTGCCCAAGGGCAAGTTTACGCCCAACAAAACCCGCAGCAAAACTAGAACAACCAACGCAACCAGGGCCAACAGAACCGCGGCAAGGGCCGTAATCATGGGAACAACCAACCTGCAGACCAAGCTGGTCAACCGGCTAATCCCCCCGACAACAACAACGCGGCCCCCGCTAATCAAAACCCTGATCGCCTGCCCAAGCAGGCTAAAAACCCCAATTTGCGAACAAACCATCCTTGTTCTATTTGTGGGGTCTATGGCCATTACACACATGCTTTCCCACACTTAGAGCAAGCTCGGCAACTCTGGGTTGACGAGGTCCATCGCCAAGGGCATGCGGCTCCCCAAACACCGCCCAACCCCCCCCAACCTCAACAACCCCCTTTGGTGCTGCAAAACCCCTTACCAACCCAAGGCGTCGTGAACACTCAGCCATTGGCTCCCCCTCAAGCCAACGCGCCCCAACAACAGCAAATCACGTACGCTGCTCCTGATCAACCCATGTTTGACTCAGGAACCCACCACTTGTTGATGATGTCATCTGCTGACATCAACCTCCAGACCCGTCGGAACCAATATGGCTCCACCTCTGAAGCCCCTCCCACGGACAAACCCACTAACGCTCATCCCACTGATCAGGCGTTATGCATCCCTCCCCCGCCAGTCGACGGTGCTTCCAAAGCAGCTCATTTCCCACTTCGCCGTCTTAACAACAACCCCAATGCGCGTGCTGCGTCAAACTACAACATTGTAGACGACCTAGCCCAATCTCCCGCAGCCATGTCTGCGTTAGAAGTCTTGAAGAACTGCCCTTCCCAGCGCAAGACTTTACTTTCCGCCATTGGGGGGATTGACCCAAATGATTCGAATTTGATGGCATTTGATTTAGATCAGTCTGAACCATGCCTACCTTCCAGCTTAGCATTCCAAGTTACTGTCTCAGTTAGGAATCTTGTCATCCATCGGTGCATCATCGATGAGGGTGCTTCCACATGCGTTATGTCTACGTTCGTATGGCAGAAGCTGGGATCCCCTCCTCTCCAGCAGTCCACCACTGCATTACGCGCCTACGACGGTCGTTCGGCTCAGCCCCAAGGCCTCCTAGCCAACGTCCCCGTCCAGTTAGGCGGCAAAACTGTACTCATTGACATTGAGGTAATCAATGCCCACTTGGATTATAACCTTTTACTTGGCCGCAGCTACATGTATGCCATGAGGGCGGTTGCCTCTTCCGTCTTTCGCACCATGATGTTCCCCCATGAGGGACGCATGGTTAAGGTTGACCAGCTCACCTACTATGATCCCAGTGCTCCTGCGGCACCTGAAAATGTCCTCCCCATGGTTGAACAACCTGTGTCTCGTGCCACCACCTCGTTTGTTTCCTCTACGGGGCCTGGAGTCTACTCCGATGCGCCGATGACCTCCACCTTTCAATCTATTCCTCCTCCGTCTTCTCCCACCGACGTGTCTGACTTATGTACTTTGTCCCACGACAACCTACCACCTAATACTCAACCACCCTTGTTGCCTAAACCACCATTGGTACCTAGCCACATTGGTGTTACACCGATCCATACCATCCCCTTTCTAGTCCCTCCATCTGGAGTAGTAATCGCCCCGGTTATGGCTACCATTAGCCTCCCGGGGTTAACCTTGGGATTACCCGTCTGGTACCTTTCACCTCCCGTTCGCCCGCCGACACCTGATGTCGTCCTCCAACCGGTGCAACCCATGGCTACTACCACTCAGCCACCCCCCGGTGTCTCTACCCCTTCGTCCTCCACGACTCCCCCTCCTGCACCCAAACCCACTGGGGGCAGAGGTCCACAACCTTACACTGCCGTACCACCTCCCAAGACAGTCAAAAACCCTCCAGTATTTCGTGCTCCTCCCAAATGCTCGCTGTGCGACGAGTTAGGTCATGCCACTCACCAATGCCCACAATTACCAGCATTACAGAAGCACATGCAGATGCTCGACGATGACCCTAACATCCCAACTGTCGAACTCAACCCCACTCCGAAGCCTAAAGATAAATCCCTACGTACCAACCACTCCTGCGCCATATGCGGTATTTACGGGCATTATTCAAATCATTGTCCCGATCTCCTGGATTACAGTGCAACTCTTTATGAGATGAACAATCTGGATCTTGAGACGGCACCACCTACCATTGAGGAGATCTACCCCCCAGACTCTTCACCTTCTGGAGAGATTAATACAATCTATATGATCTCTTCCACCACTCCCCCCTCGTCAACCGATTTGACGACGCAAACTTTCCGAACCGATGAGGAGATTCTTGAGGCCCTTACTGCCCCAGATTATCCCTGGGATGATATGCATCATCATTCCTACTTCATCCCAGAAGAATCCTCCTCTAGCACAGCTAACCAATTCACAGTTGAATCCAAAGACTTCCTCCCCACCAAGGTCGACTGGTTCAAGGACCCTATTCCTGCTCCTGACGCCTTCGAGGAGGGTAACATGGCCAACATCTCACCTGTCATCCAAGTTGATATCGCTGCCCCAGGACGTGCCCCTGAACTCATTACTTTAGGAGCATTCTGCAGTAAACAAGAGATTGAGGACTACATAAACCTTTTCAGAGAATTCCGTGATGTCTTTGCCTGGTCCTATACCGAAATGCCTGGTCTCGACCCCGCAATTATAGAGCACCACATTGACACATGGCCTGATGTACCCCCCGTTCGTCAGAAACAGCGTCCCATTCATCCCTCAAAACTCCCAGCTGTTAAAGCTGAGATTGAGAAGATACGCAAGGCAGGGTTCATTTATCCTATTGCCTATACCACTTGGGTTTCAAATCCCGTTCCCGTTAATAAAAAACAAGGCACCATTCGCGTATGCACTGACTTCCATGATTTAAATCGCGCTTGTCCCAAGGACAATTTCCCCACGCCATTTATTGACCAGCTCATTGATGCGTGTGCGGGGCATGAAGTCCTCTCCTTCATGGATGGTTTCTCCGGCTACAACCAGATTCAGATCCGTAAGGAAGACCAGTACAAAACTACCTTTACTACCCCATGGGGCACCTTTGCCTATCGCGTCATGCCGTTCGGCCTCAAAAATGCTGGTGCCACTTTCCAGCGGGCCATGACCTATTGCTTTCACGACTTGGTCCATATCCTGTTAGTCTACCTTGATGACCTTACAGCTCGTTCCCGGAAATGATCAGACCACCTTAACGACCTTCGGCAAGTTTTTCTGCGTTGTCGCAAATACCAAATCCGCTTGAACCCACACAAGTGTGTCTTTTGCGTTCCGACAGGCCGGTTGTTAGGTTTCATTGTTTCCCAGAAAGGAATTACTATTGACCCTCTAAAAGTCCAAGCCATCTTAGACCTTCCTTCTCCTCGCACGCTCCGGCAACTCCAAAGTCTCCAGGGGCGATCCAACTTCCTTCGACGCTTCGTTCCTGATTACGCCACTACCGTTCACGGTTTCTTGCGCCTGCTCCGTACCCACATACCCTTCATCTGGGATGAGCAAGCAAAAGCTGCATTCGAAGCCCTCAAGAAGGCTCTCACACAAGCCCCTCTGATCTCCCCTCCGGATTTCTCCCAGGACTTCATCCTATACGTCTCGGCCTCCGAGCATGCCGTGTCCGGAGTCTTGGTTCAAGAAGACGCTTCTCACCAGGAACACGTCATTTACTACGTCAGCCAGACCTTGTCTGGTCCACCCCTCCGTTACCCATATGAGGAGAGACTTGCCCTCGTCGTAGTCTTTTCCGTACAAAAATTGCGACATTACATCTTAATGAGTCATACCACCGTCGTTGCCGACTCTAACCCCATGGTATATCTTCTAAACCGGCAGCTACTGCAAGGTCGTGTTGCTAAATGGGTCATTATCCTCGAGGAATATGACCTTACCTTCAAAACACCTAAGAGCACTAAAGCCCTCGCGCTTGCCCAGCTCATTACTGATCTCCCTTCCCTTCTCCCGGCCAAACCAATCTCCGATGAGTTACCCGACAATCACCTGTTCACTATCTCGTCTGATGACCCCTGGTACGGTGATATCTTGTTATACCTGCGCACGCAGAAGTTCAGACCCAAAGTTACCCGTAATGGACGCCGTCGCATCCGTCACCAGGCCTCTCGATATCTCCTCTTAGGCGATGTCCTTTACCGGCGCGGAGTTGACACAATTCTTCGTCGTTGCCTTACACACGAGGAAGCTAAACGCGTCCTTAATGACTATCATAGCGGTGCCTGCGGAGGCCATTTCTCAGGGATGGCCACTGCCCAAAAGGTCGTCCACGCCGGATACTTCTGGCCCACACTTTTCACCGACTGCATCACTGCGGTCAAACACTGCCATAACTGCCAACTTTTTGCCCCCAAGGCCCGGACACCTCCTGCTCCGTTACACCCAGTCGTCACCGTTGGTCCCTTTTGTAAGTGGGCCATAGACTTCATGGAATGTAGACCCCAGTCTGCCAACGGCCACAAATATATTGTTGTCGCTGTTGATTACTTCACCAAATGGGCGGAAGCCATGCCCACCTTCAATTGTACCGCCGACACTGCTGCCCGCTTCTTTTTCAACCATGTCATCGCTCGATTTGGGGTTCCTAAGCAGTTAGTCTCTGACCACGGTTCACACTTCGAAGATGCCGTCTGGCGTGAGCTATCCACCCTCCTTAAGTATGAACACCAGTTTTCCTCTGCTTACTACCCCCAAGGGAACGGCCAAGTAGAGGCCATCAATAAAATCCTTAAAACCATCCTCCAACGAACGGTTGACAAGCATAAGTCCAATTGGCACCACATGTTGTTCCCTGCCTTGTGGGCTTACCGCACCTCTACTAAGACCGCCACTGGTTTTACACCATTTCATCTAGTTCACGGTGTAGAGTCTGTCCTCCCCATCGAGTGTCAGATTCCTGCCTTACAGATCGCCGTTGAGCTTCTCCCTGACACCTCCCCCATCGAGCAGCATTTGCTACAACTCGAACAAGCCGATGAAGACCGTCGGGCCACTCTCCAGAACATCGAAGCTGCCAAAAACCGCTCCAAAGCTGGTTATGATAAACATGTTCACACTCGCACTTTCCACGAAGGGGACCTCGTCCTCGCCTATGACCAAGCCCATGACAAAACTGGTAAAGGGAAGTTTGAATCTATGTGGCAAGGCCCTTACATCGTGCAGACCTGCCTCGGCAAGGGGGCATACATCTTAGCTGACTCCGAAGGCCGTCCTTTGTGCAACCCTCGTAATGGGTTGTATCTCAAGCGTTTTTACCCATAAAAGAAACCCGCGGCCTCATTGGTCTGCGTTGTACAGTACTTTCGTTTTGTTTTTTGTCCGTTTTACAAACCGTTTCCACCAATGGAATCAACACGACGAGACCGCATGATGGTCACCTCGTTGCATTATTTTTACCTCGTCATTTTTTGCCCATTTTTTAGACACCACTAGTTGCCTCGGTTTGCATGCCACATCGGTCGTTCTCCGTTTTTCTCATGTTTTATATCATAGGATTCATTTTTCCGAGCTGGTGATGATGCTTGAGATCATTGCTCGCTCTCACCTCCAGATTTTTCGGGGCATTTTTTCAAAATGCCCCCGTCACCTCGGTTTGCGTGCCACATCGGCCGTTACCCGTTTTTGACATCCTTTATATCGCCGGATTCATTTTTCCGAGCTCGTGATGATGCTTGAGATCATTTCTCGCTCTCACTTGGTACAATTTCAACATTGTGTCCCAACACCTTGCTGCCTCGGTTTGTGTGCCACATCGACCGCCATTGGATTGTTCCACATTTTTACATGAGCCATTCACTCCTGTCATACTGCACATGTTTCGTTATTTTGCCATCATTTCATCTACCCTGCAAGGAGGCCCACCATTGTTCCCCCCTACCCTCGTTCTTGGTCATCATTACTGAACCTTGATTGAACACTTCCTCCTTGCCTGGCCATTCCTTTTGTTCGGTATAATTTTATCCCTTTTTCGGGCCGGACAAGTCCTTTACGAAAAAGGCACTTAGGGAGTTTCCGTTAAGCTCTTTTCTGACTCCTAAAAGAATGAAAAGATCACCGAGCAATCTTGCTTCCTTTCATGCTCGTTAAAGTACCTGAAAGGGCGTATATCTGGTATAAGTTTAACCCTTTTCCGGACCTGGTAGACTAATTACGAAAAAGGAATACTCTAGTCACACTGGCTAGAAGAGTTCTTCATTGCATCCTTTTATGCTTCTTTGGGCCTTGGAGACTAAATCTACGAAAAAGCAACCCCCTGGAGTCTTCTTACTTGCTTTCAGACTCTCTAAAATTGAAAGCAACCACGAGCATGAACTGTCCTGGGCTCGTAAAATCCACACGATAGTACCATTCCACTACTTCAGAGTCTCCTTATCGCTTTCAGACTCCTTAAAATTGAAAGCAACCACGAGCATGAACTGTCCTGGGCTCGTAAAATCCACACGACAGTATCATTTTACACACACTTCGTCTAGTTCCTTAACCCATGAAGAAGTTTTTCCCCCGTGCCTCCTGGCACTTTGATCTATCATCTCGGCAGCACCCCCAATCAGGTCGCCTTTGTTCAGAGCATTCTGCAGTCTCCTGCCATTTTACCCCAGCTTGAGTCTCCCTCAGCTTAGTAACCTTCCCAGATCCCATACAGCTATGATCCCTTTCCCCTCAGTCAGTTTCATATGCTGCTAGATCCTTCCCATTATCATACTCTGAACAAAGGAAGTTTGAGTCCATCCACTCTACTTGCCCAGTTGTCCCCCCATAGTTTATCAGTCCTGCCATCAGCACTATCACATTTCGGTTTTGTACCTCGCGCTCCTGTCAAGGAAACATCATTGCCTTGATAGTTGCAGGTCTCCCTCTGTCGACGACAGCTCCTCTATTCTAGAGGATAGGCCCAGAGGTCCCTACGCCTTGGACTTATCACCATCTGTGGTAAGTGCCTACGGATCATTCTGAGAGGAGACATCATTGCCTCTCCGAGTGGTTGTTCCTCACATGCTCGACTTCAACACCTTGATCGCATCGTTGAGGATCGCGTAGGATTATATCCCATCAGTTTTTAGTCGAAGACCCCGGATTTCCCCCGACTCTAGCACATTGGTGAGTCACTTTGGAACGCCCAGTTATATGTTCCCCTGGATGTCCGGGCTGCGTTGGCGTTTGTATTCGGAGGCCATCCAGTTCTATGCTTCCTTGAGTACCCATTTCAGTTCCAGTTCAGTGTACCACGGAGAGTATGACCCCAGTCACTATGATCCAGCAGCTCCTCAGTTCCTTTGGTACCACACTCAGTAGCATTGTTGATTGTTCCAGTGCACCATTTCTTCAGTTCACACATGATCAACTCAGCAGTATGTCCTAGATTTGTGTTCCCTCTGGACTCTTATGATGTACACAGTGGTCATGTATCTTAAAGGTCCCCCTTTTCGGGCCTCACAGTTATG
Source organism: Larix kaempferi (assembly GCA_027924585.1). Lineage (NCBI taxonomy): Eukaryota > Viridiplantae > Streptophyta > Pinopsida > Pinales > Pinaceae > Larix > Larix kaempferi. The sequence goes on along the minus strand of BSBM01000372.1, from coordinate 45,127,602 downwards.
TTTATGTCTCTTGATACGAGCATGGGTATGCCCGCCTCGTCCATATATTGAGATTATTCCTCAGTCAGTATTTGAGGTCATGTATATTTCAGGTCCCCATTTTTTGGACCCCATTGTTCTTATGTTATATCCTGATACGAGCATGGGAATGCCCGCCTCGTCCATATGATCAGATGATTCCTCATCCATTATTGAGGTTATGTACTTTTAGTTCTTGCAGTTGTTCGGGATCGTTGTTCCGGGCTTCAGTTTGTTTCTTCTCTTCTCTCCACATCCCAGGAAAACCATTCATGACTTATGATGTCCATCGGCCATACGATGAGCTCCTGACCTCGCACATCAGGGGGCAATCTGTTAACACCCAAAAAGTGTTCACTACCTCATCTACCACATTATATGGCTCATTTGTCCATTTCCCTACCATATTTCCCTGAAAAACCCCAAAAAATCCCACTAAAAAGCCTCCAAAAGGCCTAAAAAGCCTCCAAAAGGCCTAAAATGCCTCCAAAAGGCCACAAAACCATCAAAATAGCCTAAAAAAGGCTAAAAAACCCCCTTTTCCTCCAAAAATAGCAAAAAACCCCTAAAAAGGGAATAAAAAATATAAAATAATGAGGAAAAGGAGGAAAAAACCCTATACAGCTGCCCAAAACCATGTGTTCCCTAAAACCATGGGTCAGCACTCCACCACCAAAAAACTATAAATAGGTGATGGAGATCCCTTATTCCATATCCACAATCACAAGCACCCTTACTCTGCCAAAATCTCTCTCGAAACCCTAGTTCACCATCGAACTACTTTCACCTTGAGAGCCACTTTTGGCCCATTCCCACCATTGGAGAAGGAGAAGGAGCATATTGAAGCTTGGAGCATCCTCTTGGACACTGCAAAGGGCTTCATCAAACCTTCACATTGAAGTTAATATCAATACAAAAAGCCATTCTTTATATCTTTTGTTTATGTTTTATGCACAATGTCTAAAGTAGTTTTAATTTCTGTTTTAGCTTAATTATTTACATTTACTGAACTGCTACTAAGGAGTCCATTCTCCTTAGTAGGTGCTCATTTGCACAAGCTAGGGGTAAAACCCTAGCTACACATTCTGCATTCTGAACCTCTCCAACACCTTTTGTATGTACTCACTTTGAGACAATGTCAATTTGCAATTTTTCTTGTCTCTCATTATTCTCATGCCAAGGATTTGCTTTGCAGCACCAAAATCCTTCATCGCAAATGAATTAGCTAGCTTCCTTTTGAGTACATTTATATCCTGCATGTCAGACCCTGCAACAAGCATGTCATCCACATACAATAACAAGATAATATATCTTCCATTGTCTAGCTTCTTGAAATCAACACAGTGGTCAGAATGACATCTACTATAACCTTGTTCTGTCATAAACCTGTCAAACTTTAGATACCACTGCCTTGGAGCTTGCTTCAAGCCATACAAGCTCTTTTTCAACCTGCATACCAGATCCTCCTTACCTTTGACCTCATACCCTTGTGGCTGTTGCATATATATTTCTTCCTCCAAATTTGCATGGAGGAAGGTTGTTTTTACATCTAACTGTTCAAGATGCAAATCTTCTACCGTCACTAGACTTAAGATAGTCCTAATTGAAGTCATCTTAACAACAAGAGAAAATATTTCATCAAAATCTATACCTTTCTTCTGTGCAAACCCCTTTACAACAAGTATGGCCTTGTATCGCTTCTTACCTCCTTCTTCTTCCTTCAACCTGTAAATCCATTTGTTTTGCAATTCTCTTTTACCAGCAGGAAACTTAACCAAATCCCAAGTCTGGTTTCCTACCAATGAGTCCATCTCCTCATTGATGCCTTGCTCCCACTTCTTTCTAGTTTCCACTTGCATTGCTTCTTCATAACATTCTGGTTCACCAGAATCAGTCATCAATAAATAATACATTGAAGGAGAGTATTGTTCAGGGAGTATACTTAACCTGGTAGATCTTATTATAGTTGCAGGAGTTTCAGGTACTTGCTGCTGCTCTTGATTTTCTGGCACCTTCGGAACTTCATTTTCTTTAATTTCATCAAGCACTATGTACTCTGTGCTTTCCTTTTCCTGTTTCTTTCCCTGCAACTGATCTTTATACATGACATTTTCATTGAATATCACATCTCTACTACTGATGATTTTGTTATTTTCATAATCCCATAAACGATAACCAAATTCATCAACCCCATATCCAATAAAGGTAAATTTCTTGGATTTAGCTTCAAGCTTTGTTCTATTTTCTTTATCAATATGGACAAATGATTCACAACCAAATGTTCTCAGAAATGAGTAGTTTACCTTTTTATTTGTCCATGCTTCCTCTGGAATACCACCATCCAAAGCACTTGAAGGTCCTCTGTTTATTAAATAAACAGCAGTATTTATAGCATCTGCCCAAAACTGTAAGGGCAACCCTGCATGCAGTCTCATACACCTTGCACGCTCCATGATTGTTCTGTTCATCCTTTCTAACACACCATTTTCCTGTGGTATTATTGGGACTGTCTTCTCTCTATGAATCCCATGGAATGAACAGTAACTATCAAACTCCTTGCCGCAGTACTCACCGCCATTATCAGATCTGAGACACTTCAATCTTTTTCCTGTCTCATTCTCAACCAAAGCTTTCCACTTCTTAAAAGTAGCAAACACATCAGATTTCTGTCTAATGCAATAAACCCAAGTTTTTCTAGTTGCATCATCAATAAATGTAACATAATAATGAGAGCCACCAAGAGATTGTACCTGAGACGGTCCCCATACATCTGTATGCACAAGCTCTAATTTTTCATTCTTTTTCTGTTTCCCAACCCTGAGAAATCTAACTCTCTTATGTTTTCCATAAACACAGTTTTCACAGAATTCCAAACTTACCTGCTTCAAATCCAGCAGCAACTTCCTTGAGTGGAGAATCTGCATCCCCTTCTCACTCATGTGGCCAAGCCTATGATGCCACAATGCTGTATCTGTTCCTATGGAAGCTAAAGAGATAGAATGGTCAGTATTATGAGGACATAAATACAACGTACCTACTCTGTCTCCTTTTGCTATCACCATTGATCCTTTAGTGATCTTCCACCACTTTTCTCCGAATGTAGATAGACAGCCGCCATCTCCCAACTGCCCTGTTGAGATCAGATTTCTTTTCATAGCAGGAATATGCCTAACTTCTTTCAACAACCAATCAGTTCCATTCTTAACTTTTATCCATACCTTACCCATTCCAACAATTTTACATGGCTCATCATCACCCAATAAAACATGTCCAAAGTCGCCAGGAACATACTCATGAAAGTATTTCCTATGGGGTGTAGCATGACATGAAGCTCCTGAATCTACTACCCAATAATCACTAGTATTATCTAATGCAAGAATCAAAGCATCTTGTAACACATCACCTGCTACATTTGCTTCCTGGGTAGTTTCCTTCTATGCATCTCCTTTCTTCTTTAGAGATTTGCAAACTTTCTTCAGATGTCCTTTCTTTCCACAGTTCCAGCACTCTATCTTTCCCAGTTTGGACTTGGATCTGCCCGTTTTAGACTTTCCATGATTACCTTGGCTCTTTCCTCTCTCCTTTTGTCTTCCCCTGCTCTCCATGGTCAACGCATTACCTGATGTCTCACCTGTGCTTTTTCTTCGCATTTCCTCGCTAAGAATAACACCAATAACATCATCAAATTTCAAGGTGTTTGAACCAGAGACAGAGTTACTTACAGCAATAACCAAGCTATTCCAGCTTTCTGGCAATGAACACAAGATTAGAAGAGCCCTAACCTCATCATCAAAGTTCACACTTACAGAACTTAGCTAATTTGTAACTGTATTAAACTCATTTAAATGATCAGTAACAGATCCACCTTCAGACATCTTCATATTAAATAAACGCTTCATTAGAAATACCTTGTTGGAGGCCGAGGGTTTTTCATATAGCTTACCCAATGCGCTCATCAAACCCTTTGTTGTCATTTCTTTTGAGATATTGAAAGCCACCGACGAAGCCAGGCTCAACCGTATTGTTCCCAGAGCCTTTCTGTCAAGAACCTCCCATTCTTCGTCCTTCATAGCCGTCGGCTGCTTTGCTTTTCCTCCCAACGGTAAGAATAGATCCTTCTGGTACAGATAATCCTCCATTTGCATCTTCCATAACCCAAAGTTTTGGCTGTTAAACTTCTCGACCTTAAACTTTCCTTCTTCTGCCATTGCTCCCACTCGAACCAGAAACCCTAGCTTCCTGCGGGTTTAACTGCCAAATAGACCTTTGGCTATGATACCAATTGTTAGAAAAACAGGATTGCAGAGCAATAACAATAAACATAAATGCAAATATAATCACACATACACATTACAAGAGAGACACAGATATATCATGGTTCACCCAACTTGGGCTACGTCCACACTGAATTTGCCAGTCCTTATTATTATTACCGTCCAGCAAGATGAAGGGATACAACCTGCAACACAACCGCTGCACTTACTCTTCTCTATTTCATAGTCTCTCTCCTGATCTCAGAGATCTTTACAATGCATAAAACCTAATACATCATCATCCCTAGTCGTATTACAATGTATTTATTTTATAAGGGAAATACAATGGGAAAATACCACGGGATACCCAAAATCATGGGCCCGCAAAATAGCTGGCGAAAACAGCCCCCAAAATTTTCTTCGGGGGCGCTACCCCTGGACCCCCCAGCCAGGGGGGGATGGTCCCCCTGGAACCCCGTGGGGGGGCGATGCCCCCCCACACCCTCCCGCTAGGGTGACTATACAGTCCACCTACATATCATATAAAATTGGGGTACAAACACGGCTGATACAATATCATCTATGAGACTAGAAAATCTGGCTCCACAACCAACATATTAGCTGTCAAGACTAATTTGCAGATTCAAGTGCACAGGTTGAAAAGCTCCAATGGGGACCTACATCAAACGTTTGGATCGAGGTTGGTTATCTTCTTCATTATCTTAGCATTGTCATTTATATAGCATAGTTCTGAGAATTGAGTTGATTTTTGGTAGTCATTTGTCTGTTGTGGTACACCCCAAGCCATAGCGAGTTTTTTCCAATACAACTATACTACAGTGTGGAAAAGCCATAGATGCTTTCGGCCTCTATTTACCTCTTTTATATGAATGAAGAGAGTTTATAAGTGAAATGATTTTCATTCATCTTTTTACATGTGGAAATGGTTAACTCGAAGCACTGCCCAAAATGAGGCTTCGTTGTATCATTTTAGCCACTGTCTATGCATTACTCAAATGGATTCAAATGATGAAATGTACTTTCCCAACATTCAAATGGTATATAATATTATTTTCTCCTCAATGCATATATATATATATAGGCATACCCAAATGTTAAGGGAGTGGCTATATGCATCGCTTTGCAGTTGCGATGCTTTCGCCGATTTTTGTTAGCATAGATATACATGTATAAACAGAACCTAAGGATCTATATAATGCGTAACGAATATTATGGCTATAATGCAATAAACATTTTAAGGTAGATGCATTCTATGAAATTGTTCTTAATGGTTATTCTTTGCAGCACTGTTCGGGTTATAAGCAGCTTACAGTAATAAGTCGTATTAAATGCATAACTGTGGATTCATTTGTTTTAAAGCTATTATACTGTGCTATTCGATGTTTTATGCGCAACCCACAATGTTAACTGGAATCGTAGATAGGTATACAGTGTACATGGAATTTATGGAACCGTAAGCTCAACTTTTAACTGTATAGCTCTTAACTCATTAATATATATACATTTGTATGAAGGTGGGTTCCATTCCATGGATCACGATTCCAATCTTGAAGTGATCTCGTGACTTTACACAACCCATACTAGGGGCGTTAATATGATTACAAAATGAATTATGTCACTACGTTACATCTATATAATGCATCTCGTAGTAAACTAGTATTGTATGCGAGATAATAAAAACCCCATTCAAATTTTAAGATGAAGTTTGTACAGAATGCATATATATATATAGAAAGCAGCTTAGAAGAATGATCTTGATTCTCTAATCTAGAATACAAGTTTTCCTATGCATAATCACATAGATGTATGAGCACATCCATAAGTAAACATTTCATTTTTAAATAGTTAGGACAAAGATCATATTCATACATATCCCCTTTTTTGGGTTAATCTATAAAATAGAAAATGAGGGTTTATAAAATTTATGGCATGACATGTAAACCTCTTGGTTTACATGTCTGCCTTCTTTGCACAATAACATATAAATAACCATAGTTCTGCCAATAGGATAGAAATAAAGTATTCTATGTAAAAATGCATGCATATAACCATAGGTTAGCATGAAAACCATATTTAATCTAGGGTGCCTCTCTCAGGCTTGCAAACCCTGATTAAAACAATATTTATATCTAGTTAAAACATCAGAACTATGTCCATCCATACATTAGATATAAACTATGAATATTTAAGACATTTAAACTTAGATCATAAAACTGTATAATATTATAGAGATCTAGGAATTTATGGCAGATATATACTCAGAAATCAGCCTAACAAAAGACATATAAACAAACCCGAATAGTAAGTCATTCAACAGTAGTTCCAGGAATACATATAAACAATTTCCATTACTATTCGTAAAATTATCAAATAGGTGCAACACATAAACTTATTTGAAATCTGATGACTAGTGGAACCAAGCACAAACCTTCTATCCTTTGACCAGCAAGTACTCCTTGCTTTCAGGTCACCCCCGAGCTGATTTCACATTCCCCTAGGTCAGAGTGTAGATTTTAAGTTACCCTTAACTAGTTTCCCCCAAGTTATTCAGGATATTTCAGTAGCAACAGGAAACCCAACATCCAACTCAGTACTCCTGAGCTCCAGGATGCTCCAAGGGCTTTTAAGCCTTATCCATTAAGAGAATCAATTTAAATGCAGCCTATTCAAAGTAAAATGCAGTGCTCCTACAAGCTTGGGGTAGTTCTCCTACCTGCACACAATTAAGTGGCCAAGCCAATACCCAGCTGTATGATTCCTCTTGATCTGCACCAGTTTGGTTCTCCCAAATCTCTCCTCATTCACATGGCTTTAGGACCAGTTTGGTTCTCCCAAATCTATCCTCCTTCACCTATCTTCATTTTTATCACTTTGTTGTTTTTCCCATGTTCTCATTTCTCTTTTGTGTTAAGTATCATGAGAATGTGTAGAATTGAATGAGTGTTTCAATGAGTTTTCACTTTTTATTCTCTTAGGTGTGAAATTCCTCATTTTAGGAATTCTTTTAATTCATTAGTCTCTCAAATCTTATCTTTACGGTTTTCCATTTTTCTCCAATAATAATTTCTTATTATTATTATAATTGGCATTTTCCCTCGAACCCATAGGGGAATGTGACTCCCATCTCATTAATGTACTGGTCCACATGGTCAATAGAAATCAATTTATCAGGTTTCTAAAATCACCTAAGTAAAATGAAATAATACTCAGCATAAATATAATAGGGGTTCAAAGTCTAAAATTGGGGTATTATATCATAACTATTAAGACTAACAAAATAAAGTCTATGATAATCAAATCTCAAAAGATCACTTATGATAATTTCGTATATGATGAAAAAAACTTTGAGGAAGTGACTCCATGTAAATATCACATAACCGATCTTGATCATAAGCTTAACTAGAAATATAGCATTGAGAAACGTTGTTATGGAACATGGAAGGATAATTATGGACTTGAAAATAATTGTAAATCAATGGATCTCTACCATTAGGATAGGAAGAAGCTCCCATTTGATACTTTCCTCAAAATGACTATTATCTTATATGGTTGTGAATTTTGGTGTTGCAACATCTCTATAGAATCATGGATAATAATAGAGAAAATCCGAAAGCACTTTATAATGTTAATTTCAAATATAAAGGCATTACACCCTATATTATCCTCATCATAGAATAAAGTATCTCCTTGATTGAGATCATGGCTATAATAGATACCTAATGTATGAGAACAAGATAAACAACATGGGAGATGAGATCCTTCCCAAGTTTGCTTCATACTCCAATCAAAACAACAGACAACTTAATTAAGGTTGGCATAAAGATGACAAGCCATGGCTAAATCATTGGGGATTTGAGGAAGAGGTCACTCTAATAGTGATAATATTAAAAGTATTATTACATTCAAATTTAAGGATAAGATGTGGTGCGATAAAGAGTTTGAGGATTGTTGGCATGGGGTGAGAGCGCATGAAGTGCAAAACCCCAAACGACGGAAGGGACATCAACGAAGGAAAAGGACCATTCATGAAGGATAAGGATTCGACAGAAGCGGAAGTTTTGGTCCAAATTAGTTAGAATGGGTCATTTGGACCATTTTGTAACCACCATAGGCATGTATAAATAGAAACACAATTGTAATAGATAGAATCATCGAAGAAAATAATCATAGCATCATAGAAGAGATTGGTCTATCAAGTCTGATGTATTTTGTTTGCCTTCGACAGTTTTTGCTCTGAGTATATGGATTTGTGTTAAGTCACTTGGAACTATTATCTATGAAGTTCATCCCACAGTCTCTTTGATACGTCAATGAATGAGTATGTTCGACTATGTCTTGGCTTTGTGTTTTCTATTTGTCATTATGTTATGAAGTATGAATGATATATTATATGAATGATGATGATGCAATATTATTGCTTTGTCAATTGATCAATAGTGTTTGTTGATATGAGTCATGTCTATTGTATATTTGAATTTCTAGTGTAATATGAATCTAAATATTTGGTTTGTGTTAATTGAGACTAGAGTAGAGCATGTCTTCTACCAAATGCGGAAACTTGGTTCTTGTAGCCCCCCTTAGACATCTTGGGTGACACCTCACTCACTCTGCGGGTGTAGCTGGAAAGGGTTAAACCTTTCTAGGCCAATGCTTAAGGGTGTCTGGTCGAGGTTTATTGAAAGCAGTGCGAAGGTAACCCCTTTTGATAGAACTATGTGAACAAATGGTTTCGTTGTTAGTACCGTAGTGAGAAAAAAAAGAGGACATGCTGTGGCATACGAAAAAACCAGAGATCGAGGAATGGTTCGATAAGAAGGCACAAGAATTTGCTGAGGAGGAAAATCGAAACCCTGGATGGTCAATGACTGACTCGATACAGAAGTATATCTACTCCAAAATTCATGAGATATTCTTCTAGTAATTCCCGACATTACTACACAAGTGGTTGGCACAACTGACATTCCAAATGAAGAACATTCAGGGTGGTGAGCGTGAATAATGGATGTTAGAATTAATCCAACAATTGAAGCGAGTAGATAACAGAGCCTCTAGATTTGTCGAAGTCTGTGTAGATAGTATTCTAAAGGGATACATCACTGAATTCGTGGTCGACACAATTAAGTCATACATCGACGTGGAAAGGAAGTTTCTCAAGGGACCTAGAGGAAGGTTTCTACTTTCACTGAAGCTATGGATTAAAATGATTATTTGCGAAAAAGGTATACTGAAGACGAATTCCAACGAGTAAATATCGGTGTGTGGAGGCTGTGGGTACTACGTGAATTAAGGTCTGATAGAATGATGCGCGGTATATGGTCATGAGCGATGAAAAAATTCTAAGGGAGGCTAAGAAAGATTGTGGTACCCTACGAAGTGGGGTGAGGTTCCTGCGGCCAGAGAAGAAGAGGAGGACTGATATTGACAGAGAGTCTTGTAAGGTGACCGTAATGAAGAACTACAAAATGGGACCATAAGGGACTAAGTGACCTTACTATGATGAATAAAGAAACCATGCTACCCTTGAATCCGAAGAGGGACAGGACCAAAGCTACAACGTACCCACAACTCCACGCACTATGCCAAATTTTAGAGGAAGAGACATAATCTCTTCGCAAGGTTTTCTAGAGTGTCAGAACAATGGTAGGAGTAGTGGGTCTATAAATAATAGTAGGAGACCAAGGATGGTAGGTGATGATGTGAAGATGTTGATATTTTAGGGTAATGGGACTGGGGATCCCAAGCAGTACTAGTTTTTATGAGAAGCAGTATGGACAGTGAAGCAGGTACAAGACAACGATATAAAAAAGGGACAACTAGCTATGACCTCCAGGGGCCATGCGCTAGATTGGTTTATGAAATTCTTACAAGTACCTATAGGGAGTCCCGTGAAAACACTATCGCATATCAAGGAAGGAGTGATTGATGAGTTTAGGAAACTTAAATCTGAGCCGCAATACATCACAGAATTGAAAGAGATCAAGGAGTTTCCAAAGGAATCAGTGTGTGAGTTCTACCAAAGATATAAAACCCTGATGGAGAATGTAAGTTTTGGAATGAGTGACATACAACACAAGGAATGGTTCATTGCAGGATTAGTACCACACATTCGAGGGCCGCTAATGTAGTAGAAAATAGCATCCCAAGAAGAAGCACTGGAAATCGTGATGAAGCTGGAGGCTTCACCAGTTGGCGAGACAGGGTTAGGTATGAATCACATCCAAGCACAGTTAGCGAATCTGATGATCCAACTACAAGACATCAAGAAAGGAAAAAAAGCTCGCGAGGAAATATGGCGTAGTCGATGTAAATCAAGACATCATAAGGATCAGTCCCCAAAATTCCATGAATATTTACAGGATGGCTCACCTAATCCACTTACTTAGGGAGGAATTCCATGGTGTCGTATTTGTTAGATGAGGGTACATCGACAAGAAGAATGTGTATATTTACAGAAAATGGTGTCGAATCCAATCAACCTTTTCTGTAAATTCTGTCGATCGGTTGGACATGAAGAAAAGGACTGTAGAGCATATGAATTACTACAAGAAAGGACTGCAAATACGTTTTTTATGAAGGGGGGGGAGAAACCCATGTACAACAGCAACAACAGAACAATCAGTAGCTGCCACACTACAATCAACCACTACCACAGTATAACTAGCCACAGCTCCACTATAGTCAACCACTTCTGTTATACAACCAACCATTGCCGCAGTATGACCAGCTGCACTATCATCCTGCACAATATAACCAACAAGCATATGGCCAACCGCGAGGAGGTTTCAGAGGAGGATTCCGCGAAGGTCGAGGTGGAGGCGTTGGTCTTGGAGGGGCTTTTGGATGGGGTCAAGGACAATTTATATGCTATAATTGTGGTCAGGACAAATATTATCAAAGGGATTTTCTGAACCCGACTCCGTAGTGTACTTATTCCAACGCAGTGGACCACAGTGTTGAGGAATGCCCCAAGTTGATTGTGAAGTGGAAAACTAAAAATCCACCCCAACCTCAACTGAATTTGAATCAGATACCACCTTCGAATGTACAGAATATCTCAGCGGAGATAAGAAGTTGACCTGTAAACATCGCAGTAGTGACCAAAGGAGGGGCTGCGACAGGGGAATATAGGCCACAACCTAGCATTTGACCTATAGTAAGGAAATACATACTATTTGATGTGGAAGCAGAAATGGATACCTTTTTAGAATCACAAGAGACAATGAGACGGATGAAGATTCCACCTAGTGGCGAGAGAGAACTCGTCTACGAGATTCCGCAGATATTTGATACAACGAATTCACAGAAGCCACCAGGAAGGATCAACACTTTGAAGACATTCCTAGAAAGTTTTTTGGCACTAGAGAAAGATCACGATGTGCTAGTAGAGATAGCCAAACTATTTCATCGACAAGAGGATGGAAGAAAAGATCAAACAGTAAATCGATTTCACAGAAATAAGTAAGGGAGAGAAATGAGGATGAATGCACATATTGGTGCATTTGATGTCAACTCCATTATTCTAGACTTCGGATTATATGTAAATATATTAACAAAACAGACATGGGAGACAATGTGGAAACCACAACTGGCATGGTCCCCTATACAAATTCGACTAGAAAATCAAAGCAAGGTCACCCCCATCGGTCGATTATGCCATCTCCCAGTCGAAATAGAGGGATTAAATACTTACGCATAGAGATTTATGATAACACAAGCCCCTATCCGGTGTTGTTAGGGATAGACTGGGAAATAGAGAATCAATTTTTGATCAAATTTAAGAAAAGAACAATGTTGTTTGAGAATCATGACATGAGGGTAGTCACCCCCCTCGATCCATCAGAAGGGAATAGGTATGTCGAGCCAATGCAAGACGAATTTACAAAAGGATGGGACAATGTCTATAACATCTCGGAGGACTACATCAATCCCACCACCAATGGATAATTGGAGTGGTGAAGTGTTATCTCGACACCATAATACTGTGATGAAGTGCTTGAGAATTGGCAGAATCGACTACATGAAGTATCATTTAGGAGGTGTGCACGAATCACCCAGTTGCTGAGATGGGTGGTGACAAAAGTATGTGAACTACGAGCATATGAAGGATTTCCTAATCTAACTGAATTTATTGCCAAATTTGAAGAAAGAATAGCAGAATTGCAGAGACTGCGGGAATTGGAGGAAGCACTGAAGGCTACACCAGCGTGATGTTGGGCAACACACAAGTCGACCATAACAAGATGGCCACTATGTTGAAAACTAATGGAAGTTAGACTCGGTGAGACTGAAGGGTATTGTGGAAATAAATACAATGGAAGGAGTGACCGAAGGGATCACTTAGAGGAGTTTCAAAGTGCAAGGGGAGTAAGACCACAACAATAATGGGTCCATGTGTTCATCCATACATTGGATGAGGTACTGCAAAGCTGGTACATTGCAGCAAAATTGTGACACAGAACAACTACTTGGGAAGAGATAGCTATTAAGTTTACCCGGACTTTCAGCTTCTTGGATGAAAACCCCTTCGTCCATATCTAGCTACAGGATATTCGAGAAAAGGTATTCTAAGCAGCCCCGACAGAAAAACCGATGGGATTATAGTGGAATGGGACACTAGAAATGTTGTTGGAGTGTTACAACATGACGAGAGGACTTGAGGATGATCCACGAGCTGTTTATGTACTAGAGTTGGAAGGAATCCAAGATGTTGAAGCACCAGATATGCCCTTCAAGAAATTCCAACAACCATTGCAAATCAAGAAGGTTAATATTGGGTTGGAGGCAGACTCCAAGCTCGCAAGTATTGGAGATTATTGGGATGATGCGACAATCGCAAAAGTCACTGATCTACTACACGAGTTTCAAGATTTCTTCCCAATGAAATTTTCGTAAATGAAAGGCATTATTGGGGAACTGGGAAAAATGAAGATTCCACTGAAACCTAATGTAAAGCTAGTAAAGCAGCGACCATATAGATTGAATCCGAAGTACAAGGAGCGAGTGAAAGTGGAAATAGAGTGAATATTGGATGGAGGAATCATAGAACCCGTGGAGGAATCCGAATGGATCAGCTCGATGATTTTCCAAGATAAGAAAACCGACAAGATCAGGATTTGCATCGACCTAAGGAAACTAAATGACGTATGTATGCACGATCCATTCCCGACACCATTCACTGACAAAGTGCTAGAAGGAATTGGAGGTCAAGAGATATATTCGTTCACAGATGGATTCTCATAATAGTATCAAATAAATATTGCAAAGGAGGATCAACATAAAACAACCTTCATAACAGAATGGGGGTGTTTTCAATATACAGTAATTCCTTTTGGTCTCAAAAATACCCCTTCGATATTTTCAATATTGGTTTTTGTTGCATTCAAATATTTCATTCATAAATTTCTCGAAGTGTATATGGATGAATGGACTGTATATTGCCTAGTGAAGGACCATGTTGTGAATCTAAGGTTGATTTTAGAGAGATGTAGACAACATCAAATTTCACTAAACTTGAATAAGTGCATCTTTTGTGCTCCATTTTGGATCCTGCTAGGACATATTGTATGTTGTAATGACCCCTTTTAAAAATTTTATGAAAATGTCCAATTTTCCAATTTTTCCCCAATTTCGACCGTTGACTAGTTTAGCTGTTTTGGCCTCCAAATTAACCCAAATGCTCCCAAATATTCTGTAAGGGTATATGAATAATATTTAGACTTGAATATTAAGCTCAAGGATGATTTATAACCCTCAAAATACTTCTGCAAACTTGATTTATATTCTGGTCAATGTATGGGATTTTAACTAGTAATTTGTGCATCAAATCCCCCCGAGGTAACACTGAAAATGGCCACCCAAATGCTTCCAAACTCCATCGAATTTATGAAAAGATGTAGGGAATGTATTAAGGTCTCATGTGCACCATTAATTTATTATTATAACTTCTCCAACCCTCTCCCATTCAGCTACAAAAATCACCCATTTGACCCTTGGGGAAATGGCACTATTTCTTCTCCCAATGCAATTAAACTGAGTAAAAATACTTCAAATGCTCAAGTACAGTACATGAAACTTGTAAAATACATCCATGGAAGTCTATTAGTCACAAATTCATCGTAGAATCATCCATTCATTTGAAATCATCAACATTATAATGATATACATCAATGTAGTGGGGAAATGGACATTGTTTGCTCATTAATCAACATTTTTGCATACAATCATTGGGTATTCAGACTTGATAATTTATGAATATAAATAAAATATTATATAATTCTTATTACAATCAGAAATACATCAATATAAGCTCTCCCAAGAAGAACAAGAGCTCACCAAAAAAGCCCTCCCTCAAGGAGCATGAATATGCCTTCAAAACTGGAAATGGTTGAGAGATGGTGCTGCAATAAACAAAACCACGAGCTTCCTTGTAGCCGATACCTGCAAATAAAACTCCATTAAATCTCCATGAATGAGTGGCCTCTCCAAACACCAACTTGGATGGGAATCTTTCACCCTCGAAATTGGCTAAGACAAGAAACTAGTCATCCACTAGCTCCCTCTTCACAAATGCAATTTTTCTCAAATAATCAAAATCCCTTCTCTCGGTTTTTTCCTGTATTTTATAAACCTACTTATATTTATAAGGTTCCCAATCCATCCATAGACTCAATCCAATTTGAATTAGGGTAAGGGAACAATATTTTCCATGTGTCCTACCTTTCCTAGCTTTCCACCTTCCACCAATTCAAGTGGGGGTCTCATTGGCTTCTCCGACTCCCATGAACACCCTCTTGGAGCCTATTTTTTGGGATGACATGTCATAATGGTCAGATTTCATAGGTCAATTCTGCAATTTTTCATAGTTTTCATAGATGCTCCATCATTGTTGTCATAGTGACTAGGGAATTTAGTCCAAGTGTCCACAAAATTCCAATTTAACTCTTCCTCTTCCATGGAGGTTACCAATCCATTCCAATTCGACCTAAGAAGCTCAATTCCATGTGTATGACTTACCAACTCACCCAAGAGTGTTCACCTTCTCATGAATTCAAATTGGCAATAGAGAGATGTCATGTGTCCTTGAAAAATGAAGCCAGTGTGGGTCCCACATCCTCCATATGTCTCGAAAACCACTTGCCACCTAGAATTTCTCTTGAATTTATTTATTCAACCTATTTATTAAATACTTGAACCCTTCTAATGTCTAAACATCATTTATTAGCTTCCTTATTACAATTCCATAGATTCCCATCCAACCTAGGAAACTAGTAGGATTGATGGGATTGTCTCACTATGAAATTATTTGAATGGGGACATTACAGTCCTCCCCACTTAAGATTCCTTGCCCTCAAGCAATCTCTACCATGCTGCAAACTTGTTCCTCATCTATCAGGTGTCTTTCCATGAGGAATGTCTCCCAAAACCTTTCTATTCCAATGTTTCACGCTATGGGATGAAACTACCTGATTCGGATAGGTGTGTTTCCCTCTAACAACCCTTATTACTCCTTTTGAATCTTGGAATTTCATTTCAGGAATTTGATAATTTACTGTATGCTCTCCTATTGAATAAAAACATTGCACTCCTAAAACCTCATTAGTATCAGCAACATCAACCACATAAAAGCTATCAACAAAAGTATAGTTACCTACGGTGACTTGCAACCGTGGAATCCATGTTTTGCACTCCATTGTGTTGTGACCGGGAATGAAAACTATGAAGCCATTGAATGGTTCAATAGGTATTTTTCTTTTCTCCACCATCTCTGCATCAATGAATTTATGGGTGTCTCCTCCATCTACCAAAACTGATGTTCTTTTTCCTTGTACCATACCCTTGCATCGGATAGTATGATAGCGAGGTACTGCTGAAAGTATTGCCATTGTTACTTTGGTGAGTGTGGGATGCTTCACCTCTGGTTTCCCTTATTATGCTGTAGTATATCCCTCTTCTTGGGCTGAAATATTTCCTTCCTCCATTCCCCCTTCATGCCCATCATCACAAACTACTTCAATGAATTGGGCCTTTCCCTTAGCACATTTATGTCCTGGTACCCACAGTTAGAAGCATGAGTAACACAATTGATTCCTTCTGAGCTCTTCTCTGCTTAGTTCCTCTTTCTTATCCTTTCCATATTCATGTTTTTTCCATGGCTTCTTATCAGATGCATCTCTTTTCCAAGATTTCTTTTCAATTCCGAAGTCAGGCTTGGGAGGAAATCTCCTTCTAGGAAGCACATTTTGGAGATCCCTAGTCAAGCTCATTACATCTTTTAATGTAGTTGGCTTGTGGGCTTTGACCAAATCTTTTAAGGGTTCAACCAAACCTTTAGTGAACAGAAATACCAACCTTCCCTTAGATACATCATTCACCTTAACTGATAATTTTTTAAAGTCCAACATATATTCAGTAGGGGTCCCAGTTTGCTTCAATTGAGCTAGTTCTTTGAAAGGCAATTCTATATCTTTTTGTTCAAATCTCTCTAATACCCTGTCAAAAAATTCTCCATATGTTTTAACTTGATCATGACCCAAGGTTTTCAGGCCATAGAACCACCATTCATTAGCATCTCCTTCAAAATGCAAAATAGACATTTTTAATGCATCCTCCTCCAACATAGGATTCAGCTGAAAATACAAATCTAATTTTTGCACCCAAGTATTAGCATAATTTTGTGAGGAACCATCAAAAGTAGGAACTGACATTTTACTAATAGCACCATTTAATTCTCTGTTTTGAAATGGACTCCTATGGTTCTCCTTAATTTTCATTCTATATATAGCATCAATGTATTGTATTGGAGAAAACTCACTATGGCTTGGGGGACCACTATAGACAGCTGACTACCAAAAATTAACTCAATTCTCAGAACTATGCTATTGTAAATGACAATGGTAAGATAATGGAGAATGTAACCAACCTTGATCCAAACATTTGATGTAGATCCCCATTGGAGCTTTCAATCCGTGCACTTGAATCTACAAATTAGTCTTAACAGCCAATATACAACAAGTACATAATATATATAAACGACATTAACATCACCAATAGAAATGGTCCATGATATTATAAGAAAATGCAACCCAATGTAAAATAATTAACATTCACAACATTAATGGACGAGAATACGAGTATTTCTTTTAATAAACAAGAAGAAGTACAATGTGATACGACCTCTTACCGGAAACCAATCTGAACCAATATCTGGATCAATCCACTTGTGCCTCCACCATTCAATCCTCCATGAATGGAAAACTCAAACTATGGTAGGAGTTTGGAAGGTGAACATAAGGGGTTCACAACTACAAGGATCAATGAGTGTAGACTCAAGATAGGGAAAAAATCCACTAGAGTTCTCTTGCTCTTCTTTCTCCTCTGGTCCATAAGCCATATGCGCTCAATATATAGTCCTCCCAAAGGTAAGTGAAAGGACACAACGAGGCATTTCTTGGGCAGATGGAGGGTCAAAGGTCACCTAATAACCGCTTTTTGGGAGTAAAAAGTAATAAACTAGTGATTTTTACCATTTGACATGCTACCTGCGGGCTATAGTGATGCAACTCGCAGGTATGCCTGCTATAATGATGCAGCAAGCGGGTAAGAAGAAAAATGAGGAAATAGTATATCTGAAGGATATAATGTGGATCCTAGAGGATAAAATGATAGATCTGAGTCAATGAAATGGATCCTACAGGCCAAAGAGTGTTGATACTCACAAGGTGGAAAATTACGTTGTAATAGATGCCCCCTAATGTGTGAGGTCAGAGACTGATGCTACGATGGCCAAAATACATTATAAAACTTAGAAGTGGAGTGATGGAAGCACAAGTGGAAAGAGAAGCTCACTCGTCATAGTACAATAGTATCTCTGAATACATGTTGGTATAGTACAAGAATCTAATACAATGGCCATGAATAGGCAGTACATAATGGATATATGTCATAAGTGATCATAGCCATGATCCCTCTACAGTAAGATATGTTCTCCTACTAAAAAGGACACAACTGGTGCAAACTGGCAGTACAAACTGCTGATATTTGAGAGGTGATATCTTAGATGTAAAGTCAAAGTCATAAGTAGCATACTGAATGCCACTATCGCCTGGGGTCTTCTACACAAGTCTTCGACGATGCAAGTCCCATCAAGTGAATAAAGGAGTTGGGGTCGAACCTGATGTGACATTGTCTGATTACTGGTCAATGATGCATACCATTAACGTAAGCGAAATGACCCACCAATAATGAAAATGGGAATCAAGGCACAGAGCACAATCATCAGAGTGTGAATAAATGAGTTGAATTCGAACTCTCAGATGAATCCATCGATAAGAGGACATTGATGTATTCCCAAAACTATTGATGGTGAGAGAACCTGCCACTAATGACTACAAGCCTCAAGGTACTGAACTGAACTCTAAGCCTCAAGTCCCGGAATAAATGGGTTGAATTCGATGGAATGAGACTCACTGGAAGGAGGGCTTTAATGCATCCCCCATCAACCAGCATGAGGTACCAACTATGCTGAAATATTTGGAAGATCTCAGGTGAAATGGACTGACTCAATAAGGATGGACAACACGCGATAGTCAAGAGATCTAAGGAGTGGCCGACACTGGTTTCAGGACTTCTTTTGAACAAGAGCATGAGCAGATGAATAGACATAGGCAACATAGACTCGATATAGACTATGCGATACAGGAGGCATCACAAAGGGATCCATAATGACTGGAAGCTTAACCAATCAATGGAGAAAACTGAGAAACAAGAACAGCTCCTAAGGTTCAACTATAGTCTTGATTCATACTGTATGGAGTGGAATGAATGCTCTGTTCAAAGGAGACATAACAACTACCAACTAGAAGTAGTAACCATAATCCCATCTGGCCTTTTGGAATATTTCATTTTTTTGGTCTTTTTCATATTTGGGGAAAGCTTGAAAAAGAATAAAATTGCTTATAGTACAACAAGTGAGGGAACGTGTGTCAAATAGCGAGCAGACTAGTCCCAAGCAATGGAACATACCTATGATCAATGCAAGGAAGCATATACAGGATGTAGACACTCAAGGGAATGCTCCCTCAGGGTAAAGGGTCATCAAGCTGCGAAAGAAAAATTAAGGCTCTACTTGGATCGGAAGGTAAAGTGATTAGGCACATGGCTAATAAGTGAGTAAGCGGGAGATGACACAAGGCTCAACCGGCAAGCAGGATAATGCAATGCAATCACAACTTGACATAAACGGGAAGTCTTTTTCATAAAGTTAGTGTCCTCACCCAAAAAAGTGTAAAACAATGAGAGAAGAACTCTTCTAGTCACGTATGACTAGAGTATACATTTTTCGTAATTAATCCACAAAGGTCCGGAAAAGGGGTAAACTTATACCTAAGTGAATGTTGCTTCAAATCCTTTAACGAGTCTGAAATGACAAGTATTCTCGGCAATCTTGTTTGATTTGAAAAAGTCTAACAAGGGCTTAAAAAAGACTTTATAAAAATATTTTTCGTAAAGGTTTAACGAGCCCGAAAAAGTAAACTCATGACCTCCTTACTGTTTTTAACGAGCTCAAAGGAGAGATGGAAGAATGCTCATAATGAGAGCAGATGAGTGTCAGGGACATGCAAGACTAGTTCCAAGTGCATGGGACAAAGATGTGCATAATCCAAGGAACATGAGCAAGATAAGGACACTCACGGGGTGTCTGCGAATTTAGATAGTAATAGGTTCAAATGCATCATAACAATGGGGAGACCTAAACCTATATGCAAGGTTCCGAATATTCCTGCCATGGCTGAACCAAGTTTCGAAAATGACCAGTAAACAAGTATAATTCCAGCTAAGAATCCTATCTCCAAGAAACATAAGTACCAATATCATCTCTAAAACGGATGTAAAGAAAAATTTGATACAGGTCACTATGGTAGAAAGGTTTTCAACTGCACTATTATCACCCTCAAACATAATGCAGGGAGAACTAACCACAAAAGGTGCCGTAGTACCAACACTCGAGGGACCAAAATGATCAACTTTAGAATGAAGAGCAAAGCTGAAGGACATGGAGGAATCTGCAGTGGAAAATTCATCATCACGGGAGTTGGAAATTCTAGAAGTACAATCGAACTCATCAGGATCACTGATTCATGGATCTATAGGAGAGTCTACAGACTCATCACTAGGGAGATAAGACTTTAATGTCAAACTGAGGCTAGACAAAACTATGCCTAGATCAAAATCCAAATTTATGGCAGGTTGTACTCGAGGCTCATATTGTTCAATAAGATCAAGGTTAGGAAGGAAATAAAATTGATTATGAGAATCCTCCCAAGTCTTGTCATTACCATTCATGTCCTCAATAAAAATTTCATCTAAAGTTAGAACAAGATGGCTCGACTGCAAACGTGGGCAGCATAACAGGATCTTCTTCCCCTGTCCGTGAAGAAGAGAGATCCGGTTCTACAGTGGCTTGTTGAATATCCTGGTAAGCAAGATCAGCTACAGACAGTGGCATAGACATCCCAACGTGCGTAATGTCTCCAGACGTAGAACTCGTGGATGGTAAAGTCCATGGATCATCAAAATATGAAGTATGGAATGGTACATTATGCAATGGAGGAGACGCATGGTCGGAAATTGTTTTGATGAAGTTCACAGGTGTAGGAAAACTATAAGTTCCCATTAATGAAGGGTACATACCAACACCTATGTTCCTAGTTGTCAGCTGAGAATCAGTAACTTGCAGGACTATGGATCCCATGGATGCTGTGGAAGCAATGTTAATTAAATCCAGCTGATCGATGGTCACAATATTTCCTTCATGGGGAAAGCAGATAACTCTGAATACAGTGGACGGGACAACCTTCATAGCATACATCCAATTCTGACCTAGTAACAGGTTGTAGTCGATGGGCACATCAACCACCTCGACTTCAATAGGCACAGACTTACCTCCCAAGCCGACAACAAGGGAAGGGATAATTCCATGCGGCTTAAATGACCGACTGTCGAATGCAGTGAGCATGGTTCTAGACACGAGTAGAGGAGGAGAGCCAAGAGATTTCCAACAAGTTAATGACATTACTGATGCGGAAGCACCTTCATCAACCATAGTACGTTTGACAAAACTCTGAAGGCACACCACATGGATTTGAAAATCCACGTGGTAAGGTAAGCGAGGTTGAACATCAGTAGTATAGAACTTGATAATGTTGGGATTTCCCCCATCTTGAACTCCTTACGCACTCAAAAGGACATGCTTTTGAGAAGGATAGGCCTGCAAAACTTCAAGAGCCAACATGGCACATAGAGTTTGGCCCAAATCTTCTACAATGGAGTAGTTTTGGGCGGCTCGAGCATCAGGATTATGCGTAGAGCACTTGAGAACACCTTTCGGTATCTGTGGCATATTAGAGGGCTTCTAAATATGCAAGGAATTATCAGGCGGAGGGGGAGGCTCACTCCCCATATTAGGTTGTGGTGCACCATAATTGCGTTGACGAGTAGCAACACTAACCTCCGATTGAACCATATTCACACATCCATAACCACTAGTATTGGAAGCAGATGTTGTTGTTTCAGTAGGTCCATAACCAATGGTGGGAGCATGTGAAGCCATGTTTTGATCATAAGGAAGGGGATCTTTTAACACAGTTGGGATCTGTGCCAAATGCTTCAATGCTTCTTCGATTCGAGGACATAAGTGAGTAAGATGATCTTCCCTACAGAGCTTGCAAGGGAATTTCACCTTACACCTAGGTTTACGATCGTCACTAGCATTTCCGCCTTCCCAAGGAGGGTTGGCATTCTCTTTACGAGGGGTATTGTGATTTCTATTATTGTTATTCCCATTGTTTCCACCCCTACAGTTGTTTCTCCCCTTTTTCTTACCACTAGGTTGCTGGTCACCTGACGGCTTCGTTGATTGCACATTGTGTACATCAGATGATGGGGTGGAAGTGGACAATGTGTGAACCTGTCCGGGAGTAGACTGGTTTAGCGACAAATTTTGCATTTTATTAGCTACCAAGTCTATAGGGTGAGTTCTTGCGGATCCTACGATTCCATCGGCATGCGGTCCAGGAACATATGTGGGCTCATGTCGTGTTCTCGGTGCATTAGGAATAATATCATATAAAATGCCAGACTGAGAGTATAGTAGATCTAACTGCTAGACTTTCAAGATGGCTTGTTCCTCAGTCACAATTTCGGACATCGAAACATCCTTAGCAATGTATGGGAGTAGATACTTGAGGAACCATTCCAACAGAAACTATGGAGGAATGTTGGCTTTCACTAATCTCTTCCGTTGGCGCCACTCATGAATGTGGTCAGAAATATGTGTGGCCTTATTCTGACGGAAGGTAGACAACATTTCAGTACTAGTATCATAACGAACCGGCAATTGGAAATGGTCCAAGAAAACCAAAGCAATCTTGTTGAATCCCCTATAGGTGTTCCCAGGAAACTCCACATACCACTTCACAACTGCCCCCATGAGGGTGCATTGAAATAGTCGTAATCTAACGGAATCATGATTCAATGAGTTGGAGGAGCACCAAAGGTTAAACGTTGTAACATGATCACCCAGATCCTCACCACTTTCCCCCTCAAACTTAGGAATGTCCGAAGGGAGCTTGGTAGGGACCGGGGGCCAATTAGGGTCTTGACATACCAGATCATTCATTAGCTTCGAAAGATCTAGAAGATTCAAACGTGCAAGGAATGGGAGCTGCGGCTGGAAAGCTTGATTATAAGCTCCCATAAAAGCTTGGTTGAATGGAACTGAATTATAAGGTGGACCAAAATCTTAACCATGAGCATTAAACTGCTGATAATGAGGACCTGGCGGACCATAAACTTGACCATGGCCATAGGGTTGATAACCTCCTCCGACCTGACCCATATGAGAGTAAGAAGGTATATGTGTGTTTTGGGCATCGTATTGAGGTGGGTTGAACTGGTGGCTAGCACCGACTGTGTTGTAGTAAGGGTTGCCACCATAAGTATGGGGCATATACATACTTTTCGTAGCGGGAACCGAGTTGTAATGACCATAATGGTGAGGTATGTTCCCACCCCCAGCATTAGGATTAGCATGAGCAGTCGTGTGGTGACCATAAGTATGAGAAGTATTCCCAACCCCAACATTGGTGGTACTAGTAGTAGGAATGTTGGCGTTATCACCATATGGATACGATATATTCCCACCTCCTACATTAGTATTACTAGTAGTGGTGGTGGATGAAAAAGTGTGTGGTATATGTCCACCCCCATGGTTAGGAGGAGCATTATCATTTGCAAAAGTGATCCTAGGTTGACGGGTAGTGATATGTGTGTTAGGTGGTGGATGGTGAGTCATGTTTCGAACAGTGTTCCTATTAGGTTGGGTAGTTCTAGAAGGTGGTTGTCTTCCAACATTAGCATTATTAGGAGGAACGTGACCGATGTCCATACTACGTGTATGAGTGGACAACGTGGTGCCCCCGGTGAGGGTATTTCCCCTAGTGGGTGTAGTGTTGCTAACACCATGACTAGTGCCAGCATAACTACCAAAAGCAGTTGGAGGATCAACTGTGCTGAAACTGAGCATACTATATGAGAACAAGTTAACATTGATCGCAGGATCTTCATCTTCAGGTAAGGTTGGCATCCCATAAAGATAATTATCTTGATTCGAAGGATTGAATGGATCATTCTCGAGGTGATTCAGCCAAATCGAACCAGGTTGAGTTTCAGGTGGATCACCGCCCCAGGCCTCTCGAGGTGTGGGGGTGTCTGAAGTGTGTTCGAATCCACCCGATGGAATCATGGGGATGTCCTCCATGTCAGAATGTGTAGCCATCATAACATCAGCTATGTATGTCTCGTAAGAATCCAAAAACTCAGAGGGAGCCTACCGGCGTCCCCAAGTAACACGGTGTGAATGTTCGGCCAGTTTTAAACCAACTAACCGACGGGATTGGCGGAGAGTAGGAATCTGCGCCAAGATATCTCTGGAGAGAATATCAAATCACAACATCTCCTATGGCCAACTATAAATAAAAAATAGTAAATCAAAAGCACACACCTAAAGAAACTACAACCAAGAGCAGACAAACAGAGTAGCTAAATGAGCTCCCGACACTAGAGCCGGTATGTATCGGCTAGGAGAGGCTTGAGACTCCCAAAATATAGTCGGAGGTAACATAATCAATTATAGAGACACCTAGGCTTCACTGCATGCATAGGTTCAAGTCCACTATACAAACACAACTGTGTTGTCTAATCCTTATCTGACTCAGGACACAAACAACATAACCATTGCAAGTACCCTATGCAATACCTAGGTAAGGAAACTATGGCCACCACAATATAACCAATGCTTAGGGGGATAGTCGCAGGTGGGATCCATCGTATGGGCAGGGTAGCTAAGCCCGAATCACAAGAGGACGAACCTCCGATACCCCCAGATATGACTAAACCCTGAAAATATCTCCCATGTTTAGTTGGTATCAGAGGGATATCCCTTCAACCAACCTCTCGTGACCTCGTGCTTAACTCTGGTTTGAGTAGAGCTTCCTGAGAACACCGATATATACCATGGATTCCTCCACTCCCTGGTCAGACACCTAATGTTTCGTCTAGTAGTCTTGGATTGTTAACTCACAATGATCTATTACAAGACTCCAAACCTATGCTTGTTGGTGTACGCTATAAATAAAATCGGTCTAATCAATTTTAAGATTAAGTGTTAATTTTAATGTCTGTGGTTACTCAAAGGATATGGTCGTGAAACTAGTGATGTGTATGACTCAATAGTATGCAAAATCGTCCAATCCTAGACTTATCTATCCAATAAAACAATGTCACTAACATACAAAATCAACTCAACGATTTCGAAATAAAATGCAATCCTTTTATATTTTCGATGCACAAGCAGAACCTAAATGAAGGCAGTAAGCACTCAATGCAAGATGCAGTACATGAAAGTAATTTTTTTTTTGTATTTTCTCTTATAACTAAAAAGGAAAATGCAAAACTATATGTATTTTTTTGTGTAGGACCATGTTGCGAATCTAAGGTTGATGCTAGAGATATGTAGACAACATCAAATTTCACTAAACTTGAAGAAGTGCATCTTCTGTGCTCCATTTGGGATCCTGCCAGGACATATTGTATGTTGTAATGACCCCTTTTAAAAAATTTATGAAAATGTCCAATTTTCCAATTTTTCCCCAATTTCGACTGTTGACTAGTTTAGTTGTTTTGGCCTCCAAATTAACCCAAATTCTCCCAAATATTCTGTAAGGGTATATGAATGATATTTAGAATTGATTATTAGGTTCAAGCATGATTTATAACCCTCAAAATACTTTTGCAAACTTGATTTATATTCTGGTCAATGTATGGGATTTTAACTAGTAATTTGTGCATCAAATCCCCCCTGGGTAACACTGAAAATGGCCTCCCAAATGCTTCCAAAATCCGTCAAATTTATGAACAGATGTAGGGAATGTATTAAGGTCTCATGTGCACCATTAATTGATTATTATAGCTGTTCCAACCCTCTCCCATTCAGCTGCAAAAATCACCCATTGGGCCCTTGGGGAAATGGCACTATTTCTTCTCCCAATGTAGTTAAACTGAGTAAAAATACTTCAAATGCTCAAGCACAGTACATGAAACTTGTAAAATACATCCATGTAAGTCTATTAGTCACAAATTCATCATAGAATCATCCATTCATTTGAAATCATCAACATTATAATGATATACATCAATGTAGTGGGGAAAAGGACATTGTTTGCTCATTAATCAACATTTTTGCATACAATCATTGGGTATTTATACCTGATACTTTCTGAATATGAATAAAATATTATATAATGCTTATTACAATCAGAAATACATCAATATAATCTCTCTGAGGAAGCACAAGAGCTCACCAAAAACTCCCTCCCTCAAGGAGCATGAATATGCCTTCAAAACTAGAAATGGTTGAGAGATGGTGCTGCAATAAAAAAAACCATGAGATTCCCTGTAGCTGGTAGCTGCAAATAAAAATCCATTAAATCTCCATGAAAGACCGGAGTGGCCTCTCCAAAAACTAACTTGGATGGGAATCTTTCACCCTCGATGTTGGCTAAGACAAGAAACTAGTCATCCACTAGCTCTCTCTTCACAAATGCAATTTTTCTCAAATCATCAAAATCCCTTCTCTTGGTTTTTCCCTGTATTTTATAAACATACTTATATTTTTAAGGTTCCCAATCCATCCATAGACTCAATCCAATTTGAATTAGGGTAAGGGAACAATATTTTCCATGTGTCCTACCTTTCCTAGCTTTCCACCTTCCACCAATTCAAGTGGGGGTCTCGTTGTGTTAGGAACCCATGTCTTTACTTTGTTAGTATATTGTTGTTGGATGCATATGCTTTGTAAGTCGTCCCTTAGTATTCGTTGATCCACATTTTGTGTTATTGTTGTTGGCGCATATGCTTTGTAAGTCATCCGTAGTATTGTTGATCCATAGTTTGTAGTGGCCCATGGTTTTGACCCATAGTATTCGCACCTAGACTTAGTATATAAGTGTGCACCATGAAGTTAATTGTATTGAGCTTGCTCAAAGGAGGTTTCCTCCTCGAAGTGGCCTATGATCAATATAAAAGTGATTATGAGTTCTGTTATTTCTGATATCTTGTGTATTTGCATTAATTAATTATTGCAGGTTCATCACATCTGGTATCAGAGCACTTTCTTGGGTCGACTGGGTGAAATTTCTGCCAATTTTTTTTTTCGCATTTGTTACAGGTTCGGATTTGGGAATAATTCCTATCCACTTAATTGTGGGAAGTACTTGGGCATAAGCCCTAAAACTCATTGTGAGGAGTACCACAGGAACCCCGAAGTAGATGGCCCATTGAGAGGACCTGCCAGCGAAAAGGGCAACGACCCCTACCTGATTGACTAGTTCCCACCCGTGAGGTAAACCAAGAGCTATCGTTTATGGCAAAGCAGTTATCAGTTTTACCTGAGCCATGGAGTGAGGGGTATTGCCCCAATACGCAATTTGTCAGATAGCATTGGTGTTCAAGTGAAACCCCTAAACTATTAGGAAGCCGCACATACCTACAATCCATATCTATTTTCAGCTGCACTGTTGCCGATCACTGCTGTGTCGTTCAGATCCATTTTGAAAGCCGTTCCCGATCCATCCGTTTCAGATCTATTTCAGATCCAGTTGTTTTCGATCCATTCGGTGCCGTTTCAAATCCCTCTGTTTCCGCTCACTTCCAGGCCATTGCATATCTATCTATTTCAGATTCCTTCTGAGTCGTAGCCGCTCCATTCAGAAAAAAAATAAAAAAAAAATAAAAATTAAAAAAAAAATCAGTTTTTTCTCCATATCTCCTTGTTTTCACTCTATTTCCCTTGAAACTTCCCGGGCACCCCTGTACTTCCCTTCTTGCATATTTCATTCCTGAGGACCCTATCCCTAATTCCACTTCCCAAAGCCTGAAATCCCACATTTGTCTATTTTTAGGGTTTGCCATAACTTCCTCGAATTTCACCCAATCACCTTCAAATTTTACCACAGAGTTTCTTTCCTAATTCTGCTTCTTTGTCCTTCTCTACCAAATTTTCCCATTCTTTCACCCCGCTTCTCCAATCCTCCTTTTCTGCTTCCCTGTCCATTCAACAGTGTCCAAATCCTAGTCAAACCCCAATTACCCTTTAGATTTCTTCCCAAATCTAGATTTTCCTTTACTGAAATAGTTTTTGTTTTTTTTTTTCTACCCAGTCCACAAAAAAAAAAAAAAAACTCCTAGTTATGGTTGTCACCTGCGCAGGAGCAAAAACCATGGAAGAAGCACTTGCAGCCATCCAATCCAAACTCTAGGATCTGGATGAAAAATTTCTCGGCCTCCATCTTGAACATTCAGCCATGAACAACAAATGGCAATTCGAGTCTTCATCAGACAATGGGTTCTTTTCTTCTAGCAATTTCCGTGGTCCGAAGCTTGATTTTTCTCACTTCAATGGTACTGATCCAACTGGATGGATCTATCGTACAGAACAGTATTTCAGTCTGCATAATACTTTTGATGTCAACAAAGTTCTGTTTGCATCCTTTCATTTGGAACAGGAAGCTCTTCAATGGTACTGTTGGTACATCAACACTCATGAAGAGCCAAAATGGCCAGACTTTTGCTAGCTACTTTTGCAACGATTTGGTCCCAATGCTTTTGATGACTTCACAGGAGCCCTCACTAAACTTCGCCAATTGGCACTGTGAGAGAGTATCAAACTGAATTTGAGAAACTAGCCAACCACACTAAAGGATTGTCTAATGACTTTTACCGGAGTTGTTTTATCAATGGTCTAAAGGATGCCATCTGCTCTAAGGTCAAAATGTTCTGTTCCAACACAATGATGGAAGACTTGGGGTTGGCTAAGTTGGAAGAAGACAAGATTGCATCCCAACAGTGCTCCAAGCCCACTTTTGTTCCCTTCTGAAATATGGGTTCTCAACGACCACCCATACCACAGGCTCCTTGACCACCTCCTATCAAGCATTTGTCTGAAACAGAGATGCAAGCATGTAGAGAAAAGGGGCTTTTCTATAATTGTGATGAGAAATTCACTCAGGGACATAGATGTGTTCATCAAAAGCTCTATCTCTTGGATGTGTATTCTCTACCCTCCTATGAAATTGGTGATGAAGATCTAGATACAATGGATGCTCTGGTTGACATTCAGGAACCGCCTATTGACCCTCTGTCTCAGGATGACCAGCCAGAGATATCTCTCCATGCTTTAGCTGGAATCACCACCCCCCAAACAATGCAGGTCAGGGGTTACTTCAAGAAGCTTCCTCTTACAATACTCATTGATTCTGGTAGCACTCATAATTTTATTGACCATCGGATCGCCAAACAAGCTGATTATTTTATCCATCCTTGCTCCAACTTTGAATTCATGGTTGCCAATGGGGGCACCTTACCTTGCAAAGGGAAGTGTCGAAA
Organism: Larix kaempferi; assembly: GCA_027924585.1. Taxonomy (NCBI): domain Eukaryota; kingdom Viridiplantae; phylum Streptophyta; class Pinopsida; order Pinales; family Pinaceae; genus Larix; species Larix kaempferi. The sequence goes on along the minus strand of BSBM01000372.1, from coordinate 45,098,311 downwards.
TGTGCATATATCTATGGAGAATATACCTTGCACTATCAAATGTTTTCCTTGAACTTAAGTGGATGTGATGTGGTTTTGGACGCTCAATGGCTACACACACTTGGCCCTATCTTAAGGGATTTTGCTGAACTTTGGATGCAGTTTTCCCTCAATGGACAAAAACACACATTGACAGGATTACAACCAGGGTCTCTCAGCATCATCAGTTCACATCATATGGAAAAACTCCTCAAGAAGAATTCACATGGTGTCATCGCTCAGATCCATTCCATTCAGATGCAACCATCAGCGGTCTCCACTACTCCTTTGGATCTACAACAAATTCTGGATCGATATACAGGTGTCTTTGTTGAACTAGTGGGATTGCCACCTTCAAGGCCAGAAGACCATCATATTCAGCTCCTTCCTGGCAGTGTTCCTCCCAACATCAGGCCCTATCACTACCCATTTCACCAAAAAATAGAGATTGAAATGCTCATTCAGGACTTATTGAAGCAAGGTATTATTCGCCCTAGCACTAGTTCCTTTTCTTCTCCAGTTCTTCTTGTCTGCAAAAAAGATGGGTCATGGCGCCTCTGCATTGAATTCTGAGCACTTAATCACCTCACCATCAAGGATAAGTTTCCAATTCCTATTGTTGATGAGCTTCTTAATGAGCTTCATGGGGCTCAATTTTTCTCCAAGTTGGATCTTCATTCTGGGTATTATCAAATTCGGGTTCATGAGGATGATATCCCTAAAATAACTTTCCGCACACATGATGGCCATTATGAGTTTTTGGTCATGCCCTTTGGCCTCACTAATGCCCCTTCCACATTCCAGGCCTTAATGTATAAAATATTTCGGCCCTACTTGCGGAAATTCATTCTGGTATTCTTTGATAATATCCTCATCTATAGTAAAACATGGGCTGAACATCTCCAACATATAGATCTTCTCATGCAACTTTTTTCTGACCATCATCTCCATGCCAAATAGTCTAAATGTGTTTTTGGACAGAAGGAAGTTGAGTATCTCGAGCACATTATCTCAGCACAAGGGGTTTGCATGGATCCTGCCAAAATCGATGCTATGAACAATTGGCCGCATCCTCAGACACTCAAGAGCGTTCGTGGTTTTTTGGGGTTGACTGGCTACTACCGCAAGTTTGTCAAGGATTATGGGAAGATTGCAGCTCCATTAACTGCTATATTGAAAAATGATGCTTCTACATGGAAATAGCTACTCAGTGTGCATTTGACAAACTGAAACAAGCTATGTGTATTACACCTATTCTAGCTATGCCCAATTTTTCCAAGCCTTTCGCTATTGAGAGTGATGCTTGCGGAAATGGACTTGGTGTTGTTCTCCTTCAAGATGAACACCCCATTGTGTTCACCAGCAAATTCCTTTCAGGTAAGAATTTAGCTGCCTCTACATATGAGAAGGAAATGATGGCTATTTTGCATGCAGTACAAAAGTGGCAACCATACCTATTAGGGAATCATTTTTGCATCAAGACTAATCACCAGAGTTTGAAATATTTTTTGGAACAACGTGTCTCCTCCCTAGCACAACATAAATGGGTTAGAAAACTCATGGGTTATGACTATGAGATCACTTACAAGAAGGGTACGGACAATATTGTGGCAGATGCTCTTTCTCGCACATTTGATGCCCAAGGTTCTCTTTTAGCTATTTCTATGCCTGTTCCAAATTGGTTGCAATCTGTTTAATAGGGTTATGTCAATGACTCTTCCTTATCTCAAATCATCCAACGCTTGACCAACAACCCTTCTGCAGTACCACATTACTCTTGGGATGGTGCTTCCCCGAGATACAAGGGTCGTCTGGTGCTTCCCCAGATCAGAGATCTTCAACAAGCTGTCTTCTATGAACTCCATTCGTCTCCATCAGCAGGGCATTGTGGGTTCCTCAAAATGTATGAACGGGAACGGCGTAACTTCTTTTGGCAGGGAATGAAAAGGACAATTCAACAGATGGTAGCTGAATGTGATACCTTCCAGCACAATAAGGGTGAAACGACACTCCTTCCAGGATTGCTCGAACCCTTGCCCATACCTACATGGATTTGGACAGATATTTCTATGGATTTCATTGAAGGGATCCTTAAATCTGGCACGAAGACAGTGATTCTCCTTGTGGTTGATCGCCTCTCCAAATATAGTCATTTTTGTGCTATCAGCCATCCCTATACAACCTCCTCAATCGCTCAAATTTTCCTAGACGAGATATTTCGTCTTCATGGCATCCCTTCTTCCATTGTCTCGGATCGTGATGCGACTTTCACCAGTCATTTTTGGCCAGAACTATTTTTCCACACTGGCACCAAACTGAAGATGAGTTTAGGGTATCACCCACAAACAGATGGTCAGACTGAAATTATCAATAAATGCTTCGAAACTTATCTTCGTTGCTTCACCTCTGAACAACAACATCAGTGGGCAAATTGGATCCCTCTCGCTAAATGGTGTTACAATACCTCTTACCACACTGCCTCTAAAATGACCCGATATGAAGCAATTTATGGTCAGGCACCTCCAGTTCTTCTTCCATACACCCCCAACAGTTCACCAATTCAAGAAGTTGACACGGTACTTCGAAACTACGATCAGATTCTTCACATTTTGTGGGACAATCTTCACATGGCAAGAAATCGCATGAAGCAACAAGCTGATCAACACCATTCTGAGCGCACTGTTCAAGCAAGCGATATGGTTTTTCTTCATCTCCAGCCGTACAAGCAATCCTCCCTAAAAATCAAAGGGCGTCATAAGCTTGCTCCAAAGTTCTATGGGCAATATCAGATTCTTCAGAAGATTGGGTCCATTGCTTATAAATTAGAACTTCCTCCTTCTTCCCGCATTCATCCAATATTTCATGTCTCTTGTCTGAAGAAAGTTCTTGGCACCAACATCAGTGGACAAACTATTTTACCCGAACTAGATAATGAAGGATCCATCCTTTTGGAGCTAGAGGGTGTCCTCAATCGGCGTACTCATCATCTTTGCTCTCGCTCTATCATAGAGATCTTAATTCAGTGGCATGGCATGCAACCGGAGGATGCTACACGGGAACCACTCCTTCAGATTCAACAATAATTTCCACATCTAAAGCTTTGAGGACAAAGATTGTTTTTAAGGGGGAGTGGATGTTAGGAACCCATGTCTTTACTTTGTTAGTATATTGTTGTTGGATGCATATGCTTTGTAAGTCATTCCGTAGTATTTGTTCATCCATAGTTTGTGTTATTGTTGTTGGCGCATATGCTTTGTAAGTCACTCATAGTATTGCTGATCCATAGTTTGTAGTGGCCCATGGTTTTGAACCATAGTATTAGCACCTAGACTTAGTATATAAGTATGTGTTGAGGCCTATGAAGGCACCGTGAAGTTAATTGTATTGAGCTTGCTCAAAGGAGGTTTCCCCCTCGAAGTGGCCTATGATCAATATAAAAGTGATTCTGAGTTCTATTATTTCAGATATCTCGTCTATTTGCATTAATTAATTATTGCAGGTTCATCACACGTTGGCTTCTCCAACTCCCATGAGCACCCTATTGGAGCCTATTTTTGGGGATGACATGTCATAATGGTCAGATGTCATAGGTCAAGTCTGCAATTTTTCATAGATGTCATAGATGCTCCATCATTGTTGTCATAGTGACTAGGGAATCTAGCCCAGGTGTACACAAACTTCCAATTTAACTCTTCCTCTTCCATGGAGGATACCAATCCATTCCAATTCGACCTAAGATGCTCAATTCCATGTGTATGACTTACCAACTCACCCAAGAGTGTTCACCTTCTCATGAATTCAAATTGGCAAGAGAAAGATGCCATGTGTCTTTGAAAAATGAAGCTGGTGTGGGTCCCACATCCTCCATATGTCTCCAAAACCACTTGCCACCTAGAATTTATCTTGAATTTATTTATTCAACCTATTTATTAAATACTTGAACCCTTCTAATGTCTACACATCATTTATTAGCTTCCTTATTACAATTCCATAGGTGCCCATCCAACCTAGGAAACTAGTAGGATTGATGGGATTGTCTCACTATGAAATTATTTGAATGGGGACATTACAGTCCTCCCCACCCAAGATTGCTGTCCCTCAAGAAATCTCTACCATGCTGAAAACTTGTTCCTCCTCTATCAGGTGGCCTTCCATGAGGAATGTCTCCCAAAACCTTTCTATTCCGGTGCTTCATGCTATGGGAAGAAACTACCTGATTCAGATAGTTGTGTTTCCCTCTCACAACCCTTAGTACTCCTTTTGAATCTTGGAATTTCATTTCAGGAATTTGATAATTTACTGTATACACTCCTATTGAATACAAACATTGCACTCCCAAAACCACATTAGTATCAGCAACATCAACCACATAAAAGCTATCAACAAAAGTATAGTTACTTATGGTGACTTGCAGCCATGGAATCCATGTTTTGCACTCCATTGTGTTGTGACCGGGAATGAGAACTGTGAAGCCATCGAATGGTTCAATAGATATATTTCTTTTATCCACCATCTATGCATCAATAAATTTATGGGTGTCTCCTCCATCTACCAAAATTGAAGTTCTTTTTCCTTGTACCATACCCTTGCATCGGATAGTATGAAAGCGAGGTACTACTGAAAGTACTGCCATTGTTACTTTGGTGGGTGTGGGATGCTTAACCTCTGGTTTCCCTTATTCTTCTGTAGTATATCCCTCTTCTTGGGATGAAATATTTCCTTCCTCCATTCCCCCTTCATACCCATCATCACAAACTACTTCAATGAATTGGGCCTTTCCCTTAGCACATTTATGTCCTGGTACCCATGGTTAGAAGCATGAGTAACACAATTGATTCCTTCTGAGCTCTTCTCTGCTTAGTTCCTCTTTCTTATCCTTTCCATATTCATCTTCTTTCCATGGCTTCTTATCAGATGCATCTCTTTTCCAAGGTTTCTTTTCAATTCCAAAGTCAAGCTTGGGAGGAAATCTCGTTCTAGGAAGCACATTTTGGAGATCCCTAGTCAAGCTCATTACATCTTTTAATATAGTTGGCTTGTAGGCTTTGACCAAATATTTTAAGGGTTCAGCCAAACCTTCAGTGAACAAAAATACCAACCTTCCCATAGATACATCATTCACCTTAACTGATAATTTTTTAAAGTCCAACATATATTCAGTAGGGGTCACAGGTTGCTTCAATTGAGTTAGTTCTTTGAAAGGCAATTCTGGATCTTTTTGTTCAAATCTCTCTAGTACCCTGTCAACAAATTCTCCATCTGTTTTAACCTGATCATGACCAAAGGTTTTCAGGCCATAGAACCACCATTCATTGGCATCTCCTTCCAAATGAAAAATAGCCATTTTTAATGCATCCTCCTCCAACATAGGATTCAGCTGAACATAGACATCTAACTTTTGCAGCCAAGTATTAGTAGAATTTTGAGAGGAACCATCAAAAGTAGGAATTGACATTTTACTAATAGCACCATTTAATTCTCTATTTTGGAATGGACTCCTATGGTTCTCCTTAATTTTCATTCTATATATAGCATCAATGTATTGTATTGGAGAAAACTCACTATGGCTTGGGGGACCACTATAGACAGCTGACTACCAAAAACTAACTCAATTCTCAGAACTATGCCATTATAAATGACAATGGTAAGATAATGGAGAATGTAACCAACCTCGATCCAAACATTTGATGTAGATCCCAGTTGGAGATTTCAATCCGTGCACTTGAATCTGCAAATTAGTCTTGACAGCAAATATACAACAAGTACATAATATATATAAATGAAATTAACATCATCAATAGCAATGGTCCATGATATTATAAGTAAATGCAACCCAATGTAGAATAAATAACATCCACAACATTAATGGACGAGACTACGAGTATTTCTATTAATAAACAAGAAGAAGTACAATGTGATATGACCTCTTGCCGGCAACCAATCTAAACCAAGATCTGGATCAATCCGCTTGTGCATCCACCACTTCAATCCTCCATGAATGACAAAATCAAACTATGGTAGGAGTTTGGAAGGTGAACATAAGGGGTTCACAACTACAAGGATCAATGAGTGTAGACTCAAGATAGGGAAAAAATCCACTAGAGTTCTCTAGCTCTTCTTTCTCCTCCCATCCATAAGCCATATGTGCTCAATATATAGTCCTCCCAAAGGTAAGTGAAAGGACACATTGAGGCATTTCTTGGGAAGATGGAGGGTCAAAGGTCACCCAATAACCACTTTTTGGGAGTAAAAAGTAATAAACTAGTGATTTTTACCATTTTACATGCTACCTGCAGGCTATAGTGATGCAACTCGCGGGTATGCCTGCTATAATGATGTAGTAGGTGGGTAAGAAGAAAAATGAGGAAATAGTATGTCTGAAGGATATAAAGTGGATCCTGGAGGATAAAATGATAGATCTGAGTCAATGAAATGGATCCTACAGGACAAAGAGTGCTGATACTCACAAGGTGGAAAATTACATTGTAACATATGCCCCCTAATGTGTGTCAGAGACTGATGCTACAATGGCCAAAATACATTATAAAACTCAGAAGTGGAGTGATGGAAACACAAGTGGAAAGAGTAGCTCACTCATCATAGTACAATAGTATCTCTGAATACATGTCGGTATAGTACAACAATGTAATACAATGGCCATGAATAGGCAGTACATAATCGATATATTTCATAAATGATCATAGCCATGATCCCTCTATAGTAAGATATGGTCTCCTACTTAAAAGGAAACCATTGGTGCAAACTGGAGGTACAAACTGCTAATATCTGAGAGGTGATATCTCAGATGTAAATTCAAAGTCATAAGTAGCATACTGAATGCCACTATCGCTTGGGGTCTTCTACACAAATCTTCAACGGTGCAAGTCCCATCAAGCGAATAAAGGAGTTGGGGTCGAACCTGATGTGACATCGTCTGATTACTGGTCAATGATGCATACCGTTAATAGACGCGAGATGAACCACCAATAATGAAAATGGGCATCAAGGCACAGAGCACAATCATCGAAGTGTGAATAAATGAGTTGAAATTGAACACTAGGATGAATCCATCGATCAGAGGACATTGATGTATTCCTAAAACTGTTGATGGTGAAAGAACCTGCCACTAATGACTGCAAGCCTCAAGGTACTCAACCAAACTCTAAGCCTCAAGTCCTGGAATAAATGGGTTGAAGTCGACGAAACGAGACTTGATGGAAGGAGGGCATTAATGCATCCCCCATCAACCAGCATGAGGTACTAGCTATGCTGAAAGATTTGGAAGATCTCAAGTGAAATGGAATGACTCAATAAGGAAGGACGACATGCGATAGTCAAGAGATATAAGGAGTGGCCGACATTGGTTTCAGGACTTCCTTTGAACAAGAGCATGAGCAGATGAATAGACGTAGGCAGCATAGACTTGATATAGACTGTGTGATGCAGGAGGCATCATAAAGGGATCCATAATGACTGGAAGCTTAACCAATTGGTGGAGAAAAATGAGAAACAAGAATAGCTCCTAAGGTCCAACTATAGTCCTGACTCATAATGTATGGAGTGGAATGAATGCTCTATTCAAAGGGGACATAACAACTGCCAACTAGAAGTAGTAACCATAATCCCATCCGGCTTTTTGGAATATTTCATTTTTTTGGTCTTTTTCATATTTGGGGAAAGCTTGAAAAAGAATAAAATTGCTTATAGTACAACAAGTGAGGGAACAACTATCAAATAGCGAGCAGACTAGTCCTAAGCAGTGGAACATACCTATGATCAATGCAAGCAAGCATATGCAGGATGTATACACTCAGGGGAATGTTCCCTCAGGGTAAAGGGTCATCCAGCTGCGAAAGATAAATTAAGGCTCTGCTTGGCTAGGAACGTAAAGTGCTCAGGAAACATGGCTAATAACTGAGTAAGCGGGAGCTGGCACAAGGCTCAAGTGGCAAGCAGGATAATGCAATGCAATCACAACTCGACATAAAAGGGAAGTCTTTTTCGTAAAGTTAGTCTCCTCACCCGAAAAAGTGTAAAACAATGAGAGAAGAACTCTTCTAGTCACGTATGACTAGAGTATACATTTTTTGTAATTAATCCACAAAGGTCTGGAAAAGGGGTAAAATTATACCTAAGTGAATGTCACTTCAAATCCTTTAATGAGTCTGAAATGACAAGTATACTCGGCAATCTTGTTTGATTTGAAAAAGTCTAACAAGGGCTTAAAAAAGACTTTATAAAAATATTTTTCGTAAAGGTTTAACGAGCCCGAAAAAGTAAACTCATGACCTCCTTACTGTTTTTAATGAGCTCAAAGGAGAGATGGAATAATGCTCGTAATGAGAGTAGACGAGTGTTAGGGACATGCGAGACTAGTTCCAAGCACATGGGACAAAGATGTGCATATTGCAAGGAACATTAGAAAGATAAGGACACTCAGGGGGTGTCTGCGAATTCAGATAGTAATAGGTTCAAATGCATCATAACAATGGGGAGACCTAAGCCTATATGCAAGGTTCTGAATCTTCCTGCCATGGCCGAAGCAAGTTTCGAAAAGGACCAGTAAACAAGTATAATTCCAGCTAAGAATCCTGTCTCCAAGAAACATAAGTACCAAGATCATCTCTAAAACAGACGTAAAGAAAAATATGATACAGGTCACTATCGTAGAAAAATTTTCAACTTCACTATTATCACCCTCAGACATAATGGAGGGAGAACTAACCATGGAAGGTGCCATAGTACCAACACCCGAGGGACCAAACTGATCAACTTCGGAATGAAGAGCAAAGCTGAAGGACGTCGAGCAATCTGTAGTGGCAAATTCATCATCAAGGGGGTTGGAAATTCTAGAAGTAGAATCGAACTCATCAAGATAACCGATTTGCGGATCTATAGGAGAGTCTGCAAACTCATCATTAGGGAGATCAGATTTTAATGTCAAACCGGGTTTAGACAAAACTATGCCTGGATCAAAATCCAAATGCGTGGCAGGTTGTACTTGAGGCTCATCTCATTCAATAAGATCAAGGTTAGGAAGGAAATAAAATTGACGATGAGAATCCTCCCAAGGCTTGTCATTACCATTCATGGCCTCAATAAAAATTCATCTAAAGGTAGAATACAATCGAGGCAATCATGTGAACAGGATTGCTCGACTGCACATGTGGGCAGCATAATTGGATCTTCTTCCCCTGTCCGTGAAGAAGAGAGATCTGGTTCTGCAGTGGCTTATTGAATATCCTGGTAAGCAAGCTCAGCTACAAACAGTGGCATAGACATCCTGACGTGCATAATGTCTCCAGACGTAGAACTCGTGGGTGGTAAAGTCCATGGATCATCAAAATATGAAGACCGGAACGGTACATTATGCAATGGAGGAGACGCATGGTCGGAAATGGTTCCAATGAAGTTCATAGGTGTAGGAAAACTATAAGTTCCCATTAATGAAGGGTACATACCAACACCTATGTTCCCAGTTGCAGGCTAAGAATCAGTAACTTGCAGGAATATGGATCCCATGGATGCTGTGGAAGGAGTGTTAACGAAATCCAACTGATCGATGGTCACAATCTTGCCTTCATGGGGAAAGCAGATAACTCTGAATACAGTGGATGTGACAGCCTTCATAGTATACATCCAATTCTGACCTAGTAACAAGTTGTAGTCGATGGGTACATCAACCACCTCGACTTCAATAGGCACAGACTTACCTCCCAAGCAGACAACAAGGGAAGGGATAATTCCATACAGCTTAAATGACTGACCATCGAATGCAGTGAGAGTGGTTCTAGACGCGAGTAGAGGAGGAGAGCTAAGATCTTTCCAACAAGTTAATGACATTACTGACACGGAAGCACCTTCATCAACCATAGTACGTTTGACAAAACTCTGAACGCACACCATCTGGATTTGAAAAGCCACGTGGTAAGATAAGCGAGGTTGAACATCAGTAGTATCGAACTTGATAATGTTGGGATTTCCCCCATCCTGAACTCCTAACGTACTCAAAAGGGCATGCTTCTGAGAACTATGGTATTGGAGAAAACTCACTATGGCTTGGGGGACCACTACAGGCAGCTGACTACCAAAAATTAACTCAATTCTCAGAACTATGCTATTATAAATGAAAATGCTAAGATAATGGAGAATGTAACCAACCTCGATCCAAACATTTGATGTAGATCCCCGTTGGAGCTTTCAATCCGTGCACTTGAATCTGCAAATTAGTCTTGACAGCCAATATACAACAAGTACATAATATATATAAACAAAATTAACATCATCAATAGCAATGGTCCATGATATTATAAGTAAATGTAACTCAATGTAGAATAAATAACATTCACAACATTAATGGATAAGAATATGAGCATTTCTATTAATAAACAAGAAGAAGTACAATGTGATACGACCTCTTGCCAACAACCAATCTGAACCAAGATTTGGATCAATCCACTTGTGCCTCCACCACTTCAATCCTCCATGAATGGAAAACTCAAACTATGGTTGGATTTTGGAAGGTGAACATAAGGGGTTCACAACTACAAGGATCAATGAGTATAGACTCAAGATAGGGCAAAAATCCACTAGAGTTCTCTTGCTCTTCTTTCTCCTCCCGTCCATAAGCCATATGTGCTCAATATATAGTCCTTCCAAAGGTAAGTGAAAGGACACATCGAGGAATTTCTTGGGCAGATGGAGGGTCAAAGGTCACCAAATAACCACTTTTTGGGAGTAAAACGTAATAAACTAGTGATTTTTACCATTTTACATGCTACCTGCAAGCTATAGTGATGCAACTCGTGGGTACACCTACTATAATGATGCAGCAAGCTAAGAAGAAAAATGAGGAAATAGTATGTATGAAGGATATAAAGTGGATCCTGGAGGATAAAATGATAGATCTGAGTCAATGAAATGGATCCTACAGGCCAAAGAGTGTTGATACTCACAAGGTGAAAAATTACGTTGTAACATGTATTGACTAAAAGGTAGGCCTCTTTTACATTCTTGACTCAACTCATTCCATTCGTTTGCTAATTTACTATTATCCAATTGGACTTCAAGATCTTCTTTGGGTGTGAGGAATTTAGATGCAGTATGCCTTTGTGTGCTTTGAAATTCATCAAGTCTATTATGGGGTCTTGTACTTGAGAAAATATGCTCACCCATGTTCTTCTTTTCTCTTGAGTGTGAACCACTATGATCTCCTGTCATCCCCTTGATTGCAAGTTGGCTACCCAACAATTTCAATCCTTTCATCAATTGTCTACTCATATCTTGCACACCCATGGTAATCCCCCACATTCCCATGGAAATCCCATCAAAAAACGGTTTTAAGGCTTCAATAAGTTCCTCCTTATGTCTTAATTTTTCCTCCTCTCTACCCATGGTTTTAAATAAAAACTATTTTTCTTCTACTACCTCTTCTTCAACACAAACCTCTTCAGCTATTGGTTCAAAGGGTGGTGGTTTATTTTGCTGAATTATTGTTAATACGATCATGTGCCAATACCATGCTCTGATACCACTTGTAATGACCCTTTTTCAAAAATTTATCAAAATGCCCAATTTTCCAATTTTTCCCCAATTTCGACCTTTGACTAGTTTAGTTGTTTCGGCCTCCAAGTTAACCCAACTACTCCCAAATATTCTATAATGGTATATGAATGATATTTAGACTTGAATATTAGGTTCAAGGATGATTTAAAACCCTCAAAATACTTTTGCAAACTTGATTTATATTATGGTCAATGTATGGGATTTTAACTAGTAATTTGTGCATCAAATCCCCCCTTGGTAACACTGAAAATGGCCTCCCAAATGCTTGCAAACTCCCTTGAATTTATGAAACGATGTAGGGAATGTATTAAGGATGTTATTAAGGACTCATGTGAACCATTAATTTATTATTATATCTGTTCCAACCCTCTCCCATTCAGCTGCAAAAATCACCCATTCGACCCTTGGGGAAATGGAACTATTTCTTCTCCCAGTGCAATTAAACCGAGTAAAAATACTTCAAATGCTCAAGTACAGTACATGGAACTTATAAAATACATCCATGGAAGTCCATTAGTCACAAATGCATCATAGAATCATCCATTCATTCAAAATCATCAGCATTATAATGATATACATCAATGTAGTGGGGAAATGGACATTGTTTGCTCATTAATCAACATTTTTGCATACAATCAGTGGGTATTTTGACCTGATACTTTCTGAAGCTGAGTAAAAGAGTATATAATTCTTATGACAATCATAAATACATCAATATAATCTCTCCCAAGAAGCACGAGAGCTCACCAAAAATGCCCTCCCTCAAGGAGCATGAATATGCCTTCAAAACTTGAAATGGTTGAGAGATGGTGTTGCAATGAACAAAACCACAAGATGCCTTGTAGCTGATACCTACAAATAAAAATACATTAAAGCTCCATGAAAGACCTGAGTGGCCTCTCCAAACACCAACATGGATGGGAATATTTCACCCTCGAAATTGGCTAAGACAAGAAACTAGTCATCCACTAGCTCTCTCTTCACAGATGCAATTTTTCTCAAATCATCAAAAGCCCTTCTCTTGGTTTTTCCATGTATTTTATAAACATAATTATCCTTCTAAGGTTCCCAATCCATCCATAGACTCAATCCAATTCTAATTAGAGTAAGGGATCAAGATTTGCCATGTGTCCTACCTTTCCTAGCTTTCCACCTTCCACCAATTCGAGTGGGGGTCTCTTTGGCTTCTACAACTCCCATGAGCACCCTTTTGGAGCCTATTTTTGGGGCTGACATGTCATAATGGTTATATGTCAGAGGTCAGGTCTGCAATTTGTCAGAGATGTCATAGATGGTCCATCATTGTTTTCATAGTGACTAGGGAATCTAGCCCAAGTTTCCACAAACTTCCAATTTGACTCTTCCTCTTCCATGGAGGTTACCATTCTATCCCAATTTGACCTAAGATGCTCAATGCCATATGTATGACTTACCAACTCATCCAAGAGTGTTTACCTTCTCATGAATTCGAATTGGCAAGAGAGAGATGCCATGTGTCCTTGAAAAATCAAGCTAGTGTGGGTCTCACATCCTCCATATGTCTCCAAAACTACTTGCCACCTAGAATTTCTCTTGAATTTATTCATTCAACCTATTTATTAAATACTTGAACCCTTCTAATGTCTAAACATCATTTATTAGCTTTCTTATTACAATTCCACATGTTCCCTTCCAACCTAAACTAGTAGGATTGATGGGATTGTCTCACTATGTAATTATTTGAATGGGGACCTTACATATGCAAGGAAGGGATGTTGGTTGACCCAAAAACGATTGCCATTATTGTTGACTTACCACCACCGACGACAATAAAGAAATTAAGGGAGACATTGGGGCATACTGGGTATTATAGAAAGTTTATCAGAGGGTATGTGGCGATCACAATGCCAATGGAAAAACTGTTAAAAAAGGATGTGAAGTTTGAGTGGAATAAAGAGTGCCAAAAGAGCCTCGATATACTGAAAGAGATCATTGTCGCAACACCAACATTAGTTTTTCTCGATTGGACAAAATAATTCCATGTTCACCTGGACACATCATCAGTCGCACTAGGATTAATATTGGCCCAACCAGGAGAAGGAGCGCTCAATCACCCAAACGCATTCGCAAGGAGGAAGTTGTCCACGATGGAGAAAAAATATACGACGACGGAAAGGGAAGGGATAACAATGGTCTATGCGCTACAAAAATTTGGCCACTACCTACTTGGAGGTCATTTCAAGATGTTCACTGACCACTGTACATTGAAATACCTAGTCAACAAGTCTATGTTGGGGGGAAATATCTGTCGATGATTGTGTAGCTAGGGTTTTCACCCTAGCTTGTGCAAATGAGCACCTACTAAGGAGAAGGGACTCCTTAGTAGCAGTTCAATATCAATGGTAAAATGAAACAATAAATTTAAACTAACATGAGCATTGACATAAATAACAAAACATGAAAATATGGTGAAGATCTCCCTTTTTGTATTAAAAATTACCTCAGGTGTAGAGGTTGATGAAGCCCTCACAACAGTCCAAGAGGGTTGCTTCCAAGCTCCAGTGTTGTTCCTTCTCCTTCTTCCAAAAATGTTTTGGAAATGGGGCCAAAAGGATTCTAAAGAATTAGCTCCAAATGGAGAGCTAGGGTTTCAAGGAAATTTTCGGCAGCATGAGGATAGGGATGATTGTGGATGTGAAATGGGGAGCCTCCATCACCTATTTATAGGTTTTTAGTGGTGGAGTGCTGACCCATGGTTTTGGGCACCATATGGTTTAGGTCAGCTGTATAGGGTTTGTGCTTCCTTTTTTCACTCTTTTTCCTCTTTTTTGTATTTTTTATTCCCTTTTTAGAGGGTTTTTGCTATTTTTGGAGGAATTTAACTTATTTTGGGGGAATAAGGGGGTTTTTGGCCTTTTGGAGGCTTTTTTAATGGTTTTTTTGGCCTTTTGGAGGCTTTTTAATGGATTTTTAGGGTTTTGGAGGCAACTATGGTAGGAAATATGGACGAATGAGTCATGTAGCGAGGGAGATGAGGTAGGGAGCACTTTTTGGGTGTTAACAAATTGCCCCCCGATGTGTGAGGGCAGGAGCTCATCGTATGGCTGATAGACATCATAGGTATTTTTATGGTTTTCCTGGGATGTGGAGAGGAGAAGAAACGAACTAGAGCCCGGAACAACGGTCTCGAACAAACTGCAAAAATTGAAAATACATGACCTCAATAATGAATGAGGAATAATATGAACATATGGACGAGGCGGGCATTCCCATGCTGGTATCAAGATATAAAAGAATAACAAGGGGGTCTAAAAAATGGGGACCTGAAATATACATGGGCTCAAATAATGAATGAGGAAGAATCTCAATATATGGATGAGGCGGGCATACCCATGCTCGTGTCAAGATATATATAAAAAATAACAATGAGGCCCAATAATGGGGACCTGAAGGATACATGGAGAACCACTGTGTACATCATAAGGGTCCAGAGTTGTTGAGCTCACTCCAAATGTGGGCAAGCATGTATGTAGTGGCCATAGACCCCACAAATAGAACAAGGATGGTTTGTTCACAAATTAGGATTTTTGGCTTGCTTGGGTGGTCGGTCAGGGTTTTGGTTGGCAATTGCCATGTTATTATTGTTCGGGGGATTAGGAGGTTGGCCGCCTTGATCTGGAGGGGGGTTATTTCCGCGGTTACGACCTTTGCCACGGTTTTGCTGGCCCTGCTGGCGTTGGTTATTTTGGTTGGGCTGCGGATTTTGTTGCGCATACACTTTCCCTTGGGTGGCAGGTGGGTTCTGGGGTTTTGCAGGTGCGGGAGCAGGCTGTGGTGGATAATAAGTGGGTGGAGGCGGCGCAGGTGCTGAACCTTGTGGGTGTTACTGATATGCCTGTGCAACAGGTTGTGGGTTTTCCGCAGGTGCTTCCTGTGGCAGATAATAAGCGGGAGGGGCTTGAGAGGGTATAGGAGCTTGCATGACCTGTGGGTGGTAATATGGCTGAGGTGCGACCTGAGGGGCGTAAGCGGGGGATGCATGACCAAAGCACTGAGGTGGACATGAGGGTCCATGGGAATGGTGATGATGTGCCATGGCAGCATACGAATTGGTTGCTCCGGACTGGGATGTAGTCCACGAAAGGTCGAGGCCAAGGCTAGGACGTGCTATGGAAAAGGGCTGGTTATGTGAGGCTATACGGCCAATGATGCCATCTGCGACATGGGATGTCCCCGGCGCATCGTGTCGGGAGGAATCGTTGTGGGGGGCGTCAGGGATGATTGAATATAGGTAACCAGACTGGGCGTAAATAAGGTCAAATTGCTGGGCTTTAAGGATGGCCTCTTCTTCAGACTAGGGTCGCTCAGATGCCACATCCTTGGTAATGATAGGAAGGAGAGATTTTAGAAACCAATCTAAGAAGATATGATCATCTAACTTGATTTTGCAGAGGCTGCGGCGTCGACACCACTCATGAATGTGGTCAATGATGTGGGTGGCCGTGTTCTATCTGCAAGACAGTAGGATCTCAACTCCCGTGTCATAGTGGACAGGTAACTGAAAGAACTGCAGGAAGGTCAAGGCAAGGGAAGTAAAGGTGGCATGGGTCCCATGGGGCTGCTCAATGTACCACTTAGATATAGAGCCAGTGAGGGTTCGCTGTAACAGACGGAGTCATCTACTATGGAGTTGGAGGAACACCATAGATGGAAGGACATAATATGGTTCTGGGGGTCTTCAATTGCCTTTCCCTCAAACTTCGGGATGTCTGATAAGAGCTTGGTGGGCATGTGAGGCCATGCAGGGTCGTGTCTGATGGGGTCATTAGTCAGTCTAGCTAGGTTAGGAAGGTTGAGACTAGCCATGAATGGCAAACTAGTA
The DNA here is from genome assembly GCA_027924585.1 of Larix kaempferi. NCBI lineage: Eukaryota > Viridiplantae > Streptophyta > Pinopsida > Pinales > Pinaceae > Larix > Larix kaempferi. The sequence continues at coordinate 45,081,867 of BSBM01000372.1, read as the reverse complement.
GAAGGATGTGACATATTAGTGGTTGGGACCATGTTGGGGCCAATGCTCCCAAGTGGAGGAATTGGGTTCGGGTGGAGGATGTTGCCCCCAGGTGGAGGAACGAAGGTGGTATGGGATGGTCCTACACCGCCAAGGGTAGTGTGAGTCACTGGTGGAGTTGGGAGGGGTATGCTAGCTACTGGAATGGGTACAGTGATCGAAATGGTGGATGTGGGCTCCATCGAGGGCATACCCAAAGCGGGTGTGGTAGCTAGGGTGGTGGTGGATGCTCCACCAATGGTCCCTACAAAGAAAGGGTTGGAAGTCATGATAGCCATGGGGCTGGTTGGTGCAGTATAAGTGGGTTTCTCGGACTCTGCCTCAAAATCAGAGGTAAAATAGGGGGAGCCAGTGCCGGGGGACGGAGCTCTGCGTCGTCGATGAGTGGAGTTGGGTGATGAAGCTCTATGTCTATGATGGGTGATGTCAAGCGAACTGTGCTGTGGGGGCTCACCTCAGAGGTGCTGAGAATGTCTCGGGGAGTCAATGGTGATAGATGGTGTCAAGTATCTGGGGGTTGTGTCGAGTGAAAAACAGCTCAAAAACCCTAATGCAACCGAGTGTGCAGAAAGAGAGCACAAAAAAGATGACACTTAGGCCAACAACCAGCTCAAAACACTCACTGTAATAGTTGTGCTACAATAAGTGGAGCATCAATAAAAGTGGTCAGAATACCAACAAGCAGCAGGTTTCCTAGAAAATAAAAATAGTGGACTCGCTAGACCAAAAGGAGGTAAGGGAGCATGCAAACACCTAGCTAAATAGTATTCTGACTCAACCAGACATATGCTCTGCAAGGTGATGAAATCCAAGCTAGACAATATGGATAGTAGAGCCAAGTGGCTAAAGATATTCCCCTACCGGGAGGGATACCGGGTAGTCAATCCTAGAAGAAAGGCAACTAGGATACCACGTTCATGACACGTCCAGAAAAGGTGAATCTACAGTTTGGTTCTATCGTCGATGTACCCTCATATGGGTGGTAAACCGAGAACTACGAAAGGTATCCTTTGGTTACTGAATGGATTGTGGTATTCCACTCAGGCCTTCGGAACCAGTCTGGCTACTTCAACCCTCCTAGGGGAGAGGCCCTCTGATAAACTAGTTGTGACCATGCCAAAAAATACTAGGGGATTTTGGTTCCCTAATGGACAAAAACTATGTCTCAAGTGTAAGTAACCAAGGGGTGTTATTTGGATGCCTATCCCCCCGACCCTACCTAACTACAATATTCTTATGTGTTCCCCAAGTGGGGTTAGAATGTTGGTTGTGTTAAGTAGTATTTTAGGGCTCACTTGAATTAGGTGACAGAGTGTGTGTGTGTGTGAGATAATGAACCCAAGTAAAAGTGCCACGGGGTGGGAAACTTTCTAACTAATAATAATAATGCATAAATTAAACTTTGAATGAAAAATTTTCTTTTCTTTTTTCAATTAAAATGCTTAAACTTCAAAAACTCTGTAAATGGAACAGAAATAATACTGTAGAAAAAGGATGTAGGTAAGTATGGATGCAGATAGGACAGATGGTTGTGTAGGTGCAAAAAATATTGCAGCAAAGTGCTGGGTTCAAACAGGGAAAAAGTACAAAAAATAGATCGCAGGTCTGCAGTGAAACAACGTGGTCGGATAGCGAGAAATAGGTCGACAGTTGCGGGAGGACCGTAGGAAAATGGCTGAAAGCCGCAAGCGGATCGTAGGAAACAGGCTGAAAGACGCAGGCAAATCGTAGGAAAATGGCTAAAAGCCACAGGTGGATCGTAGGAAAATGGCTAAAAGCCATAGGCGGATCGAAGGAAAATGGCTGAAAGTCGCAGGCGGATCGCAGGAAATTGGCTGAAGGTTGTAGGCGGGTCGCAGGAAAATGGTTGAAATTCGTAGGCAGATCGCAGGAAAATGGCTGAAAGCCACATGCGGATCACAGGAAAATGGCTAAAGGCCGTAGGCGGATCGCAGGAAATTGGCTGCAGGCCACAGGCTGGTCGCAGGAAAATGGATGAAAGCCGCAGGAGGACCGCAGGAAAGGGATAAACAGCTGCGGTCGGATCGCAGGAAACAGGCTGAGAGCCATAGTCAGATTGCAGTAACAGACTGAAAACCACCATTAGATAGCGGGAAACAGTCTGAGAGCCATGGTCAGATCGCAGGTAACAGTCTGAAAGCTGCAGTCGGATCGCAACTATGGGGACAAAATACGCAATTTATGGCAGCAAACTCGACTGCCGAAAGGAAAAAAAAATAAAATAAAAAATTGCAGAAAACTAAAAATGTCTAAAAACTATAACCAGAAATTCAAAGGAACACTAGTGGAGTCGCCAAAACTGTAGCTAGGGTTTTCACCCTAACTTGTGCAAATGAGCACCTACTAAGGAGAAGGGACTCCTTAGTAATAGTTCAATATCAATGGTAAAATGAAACAATAAATTTAAACTAACATGAGCATTGACATAAATAACAAAACATGAAAATATGGTGAAGATCTCTCTTTTTGTATTAAAAATTACCTCAGGTGTAGAGGTTGATGAAGCCCTTGTAGCAGTCCAAGAGGGTTGCTTCCAAGCTCCAGTGTTGTTCCTTCTCCTTCTTCCAAAGATCTTTTGGAAATGGGGCCAAAAGGATTCTCAAGAATTAGCTCCAAATGGAGAGCTAGGGTTTCAAGGGAATTTTTGGTAGCGTGAGGATAGGAATGATTGTGGATGTGAAATGGGGAGTCTCCATCACCTATTTATAGGTTTTTAGTGGTGGAATGCTGACCCATGGTTTTGGGCACCATATGGTTTAGGTCAACTGTATAGGGTTTTTGATTCCTTTTTTTCCTCTTTTTCCTCTTTTTTGTATTTTTTATTCCCTTTTTAGAGAGTTTTTGCTATTTTTGGAAGAATTTAACTTATTTTGGGGGGGAAAGGGGGGTTTTGGCCTTTTGGAGGCTTTTTTAATGGTTTTTTGGCCTTTTGGAGGCCTTTTAATGGTTTTTTGGGGTTTTGGAGGCAAATATGGTAGGAAATATGGGCAAATGAGTCGTGTAATGAGGGAGATGAGGAAGTGAGCACTTTTTGGGTGTTAACAGGTTGCTATTGTTCCAAGAATTTGACTTCGAGATCATTGTGAAACCAAGACGATTGAATGCAGCGCCTGATCACCTATCTTGAATTGAATCAGGAGAAGAACCCTAAAGCATTGACGAAGGATTATCATATGCGCAATTATTTTGAATTGGAATGGTCGATGACCATTATGAGTAAATAATTTAGTTCTTGACTATAAGACATGCACCAGAAGGATTGAATACCATTCAGAAAAAGAAGCTAGTTGTGAGGGTTGTCGACTTTCAACTAATTGCAGGTCAACTCTACAAAATGGGGCTAGATGAAATCCTTCGGAGATACGTTCTTCGGCATGAACATGAAAGAATATTAGCAGAAGCTCATGATGGGATCATAAGAGGACACTATGGAGGGTGTGCCACTGATATAAAGATACTCAGAGCTGGACTGGTGGTCGACGGTGCATGGAGATGCTATAGATTACACAAAGCTCTACAATGTATGCAAAGAACAGGAAAACTGTCGCGAAGGGATGAAATGTTGCTAGTACCTCAACTAACACTGCAAGATTTCAACAAATGGGAGGCTGACTTCGTAGGACCTATCAACCCACCAGGAAAAAGAACAGGTTCACAATATATATTACTGTGGCAGATTATTTGGTGCGATGGGATGAAGCTGCACTAGTAAAGGATTGCATGGTTGCGACAAAAACAAGATTTCTCTCTGATAATGTGGTCACCAGGTTTGGGTTCCCAAAAATACTAATGAGAGACCAAGGTACTCACTTCGTCAACCAAACTATGAGGGCCATGACGAAATAATTTCAAATTCAGCATTGAAAAAGTACCTCATATCACCCTCAGGAGAATGGTGTGGTGGAGGAATTGAACAAAGTATTGGAGCATGCACTCACAAAGGTTTGTAACAAAAGCCACGATTATTGGGATTTCAAGATTCCAATGATATTGTGGACCTACAGAACGAATTGTAAACGATTGACAGGCCAGAATCCATTCAAGTTAGTTTACGAACAAGAAGTGGCGATGCCAATGGATTACATTGTCCCAAGTCCACGCATCACAATGACAACAAGAATGAGTGATGACGGAGTAATTGAAGAACAGTTAACGCAATTGGTACAGTTGGAGGAGGATAGGTTCATCATTGGATTCCATCATCACGTAGAAAAGGATTAACAAAAGGCTTGGCATGATCGCCTTGTTAAGCCAAAGCACTTCTAGCGAGGAGATGTGGTGTTGCTATATGATAGTAAGTTTGCGAAGCACCCAAGTAAGCTGTAGATGCATTGGTTGGGTCCCTATATTATCAATTTTATTACTAACGGAGGTGCGATGCATTTACAAAGGTTAGATGGGACACCGATGACAAATCTAGTGAATTCAAGCTGGTTGAATCCCTATCTCCATAGTCGTGCACATAGCGACTGAAACAGGTCACAATAGTCCAAAAAAAAATGATGATAAAAACAATATGATTAAAAGTTGGAGATATGTTGACCACATTGGATCTGTAGACGAAACAATAGTATAATAAGCAACAAGGATAGATGTGTGTCGATGTTTAGCACATGGGATTCAAATCATATCATAGTTATAGCATTTAAGCACTCATAGAAGGTGATAAAGATCGATGATGACACACTCGATGACAAAATTTGGCAAATCAGTGAAAGATTCGATGACTGACTTAGTAATCATTGATCAAGGACAACAAGATGAATGGGGAATGAGCGATTTAAGGTAAAAATGCCCAAAGAGGATGGATAGATCGAAGCATTAAGTCTTATGCGCTTTACAAGTGAGAGTTATTGAGCTGAATGCACGACTCTAAGAAAGTTGCAGATTAAAGAAGTGAGATTAGAGGGTTGTAATGGTGCATTTTTTTTCCAGTGGAAAAACCCTAGGTGCATTAAGGGCGAGGACGACAAGTGTTCACGAGCAAACAGCAGATGTGTACGCACAAACAATTAGGAAGAAAAGAGGTGAAGTCTCCCCTGAGATGTCTAAGCAAACTTCAGTTGTTGGAAGAAAAGAGGGCCTTTCGACCGCAAAGGAACCAAGAGCAGGGGCGCTCTGGGTCCAGTGAATGATGATCAAATCCACGAAAGGGATGTGCCAGAAGCAGAGTCATCAACACAATGTCCAGCAAAGGATGATTAAATTGGTAAAATAGAGCCATGGCAGAGGTGACCAACTAAGGTGGCTTGAGGGCTAGCCACAAGTTTGTGTTGGGGTCCTGTTGGCATAGGGTCAAAGCACATGAAGTGCGGAACCCCAAATGGTGGAAGGGACATCAATGAAGGAAAATGACCATTCGCGAAGTATAAGGAGACGACGAAAGCAAAATTTTTGTTCCAAATTAGTTAGAATGGGTCATTTGGACCATTTTGTAACTCCCATAGGCATCTATAAATAGAAACACAATTGTAATAAATAGAATCATGGAAGAAAATAATCATAGCATCATAGAAGAGATTGGTCGATCAAGTCTGATGTATTTTGTCTTCCTTCGGTAGTTTTTTCTCTAAGTATATGGATTCGTGTTAAGTCGCTTGGAACTATTTTTTGCAAAGTCCATCCTGCAGTCCCTTTGATGAGTCAATGAATGAGGATGTTCGGCTATATATTGACTCTTTGTTTTCTATTTGTCATTATGTTATGAAGTATGAATGATATCTTATACGAATGATGATGATGCGATATTGTTGCTTTGTCAATTGATCAGTAATGTTGGTTGACATGAGTCATGTCTATTGCATATTTGAATTTCTAGTGTAATGCGAATCTAAATCCCTGGTTTGTGTCGATTGAGAGTAGAGTAGCGCATATCTTCTCCCAACCGCGGAAACTTGGTTCCTACAGCCTCTGCTAGACATCTTGGGTGATTCCTTACTCACTCTACGGGTGTTGCTAGAAAGGGTAAAACCTTTCTCGGCTGATGCTTAAGGGTGTTTGGTCGAGATTTGTTGGCAACAATGCGAAGTGAACCCCTGTCGACATGACTGTGTCAACAAGGATAGCATAAAATTAAGATATTGCATGGAGGTGATGAGCTCTAATCTAGAAGATAAAAAATATCTCTTTATTGTAACTAACAAAAAGAAGGAAATCAACATTGCTAAAATAAGAACAATCTCACATGAGTTCTAGAGTGAAATGTGGTGGTGAACATTTCAAAAACACCATGGGATGAAGTAATTTTTCATCCTTGTGAAAAAATAGGGTTGAAGATGAATCACTTTATCATACAATGTCATGCAGACACCCACATTAGAGTCCAATTTCAAAATATTTTCTACAATACCAACATTTCAACTAGTCAAAACTATGAGGATTTAGGAATGCTTCTCTTAAACCTTTCCAAGCATATAAATAAAATTCTAAAAAAAACCAATTGAGTCTTTACCTTACGGCGACGAACTGTCTTCACCTCACCTTGAACATCTCTTTACAAATAGTTAATTAAGATTTTATTTGATATATATTCATATTACAACAACATGAAAATTGTATTGAATATTTCTTTACAAATAGTGAATTAGTATCTAATTTGAGTTTATGCGTTTACATTATTATAGATTGATATTCAATTTTAAAAATTTAATCAATAAAGAATAACTCATCTCTTTGAAAGACATCAAATGAAGGGTTTTTCATTTTAATTATTTTTTAAATTTTAGTAATAAGTAATGAATTATATTAAAAAGTATACTTAACAATTTTTAATTTTAATTAAGTATATAATAAATTTTTATTAATCTTTTTAAATATCAACTTTTTTAAGAAATATTTATTTTTATCAACTATAAATAAATAAAGTTAACTCTTTAATATAGAGTTGATGATTTTGACTTTTCTATTAGAAATAATGATATAAATTTTGTCCATATACATCATTTAAAATCTAAAAATGAATTCAATGCCATTAAATACCTACATTATGAAATTATATATATATATATATATATCATTTTGATGACTCTGGCTCCATTTTAGGAAAAATGAACAAGAAAAATGATCTTTACTCTCTTTATGATCAAAATTTTATATATCAAATTAAAGTCAAAATAGATGAATGCAATTTCTCAAATCAATAATATTGAAGGACGATAGATGAAGGGCAAGTATGGTTCGTACAATAACCCTCCTACATGGGGCATCCTTCAAAAGAGAAGCAAATTTTTACTTACTTATGACATGCCATTATTATATTCAAGTATGGAACAAACTGGAAATTGTAATGGGACAAAGAAATGTCTAGATCAACAATTCAATAGAAAAATCTAGCTAGGGTTGGTATAGACATCAAAATATAATGAAGTAACATGTGGTAGTGTCGAACAAGGTATATGACTAGCATGAAAAGTTAATTTATTTAATGATCTCAATATCCATCCTCTTCAGTCCAGTCTATCGCTGAAGGATTCAAGAAAGGAGATAAAAACCATAAAGATTGGTACAACCGGAGATAGTCAACAAATTCTTTCCTTGCGTGTGGTTTGATAGGGCTCCTAGGGTGAGCCAAAGTTTTGTGCGGATGGATGCCGAATATTATGGGAGAGAATCAATACATCAATTTAAAGATAGTGTTAGTCACGACACATATGGTCGAGAAGAATTAATAACACTTAGATTGTTACATTTGTTGGCGATAAAGACAAAAATGAATAAAATTCAAATCTTTAGGGACTTGGTGTTATCATTGGTGTATACCTTTGAGGACATTTCTTTTTCTCATATTAAAGGAAATTCAACTAGATTAACAAATGACCTTCCAAGGAGAGCATATAAAGGGAGCATGGTAAATTAGTTATAGTTGAAAATATTTAGGGAAATATTGAAGCATATCCATACCCCTCCCTTTTCTTCAAAATTCTAATTTTCCCTTTATATTTATAGTGTTTTTTCACATATTTCTAAATATCATTGGTATAAAATGGAAATGGTGTATAAAGAAATTCTACACCCATTAAGCATGTTGGATCCTTCATTTTTGCAAAGGACCATAATTGTAGAGGAAAGCACGAGATATAAGGAAGATGTTATGAAAACAACCAATGGATGTAAGTATTTTGGGTCTACTATGACAACTACTTAAATAACATGAGGCAAATGGGAGGAGAATCGGAAAAAGAAGAAGAAGAAGAGAATGACAAAGCAAAAGAAGATTAGAGCTTTGGTCAAGACTGTCTCTTGTCTATGTCTAGGTTCTGGGTTATGCACTTGGGTAAGGGGTTCATGGGTTTTGTTGATATATCTAAATATGTGATGGGTCATTCTGCAAATATCAGATTAAGGTTGTAGATCCATGAGTTATTTGTACCAGAGAATTGATATTAATAATAATTAATATTATTGGTCCCCTTAAACATTTTTTGCATGTGATGTGTAATGCTTTTTGTTCATTGCTTGATATTTGTTGTGTACCTCTAATTTATATATGATTAAGCATGTTCGATAAATGAATGTTGTAATATTATGAACATAGATAGTCACTAGTTTATCCCTTCAATTAACCCTCCTTATTCTATATAGGTCTTGGTTGTGGTTCGGTTGAGAGCTTCTCCTTCAGGGGATTGAAAATTCCAACACAGTAGACTACAACAAAACCCTTTGCTGGCCCCTATGTGAGAACCTCAGCCTCTATTTTATGCCAACAAATGCTTCCATCATTAGAACCTGGTTTCTAACAAGGCATCATTAACTACCTCGATGCACATGTGTCAACATGCCATATTCAAGATTGGTGGGACGAGAAGTTTGAGGACTTCATAATACAATAATTTGAACTACGAGGGTGGGATCCATTGAAAACCGAACAATACATCCTCTATGGAGAAATGATATTAGACCAATATGATGTCTTGTGGGTTGAATTCCCTATAGTATTACTCGAATGGATATAAAGGCTTGTAGAAACCCCATAATATCGCAATAGACAATGAAGAATTGTGCAGTGGACTCAAAGAGACCTAACGACGCTGAATCGATTAGATAATCTTCTAACTAGGGCCATCAAGTTCTCAATAGAGAAAAATTTCATTGGGCACATTATAGAATTTGTAGCAGAAAACAACCAATATATATCCAATGTTGAAGAAGAGCTCTAAAGGATAGTAAAAGACAAACTATTGAAGGACGTTTCATTTTAGACTAAAAATTGGATGGTTGAATATAGATTTTTACCATTGAAGTAGAGTAGAATTGAGGAGTTAACCCTCCTTTGGCTAGGGGAGTGGTTGAGGTGATGATGTGAAGTGTGGAGAAATGTAAGAGAGAAGACCAGAAGCGCAGAATGAAAACATACAAATGATTGTAGCTAAAAAACGAAATAAAGATTGCAACATTCATGTTGTGACGCAAAGTGGAGCCACGACAGGTGGAGATCAAAGAACTAAAGCTTCGACTTATGAGGATCACCAAGCTAGACATAATCCTACTAAAGGGGCTTGGATAAGAAAAGCAATTGGAAAAACACCTACTTTCAACCTAAACAAAAAGACAGAGGTCTTCATGGAAGCATGAGAAACCTTCAAAGAATTAGAACCTACAACTCCAAGAATCAAGTTGCAAAGTGAAACAACACATGTGGTGGATATGCCAGCTTTGTATGATGGATCACGCGCTGCAGCAAACTTGATGAGTTTTGTTGCATAGCTCTTACAGAGATGCATAAAGTTGTTAATGCATGAAAATGCCTTGGCAGAATTACAAAGCCTATTGGGTCATTATGCGCAACATAGTGTAGTAAATGAAGCACACAGAGTGGTTCATCATATTAAGAATAATAAAAGAACTGGGATAGAAATGGGACTAAATTTGCAGATCAGGGATTTTGAAATGGACCAGATTATCCTTGACTTAGGCTCAAAAGTAAATGTCCTGATGACATAGACATGGGAACAAATGGGAAAGACAAAGTTATCATGGTCACCAATATAGTTGAGGCTAGCTAATCAGCAAAAGGTTTTACCCTTTGGGAGATTATTAAATATCATTGTTGATATTGATGGAGTACGAAGTAGAGAAAACTTCGAAGTTATTGAGATCGTAGATGATAGCAATCCCTATCCTGCACTATTGCGGATAGATTGGGAGATTTATAACCTCGCGATTATCAACTTGAAAAAGAAGCAAATGATATTCAAAGGACCAGATATTAGGGTCATTGCACCCTTGGATCCTTTATAGGGACCTAGATACATTGAACCAATAAGAGAAGAATGCAGAACTCAAGATTTGGATCACATCTACAAGATGCCAGTGAATCCGGCAGACTACATCAATCTTACTGATGATGGAACATTGAGTTGGTGATGTGACAGTTCTTGCATATCAGAATCAGATGCAGGACTAGAGAACTAGCAAAGCAGAATGCATGAAGTATTTGCAAGAATATGTGCGAATATCACTAAATCACTGCGCAGGATTGGAACAAAGGAAAGTTCAATCCCTAATTACAATGGGTTAGGTGATATCTACGAAATCTTTCAGGAGTACCTCGTATCAGTCCCAATGAGTACAATTTAGTAGCATTGGATACAACACTGCACACAACACCTGCTAGATGGTGGGTTGCGCATAAGCAGAATTTGACCACATGGAAATAATCTAATCACATGATGGAGATTAGATTTATAGAAGAGAATGAGCTTGTACAAGTGAAATATAATGGATAGTCTGATCCTAGAGATCACATAGACCTTTTTGTGAAAGCATGGACACACATACCGCAAGAAGAATGGGTCCATCGGTTTGTGCACACATTGTGGAAAATTCCAAAGAACTGGTACACAGAAACAGAACTTCACATAGGAACAATAAAACAGTCCGCCGTGACTAAGATCTTCCAAGAAAATTTCAGTTTTGAGGACGACTATCCAAGTATAAATGAGGCTTTGTAGAACATCAAAAAGAAGGTATTCAATGACACACAAGAACCTCTGTATCAACAACTAGAGTGGGAAAGATAGCTATAACATTCCCTGGAATGTTATAATTTCGCTTTACATGAAGATGAAGATCTGCGTGATGTCAACATAGCTGAGTTAGAAGGAGAGTGTGAAGTAGAAGGACCTCCTTTAGAAATGTGGGATCTAAGCAATCCTATGAAAACTTGAAAAGTCAACATTGGAACTAATGAAGAACCGAAGTTCGCTTCTATAGGGGATTATTGGGATGAGGAAACGATCGCGCATATAGCATACTTACTCCGTGAATATGAAGACTTATTTCCTGCAAAGTTTTCCGAAATGAAAGGCATTTTGGGCGACTTGGGAGTCATGAAAATACCTCTCAATCTGGATGTGATTCCCATTAAGAAGAGACCCTATTGACTAAACCCCAGATACAGAGAAAGAGTAAAGGAAGAGCTTGATAAGATGCTTGAGGCAGGAATCATTGAACCAATAGAACAGTTAGAATGGATAAGTCCCATGGTTATCGAGGACAAGAAATACAAAGGAGAAATTAGAATCTGCGTAGATCTGAGGAAGTTAAACGATGCATCGCTGCATGAACCATTCCCTACTCCATTCATGGATGAAGTGTTAGATAATGTTGGACGGAGCGAAGCATACTCCTTCACTGATAGGTTTTCTGGATATCATCAGATCAAAATTGATATAACAGATAGGCACAATACCACATTTGCCACTGAATGGGGATCATTTTAGTACACAGTTTGGTCTGAAGAACGCACCTGCTATCTTTTCCAGAGTAGTTGTTGTTGCATCTAAGGATTTTATCCATAAATTTTTAGAAGTGTATTTTGATGATTGGACAGTATTTGGGTTATTGAAGAACCATTATGCAAACTTAAGAATGATGTTAGCGAAGTGTAGACAACATCAGATCTCCCTGAACCTGAAGAAAATGATCTTCTATGTTCCGTATGGAACTCTACTGGGACACATTGTTTATAAATAGGGACTGATGGTTGATCCAGCAAAAATCACAGTTATTGTGAATCTGCTAGCACCTAACTCAATAAAACAGCTACGCACTACATTGGGACACACAGTGTACTACAGGAAATTCATCAAAGGATATGCACAGATCACTGCGCCTATGGAAAAATGATTGAGTAAGGACACAAAGTTCACATGGACTGGGGACTGTTAGAAAGGATTGGATACATTGAAAGAAAGGATGGTCACTACACCTATTCTAGTTTTTCCAAATTGGAGTAAACCATTCCATGTACATGTATATGCTTCATCCATAGCACTGCGCATCGCGCTAGCTCAACCAGGCAAGGGGGGCATCGAACATCATATTGCATTCTCAAGCAAAAAGTTGTCCTCAATAGAAAATAATTATACCATGACAGAAAGAGAAGGATTAGCTATGTTGTATGCACTGCAGAATTTTGGACACTATTTGCTAGGTGCACATTTCTATATGTTTACTGACCATTCAGCTTTGAAATACCTAGTCAATAAACCAGTGTTAGGGGGGAGAATCTGTAGATGGTTGTTACTCTTTTAGGAGTATGATTTTGAAATCATTTTTAAGCCATGAAGGTTGAACTCAAGACCTAACCACCTTTATATAATTGAGTCAAGAGAAGAACCTACCAACCTAGAGGATAGTCTACTAGATGCGGGGCTATTTGCTATTCAAATAGTAGATGACTATTATAAGGATATTGTAGAATTATTGACCATGGGTTTAGCACTGATAGATTTTACTACGCAACATAAGAAACGGTTAGTAGTAAAAGTAGTTGACTTCACCATAATTGCAGGATAATTATACAAGCTAGGACCAGATGAAGTACTGCACAAATGTGTGCTAGAACACGAGAATCCATTGATACTTTCTGAAGCACATTCATGGGTTTCTGGAGGCCACTACGCAGGAAGAGCTACTACGTAGAAAGTTCAGAGCAGGACTATGGTGGCCTACACTCCACAAGGATTCAAAGGAACATTGACGTAGTTGCGTTATTTTCCAGAGGACAGGGAAGCCATCTCATAGAGATAAGATTTCATTGATGCCACAACTGACTTTGCAAGCATTTCATAAGTGGGATATTGATTTTGTGGGACCTATCAACCCACCAGGAAAACGAACTGGTTTGAGATACATCATTACATCTACAGATTATCTAACTAGATGGGAAGAGGCAAAACCAGTGAAGGAATGTAGTGCAGATCATTTTTCGAAGACATCCTCACAAGGTTTGGATGCCCAAAAATCCTAATGAGTGATCAGGGAACTAATGAGTGATCAGGGAACTCACTTCTTGAATAGAACTATTGAAGCCCTAACTGAGTAATTTCATATTTACCATCAGAAGAGCACACCATATCATCCACAAGCTAATGGAAATGTTGAAGATTTTAACAAAGTATTTGAAAATGCGTTGACTAAGGTATGTCATACAAACATCGATGATTGGGATATGTGAATACCAGCTGTGTTATTGGCATATAGGACAACTTGCAAGAGGTTGACAGGTCATACACTTTTCAGGTTAGCATATGGATCGGAACATGTTATGCCAATGGAATACATACTACCAAGTTTGAGAATTGCATCATTCACAGACATGGTAGATGATGAGACAATGGAAGAAAGGCTACTAGACTTAGTCGGGATAGAAGGAGATCGCTTCATTGTAGGATTTCACCAACAAGTGCAAAAAGATAGAGAAAAAGCATGGCATGATAGGAATATCAAGTAAAAATTCTTTCAGGTAGGAGATCTTGTCCTCCTCTATGATAGAAAATACATGAAGTTCCCTGGAAAATTTAAAATGCATTGGCTAGGGCCATATGTTTTCAAGCATGTTGCTAATGGTGGTGCAGTTTAGCTAACCACATTAGTGGGAGAAAACCTACTAGTTCTCATTAATGGAAGTAGACTAAAACCCTACAAGGATAGTCCCACTTCGCCATACATCAGTTGATCAACAATGAAGAAAACTCTAAGTGTCATGTGCCGTTGAAACAAGACACTAAGAATGGAATAATAAAGAGTCTACATGCAATTTTATTAAGATGTGAAGTGTTTATCGAAATAAAAGTTGTGATGCGAAGGGAAAATAGCAAGATGAGTTGTAAAGTAAGAAAAGGTTTGTGCTACAGGGTTAACATTAGAGAAAGGGAAATGCGTAGTGAACCTTGCAACTCACATCTCTGCTAGCAGGGAGGATTCTCAGTACGAAGTTAAAATTCAACAAAGAAGAATGCATAGTGAACCTCGCACTTGATATGACTGCTAGTGAAGTCAAGAAATAATAGTTGTTAAAATGTTAGTCCAAAAAGTAGTCTTTATGCAGTGTTTTTCCGATGGTCGCGTTCGCATTTAATGCAAATTTAGCCGTTCCTGACACATTCAATGAAGGAAAGGACCAAGATCATTGGGGGATGTGGCTAATGTTCATGGAATTTAATTCCTAGCTAGTTGTTTGAGGGAGCGGCTCAAGCTTGCTGCACCTATAAATAAGGCTGACTGCATACTTACCGGAGTTACCTCTATTTTTTATTGTTACTACATGTAACTTTGAGTTTTACCAGCAAGAGCACACATAGCGATTTCCAAGTGAATGTATGAGCAGTCGATGCTAGACGAGGTTTTGAGAGATTTTAACCAGTCCGGGCTTGAGGGGTTAATGAAAACAACCTTCAAGAAGGATGTTCCAGAAAGGGGTTCCGCATCAAGGAGCTTGCCATGCCACAGACCAAGGATGCAATGAAAAGATAAGAAGCCGGTTAAAGAAACTGAGAATCCAAAGGAAAGAGGAATGTCGAATCCCGGTCCACCGCAACCACCTTGGGATTGGCCAATTCACCTCACAACTGAGTATATTCCACCAAGAAGGGTTGATGCACCACCGATTCAACTCCTAAAAAATGCACAATACGAGATCCATGAGAACCTTCTTGGAAGGATTGCAGAGTGCAAGTTCTCAGATAATGATTTATGAGAGGGGAAGGACCCTCAAGTGTTGAAGTACCTCCAGTTCCATCCTGATCAATACATGTGCCGAAGGATTGATGAGAAAACGAATCAATCCGCTATCCACACGCAAGAGTGTCTCTCGTTGTTGGTGCCATATGGATTGTTGAACTTCCTGCGCATCCCGCATTTTCACCGAAGTCCCGAGATTACTGCAGTGGTGTGCACTTTACTGGTATGCACACACCAGAGCTATCTATGGCTCGACTGCAAGGTCGATATAAGTATTGACCTCATCTACCGAATCATGCATCTTAGCAAGAGATGTGTTGATCCTGCAGTGGAGTTCGTGGGAAATACAAAGGACAAAGAGCTCGCCAAGAGAATGAAGGATGAGTATGGATTACAAAAGGGGAGCTGTGGTTACATCATAGTTGCAATTGAAGACCAAGCTACGTGGTTCACCGTCCAGTTGTTGGCAAGTAAATTATTAAGGAAGTGCAAACTAAAAGAGGTGTTGGCCGCAACACTTCTCCTAGCCACGAAGAACAAGGACATAATGAAGTACAATTCGACAAGTTACTTATTGAATGCATTCTTGGACGATGTCCGTGAGACTCAAGAGAGTGGAATCCCTTTCTACTACATTTGGTTGCTTGTGCTAATTGATTTTGTATCCTGGAAGGAGCCACTGTACCAACAAAACCTCCCAGTATTGTTAGGATATTCTCATGGGGAGAAATTTGCCAACATGTGGGAAAACGCAAAGCTAGACAGGCAGTGGGTAAACAATGAGCAATTGTTTACCTGCTACGGGAAGCTATTGGATGTGATTCAGCGCACTCCATGAATCTCAAAGGATATGAAAACTAAGTACATCCAAAGGTTGGTATTCAGGGCCGACTTGCATTATATATATATTCATCCAAGGGATGAGAAGTAGAATACAAAATGGTTCGAAGGGCAATATCAGCTCAATGAGCAAAAAATCGAGATGATTATGCAATATTGGCCACCAGAATGGAAGGTCGACGCACCATAGTAATCCAAACAGAATCATATGAAAGAAAAGCTAGAGATCCACTGGATGACACAGAAACTACCCAAGGAGAGGCACAAAAAGACACTGTTGAGGTTCCAGCAGGGGAAAAGAGGAAGGACCCTGGCAACGTAGCACTAGAAAAAGGACCCAGGAAGAAGCACAAGGTGACCAAGACTCTTCCATAGGCACAGTTGCACGAATATTATTATGACTACATCTCACTATGCGCAAGTGAGAATTTAGAAGAGGCACTCACTCTCAAAGACAACAAAAGTGAAAAAATTCAAGCGCACCTAAGCGAGAACCTTGCAGAACTTAAAAGCATGGTTGTGAAGATAGAACGAATCCAGAAGGACTTGGTATGAGAGTCTAATTTAGAAGGCAAGTCGGGTGAGTCCATTCAAAGAAATAAAAGGCCACCTACCTTGACAATAAAACCTCGCTTAGTCCAAATGGAGCCGATTAACATCATCATCCTAAATGATGAGTAAACTGAAGGCATGAAGAGATTGGACCACCTGGATATTAACGTGGGTATGCTACCTCTTGAGGGATTGCACAATCTGCATCTGCATGATGTAGAAGAGAATAGAGATAGATACATTGTCTCTTATAATCAACATCTGCATTTAGAAGAAAGCTACAAGGAGATGAAAGAAGAATGTGAGCAGAAAACAAGATCACTTGCTAGTGCGCATGAGAAGCGAAGAAGGCTGCAAGAAACTATTTCTATAGTATGTGCGCAGATACCAGAATGTGAAGAGAAACTAGATATGGAAGATACCATACTTAAGATCAGAACCATGGTAAGCGATCTTAAAGTAGATATGGCGGATATGGATATCGCCTAGAAGGAAAAGGGTGCTACCCTAGAAGCTCAGAACCCACCTGGTACCCCGCTAGGTATGACAAAAGCAATAGCTAAAGCACTAAGGGCTTCAATGGAGCACATCTCCATATAAGTAGAGAAATGAAAAGACCTACTAGAGGAAGCTACTAAAGTATGGACTAAGTTGCAGGAGGATCCTAAGATGCATAAAATCCAAGATGACTTACAACAATGATAGACAGAGCTAGATTCTGTGAACATAGCGATGAAGACCTTTCTATCCAGACATAAAATACAAGATTTCACATAATTCAAGGACTTGCAGAGAGAGTTGAAAGTTCTGAGGGAGAAGGAGGCTAAAACCTTAGCAAGGTTACAACCCATACAAGAGGAAGCGCTCACCCTCTTAGAGGAAATTTAAGAAAAGCTACAAGAACTATGCACCACAGAGCATACGCTAAAGGAGCACACCCAAGAAGTAATCTAACAGGAGATGTTAGAGACTATCAAGGATTTTGAACAATAAGCTAAGGATATAGTTGCGAAGCTAAGCACAACTTATCAGAACTTCGCTACAAAGTTAAACATCCAGGGGATGCACAGCCGAAGGAGCATGTCGAGAGTGGATCGGGGATGAGCCACATGTGAGTTTTAGGAGCCTGTTGGGCATGGCTCAAGTGGAGCAATTTTGTGGAACGAGGTTCCGGCACATTAGTTTTGATGGCAATAAGTACAAGATAAGTGAGGCCCAGTAGTGACCTATTTTGGGTAAATAACTCTGCAGCTCCCAGGAACAACACAAGGAGTGGTGCGAAGTTGGAGGAAAGGGACCTGTCGCCTTAGTAAGGATAAAGTACAAAGTATGGCCAGGGAAACTGAGGTAGTTATAAACAAAATGGAGGACTTACAGCTACAGAAGAGGCAAAGCAACTGAAAAGTTCATGTCAGTATGAAGTCAGAGCTATGCGGTCATAACTGCGGTTGTTAGAAGAGCGTCAAAGTGAGAAGTGACGCGAAAGGACGTCCGAAGTCCTGTGAAGTAGCTGTCGAGTTCGACAAGCCTGGTTAGTGGGGTAACTATGCCAGTTTTGGGGGGGTTTTGGGTACTATATGGTTTTCTTCCCATACTGGTTGAATAGACGTGACCCTCGGGCACGATCTATAAAAGGGGAAAATTTTGTAAGGGAAGGGTTTGTATTTTGGGGGTTGATGAAAGACTAAGTATTGTAAGAGAAAGAAGAGAGGAAGAGGCTCTACAGTTGTGTGCACAGAGACCCATTGTAGAGAGAAGAGTTTGAAACTGTGTGCGAAGAATGGAACTGTTAACCCTTCCCACTAATATAAACAATAGTTCCCGTGGACGTAGCTCCCATCCTGGGGGTGAACCACGTAAATACTTGTGTTGCATTAATGCATCTGTGAGATTGTCTATGTTTATGTTTATGTATGTTCCTTCTTTTGTATGTATTTTCACATGTATGATCGATGAGGATAATATGTTAGTAGTGAACACATATAATTGGATGTACAAGTAATTCTAATTATGTTGAATGCGTAGTTGCATAGGTGACACTAATCCAACGGAGCTTGTAGAGTGTATAACTGTCCCCCAGTGCAGCTCTAGAGTGTGTTGTAGTACAAGAAGTCGATGCGAAGTAGATGTGACTTCGCTCAGCATACCAGTTTTATAGCCGTGCATCACTTGGTTGTAGAAATGTGCTTCTGCAGCCACCCCATAAATTCACCTCGGGTGAGACCTCAGTCTGTTCACAGGCTCATGCCAAAAGGGCTGGTGAAATGGGGTTTTGTTGGACCAAGAACTGCGCCGAACCTGGGTATGATCTAAGTAATAAGAGATACAAGAATTAAGGCCCAACAATTATAGTGATGCAATTTTTCTTTTAAATGATATTGAGTCAATTATCACACCTATGCTAGATATAATGTTTATTTTGACTAATTTTTAGGAAAATGTAGTATAATGGTACCAATAAATCCAATTATTGTTCTCTGAGTTTCTGCAAGTCCATAATACTCTAATAAAGCAAACCTTATCCTTAAATATGAAATTTGTGACCCTTTGGAGGTGTTTGGAAAAGTCTGGATGAAGACCAGTCTATCAATCCTAGGCAGTGCACTTGCTAGTTTCATCTCCAAATCTTGTTAGCTTGCTTCTAAAAATCTATTTGATTGCTATAGAAGGTTGGGGCATATTCCATATATTCAATCCCAGTTTGGATTACTTTCAACAATCACGAGAATCCTTGGGTTTCCATAGAAGTATCGTGGACAATTACCTTGTACCTTTGGGTTTAGCTCAAGGGGTCTACCCGGGCATGACATACCCATAAAATTAATGTTGTAAAAGTATTGGCCTATTTCCATCCTATTGAATCCTTTTCAAGTCATTAACAGAATTTTGGGAAGAATTTAAGATGAGTCTGAATTTGTTTGAAAATTTCTTCTTGGATCCTTGTCAAACTAGTTAGTTTTGATTCCTAGTAATCTACTGTGTGTTTCATTTGCAATTATTTTGTTGGGCCTAGCCCATATGGGACAATTTTGAACAGAAAGTATTGTGAGAATTGTGGAGCTAAGAACAGTTAAGCTTGAACAATTTTGGATAAGTTTTGGTATGCTGCGAAGTTGCGTGCAACATAGTGTTAGAGGAGCTACGAGGAGTATAGTGCCGCGATGTGCCATGTCAACAAAGATCCAGCTAAGCACAGCATCGATGGTTGAAGGCAGTTGTTTTGGTTAGGTTACAGAAGACCTATTTTTGGCAGAGATTGTCGATGACTACCAAGTAGCGGGTAGGTGCAGATCGAAGGTAGGTGATTGATCACAATGGGTAGAAGACTACTACTACTCAAACCAGTCATCTAAGGTTGGAAAAGAAGGAATCGATTGGCGGAAGCAACCCATTTGCGCACATATAATAGAAGATCCACTGCCAGATATCAGTAGTCCGTTTTTGGGAAAACTGCGACAGTTTTCTAAACATAAGGGTTTCGCTTTCATAATGTAAAGACATGACCTACATGCATGATCTATTTATAAGGAAATTTTGTATGGGAAAGGGTTAAAATTTTTGGGGTATTAGCGAGTATTGTTAGGATTTTTGAGAAAGAAGCTATTGTAAAGGCTTTGCAGCTGAGTGCGCAGAGACGTAATTTTGAGAGAGAAAGAGAAGAGCATCTGCAGCTGAGTGCACAGACGAAGAACTGTTGTATCCTTTCCTAAGATAAATAAACAACAGTTCTTGTGGACGTAGCTTCCCATCCGGGGGGGGGTGACCCACGTTAAACCATTGTGTTATGTGTTTGTTGTGTATGATTTCCATTGATTTGTGATCTAATTTACTTACAATTCATGCATGAAGTTATTATTGCTTGTTATATGTTTACTGTGATCTGTATTTGTCGTGGAAAGGATGGAATAAGATGTTAAGTAGTTCATATGTGGATGAATGTAACAGTCAAGCACCTATAAGCCCTTGTATGAATGGATCTATGGCCTAACCATATAGTTAAGTGTTAAGGATTAAACCGTAGAATCAAATCACACAGCACTCTGCATCTCACCTATTTGCATAAGTTATGGTGTTTATCAAAGCTAAGTAAGGATGGATGAATAAAGGTTTATCGACTAAGAATTGACTAAGGAGTGATCAGATCTCATAAATCCATTGTGTAGCTTGGGGCCACACTGAGGGTTCCAATATCCTGTGTCTTGAAGAATCTTGACGCGAAGTAGAAGACTTCGTACAATCACCTAGTTAGTTGCGCAGTCCGTCATCGCACTGCGCATTAAGCTAGCTGAATCTATTGCACCACCTGGCTGTGGAAACCTACTTCTACGACCACCCCCTCCAACTATCTCCTCAGGTGAGACCTAAGGCTGCTTGCAGCTTGTTTCCGAAAGGGTCGGTGAATAGGGGTTTTGTTGGTATTTCGTACTGCGAAGTACCTGGGTCTACATTGAAAAACCTCTAGAACAGTGTTGTGACCAACATATTTCAAACTAATGTGCCATTGATCATATATGGTACATTACTGTGGGATTAGAGCACTTTCCTCTACTCCTATGGAAATTAATATCTCAATTTGAATAATTTGCAGCCATGATGCTAGCACCAACTAATGATGATTTTAAATGGGATGATGCAGAAACATTTGATTATGATGAAGAAAACATCTACATAGATGGAGGATTACCACGAGATGGGAATGCTTAATTTTATGAACAAATGTACAATGAATACCAAAGGAATGAACCACCAGTGGCTATATCAAAATATGTTTTAGCAAGGAAGATAGCAGAAAGTGAAAACTTTCCTCATCACTATCAGAAGTGTCTTTCCCCGGGGATGATATTTGTAATTCCATTTCTTTCAAAGATTATTTTCATTGCAAATTTGGATTTGAGCCCAAGGATGTAGATGTGGATTCAATAGAGAGAATTAAAACATCAAGGGAGTCACCAATTTGTTCCACTTCTTCAATAAGAGAAGACGAAAAAGGAACCAAATGTGAAGCTCCATCGGATCCATTTGCATATAGTGGCATCAAGAGACTCTTTGGATTTTATTCAACGATAAACTCTAAAGGTCTTGACCCTAAGGCTACCAAGGAGAAATATGCATCAAATGGATTGAAGGAGAAAAATAAAAGTACCAATCATCCATCTACCATCATTGAGGAGAGCCGTGAACCACCTAGTCCTACAAGTAGTGAAGTAGAAGAAAATATCTACGAAGAAGAGCAAAAGACATTGCAAGATGTTTTCAATAAAGAGGAAGGTTGTTGTTGGGCCTGGCCCAAGTGGGGCATTTTGAGCAAGAAGGAATTTTGGAACTATGGAGATGAACGCAGTTCAGTTGGAATATTTTTTTTATAAGTTTTTGGGATGCTGCAAAGTTGTGCGCAATGCAGCGTCGGAAGAGTTGCAAATAATAGTGCTGCGAGGAGACAATGCTGTGATGTGTCCAGTCTACATGGATCCAGCAAAGAAGAGTGTTGGAAGGAAGGTGGCACAGATTCCTATTAGACCGTCAGTGGTATATTTTTGGTAAAGATGATCCATGAGTGCCAGGAGATGGGAAAGGAGCAGAAGCAAAAGAAAGTGACTAGTCACACATGCTAAAGAACCAGTACCTGAACCAGTCGCACGAGACCATTAGATGAAGAAAAGCTCGATGAAAGCGATCTGTTGGAATGCATGTGATAGGAAGGACAATAGCGACGTGAGGGATGCCCTGAATGCAGCCACGATGGAATATTCGCTACCAGAACTGAGTAGTCTGGTTAAGGGAAAACCGTGATAGTTTTGTAAACCTAAGGGTTTTTTCCTTCGAATTGTAAAAACATGACCTATGGGCATGATCTATAAATAAGGAATTTTTTTATGGGAAAGGGTTACTCTTCATTTTGTATTGTTCTCGTTATTGATTTGATAAATCTATGTTGAGGAACATTTTGTAAAGGCTCTACAAGCTGTCCGCGTAGAGGCCTATTGAGGGAGAGAAGAGAGTTTGTAGCTAAGTGCACAGACAAAGAACTGTTGTACCGTTCCCAAAAGACTAATACAACAACAATTCTTGTGGACATAGCTCCCATATTGGGGGTGAACCACGTTAAATCCTGTGTAGTGTGCTTGTTTACATTTTGCACTTGCCTGTTTGCTTACGAATGAATGTCTGAGTTCTCATTTATCAGTTGTTATGTTAATGCTTTTATATGTATTCGCCATAGGAGAAAGATGGGAATAATATGTTAAGTATTGTGTGAATGGATGAATAATGAATGCTCAGTAATCTAAGTCTGCGAAAGTATCAGTTTATTGAATAATCACAAGTGTATGTAGATTTTGGGGTGTGTAACTCTTTAGACATACCGCACTGGAAGTGCGTAGCAATGTATGTTTCATCTGCTTGCATTTGTTATAAAGCTAAATAATATAAGGAAATAGATGGATGATTAAGTGTTAAAGTAAAGTCTTCATAGTGGTTAAGTTTGGAAGAGGAAGCGTATAAGTCAGTTCCACTGTCCTATGATTCACATTCTATCCGAACCGCGCAGTTCATCGATGCGCTGGTTGCGCAGGAATCTTTGTTTGCAGAAGTAAGGACCGCGACATAGTCTATCGTCATGTAGTTCTCATCCCGCAGTGCAAGTCTAATAGTGCGCTACGCAGTAGTCTTGTTTGAACGACTCATCACATCACTGTGGAAACCTGATTCCATAGTGCCCCCATAACTACACCTTGGGTGAGACCTGAGCCTATTCGCAGGCTATTGCCGAAAGGGATGGTGAGAAGGGGTTTTGTTGGTTCCTTGAAACCGTGAATAACCTCGGTCTACATTGGAAACCTCTAGATCAGTATCTTATGCCAACAAATGGTTCCATTGTTGCACTAACAATCCATGATGAGTTGAAGTCGTGACGTGTGAAGTAGAAGAAGTTGAGCAAGGCATTGACTTTTGGTATCTAGACAAGAAAGAAATTTGGGCTTGGTGTGACAAGACAGAGAGAGACTTCGCAAGGAAAGAAAATAAACACCCACATCTCTCTGACATTCAATGAATAAATACCTGTGGAAAGATGGTCATGAAGTTTTCTGGGTGTCTTTTGGGAATGAGCTACACGAGTAGTTATCAAGGCTTGTAGAACACAGAAACTCTACCCCACGAGATGTATTGACCGAGTGGACACAAAAGCTAATTGAAAGGCTCAAAGCACTAGATAGTCCATTCTTACGAGTAGTCGACTTCTGGGTTGACAGTGCATTACAAAGTTTTGTGACGTAGTTCGCTCTGGACATGCTAAACTCCTACAGCGCAACCGAAAGAGATTTTTTCAAGGGATTCAGAGGTAAGTATCTGAAAAACCTCGGTCTATACATTAAAATGCTTTTAGGTGAGAAAGGTGTTTTTAGAATGCAGTAAAATTTTTAAACTTTGTAAAGGTCAATAGAATTTTTAGTGAGTCAGATGAAGAGACACATAATCTAAGAAGTGGGAAAAGGTATAAATATACACCTAAGAAGGCTGCTAGTGGACCTAGACTCCATGTAGACATTGATTCAGACGACGAACTTGATAGCTAAACCACACCTCTATCTTCCATCTATCATCCTATTACTTCGCAGAATCCACTAGGTGGGAACACCGCGCCTTCCATTGCACAAAATCAGCCAGTCCAGAAACCCCGTATTGCGAATATCTCTAGCACTCAGACCATTCCATTTATCTTTATGCTCAAAACCTATGTAGAAACCTCCACCATCTAGAAGAAGCATGACTGAGGATATTAAGTTGTTGATATTCAAAGGAATGGGTCTAGAAGACCCTGATCAACACTGGTTTCTATGTGAAGCCGTTTGGAGTGTTAAACAAGTACAGGACGATACTGTTAAGCAAGCACAGCTCGTCACCACATTTAGAGATAGAGCCTTGCATTGGTTCATGAAATATTTGTAGGGACACCAAAGAACCCTGGCAGAAATCAAGACTGCACTCTTAGCAGAATTTAAGAAGCCGAAGTTAGAGTCATAGTGTATAATAGAATTGAAAGAGATCAAACAGAAACCTATTGAAACGGTCTAGGAATTTGACCAAACGTTTAAGACATTGTTAGACCAAGTAAGCTTCCTCATAGCACTGTAGAAGCACAAGGAGTGATTTATAGCCGCATTTTTGCCCCATATCAAATAGCCTTTGATGTAGCAGAAAGTGGCTTCATAGGTAGAAGCCTTGGAGATCGCGATGAAGTTAGAAGCTTTGCCGATTGGAGAAAGTAGCACTGGGATGTCTCAAATTAAGAACCAATAGCTACCCTAACACTACAGTTACAAGATATCAAGAAAGGAAAGCAAGAGAGATGGGAAGTCTGGGGTACAAGCTGTAAAGGGGAAGGACACACAAAGGATCATTGTCCTTTATTCCAAGACATCCTTAACATGGGTGGACCAAACCCATTCAATCCAAACCAAGGGCCATGGTGTGAAATTTGCTGAACTCGAGGACATCGACCTGAAGACTACCACC
Organism: Larix kaempferi; assembly: GCA_027924585.1. Lineage (NCBI taxonomy): Eukaryota > Viridiplantae > Streptophyta > Pinopsida > Pinales > Pinaceae > Larix > Larix kaempferi. Next base: position 45,056,937 of record BSBM01000372.1, on the reverse strand, counting down.
TAATACAGAAATACTTACATGCCTAAAAACCTATATTGTAATTTTTCTAAGTCAGTTGGGCATGATGAATCCAATTGCTGCGCATATGAGATCATGTTAGAAAGAAATAAAGATATTGAGCATATGTATGGAGGAATGTACAAAGTCCAAGGATAGACTCCGTAGAAACAAGAAAATGCACTACAAGATCAAGGAGCATCTAGAGGCTGCAGAGGATACTGCGGGAGAGGAAGGAATAACGGACTAGCGTAGGGACAAGGCCGAGGTCAAGTAATAAGTTACAACTATGGCCAAGTAGGCTATGTATCTAGGGACTGTACCAACCCATGCACTACTTGTATTTATTTTCAATCATTTGATTATGTTATTGAAGACCACCTAGTGTTAGAGGTAGAAATGCAGAAAAGAAAATGGCCAGAGGCGTCGAACCCAAACATCCAATTGATTGCAACATAAAGGAAACCTGCGGATATGAGTATCAACATAGTGACGCGAAGTTGCACTACAACAGGAAGAGATAGAGGAGCAGAAGCTTTGACTTCTGAAGATTTCACCACTAAGAAGACTCCTCTTGAAACAATATGGATAAGGAAAGCTGTTGGGAAAGCACCTACTTTCGACTTGAAGAAAAATAGAGAGGTCTTTGAAGAAGCATGAGATATATTCAAAGAATCAGCACCTAGATCGTCAAGAATCCCATTGTGTAGCGAAATACCACATATGGAAGATATGTCGGCTGCTTATGACAGAACGAACACTGCAGCAAAGATAGGCACCTCTGTTGCGTAGTTCCTCAAGAGTTGCATGAAATTGTTGAAGAGTCCAAAAGCTATAAAAGAATTGAAAAAGTTGTTAGATCAATATGAACCATGCAATGAAACTGAAACTACTGATAGCGCAGTTCATCACATCAAGAAACACAAGAGAACAGGGAGAGAAATGAGACCTAGTGCACAAATAGGAGATTATGAAATGGATGAGATCATTCTTGATCTGGGATCAGAAGCAAGTGTCTTAACCAAATAGCCATGGCAAGAGATGGGGAGACCAAAGATGTTATGGTCACCTATCTAGTTAAGAATGGCCAACTAGGAGAAAGTCATACCCTTTGGACGGTTAGCTGTTGGGCGGGGCCCAAGTTGGGATATATGCACAAGTGCTGAAAAGTGTGCATTGTGTGCTGCGACAAGGTATGGGGCATTTTTGGGAATTGTGCATGCAGCGGCAATGGCTAAGGCAGGATCGTGCAGTGCACTGATGCACAGGACATGCGCAGGAGCTACTTTTGGTAAGAAATATGGGTAAAGTTCAGACGAGGACGTGACCTATTTTGAGTAAGGAACAGGTTGAAGGAAGAAGAAAGTGACTAGTCAGGAAGAGTGGTGGCAAGCAGTTGAGAAGCTAGGACACTACGCCGACAACGACAGGAAAGCGAGAGATGTGGAAAGGGACATGCCATGATGCCGTTGGAACCATTTTGGTGACTGTAGCTGTTAGAAGAGCATGCGAGCCATGAGTGGCCCAGTTGGAATGCCTGGAGTAGGCAGAGCAAGCTGTTGATGGCGATAGTTAGGATGGAATTTAGGCACGCCACGTTTTGTAAACCTAAGGGTTTTTTCCTATGAATTGTAAAGACATGACCTACGGGCATGATATATAAATAAGGCATGCTTTTGTAAGGGAGGGGTTGGTCATTGTTGAACATTGTTAGAATCTTTAAGATTGGAAGCTATTGTAAAGGCTCTGTAGTTGTGTGCGCAGAGACCTATCTAAGAGAGAAGAGAGTCTGCAGCTGAGTGCGTAGACTAAGAACTATTGTACCCTTCCCAAAAGACCGATATAACAACATTTCTTGTTGACATATCCTCCATCCGGGGGTTGAACCACGTTAAATCCTATGTAGTGTGATTGTTTTGTGTTTTTGCAACTGTTCATTTGCTTAGTATGGATGCTTAATGTCATAAGTATCTGGTATGTGGTTGCTTTTATATGTATTCACCAAAAGAATGATGGGAATAATATGTTAAGTAATACATGTGTGGATGAATGTTAAGTATTCAGCACGTCTAAGTCTTTGAATGCATGAATCTGTTGGATAATAACATAGTTCAGCACTAGATTTGAGCGTAGCATTGGAGCGCGTAGTATTGTGTGTTTTATTCAATTACATATGCCATAAATATAATAACCTAAGTGTTATTGAATGGGTAAAGATTGTTAAGTAAGGCTGATTGGAGTTGATCAAGTCCTGAAGTGGACGTGCGGTATGGTTGACGCGCTGACCCATGGTGAGCATTGTGAGGTAAGCTGTTGATAGCTTATCATTGTAACACTGCAAGTATCCAATACCGAGCAGTCCTTGGATGCACTGGTTGCGCAAATGCCTCAGCTTGCTGAAGTATCCGACGTGAAGTAGAGACTTCGCGCAGTATTTTGTCTGCAATAAGAGTCCTTTGTCCCACTACCCATCAGTCTCTTTGACACTCGCATCACCAGGTTGTGAAAACTTGATTCCGCAACCACCCCCTCAGCTTCGCCTCGGGTGAGACCTCAGGCTACTCGTAGTCTATTTCCGAAAGGGCTAGTGAATAGGGGTTTTGTTGGTTCCTTGAACCACGAAGTACTTGGGTTTACATTGGAAACCTCTAGATTAGTTACATATGGCAACAAATGGTTCCGTTTCCATGCTAAGACTTAGCGATGCGATAGTGTATTTGGAAATTAATGTGCAATGAAGAATATCAGTTCTCTTTGGGTTCAGACAATTGGCACCCCGAAAAGAAATAGATCTGGGACTGGTGTAATAAGACCGAAAGAGTTTTTGCAAAGAAAGAGAATAGACACCCGCTTCTATCTGACGTAGAGTGGTTGAACAGATATTTGTGGAAAGATATTCACACGATATTCTAGGCTTCGTTTGGAAAAGAGCTGCAGGGGTGGATATCACGACTCGCAGAGAGGAAAAATTGTTTTCAAGGAGGAGTACCTACAAAGTGGACTCTAGATCTCACTACGCAGCTCAAAGCAATAGAAATCCCACTGTCGCGAGCAGTGAACTTTTGGGTTGATAGCATACTTGAAGGATTTATAACATAATTTTCTATAGACACACTGAAATCCTATAGCCAAGCTGAAGCATACTTTTTCGAAGTATTCAGAGGTAAGTACCTGAACAATCTTAGTCTATACATTAAAATGTTGTTAGCTGAGAAAGGCGTTTTAAGAATGCAATAATATCTTTGAGTCTGTCATGGTATAAAGTATATATAGTGGCTTTGACGAGGAAACCCATAATCTAAGAAGTGGAAAGAGATATAAGTTTAATAAAGAAAAGAATCCCGGAGGACCTGGACTCTGTGTGAATACTGAAATCCCATTTGAACTTACCAATCAGACCGTACCGTCATCAGCCACAATCTAGCCTATTACACCTCAGAACCCTTTAGTTGCAAACACCGTGCCTCCCTTATCTCAGAACCCGTTCGTTGTGAGCGTCGTGCAACCCATTCTGTAGAACCTCAATACTGGTAACACCGCAGGAGTGGGTGCTCAGACCATTCTGACTCAGACTATTCCAGTTCATAATACCCAGTCTCAGAATATTCCACAGAGTAGTATCCCTAGGACTATTCCTAGTAACACATTTACTTTTTTTTGCTCAGAATCCCGTGCAGAATCATAGAACTACTCAGGGTGCTACACAACGAAGAAGGAGAATGATAGATAATGATATAAAACTGCCGATATTCAAAGGCATGGGTCTAGAAGACCTTGATCAGCACTGGTTTCTATGTGAAGCCATATGGAGTGTCAAGCAAGTTCAAGATGATGCTGTGAAGAGAGCGCAGCTCATCACTACTTTCAGAGATAGAGCCTTGCATTGGTTTATGAAATATTCTTAGGCACAGCCGATAACCCTAGCAGAAATTAAGGCCATGCTCTCAGCGGAGATTAAGAAACCAAAATCCGAGTCACAGTGCATAATAGAGTTAAAAGAAATTAAACAGAAACCTACTGAAACGGTCTGGGAATTTGACAAAAAATTTAAGACATTGTTGGACCAAGTGAGCTTTGTTATAGATATGTAACAACATTAGGAATGGTTCATCGTTGCGATGTTACCCCACATCAGACAACCATTGTTGAAGCAAAAGGTTGCATTGCAGGTAGAGGCCTTAGAGATCGCGATGAAGCTAGAGGCTTTGCCGATTGGTGAGACTAGCTCTGGCATGTCTCAGATCTAGAACCAGTTGACCACTTTAACATTAGAATTGCAATGTATGAAGAATGGGAAGGAACAAAGTTATGAACAGTGGCATGAGGTATGGTGTACAGGATGTAAGGGAGAAGGCCACACCAGAGAACATTACCCCTTATTTCAACATTATCTCAATAGTGGTGTGCTAAACCCAATGAATCAAAACTAGGTGTCATGGTGTGAAATCTATAGAACCAGAGGACACCGACCTGAGGACTGTTATCTAATACAGAAATATGTAAAAATACCAAAAAAATTATATTGCAATTTATGTAAGTTAGTTGGACATGATGAATGCAATTTCCATGCATATGAGCTCATGAATGAAAGAAAGTGAGATATGGAAATGATCCAAGGTGCTGGAATGTACCACGTCCAAGAAGAAAATCAGCCAAAACAAGAGAATGTTCACTACGATCAGGGTGGATATAGAGGCCGTGGTGGTGGATACCGCGGGAGAGGAAGAAATGTCGGCCCAACACAAGGAAGAGGCCGAGGCTAGGTAATTTTTTATAATTGTGGCCAGCCAGGTCATGTATCTAGAGATTGTACCAACCCATGCACTATGTGCAATTATTATAAATCATTTGATCATGTTATTGAAGACTGCCCCGTACTAGAGGTAGAAATGCAAAAACGAAGAAGGACAGAACCACCGAATCCCAACATTTAGTTGATCGCAGCAGAGAGAAGAACTGTGGATCCGAGTATAAACGTGGTAACACGTGGTGGTGCTGATATAGGAAGGGATAGAGGCGTAGAAGCTTCAACTTGGGGAACGTTCGATACTAAGCAGACTCCTAGTGAACCAATATGGATTAGAAAATATACTAGGATAACACCTATTTTGGACTTATAGAAAAATAAGGGAGCATTCGAAGAAGCATGGGACATGTTCAAAACACCGCCACCTACCTCGCCGAGAATCCCATTGCATAGTGAAGTACCGAAAATAGAGGATATGCCAGTGGCATATCATCAGACAAGAGCTGCAACAGATACATGTACCTTTGTTTCTCAGGTCCTACGAAGCTGCATGAAGTTATTAAAGAGCATAGAAGCTCTCGTGTAATTTGAAAAAATACTCAGTTACTATGAGCCATATAGTGAGAAGGGGGCTTCCCATGGTGTAGTCCATAACATTAGGAGTGCCAAAAGAACAAGAAGGGAAATGAGGTTCACTGCACAAATTGGGGACTATGAGATGGATGAGATCATTCTTGATCTTGGATCCAAAGTAAATGTCTTGAACAAGCAGACATGACAACATATGGGAAAACCAAAGTTACAGTGGTCACCTATACAATTGAGAATGGTGAATCCAGGGATAGTTATACCTTTGGGGAGGTTACCCAACACCGTTCTTGACATCAACGGAGTGCGAATCTATGCAGATTTCGAAGTGATTGAAATCATGGATGACAACCATCCTTATCTAGCACTGCTCGGTATTGATTGGGTAATGACTAACTCTACCATTATAAATTTGAAGACCATGAAAATGATATTTGAAGGCAATGATATAAGGGTCATCACACCATTGGACCCCTCGCAGGGTGAACGATATGTTGAACCGATTCAAGAGGAATCTAGAGCCCAAGACTTGGACCATATTTACAAGATGACAACTAATGCTACTGATTATACTAATCCAACTGCGGATGGAACTCTCTGCTTGCGTTGTGACAGCTCTTGCATCTTAGACTCTGATGCAGGCCTGGAAAACTGGCAAAGCAGATTGCATGAGGTATCTGCCAGGAGATTATTGCAGATCACAAAGTCACTCTGCTAGATTGGAAAAAAGTTAACTCCAATCCCTACCTATGATGGTTTATCTAATGTTCATTTCTTTATCAAGGAATATACTGTAGTAGTTGCCAATGAATACCGCGTACCAACATTAGACATGGCGCTGTGCGAGACACCTGCTAGATGGTGGGATGCGCATAAGCAGACACTAACAACATGGGATCAGTGCATAATTAAGATGCAAATAAGGTTTGCTGAGAAGGTTACACTACCTTTTGAAAAATATAATGGACAGATGGATCCAAGGGATCATATTGAAGCATGTTCACAATCTTAGGTGGAAAGGCCACAGACATAATGGGTGCATCTATTTGTGCATATGCTGGAAGAACCGATTCCAAAGAAGTGGTACCTAGACACAGAGTTGTGCAGGGGCACAGCGGATTAGTCTACCGTAATTGTAAGTCTCCAGACAAATTTCAGTTTCAAAGACGAACACCCGAGTATCAATGACACGCTGCAAGTTATTGACGAGCTCCTATATTCCTCTTTAATTAAATTGAAATAGAAAGATGTTCATAAATTATCAACCCAGGGCCACGAAGTCTTATGAGCTACCAAGCAAAATATCTGCCAGACACTACAATTTGGGTGATTTTAAAGCAGAAAAGATCAATGAATTACTGAATTGAAATTAGGACGCAATATTTTAGTGAATGGACTCCTATGAATATGCCAATTACAGAAAGGATATTTCAATCAAATCAAAGCACCTAACTATTAAATTCAAGAAATTTTTTGCTATGATATGATATTTTGCTACACTACAGAAAGTAATCAACACCAACAATAGCCTGTCAAACTACAGAAAGCAAATTAATTTCCAATTTAACAAACTGATAAACTCCTAAGAAAGACAATTCAATAAGCCACAATGGAAATGAAGAAATTGAACAAACTAATTAAACTCTTACAATCTACCTCTACCCTTACGTACTAACAACAGAATTCCAAGAATAACTTAATGCATTCACTGCAGAAGTAATTCTAATTCAACATTCATCATTCATATGTTCCTCTATAAATGATAATAGAAATGAATGGGCAATCGAATCATATCACTCATTAAAGTATTCACACTCAGCTACGCTTCAACACACCAATTATGAATATCAAATAATTAAACCAATTAACACTGCATCAACAATTAATTTATTAACCTGAACACACATGCATAAAGGAAAGAAATCCTACTTATAACAACACCTGTTATAGAAGGGGGCTCTGCCTATGGAAACAAGGGATGAACAACCACTCAGTCACATGAAATTGATCAACACATTCGAATCATGTAAACCAGAAATTCTCTATATAAAAGTTTGATATAGTGTGCAATGGATCTTATGAAAATTGTGGCTAACCCTTCTGAAGAGTCCCCATGTATTTTATACATCAACGCCTATGAGAGAAATATGAGAGATCGTATAGTTACAATAGGTTTCCAATTAAGACCTATCTATAGATCTTCAAAGAGATATTTCAGGAGCCTGCATCGTGGAAAGTGGAGACGATCCCAGAGATATCGGAGTGGTCAACTATGAGTCATCAAAGACCCAAGGTACTAAATTAAGTACAAAATCTCCAATCCTTGGATCAGCTACATCATCATCTGCACGCCGGATAAGTAACCAAAATGATGTAAGGAAATACATCAATCTTAATACCTTAGTGTAATAAATCAAGACTGAAATGCATATTTTCCAGCTTCCATAATCTTTCATTCCGCAACCTGTAGGTAAACTGATACTGAACCTGAAACACCACTTCTTTAGTAGGCAATAATGGTAGCATAAGTCTATCCAATAATAAGCAATTGAAAAATAACAAAGAGGACAAGATCAATCCTTACCACAGCCAAAATGTGCAAAATGTAAGCAAGAGAGATAGTGGAAATACAGGACTATGTCAAAAAGAGTCATAAACAAGGTAAAATAAGGGAACAAAAAGGGTCATATGCACAACCCGTAATCCCCCCCCAACCAAAGGGTTTGCATGTCCATATTCAAACTATGGCTGTGATCCACTAATAGGGGTGCTTGGAGAGCTTCTTAGGCATTCATCACTCCACTTATAGGAAGAATGGCCACCTTCTGTTATGCTAAAAAAACCTTTCTGTTCACCAACAATCTTGAAAAATTCACTGTCTTCTCCATCCACCACAGGGAACCAAAGTATAAGGAAGTGAAATAGGAGCCCAATCCAATTGGCTCTTTGTGTGCTTAGGCAGTCAAAGTAGACTTTTATTCTGTCTAGATCTCACTCAAACATCCTAACAGAGAAGGGGTCCTTCCTTTTCAAGTCCAAGCTCAAAGCATTAACTCTTCTTCGTAGACAGAGCATCACCTCCAACCTATGAAAGGGAATCCAACTCCTACATTCATGAACAACTTTAGATTGAGCAGTCTCTAGGAGAGTAACAAATGACTGATCCTACATAGCCTGGTTTCTGGCCATGAATAGATTTTCGACTGAGGGGGAACCTCTCACCCAAAGGGCATCTTCCCATTCAATGTTTTCTACAATAGTGGCAGCATTGTTCCATCTAAAATGATTTCTCATAAAGGACATAAACGATCTCAGTTGTACTTCTCCTACATGAGGGTTTGGGTCCCAATCCTCATAATCTATCATGACCAGGTTATGCATGTATAATTCACATAGAAAATCATGTTCTTCTTCATTGCTCCTGGAAAAAGCAACAACAAATTGATCTATTGTCTCAATATGATCATTATGTCCCATAGTTACTAGTGACAGTCTAAAGGATATAAGTTGTTCCTTTAAAAACACAGAATACAAATTTGAAGGGGATCTTAGATTTCTCATGGAATGAGCCAGGTAGTTCATATATTCTTTTTCAAATTTCAATTTCTCCACTTCTTGACCAAGCCTTCTCATAGCCATGGCATATCTTGTCTCTGCAGTTGTTCTATAATTGTCTCTTGTTCTTTCCCTTTTCTCTGATTGCTAGCCAATTTTAATTTCCCTTCCAGGTCTCCTACTATCGCCTATAGCTGAGCTATTGTTTCTTCTAGGTATTTGATTCGGACTTCATTTGAAGGGCTCTCTTCATGCAACTCTTGACCCTTTGGTCTTTCTGTTTCAAAATCTTATGGTTCTTCTGCTTCAAAACCCTCTGATCCTTCTGATTTAGAACCCTCTTTAGGCTCCATACCTTTTTCTTGCATGCTATCCTTTGTTCCTTCATCGCCGAGTGTATCTCTGTAACCTTCCCTTTGTTCGTCTTCCCATGCTACATCCTCCAATAGGGAATCCATCTTATATCTCTCCATTCTCTGAACTTGTTCTTGTAGGACCGCCACTTCTTCTATTTTCTTTTGATAAGAACATTTCAAATCCCCATAATCTTTCTTAAACTTAGCATGTGCCCTATAGTACTTGCATAACAGGAAATACTGAAATCTCCTTATCCTACTACCTCGCGTCCCTTTGATCAAAGTTGTCCATCATTTTTCTTTCTTCTGCAACCCTAGTTGGTCCTCCAGGTGTTTACTGGTACTTTCTGACATGATGAATACTTCCCATTCTTCCTCCAATTCCTTGTTCTGGCCAAGCAATTTCTTTCGATCTTGTCGCTCTCCCCAATCCCTTGATCTTGTCTGGTTATGGGGTCCTTCTATCGAATAGGTTGGGGTTTCATCTTGAAGTCTTCTCATTGGGACCGCATGAACTGGCTTCTCCTATTGAATTTCTAGGGTAATTTCCAATGTTTTCCTCTTCTTCTTCCCTATCTTCCCAGTGCTTGAGGGTGTACCCATGAATGATTCCCATGTCTGGTTTTGGTTTTGTAGGGCATCCTCCACCAATAATCTAATCAACCCATGATGTTCCAGACTTGTATCTGGATTATTACTTCCCTTAACCATTTTTCTCATTAATTCCAAGGATTTCCACAGAAAGTACGACATGTTGATGTGTTTCTGGTGTCTTAAATGATTCAGAATTTTAAAATGATAAGCAAAAATCAGACTGAACTGACCTTCACATGTGATGAATTTGATTATGTAGAGCGCCACCTCACCCCATGTAACTGGTAATGAAGCTCATTTTGTCCCTTTTTCTGTTCCTTGCAGTAGTTCACAAGGTTTCAAAAATGTGTCGATAAGAGGCTTTATTGACACACGTCTTTCAAACCATTTTTCACCTATCTGCGGTAATACAGAGACGCTTACGATTGTGAGCTCATCCTATGGAATTTTCAGTCCTTGTAATTCTGTAATTTCCCCGTCATAAGTGAGCACAAATTCCATTGCAATCACAACATCTCCCTTCTTCATTTTGTCTAAATACTCCAGCCATCCTGCATGTTGAAAAACTGTTTTGACCTCTTTGTTTCCATAGACCATCTCCAAGTTTTCAGGTTCACTTTGGATTGCCCCCTTCATTGCATTTCATTCCTTATTTGTCCCCAAATACTTACAGTATTTCAAGTTCCTGTCAGTTTTCCGAAGAGAAATGGACTTGGGTTATACTAAGGTGGGATATCAATACTGGTCTGGCTGAGAGCTCGTAGGTGGTGGGATTACCAAACAATAGTTGGTTTGACAGAATTTTAAAGGAAACCCAATTCCCCCCCCCCCAACTAACTTGACACATGACCCCGTGTGGCACTAATTAGCATGATAAGTCATGATCCGTCCTTCTGTGCCTATCAAAAATGAATGAAGCATGGTTACGTACCTGCCTTCCTTGAGAAGAGATGCATGGAGCTCAATTTTTGGTTGGTTACGATGATTGTATTAGATGATGAGAAGAAGAGTAGAAGGTTTTGCACTTCTTGCATTGATGGTTGTAAGGAGCTTCCATCATTCTTCTTTGAGGCTAACGGACTACAATGATGTTCCTGGTAATGAGTCATGTCAAATGGGATTTGATATGACTCGAGTTAGCTGCTGAGAGGTATCCGTAATGCTACAGGTCAAGTGCTAAGTGATCCTTTTTCATTTGCTGGCGATGTCGAATGATGATGGGCCCATATAGGTAAGTGTGATGCCGCCATGTGGGTGTGACATTGAAGGTGGCCGAGAATGTGACCGTTCAAGTGCTGAAGAAATCAGAAAAGGAGCCAGTACCTGTTGATGTATATGTAACTTCGGAATGTATTTCATATATGTATATTGTACTCCTATAGAGATGGTATTATTCCTCTATATGGAAGTGTTTGTATTCCTATAGAGATGTTATTATTCCTCTATACGGAAGTTTCGTCATTTATATTGTAAGTGTCGTAACTTATACTTGATGGGTTATTAGACCACCTTGTTGGGGTCGGCCCTGTATAAGTCATGTGGGTCAAAGGGTTATTAGACCACCCTATTGGGTGTCGGCCCAGTCAACATTGTGTTATGTGGTTAAGTTGAGGCCGACCTAGTAAAGGTTATTAGGCAAGTCAAGTCAAGTATAAATAGAGTGTGGGAGGCACTCTATTTCATCATTCTATTCTCACACACACTCTTTGGAGAGTGGCGCACTTGTGGAGGAGGAGAAGCTGCTGCTAGGAGATGTCTATCTCTTATGCTTGGGTTGTATCATTACTCTATCTATCTCTGAGGAAGTTATTGGGGTTTTTCACCTTTATGGTTTCCCCAAGTAAACTCTGTGTCTCTTGTGTGCTTGCATTATTGTGTCCATGATTGATATGTTGTAGATATGTTGTACATGTTGTTCTCTCAGTTAAGATCCTAGATTAGATTGAAGTAAATTCTAAAAAAGTAACAGTTCCTTATGTGGAATGATTCCGTGGTGTTGCGGAAAGTTATGGGAAATGGATGAGGGTTCTGTAATGAAGTGGAAAGGGATTTCGGTAATGGAGCGGAAACGGTTTTGGTGATGGAGCGGAAAGGGTTGCAACAGTGGATTAGAACATGTTATGTAATGGAGCAGAACATGTTTCGTAATGGAGCGAAAAGAGGTTTTGTGATGGAGCGGAACATATTTCGTAATGTAACGGAAAGGGGTTCTGTAATGAAGCAGAACATGTTCTGTAATGCAATGGAAAGGGGTTCTGTAATGAATCTATAATGAAGGAGAACATGTTCTATAATGCAACAGAAAAGGGGTTCTATAATGAAACAGAACATGTTCTGTAATGACATGTTGGAAAAATTGTGTGAAACCATTTGAAAAGTAGTTATCCAAGAGAGTAGGGCCATCCATATGCGAGTGATATCAAGGGGAAAGATTGGATGGATGAAATAAAGAAGGGGAATCAGGATAGAATGTCCCTGCAAGGAATAAACAGATAGACTTATAAGTATCACAAATGAAATTTATTTTCTTGTTCTTTTAGGCTGCGTCCAAATAGGATTTTCACAGTCCAATTTTTTTATTTTTTTTAAGAGCTGTGTCCCAAGAGAATTTTCACACTCCAATTTCTCCTTTTTTTATTTTTATTTTTTTAATTTTATTCTTCAGAGATTGAGCTAGTGATCTGGAAATCATTAGTACACTAGTAGGCAGCAATATTGTGGATGAACGCCTCTTTGGACACTAGTTTCTTATTTGGCCTTAGTCTGTGACCATTGGCCATAAGAAGCGTTCCCTCACCATCAATGGTTCTAAGTCGTATTGTGCCATTATCAAAAATTGTTTCAATCTCATATGGTCCCAACCAACGAGTGTGAAGTTTTCCTTTGAACTTTTTGAATCTGGAGTCGTAGAGAAGAGCCCAGTCACCCTCTTGAAAATACTTAGTTTTAATGAATTTATCATGCCACTTGGTTCGTTGTTGTTGCACAATGGTTGTATGTTCTATGGTATCTAGTCGCAATTCATCAATCTCATTAAGCTACTGTAGGCGAGTATGTTGAGCCTGTGATAAATCCATGCCTAATTGAAATGCAATTCTTAATGTCTTAATCTCAACTTCTATTGGCAGGGTGACTTGCTTTCCATAAACTAATTGATAAGGACTCAAACCTGTTGTGCTTCTCCATGCTGTTCTGTAGGCCCATAAGGTTTCAAGAAGCCTATCAGCCTAGTCCCTTTGATGAAGTTGAACAGTCTTTGTCAGTACCAATTCCAGAATTCTGTTTGTGCCTTCCACTTTCCCGTTGGCTTGAGGGTAATATGGTGAAGTTACCCTATGTTTGATATGGTATTTTGTTGTGAGAGCTTTGATAAGTTTAGATGTGAATTGAGAGCCTCCATTAGTAGCAATCTCCCTCGGAACTCCAAACCTTGTAAAAATCTCTGCATATAGAAAGTTTGAGACTGCCTGTTCTGTTGCCCTTGGAAGTGCCTTCGCCTCTACCCATTTAGTTACATAATCTGTGCATACTAAAATGTATGAATTTTGCCTGGATGGAGTTTTGATAGGGCCAACAAAATCTAATTCCCACTTCTCAAATGGTTCCACCACGAGCTGAGTTTGAAGTGGCATTTCATCAGACTGTAGTGGATACCCCATCCTTTGGAAACTATCACAACTCTGGACATATTATCGGGCATATTTAAATATTGTGGGCCAAAAATACCCCAATTGTAGAATCTTGTGGGCTATTCATTTATTAACAAAGTGTCCTCCACATGGACCATCATGATAGGTTCTCAAAATTAGATAGATTTCATCTTCATGAACACATAGCCGGATCACCAAGTCTGGTCCTTTATAAAACAAATAGCCATCAATCCATGAAAATCTGCTATTACACTGCACAATCCTCTTCTTTTCTTTTGATGTCATATGCCCCAGAAGTCTTCTTGCAACCAAATAATTTGCTACATATGCAAACCAAGGAATGTTAGTATAAATAGAAAACAAATGCTCATCTAGAAAGCATCATCCACCAGTTGAGATTCTTCATCAATAGTTATTGTTGAAAGAAAATCAACAACCACATTAGTTTAACTAGGCCTATCCATTATTGAAATGTCAAATTCCTGTAGCAATAGCAGCCACCTAGTTACTCTGCCATTTGTGATGGGTTTATTCATGAGGTATTTGATAGCAAAGTGGTCAGTGTGGACAATCACTGGGTATCTTGTAATGTAATGGCATAATTTATTGATGGCATAAATGATAGCCAGAAATTCTTTTTGGGTCACTATATAATTAACTTCAGCAGTAGTCAGATTTTTACTAATAAAATATATGGCATAGGGTTTCTGATCTTCCTATTGGCCTAGGACTCCTCCTATGGTGGTATCAGAGGCATCTGTAGAAATCAAGAAAAGAAGGGACCAATTTGGTCCACGTAGGATAGGTGTTGTAGAGACTTTATGTTTTAAAATTTCCTAGGCTAGTTGACAATCATTTGTCCATTCAAACAGTTTATTTTTTGACATAAGCAGAAATAAGGGACTAGCAATCTTCAAAAAATTTTGAACAAATCTTCTATAATAACCTGCATACCCTATAAAACTACATACCTCTTTTTGTGTGCATGGAACTGATAAATTAATGATCACTTGGATTTTTGTTGGGTCTACTTTTATGCCATCGGGAGATATGAGATGACCCACAACAACACCGTGAGTGAGCATCATTCTACATTTCTCACTGCTGAGACAGAGGTTCACTTCCTTGCATCGTGTAAGTATTTTGTCCAGATTATTCAAAGCTGCTGCAAAATCTTCACCATGGGATGTAAAATCATCCATAAAAACTTCCATAGTGTCATGAACAAGATTAGAAAAGATACTGAGAACAACCCGCTGAAATGTGGCAGGGGCATTGCATAATCTGAAAGGTAACACACGGTAGGAAAAAGTACCCTATGGGCATGTGAATGTCATTTTCTCTTGATCCTCTGGTGCTATCCTGATCTAGTTATACCCACTAAAGCCGTCCAAAAAAGAGAAATACTTCTTCCTGCTAGTGTGTCCAACACTTGATCGATGAAGGGTAACGGAAAATGGTCCTTATGCATATCTTTGTTTAATTCCCTGTAATCAACACAAATGCGCCACTTCTTGTTCTTATTAGGAACTATGATCAGTGGAGACACCCACTTGCTATCGAAAATCAGATAAATAAAATTTGTAGCTAGCAACTTCTAAAGTTCTTCTTTGACCACCTCTCTAAGTGCCAGATTCATCCTGCGTTGGGGTTTCCTGATGGGTCTGGAATCATCCTTAGTATATATATGGTGTGTGCATAGGTCGGGGTGCAGAACTTTCATATCACTATAATCCCAGGCGTATGCAGACTTGTGTTTTCTTAATACCGAGGTAAGCTAGTCTGTTTCCTGATTCGACAATGTAGAGTTGATCTTCAAGAGCTTTCCAGGTTCAATTTCCACTTCTGTAATTGCAAACTCACCATTGGGCATGGCGGTAATATTAGATGTTGTAGATGAACTTGGAATGCTGTCAAATTGTTGGGTAGCACAAACTGAATGAAACAACTCTATGAAATTCCCCGAAGGAATAGAATAAATGAATTAACTGAGCAGCTCATCCTCAGTTAATTGTTTTACTGCTAGCAATTGTTCAATCATGTATAGTTGTAGGGTTTGATCTTCTTGCTCACATTCCTCTTCATTTAGCCATGAAGGGTGTTCTGCTTATATTATTGGCCTCACAGGAGGATACATAGTAATTTCTTTAACAACATGACCATGAGATATGTGCATGTTTCCTGACTAGCAGCCAATATAAGCATCCGCCGTGGCCAACCATGGTCGCCCCAAAATTAGGGGATAGCCTCCTATTGAGGCCTCGGTTGTGTAGGTTAGATGCAAAGGTGCTAGAATGGTTCCAAGGCACCCAACAGAGGAATAAAACCCAAGTTGAAAGGCTTCGAAAGACCCTGCGCAAGGGCAGTTATATCCCCAACCTATTTAGTATGGTGATCCTCCACGGATATTCGGCCTCTTCTTGCACCCTAAGAGTTGGTGATTTGACCGATAAGGTTAGTTCTCCAATCAAGGAAAACAAATATGTGAAAATGGTAAAGCTAAGGTAAGCTAACCTATTTCAGAAAAGGAAACTAATTAAGATTAGTCCTATTCTAAAAGGAAGCTTCATGTTGTGCAAATCAGTCTTGAAATGTGATGAACAAGTAATTGAACACTTTAAACATAAATGTCTTTGTGAGTAACTTGTTCACTTAAATTATTATCAGTTAATTAAAATTAAGTGACAACCTTCTAAGTATTTAATCCTATTCAAGATCTGATCTATATTGACTCTGCTAATTGAAAAATTAACATTTGATTGTATATATTTGCACCGAATCATTTGCATAAATATAAAGTGAAAGTATTTGAATTGAATCAACTCAATGAAATAATTAGAAACATAGACCAATCATATAGAGAAACAAATATAACAGATATGTGCATTAATAAATGTTTGGCAAAAGATCAGATGCATAATAGATGACAATTTGAAGCATTAATTAAGCAATTCTCAAAGAAATTTGAGGAATAACAAAAGATAGATCAAAGATAACTTTACCATATTAAAAGAGGTCTTGTACATAAATTACAAAAAGCTCTGCTAAATAGAGTATCTCCAGTCTTGTCTCCTGCTGAATTGCAACTCCAAAATTACCAACCCCTAACTACGAGAGGTCCTCCTCTTTAAATAGGAAACTATAGTAGAATAGAAAGATAGAGATTTCCCAACATAGGGATTACAAAATTGGATCAAACTATCGATCCAAGAAATCCTGCCATTTCTCATATATCTCTAATGACTCATCTATATTGGGGAAATTGACAAATTCTAAGGCTAATTGAGCATTGCATGTATTATTTTCCATGTCATGTTTAGCCAACTTATGCCAAGTGCGAAGGTAAATGCGAATCTTTCCCTCCATGACGACCGGTTCTCTCACTAAACGGTCCACATCATCGATGCTGACTTGATCAAGATCCCGAATTTTCTGGGCAAACTCTTCACACCTATGTTCGAGCTCCTCAAGTTTACATTTTGACAGCAAAGCATCCAGAATGGGCTCCATAAATGGAAGTTTCAAAACCTCCATAATATTGTCAACTGCATACTAGCATCTGGTATAGAGGTTTTTAGACTTGTTGATAACCTCCTCAGTTGTTTCATTGAAATCAATCCAAGTGTTTAGAGAGGCTTTCACCTTCTTCATTTGAAAACTATTGAGGATCGGGGTATCTTCTGGCACCTTCTTTATATACAACTGTCATTGACTGAATTCTTCCTCAGCTTTAGAAGCTTGAAGTCTCTTCGCCTTTTGTTCTTCTAGAGTAGTATACATCTTGGAAAAATTAATAAAGTTCTCCCTGATATCATCAAGAGTGAGGTAAACCTTCTGCAATAATTTGCGATGGTCTTGATTAACTTTAGGTGCCAAATTCTTAAAATCATATGAGGAAAAATTCAGAGAACTTGAGGAGGCTGCACTTGGAGTTGCATCCTCAACTTGCTTTTCCAAAAAAGATATCCTTTCTACATCTATGGAATCTTGAGATTGTGATAGACAAAGTTCAATAAGAAGTGTATCATTCCTTTTCTCCAAGTCTTGTACCTTATCTGTCCAAGTCTTTGTGAGGTTAGCCACATAAGTGACATGTCGTGTCTTGATCTTAGCCAACTCTGCTTTCAAGCTTCTGATTTCATTCTCTTTCAGGTCAACTTCTTTGTCCAGAACTTGGATTGAGCCCCAATTAGCACTTGCAAAAGCTCCTAAATTTGCAGCAGTTTCTTTGGCTTCATCTCGTGGGTTGTTGGTCCTTGGAGCCCATATTACCTGATTTGGGACAGGTTGTTCTAACCCACCTTGAACTCTAATCCTCTTCCTGGTTCTTCTCATCACTGCCTTATCATCATGGCTATAGAAATAGTCCCCAAGAGGAACTACATCCTGATCTGCATACTCAGTCACTTCCCCAGCAGAAGTAGAAGTAACATTCACTATTGCAACCACAGGGGGTGTTTGAATGACCATTGAATTAGGTATAGGAAAAGTGACTTGAGGGATAATCTAAGGTGTGGAGGTGACTTTGGTAACTGATGAGACTCTGATTGGTGAAGGTACTGAGACAAAAGCTTCAAAAAGTGGAACTTGGTTGTCAACATTGGCTTCTGGAAGTAGAAATTGATTATCAACCTTGATGGGTGATGATGGAGGGGAAACTTTGGAAGATTCATTAGTGGTAGTTGACAATAAGTTAACTATGGGTGACTGTAGAGGGGCAGTCAAAGACTAGACTTCTGCAGTCAAGGATGATGAAATGGAAAAAGGGACTAGGTGTTCTTGCAATGGGGTGGTGCTATCATTGAGAGTATTAAATACCTGAGACAAGGAAAATGGAAGTGTCAATCCTAAAGGTGCAGTGAAGGTTTGTTGGACAAAAGGTAGCACAAACGCTGAACATGCAATGCCTGGGGAAGCATTAAATTCCAACATCGGTTGATCTGGGAAAGAATGATCCATGTCAATACTATCCAGCAAGTTAGTGATTGTCTTAGGATCTTGAATGACTTCCTCTGCCATTGATACTAGAGGATCAGGCACAACTTCCTCTGTCACTGATACTGGAGTATCAGGCACAACTTCCTCATCGCAATCGATTATGTTGATTGTGGACACCTGTGATTTTGAAACCAGAACTTTCTGTCTCTTTGTTGGATTAGCTTTAGTCATGACCAGGTCATTATCTTCTTGAGTCTCTGTAGTAGGCCGTTGAATATTGGTAGAAGGCCTAGGAGGTTCTAGCAATTGAGTATTAATCACTGATGACAACTATGTCATTTCTTGCTTGAAATTTCGAGTTGTCTGTAAAAACACTTTAGCTGTTTTAGCAATTTTCTCTTGTGGAGGTTCCTCTAAAGAAGCTTTACCTTTATCCCCATCAAGATATGTGAGTAATAAGGGAGCTTTGGATTTCTGGGCTTCTTTTTCCTCTCCATCTCTCCTTGTCTGTTCAATTAAATTCAGTTGTGTGACCTTGTAGCTCAAAACTCTAATTTTGAGATCTTTCTGGTATTTCAAAATATCATGTTGCTCTTGTGAATCTTTGGATTTGGTGAGGACTTGAGAAAATGTGTCTACCCCTTGGTATATAAAATCATCTAGGTGAACCTCATGTGCATAATCCATTTTTATATGTATCTGTTTGAAGTGTGCATCCAGGAACTCTTTGGGGTCATGTTTCCTCTTCTCAGCAGTGCCCAATTTTAAGGCAGCTATTTGGCCACCAAGAACTGCGGCCCAATTTGAGGTAGGGATAACTAGCTGACCAAGGTTGAGAGAAAACGTAGGCCAACCTTTCTTCCTGGGGCCTGTGAGTTTCTTATAATTCCATCAGTCACTGTCTGGAATGAAACCTCCTGTAGAACTAGCCTGTATGGGAATATTCTAGGTAGAAGGTGCACTGTTTCACTTCCCCGGATTCAGATGTATGCGAAGTATTCAAACACGTACCAATCACCTATGGTATTAATGAAGGCTTTGGCATCTTCTGAAGATGCAGGTGCCTCCTTCCTGAAGATCTTAAAATAAATGGTACCCATAAAGCTATCACAGATATCATCGAATAAAGGCGCAAAATTGCCTTCCCACAATGCTGAATGGTAGATGTGCACAGGGGGGTCTGTAGGGGTCCAACTCCAACCTAAGTTAAGATACTAGAACTCTGCACAGAAAAAATCAAGGAAATATGCAGAAAATAAAAAATATGGCTTCTTATGAGCAGGTGCCTTCTGGTAGTCCTGTATTGCATTCTTCAATTTTGATGACAAGATAGATGCCCATGGGAAAGATTCAACTATGCTTAACACATGGTGTGCTATAGGTTCCCATTCAGATTTGAAAAGAGATCAATTGGGGAGACAGAAAAGCCTACAAAGCATGGCTTCCAGCAGAGAGTAGGGTTCCTTGAACTAGATAATGGGATAAAGGTTGTCAGCCTTGGGCACAAAGGTGTTGGGCTTGACCATCCATGACTTTATCATCTCATCGAAGTTATACTGGGTATTTGAGGACTGAATAACTTCAGAAGAAAGGTTCTGTGTATGGGGTTTAAGAGCAATAGCTCGAACTAAGACCTCTAGGAGAAAATGTGTCAATTGAGCACCGGTGCTATCATTGAAAGAGCGATATTTGATACTGGCATTTTCAATAATCCACTTCACTGCTTCAGTGTAAGCTAGGACAGCAGGACATGCAGCAATGGCATGAATTTGGGAAGCCCTAATCCTCTCATACATAAGTTTATCGTTCTCGATGCAGGAAAGGTCATTATTGTCAAATATAGCATAAATGTTAGACCAATCTACCTGGTATGTTCCAGTGACCTTCTCACTGGTATCCGAGAGGATACCGAAATTAGGGTCCTTAATCAAGAGATCTCTGTGTGCCGTTTTGGATCGTGTGTTTTTCGACATGGTGAAAATATTGCAATTTCTAATAAGTAAAGAAATAAAATCAAAATTCAATCCAAAATAGTAGAATTGGAAAACCAAAAATAGAAATGCGACAACAAACTTACCCGAAATAACTGAAGAACTAATAAAAACGACACCTTAACAGGAATCCACAGTAAAATCTAAGCAACGGGGTAATTTCTAACAGTAAAAATGACAAGAATAAAATAGAAAAACTCTACTTATTATATTTACCAGATTAAAACGTGACCGTAGGATCAAGATAAATGGACGGCAGAGATGAACCAGAGTGGGATGCAGGATCGGGTTCATCTTTTATTTAAATTTTATTTAAGAATTCTGAAAGTCGAAACCCGAAAGCATCGGGTTGCGGGTTTCAGGAATGGAAAGAATCGCAATCGAAGAACTTTTCCCGAAAGCCAACCCGAAAGTGTCGGGTTGTGGGTTTCCGGAACACAGAACAAAATCAACGTTTAAAAGAAATTCCTGAAAGCCAAAAGCCGAAATTGCAAGTTTCAGGTTTCAAGATAAAATTTCCTGAAATTATTTACAAAGAGAAAACCTGCAACCCGCAACTATCAGGTTGCGGGTTTCGGGATGACGAAAATCATAAGTTACAAAATAAAATCCTGCAACCCGCAACTGTCGGGTTGCGGGTTTCTTAAACCTCACGACAAACAAACAAATCCCCACAACCAGCAATTGTCGGGTTGCGGGTTTCCCAAACGTTGGGTTTCGGATTGATGGAAGTAAATGATAAAATACTCAAAAAAACAAGCTTCATGCAAGCCCAAAACACTTAAAAAATTTTAGATCAAAGGAAAACAAACAAGACAAAAGTATGGGTAAGAGATCTTAGGGATAAAAACCAAAATCTCATATTTACAAGAAAGCTCACCCAACTACCTTTGTGTTTATTAGGAATGGGGCTCCCATGCTTGAACTAAGCATGGGATTTGTTGTGGCCACAACTAATGGTGGCTAGCTGGGATGAACCAGTTATCTCTGCAACAAATTCAGCTAAAGAGAATAAATCAGCCAACTAATGTTTTCAACCTGAAATTTAGAAAATGCTCAACAAAAGGATAGTTAACGAGCAAGAAACATAAAATTGATGTATCCCCAGACATGACCAATTTAAGGATAATGCCAATCTGATAAGGAGGCACAGGGAACAACCAGGTTTCTTTACCTTGATGTAGTCATGGAAAACCAACTTGTGTTGAACCTTGCAATAGACTTAGAACTGCACATGGATATCCCAATTACAAATCACCTTGGATTGCTAAAATTTTAGGAATGTACAACAATTTATTCAGTTATATACACCTTCTCTATCTTTTTTTTTAAATATCAAAGATAAAATAGATCTTGCATATATAAGACCACTGCCTTGACTTGGTGATTAGATATCAGCAGTGCCATTCACAAACCTGATTCCGAACTTGATCAAGCTAGCTCTTTAAGGAGACTCCTTGTCTTCCAGTTGAAATAGTGAAAGCAACTACCGTGGCTTGGTGACCACACTGTGGTAGTTTCAGTCCAAATCAAGCCCATGATCATGGCAAGGATGGCTTACAATAATACCCCCCTCTTCGTATATACAACATGCATCTTACAATACAATTTTTTTTTTTATTGAACTGTAAATTACAAAGGCACTACCATGGCTTGGTGACCATATATTAGTAGTGTTACTCACCAGTGCTTTGTAGATCATGAATGGATCGACCTGTGATAGGATATTCCAACTCCCAGTAAAACTAAAAGTCATCTTCCAAGTGTGGTGGCTTGGTGTGAAGATGTCATTCCACTAAGCACCTATGAACCTAATGGGTTGGCTTGATAGCAAGACCACCCACCTTGCAATTTACATTTATTAAGGAATTTATTACCAAGGTGATTGTAAAAGGATCCAAAGCAGAACAAGATAGGTAGATATTATCATATGTTGTTCGAACCATGAAACATGAGATCAGAAAACTTGGTTATCACCCAGACCTCAACTAAACAAATGAGACATGTATAAGATGATGATCATCATGGAAAGGTATCAATCTAGGTCCTGCTATCATTAACTGTGTACCCTTTATTGAATAAATTTTGACATAGGTCGAAGAAACTGTGACTGGTAGAAACTTGTAAAACCTCAGCTGAAATCATCTGTGAGAAAAACTGATTACTGATTA
The DNA here is from genome assembly GCA_027924585.1 of Larix kaempferi. NCBI lineage: Eukaryota > Viridiplantae > Streptophyta > Pinopsida > Pinales > Pinaceae > Larix > Larix kaempferi. Next base: position 45,034,350 of record BSBM01000372.1, on the reverse strand, counting down.
TCACCAAATGTGCAAAATTTTAATCAGCAAAATAAACAAAAGAAAACAATCGAAATCATGAAAACTAAGAAAACAAAAATAAAGAAACCAAAACTATATACAAATGCATCAGCCTGATCAGACGAAATACTTTTTGATGAGTGAAACATTCACTGGATAAGTGTCTACAACTCCTTCCAGTGTCTATAATTGAACTGTACCAAGACCCATCTTTTCTGTAATAATGAAAGGTCCCATCCAGAGGCACTGAAACTTGGTGTACTGGTTCTTATCTTTGTGATGTTTGTCCCATCTTAAAACCAAGTCTCCAACAAAAAATTCCCTGTTAGATGAAGATTTTTCATCAAACCACCTTTTCACCATCTGTTGATGATGATATAACTTGTTTCTAGCCATTTCCCTATCTTCCTCCAATTTAAGTAGAGTGTCAATTCTCTGTTGGAGGGGAGAAGAATCATCTTCTTGGACAGACTGGGCTAACTATAGTGAAGGGATGGTAAGATTAGAAGGAACAATGGATTCTTTGCCATACACTAGATAGTAGGGAGAATTTCCAATCACTGCCTTTGGAGTAATTCAATCTGCCGAAAGAGCATTGTTGAGCTGTGTATGCCAATCTCTATGGTGAGAGGCTACAGTCTTCTTTAATATGTTGATCAAATTTTTGTTTGAAGACTCAGCCAACCCATTGCCCTATGGGTAGTAGTTGGCAGAAAATTTGATTTTCATCCCCTTTTCAAAAGCATACTCAGTTATGTCTATGGGGGAAAAGTAGGATGCATTATCAAAGACTAGGTACTCTGGAGTGCCAAACCGTGAGAGTATCTGACTGTCTAGGAAATAAATCACTTGGATGGCGTTAGATTGCTTAAGTGGGACTGCCTCCACCCATCTGGTGAAGTAGTTAGTTGCTGTGGGATTGTACTTGTGTTGGAGGGATGAGGCAGGATTGATAGGTCCAACAAAATCCAGCTCCCATTGCTGAAATGGAAACTGAATAGTGACTGGTTGCAAAGGGAAAGCAGGTTTCTTGAACTTTCCTATGCATTTATGGCATGGTCACACCTCCTTACATAGGCATAGGAATCTTTAAACAATGTAGGCTAGTAATAACCAGCTCTTAGAATCTTATGAGTTGTTGTATCACCCGAAAAATGACCTCCCGCTGGTCCTGCATGAAATTGAAAGAGAATATCACCAGTCTAGTCCTTTTCACGACATCTAAGGAAAACACCATCATATTTTTTTCTAAACAGGACTTCATTTAAAAATTGATACGGAGCAACTTTTAATCTTAAATCCTTTCATTTATTAAAGTCCAAGGTTTCAGGGGCAAACCCATGGTTTAGAAAAAATTTGATATGGTCATACCATTCCGATGTCAGGGTATCAATAGCATGGACAAAACCTGTTGGAGGATCTTCCTCTTGCTCCCATTCAGTTTGCTGCTGTACAGGGTCATTGGATTGAGCAATAAGAAGACAAAGGCCTTGTCCTTTGACAATTTTGGCTGGTCTTATTTCCAAATCATTCTCCTGCAGAGCAATCATCTAGTGGGCCCTTTTTTTTCCTAGCTCCTTCTGGATCAACACGTTTCTAATAGCAGAATATGGGATGATGACCTTTGTTCGATATTTTAACAAATAAGGCTTGTAATGTTTGATAGACTTATAAACTGCATAGGCTTGTTTGGCAATTTGAGAATAATTGATCTCTGCACCCTTGAAGGTTGAACTCATAAAAGAGATCGGAATCTCTTTATCACTATCCTGTTTCTTTGTCAAAACAGTTGCATAGGAAAAATCAGTGGTGAAAGTGTATAGAATAAAATCTTTATCAAAATATGGGGACATAAGAGCGGGAGCTTCAGTGATAGCTTTACGAATTTCGACGAATGCATCTTTTTGTTCTTGTGACCATGTGAACTATACATCTTTCTTAACTAAATACTGTAAAGGTTTAACTATCTAGGCAAAATTAGCTACAAACCTACGTACAATGTTGATCTTACCCAAGAAGGACTGTGTTGCTTTATGCGAACCCGGTAAGCGAATTTTTGAAATAGCATCTGTGCGTTCAGGTTCAATGATCATACCTTATTTTGAAACGATGAAGCCCAAAAGCTTCCCTTTTGTAACTACAAAAATTGATTTCTTGGGGTTCAGGGAGATGCCAAATTTCCTACAACGTTCGAAAACCTGTTTCAAAGCAAATAGATGTTCATATCGCTTCTTTGAATATATGGTAATATCATCTAAATAAACCATGACGGAATTTTGCATCAAACCTCGGAAAGCTATATCCATAGATCTATGAAAAGTGGCTCTTGCATTGATCAAACCAAAAGAAATTCGCCTGTAGGCGAAGGTGCCCCAAGGGGTTCTGAAAGCTGTTTTTAATTCGTCATTCGGGGCGACCATAACCTGGTTATACCCCGAAAAACCATCCAGGAGAGAGAACATTTCTGACCCCGCTACTCTTTGGAGAATCTATTCCATCTGTGGAAAAAGGTAGTTATATTTTTCGAAGGCCCGATTCAGATTCCTGAAATCGACACACAATCAGATTTCACCACTTATCTTGTGTACGGGCACCAAATTGGCTATCCATTGTGTATGCCTCACTGGAAAAATAATTCGGGTTGTGAGTAGCTTTTCCAGTTCTTTTTTCACAAAAGACTCTAAACTGGGATGCATTTTCCGCAGTTTCTGTTGAAACGGTTTCACCTCCGGCTTCATGAGTATGTTATGGTAGATGACGCTAGTGTCAAACATTTTCAATTCCTCATAGGTCTAGGCAAAGAGATATTTATATTATTTACACAATTTAATGATGGCTCTCCTTTCTTCTGGAGTAAAATCAATTCCCATATTGATAAAATGGGGTTCTTGCTCAGTCTCTAAATTGACACGCTCATAGTTAAGTGAGGAGCTCTGTGTTTTACAATTGGTTTTGTGTTTGAATTTGTCTTGAAAATCGTAGAATTTCTCCAAATTGATCACAGAATTCAGGATGATGTTTGAGGAAGCATAGAGAGACTTTTCATGTTCATCCTCGTTTATAGCCATATCTTGGAATGTGTCCTGGTTTGTTAGAAAATCAAGTATCTAATGATCATCATTGAACACTTTCCAGCTTGTCACGTTATCTGGTATGGAAGGCCTATACATCAGTTCTATTGAGAGTGTTTTAGGAGATAGGCCTTCAGGTAGAATCAATCTAGAAGCTGTATTTTCCAACAAGTCAGCATCGAAGTTCTGAGACCTAGGGACTGAATTAATATTAAATGCAGTAAAGGAGTTGGTAAGATCTCTTACCAATTTCTGATAATTAAACAAGCGGGGGGATAAGTAGTGTATTTGATTCCTCACCCGTTTCACAATGATTTCTGAATCTCCGAAGCAATGGATGATCTGCACTTTCAAGTCAATATCTTTCTTAAGTCCCTGTATCAGGGCCTTATAATCAGCCACATTGTTAGTACAATCAAACTCCAATCTGCATGCAATCATATTTTTTGTCCCTTTTGGATCTATGAGAACACATCCTGCACCAGCTCCATCCTTAGATTTAGAGCCGTAAAAAAAAAATGTCCAAGCAATAGGGTCTAATCTAAAATTTGTATTTACATTAAAAACATTATGTACAATATCTCCTGAGAATGTCATAGAAGTGAGATGAGTTACCTGAGATTCGTTCCGTCCATTCTCCTGCGGTGAAATGTCAGCTGGTAAATTCCTGAAGAAGGTGTCAAAGGTAAAATGCTCAATATGTGTGTTGAAAAAACCCGCAGGGTCACTTGTGTCATTTAAGTCCGTGACTGTCTATTTCATGTAAGGCTCTCTACTGATCTTGATCTTGTTTGGTTTCCCATTGTAGGGTAACCACAAATGCGACCAATCAATAGCAAAATAGCCTTTTAGCTTTTCTGACCAGTCTCTGCTAAGCCACATACCATATGCTTCTGGGATATCAGTGATGGCTATATCAATCGTTTGATGGATCTGAGGATCAACTGATAATGTAATTAAGACATTTCTGAGTCTCCCTATTACTCTAACCTTTGATCTGTCAAGTTGTACTATCTGAGTAGGGCAAGGTTCCCATGTGGCATTCAACTTTCTACAAACAGACAGATGCATCACATTTGATTATGCACCAGAGTCTATCATGTAGTTATGTATGTTTCGGTTGAAAATCTCAAAAGTAAGCAGAAAAGGAGGTGTCCTTCTGCTACCAGACTTCTGATCATCTGGTTTAGAAAAAAAGTCAAGGTTATTATTCTGCAATTCTCTTGGTTGTTTGACCACCATACTTTTGGGTAAAGTATCCCTCATGGAAGGGATTTTCAACAATTCAAACAAAGAGATGTTTTCCTTAACTCTTTTAAGATCTTCAACTAAATTGTACTCCATTTCAGGGATGACTGTATCCTTTTGAGGAACAATATTTCCTTTATTAGGAACTGGTGTGTAGGATGAAGTTTCCTGAGGGGGTTGAGGTTTAGACCTTGTGTTATAAGGATGTTGAACATTAAACACAGTCTCGGGTTCTTCTTCTTCTTCACACATAGGAAGATCTAAAAATTAACTTACAGTGTTGATTTGTAGATCCTCGTGTTCATCTTCTTCTTCTTCAGGTAATTGTGGTTCTGGATTAGTTTGATCATTGGGAACTTCAGGGTTTTTTTGAGATTCTGATGCTAAGGCTCTAAAGATAGAATAAATTTCTTCATTCGTGAGGCCTTCTGTTGGATTAGGAGGCGATGGATTCAGTGGAGGTTGATAAGGTTTCCTAAAAGGTGGCCTCATAAAACCTCTATTCTGGTTTTGATTTTCATTGTTAGTCTTTTTCAAATCCACCATCTCATTTGACATTTTCTGGATGAACTTTTTCATGTCAATCATGTCAGATGGATCCTTGTTTTGAGCAGTGGGTTTGGGGACACTGTCATTCCTTTTCCTGGAAGTGGAAGGTTGTTCTTCTAAGGTTTCCAGATTGTCCTTTAGACAGAAAATGTCCTTTTCAACTTGTATTGCTTCATCAAACACTTCCAACAAAGTTCCTTTGTGTGCTCATTTCACCCACATTGAAATTGGAGCAGGCAGACACTTTTCATAGTAGGCTACCAACAATTCTTCAGCAAGAAGAAGGTTGATGGGAATTCTATTCTTTAAGTATGAGAACCTTTGATTGAAATCTTTAACCATTTCTTTCTGTTTGATTTTCATGGAAGATAATTCCAAAACAAGATCCTGTGGTGTCTTGTCATCTCCAAACTTTTGGATGAATAATTTCTCAAACTCATCCCAAGAAACAATAGACCTTGGTGGTAAGGAAAAATACCGTGCAGTTGCCTTTCCTTCAAAAGTAAAAGGGAAGAGTCTGCAGACCACATCCTCATGAATGACACTTCTAAGTCTAATAGCCTGCATGAAGGTTTTAACATGATCTAGTGCCAGTGACTTGTCATTTGGGTTGAACTTGGGTAACCACTTCTCAGGGTTTTTGGGTAGTTTATGTTGGTCTTCAAGTACCCATATTGCATCTTGGTCGATCCATGGTCTGGTTTGACCTTCTCCACCCATCGATGGTTCTTCTTGTTCTTATAACGAAGAGCTTGAAGAATGTTCATTGTTTGAGGAAGATGATGAGGATGAAGGGGGAGAAGGTGGTGGTCCAGTAGCTCCAAGTTTTGGTTGATCTGGGGATTCCTGAAAAAGTTGATTGAGATTGTATTTAGGTGAACCTGAACGATCAACTGATTCTTGGTGTAGTATGTTTTGATCAGCTGTCTGTTGAGGTTCACTGTTGGGATTAGCTGAATGTTGAGTTGGTTGATCACTAGTCTGTGTAATCGTGTTTTTTTGACCGTCTTGATCACTGGTCTACAAAGCGTTATCTAAATTGAGAGCTGCCAAACCACGACTTCTCTCAATGGTGATTCTTTGTTCCAATCTAGTTACATTGTCATAGGACTGGTTCAAAATGTCTTTAAGGATAATTGATCCTCTTGTGGGGGATATGATTACAACATCCCTTCCAACCTATTGTGTTGTAGGTGCAGTGACAATAGTAGTGACATGGGCAAGTGTGATAGGAAAAACAGTGGATTGTGACTCATTAGGTTGTTTAGATGTTGAAGCCCTTGATTGGCTTCGAGTTTGAACCATTCAAGTATTTGTTGGAGCAGGTTTCTTAGTAGCTTGTTTAGGCATGTTGTACTAGTGTCCCTCCTTCTAGCGCCATTTTTTGAGGCCTCGGTTGTGCAGGTTAGATGCAAAGGTGTTGGAATGGTTCCAAGGCTCCCAACAAAGGAAGAAAAGCCAAGTTGAAAGGCTTCAAAAGACATTGCGTAAGGGAAGTTCTATCTTCAACCTGTTTGGTATGGTGATCCTCCACGGATATTCGACCTCCGTTGGCACTCTAAGAGTTGATGATTTGACCGATAAGGTCATTTTTCCAATCAAGGAAAGAAAATATGTGAAAATGGTAAAGCTAAGCTATCCTAACCTATTTCAGAAAAGGAAACTAATTTAGATTAGTCCTATTCTAAAAGGAAACTTAATGTTGTGCAAATCAGTCTTGAATTGTGATGAACAAGTAATTGAACACTTTAAACAGAAATGTCTTTGTGAGTAACTTGTTGACTTAAATTATTATCAGTTAATTAAAATTAAATGACAATCTTCTAAGTATTTAAGCCTATTCAAGATCTGATCTGTAATCACTCTGTTAATTGAAAAATTAACATTTGATTGTATATATTTGCACCGAATCATTTACAGAAATATAAAATGAAAGTATTTGAATTGAATAAACTCAATGAAATACTTAGAAACATAGACCAATCATATAGAGAAACCAATATAACAAATCTGTGCATTAATAAATGTTTGGAAAAAGATCAGATGCATAACAGATGACAATTTGAAGCATTAATTCAACAATTCTCAAAGAAATTTGAGGAATAACAGAAGATAGATCAAAGATAAATTTACTTTATTAAAAGAGTTCTTGTACAGAAATTACAAAAATCTCTGCTAAATAGAGTATCTCTAGTCTTGTCTCCTACTGACTTGCAACTCCAAAATTACCAACCCCTAACTATGAGAGGTCCTCCTCTTTAAATAAGAAATTACAGCAGAATAGAAAGATAGAGATTTCCCAACATAGGGATTACAAAATCGGATCAAACTATCGATCCAAGAAATCCTTCCGTTTCTCAAATATCTCTAACAAATCATCTATATTGGGGAAATTGAGAAATTCTAAGGCTAACTAAGCATTGCATGTATTATTTTCCATGTCATGTTTAGCCAACTTGTGCCAAGTGCGAAGGTAAATGCGAATCTTTCCCTCCAAGGCGACCTGTTCTCTCACCAGATAGTCCACATCATCGATGCTGACTTGATCAAGATCCCAAATTTTCTGTGCAAACTATTCACACCTGTGTTTGAGCTCCTCAAGTTTTCATTTTGCCGGAAAAGCATCTAGAATGGGCTCCATAAACGGAAGTTTCAAAACCTCCATGATATTGTCAACTGCATACCAGCGTCTGGTATAGAGGTCTTTAGACTTGTTGATAATCTCCTCAGTTGTTCTATTGAAATCAAGCCAAGTGTTTAGAGAGGTTTTCACCTTCTTCATCTAAAAACTATTGAGGATCGGGGTATCTTCTAGCGCCTTCTTTATATACAACAGCCATTGACTGACTTCTTCCTCATCCTTAGAAGCTTGAAGTCTCTTCACCTTTTGTTCTTCTAGAGTAGTATACATCTTGGAAAAATTAATAAACTTCTTCCTGATCTCATCAAGAGCGAGGTAAACCTTCTCCAATAATTTGTGATGGTATTGATTAACTTTAAGGGCCAAATTCTTAAAATGATATGAGGAAAACTTGAGAGAACTTGAGGAGGATGCACTTGCAGTTGCATCCTCAACCTTCTTTTCCAAAGAAGCTATCCTTTCTGCATCTATGGAATGTTGAGATTGTAATAGACGAAGTTCAATAAGAAGTGTATCATTCCTTTGCTCCAAGTCTTGTACCTTATCTGTTAAAGTCTTTGTGCGGTCAACCACATAAGTAACATGCTGTGTCTTGATCTCAACCAACTCTGCTTTCAGGATTCTGATTTCATTCTCTTTCAGGTCAACTTCTTTATCCAGAACCTGGACTAAACCCAAATTAGCACTTGCAAAAGCTCCTAAAGTTGTAGCAGTTTCTTTGGCTTCATCTCGTTGGTTGTTGGTCCTTGTAGCCCATATTACCTGATTTGGGAAAGGTTCTTTTAACCCACCTTGACCTTTGGTCCTCTTCCTGGTTCTCCTCATCACTGCCTTATCATCATAGCTGTAGAAATAGTCCCCAATAGGAACTACATCCTAATCTGCATACTCAGTCACTTCCCCAATAGAAGTAGAAGTAACATTCACTATTGCAACCAAAGGGGGTGTTTGAATGACCACTAAATTAGGTATAGGCAGAATGACTTGAGGGATAATCTAAGGTGTGGAGGTGACTTTGGTAACTGATGAGACTCTGATTGGTGAAGGTACTAAGACAAAAGCTCCAGAAAGTGGAACTTTGTTGTCAACATTGGCTTCTGGAAGTAGCAATTGCTTATCAGCCTTGATGGGTGATGATGGAGGGGAAACTTTGGAAGATTCATCAATGGTAGTTGATAATAAGCTAACTATGGGTGACTGTAGAGGGGCAGTCAAAGACTGGAATTCTACAGTCAAGGATGATGAAATGGAAAAAGGGACTAGGTGTTTTGGAAATGGGGTGGTGCTATCATTGAGAGTATTAAATACCTGAGACAAGGAAAATGGAAGTGTCAATCCTAAAGTTGTAGTGAAGGTTTGTTGGAAAAAAGGTAGCACAAACACTGAATATGCAATGCCTAGGGCAACATTAAATTCCAACATTGCTTGATCTAGGAAAGAATGATGCATGTCAATACTCTGCAGCAAGTCAGTGACTGTCTTAGGATATTGAATGATTTCCTCTACCACTGATATTGGAGGATCAGGCACAACTTCCTCTGTCATTGATACTGGAGGATCAGGCACAACCTCCTACACATAATCTATTATGTTGATTGTGGACACCTATGATTTTGAAACCAGAACTTTCTGTCTCTTTGCTGGATTAGCTTTAGTCATGACCAGTTCATCATCTTTTTGAGTGTCTATAGTAGGCAGTTAAATATTGGTAGAAGGCCTAGGAGGTTCTAGCAATTGAGTATTAATCACCAATGATAACTGTGTCATTTCTTGCTTGGAATTCCGAGCTGTCTATAATAACACTTTAGATGTTTCAGTAATTTTCTCTTGTGGAGGTTCCTCTAGCAAAGCTTTACCTTTATCCTTATCAGGATATGTGAGCATTAAGGGAGCTTTGGATTTCTGGGATTCTTTTTCCTCTCTGTCTCTCCTTGTCTATTCAATTAAATTCAGTTGCATTGCCCTGTAGCTGAAAACTCTAATTTTGAGATCTTTCTGGTATTTCAAAATATCATGTTGCTCTTGTGAATCTTTGGATTTAGCGAGGACTTGAGAAAATGTGTCTGCCCCTTGGTATATAAAATCATCTGGGTGAACCTCATGTGTATAATCCATTTTTATATGTATCTGTTTGAAGTGTGCATCCAGGAATTCTTTGGGGTCATGTTTCCTATTCTCAACAGTGCCCAATTTTAAGGTAGCTATTTGGTGACCAAGAGCTGCGGCCCAATTTGAGGTAGGGATAACCAATTGGCCAAGGTTGAGAGAAAAATTAGGCCAACCTTTCTTCCTAAGGCCTATGAGTTTCTTATACATGCCATTAGTCACTATCTAGAATGAAACCTCCTATAGAACTAGCCTGTCTAGGACTATTCTAGGTAGAAGGTGCACTGTTTCACTTCCCCATATTCAGATGTATGAGAAGTATTCAAACACGTACCAATCACCCATGGTATTAATGAAGGATTTGGCATCTTCTGAAAATGAAGGTGCCTCCTGCCTAGAGATCTTAAAATAAATGGTACCCATAAAGCTATCACAAATATCATAGAATAAAGGCACAAAATTGCCTTCCCACAATGTTGAATGGTAGATGTGAACAGGGGGGTCTGTAGGGGTCCAAATCCAACCTAAGTTAGCATATTGGAACTCTGCATAGAAAACATCAAGGACATATGCAGAAAAGAAGAAATATGGCTTCTTATGAGCAAATGCCTTCTGGTAGTCCTGTATTGCATTCTTCAATTCTGACAATAGGATAGATTCCCATGGGAAAGATTCACCTATGGTTAACACATGGTGTGCTATAGGTTCCCATTCAGCTTTGAAAAGAAAACAATTGGGGAGACCGAAAAGCCTGCAAAGCATGGCTGCCAGCAGAGAGTAGGGTTCATTGTACCAAATAATGGGATAGGGGTTGGTAGCCTTGGGCACAAAGGCATTGGGATTGACCATCCATGACTTTATCATCTCATCGAAGTTATATCGGGTCTTTGAGGACTGAATAAATTCATAAGAACGAGTCTATCTATGGGTTTTTAGAGCAAAAGCTCGAGCGAAGACCTGCGAGCAAAAATGTGTGAATTGAGCACTGATGCTATCATTGAAAGAGCGATCTTTGATACTGGCATTTTCAATAATCCACTTCACTACATTAGTGTAAGGTAGGATAGCAGGACGTGCAGCAATGGCATGAAATTGGGAAGCCCTAATCCTCTCATACATAAGTTTATCGTTCTCGATGTGGGAAAGGTCGTTATTGTCAAATATAGCATAAATTTTAGACCAATCTACCTGGTATGTTTCAGTGACCTTCTCACTGGTATCTGAGAGGATACCAAAATTAGGGTCCTTGATCAAGAGATATCTGTGTGCCGTTTTGGATCGTGTGTTTTTCGACATGGTGAAAAGCTTGCAATTTATGATATGTAAAGAAATAAAATCAAAATTCAATCCAAAATAGCAGAATTGGAAAACCAAAAATAGAAACGCAAAACCAAACTTACCCGAAATAACTGAAGAACTGATAAAAACGACACCTTAATAGGAATCCGTAGTAAAATCTAAGCAACTGGGTAATTTCTAATAGTAAAAATGACAAGAATAAAATAGAAAAACCCTACTTATTATATTTACTAGATTAAAACGCGACCATAGGATCAAGATAAATGGACGGCGAAGATGAACCGGAGTGGGATGCACGATCGGGTTCATCTTTTATTAAAATTTATTTAAGAATTCCGAAAGCCGAAACCCAAAAGTGTTGGGTTGCGGGTTTCGGGATTGCAATAAAACAAAAGCGCAAAATAATTCCCGACAGCCGAAACCCGAAAGCATTGGGTTGCGGGTTTTGGGAATGGAAACAATCGTAATCGAAAAACTTTTCCCGAAAGCTGCAACCTGAAAGTGTCGGGTTGCGGGTTTGGGGAACACACAACAAAATCAACGTTTAAGAGAAATTGTCGAAAGCCGAAAGCTGCAATTGCGGGTTTCGGGATAAAATTTCCCGAAATTATTTATAAAGGTAAAACCCGCAACCCACCACTGTCTGGTTGCAGGTTTCGGGATGACGAAAATCATAAGTTACAAAATAAAATCCCGCAACCCGCCACTATCGGGTTGTGGGTTTCGGGTTTCTTAAACTTCACGACAAACAAACAAACCCCCGCAACCCGCAACTGTCAGGTTGCGGGTTTCCCAAATGTCGGGTTTCGGGTTGATGGAAGTAAATGATAAAATACTCAGAAAAACAAGCTTCCTGCAAGCCCAAAACACTTAAAAATTTTTAGATCAAAGGAAAACACACAGGACAAAAGTATGGGTAAGAGATCTTAGGTATAAAAACCAAAATCTCATATTTATAAGAAAACTCACCCAGCTACCTTTGTGTTTATTAGGAATGGGGCTCCCATGCTTGAACTAAGCATGGGATCTATTGTGGCCACAACACCTCCCAAGTTTGATTTCGTCTATAAAACCATAAAATCGATCGGGTACTCCCATGAGTCGAATGAAATAACCAAATATTCTATGATGCGTTCTAGTTTTACAGGATATTGGTGAGCCAACTGTAAAATAGTAGAAGTTTTCCTGAGTTTTGTAATGCCTAATCTGTCCATTGTTCTTTTAGTCATGACATTAATAGCTGCTCCCAGATCTATTAGTGTATTAGAGAGAGAAATGCCATTAATTTGCACTCTAACAACAGGACTACCAGGGTCAGAGTACATAGCAGTAAGAGTGTTACCCATCATCAATTTAACCAAGTCTCCTATCACATGGACTGTTGGGGGGTCTTTCCTCTTTCCGCCTGGTTTTTTTAAACATAACGCTCTGACAGCTTTGGAGTAAATGGGAATGTCTTTAATAGCTTAAAATAATGGAATTTTTACACAAACATTTCGTAATTCTCCAAGAAGATCAAATTCTGATTGAGGCATCAACTTATCTATGGTTAAGCGCTCAGGATATGGTGGAGGTTGCTTTTGCTCTGTTTTGGGCAATTTCCTGGGTGGGATGGAAGGGAAATTATCCTCAGATCACACTGGTATCTCTTCAGATTGTACTGGTAATATTTCTGGTGTCTCTTCCTCTTCTGTAATTATAGGAGAGGTGGTTTTATTACTTTGTCTTCCAGAGCGTAATTGGATATCATGGCAGTCTACTGCGGAGATGGAATAGGCTGGATAATTAGGTATTTCAGCATCCATAACAGGTTGTCCAACCTTATTATTAGGGTTAGGAGCGGGTTGTGTAGGAAGGAGTGGTTTTGGAGGTGGATTGTTCAACGGCAAGGTTAACTGAGGTTGTAAAAGAGGTTCAATTAATGGTTGTACTAGTGCAAACAGGAATTGAGGATTTTGTAATTGAGGTGATAGGTGATACATTTGTTGTTGATTCCCAAAATTTGAATTCCTCTAGTTTGATTGCCAAGGATTATTTTGGGGATAGGAAGGTGCCCAAGTTTGTTGAGGCAAAGGTGGGTACCAAGTCTGAGAGTTTTGTTGGACTTGTGGAGTTTGTGGAACTTGTGACTGATGTAATTGAGCATTATTCCAATAAGGATTAAACGATTGCATGGGATCTAGTACTGTACCTAAAGGTTAGGGTTTCCATCACCTCTTTTGAGATATAAAACAAACCGGTTCTGCATCCGTCCCTGCTTCTTCATATATAGCTTTGAGTACTGGAAGTGAAGGGCATTCTTTTGTAGGGTGCTCCATATCGCATAAAAGGAAGATTTCCACTCTGTCTAATGGGAAGTTTTTGAGAGGGTGTCTCTTTTTGCATTTAGGACAAAAGACAACCAAAGCTCGATCTTCCTCTTCTTGCCTTTTCTTTGCTTGAAGTGCATCTAACTACAAGCTTAGGGAACTGAGTATGTCCGTCTTGAATTCCTCCAAAAGGTTTCCAATCTCCACCCTTGAAACTCCTTCTCTTGAGGTCTTGGTGATCCTGCTTACTGTGTCCCTAATTCCTCTTCTCGATCTGGAGGCATTCCTCGAATACCTTCTGTAGAGGTCGTATATTTCCACATATTTTAGTAGGGATACATCCCCTACACCCATCAAATTCAACGGATCAATGCAGTCATCTCTAATCCCATGTAGGAGCATAATTTTTAGTGTATCATCATTTAGCCCATTCTGTCTCGATCTTTGCAGATTATATTGAAATCTCTCCACATAGTCTTCTAGGTTCTCGTCCACCTGCTGGGTCATTTTAAAAATTACTTCCTTCCGATCCTTGTCCTTGCAATATTCTTGATATTTCTCCAGGAAGACTTTCTTCATTTCATCCTAGGTCATTATACTGTCCCCTCCCAGCCCCATGAACTACCTCAGAGCCTGGCTTTTCAATTTGATTGGGAAAAGTTTGAGCTTCTAGTGATCTGTAATGTAATCATAGCTCCTGCAGAGGACATTGAATTCAAATAGGAATGTGTCTGGGTCTTCACTTGCCATCCCATGAAAACTAGGCAATGCCAAATGTGGAATATTCTTCATTTGACTTATAAGTGCATATCCAAAATTCTGGATTGGAAATTTGAAAGTGACCGTCCCAGTATTTGATTCCCCATTTGTATTTTCTCTGTTGGTATCCTCCATACAGGAAATGTGTTCTCCCCCTCCATCCATATTCACCATTAGATATTTGAAAGCAGCTGATCTGGCTGAAAACAGAGATTCAACAAACAATCTCTCCTCACCTCCTTGATTATTAACACTAAGTTGTTCAGGAAGCCCTTCTTCTTGAACAAATTCTTCTTCTTGAATGAATTCTATTATTGATAGATCCGCATCAGCATGCATTGGTAAGACTGTTCTGTCGATGTGCATGGTAGAATGATCAGGCCCTCAAGTCTCTTGCTTAGAACTACTGATAGAAGGTGACCTTCCTTGAACATGTCCTCCTCTTATTGTGCTTCCTGTATGGTTAGTACCTGGGGGGGTATCATATGCATATACCAGTCTACCTGTACTATCTCTTACTCTACGCATTAATACTTCGCATGTTCCAGGATCACAGGGACTTGCGGTGGGAAATATTCTAATGAATTTGTCTGTGCGTCTTACTCGTTCCTCCTCTGAAATCACACTAGACTAATTTCTAGACAAACTATATGTCACACACAATCCACTCAAAGAAGAAAAAATAAATCACAACTAGAACCAAAAATAATCAATCGAAACTGCAATGTCCTTGGCAGATCCCTGGCAATAGCGCCAAAATGACGAGCTCTTTTATTCCTCTTTAATTAAATTGAAATAGAAAGTTGTTCATAAATTATCAACCCAGGGCCACGAAGGCTTATGAGCTACCAAGAAAAATATATGCCAGACACTGCAATTTGGGTGATCTTAACGAAGAAAAGATCAATGAATTATTGAATTGAAATTAGGACGCAATATTTTAGTGAATGGATTCCTATGAATATGCCAATTACAGAAAGGATCTTACAATCAAATCAAAGCACCTAACTATTAACTTCAAGAAATGTTCTGCTATGATATGATATTCTGCTACACTACAGAAAGTAATCAACACCAACAACACCATGTCAAACTACATAAAGCAAATTAATTTCAAATTTAACAAACTGAGAAACTCCTAAGAAAGACAATTTGATAAGACACAACTGAAATGAAGAAATTGAAAAAACTAATTAAACTCTTACAATCTACCTCTACCCTTACGTACTAACAACATAATTTCAAGAATAACTTAATGCATCCATTCACTGCAGAAATAATTATAATTCAACATTCACCATTCAT
This sequence comes from Larix kaempferi, assembly GCA_027924585.1. NCBI lineage: Eukaryota > Viridiplantae > Streptophyta > Pinopsida > Pinales > Pinaceae > Larix > Larix kaempferi. Next base: position 45,019,063 of record BSBM01000372.1, on the reverse strand, counting down.
ATGTTCCTCTGTAAATGATAATAGAAATGACTGGGAAAGCGAATCGTATCACTCATTAAAGGATTCACACTCAGCTACGCTTCAACACAGCAATTCTGAATATCAAATAATTAAACCAATCAACACTGCATCAACAATTAATTTATTAACCTGAACACTGTTGATGTAATTGTAACTTCGGAATCTATTTCATATATGTATATTGTATTCCTATAGAGTTGTTATTATTCCTCTATACGGACGTGTCGTCATTTATATAGTAAGTGTCGTAACTTATACTTGATGGGTTATTAGACCGCCTTGATGGGGTCGGCCCTGTATAAGTCATGTGGTTCAAAGGGTTATTAGACCAACCTATTGGGGGTTGGCCCTGTCAGCATTACGTTAAGTGGTTAAGTTGAGGCCGACCTAGTAAAGGTTATTAGGCAAGTCAAGTCATGTATAAATAGAGTGCAGGAGGCACTCAATTTGATCATTCACTTTCTCACTCTTACACTCATTGGAGAGTGGAGCACTAGTGGAGGAGGAGAAGCTACTGCTAGGAGTATATCTCTTATGCTTGGGTTGTATCATTTCTCTATCTATCTCTGAGGAAGTTGTGGTATTTTTCACCTTTATGATTTTTCGAGTGAAACTCTATGTGTCTCTTGTCTCTTGTGTGCTTGCATTATTATGTCCATGATTGATATGTTGTACATGTTGTTCTCTCAGTTAAGATCCTAGATCAGATTGAAGTAAATTCTGAAAAATTAAAATGGTATTAGAGCTAGGCTGAAAGAAGGCATGGTATGGGATTTATGACACTTGTTGCACTTGCAAAGCTAGGACTTGATATAAAAAAAACCAGTCATCATATCACTTTCACTATAAATTCATTTCGGCAAGGTTTCAAGATCGAAAAATATTATAGGTCGAATATAAGATCTCCATGTACGTTGTTTCCAAAGGAGAGCCTCTAATTCGTTGTACTTTCATATTTATGATATGTACAATATAGGGTTTCTGCCTCTTCCATATCTCAGTCATAAACATGTGACCTAGGAAAAAAGGTCACAACTTGGGATAGGAATCTCCAAATGAAATTTTGCAAAAGGTGACAGGTAGGGCATGGATTGTACTTTCACAGGTACATTTTTCAGAGGCCGAAATTGAACCAGTGACACATGGCACTCCGTACAAGTTTGCTCTCCTGTTTTATCCAATAAAACGGTCACATTGCGACACTTGGCATAAATTTCTCTGAGAGAATCCATTTGAGGTCAGACCTATGGGGTTGGAAAGATAATAGGTCAGGCTACCATAGGAATCATTTTCAGACCCTCTAGATCTGAAATTTTGGAGTTACACCAGAAACAATCAGGTGCATATTTATGTCAAAACAGAATTGGATTTTGAGCACCTTCATTCATGGCTCCGAGAATTTAGGGTTTCGAAGAATGTTGGAATTTTTGTATCAGAGACCATGGATGGATGCTCCTCATCAAAATTGAAATTTAGAGACCAATATCGAATTTTTTGGTTGGGAAAAAGGTCGAGCTTGATCAAACCCTAGTTCAGGACATTGATAGGAAAGGTCAAAAATTAGTGCTTCTGCAAAAATGGGAATTTTTGAAATATGTGACCATAGCTGGAATCTCCTCGAAAAAATCAAAGTTTAGAGATTTGGATCAAACTATTTGGTTGGGTGAAGCTCTTAGAAACTCAAACCCTAATTCAGGGTCCTCCCTAGTGAATCCAGAAGATTGAAAAGCAAATTTGAGGGGTAAAACTTTACAGTTTTCAAATTCTGAGTATACCAGGTTGATCAGCTCATCAAGGCACATCTTTCTATTCTTTCAGAAGTTTGAAATTCAAAGTTTGAATTTTTAGGGTTCCCCTCACAAACCCTAATCCAACTCCAGATCCAGTTTTTGCAAATCAAGTGGATTGGGTTAATCCTAGAAGAAAATGGATTGGTCACATGCATAAGTGAAGAAGTTCCTATTTTAGAAGGAGATGAGGCCAAGGCCTTACATAAGAAGATTACAAGCAATCTCGACAGGTATGACTTATCTAGGTATGTTTCGAGAATCTGTTCATGATTAAGTTTATGGTATGTTTGTCTTCATTAAGGTTAGTACAATCTTGATTAACTTTAGACTTGTTGTATCACATTAATAAAATTATGAATGCAGATATTCATTGATTAGGGTTTTGACACTTATGATTTTACTAATGCATTGTGGTGTTGTATGAGGTTGATGTTGTCCACTAACATTAAAGGTACATCAAGAAAGACAAATCATGTTCTAGTTCAAGAACATATGACCATGGTGACATGAAGACAAAGATTCATCCATTCTCATGGATCACATAGAAGCTCTACTTAGGAGGTATGTATAATTTGGTTCTACAATGCTTAACCTATGAGATATGCAGGTTACTAGCACAAGTCATTGAAGAGAACAAGAAGACATTGCTAGACATAACTAGCAAAAATGATAACCAGGTATGTTTTTCCTATATCAAGTTAGAATCCTACCTTGTGTTAGGATATCTTATATAAGTATACATGGCATGATTGATAATGATTATTCATTGAAGTTTGTTGGCTATACAAATGTTGACTAGAGGTTTTATGAAGACCCAAGTTCTGCGCGGTTACCTTAAACCAAAAAAAACCCCTTCGCACCGGCCCTTTCGGCAATAGCCTACGAGCAGGCTGAGTTCTCACCCGAGGTGTTTCTAATGGGGCACTACAGACTCAGATGTCCATAGTGAGTGATGAGTTGATGACTATGATGAAGCTCGCGGCAGCGCACTAGCTGTACGCTGCGAGGGTCGGATTGCGCGGTGATGGTCAACACCACAGCCCACACCACTATCTTCTCCCTTACTGCGAGACTTAATGCTACACTGCGAGCACTGCTACTTGACTTCCTACACTTGGACTATTTTCGAAATGCTTAAAGCAATGAGCTGAATATCAATCATCCATTCAGTCATACACTTAAATAACTTATTACTTAGTGCTCACTTAGACACTTAGACTGTTACTATTTTAAGCATAACCCTTAGGTCCAGACTAACTGTTATACATTCATTGACTGCAAGCATTCAAATCCGTGAACAACTTTCCCCATGCTCAAGCAGATGATAGATTTACTGTCCCTAGAAGCGAAGCTAATAGTAACCATACATACATTCATGCAAACTTAACATATCATTCCATGCTCTCTTGATGGTAAATGCATATAAAAGACTTCTCATAACAGACTGTAAGCAAATATCTAGACATTCAACTACAAAAACAAATAAAAATAAACACACATATAAGCATTTAGTCACACAACACACTATTTAATGTGGTTCACTTCCTCGGATGGAAAGCTACATCCACAAGAACTGTTTTTGATATGTATTTTAAGGAAGGGTTCACAGTTCTTAGCCCCGCACTCAGCTGCGGCTCTCTTCTTTCTCAGATAGGTCTCTGCGCACTCAGCTGCAGAGCCTTTACAATCTATTCTTGATTCGAAAGTTATTACAATACAATATGATCACCATAAAAATCATCAACAACCCTTCACCTTGACCAACCCTTCTATACAAAAATGGTCTTCTTAAATAGATCACGCCAGAAGGTTGTGTCTTTACAACATTGAAGACCAAAACCCTTAGGGTTTCCAAACCACTACGGTCCCTCTGAACCACCTTCCCGGCTTCTGATAGTGATTCTGCTGTCGTGGCAGTCCTCCATGCCTTAGATCTGTCGCTTTTAGCCTTCCTGTTGCATGCACACCAGTAGGTCATCCACTTCGAGCCGCCCTTCCACTAGTGGACTCGTGTGACTAGATCAGCTCCCAGTCACTTTCTCTACAGGTCGTCCGTCCCTTATCGGCCATGTACAACTGGCTCAGCTCCCAGTCGCTTTCCATCCGCCCTTTTCCTTTTAATGGTCATGTACCCTGCTGCATGCCAAACTGTCACTTTCCCAACCCGTCCTCTGCTTATCAGACTCGTACAGTTCACCACCTTCCTGGTCTGCTTATGCCCACAACTCGACATCTTTTCAGTAGTCTTACCAAAAGTAGACCACCACTGGTCTATCCACTATATCTAGTCATCCTCCATCTAGTACACAACTTTACTGGCTCCACGTGGCCTACTACCTTCGCAGCATCCTTTAAAACATGGTATTGCACACATCTTCGCAGCACTCCCGATACTTAGGCAAAATTTGATATTTTCTTGAGCTGCACACAGCTCTAATCTATTTATCATCAAAAATGTTACCAAAAATGTCCCTGTTGGGCCAAGCCCAACATGCCCCTAACACTTACATGTGGCTCGTCCCCGAGCCACTTTCAATATCTACTACCGAAATCTGCTTGCCGATCTGCATGTTTAGCTTGACTGCGAACCCACAATAAGTGTTTGTCAGCTCGTCCATTGTTTCTTTGACCTCCTACTCCATTTGCTTGACAGTCTTAAGCACTTCAGGTGTTGTCTCCTCGCCAATTTGAGCTTCCACCACTTCTTGGTTGGCGCGGATCTCTTTCAATTTATTTTATATGTGCTGTGACACCTTAGAGGCATCTTCGAGGAGTGGCTGTGACTGATTGTCCAGCGCAGTATCCTTTTCTCTTAAGATCTGTACTTCCTTTTTTAGGGCAGATATTTCACTGAATTTCTGAAGTCTGTCTCGTGGTGGCAGAGTCTTCACCTCTGCTTCCATGGCTTCCAATGCAGTCTGTTTTTCCTTCAGTGTGGTCTTTGTCTACTACAGCCGTGGATTTTCCTCAAGGTCTGTGAATGCCTTCAAGGGCTGATCAAGTAATTGTTGGCACTTCGCAACCTCTACTATGATGCTCTCTGCTGCATTCCTTACTTCAGCTTCTCTCTGCTGCTTCTTAGTTAACTGATCCTACACTTTTAGTTTTTCCTTGAGCAGATTGATATTTGCCTCATATAGAACTACCTTGTCATCCATTTCTGACTTTAGGGTCCGCACCCTATCTGCTATTCTGTGGACTGTGTCCTCGGGATTATCTTGGATCTGGACTCCTTTGATTTCTTCCGCAACAGAATTTATTGCAGCCTCCAGTCCCCATCAGCGCTGTTTTTCATCTTCCATCAACAGCGTGGTGCGCGTGCTTGACTCCTCAGGCTACCTGTTCACAACTTGCAACTGAGCTTCTGCTCTCATTGACATCGCGGCTCTATCGCACATCTCATCACCCACCTACGTGTGCAAGTAGTGCAGACCAGGTAGTGGAATCTTAGCCAAGTTGAGCTCAACTGCATTGACACTTGTTGTGTCCAGAACCATGTCCTTCGACATAGGCAATGTTATGGCCATCGGGTACCTGCGCTGTAGTCCTTTACTGGTTTAGGTTCTTCCCATCTAGTGAGGTAATCCATGGTAGTAATGATATACCTCACACCAGTTCTCTTCCCTGGTGGGTTTATAGGTCCCACAAAATCAATTTCCCACTTCTCAAAGGCCTATAAGGTCAACTGCGGGTTCAATGTAATTTTGTCTCTCTGCGACAGCTTCCCTGTCCTCTGACAGACATCACAGTTTCTGCAGTATTCCTTAGAGTATTTTTGGACGGTACGACACCACAACCCTGCACGCAATATCTTCTGCATAGTAGCCTTTCCTATGTAATGACCTCCCACAATCCCTGAATGCGCATCTGCTAGTATATATGGTTTTTCGTGGTCGAGTACACATCTGTGTAGGACTTCATCTGGTCTGAGTTTGTATAACTGACCTGCAATGATGGTGAAATACGCAACACGCACTACTAGCTGCTTCTTCTGCTGAATAGAAAATTCTTGCAGTGTCAGCCCTGTTGTCAGCAAATCAATGATATCCTTATAATAATCATCTGCAATCTGTATAGAAAATAGCTGCGCATCGGTAAGACTATCTTCAATGTTCGTTGGCTCCTCTCCCGACTCTATTCTAGACAGGTGGTTAGGTCCCAAATTCATCCTATCGGGTTTAACAATGATCTCGAAGTCGTACTCCTAGAACAACAACAGCCATCTACATATACACCCCCCTAACACTGGCTTGTTGACCAAGTACTTCAATGCAGAATGATCAGTGAACATAAGGAAGTGTGCACCAAGTAAATAATGTCTGAACTTCTGAAGGGCATATACCATCACAAGTCCTTCCCACTCAGTAGTGGTATAGTTCTTCTTTGTTGTCGAGAGCTTTCTACTAGAAAATGTGATGGGGTAGTCAATACCCCATTCTCCTGGCTAAGCTAACACAATGCCCAGGGAAATGCATGATGCATCCACATGAACATGAAATGGCTTTGCCTAGTCTGGAAAGACTAGGATCGGTGCGGTAACCATCTTTTCTTTAAGGGTGTCAAAACCCTGTTAGCACTCCTTGTTCCAAATGAACGGAACATCCTTCTTCAGCAACTTCTCCATTGCTGCGGTTATCTACGCATAACCTTTAATGAACTTCCTGTAATAACCTGTATGACCCAAGGTAGAGCACAACATCTTAACTGAAGTTGGTGTAGGTAAATTCACAATAATGGAAATCTTCGCAGGGTCCACCATCAAGCCCTGCTTATTGACAATATGTCCCAGTAAGATTCCATATGGAACACAAAAGATGCACTTCTTTAGATTCAGCGAGATCTGATGCTGTCTACATTTTTCAAGCATCATTCTCAGAATTGCATAATGGTTCTTCAACAAACCAAAGATAGTCCAGTCATCAAAATATGCTTCAAGAAACTTATGCATGAAATATTTGAATGCCGTGACGACAACTCTGGAGAAGATGGCAGGTGTGTTCTTTAGACCAAATGGCATGACTGTATACTGGAATGACCCCCATTCCATAGCAAATGTCTTCTTATGCCTGTTCGTGGGATCAATTCTGATCTGATGATAACCAGAGAAACCATCAGTAAATGAATAGGCCTCCTTCCCTCCAACATTGTCAAGTACCTCATCTATAAATGGAGTAGGAAATGGGTCATGCATAGAGGCATCATTAAGTTTTCTGAGATCGACACAAATATTGATCTCACCCTTCGTCTTCTTGTCCTAGAAAACCATAGGACTAATCCATTCAGATTCCTCCACAGGTTCAATGATTCCTACCTCTAACATTTTGTCCAACTCTACGTGGACTCTCTCTTTATACCGTGGATTCAGTCTATACGATCGCTGCTTCACCGGCTTAGCACCTAGCTTCAAAGGGATTTTCATGACTCCTAAGTCACCCAATATTCCTTTCATCTCTATAAACTTGGTCGAAAATAGCTCCTGATATTCGTGCAAAGTGTCTGCATTCTCGGCGACAGTCTGATCATCCCAGTAGTCTCCGATAGATGCGAACTTCGGCTCTTCACTCATGCCAATGTTTACCTTCTGTGTCTTAACCGGTCCACTCATGTCCGGGATTTCCAATGGCATCCCTTCTATATCACATGCACCTTCTGACTCTGGTATATTGATATTGCACGGATCATCTTCATCTTCTTCTCTTCCATGCTCATCATCCTTAGCTACATTAAAACAGTCTATCGGATGTTCTTTATGTTCTTTCCATTCTAAGTGTATGTTCGCAGGACTGTCATGTGTGCTGAAAAATTGTCCCCATGGCATATCTTCGTGAGAACAATCTGTTCTGAATACATGTTCCTTGATTATCTACAGTGCCTCATGTATCAAAGGGTTCTCATCCTCGAAGCTGAGATCTCTCTCGAAGTTTGCAGTTAATGTTTCCCAATCTGAGGTCTCCCTGCATGACTCCAGGTCTAGATACCATTTCTTTGGAATATCCTCTTCCAAAGTATGCACAAATAGGTGCACCCACTCTTCAGGTGGTCTTTCTTTCCATGCCTGCAAGCAGACTTCCAAATGTTGACTAGGATTTGTCTACCCGTTGAACTTCTCAAAGGGTAATGTAACCCTTTATGCGAACCGAATTTGTATCTTTGTTCTACATTGCTCCCAAGTGATCAATATGTGTTTGTGCGAAGCCCACCATCTGGCAGGTATGCCACAGAGTGCCATATCCAATGCTGGTAACCTGTGCTCTTTTGGAACTGCTGCAGTATAGTCTTGAATAAAAGTATAAACATTAGCAGAACCATCAAATGTAGGGATCGGACTTACCTCCTTTCAAATCCAGTGCAGTGATTTCATGACCTGCGCGCACCTTCTAGCTGACACTTTATGCATGAGATTCTGCCAACTTTCCAGTCCAGCATCCAAGTCAAAAACACAGGAGTTGTCGCATCTCCAGCTGAGTGTACCGTCCGCAGTAGGATTAATGTAATCCTCCTGGTTCGCAGTCATCTAGTACAATCGGTTGAAATCTTGGGCCTTAGATTCCTCCTGAATCGGATCGCTATATCTATCCCCATCTGTAGGATACAATGGTACGATAACCCACAGATGCTTTCCTTCGAATATTATCTTCTTTGTTTTCAAATTTATAATGGCTAAATTGTCAATAGCCCAGTCAATTCCTAACAGCACAGGAAAGGGCTGGCTATTGTCAACAATCTCGATGACTTCAAAGTCGGCATGGCTTTGTACTCTATCAATATCAACCACAACATTGGCTAATTGGACAAATGGTATAACTTTCTCTTGGTTGGCCATTCTCAACTGGATAGGTGACCATGAAAGCTTTGGTCGACCCATCTACTGCCATGTCTGCTTGGTCAAGACATTTACTTCTGATCCCAGATCAAGGATAACTTCATCCATCTCAAAGTCTCCTATCTGCACAGTGAGCCTCATCTCTTGGCCTGACCTCTTCTATTTCTTTATATGATGTAGTGCACCATCAGAAGTTTTTGCTTCTGTCTGTGGTTCGTATATATTTATGAGCTTCTCCATCTTTGCTATCGCATTTTTATTTTTCAGCAGCTTCATGCAGCTCCTTAGGAACTGTGCAACAAAGGTGCTAACATCTGGTGTGTGTCTTGTCTTGTCATACTCAGCAGGTGTGTCTTCAACACATGGTACTTCGTTGCGCAGTGGGATCCTTGGTGATTTAGGTGCTGGTTCTCTGAAGGTATCCTGTGCATCAACAAAAGCTTCTTTGTTCTTCTTCAGGTCCAGAGCAGGCGTCTTTCCTGGAGCTTTTATTACCCATATTGTTTCAAGAGGGCCCTGCTTCGCATGAGCCTCTCCTGAAGTGGAAGCCTCTGCTCCCCTATTGTGGCCTGTCTCCATGCCACTGCATCTGACTACTTTAATGCTAGGATTCGCAGGTCTGTTCTTTGCTGCGATCCACTGGATGTTCGGGGCTGGCACATCTGTCCTTCTTCTTTTCTGCATCTCTACCTCTAGCACCAGGAAATATTCTATCACATGCTCAAATGATTTACAATAATTACAGGTGGTGCAAGGATTTACATAGTCTCTGGATATGTGACCTGGCTAGCCACAGTTATAGCAGATGAACCCACTGCGGCATCTTCCTTATGTCGGGCCGGTATTTCTTCCTCTATCGCGGTATCCACCACCACGGCCTCTGTAGGTAGATTGATCATAATGCATTTTTTCTTGATGTGGCTGGTTATCTTCTTGCACTCTATACAAGCCGGCGCCTCTCATTGAATCCATGTCACGCTTTCTTTCATTCATTAGTTCATAGGCGCGGCAATTGGATTCATCATGTCCAATTGATTTACAGAAATTACAATATAGATTTTTAGGTGTCTTCACATATTTCTATATTAGGTAACAATCTTCATGTCTATGACTAGTAGTTCTACAGATCTCACACCAGGGTGCCTGGTTCTGATTGATGGGGTTAGGCGCACCACTGGCGAGATAGCCGCGGTATTGGAGAAAATGCTCTCGGTCATGACCTTCTCCTTTGCAACTTGTGCACCAGATCTCGTGACGAGGTTCATATCATTGCTCTTTTCCATTCTTCATGCTCTGTAGCTCCAATATCAGGGTGGTAAGCTAGTTCTGAATCTGTGTCATCCCAGAACTAGACTCACCAACCGACGAAGCCTCCAACTTCATCATGATTTCCAAGGCCTCTGCCTGGGATGTAATCTTCTACTGCATCAATGGAAACCTAATGTGCGGCAACAATGTAATAATGAACCATTCTTTATGCTGTTCAGTGCCTATGACAAAGCTCACTTGGTCCAAGAGTGTCTTGAACTTCTGGTCGAATTCCCAAACCGATTCTATCGGTCTCTGCTTGATTTCCTTCAGCTCAGTTATACACTGAGACTCAAACTTTGGTTTCTTGAACTCTACTATCAACGCAACTTTAATCTCTTCCAGGGTCGTGGGCTGCATGGTAGAATACTTCATGAACCAATGCAACGCTCTATCTCTGAATGTAGTAATAAGCTAGGATTTCTTCTCATCATCATCCTAGATATGTCTGACACTCCAGACAGCTTCACAAAGGAACCAGTGCTAGTCAGGATCTTCTAGACCCGTTCCTTTAAATATAAGAAGCTTCATATCCATATGGGCCATGGATCTAGAGGGAGGTGTAGCACTCGAAGGGGCACCTTGAGGTGTTCCTTGAGGGGTGCTAGGGTGTCGTAAAGGACTCTACGCAGTGAAAACAAATGGGCGTATAGGGGTAGATGTACTAGGTTGCGTATTCGGTGGGGTGGGCTCTGCAAGTGGAGGGTTCTAAGGGGTAAATGGCGGTGCGGCTTCGTTTTCATTGTTAGATGGGATCTTAGTATCTACGTGGACTCCAGAGCCTCAGGATTCTTATTGAACTTGTATCTTTTCCCACTTCTTAAGTTGTGAGTATCTTCATCAGAATCGCTATAAATGCTATTTAGCATGACAACTTGAAAAGATTACTGCATTCTTAAAACACCTTTCTCAGCTAACAACATCTTAATATATAGACTGAGATTGTTTAGGACCTTACCTTGGGAACCTCCGAAACAGTGTGCCTCTACTTGGCTGTAGGATTTGAGCGTATCCACAGCAAACTCTGTGAAAAATCCTTCTAGCATATGATCGACCCAAAAGTCAATTGCGCACGTCAATGCGCTGTCTATTGCTTTGAGCTTTGATATGAGCTCAGGATTCCACTCTGTATGAACGCCTCCTTGAAAACAGGTTTTCTTTTCTGCGAGCCGCGAGATCCATGCGTGTAGCTCATCCTAAAATGTAGCCCAGAAAATTTCGTGAGTGTCGTCGAACATATATCTATCTGACCACTGTGTGTCACTTAGATGCGGATGTCTGTTCTCTTGTCTTTTAAAGTCTCTTATTGTCTTATCCCACCGAGCCTAGATTTCTGTCTTCTCAGGATGCCAGTTCAATGCACTTTTCGGAAGCTCAGACTCTTGGTCACTCATCACGACTGGAACTCATCATGGATTCTAGCATGGCAACGTAACCCTTTGTTGGCTATACAAATGATGACAAGAGGTTTTATGAAGACCCAGGTTTTGCGCGATTACCTTAAACCAACAAAACCCCTTCGCACCGACCCTTTCGGAAACAGCCTGCGAGCAGGCTGAGGTCTCACCCAAGGTGTTTCTACTGGGACATTGCGGACTCAGATATCCATAGTGAATGATGAGTTGATGACTATGATGAAGTTCATGGCAGCACATCGGCTATACGCTGCGAGGGCTGGACTGCGCAGCACTGGTCAACACCGCGGCCTGCACCACTATCTTCTCCCTTACTGCGAGACTTAATGCTACACTGTGAGCACTGTTGCTTGACTTCCTACACTTGGAATATTTGCAAAATTCTTAAAGGAATGAGCTGAATATCACTCATCCATTCAGTCATACACTTAACTAACTTACTACTTAATGCTCACTCACACACTTAGACTGTTAATATTTTAAGCATAACCCTCAAGTGCGGACTAACTGTTATGCATTTGTCGACTGCAACCATTCAAATACGTGAAGAACTTTCCCCATGCTCAAGCAGATGATAGATTTACTGTCCCTAGAAGCAAAGCTAATATGAACCAGACATCCATTCATGTAGACTTAACATATCATTCCATACTCTCTTGATGGTAAATGCATATAAAATGCTTCTCATAACAGACTGTAAGCAATATCCAGACATTCAACTATAGAAACAGATAAAAATAAACACACATATAAGCATTCAGTCACACAACACACTATTTAATGTGGTTCACTTCCCCGAATGGAAAGATACATCCACAAGAACTGTGTTTGATATGTCTTTTAAGGAAGGGTTCATAGTTATTAGCCACGCACTTAGTTGCGTCTCTCTTCTTGCTCAAATAGGTCTCTGCGCACTCAGTTGCAGAGCCTTTACAATCTATTCTTGATTCGAAAGTTATTACAATACAATATGATCACCATAACAATCATCAACAACTCTTCACCTTGACCAACCCTTCCTATACAAAAATGTTCTTCTTAAATAGATCACGCCCGAAGGTCGTGTCTTTACAACATTGAAGACCGAAACCCTCAGGGTTTCCAAACCACTATAGTCCCTCTGAATTGTCTTGCCAGCTTCTGATAGCGATTCTACTGTCGTGGTAGTCCTCCACTCCTTAGATCTGTCGCTCTCAGCCTTCCTGTTGCGCGCACACCAACAGGTCATCCACATCGAGCCGCCCTTTCACTAGCGGACTCGTGCGACTGGCTCAGCTCCCAGTCGCTTTCTCTACAGGCCATCCGTCCCTTATCGGCCACGTACAACTGGCTTAACTCCCAGTCACTTTCCATCCACTGTTTTCCTTTTAACGGTCACGTACCCTGCTGCACACCAAACTGTCACTTTCCCAACTCGTCCTCTGCTTAATGGACTCGTATAGTTGGTCGCCTCCCTGATCTGCTTATGCCCGCAACTCGACATCTTTTCAGCAGTCTTACCAAAAGTAGACCACCGCTGGTCTATCTGCTATATCTGGTCATCCTCCATCTAGTACACAACTTTACTGGCTCCACGTGGCCTACTACCTTTGCAACATTGAACCTGTTCAGCGCTGATCTTCGTAGCATCCTTCAAAACTTGGTACTGCGCACATCTTCGTAGCACTCCCGATACTTAGGAAAAATTCGATATTTTCCTGAGCTGCGCACAGCTCTAATCCATTTATCATCAAAAATGTCACCAAAAATGGCTTTGTTGGGCCAGGCCCAACAAAGTTAGTAATCATGGGTTTAGGCATATTATGCTTCTTACTTTGATTGATGATATGACTAACCAGAAGAGTTCTATGGTCAAATATGAATATGCATGAGTAAGAGAAGTCTTCCCTGAAACTTTAAATGCTAAATGATTATTATCTGTGTTTGAAATGATCATGACTATACATGTTTAAGATTATTGTGTTTTGATAGTATTAATATTATACTAATAAATGTATGATTATGTATGATATCTCAAGGATAACACAATGATGATACTAGTAAGCATGCATAGTGATCGAGAATGGATATAAGTTCGAGGATAGGTAATCCAGGAAGCAAAGATCAAGAGGGAGCACACTCCAGTAGTTCCTGCAAGGAAACAAAGATTGAGTCCACCCAACGAACAAACAAAGATAAGTATTTGAATTGTCATTGTTACACCAAAATGTCGTCACTCTTGTGCAAGTGTCGCAAGTGTTGCAAGTGTCGTCATCCTGACCTAGTGTTGTCACCACGACCATTACTAGTATCGTCATCATGACTGTTGTGATAATGTCGTCATCTTAACCATTGTGTAAAATCTTTTCTATTTTACCTAAACCCATTTTAGAGTAAAAACACATCCTTGAAGTTTCCCATGACTGGAGGGCTTAACTGACCTACTTTTCAAGGTCGTCGCAGTCTACCCTTGTGCAACATGTGATGTCGCAGGTTTCCCTAATGCAACCTACGACGATGTCAGTTATTTGGATAAAAGAGTATCTTCGAGCCCATTCTCAAAGATGAGTGATGGTGAGGCCTATCCCTAGGCTCTAGGTGAGGTGGCATTTTGGTTCCTAACCTTATGGAAAGATCCCTTAAACATCTCCCCCTAATCCTCAGCCTACCCTATATCTTTAGCCCTATATAAACACCCACTCTCTCCATGGGAGGGGGGGAAGGTCTATGGTACCCTTATGCTGATAGGATCCATACTGGTGATTGGAAAGCTTGTACCATCTTGGAGACTTGGCTTGGATATGTTGGATGGAGGATGTGACATTGAGGCTTTGGTTGTAGCTTCATCTTTTCTATGTATTCCCACTTTTTAATACAGTTAATATAATGTATTTCCATAAAATGTTGTCGCATTGATGATGTTTAGAACTTTCTTCCTCAACTATTAGTTTAGATCAATTATTGTTTAGATATATTGTACTGCTTGTATTGTTTCCATATTGTCTTGACAGGTCTTGCTGCTGGAGATTTGATGACCATGAAACTTGGAGCAACAACAAGGAGAAGGATCGACAATATGAAAGGTACGATATCTAAGTACTCGATCTGTAACTAGATCTAGGAAATGAGTTTTGTATTCTATACTATTTGTTCTAGACTTGCATTGAGCTAGGGAGATCCGGCTCGCTTCTGCTCGGGTGGATTGTCCATTAATAGTCATTTCTTGCAAACTTGTTTTTTTAAATAATATTGCTCAATGATGTATATGCTTATGTTCCTAGACTTAGGGTGTGTATTATGCATATTAGAATAATTGCATTAATGAATAGTATACTACTAATATGCATGTGATGGGTAAGTGGCCTATGGCACTGTACAACATCCCATTCCTACTTATCTAGAATGAAACCTCTTTGCTGACATGTTGGGAGTTGTGCACACTGTTAACAATGTTTTGGTAGAGATTGGAATGCATCTAGAAAGTTACGGGATATGGATAAATGTTGTATTGAAGCATTGGCTAAAATAATTGCATGAATGTATGACATATTTCTTTATGTGTAAGAATTTGTTTTGAAAACTATGAGATGTGTCTAATCATGCAATTTAACTTGCTTTGTAGGAAAGATCGTATACCATCACCTACAAAAGAAGGACTACAACATTTGTTCCAGCAACGAAATTCAAACTATCTATTGACAGATATTGAAGAATCTGAAGTTCCCATGATACAGGATACAGTAAAAGGATGCCATGGTCGAGAAGTACCAATCGATCATGTTTGGGATGTGGTCCCAAGACCTTAAGGGAATTCTATTGTGACTTCCAAGTGGATCTATAAGATCAATCATGTTGTAGATGGAAGCATAGAGAAATACAATGCGAGGGTTGTAGCTCGTGGCTTCTCCCAGAAAGAGGGATTGACTATGAAGATACTTTTTCTCATGTGGCCAGATACACTTCCAATAGATCACTACTTGCTCTGGCTGCAGTGATGAAAATGGAAGATACACCAGATAGATGTCAAGACAACTTTCTTGAATGGTGTAGTCGAAGTGGAAGTGTATGTGGAGCAGCCACTCTATTTTGAGTCACATGACAGGGATTCATATGTGTGTAGGTTGAAGAAAGCCTTGTATGGCTTGAAGCAAGATCCTAGGACTTGGTATGGTAGGATAGACAGATTTCTATCCAGCTTGGGTTTTACTAAGAGTAGAGCAGATTCCAACCTTTACTACAAGGTTGAGGAAGGCAATCCTGTGATACTACTTCTGTATGTGGATGACCTATTTGTTACAAGTGAGGATGAGTTGATTGCCGATACCAAGAGGAAGCTTGCTTCCGAGTTCAAGATGAAGGACTTGGGGATGATGCACTACTTTCTAAGTATGGAGGTGTGATAGAGTGAAGATGGAATCTTCCTTGGACAAGGGAAGTATGCAGTAGAAATCCTGAAGAGGTTCGGGATGATGGACTGCAAGGCAATGGCCACACCTATGGCATCGAAATTGAAGCTTCTGTGTGATGCTTCATTTGATCCAGTTGATGTCATTATGTATCATCAGATGATTGGGTCCTTGATGTACCTGACGAACATGAGACCAGATATTTGCTTTGCAATGAACACATTGAGTCAGTTCTTGACAGATCCTAGAGGTGTTCACCTGATTGTTGTAAAGCATATTCTGAGGTACCTGAAGGGTATAATTGATTATGGGATCAAGTATGATGCAAATCAAAAGTTTAACCTGTAGGGTTATGTTGATTCAGATTGGGCAGGCAGTGCTGCAGATAAGAAGAGCACTTATGGATGCTGCTTTTGTATGGGATCAGGTGTGATGTCTTGGTTTAGTAGGAAGTAGTCCTGCGTAGAATTGAGCACAGCCAAAGCAGAGTATGTTGCAACTTCTTCGGCTAGTTGTGAGGTAGTATGGCTTCAGAAGCTATTGTCTGAGCTATTTGATCTCCCATTGGAGGCTTCTGGTATCTTTTGTGACAACTAGAGTTGTGTGAAACTGTCTGAGAACCCAGTGTTCCATGACAAGTCAAAGCACATTGAGATCAAATATCACTATATCAGGGATATGGTGTAGAGAGGAGTAGTGAAGCTCTTGTATGTTGCAACGGATGAGCAAGTTGTGGATGTTTTGACGAAACCACTAGATAGAGTGAAGTTCGAGTACTTCAGAGAGAGGCTTGGTGTTTTTTAGGAAGACGACACTTTGAGGAAGAAGTGATGGGACACATCTGCAGGAGTTATTCCATGCATGGTGAGAGGAGGATCCTTCCCATGGATGTAGATATAAGTGCTGTGTGATGAGTATCAGGACGATGCTCCAGTTACTGCTCTGTATGCATCATGTTGGATGCTTGTTATGATCAGTTGGATCATGTATATGTATATGCATAATGTTGGATGCTTGTTATGATCAGTTGGATCATGTATATGTATATGCATCATGTTGGATGCTTGTTATGATCAGGTGGATCATGCATTTGTGTATGCATCATGTTGGATGCTTGATATGATCAGTTGGATCATGGATTTGTATATGTATAAGGTCGATACATTGTATGATCAGGTGGATCATGTATTTGTGTATGTATCAAGTAGATACTTGGTATGCATCAGGTGGATGCATTGTATGATCAAGATGATCATAGATGACGAGCTTCAGGATGTTGCTCCAGATGATATGTATTAGGTGGATACATTGTATGATTAGGATGATCAGGATGATCAAGTCATGATATACATTAGGATGATGTATGATGAGTATCAGGTTGATGCTCTGTGGCGGAAATCCTAGATGTGTTATAGGTCCCATCCAGTATGAAAAAGGACTAGCTCTGTGGCGGAAATCCTAGATTTGTTCTAGGTCCCATCCAGTAAAAAAAAGGACTGGCTCTGTGGCGGAAATCCTAGATTTGTTCTAGGTCCCATCCAGTATGAAAAAGGACTGGCTCTGTGGTGGAAATCCTAGATGTGTTCTAGGTCCCATCCAGTATGAAAAAGGATTAGCTTTGTGGTGGAAATCCTAGATGTGTTCTAGGTCCCATCCAGTATGAGAAAGGAATGGCTCTGTGGTGGAAATCCTAGATGTGCTCTAGGTCCCATCCAGTATGAAAAAGGACTGGCTCTGTGGCGGAAATCCTAGATGTGTTCTAGGTCCCATCCAGTATGAAAAAGGACTATCTCTGTGGTGGAAATCCTAGATGTGTTCTAGGTCCCATCTAGTATGAAAAAGGACTGGCTCTGTGGTGGAGATCCTAGATTTGTTCTAGGTCACATCCAACATGAAAAAGGGCTGGCTCTGTGATACATCTAGCATGAAATAGGGTTGGCTTTGTAGATGATGAAGACCTACAGGCGGCAGGCCTACATCCAGTATGAAAAAGGACTAGCTCTGTAGAACTTCCTATGACCAGTAGATCGGAGATTGATTGAGATAGTAGCAACAATGACAATGATGATGATTCGATGACAATGATCTAGTGACGATGATCCGGAGAAGAAGACTTGTGCTAGTAGATCTGTGTCAAGAAATACCTTCCTAGTTAAGAGGGAGTGTTGATGTAATTGTAACTTCGGAATGTATTTCATATATGTATATTGTATTCCTATAGATATGTTATTATTACTCTATACGGAAGTGTAGTCGTTTATATTGTAAGTTTTGTAACTTATACTTGATGGGTTATTAAAACACCTTGATGGGGTCGGCCCTGTATAAGTCATGTGGGTCAAAGGGTTATTAGACCACCCTATTAGGGGTCGGCCCTGTTAGCATTATGTTAAGTGGTTAAGTTGACGCCAACCTAGTAAAGGTTATTAGGCATGTCAAGTCATGTATAAATAGAGTGTGGGAGGCACTCTATTTGATCATTCACTTTCTCACTCTTACACTCATTAGAGAGTGGCACACTAGTGGAGGAGGAGAAGATGTTGCTAAGAGTATATCTCTTTTGCTTGGGTTGTATCATTGCTCTATCTATCTCTGAGGAAGTTGTGGGGTTTTTCACCTTTATGGTTTTCCCCAGTGAAACTCAAAGTGTCTATTGTCTCTTGTGTGCTTGCATTATTATGTGCATGATTGATATGTTGTACATGTTGTTCTCTCAGTTAAGATCCTCGATCAGATTGAAGTAAATTTTGAAAAACTAACAAACACACATGCCTAAAGGAAAGAAATCCTACTTCTAACATCACCTGTTACAGAAGGGGGCCCTACCTCCGACAACCGGAACTGAACAGCCACTCAATCACATGAAATTGATCAACACATTTGAATCATGTAAACCATAAATTCTTTATATAAAAGTCTGATACAGTGTGCAATGGATCTTATGCAAATTGTGGCTAAACCTTCTGAAGAGTCCCCATTTCTTTTATACATCAACGCCTATGAGAGAAATATGAGAGATCATATAGTTACAATAGGTTTCCAATTAAGGCCTATATACAGATCTTCAAAGAGATATTTCAGGAGCCTGCATCGTGGAAAGTGGAGACGATCCCAGAGATATTGGGGTCAACTATGAGTCATCAAAGACCCAAGGTACTGAATTAAGTACAAAATATCCAATCCTTGGATCAACTGCATCATCATTTGCACGCTCTATACGTAACACAAATGATGTAAGGAAATACATCAATCTTGATACCTTAGTGTAATAAATCAAGACTGAAATGCATATTTTCCAGCTTCCATAATCCTTCATTCCGCAACCTGTAGTTAAGCTGATACTGAACCTGAAACACCACTTCTTTAGTAGGAAATAATGGAAGCATAACTCTATCAAATCATAAGCAATTGACAAATAATAGAGAGGACAGGATCAATCCTTACCACGACCAAAATGTGCAAAATGTAATCAAGAGAGCCAGTGAAAATATAGGACTATGTCAAAAAGGGTTATAAACAAGGTAAAATAAGGGAACAAAAAGGGGCATATGCACATCCTGTCAGTTATTAAGGAAAAAATATTCAAACCAGTCTGCACACAAGGAAACATGACACTAGAAGAATTCTTTGGAGCAGACAGCGTACCTCCGCTCTTACAACCAGAATGGGAGGAGTAGCTAGAGTATGCTCGGTTATAACCTTGCTAAAGAATCCGAGGATATAGCAGACAGTGATGAGGAGGACCCATGAAACATAAAGATACCCGAATCTGAGGGAGTGTGTGAGGTAGAAGGACCTCCACTTGAAATTCTAGGTATGAGTGGACCTACGAAAACAAGAAAAGTGAACATTGGCACCAGCGAAGAGCCAAAGTTCGCAGCTATCGGAGACTATTGGGATGAAGACACAATCAAGGAGGTCACGGAAATACTACAGGAGTATCGAGAATTATTCCCGACCAAGTTCACATAGATGAAAGGTATTTTGGGAGACTTAGGAGTGATGAAATTCCTCTTAATCCTAGCGCGAAACCTGTGAAGCAAAGACCGTCTAGACTAAACCCACGCTACAAAGAACGAGTTAAGGAAGAACTCGATAAGATGCTTGATGAAGAGATAATTGAGCCGGTTGAAGAATATGAGTGGATAATCCCGATGGTTATCCAGGATAAGAAAACAAAGGGTGAGATCAGGATCTGTATGGATCTCAGAAAGCTAAATGATGCTTCGATGTATGACCCATTTCCTACACCTTTCACAGATGAAGTGCTTGATAACGTTGGAGGGAATGAGGTGTATTCTTTTACTGATGGATTCTCTAGATACCATCAGATTAGGATTGATCTCGCAGATAGGCATAAGACTACTTTTGCTATAGAATGGGAGTTGTTCCAGTACACAGTGATGCCTTTTGGTCTGAAGAACGCACCTGCCATATTTTCTAGAGTGGTAGTCGCAGCATTTAAAGATTTCATACATAAGTTTTTAGAGGTTTATTTTGATGATTGGACTATTTTCGATTTACTGAAGAACCATGCTGCGAACCTCAGGATGATGATGGAAAAATGCAGACAACATCAAATTTCATTGAATCTGAAGAAATGTGTTTTCTGTGTTCCCTATGGCATTTTGTTGAGGCACATTATGTGCAAATAGGGCTTGATGGTTGATCCTGCAAAGATCGTAGTTATTGTAAACTTGCCCACACCAAATTCAGTGAAGCAGTTGCGCACTACATTAGGACATATCGGTTACTACAAAAATTTATAAAAGGGTATGCGTAGATAACCGCAGCTATGGAGAAGTTGTTAAAGAAAGATGCGTCGTTCATCTGGAATGTAGAATGCGAACAAGGCTTTGACGCATTAATAGAGAAGATGGTCACTGCGCCGATCCTAGTTTTTCCAGAGTGGGAGAAGCCATTTCATGTCCATGTTGATGCTTCATGTATAACATTAGGCATTGTTCTTGCTCAGCCAGGAGAGGGAGGTATTGATCATCCCATTGCATTTTCCAGCAGAACGTTATCATCTGCTAAGAAGAACTATACCACTACTGAGTGGAAGGACTCGCTATGGTTTACGTACTACAAAACTTCAGGAATTACTTGCTTGGTGCGCATTTCTTGATGTTCACTGACCACTCTGCTTTGAAATACCTAGTCAATAAGCCAGTGTTAGGGGGGCGAATATGCAGATTGCTACTACTCTTTCAGGAGTATGACTTTGAAATTTTTGTTAAGCCAGGTAGGTTGAATTTAGGACCTGATCATATGTCAAGGATTGAGTCAGGAGAGAAACCTACAAACCTAGAAGACAATCTTCCTAATGTGCAGTTGTTTTCTATATAGGTTTCCAATGATTATTATAAGGACATTATTGACTTTTTAACCACAGGGTTGGCACCAGTAGAGTTCACTACCTAGCAAAAGAAGCAGCTAGTAGTGCGAGCTGCAGACTTCACCATTATAGCGGGCCAGCTATACAAGTTGGGACCCGATGAAGTACTGTGCAGATGTGTATTAGAGCATGAGAAACCATTCATACTGGCCAATGCACACTCAGGAGTGGCATGAGGTGACTACGCAGGGAGAGCTACTGCGTAGAAGATATTGTGCGCAGGTCTCTGGTGGCCTACTATCCATAAATATTTGAAGGAACATTGCCAACATTGCGATGTTTGTCAAAGGACAGGGAATCCATCATGCAGAGACGAAATTCCATTGAATCCACAATTGACATTGCAGGACTTTGAGAAATGGGCCATTGATTTTGTGGGTCCTATTAACCCACTGGGGAAGAGAACTTGTGCGAGGTACATTATTACTGTAATCGACTACCTCACTAGATGGGAACAAGCGAAGCCAATGAAAGATTTTGTTGATGTAGTTGTAACTTCAGAATGTATTTCTTATATGTATATTGTATTCCTATAGAGATGCTATTATTCCTCTATACGAAAGTGTTTATATTCCCATAGAGATGTTATTATTCCTCTATATGGAAGTGTCGTCATTTATATTGTAAGTGTTGTAATTTATACTTGATGGGTTATTAGACCACCTTGGTGGCGTCAGCCTTGTATAAGTCATGTGGGTCAAAGGGTTATTAGACCACCCTATTGGGGGTCATTCGAGTCAGCATCATGCTATGTGGTTAATTTAAGGCTGACCTAGTGAAGGTTATTAGGCAAGTCAAGTCAAGTATAAATAGAGTGCGGGAGGCACTCTATTTGATCATTCACTTTCTCACTCATACTCTCATTGGAGAGTGGCACACTTGTGGAGGAGGAGAATCTACTTCTAGGATAAGACTATCTCTTGTACTTGGGTTGTATCATTGCTTTATTTATCTCTGAGGAAGTTGCAGGGTTTTTCACCTTCTTAGTTTTCCCCGATGAAACTCTGTGTCTCTTGTGTGCTTGCATTATTCTGTTCATGATTGATATGCTATAGATATGCTGTACATGTTATTATCTCAGTTAATATCCTAGATCAAATTGAAATTTGTAAAAAACTAACATGGTATCATAGCTAGCCTAAAAGAAGGCATGGTATGGCATTTATGACACTTGTTGCACTTGCGAAGCTAGGGCTTGATATAGCAAAAACCAGTCATCATAGAACATTCACTATAAATCCATTTCGACAATGTTTCAGGATCTAAAACTCTTATAGGTCCAAGATACGATCCCCATCTACCTTTTGTCTGAAGCAAAACTTCTAATTCATTGTACTTTGTGTTTTATGATCTGTACAATCTAGGATTTTTGCCTCTTCCAGATCTCATTCATAAATAGGTGACCTAGGAAAAATGGTCGCAACTTCATCTAGGAAGATCCAAATGAAATTTAGTAAAAATTTATAGGTAGGGAATGGACTGTAGTTTCTCAGGTAAGGTTTTAAGAGGCCGAAGGTAAACCAGTGACACGTGGCACACCGTACAAGTTCCCTCTCCTGTTTTATCCCATAAATAGGTCACGTTGCGACACTTGGCATAACTCTATCTCAAAGAATCCAATTGAGGTCAGACCTATGGGGTTTGAAATATGACAGGTTGGGATATCACATGTCGAATTTTAAGACCCTTTGGATTCGTAATTTCGGAGTTACACCAGAAACAATCAGGTGCATATTTGTGTCAAAACAGAATTTGACTTTGAGCATCTTCATTCATGGCTCTGGGAATTAGGGTTTCGGAGAAAGTTATTATTTTTGTAATCAGAGACAATAGATGAATTCTACCCATAAAAATCAAAATTTAGAGACCAAGATCAAATTTTTTGGTTGGGTAGAAGGTCGGGCTTGATCAAACCCTAGTTCGAGACTTTGATCAGAAAAGTGAAAAATTAGGGCTTCCACAAAAATGAAATTTTTGAAATCTGTGACCATAGCTGGAATCTCCTTGGAAAAATCAAAGTTTATAGTTTTGAATCAACTATTTGGTTAGGTGAAGCTTCGGGAAGCTCAAACCCTAATTCAGGGTCCTCCCTAGTGAATCCGAAAATCTAAAATGCAATTTTGAGGGGTGAAACTTTGCATTTTTCAAATTCTGAGTATACTAGCTTGACTAGCTCAGAAAGGCGCATCTTTCTATCCTTTCATAAGTTTGAAATTCAAAGTTTGAATTTTTAGGGTTTCTTTGACAAACCCTAATCCAACTCCAGATCTAGTTTATGCAAATCAAAGTGGATTGGGTTAATCCTAGAAGAGAATGGATTAGTCACCTGGATAAGTGAAGAAGTTCCCATTTCAGAGGGAGTTGAGGCTAAGGCCTTACATAAGAAAATTACAAGCAATCTCGACAGGTATAACTTATCCAGGTATGTTTCGAGATCTATTCATGATTAAGTCTATGGTATGTTTGACTTCATTAAGGTTAGTACAATCTTGATTAACTTTAGACTTGTTGTATCACCTTGATAAAATTATGAATGCATATATTCATTGATTAGGGTTTTGACACTTATGATTATACTAATGCATTGTGGTGTTGTATGAGGTTGATGTTATTCGCTAACATGAAAGGTACATCAAGAAAGACAAATCATGTTCTATTTCAAGAACATATGACCATGGTGACATGAAGACAAAGATTTATCCATTGTCATGGATCACATAGAATATCTACTTATGAGGTATGTATAATTTGGTTCTACAATGCTTAACCTATGAGATATGCAGGTTACTAGCACAAGTCATTGAAGAGAACAAGAAGACATTACTAGACATAACTAGCAAATATGATAACCAAGTATGTTTTTCATATATCAAGTTAGAATCCTACCTTGTGTTAGGATCTTATATTGTTGTATGGTTGATAATGATTATTCATGAAGTTAGAAATGTAAGTAATCAAGGGTTTATGCATATTATGTCTCTTACATTGATTGATGATATGACTAACTAGAAAAAGTCCTTTGGTCAAATAAGAATATGCATGAGTAAAAGAAGTATTCCGTGAAGCCTTGAATACTAATGTTTATGATCTGTGTTTGAAATGATCATGACTATACATGTTTAAGATTATTGTGATTATACTAATGAATGTATGTATGCATGAGACCTCGAGGATAACACAATGATGATACTAGTAAGTATGCATAAGTGATCGAGGATGGATATAAGTTCAAGGATAGGTAATCCAGGAAGCAACAATCAGGAGGGAGCACACTCTAGTAGCTCCTGCAAGGAAGCAAATATTGAGAGGGAATCCACCCTACAAACAAACAAAGATAAGTATTTGAATTGTCATTTCTTATATATTTGATTGTTTCAATAAATACTGTTCAATAATGTATATACTTATGTTCCTAGACTTAGGTTGTGTATTATGCATATTAGAATAATTACATTAATGAACAGTATACTACTAATATACATCTAATGGGTAAGTGGCCTATGGAACTGTACAACATTCCATTGCTACGTATCTAGAATGAAACCTCTTTGCTGACATGTTGGGAGTTGTGCACACTCTTAACAATGTTCTGGTAGAGATTGGAGGCATCTAGAAAGTTACGGGATATGGATAAATGTTGTATTGAAGCATTGGCTAAAACAATTGCATGACTGTATGACATATTTCTTTATGTGTAAGAAATTGTTCTGAAAACTATGAGATGTTTCTAATCATGCAATTTAACTTGTCTTATAGGAAAGATCATATAGCATCACCTACAAAAGAAGGACTACAACATTTGTTCCAGTAACAAATCTATCTATTGAAGATATTGAAGTTCTGAGGATCTGGGATGAAGTAATGGAAGAATGCCATGATCCGTAGATCTTAAAGAATGATGGTTGGGATGTGGTCCTAGACCAAAAGGGAAGTCTGTCGTGACTTCCAAGTGGATCTCTAAGATCAAGCATGATACAAATGGTAGCATGGAGAAATACAAAGCGAGGTTGTAGCTCATGGCTTTTCCCAGAAAGAGGAATTGATTATGAAGAGACTTTTGCTCCTATAGCCAGATACACTTCCATTAGATCAGTACTTGCTCTGGCTGTAGTGATGAAATGGAAGATACACCAGATGGATGTCAAGACAACTTTCTTGAATGGTGTAGTCGAGGAGGAAGTGTATGTGGTGCAGCCACTTGGTTTTGAGACACATGAGAGAGAGTCATATGTGTGCAAGTTGAAGAAAGCCTTGTATGGCTTGAAGCAAGATCCTAGGACTTGGTATGGTAGGATAGACAGCTTTCTATCCAGTTTGGGATTTACCAAGAATAAAGCGGATTCCAACCTTTACTACATGGTTGAGGAAGGCAATCCAGTGATACTGCTATTGTATGTGGATGACCTGTTTGTAACAGGTGAGGATAGATTGATTGTCGACACGAAGAGGAAGCTTGCTCCCAAGTTCGAGATAAAGGACTTGGGGATGATGCACTATTTTCTAGGCATGGAGGTGTGGCAGAGTGCAGATGGGATCTTCCTTGGACAAGGGAAGTATGCAGTAGAGATCCTAAAGAGATTCAGGATGATGGATTGCAAGGCCATGGCCACACCTATGGCATCGAACCTAAAGCTTCTGTGTGATGCTTCATCTGAGCTGGTTGATGTCACTATGTATTGTCAAATGATTGGATCCTCTATGTACCTGATGAACACGAGACCAGATATTTGCTTTGCAGTGAACACATTGAGCCAGTTCCTGACAAATCTGAGAGGTGTTCACATGGTTGTTGTAAATCATATTCTGAGGTACCTAAAGGGTATGGTTGACTATGGGATCAAGTATGATGTGAATCAAAAGTTTAAACTACAGGGTTATGTTGATTCAAATTGGGCAGGTAGTGTTACAGATAGGAAGAGCACTTCTGGGTGCTGCTTTAGTATGGGATCAGGTGTGATCTCTTAGTTTAGCGGGAAGCAGTCCTGTGTATCACTAAGTACAGCCGAAGCAAAGTATGTTGCAGCTTGTTCAGCTAGTTGTGAGGCAGTATGGTTCCAGAAGCTATTGTCTGAGATATTTGATCTCCCATTGGAGGATACTGGTATTTTTTGTGACAACCAGAGTTGTGTGAAGCTGTCTGAGAACCCAGTGTTCCAAAACAGGTCGAAGCACATTGAGATCAATTATCACTATATCAGGGATATGGTGCATAGAGGAGTAGTGAATCTCCTGTATGTTGCAGAAAATGAGAAGGTTCCAGATGTGTTGATGAAACCACTAGCCAGAGTGAAGTTTGAGTACTTCAGAGAGAGGCTTGGTGTTCTTCAGATTCACGACACTTCGAGGAAGAAGTGATGGACACATTTGTAGGAGCCATTCCAATCATGGTGAGAGGAGGATCCTTCCCATGGCTGTGGATGTAAGCATTGGATGATGAGCATCAGGACGATGCTCCAGTTATTGCTATGTATATGCATCATGTTGGATGCTTGTTATGATCAGTTGGATCATGTATATGTATATGCATCATGTTGGATGCTTGGACCATTTATTTGTATATGTATTAGGTGGATACGATTGTATGATCAAGTAGATCATGTATGTTGATATATATTAGGTGGATACATTGTATGATCAGGTGGATCATGTATCTATGTATGTATCAGGTGGATACATTATATGACCAGGTGGATCATGTATGATGATATGTATCAGGTAGATACATGGTATGCATCAGGTGGATGCATTGTATGATCATGATGGTCATAGATGACAAGCTTCAGGATGTTGCTCCAGATGACATGCATCAGGACGATGTAGTAATGATGATCAATATGATCATGTACATCAGGACAATGTATGGTGAGTATCAGGTTGATACTCTGTGGCCATGGGCAGGTTGTGCAAGGGTAGCATGTAATAAGTCCTGGAGATCTGGACAGGATGAAAAAGGCCTCAGGTGCTCTTTAGAGATCTTGCTTGGAAAGACACTCTTTTAAGGTTTTGCTAGACCACATGTAATAAGTCCTGGAGATCTGGATAGGATGAAAAAGGCCTCAGATGCTCTTTAGAGATCTTTCTTGGCAAGACACTTTTTTAAAGTTTTGTGGGGACCACATGTAATAAGTTCTGGAGATATGGACAGGATGAAAAAGGCCTCAGATGCTCTTTGTAGATCTTACTTGGAAAGACACTCTTTTAAATTTTTGTGGTAGGGATCACATGTAATAAGTATTGGAGATCTGGACAAGATGAAAAAGGCCTCAGATGCTCTTTAGAGATCTTGCTTGGCAAGACACTCTTTTAAAGTTTTGTGATAGTCACATGTAAAAGATCCTGGGAGATCCGATAGGTTGAGCTGTGTGCTCGTAAAAGGATTGGGATGCTCTTTTGAGGTTTTGTGACGCACGTAATAAGTCCTAAGGATTCCACAATATGGCTAGTGATGAAGACCTATAGGTGGTGGGCCTACATCTAGTATTAAAAAGGACTGGCTCTGTAGAACTTCCTATGACGAGTAGTTCAGATATTAATTGAGATAGCAGCAGCAGCGATGACGACGATGATTCGATGTCGATGATCCAGTGACGATGATCCAGAGAAGAAGACTTGTGCTAGAAGACCTGTTTCGAGAAATACCTTCCTAGTTAAGAGGGAGTATTGATGTATTTGTAACTTCGTAATGTATTTCCTATATGTGTATTGTATTCCTATAGAGATGTTATTATTCCTCTATATGGAAGTGTTTGTATTCCTATAGATATGTTATTATTCCCTTATACGGAAGTGTCGTCATTTATATTGTAAGTGTCGTAACTTATACTTGATGGGTTATTAGACCACCTTGGTGGGGTCAGCCCTATATAAGTCATGTGGGTCAAAGCATTATTAGACCACCCTATTGGGGGTCGGCCCAGTCAGCATTATGTTATGTGGTTAAGTTAAGGCTAACCTAGTAAAGGTTATTAGGCAAGTCAAGTCAAGTATAAATAGAATGCGGGAGGCACTCTATTTGATATTTGACTTTCTCACTCATACTCTGATTGGAGAGTGGCGCACCTGTGGAGGAGGAGAAGCTGCTACTAGGAGAAGACTGTCTCTTGTACTTGGGTTGTATCATTGCTCTATCTATCTCTAAGGAAGTTGCAGGGGTTTTTCACCTTCTTGGTTTTCCCCGGTGAAACTCTGTGTCTCTTGTGTGCTTGCATTATTGTGTCCATGATTGATATGTTGTAGATATGCTATACATGTTATTCTCTCATTTAAGATCCTAGATCAAATTGAAATTTTTGAAAAAATAACAGATTGTAGTGCAGCTACAGCTGCGGAGTTCATTTTTGAAAATATCCTTACAAGGTTCGAATGCCCAAAGATTTTGATGAGTGATCAAGGCACTCATTTCCTGAATAGAGCTATGAAAGCTTTGACTGAAGAGTTCCATGTTCATCATCAGCACAGCATGCCTTATCATCCACAGGTGTATGGAAATGTTGAAGGATTCAACAAAGTGTTGGAGAATGTGCTAACCAAGATATGCAATGCCAATCCGGATGATTGGTACCTACGCATTCCATTTGTATTATGGGAATACAGGACTACCTACAAGAAATTGACAGGCCATACACCTTTCATATTGGCTTATGGGAAAGAAGCAATACGGCCAATGGAGTATATCGTTCCCAGTTTGAGAATAGTTGCGTTTACAGTCATGGCATACTGCGCAACACTAGAAGAAAGGCTCCTACACTTGGTTGCGCTAGAGGAAGATCGCTTCGTCGCAGGCTTCAACCAATAGGTACAGAAAGAGCTTGAAAAATCATGGCATGATCGCCACATCAAGAGCAAGTCTTTCCACGTAGGTGATCTAGTCCTCCTGTATGATAGAAAATTCATGAAATTTCCTGGAAAGTTTAAGATGCATTGGCTTGGCCCGTATACTGTAATGCATGTTACTAGCGGTGGCACAGTTCAGTTAGCTACCCTAGCCTGCGATACCTTGCTGTTGACCAAATTGTGACCTCAAAGTCGACAGGGGTTCACCAACTGTCGACACATACCGCAATCTCCTTGGGCACTGTCCCGTGTAGGTTTGATCCCACCCAGCAACACTCGGAGAACGGATGAGGTCTCACCCAAGGCATCCAGGAAGAGCAGATGGAACCATGTTTCCACCGAGGGAGGAGGCGAGTTGCGGCAGTATGATACCAACAGCAATTCTAAATATTCATCAAGAAGTTATAGCAAATCACTTTAATCGCAGCATTTAATAGTATATTATTGCAGCATTCACATCATAGCGGCAAAAATGGATAATTGCATTAAGACAAGACAATAACATAAGTATCGAGCAACATTACACACAGATTGCACCAAATCATCATCCTTATATTACTGTGGCAAACTAAAAGCAGTACATCTATCTCTGCGTAACTCCCCGCATTATCTTTCTGTCAATCTCCACATACAACTCTATTTCTATCTTCTGTCCATCCACTTCTTTCCTAACACTTACAATTCTCAACTATTTATAGGCTTCCACCTATTTCAATGCTTGTCCACTTTCCTAATTGACACTATGGACAATCGACTAACTAACTTGGTCTAATGACCCAAAAACCCGCATACCGCGGTACAATTGACTCAATATTACAAAATACATGATCCAAAACCCGCCTACTACGGTATACTTGACTCAATATTACAAGATACATGGTCCAAGTGACCCAAAACCGCCCAACTGTAGTATCCTTTGGCACAAAATACTCCTTTTGCACCTTCATCCAACGTGTCGCGGTGTCAGCAGTACCTCGATCTTTCCACATGGATCGTGACCATCTCCTGCATGGGTATACTGCTAGGTTCCGTTTGTAACACCACATTACCCAGAGAATCCATACAGGCAACAAGCATAGAGAATCCCTCCTCCACTTTGACAGACATCTTATCGGTAGCCGCTGTGGCGGATTGGTTAATGGTTGTGATTAACCGACCCAACTGCGCCTCCATTGGTAGAGACATCCTGCTGATCGTGGCATGCTCGTGGTGCCATTTTGTCCGATTTTCCTCCAGAGCACGACTGCTATCGTCTACAGTTGGTGTTCGTATTGACTCATGATCTAAACTATGATGAATCTACATATACCGAGCTGATACTCAATTCGGAGGGCCCTCCGGTGGACCTCCAGCATCAATTTCTATAGGACTCATGGGCTGTCGCCAAGTCTCCGGCCACTCATTCACAATAGCCTCCAAATCTTTCACCGTCACTCTATACCTTGTCTGCAACCATTATCGATTAACATCACGACAAGCCTGTAGATGTATGACACTCGATTGTATTGCAAATTCCATGATCAGTGTGAATCGTGCCACAATGTCTACGAATATCCTTGGGACCTGGGTTGTGGTGTCACAAAGCATTTCTGAATATAGACAAAACTGTAATTGTCACTCCCGGGTTTGCTCAGGCTCTCGCATAGCCCATAGATTCTGATAATGTGCCCTGCGTCATTCCTTAGTAGCTAGGCAGTCCATACCCTAGTATGTATCAGGCTCTTTCCATGCAACTAGAGCAATTAGCAGCAACAACCAACTATATGAAAAATCTCCTCTCCCCACTTGGACGTCTGCGACATCCTCCATTAGCTAATTCAAAAGATATAAGGACCAATTCATCTGGACTCCTTCAGCGGATTGCTCAATGCAAGCAACTATCCCCGAGTTACATTGGTTAGAGCGACCTCCCCTAATCACCTTACAGCACAGAATCTTAATGCCCATGAGTACCTCCTTATTATTGCAGCTACTGGTGCGATACCCATGCCCATCCTATTCTAAGCCATACTTCTGTGCCAAGCGACGTGCCCGATTCTTCTCACTGGCCTTTCCTTGAAGAAACTCTGTGGGATCAACACCATTCTTGGGCAAGCTGGTAATCAAAGAAACCAAGTCAACAATGACTAGGACTTCTCTGTCCAACCATAATGAACCTCCATGGAAGCATGACAAGAGCTTCTTTACACAAGAACCAACTTCCATCAAGTGTCTGAAATGTGGCATGTTAATTAACCCTAACAGGTCGGCCTACCACAGTCTGAGTTCCTAGTCATGTATCACTTATTCCGGTAAATGGAACGTCTCTTTTACATATGGTGTGGAGGCAATTTTAGGGTGGGACACCATGTCATGGTCTTCGTAGCGTAGGCGCATTAGTGGCGGCCCAATATCCATCGAGCACTCCAAGCCTGTCGGGAGTGCGGGCATCTTCACACTAAATTTCGGCTTCGGGGTCAGCTTATGCGGGGTGGCATTCGGCCGAACAGGAGGGATGTACCCAGGAATATTACTAGCGGACTGGCCCATCCATTGGGAAGACATAGTTCCAGGGAAACTGGACTGCCCCACATGCTTCGGAGTTTCATCGACCACGATAGACCGAAACAATCTCTTACTCTATGAAGAGGCAAAAGGTTGACCCCCTTGACTCTTCTTAGCAACGTTTGATGCTCCCACCAGCATATTGGCAACCTCGGTGCCAAGATCAACAGTGTCCGATGACACACCTTCTCATTCTACAGCAACCAGAACAAATGGAGACTCTACTTCACTACTAATTTCCACTGTCTCCACTTCTCTTGGCATACCTCCCCACTCGTCGTAATATACCTAACAGTAACTGACTAAAATCACGACAGCGCTACACAACAACACGGCTTGCTAATTTCTCGGTGTCTTATGCCCGACGCTAAACCTTGCTTATAACATCGATCCAAACTGGTCGTAATCATGACTAAATCATGCATTAACTCAACCAAATCCTTGTATTAATGAGGGAAATCTGTCAGCGATCTTGTCCTGCCCTCGGCCGTATCTGCCATTAATGCCCATGATTCAAACGCGCCGTTAATTAAGTATCTCCACTTTCAGCATTTATTACTGATCTGACTGGGCCACCATGCGGCCATATATCATTGACTATTCCAAACTTGCAGTACAAGCCTCCCTCCTGTCGCATACCTTCTGTTGTTGGTGCGTCATCTGCCACCAAACAACCTGCAACAATGATCATCATTTTTTTTTTTTTAAACCAATGTGAGTTAGACATCGCACTAGTCCAAGCCCTCGCTATAAGGCTTCAACTTGTGACCATTTACCAGCTTGGGGAGCATCCCCCCATCCAATCGCTACAACTGAACCACTCCTCCTGAAGTAATACTATTGATGCAATAGGGACCCAGCCAATGCATCTGCAACTTGCCCGAATGTTTTATAAACTTACTATCGTACATTAACACTAAGTCGCCTTGCTGAAACTACTTGTTTTTAATGTGGTGATCATGCCATGCTTTCTGGCAGTCCTTCTCTACCCCTTGGTGAAAGCCAACGATAAATTGATCCTCTTCAAGTTCCACCAATTGTGCTAGACATTCATCTAATGCTGCAACATCATCCATGCTCGTAATAGCCGCAATTTGTAGACTTGGAACAATGTACTCCATAGGCATAATTGCTTCCTTCCCATATACCAACTTGAAAGGTGTTTGACCAATCAACCTTTTACATGTGGTGTGATAGGCCCATAATACCGCTGGAATTTTCAAATCCCAGTCGTCATGGTTCACATTACACACCTTTGTCAACACATGCTCGAATACCTTGTTAAACGCTTCTACTATCCCATTCGCCTGTGGGTGATAGCGTATACTCTTCTTATGCTGTATCGGCAATTCTTCTGTCAGTGCATTGATAGTGCGATTGAGAAAAGGGCTACCTTGACCACTCAGCAATATATTAGGGCAGCCGAAACGAGTGATAATGTGGTCAAACAAAAATCGAGCAGCCATTGCAGTGGATCAATCCACTATAGGTGCTGCCTCATCCCATCGAGTCAAGTATTCCATCGCCATGATGATATACCACGCACCTGTGCCTTTCCCTGGCAGATGCATCGGTCCTACAAAATCCACAACCCATTTTTTGAATGGTTGTAATGTTACTTGAGGTAGCAGTGGCATCTCATCACGTCTGGATGGCTTGCCAGTACGTTGACAAACATCACAAGACTGCATGTAGTCTATCGCATCATTATGTAATGTGGGCCACCAAAGCCCTAAACGCAGTACTTTTTGAGCAGTCGCTCAGCCACCATAATGTCCTCTTGTGACTCCACCATGTGCCTTAGACAATATCTGTGCTTGCTCATGCAGCAAGACACATCTACGTAATAACTCATCGACACCCAATTTATACAACTCTCCCATGATCAGTTGAAAGTCAGCAGCCTTGACAACCAATTGCTTCTTCTGAGTAGTAGTAAAGTCATCGGGCATGGTTCCGGTCACCAAAAACTAAAGGATGTCATCAAAATATTGAGCAGCAGCGAAAACGTGAAACAGTTGGGCATCAGACAACCCATCGTCGATATTAGTCGGTTCCTCCCCTGTATCAATCCGTGACAAATGATCTGGTCCAGCATTCAACCGCCCCAGTTTCACAATGACTTTGAAATAAAACTCCTGAAACAAAAGTAGCCGTCGATAGATCTTCCCCCTCAACATAGGCTTATTGACCAAGTATTTCAATGCAAAATGATCAGTAAATGGGGTCGTAAAAGGTTCATGCAAGCAGGCATCGTTCAACTTCCGTAAATCTACACAAATGTGCGCTTCACTTGTTTTCTTGTCCTACACCACCATAGGACTGATCCATTCTGACTCTTTCACAGGTTCGATAATACCAGCATCCAACATCCAATCAAGTTCTGCCTTGACCTTTTCTTTATGTCATGGATTTAGCTGATAAGGTCGTTGTCGAACTATCTTAGAATCTGGTTTCAATGGAATCCTCATCTCTCCTAAATCACCCAGGATTCCCTTCATTTCGGAAAACTTCATGGGAAATACGTTTTGAAATTCATGCAGTAACTCGGTAACCTTACTCATCATCTCATTATCCCAATAATCCCCAACATTAGCAAACTTTGGAGTAGCCTCGGTGCTGATATTCATTTTGCGAAGTTGCAACGGATGATTGAACGGATTACTTGGTGCAACAAGTGGTACCACATCGTGAATTCCTTCGGATTCAGGAATGTTAACATTCTGGGGATCATCATCGTCCTTTGGGCCACTACTAATGTTGAAGCACTCCATGAGAGACTGCATCTAACTATGGGTGTGTGGGTCAACAGGGCAGGCCACGGGAACAACCTGAAATATCATGTCGTGGATGAGCTGCAAGGCATTATGGACATCAGGGTTAGCATCCGCAAACGTGAAGGTATGAGTGAAACAAATCGTCAATTCCCCCCATGTTGTAATGTCACGGCGCAACTTGGCTGCAGTGTACCATGAGCGCGGTATCTCCTCCAAAGTATGGACAAAAGCATGAACCCACTCATCTCTAGGTCGCGCTACCCACAATCGTTGGCACTCCATCACATGGTCACTGGGATCAGTCCGACCATCATACTTGCCAGTGTGATAAACCTCAGTATCATCGAACCGAACCATCATCAACCTTCGACACTGTGACCAATATTTAATGAATTTCTTATGTGTCGCCCACCAGCTGTATTGGAGAAAACTCACTATGGATTCGGAATACCACAACAGACAGTTTACTACCAGAAATCTACTCAATTCTCAAAACAATGCTATTATAAATGACAATTTTAAAACAATGGAGAAATGTAACCAACCTCGATCCAACGTTTGATGTAGATCCATGTTGGAGCTTTCAATCTGCGCACATCCAAGCACTTGTAATCTGCAAATTAGTCTTGACAACCAATATCTAACAAGTACATGTGATATATAAATGACATTAACATTATCAATAACAATGGTCCATAATATCATAAGCAAATGTAACCCAGTGTATAATAAATGACATTCACACCATGAATGGACGAGAATATGAGTATTTCTATTAATGAACAAGAAGAAGTACAGAGTGATATGACCTCTTGCCGGCAACCAATCTAAACCAAGATCTAGATCAATCCACTTGTGCCTCCACGACTTCAATCCTCCATGAAAGGCAAACTCAAAATAGCAAGGAATTTGGAAGGTGAACATAACTGGTTCACAACTACCGTAGGATCAATGAGTGCAGACTCAAGATACGGAAAAAATCTGCTAGAGTGCCTTTACTATTCTCCTCTTCCTCCCGTCCATAAGCCATATGTGCTCAATATATATTCCTCTCAAAGGTAGGTGAAAGGACTCATCGAGACGTTACTTGGGCAGATGGAGAGCCAAAGGTCACCCAATGACCGCTTTTTGGGAGTAAAAAGTAATAAAATAGTGGTTTTTACCATTTTACTTGATACCCGCGGGCTATAGGGATGCAACTTGTGGGTACGCATGCTATAGTGATGCAACATCTGGGTAGGAACAAAAATAGGGTAGACTGGTATCACTGAAGGATAAAAATGGATCTGAGTCACTGAAATGGATCCTACATGCCAAAGAATGCTGATGCTCATAGGGTGGAATATTTCTGTGTAACAAATGCCCCCTAATGTGTGAGGTCTGAGACTGAAATGTGCTACGATGGCCGAAATACATTATAAAACTCAGAAGTGGAGTGATGGAGACATAAGTGGAAAGAACGACTCACTCGTCATAGTACAATAGTATCTCTGAATACATGTCGGTATAGTACAATAATCTGATATAATGGCCATGAATAGGCAGCACATAAGTAAAAAAATGTCACAAATGATCATAGCCATGATCCCTCTACAGTAAGATATGGTCTTCTACTGGAAAGAAGACAACTGGTGCAAAACTGGAGGTACAAACTGCTGAAATTTGAGAGGTGATATCTCAGATGTAAAGTCAAAGTCATATGTAGCATAATGAATGCCACAATCTCCTGGGGTCTTCTACACAAGTCTTCGACGATGCAAGTCCCATCAAGTGAATAAAGGAGTTGGGGTCAAACCTAATGAGACATCGTCTGATTACCGATCATTGATGTATACCGTTAACAGACGCAAGATGACCCACCAATAATGAAAATGGGAATCAAGGCACAGAGCACAATCATCAGAGTGTGAATAAATGGGTTGAATTCAAACACTAGGATGAATCCATCGATCAGGGGACATTGATGTATTCCCAAAACTTTTGATGGTGAGAGAACCTGCCACTAATGACTGCAAGCCTCAAGGTACTCAACCGAACTCTAAGCCTCAAGTCCCAGAATAAATGAGTTGAAGTCGACAGAACGAGACTCGCTGGAAGGAGGGCATTAAGGCATCCCCCATCAACCAGCATGAGGTACCAGCAATGCTAAAAGATTTGGAAGATCTCAGGTGAAATGGACTGACTCAATAAGGGTGGCCGACATGCAATAGTCAAGATATCTAAGGAGTGGCTGACACTGGTTTCAGGACTTCCTTTGAACAAGAGCATGAGCCGATGGATAGACTCAGGTAGCATGGACTTGACATAAACTGTGCAATGAAGGAGGCATTACAAAAAGGGCTCCATAATGACTAGAAGCTTAACCAATCGGTGGAGAAAACTGAGAAACAAGTATAGCTCCTAAGGCCCAACTATAGTCCCGACTCATAATGTATGGAATGGAATGAATGCTTTGTTCAAAGGCGACACAATAGCTGCCAACAAGAAATAATGACCATAATCCTATCCGGCTTTTTGGAATATTTGATTTTTTTTGTCTTTTTCATATTTGGGAAAAGCTTGAAAAAGAATAAAATTGCTTATAGTACAACAAGTGAGGGAATGAGTGTCAAATAGCTAGCAGACTAGTCCCAAGCAGTGGAACATACCTATGCTGAATGCAAGGAAGTGCGTGCAGGATGTAGACACTCGGGGGTGTGTTCCCTCAAGGTCAAAGGGTCATCAAATTGTGAAGGGAAAATATATAAGCTCTACAGGGCTTGATAGGGAAAGTGCTCAGGAACCAGGCTAACAATTGAGTAAGTGGGAGTCGGCACAAGGCTCAAGCAGCAAGCAGGATGATGCAATGCAATCACAACATGATATAACTGAGGGTAGTCCTTAAGGGAGATGGCCAACATAAGACAAGGTAGAGTATGAGTCTTCATCGCAACGTCATGGCATGACTACAAAGGAATCCCAATCCTGAGGACAAACAACGGTATGGGCACCAAAAGCATAATGGGGTTCTAACTAGGGTACCCATGTTCAGGAAAGCCCTACCGCCACATGACAACACTTCTATAACAGTGTGAAGGTTCCGTGTCAGTCACGAAGCGGGGTCGCACCTAGGGTTTATGAAAAATGGTCAAAGGTCAAATGCATAATGCATGTGAAAATGGCATCTAACCTATATGCCAGGTGTGAAACGTACCTTCCGTAGGTGTGAAATGGATCAGAACAACTGTCACTGAGGAAATCTGTTGAAAAAACACTACTCCATGACACGATATTAGTTCATAACGGACCAAAATGGAAAAAACTATAGAAAGTGGGTCCAAAAAATTATAAATAGTAATAAAATTTAATAATTTTCAATTCATTTGCACTATTTACCATTTTGCAGTTAAGTGGTAAGTTTGCACTTGAAACTTCAAGCACCGATCATGGGAGCTACGAGCAACCATTCAGCAAACCGTCTGGAGCAGGTTAGTGGTCACTGCCATACCTTCCATTTAAGTGCTTTTATTTCAATTTTGGTCAGTGGGATTTTTTGTTTGTCCAAGCCCTAAATGGCTTCGGTGCTACCCGCGGGCTGTAAGTATGCGAGTCGCAGGTACGGCATCAAACGCGCAGTCAAAAAACTGACTACCTGCATCTACCCACAATTGTCTACAATCTAGCCCGCGGGTAGGGCCGTGAAG
Organism: Larix kaempferi; assembly: GCA_027924585.1. NCBI lineage: Eukaryota > Viridiplantae > Streptophyta > Pinopsida > Pinales > Pinaceae > Larix > Larix kaempferi. The sequence goes on along the minus strand of BSBM01000372.1, from coordinate 44,981,086 downwards.
AATTTTTTATGCATGAAACTGACTAAAAATATCTTGCTTTTCACTCCAGGATGGTTCTGGAGTGGAGGGAGAGAGAGCATGACAAGGTAGATGATGCCGTGTGCAATGATTTGCAGGCACAACAAGCATTCCAAGCATGTGGCTTATATAAATACTGGAGTCTCAGGGGCTTAAGGGCCCAAAAACTACTACTCTGTCATTTGATCAACTACTGGGATGTGGATGCTCAACACTTCATCCTCAATGGGCAAACACTGACACTAGAAGTGGAATATATCTACTTCATTACTGGTTTTTCCCGTAGAGGGGAAGTGGCTAGTCTTCGGTCACGGACCGTGGGTGGTGGGATCACTGTGCAAGACTACATAGTACGGTATTGTCCCGCCAACACACGACCAGTGGGAAGTCAAGTGCTGGTCAACCTCATAGTGCACTTGAGCACAAAGATCATTTTGGAAACTCTGGTGTGGATCACGGGATCCAAAGCACTACATCAAGCATCCAGACCAGTGATGTTCTATGCATCACAATGCTTGCAGCCTACTATATTCGACTGGTGTACTACTCTGTTGGTGTCTATGAAGACACAATTGACGGAATGCAAAGAGGTGAAGGCCAAAAAATTTGGGTATGGTGCATCCTCTATAGTTTCTTCTTTGAGAGGGTTCCAGGACTTATCCCGAGGGTGGATGTCCCTCCTCACAATCTCTGAGATCTAGCCCTAACCCGGTGGGCTAAGATACTGACATGACAGGGTGGTGGTCGTCTGGTGTCACCATATACTGAGGAGTTCTTCCGCTGGTGGAACCGGAAAGTGATTGCTATCGAGGACTACCCCTATGCGGGGATAGACTTCAAATAGGACTGTGAGATGTCGCTCCCACCAGGTGTAGCCTTCGGAGACATCGGTGAGTACTCTTTTGGTTTTGTGTTTTTTAATTTTTTATGGATTTTTTTATTATAGTTGAAATGCAAAAAATCTTTTTGGTTGTAATGTCATGTGCTATTGGGTGACTGTTTGCTCATAGACAAAGGCCTAGTGAGACCCGAGGGCTTCCCGAGACATGGTCGTTGGGGTAGGGATGAGGTGGCAGCAGATGATACAGCAGGGTGCACACTCCAGATGTTGCGGCGCAACATATCATGGATGGTTTCCTGAGTACCACTGATAGAGGTAGCCCGACTACTTGAGGCTATGCAGCACTAGGTAGTGGGTGTTCCTGGTGAGTGGGTGCGGCTACTGCAGCGGATGGCCAATGCAGTACAGTAATACTATGAGACACATCCCGTCGAGGCGGAATCTAGAGATCCTCAGAGGGAATAGATATCCCAAGGTCTCATCATTTTTGTATCGATATGTATATTTTTAAGGGCTACGGGCTCTAGTCTTGTATGACACTACCATTTTTGGACATATTTATATATATATACAACTTTGGTTCTTGGTTCTACTATATGTGTGTATGGTACAAATGTATGAATGTCTTTGTATTTATGTGCTTTATGATGAATGTGACAAATTCCAATCTAATACATAGTTAGCGTATGCATCAGATATATAATTATGACTTCTTGGAATGTGAATATACGTAATGGAAACAAAATGTCTCTCCAACAGTCGTACCTTAAGGAATATCCATAGTAATGAAGGGTCTCGTACACGATACTGCCCATTCAGTTGAGACACAACTAGTTGTGAATCCAGGTGGACTTCTAAATACTGGATATCATGTGAAATGGCATCCCGAAGTAGCTCGACAGTGGCACTATACTCAGCCACATTGTTAGATGTAGAACTGAGACAAGCACCTCCTGAGGACACAACTAGATGGTTAGGTGAAAAGATAACCCAAGCAGTAGAAGCAAGCTGTTGCGTATGTCAGCTAGCAGCATCCGCGAAACCTAAGAATGTAGGACATCCCGTTGACATCTGTCAATCAAACAAAGGCTAATCAGTAGACCCAACAACCAAAAAAAGTCAACCTAGACTATGTACAGAAAAACTATACAATAGTGTACAAAAGTATCAGCCCGAACCAAAGGTTCAAGCATAATACCGCTTGAGGTAGAGCCCATTTCTAGGCTCCTTCAAGACAACTCCCTCATAATCTTCTAACTCATAAGCTCCTTTTTCAAGGACCCACCTCACAATGTAAGGACCATGCCACATGGGATTGAACTTTCCTGCCCCCAGGGGTTCTTTAGCTTGGTCATACAAGAGTACCAAGTCACCTTCAGCATATTGTCGGGGATGGACATACCTATCATATTGAACCTTGGCATGACACTTGTTAACATCAATGGCCACAGTGGCATTTCGACGGTGTTCGTCAAGTTGCTCGAGGTGTACTAAACGTTGCTCAATCTCCGTCATATCAGGGAGGATCTCTATGGCTATCTTGAGTGAAGGGATCTCGCATTCAATCGGTAAAAGTGACTCCACATCATGAACTAACTGGAATGGTGAGAACCCGATGGCAGTATTAACTGCGGTTCTATATGCCCACAATGCATGATATAACATGATATGCCAATTAGTCTTGCTTTGTTGGATGGTACGTTGGAGAATGGTCTTCAAAGACTTATTTACTGCTTCAACTTGACCATTCGCTTGAGGATAGTAGGAAGACGAGTGTTCCTGATGAAACCCAATCTTGAGAGACAAATCCTCCATCATCTTATTTTGAAAGTGACTACCATGGTCAGTGGCAATCTCTTTCAGGATACCAAATCGAGTGATAATCTGGTTGAACATGAAATGGGCTGCAATAGCACCATCACTTTAATAGTAGGCATGGCCTTAGCCCATTTGGAAAACTAATCCACGGCCACAATAATATGATGATGCCACCCAACCAAAGCTGGTTTGCAATCCATGAAATCTACCCCCCACTTAGTGAAGGGACCGACAGTGACGACTGGATGGAGGGGCGCTGGATGCGAGTGTATGTTCCGAGAAAACACCTGGCAAGGGTGACATCTCTTCACAGTGTTAATACAATCTTTAAAGATAGTAGGCCAAAAATAACCCACTCGCATAATACGCTGGGCCGTAGTAAGCCCGGATAAGTGACCGCCACACGCTCCCGCATGGCAACCATTAAGTACCCGTTCCGCTTCTTCATGAGTCAAGCAGCGACGGAGAATGGAATCCTTTCCTTGGCGATACAAATTGTCACTGATGAGAGTATAATCTTTAGCATGATGTATCACATTCCGTCGCTCGTCTCGTGAATAATGCGGAGGAAACTTCAAAGTTTGGAGATATCTAATGACATCCCCATACCAAGGGTCCTTGGTCGAGATAAGAAATAGGTGTTCATCCACAAAGGAATCTTCATGAATGACATCCTCATCAAGCCATGGAAGGTCTGACATAAGCTTAGTGAACACCAATGATTCTATCAATTTTGTAGAAGCAAACTCGAGATCAAATTCCTAAAGGATCACAATCCATTTATTATACTTACCCCCGATAAGGCGCCGTGATAGCACGAACTGAAATGGATTGATATGATCTACAACAGTGGTTGTTCGAAGCAAAATGTAATGCCATAACCGCTGGACTGCATGAACAGTCACAAGTGCCAGCTTTTCTACATGGGTGCACCTTAGTTCAGCGTCTACTAAATTTCGACTAAGATAATAGATAACATGCTCGATGAGCGCATCATCTACCTGAACCAGGACCATGCCAATAGTCTCTTGAGACGCGGACACATAAAGAATTAAATCTCGTGTAAAGTCCGGTGGACTAATCACAGGGGCCTATACCAAAGCTTTCTTAAGGGTGTCGAAAGACTGCTGGGATCGCTCATCCCAGATAAAAGGTGTGTCTTTCTTCAATAGGCGTGCGAAACCTTTAGTAATATTGGCATAGTTTGCTATAAACCAACGCAGAAAAGTAGCTCTCCCTTGGAGGCTCTGAACTTGAAACAGATTATGTGGAGGAGGAAACTGAAGTATTGCCTCAATTTTGAGAGGATCGACTCTAATACCCTTATTCAAAACTATGAATCCTAGAAGGTGACCAGTTTTAACAGCGAAAATGCATTTTTTTGGATTCAATCGAATTTTGTAGTGGATACATCATTCAAGAATCATACGGAGGTGCTTGGGGTGTTCCACTCTCTTGCGAGAATGGCCAGCAAGATTATCCAAGAAAACTTCCATAATCTTCTTAAGATTGTGAAAGGCATAGGTCATGGCTCGCTGAAAAGTGGCTTCGGCGTTCTTAAGGCCGAAGGGCATTTTCCGGTACGCAAAAGTTCCCCATGGACAAATAAATTTCATCTTATGTTGGTCCACGGGTTTGATTTGAATCTGATTATAACCTAAGAATCCATCCATGAATGAAAAAATCTCACCTCCTGCATAAGCATCCAATATTTGATCAATGAATGGCATGGAGAAGTTGTCTTTCGGACATGCACGGTTCAAATCTCTGAAACCAGTGTATACACGGATCGTTCCCTGCTTCTTATCCACAGGAATGGGGTTTGAAACCCATTCGGTAAGGGGAATGGGGTAGATGAAACTAGATTTGAGCAGTTTCTCCACCTCTGCCTTAATAGCAGCTTCCTTCCTAGGGTTCACAACACGTAAGCGTTGTCGAACTAGTTTAGCATTAGGATATGTTTTAATCACTTGTTCAACAATGCGGGGGTCTATTCCTGGCATCTCCTCATATGACCAGGCGAACGCTTCCCAGAGTTCGGTAAACACATCAGTGTAAATAGCAATCTCCTCAGCAGTGCAATCGGCACCAACGTAAACATTCTCAATATTTTCGGGAGTGCGGGAGATGTTGATCGAAGTGGTTGGGGAAATATTAGCTATATTCCCCTCCAAGAAAACATCATGCGACTGCAAAAGAGCCACAGGGTGACCAACCCTCTAGGCTAGAGTCATCCTAAACGCCTCCTACTCAATGAGCTCAAGGTCGGGAAGGAAATAAGATCGATGGTGCATATCTTCCCAAGGCCTCTCAATACCACACATGGCTTCGAGGATAGCTTCATCTGATGGTAAAGTATCATCAAGGAAATCACGAGAGAAAGATGAGTTGGCTGCCCAAACTGGCAGCGTAATGGGATCTTCTTCAATTGTCTGGGGAGCAGAGAGATCCGGATCTACAGTGGTTTGTTGGATGTGATCATAAGTGAGCTCTGCTACAAATAAAGGCATAGACATCCCGACGTGCACAATGTCTCCAGACATAGAATCCGCTGATGGAAAAATCCATGGATCACAACAATAGGAAGTCCGGAATGGCATACTATTTGAAGGAGGAGGCACACTATCGAAAATGGTTCCAATAAAATTCACAAGTGCAGAATGGTTAAAAGTTCCCATCAATGAGGAGTACATTCTAACACCTATGTTCCCAGTTTTCGACTAAGAATCAGAAACTTGTGGGACTACTGATCCCGTGGATGCTGTGGAAGGAGTGCCAACATAATCCAGCTGATCGATTGTCACAATATTGCCTTCATGGGGAAAGCAAATAACTCAAAATATAGTAGATGCGACAGCCTTCATAGCGTACATCTAGTTCCAACCCAGTAAAAGGTTGTAGTCGATGGGTGCATCAACCACTTTGACTTCAATAGGCATGGACTTACCTCCCAAGGAGACAACAAGGGAAGGGATAATTCCATGCAGCGTAAAAGATCTACCATCGAATGCAATGAGTGTAGTTCTAGACGTGAGTAGAGGAGGAGAGCCAAGAGCTTTCCAACAAGTTAACGACATTACTGACACAGAAGCACCTTCATCAACCATAGTACGTTTGATGAAGCTCTTAAGGAAAACCACCTGGATTTGAAAAGCCACGTGGTAAGGCAAGCAAGGTTGGACATCAGTAGTATCGAACTTGATAACACTAGGACTTCCCCCATCCTGAACTCCTAATGCACTCAAAAGGGCATGCTTCTGAGAAGGACAAGCTTGCAAAACTTCAAGAGCTGACATGGCACACGGGGTTTTGCCCAAATATTCTACGATGGAGTAGTTCTGGGCGGCTCAAGCATTAGGATTATGCGTGGAGCGCTTGAGAACACCTTTCAGTATCCGTGGCACAATAGAAGGCTTCTCGATATGCAAGGAATTATCAGGAGGAGGGGGAGGCTCATTCCCCAAATTCGGTTGTGGTGCACCATAATCATGTTGATGGGTAGCAACAAAAACCTTCGATTGAACCATATTCACACATCCATAACCACTAGTATTGGAAGAAGACGTTGTCGTTTCATTAGTACCATAACCAGTGGTGGGAGCATGCGAAGCCATGTTCTGGTGATGAGGTAGGGGATCCTTCAGCACAGCTGGGCTCTGTGCCAAATTCTTTGATGCTTCTTCAATACGAGGACATAAGTGAGTAAGATGATCCTCCCCACAAAGCTTGCAAGGGAATTTCACCTTACGCCTAGGTTTACGATCCTCGCCAGCATTACCGCCTTCCCGAGGAGGGTTGGCATTCTCTTTACGAGGAGTATTATGATTGCTATTGTTATTACTTCCATTGTTTCCACCCCTACAATTATTTCTCCCCTTGTTCTTACCACTAGGCTGCTGGTTACCAGACGGTTTCGTTGATTGCACATTGTGTACATCAAATGACGAAGTGGAAGTGGACAAGGTGTGAACCTGTCCGGGAGTAGATTGGTTTAGCGACAAATTTTGTATTTTATTAGCTACCAAGTCTATAGGGCGAGTGCATGCAGACCCCATGATTCCATCGGCATGTGGTCCAGGAACTGATGTGGGCTCATGTCTTGTTCTCGTTGCGTCAAGAATAATGTCATACAAAATGCCAGACTGAGAATAAAGTAGATCTAACTGTTGGACTTTCAAGATAGCTTGTTCCTCCGTCATAATGTCAGACATCGAAACATACTTAGCAATATATGGAAGTAAAGACTTGAGGAACCATTCCAATAGGAACTCTGGAGGAATGTTGGCTTTCACTAATCTCTTCCGCCGATGCCACTCTTGAACGTGGTTAGAAATATGTGAGGCCTTAGTCTGACGGAAGGTGGACAACAACTCAGTACTAGTATCATAACAAACCGGCAATTGGAAATGGTCTAAGAAAACCAAATCAATCTCGTTGAATCCCCTATAGGTGTTTCCAGGCAACTCCACATACCACTTCGTGGCAGCCCTCATGAGGGTGCGTTGAAGTAGTCGTAATCGAATAGAATCATGATTCAAAGAGTTGAAGGAGCACCAAAGGTGAAATGTTGTGACATGATTTCTCGGGTCCTCACCACCTTTCCCCTAAAACTTTGGAATGTCTGAAGGGATCTTGGTAGGGACCAGGGGCCAAGTAGGGTCATGACACACCGGATCATTCATGAGCTTCAAAAGATCCGGGAGATTCAAGCGTGTAAGGAACGGGAGCTGCGACTGGAAAGATTGATTATAAGCTCCCATAAAAGGTTGGTGAAACAAAACTGTGTTGTAAGATGGACCAAAAGCTTGACCATGAGGGTTAAACTGCTGATAATGAGGACCTAACGGCCCATAAGCTTTCCTATGTCCATAAGATGGATAACCTTTCCCTGCCTGACCCATTTGAGGGTAAGCACGTATATGTGCGTTTTCAGCACCATATTTGTTATGGGGAAAATGCACCTATAGTTCAGGGGAGAAACTACCAACTTACGGTGATAAAGATAGACTTACAAGAATTTTTCAAGTACAACAAATAAATGAAGAGATTAGGTTTTAGAGATGTAGGCACCTCATTCAGAAGGTTGATCCTAGTGTTTCTTCCCTCGCTCTTCAATGCTTATCCAATTTCGCAATGCCCAAACCTGCAAAACAACTTGATACCTTTCTCAAACACATTTGACTACATATATAATACTGATATCCATAATGGAAGAAGACATCAAACTACAATCAAACAATAATCAAATCTAAGACACATTAATAGGTCATATTTGGAAAGAGAAGAACGTCTGATATTTATTAATGAATGAAAGCGAGTACATAAAGTTATACCTTCCTTCAAGCTTAGCACTTCATGAAACCTATATTCAAGGTCTCCTGCTTCTGTTCTCCAAGGATCCCAGCCTCTAAGCAATTGTACTAGGGTTTACCAAAATTGAAGCACAAGAGAGGGGGATGAGGGTCTCCATTCCTCCAGCATAACTTTGTAATTGGGCTTGGTCCCCTCACATGGCTCTTCTACCCTCCTTATATAGTCAGTGAGGAAGAGGAAAAGAAGTTATAATCGCTCAAGAGGTTTCCCAACCAACTTAACTTACTCGAATTTCGAGATTTTGACCAAAACAGGGGTGTACGCTACTCTACAGTAGACAAAGTCGCGTACACACGCTACTATTTAAACAGTGGAGTCACGCTCAGTAGGGTATACATGCTACTATCATGCTTGTGTACCAGCGTTCATATTGAAAAATGACCAAAAATATGCTTTTCTGCTCATTTTCAGGAGAAAAATGTTCCTAAGGGTCATATACATCAAATGGGTCAAGAATGAGGTAATTTCAACCATTTTTAGTGTCCCAAATGACTCCTCCATCCACAAATGTCCTGTTGTGTGACTGAACTTGATCTCAAAAAGTGTCGTCATGCGACCAAGGGAAGCAAGTGTCGTCACGGACAGAGAGGTGTCATTTCAAGCTATAACAGATGCCCCCTAATGTATGAGGTCAGAAGGAGTGTGGGAAACGATGGCCGAAATACATTATAAATAACAAAGAGTTGAATCATGGAGGAACTGGAGAAACTAAGAATCATAGGCTCAAATGAAGTACCTAAAAGCAAAGGCAATGTCAGACAAACTTATCCATGGGGTAACTGTCCATGTTCAAATGGTGGAACTTGACCTCCAAGAGGATACAATAATGATCCAAAATACTGATGCATATATCATGGCCACTAAAATACAAGCGTGGATCCATGAGGAACATAAGTGTAAACATAGCCACATAAATACAAGGTGGATCTATGTCAAAACTGGAGAACATAGCCATAGAGAACAAGCTGGATCTATGTCTCATCAAGAGCCCAAAAAGAGTGTGGATCAGTCTTGCGCAACTTGGGCGATAACATAAATAAAGTGATGCTATCGAGGATCCCAAGGTCTTCATCCAAAAACAATCCAAGGTACAAACCTATCCATGTGAATAAATGAGTTGATGTCGAACATGGGAGGTATCGTTTGATTACCGGTCATTGAGGGTGTCCACCAATAATGAAAATGGAACCCCCCAAGGTACCTAGTACATTCAAGCAAGTGCGAATAGATGGTCTTGCCTTCGAACACTTGAAGAATCCATCGGATAGGAGACATTGATGTATTCCCATCTATCCAATAGCGAGGGAAATTGCCACTAAAGACTGCAATCCCTAAGGTACTAACCGAAACTCTAAACTTCATTCCCAGAGCACAATGAGTTGAAGTCGATGGGAAGAAGTCCATTGGAAGGGAGGCCTTAATGCATCCTCCATCATCCAACATGAGGGACACTCAACAGGTATGAGCTTATTTGGAGTAGGACTGAACACATGATGAAACATACTGACACCAAGGAATGGCCGACACATGAGGTCAAGGAAATTGCAGAATGGCCGACACAGGTTATATCCTTGAACAGTGAGCACAACACAAGAGTGACTTAGGAAGCTTTGAACACAAAGGGACCACGACACAAGTCTGCAATGTAGGAGACATTAACAGATTCTCCATATGATTGTAAGACTAACCAAATGGAGGGAGTAAGAACTCTAAGATCAGGTTTATCCTAAGGCCAACACTAGAACCCAACTTGTTTGATAGACTCAAAACAGGTGCTTTGTTCAAGGAGATAGTTGACTTGCTGCCATCATATTGAAAGATATTTTAACATTCTTACCTCCCCTTTCCTTTTTCAGTTTTTTAACGAGCTTGAAAAAGAACTAAGGCATGCTCGACGGTATTTTCATATTTAAGGAGTCTGAAAAACCTAGAAGAAAACTCCATACACCTATCCGTGGATTTTATATCGAGCCCGGATTGGTCAATGCTCGATGGTGTTTTCTTGCTTATAGAGTTGAAAAACTTAAACAGTCCTCTATACACCTATCCGTGGATTTTATATCGAGCCCGGATTGGTATGTGCTCAACAGTGTTTTCTTGTTTATAGAGTTGAAAAACTTAAACATTCCTCTATCAACCATCTCGTGGATTTCACATCGAGCCCGAGTAGGTGAATGCTCCCTTGGTGTTTTCAAATTTCGAGAGTTTGAAAACCCTAAAGACGACTCCAAAGGTTCTTTTTTCGTAAAGTTAGTCTCCTTCTCCGAAAAAGTGTAAAATGATGGAAGAAGAACTCTTCTAGCGCATACAAGAGTATACCTAGAGTATACCTTTTTCGTAAATTATCCACCAAGGCCCAGAAAAGGGGTAATTCTATACCTAAGTGGATGTCGGTTCAGTTATTTTAACGAGCCCGAAAAGACAACTATGCTCGGCAAACTTTTCCTATTTAAGGAGTCTGAAAAGGGCTTAAAAGAACTCCATAGGGATCTTTTCCGTAAAGGTTTAACGAGTCCGGAAAAGTAAACTCATGACCTCCTTACTGCTTTTAATTAGCTCAAAGGAGATACAAAAAATGCTCACAACTTCCTTGTTGTTTTTAATGAGCTCGAAGTGAAGATGAAAGAAATGCTCATAGCCTCCTTACTGTTTTTAACGAGCTCGAAGGAAAGGTGGAAGAAATGCTCGTAACCTACTTACTATTTTTAACGAGCTCGAAGTAAAAGAAGAATGCTCGAAACCTACTTACTATTTTTAACGAGCTCGAAGTAAAAGAAGAATGCTCGAAACCTACTTACTGTTTTTAATGAGCTCGAAGTAAAAGAAGAATGCTCGAAACCTACTTACTGTTTTTAACGAGCTCGAAGTAAAAGAAGAATGCTCGCAATGGGAGGAGACGAGTGTCAGGGACATGCAAAACTAGCTCCAAGCACAAGGAACAAAGCTATGCCTAATGTAAGGAACATGAGAAAGATAAGGACACTCAGGGTGTGTCTCCTCCAGGTAAAAGGTGTCAAATTGCAAAGGCAAAATGATACAGGGCTTAGCGAAAATGAGATCAGAGATGGAGGCTTATATAACGAGCTAAAAGCGTGGAAGCCGGCTTCAGGCTCATTAGCGCAAGCAGGATCATAACAAATGCATATGCAATTTGAACACAAAAATGGGAGCCTTATCTGGGATGGCTAGAAATATATGAGGAAGAAAGATATGAGGCTTCTTCTTAAAGTCATGGTAAATCTAAAAAGGCTCCCAAGCCTATGAGAAAAACTCAGCATGGGCACTAGAATGGCATAAGGGTGTTGACTAGGGTGACCCATGTTAGGTAGGATCTACTATTGGACTGGTGTACGATGCATAAAGAGATGGCTAACACACCAATATCCAACAGGTTCGACCCTATGGCGAATTCGGATGGAAAAAGGTTCAAATGCAACATAACAGCGGGGAAGCCTAAACCTATATGCAAGGTTCTGAATATACCTGACATGGTCGCACAAGGTGTCGAAAAGGACCAGTAAGCAAGTATACATCTAGCTAAGAATCCTGTCTCCAAGAAACATCAGTACCAGGATCATATCTAAAACATATGTAAGGAAAGACCCAATACAAGTCACTGTGGTAGAAATACTTTCAACTTCACTATCATCAACAACAGGCATAAACAAGGTCGAGTTTTCAAATGAAAACTCTATGGTACCCAAGCCCGAGGACTTACAATCAACAACATCAACTTCAGGATGAAGATCAAATTTGAAGGACATGATGGAATCTGTAGAAACAAATTCATCATCACGGGAGTTGAAAATTCTAGAAGCAGAATCAAACTCAGTAGGAACACCGATTTGCGGATCTATAGGAGAGTCCAAAGACTCAACAGTAGGAAGATCAGACTTTAAGGTCAAACCGGGGCTAGACATGACTGCGACTGGATCAACATCCAAGTGAATGGCAGATTGTACTATGGACTCTAGGAAAACTTCATCGGAAGGAAGCATATCATCCCAGATAGAATATATATCTAAACATTCAGATGGAGGTGTCACTTGGTCAAAAGCTGGGACTAAGTCCCGAGAAGGTAAGCATGAACTCAGAGACTCCTTCTCAGTAGCAGTTGAACTCAAAGAACAATATGCCACAAAATTCCCATGTGACATAGCAGTGCCTAATGATGAGGGACCTGACTGGTCTATAGTTGGGTAATAAGGAGGATCAATGAATGCAAGCTGGTTGATGGTGACAATGTTTTCATTATGAGGGAAATGAATCACACGAAAAAGCGTAGACACCACAGCATGCATAGCATAAACGTAATCACGCCCGAGGATCATATCAAAGTCCACAGGGTCCTTTAAAACCATAAAATCAACGAAGACTGTTTTTCCACCCAAAGTAACAGGTGCCTAACGGAGGAATCCAAACGGTTCACTAGGTCTTTTATCGAAGGTCAACGACCAATTAACAGCTGGAATAACATTAGGGAAACCCAAATCTCTCCAAGCATAAGCGGATAAGATACTAATAGAAGCACCTTCATCAATAATGCATCGATCAACCGTGTGGTTCCCGATATCAACCTTTATCAGGAAAGGTGTCGAAGAAGGAAGATGAGGCTCGGCTAGACTATTCCAATCAAAGGAAACAATCCTAGGGCTTGGTAGGGGTTCACATGGCACAGATGAAGTGCCCCCTTTTTCAGGAACATCCAAACTGGTAATGCAGAAGACTTCAGTAGTAGGTGCATCAATCTTTGCAGGACTGATGGGATCGGTCGAAGATTGCATCGATTCGATCACTTCACTCTTTGAAGGAAGAGTGGGGCCGACCAAAGATTGCATTGGTTCAACCACTTTATCAACCAAAGGTTGATCTGACTGCAGGGAATCTATAGACAACTCAGGAACAGAGGTTCCGTCAGACATGGACCATGCTCTTCGTGCCTCTCGAATGGCAGGGCATTGGTGAGTAAGGTGATCTCCCTTACAAAGTTTACAAGGGAAATTTGGTTTCTGTCCTATAGGTTTAGACTCCTTTACAACATCAGTACTCTCAGCATGACTAGCATTGGCTGACAGCTTTCCCCCAGCATGACTCACAGAGGCTAGTTGCTCATAAGCATCAGAATTTTGAACTAAGGACCACATTTTTTGCACTTCTGGAAGTACAGGGCACAAGTAAGTAAGGTGATCTCCATCGCAAAACTTACAAGGGAACTTAAGCTTCTATTTGTTTGGTTTGTCGACAATGTCAACTCCCTCAGCATGACTTGCAGTGGTTGATCTGGTGTCTCCAGTATGACTCACAGGAACTAGTGACTTGTCATTAATATGACTAGCAGTGATCAATGACGTGTCCTCAACATGACTGACAGTGGTTGAAGACAAACTTTCAGTATGATTTTCAGTGACTAAAAATTTTCTCCCAGCATGACCTCCAGACACTGGGTAGGTGCCCACTGCATGACTTGTAGAGGCAGGGTTCTTGCCCCCATCATGACTTACAGAGGCTGGGTTGCTGCCCCCTTGTTTTGGCATATTCTTCCTATTCTTCCTCCATCTATTCCTTTTAGACTGCTGGCTACTAGTATTGCTACTTTCGCCACATGAGGTAGAAGGAGGAGGAGAAGATGTTACTAGCAAAGGAGGCACAGGGTTCTGATGCTCTTAATTTGAGGTGCTCACAAAAGAAGCGTCAGGAGCATGCAAGGCATTTAGAGTGGAAAACAACCAAACCGGCAGCCCAATGGTGAATCCAGGAAGATTCAGAGTAGCCATTAAGGGAGTACCAATGTTTCCAATGAATGGAACAGCACAAGGATCCCCTGGAACAGGGGTACCTTGATTGGCACTCACCGGAACGCTAGACATAGTTTCTTGATCAAATGAACAAGAAGTTCTCTAAGGCAAACTAAAACCAGTAGCACAAAGAGAACACCACTAAAAAGGTCCTAGGTAAATCAAACTAGGCAAACAGATGCCTTTCGGAGAAGATTCTGGGATGATAAGGGCCCAGAATAGATCAACAAAGGATGAAGGACAGTTACCCGGGGTCCACAATACAATGACTAAGGGTGCAAGCACTGGAATCACCCAACCGCCCTCCCAAAGACCTGCAAGGGATTTCCTCCCACGTCTGTCCTAGGTACAGCAGATATACCCTCTGCTGTCACTTGTGTATGAACCTATGGTCAGATACTAAGGATACCACAACACTGAAAACTCCTGGGGGAACAGTCACCGGTCGAATCAGAAGGCGTGGGCAAGGTAACTGAGCCCGAAACTCGAAAGAGTCCCCAAACGCGATCCAATCCTGGCGTATGCTCGAAACAGAAAGTAGGAGGAGTATTCCCAACAATCTGATCTCGCAATGACCTACTGCATAGATCCTAGGAAAGCTTTGAATGAAGTGGGTTTACCTGTAATAGTCAAACTACGACTTTTGTGTAATGTGTGATCTTGGGTGGTTTAAGGTGTCTTAAACCCAAGATCCTAACCAAGACTAGTTGGTGTAGTGTAACCTAGAAAACAAAATGTTACTAGTACATTTTATTAGAGTTCATTTTAAAGGTTACTTGCTTACTCAAAAAGGTAGTGGGTGTGTGAGAGTGGTTATAATAGAGATAGAGTACTGAAAATGAAATATTTACCACCAAACAAATCTTTTTCTTTTCAATGCAAGTCTTAAAATTCTGATCTAGAATGCATGTGAAAATGAAATTTTTTAATCTTTCGAATGCAAAAAAGGTAAAAATAAAGTCTAAATGTACAAAATAAACTCAAAACCTAAGAATGCAACTACTCAAGCAACTAGGTATGCAAAAGAAAACTTGTTCTTTTTGATGCAAAGCACTCTAAAATCTTTTAAGCCACTTGCAAGGTACTCTATTCAGAAAATGAATCAAAATTCTTTATGCTTTTCAAAGGTAAGAAACAAAACTGAAACTAACCTATTATCAAAGCAAAGCAAAGAAACTTTCAGATTCTCTTTATGAAACAGTAAAAGCTACCAAATATGACTTTCAAATTCTTATTGATGTAAGCCTGCCAACCATTGGGAAAAGAGTATAAAAACTACTTTTAGACCCAAACGAAGCAAATGACCTACGAAGAAGTATGGTTTGGTAAATTCAGGTCTACACATAAACAATGCAAACAAGGTCTTGAACAACGGCCAAAACACTTGAGCTTTCACTACAAAAGAAAAACTAAAAGCATAAGGGAGGATAAGAAACCAACCTAAAAGAGAAATTTCACTCAAATAGATACAAACAGGTTCAAGAAGACTCAAGAGGTTTCAAATCTAGTGGAAATGGGGCAAGCAAGTTCAGTCAGACTCAAATTAGGGTACAAAATACCAAACAGGTCCACAACCCCCCAACTTGGGTCAACAAACCCCAAAACTTTCCAAACTAGCCCAAATTGATCAAAAGAGGTTCAAATCATGAATGTAGGATCAGTACAAGGATGGGATACCACTTACAGTGGTTTAACTTAGACCTAGGGTCATCAGGGACCCCCAAAAATGCAGCCACAACCCCCAGATTTGGGTCCACAACCCAAAAACTCAAAAAAAATCAAACCTAGATTTTGAGCGCTACTGTGTATGAAGGAAACTAGCGCCCATAGCAGGATGGGTGCTACTGTGTAGAGGAAAAGTAGCATATGGGCGCTACTGTGTGGTACAAACAGTAGCGTACAGGTGGAAAAAGTTGGAAAAATGGGGTTAAAACCACCACACCTGGGTCCACAAGGATTTGAAAGGGCTGGGAAGGGTCTATAAGAGCCAAGGAGGGTCAAATAGAGCCTACTAATTGATCCTAATCAATAAAATGAACAAAGACCATCAAACAAGATTGAAGAAATGACCTTGGATACCCCTAAGCAGTTGGGCTTTTCCCAGTGGAGTTGCCAATCTGTTGTGGGGAAAATGCACCTATAGTTCAGGGGAGAAACTACCAACTTACGGTGATAAAGATAGACTTACAAGCATTCTGCAAGTACAACAAATAAATGAAGAGATTAGGGTTTACAAATGTAGGCACCTCATTCAAAAGGTTGATCCTAGCTTTTCTTCCCTCGCTCTTCAACGCTTATCCAATGTCGCAATGCCCAGACCTGCAAAACAACTTGATACCTTTCTCAAACACATTTGATCACATATATAATACTGATATCCATAATGGAAGAAGACATCAAACTACAATCAAACAGTAATCAAATCTAAGACACATTAATAGGTCATATTTGGAAAGACAAGAACATCTGATCTTTATTAATGAATGAAAGCAAGTACATAAAGTTATACCTTCCTTCAATCTTGGCACTTCACGAAACCTAAATTCAAGGTCTCTGCTTCCGTTCTCCAAGGATCCCAGCCTCTAAGCAATTGTACTAGGGTTTACCAAAATTGAAGCACAAGAGAGGGGGATGAGGGTCTCCATTCCTCCAACATAACTTTGTAATTGGGCTTGGTCCCCTCACATGGCCCTTCTACCCTCCTTATATAGTCAGTGAGGAAGAGGAAAAGAAGTTATAACCGCTCAAGAGGTTTCCCAACCAACTTAACTTACTCGAATTTTGAGATTTTGACCAAAACAGGGGTGTACGCTACTCTACAGTAGACAAAGTTGAGTACACACACTACTATTTCAACAGTGGAGTCGTTCTCAGTAGGGTATACATGCTACTATCATGCCTGTGTACCAGTGTTCATATTGAAAAATGGCCAAAAACAGGCTTTTTTGCTCATTTTCAGGAGAAAAATGTTCCTAAGAGTCATATACATCAAATGGGTCAAGAATGAGGTAATTTCAACCATTTTTAGTGTCCCAAATGACTCCTCCATCCACAAATGTCCTATTGTGTGACTGAACTTGATCTCAAGAAGTGTCGTCATGCGACCCAGGGAAGCAAGTGTCATCACGGACGGAGAGGTGTCATTTCAAGCTATAACAATATTGGGGTGGTGGGTGATACTGGTGGCTAACACCGACTGTGTTGTAGTAAGGGTTGCCACCATGGGTATGGTGCATGTATGTACTATTCATAGTGGGAACTGTGTTGTATTGACCGTAATGGTATGGTATGTTCCCACCCCCAATATTGGGATTAGCTTGAGTAGTCCTGTGATGACCATAAACATGAGAAGTATTCCCAGGTCCAATATGGGTGTCACTAGTAGAAGGGTTGGTGGTGTGATGTCCATGTGGATAGGAAATATTCCCACCCCCTACATTACTATTACTAGCAGCGGCAGTGGACGCAAAAGTATATGGTATGTGTCCACTCCCGTGGTTGGGAGGGCTGGTATCATGTGCAAAAATAGTCCTGGGTTGATGAGTAGCGACATGTGTATTAGGTGGTGGATGGCGAGTCGTGTTTTGAGCAGTATTCCGACTAGGTTGGGTATTCCTAGGAGGTGGTCACGTTCCAACATTAGCATGGTTAGGAATCTGACCATTCCCTATACTATTTGAGTGGGTGGACAACGTAGTGCCCCCAGCTAGGGTAGTGCCCCCAGTGGGTATAGTATGGCTAACACTTTGACTAGTGCCAGCATGGGTACCAACCATAGTAGAAGGTTCAATAGTATTGTGACTAGCCATACCAAAAGAGAGTGCGGTGGGGTTGACCATAGGGCCAAAATCATCATGAGTCTCAGGCCTCCTATATCTAAAATTGTGTGGAAACAAAGGAACGAAAGGCTCGTCCTGTTCTTCCTCCTCGGGTAAGTCGGGCATCCCGTAAAGATAATTATTCGGATTTGAAGGATCAAATGAATCCCGGTCAAGTGGATTAGGCCAAATAGAACCAAGTTGAGTCACAGGTGGATCACCTCCCCAATCCTCACAAGGAGTCTGGGGATCGGAAGTATGTTCAACTCTTCCCAAAGGAGTAGAAAGGTCTTACCCGATATCAGGAGACACCCAAGCTTCACTGTGTCGACAGGGTCAAGTCCACTGCACGAACACAACTGTGTTGTCCAATCCCTATCTGACTCAGGACACAAATATCATAACCACTGCAAGTACCCTGTGTGGTACCTAGGTAAGGCAACTATGTCTACCGCAATATAACCAATACTCAGGGGGACAGTCACAGGTGGGACCCGTCATATGGGCAGGGTAGCTAAGCCCAAAGCACAAGAGGATGAACCTCCGATACCCCCAGATATGAACAAATCCTGGATATATCTCCCACGTTCAGTCGGTATCAGAGGGATATCTCCTCAACCAACCTCCCGTGACCTCGTGCTTAACTCTGGTTTGAGTAGAGCTTTCCTAAGAACACCGATCTATACCATGGATTCCTCCACTCCCTGGTTAGACACCTAATGTTTCATTCAGTAGTATTGGATTGTTAACTAACAATGATCTATTCCAAGACTCTAAACCTATGCTAGTTGGTGTATGCTACAAATAAAATAAGTCTAATCAATATTATGATTAAGCGTTAATTTTAGTGGCTGTGATTACTCAAGGGATATGGTCGTGAAACTAGTGATGTGTAGACTCAATAGTATGCAACATCGTCCAATCCTAGACTCGTCTATCGAATAAAATAATGTCACTAATATGCAAAATTAATCAACAATTCTGAAATAAATATGCAAACTTTCATCTTTTCAATGCACAAGCAGAACCTAAAATGAAGGAAACAAGCACTCAATGCAAAATGCAATACATGGAAATAAAATATTTTTGTATTTTCTCTTATAAATAGAAAGGAAAATGCAAAAAACTAAATGAATATTTTTGTATTTTTTCAATAAATATGGAATGAAAAAATGCAATCAAAATCCTACTATTCAGTCACTGAAGTGCTGAGAAGATCACTAAGACAACCCAGCAGATCCTAAACAGCAAGACTCAGCCAAAAGAAAGAGCTCAAAAGGAAGAAACTAAGAGGCTAAAACCAAAGATTGGTTAAAAACCAAGAAGGCTCAAACAAGAGAAACGAAGATATTTGGTCACAACCAAGGCATGAAACAGTCAAGAAAGAGGCCAACAAAGACTCAGGAACCAACCAAACTCACCCAGCAACAACCAATAGCCATAAACCAACAAAAGCCGAAGTTACACGCTACTGTCAAAGGAATACCCGCGGGTACCCGCGAGCAGTAGTGTAAACAGAGGCGGGTATATGCGGGCAAAACTAAGCCATCCCGTGGGTGAGGAAAAGCAAATGGTCAAATAAAGAGTCCAGAGGCTCAGAAAAAAGCAAGTTTTCTACAATGTATCTTAATGGCCAATCAATGACACAGAGCTTCGATAAACAACAACTCTAATTATGGACTAATGCTCAAAAAATTTCCCAAACATTGATGTTTTCCCCAGCAAAGTCGCCATTTCTGTATTGGATAAAACTCACTATGGCTTGGGAATACCACAACAGACAGATGACTACCAGAAATCTACTCAATTCTCAAAACAATGTTATTATAAATGACAATGTTAAAACAATGGAGAAATGTAACCAACCTGGATCCAACATTTGATGTAGATCCCCATTGGAGCTTTCAATCCACGCACATCCAGGCACTTGTAATCTGCAAATTAGTCTTGACAACCAATATTTAACAAGTACATGTGATATATAAATGACATTAACATTATCAATAACAATGGTCCATAATATCATAAGCAAATGTAAGCCAATGTATAATAAATCACATTCACACCATGAATGGATGAGAATATGAGTATTTCCATTAATGAATAAGAAGAAGTACAGAGTGATACGACCTCTTGCTGACAACCAATCTGAACCAAGATCTAGATCAATCCACTTGTGCCTCCACCACTTCAATCCTCCATGAAAGGCAAATTCAAACTAGCAAGGAGTTTGGAAGGTGAACATAAATGGTTCACAACTACAATGATCAATGAGTGTAGACTCAAGATAGGGAAAAACTCCACTAGAGTGCCTTTACTATTCTCCTCTTCCTCCCGTCCATAAGCCATATGTGCTCAATATATAGTCCTCTCAAAGGTAGGTGAAAGGACTCATCGAGACATTACTTGGGTAGATGGAGAGCCAAAGGTCACCCAATGACCGCTTTTTGGGAGTAAAAAGTAATAAAATAGTGGTTTTTACCATTTTACTTGATACCCGCGGGCTATAGGGATGCAACTCGCGGGTACGCATGCTATAGTGATGCAACATGCGGGTAGGAACAAAAATAGGGTAGACTGGTATCACTGAAGGATAAAAATGGATCTGAGTCACTGAAATGGATCCTACAGGCCAAAGAATGATGATGCTCACAAGGTGGAAGATTTCTATGTAACACCAACGTGCTGGAGCAACCTTCAGTGCTTCCTCCAAAGCCAGCAATTGCTCTAGTTCTCGAATGCGGTCTTCAAATTATGCTACAAAGGTGTTTAGGCTAGGCAACCCCTCATACATAGGCAATGTGATCGTTTCGGTTGCAACACGACATAAAGATTACGTAAGTAAACCACATTTCTGGACTGATACTTCATGCATTCGATTCTTCCAATGTTCTAAGGCATCATCAGAGTCAGAGGATGCGGAACTCTCACTACGCCACTCCAACTCACCATAGGTGGTAGTATGAATGTAATCTTCAAAAATGTTGAAGGCATGGTCCCATCTAGAGGGATCATCATCTTTTACAGACTCCACATATCAGCATCCTTCAGCTAGGTCCAAAGGGGTGATAACTTTGAAATCGTGATTCTCAAAGGTCATCATGCGCTTCTTAAAGTTGATTATAGCTCCACTGTCGCTAGCCCATATGATCCCCAAGAGTGCTGGATAAGAGCTTCCTCTCTCAACCACTTCAATAACATCAAAATCAGCATAAGTCTTCATGCCCTCGATATCAATCATGAGCCGTGGAACTCGCCCAAAAAGTGTTACCTTGGCATGGTTAGCCAACTAGAGCTGCACAGGAGACCAAATCAATGGGGGACTCCCCATCTTCTGCCATGCCTGCTTGGTTAAGATGTTAACATCCGAACCAAGATCAAGAATCACAGAGTCAACATCATAGTCACCAATCTGAATATTCATTCGCATTTCCTTGCCAGTCTTCCGTCACTGCAAAGAGTTTACTGCCGACTCTTGCCATCCTTTTGGAAATCACTGCAACCATCCCTCAATCTCAACCAGGGCAGCCGGGTCTTGTGCCAATGACAGACAGCTTTCAAGGAACTTCTGCAATATCCTTGGTGGTGGTTGATCAGCGTCTGATGTGGCATCAAAGACAGGAGGCATATCACAAACAACAACCTTACCGCGATATTTCTCCAAAGTGCGACGTGCCTCTAGGAACGTCTCCCATTCCACGTCAATGTCGAAATTTTCCGTTTTCTGACCAGCCAAGCGAATGAGTGGTCGCAAACCATCTTTCCCAGTCATCTTACCTCCATGAGTGATGACAACCACCGAAGCATCTTGTGGTTGCAGTTCTACAGAAATAGTCGCAATATTGGCACCTTGTGTCTAGTTCTACTATAGGTTCCCTGGTTAATTTACGCTTGGATTAGCATTCAGCGGTGGTCGCAAGGATGGGTTATGCACTGGTTTCTATATCGGTTTTTGTACCAGTTGCTGTACCGGGTTCTGTAGCTACAGATTGTTCCCAGCTCGCCATCTTGTAATCAACTGTGGACAATTCTCGACTGTATGATCATTACCGGAAAAAAAACGTACACTGATTCTGTAGTAGTGGGAAGTTGCACTGATAATGCCCCCATACCGCACAGTGGTAGCATTGAACAGGTCCACGACCACCTCGGCCTTGTCCTCCATGACCAACTCCACCACCACGTCTGCCCCTGTATCCTCCCCGGTGGCCGGCCTGCTGCTGGTATTGAGGTTGGTTGAACTGCTTCTTCATGGGTGCTGGCGGCATCCCTTTCCCTTGTGGTGCATACTGTGGTTGTTGCATGTACTGAGGCTATGGGGGGTTCACCAGTGTATATTGCGGTACAAACTGCTGCGGCTGCTACTGTGGTACAAACTGCATCTGTGGTTGAGGTATCAACTGAGCTACCTGTGGCTATAATGGTGCAACACGATGATCATCTTTGACATAGAATGCATCACATATTCTCTTTTGTAGTAACCCATATGCACGACAATCCTTGTCATCATGTCCTATCAACTTGTAGAAGGTGCAATACAAATTTTGCTTAGTTGTGACCATTTTCTGCATACACGGGCAATTATCATGACTATGCCCAAACACTTGGCAAACACGACACCATGGCATATTTTCGCCATTCAATGGATTGGGCACACCGGAGACCAAATAATTACAAAAATCTAGGCAATTATCTTTTGTATGTCCCTCTCGTCGACATCGCGTACACCATACTTCATCGCGTTGTTCCTTGTTCTTCTTTAAATCTTGCAACTGTATAGTTAGGTTAGCGAGCTGTGTCTGTATTTGCAACATCCCAGCTGCATTATCTCCAATCAGTGACGCTTCCAATCACATTGCGATCTCTAGAGCTTCGCTAGGCATAAAAAAAAATTGCTGCATCAGCGGCAGCCGAATGTGGGGTAGCAGTGCCGCAATGAACCATTCTTTATGTTGGACAGTGCTCATATCGAAACTAACCTTTGCCATTGTCTTGAATCACTGGTTGAAATCCCATACCGTCTCATTGGGATACTGCTTAATTTCCTTCAATTCAGTAATATACTGAGCCTCCAACTTAGGCCGTCTAAATTAAGCAATCATCCCATCCCGAATCTCATCTAGTGACTTCTTTAGGGCCCCCATAGGGACTAAAACAAACTTCATGAACCAATCTAATGCACAACCTCATAGAGTCGTGGCTAGTTGTCCTTTCTTAGCATTGTCATCAGTGATGTGTTTCATAGTCCAGACCGCTTCACACAAAAACCAATACTGTTCTGGGTTGTCTGTTGCAATTCCATGGAACAACGGTAGCTTAGCATCATCGCCCGCCATCTTGGGCTTCCTTGCTCCTGTCGTTGTGCTACTACTACCAATTAACTTCTGCGGTGTCGAAGTAGTGTTTCTTGCTGGCTGAGAGTTAGTGAGCGGAGGTGTGGGTACGTTGGTACTGGGGTTTGGTCCTGCTTCTATCCTGGGAATAGGCTGGTCGTTCCTATCAGGACTGTGAGGTCACTTCATCCCTTGTGGTCTTCCTTCGTGGTTTTGTAGTTTGATCGTAGCAGGACCTTCTCCCATCCTCTACCTCTTTTCCTGTAGGAACCTCTCTCCTCCTCTTGGAAGACCACTTTCTTCCTCGGCTTTGCTCACAGTCTCCTCATGGTCTGCACCCATCTACCACTTTACCATTCCATGCACTGTTCCCCAGCAGTCGCGGTACCCACGGCCTCCACCCACCAGGCTGTCTATTGATCAAGGTGCATCTTTAATATACCCTTTTCACAGATTAGCATCTTAATCGACAATTGGAGCAACAGCAAAAACCTTCGCTTCGGTCCTTGGAAGAAGTATCTTTCAGCTTCGCTATAAGATTTCTTCATATCGACCACAAATTCAGTGATATATCCTTCCAGGATGCTATCAAGCCAAACTTCGACAGCCCACGATGCCTTATTATCAACTTCCTGCAAATCCTAAATCAATTCCGGGGTCCAATTCGTCGGCTCACCACCCTGGAAGTTCCTCTTCTGGAAGGTCAGCTTTGACAACCATTCATACAGAATGACAAGGAATTCACAGAAAAACCCTTCATGCAGACCATCGTTAATATATCTTCTCAGCCAGTGATCTACCATTAGTCGCATATTCTGACTTTCTTCTTCAGCAAATTCCTGCAACTTCTGATCAAACCATTTTTGTATCTCTGGCTTCGTCGAGTGCCATGACATGGCCTCCTTCTACTCTACACACGGTCCCAGCAATGGAACCATTTGTTGACCAAATCATGACCTCACAGTCGACAGGGGTTCACCAACTGTCAACAAATACCGCAGCCTCCCTAGGCACCGGCCTGGGCAGGTTTGAGCCCACCCAGCAACACCCACAGAGCAGATGAGGTCTCACCCGAGGCGTCCAGGAAGAGCAGAAGAAACCATGTTTCCACCGAGGGAGGAGGCGAGTTGCAGCAGTATGATACCAACAACAATTCTAAATATTCATCAAGAAGTTATAGCACATCACTTTAATCACAACATTCACATCATAGCGACAGAAATAGATAATTGCATTAAGACAAGACAATAACATAAGTATCGAGCAACATTACACATAGATTGCACCAAATCATCATCCTTATATTACTGTGGCAAACTAAAAGCAGTACATAAATCTCTGCGCAACTCCCCGCATTATCTTTCTGTCAATCTCCGCATACAGCTCTATTTCTATCTTCCATCCATCCACTTCTTTCCTAACACTTACAATTCTCAGCTATTTATAGGATTCCACCTATTACAATACTTGTCCATTTTCCTAACCGACACTATGGACAATCAACTAACTGACTTGGTCTAATGACCCAAAAACCCGCATACCGCAGTACAATTGACTCGATATTACAAAATACATGACCCAAAACCCACCAACTACGATATACTTGACTCAATATTACAAGATACATGGTCCAAGTGACCCAAAACCTACCAACTGCGATATCCTTTGGCACAAAATACTCCTTTCGTACCTTCATCCAACGTGTCGCAGTGTCATCAGTACCGCGATCTTTCCTCATCAAACCACCTGCCAACACTTGCCAAGTTTGATAAATGGAAGCAGACTAAAGCTTTACCGCGATAGTCCTACCTTGCAGAATCATGTATGATCAAAGGGAGGTGTACCATGCAGCATTGCTGAAGTTGCGTGGGAAAAAAAAAAGAAAAAAAAGAAACACAACAAGCTACATAGCACAAGTCAAAATACAAATCGCGCAGACAAGGTGGAACCACAGCCACGCAGACGAGCAAGTAGAATGCGCATCCAGAAGCGACACTCATACAAGACCACTAACACATCATCACGGAAACCATTACCATTGCAATCGTCGGCTAGTTAGCAGGCTATTAATTAAATCGTCAACTCTAGAAAAATTCAATAGTTAAGACTGATGTGACTCTTTCGAGCACCATAAATATCGAAGTGACTAAGATAGTACTGGAATCCGGTTGGCAGGCTGAGAAATTAATGCTGACCTAATGGAGTTGACACTATGGCCTGCTTGGCAACCTTTTGGAATTTAAGGAAACAAAGTTGGCATGATGAGGAGGATCGAACGGCAGGACCGAGATCAAAGCCATGAGCTGAACAATGAATGTGGCATTAAGTGCCTTGGCAACCGTCAAAGGCCACATTGAAGAACGCTAAGACTATAAATAGGCCTCACTCGACCACTTATCTACCTTACGAAGTAATTTCCATTTCTTGCTGAGACTACCAGAGAGCCAAGCAAGGTGAGCAGGGTATGAGCGAGCATGTCAACTTGCAGGAAGTGCTCAAGTTATTTAAGCAGTCAGGGATTCCAGGCGCTATGACAGAAACAAAGGGAGGTTCTTCCAGTAGTTTAGCAAGGCAGGATGTAGAGGCCAGCAAGGGGAAGAAACCAGCGTTAGAGCAGGGAGGGTCAGAAGCACCAGCGAAGCGGATTTCGACCACAGTTCAGAACCAACACATTTATCTGGTGCCAGACTACATCCCTCCATGAAAAGACGATGCACCACCAGTGCATTTGGAGAAAAATGTTGTATATGAACGCCCGATCCCACCTGTTTCTACTCGAGCGAAGGTTGTGGAAAACCTACTGGACGGCATGCCGGGATGTAAGCTGGATGACCATGACTTACTGGAGAACACATTGGAAAAGCTGAAGAACTATCTACAGTTTCAGCCTGATGGATACATCAACGGGACAGTGAATGCCCAGACTCATTTTGAAATCCTGCAGGTCCAATATTGGATAAAGGCCATCCAACCATCAGGGTTGTTGAATCTACTGCAAATGCCACATTTTACTAAGAGCACAGAGTTTTCAGCGGTGCTATGCATGCTATTGACTTGCGTGTACAAAGGATTCCTATGGTTGGATAAGCGCATCAACATCAGCATAGACTTGATACATCATATCACGAACCTGAACAAGAGGGTTGAGGACCCGGTCGACTTAATGGTAAAGAGGGCACATGATAGAGCTCAGTCTGCCAAAGTTGCAAAGGAATTCGGTGCAGTCCGGAAGGGGCGTGGATTCCCGACCAACGATATCAATGACCTTGCTACAAAATTTACTACCCAGTTGCTCGTAGGCAAGTTACTACGCAAGTGTTGATGGCCCGAGGCACCCATGGTCGTGATCAAGCTAGCATTGTATACATTGCATGCAAAACTTATAATTGGTTCCAGTATCTACTCAATGAGTTCCTAGCAGATGTTGAGGACACATAGGATAATGGAACACCATTCCATTTCAGTTGGCTGCCAGTATTGGTAGCCTTAGTAGGCTGGAAAGAGCCGGATGGGTATCAAGGTTCCCCAACCTTAACATAACAAAGTCGTGGAATGCACTTCACTAACCTATGGGTGAGCCTGAAGGCATCCAGACAAATGAAGTCTTTTACATTTACTACCACCAGTTGCGCGATGCGATTCTTTCAATGCCGCGAATCGCAAGACCACTGACCGACACATACACATGCATCATGACATTTATGGTGAAAAGGAATCATTCATATATTCAGCCAACGGCTGACGCAAAGGAGGAATTGTGATATCCAGGGTTTTATCGACTGGATCAGTAGAACATCAAGGAGATGATGGAACGATAGGATGCAGACTGGAAAGTTCCCACATCGCTCGATGTTGAATATTATTATGAAAAAAATGTATGTTAAAATCAGTTCACATCCAAGAACTATTCAAGAAATTACACTCTCTCATAAGAAAAATATCACACAACTAGTCAAAGACACAAAAAATTATGCATAAGAGTAGATTTCTATATTAACTTCTCATGATAACAATACATCAGCCAACCATATGAAAGTAATAGGTTGATTTTAAATAAAATTACATCAGTAATTTGAATGGCTAAAGATGCCAAAAGAATCATCTATTCATCAGACTTGCTAAAAATTTCCATCCCCCATAGGTGGCAAGTTGACTTTCCAAAACTGCCCAAAAGCTCATGAATTAACCAAATTGTGATCTAAAGGTGAATTATCGACAAAACCAATTCCAAATACAAAGTTTGGAAGGAAAATTCATTAAGGAAAGTATTGGGTGCAAAAAACAGTTTCCTAGGTAGGCTAGCTTTTCCCCCATAGGGAAAAAGCAGTAAAAAAGCTCTAAAACTCAGAAATGCACCTTTCTTCCTAAATCTTATCCAAAATCAGTTAGGAAAGCACCCATGTGGCCTAGATATATTGTGTTTCACACCTCGGATATATTTGTATCCTCCCATGTTGCCTTGTGGCCCACACAAGGCAATTTCCTAGTCTATTACATAGAATTAACCATAAAAGATTAATTAATGCATCTAATGTGAACAAATGACATGGTAGGAAGACTTAAATATTCCAACACCCCCTCTTAAGTATGATTTAAATGATCTAAATATTAGAAAATGAAATACTAAGGGCCCAGTAACAAGACTTGGTCACCCCATACAATACTGTCGGTCCACAAAAACAAGGATAAAAGGAAAACCTCATGGGAAAAACCTCCCCTCAAAACATGGAAATTCGAAAATTGAAAGGTTGTTGATCAACCCTTCACTCCACCACATGTTCAACCATCCCAAGCAATGATCTAAGATAGTTGAATGTCTTCTCTGTGAAAGCCTTGGTGAAGATATCTGCAGTTTGCTCACCTCTAGGGCAATCCTGCAAATCTATGATCTGGTCATGCACTAGGCCTCTAATGTAGTGAATATGAATCTTTATGTGCTTGGTCCTCTGCCTCTATACTATCAATCCATACAATACTGTCGATCCACAAAAACAAGGATAAAAGGAAAACCTCATGGGAAAAACCTCCCCTCAAAACATGGAAATTTGAAAATTGAAAGGTTGTTGATCAACCCTTCACTCCACCACATGTTCAACCATCCCAAGCAGTGATCTAAGATAGCTGAATGTCTTCTCTATGAAATCCTTGGTGAAGATATCTGCAGTTTGCTTACCTCTAGGGCAATACTACAAATCTATGATCTGGTCATGCACTAGGCCTCTAATGTAGTGAATATGAATCTTTATGTGCTTGGTCCTCTACCTCTGTACTGGATCACATGAAACTCTAATGGAACTCTGGTTGTCACAATAAATGACAGTAGGAGTACTGAAAGAAATCTCAAACTCACACAAAATCCCCTGCAACCAAACACACTGTGTAGTAGCATTCACTGCTTCTATGTACTCTGCCTCCGCTGAAGATAGTGCTATGGAATTTTGTTTCTTGTTGGACTAGTAAACATGGCCACCTCCAAGCATGAATACAAATCCTGATGTGGATTTTTTGTCAAGGCTATCACCATCCCAATCTGAATTTGTGAAGCCCAAGAGATCTAGGATCGAATCTACAGCATAGTGAATCCCATCACTCTTTGTGCCCTGCACATAATGAAGGATTCTTTTTGCATCCCTCTAATGTAGCTCATGTGTCTTCTCCATGTATCTTGATGCCACACTCACAGCATATGCAAGCTCTGGTCGAGTGTGTGTCAAGTAGAGCAAGTTGCCAATCAACTGTCTATATAAAGTGCTGTCAAACAATGGTGTAGATTCTGCATCTTCTAGTCTAACTCCAGAAAGGAATGGTGTCTTAGAAGGCTTGCAATCAGCCATCTTAAACTTCTTTAACAGATTAGAAGCTTACTTTGACTGACATACCTTGGTTCCTTCTTTTGTTTGAGAAATCTCAAGCCCCAAAAATTGCTTAAGAATTCCCAAGTCACTCATGGAAAATGCTTGGTGCATTGTGGTCTTCAATGATGCTATTTGTTCAGTGCTATCACCTGTGATCAGAAAATCATCAACATACATCACTAATAACATTATAAAACCATCAGCAAACTTCATATAGACATTTGGGTCAGATTTACACTGAACATAAGATTGTGGCAGCATGAAACTGTCCATCTTTGCATACCAAGCCCTGGGGGCTTGCTTAAGTCCATACAAAGATTTTTTCAACATGAAAAAAAGGTTTGTATCTGATGTGTACCCCTGTGGCTGCTGCATATATCTTTTTTCTTCAAGTTTCCCATGGAGGAAATCACTTTTCACATCCATGTGATGTACTTCCCACCACTTGGAAGCTGCCACTACCAAAACTAGTCTAATGTAGTATTTCTGAGCTACCGATGAAAATGTTTCATTATAATCAAGTCCTTGGACCTGAGAATATCCCCTTTCTACCAGCCTTGATTTGTTTTTAATGGTTGTACCATCTGCTACACATTAGTCTTATAAATCCACTTGCATCTTACCAACTTTCTGCCTATGGGGAGCTTGACTAGCTCCCAAGTTTCATTCTTCTGCAATGACTGAAACTCCTCATCCATAGCAATCTGCCATATTGGGTAATGTGAGACTTCTTCATATGTTTTTGTATCAGAATATATCATCATATATAATTTCTCATAAAGGTAAGGATCATTCACACTGAGAGCAGTCTCAAATTGTGATCTAGTCCTTCTTTGGTCCTGAGGATTTCCTGCTAGTTCACCTGTTGCTTGCAAAGTTTTTGCATCCCACTTAGGCCTTGTAGGTGAATTAGAATCTGCAATAAAATTATCCTCATCATCATAAATATCAGAATAAAAAACATCAAGAACATCACTTACTTCTTCTTCAGACAGTGGTGAAGATGGTTCTCCAATTTCAGCGCTCTGAGAGGGCTCTTCCTCAAACTGCACACGTCTTTCGATGAATGATTTGTGAGTGGTCATGTTCAGAAACTTATAAAATTTGGAGTCCTCTGAATATCCAACAAATAAACATGGTTTTATTTGGGGCTACATATCCCTCCTCTTCTCAAGTGGAATCCTAGCCCAAGCCTCTAATCCAAAAATCCAGAAATCGGAGATGTTCGGGTTGTGCCTTGTCCAAGCTTCAAAGGGAGTGACACCTTTGAGTGCTTTATGTGAAACTCTATTCTGAATATATTTGGCACAATTTATTTCCTCATCCCATAGCTTGGGATATGAAGCTTTTTCCTTAAGCATGCATGTGGCTATCTCCTTAAGAGATCTATTTTTCCTCTCAGCAACCCCATTTTGCTGAGGTGTATATGGAATTGTATGTTGCATCTGTATGCCCGAAGAAGAAAAAAATTGATGAAACTATGATTTCACATATTCAACACCATTTTCAGACCTTATAACTTTTATATGCCTATGAGACTGGTTCTCAACTGAGGCCTTGAATAACTTGAATAACCCAAAAACTTCTGATTTTAGCTTGATGAAATAAATCCAACAATGCCTGCTAAAATCATCTATGAATGTGAGAATATATTTTGCATGATTAAATGAATCACGAGGGAATGGAACTGATATATCAGTGTGTATAAGTTCCAATGATGCAGTGGTTCTCTCAGAATTGGATCTCCCATACTTATGCTCGGGATGTTTTCCTAGGATGCAAGATTGACAGACACCTTTGGAAAAATTGATATTGGGTATCCCTATAGCCATCTCTTTCTCATGAAGTTAGGAAAGGTATTTGTAATTAAGGTGGCCAAATATTTCATTCCATAGCTTGATGGACTCATTGGCATGCGTTAACAGAGCAGAAGGTGAGGGCACAAAATGAGAAAACTTGTAAATTCTAGAACAATGATCAGCAGTACCAAATGCAATAATTTTTCCTGTTTAAATTTTTGCTATCTCAACATCATTAGGGGTAAAGGTTACCCTCTTGGGAATCCTTGTATGGGTCATCTGATAGACTGACAGTAGGTTTGCAGCAAGTTCAGGGACATATAAAACATTATTAAATGACCCAAACTCGAGATCTATGCTACCTTTACCTTTGCTAGAAGTTTTAGAATTGTCTCATAATACAATGTTTGGACCACTGGAAGAGTCAAGTGAAGTGAAAAACTTACTTGTATACACCATGTGTGTTGATGCACCAGAATCAATGATGAATGAAGAAGGTTTTGAAGTTCTGGCCATCAATGCATGAACTCTCTCTTTATTATCGGAATTTTGTCCTCCATCCTTCCGCCTTGCGCTCTCTGGAAGAGGAATGTTGGCTTTCTCCGAGAGTGAATTCAATTGGTTAATGATTTTCTTCATGCAAGAGCTTTCAGGATGAAATCCCTTGCTGAAATAATTGCACTTTGTCCTCTCATTCTTCTTATTTACATTATTCTTGATGTTAGATGTCTCTCCATTTGAAATCTGCTTGTCTTTCCTCTCACCGGTGGGCTTCTTGAAATCACCCTTCTTCTTGCCTTTCGAACCTCTTGAATGTCCAACATTCATACAGTGGTCTTTGGATGGATTTTTAATGGCTCCCATCAAGACCAATTTGTCTTGTTCTTGTGTCAAATACTCCATGAATTCTGAAAGTGTTAGTGTTAGGCTCTTTCAATTT
This sequence comes from Larix kaempferi, assembly GCA_027924585.1. Classification (NCBI taxonomy): domain Eukaryota; kingdom Viridiplantae; phylum Streptophyta; class Pinopsida; order Pinales; family Pinaceae; genus Larix; species Larix kaempferi. The sequence continues at coordinate 44,949,496 of BSBM01000372.1, read as the reverse complement.
TTAATTGCTTTCCGGGTGGAATGGAAGGTCGAGACAAAGATTTAATAGTTGGGGCCAAGCTTGGAGAGAATGGCCAAAACTAATTGCAAAATATTTCTTGTCTATACCACATTTCTTCAGATGCAATACAAGAGACTTAAATTTGGAGAGAAAATACTGTAGATTATCAAACTTTTGCAGGCTCAAAGAGAGTAGCTCATTATCCAATTTTGTGGCCTCTCAATTCATCGATTTTCCCGAACAGTTCCTTAAGTTTCAGCCATACTTCATTGGGTGAAGTGAGGCCATCAAGATGAAATAAGAGTTCTCTGGATGTAGTGATACATAACAGCCCATAGGCTTCATCCCTTCGATTATGCCATTTCGATTTCTCTATTGCTGAGGTTAGCTCAGCTTTAGTTTCCATGGTCACCCTGTAGAGCCCCTTGCTCCTCAGTAGAATCTCCATCTGTGATTTCCAATCAAAGTAATTTAAGGGAGTGAGGATGATTTTATGTGTGTGATCCATTTATACTATGAAATAAACTTCTGGACTGAATTTAGAACACTTATGGATTCCAAAATGCGCCCTGCAGAGAATAGAATTCACCCGGTGAATTGATCAATGTGTCCTTCCTAAGACTATTGGATCTTGCAAGACAATCAAATATGAAAGGAATAGCTTGATGGATTTTATAACATGTGAAAATAAGTTCACATCCAAGAACATTTCAAGAAATTACATTCTCTGATAAGAAAAATCTCACACAACTAGTCAAAGACACAAAACATTATGCACAAGAGTAGATTTTTGTATTAAATTCTCATGATAAAAATACATCATCCAACCATATGAAAATAATAGGATTATGTTAAATACAATTACATCAATAATTCGAATGTCTAAAGATGCCAAAAGAATAATCTATTCATCAAACTTGCTAAAAATGCCCATCCCCCCTAGGTGGCAAGTTGACTTTCCAAAACTGCCCAAAAGCTCATTAAATTGCCCAAATTGTGATCTGAAGGTGAAGTATGGACAAAAAAAATTCAAAATATGAATTTTGGAAGGAAAATTCATTAAGGAAAGTATTGGGTGCAAAAAATAGTTTCCTATGTAGACTAGCTTTTCCCCCATAGGGAAAAAGCAGTAAAAAAGCTCTAAAACTCAGAAATGTGCCTTTCTTCCTAAATCTTATCCAAAATCAGTTAGGAAAGCGCCCAAGTGGCCTATATAGCTTGTGGTTCACACCTTGGATGTATTCTTATCCTCCCATGTTGCCTTGTGGCCCACACAAGGCAATTTCCTAGTCTATTACATAGAATTAACCATAAAAGATTAATTAATGCATCTAATGTAAATAAATGACATGGTAGGAAGAATTAAATATTCCAACAATGTAGAACCCATTTCAACAAATATTTTTGTAAAGGACACAGATGATGAAAACACAGAGGACGACAAGGAAGAAACAAAAGAGGAAAAGGGAGAACAAAAGGGGGGGTTACTTGAAGGTACTCCCATTGTAGAGGAAAAGTATGGTGAGTAGAGTGAGCCTATAGAGACAGAAGTAGGAAAAAGGAAGGCTACTGAAATCCCTATAGAACTGAAAGGTTGCCGTAGAAAGAGGAAGTCCGAAAGGCCTAACTTTGGTCCACAACTACATCCAGACGATTGTGAGATAATCGCAACCGAGGTACAGGAAGCATGGGAGGAGACCCGTGCAGAGAAGGAATCCAAATAGGAACAACTACAAATAAGCCTAATCCAAACTATGGAAACGATCAAAACAATGGTAGCATGGATGGGTGTGGTCCTGCACAATTCAAACTCTGAAGGGAAGTCAGGTGATACAAGCGCACTGAAGAGACCGCTTCTTATTGTAAGTAAGTATCCACATGTGCTACATCTTGAGCTAGGATACCTCATCTATCCAAATGAAGTGGTTAAAGAAGCACTGAAGATCGCAAACCTTGACCTTAATATTGGGTCTTTGCCAGTGGAAGACTTGAATGAATTTCATATAAAGATTGCTGAAGAAATTCATGAGAGAGGCCTTGCCTCATATGATTAGAACGCAAAGTTAACTAAAGATATCAATTAGCTGAAGTAGGAGTCAGCTCACCATAAGCAAGAGTTCAGCGAAACTAGGGAAACAAGTCGTAAGGTGAAAGAGATAGTTTCAGCGGTCTACACAAATATCGAGGAATGTGCAGAAGACAACGATGTAGAGGATACAATAAACAAGCTTGGGGCCAAGGTAGAAACCCTCACATTAGATATGATACATGTTAACATCTAAAAAGTGCTCATTACCTCATCTACCTAACCACATGACTCATTTGTCTATTTTTCCCACCATCTTTGCCTCCAAAACCTCAAAAAACCATTAAAAATTACAGTTTTGGCGACTCCACTATTGGCCTTTGAATTTCTGGTTAAAAATTTAAAAGTTTTTATTTTCTACAAGTATTTTTCTGTTTTCCCTGTTCGACTATGGCTTCGGCCAGTTGGGGTTTTTGCCGCAGATTGTGGTTCTGTTCCTCACAGCCATCGCCCAGAATGTAGCTTTCGGCCATTTTTTCTGTGATGCAGATCACAACTTTTTGCCCTTTTCCCGTGGCCTAGACCGCAACTTCCTGTCATTTTTTCATGACCCAACCACAGCTTTCTGACTCTTTCCCATGACCTGACCATAGCTTTCAACCTCTTTCCCGAGGCCCATACCACAGCTTTCTGCCCCTTTGCTGCACTCCAGACCACGCGTTTTGGCCACAGACCCGCGATCCGACCACAGCTTTCTGCCCTTTTGTTGCACCCCAGATCGCGCATTTTGGCCATAGACCCACGATCCGACCGTAGCTTTCTTCCCTTTTGTCATGCCCCAGACCATGCATTTTGGCTACAGACTCGCGATCCAACCATAGGGTTCGCCCCTATGGCTGCGCTCCAGGCCGTGCATTTCAGCCACAGACCCGTGATCTATTTTCTGCATTTTTACTCTTTTTTGAACCCAGAATTTTTCTGCACTTTCACAGCCACCTGTTCTGTCTGCAGCCACAGTTACCTACAGCCATTTTCTGCAGTTTTCTTTCTGTTCCATTTACAAATTTTTTAAGTTTAAGCATTTACATTGGAAAAAGAAAATTTTGCATTCCAAGTTAAATTTCTGCATTATTATTGGTTAAAAAAGTTGCCCACGCGTGGCACTTTTGATTGGGTTCATTACCTCACACACACACACACTCTGTCACCTAATTCAAGTGATCCTTAAAACACTACTTAACACAACCAACATTCTAACCCCACTTGGGGAACACATAATAATATTGTAGCTAGGTAGGATAGGGGGGATAGGCATCCAAATAACACCCCTTGGTCGCTTACACTTGAGACATAGTGATTGTCCTTTAGGGTACCAAAACCCCCTAGTATTTTTTGGCACGGTCACCAACAGTTTATCAGAGGGCCTCTCCCTTAAGAGGGTTGAAGTATCCAGACTGGTTCCAGAGGCCTGAGTGGAATACCGCAATCGACCCATTAACCAAAGGCTACCTACTCGCTGTCTGCATGTGGTGTTCCTTTTAGGCCCACACGATGGTAGGACAAGAGTTGCAGATTCACCTTTTCAGGACATGTCATGAACGTGGTATCTTAATTGCCTTTCTTCTAGGATTGTCTTACCCGGTGTCCCTCTCGGTAGGTGGATATCTTTAGCCACCTGGTTCTACTATCCATATTGTCTGACTTGGATTTCATCGCCTTGCAGAGGATATGTCTGGTTGAATTAGAATACTATTTAGCTAGGTATTTGCATGCTCCCTTACCTCGCTTTGGTTTAGTGAGTCCAACATTTTTATTTTTAGACAACCGTTTTCTTGTTGGTATTCTGACCATTTTTTCTGATACTGCGCTTATTGTAGCACAGTTGTTATAGTAAGCATTTTGAGTTGGTTGTTGGCCTGAGTGCCGTATTTTTTGCACTCTCCTTCTGCACACTCGACTACATTAGGATCTTTTATCCTTTTTTCACTCGACACAACCCCAGATACTTGACACCATCTGTCACCATTGAGTCCCCGAGACACTCTTGGCGCCTCCGGGGTGAGCCCCCATAGCACAGTTCACTCGACACCACTCGTCATAGACCTAGAGATTCATCACTCGACTCCATTCATCGATGCCATAGAGCTTCGTCCCCTGACTCTGACGCTCCTGATTTCACATCTGATTCCGAGGCAGAGTCGGAAAACCCTACCGACACAACACCAACCAGCCCCATGGTTGGCATGACCTCTAACCCCTTCTTTGTAGGAACTATCGGTGGAACATCCAGAACAACCCCAGCGAGCACACTAGCCACAACTACACCTACCTTGGGTATGCCCTCGATGGGGCCCACATCTACCTTGGGTATGCCCACGATGGGTCCCACACCTACTATTCCTGTTACTATTCCCATTACAGTGGCTACCATAACCAACCCAACCCCATCTGCAACTCACATTACATTTGGTGGCGCAAGACCCTCCCATACCACCTTCGTTCCCCCATCTAGGGGTAACATCCCCAATATGAACCAAACTCTCACACTTGGGGGCAGCGGTCCCACCATGGCCGTGTCACATTGTTGCTTGATTTTTCAACCAAGCATGTGCAAGGATGCAACTACTAACTTGTAGTAGCAGTCTTCGAATTGAAAGCAAATACAACTATGAATTAATATGAATCTAACATGTGCATATAACAATAAGCTTGAAAAGATTTAACAAAAAGAACAAGAAATGAAATAAAAAATGGCTTTTGTATTATAATACCTCAAATGGTGAGGATGTTTGGTGTTGAGCAGCTCCAAGGTTGAGATGCTCCAGGCTCCAATGGTCTCTTCTCCAAGATTGCTAAAATGGTCAAAGAACTCAAGAGAGATTTTGAAAGCATGAGGATAGGATGATGGATGGATGGAAAGTGAGGAGCCCCTATCACCTTTTTATAGTTTTTGGTGATGGGGAATACCATTGTGGTTTTAAGGAAACCAATGGTATTGGCCAACATGGTTTAGGTCTCGTTTCCCTCTTTTTTCCTTTTTTGAATACTTTTAATATTTTTTGGGAATTCTGGACCCTTTTTTAGGGTTTTTTGTGTTTTTTGAGGAAAAATATATATTTTGAGGGGAAAAAGGGGTATTATGGTCTTTTTGGTGACCTTTTGATGGCTTTAGAGGCTCAAATGGTGGAAAAGTGGACAAATGGGTCATGTGAATAAGGGAATGAGCTAGTGAGCACTTTTTGGGTGCTAACAGATTTCTCCCTAATGTGTAAGGGCAGGAGCTCATCGTATGGATAATAGACATCATAGTTCTTTTGTTTTTTTTTTCTAGGGTTTGGAGAAGAGAAGAGACCGGTTGGAGACTGGAACAACAGCCCCTTGAAAGCTGCAAAAAGAAAAAAATATTACATGGCCTCAAAATGAATGAGGAATAATCTCTGACTATGGACAAGGTGGGCATACCCATGCTCATATCAAGACATATACATAACAATTAGTCCCAAGAAGGGGGACCGGAATAATACACAAAAAATCTACTAGTACATCATAATGGTCCAAAGGGGACACTATTCTGCGATGTACTCATGATCATAACATGACTGATCTCAATAACTGATACACTGGAAATGCAACAACCTTTCCAAATAAGGTTTCAGAAGGGTTGATGAACTGCTGAAACTGAAGGTGTCCAACATTTGTAGGGACTCAACAACTGTGAGTCAATTCTAGGGAGTATATGTAACTGTATACCCGAGGGAGTATAAAACTGGGGTACATCTGAATACTGTCACCATGCGCAACCTGGATATCTATAGGAGAATGTAACTGGTTGTTTCCATAAGTATACTCTCAAATGTGGAAGAGTCAGGTGGTATCCGGGGTCTTCAACAAATAACTGAAAGGACCGATACCTTGTACGAGTCTCAACGGTGCGATCAAGGTGTTGAAGTCGATCATGTTAGAAACAATCATTTGGAGAGGCACTGAGGACTCCTTTCAAAATGATCCATAGGCATTCATCATAAATGGTGATGAGTCCAAGGCATAGAGACCTGTAGGTCTATCCTCTGGAATAGATTTGGTTGGTGTCGACAGAGGAAGACTAGGAACTACCAAGGCAATGATGTTTCCTTGGTAGGAGTGCGAGGTGTAGAACTGAAGTGTGATAGTACTGATGGTAGGACTGACATACTGTGGGGATGGGAAATAACTGGGGTCATAGAGTGGGTAGACTCAAACTTCCTTTTTTCAAAGCATGATGACATGGTTGACCTAACAGTGTAGGAAACTAACTTGTAGGTGCGGGGATCATAGCTTTAAGGGTATGTATTGTAGATTGGAGTGACTCTGGGGGGGACAAGCTGATGGATGCTGTAGAGGGACTCTCAAGGTGACATACTACAGAATGCTCTGAACAAAGGCGACCAAAATGGGGAAGCTACCATATGAGTAGACGTGATCTGTTGTGGTGTCGAGAAGCACCATTGAGTCCTTCTTCATAGTTTTAATGAGCTCTAAGAAGGGATAAAAGTGTGCTCTAAAATGGTACTATCCTGTGGATTTTGTGAGCCCGGGACTGTTCGTGCTCATTAGTGCTTTCATTTTTAAGGAGTCTGAAAATGATAAGAAGACTATGAATTGGTGGAGGAGTACCATCCTGTGGATTTATGCGAGCCCAAGATGGTGATTGCTCGTGGTTGCTTTCATTTTTCGAGAGTCTAAAAGTGATAAGAAGACTCCATTGGTGTTCTTTTTCGTAAGTTAGTCTCCAAGGCCCAAAAAAACATAAAATGATGCAAATGGAGAACTCTTCTAGCCGATGTGACTAGAGTATTCATTTTTCGTAATTAGTCTACAAGGTCCGGAAAATGGGTAAACTTATACCAGGTAGATGCCCATTCAAATACTTTTAGCGAGCATGAAAGGAAGCAAGGTTGCTCAGCAATCTTTTCATTGTTTTAGGAGTCAGAAAAGAGCTTAACAGAAACTCCCTAAGTGCCTTTTTCATAAAAGAATTGCTCGGCCTGAAAAAGGGATAAAATTATACCGAGCAAAAAGGTTATTGGTGAGTGTGAGGAATGATCTCGAGCATCGTCATGTGCACGTAAAGTTGAATCCGACAACAAAATGGTCGTGAAAAACAGGCAACGACCAATGTGGCATGCAAACCGAGTCGATAAGTGGAATTTTGAAAAAATGCCCAAAAATTATGGGTGTGAGAGCAAGAAATGGTCTCAAGCATCATCATGAGCATGGAGAACTGAATCCAGCGACATAAAGATTGTGAAAAATGGGCAATAGCCGATGTGGCACACAAACTGAGGTGATGAGTGTCATTTTGAAAAAATGCCCAAAAATGATTGGGGTGAGAGTGAGAAATGGTCTCAAGCATCATCATGAGCGCGGAAAACTGAATCCGACAATATAAGACTCATAAAAAATGGATGACGGTCGATGTGGCATGCAAATTGAGGTGACCAGGGGCATTTTGGAGAAATGCCCAAAAACTATGGGGGTGAGGGCGAGAAATGATCTCAAGCATCGTCACGAGCGCAAAAAACTGAATCCGACGATATAAAACTTGTCAAAAACGGACGACCGCTGCTGTGGCACACAAACCGAGGCGACGAGGGGGCATGTAAAGAATGCCCGAAAAATATGGGTGTGAGAGCGAGAAATGATATCAAGCATCATCACGAGCATGGAAAACTAAATCCGATGATAAAAGACTCGTCAAAGATGGATTACGGCCGATGTGGCATGCAAATCGAGGCAACGAGGGGCATGGAAAAAAAATGCCCAAAAAATCTGGAGGTGAGAGCAAGAAATGATCACAAGCATCATCATGAGTTTGGAAAATTGAATCCGATGGTATAAAAATCGCCAGTGTTGACACCAAGTTTGAGGAAACCTAAAATTTTTGCTAAAAGGTCCTAGGAGAAAAAATCATCACAAAAAGGGTTGAATTGAAGGTTTTTGTATAAAAGTATAGAAGAAAAACCCATATTTATAAAGTCCGCCAGCAAATATATGTAAGGGTTAAGCCCCAGTCAAGTTCTGTCGGCGGAGATATTATGGATCAAGATCTGCGGCTAATATCAATCCCGCGTCGCCAAAGTAATCGTCAACAAACGGTGGAGGGTGGTAGCGGACATAATACCACCAAGGCACGTGTCCGATATTCATTCATCCGCGTATGGATAAAGTGGTATCGGAAACCACTATAACACCGCGCGGAACCACCCATTATGGAAATGTGGAAAAATTCTATATTTAGCAGAGCATATAAATGAATTGGCAGGGCTTCTAAATTTGGCCAATATGGTCAAATTAGGCGGATAAAGCACTGGTGAATCTCTAAAATAGTTAGTGAAGCTCTAAAATGGTGGAATGGCTAAAAGATAGTGGATCTCCAAAATGCCCAAGTCTTTGTTTAAAAATTTAAAAGTTTATAGTTATTAATATAAATATTTTATATTAATATTCAAACCCAATCACCAAAGTCTTGGCACGAATCTCAAAAAATTTCAAATTAAAAATTTGAAAAAGACAAAGTTTGGATAAGCGGCTACCATTCATTCCGCTCACTCAGGTTGCTCGGGAGATAGTAGATGGGGCGGTCGCGGAACAAAAACCACCATCCACGTGTAAGTGTCACAGCCATCCGCAATTCGAAAGGGCGGTATTATAAACCACCTTCTGCCCACGCGGAACGACCATCCTTGAAGGTAAAGCGCCCAATAGCACGTGCTATGTGTTATTAGATGTTGTGCGCATCGGGGTATATAAACAACATGATTATTTCCCGCTCAACCAATGTGGGATATATCCCATAGAGAAAATCAAATGGGACAAGTAGAACACGTTTTTCTGGAAATGACTGTTTTAGTCATTAACTGCAAAGAGCTTTTTCCGCCAAATTAAGACGAATTTCCAGAAATTGAAAGAGGTTTTTCTTCATCACGGGCCAATCTTCAAAAACCTCTCTCAGTTTTTACACAGGTGTTATGGTTTAAGAGAATCGAAGTGATCTTCATGGGGCAATTTTCCAGAATTTCAGTTTACTGTTTAGTCATTAACTTCAAAGAGCTGTTTCTTCCAAATGAAGATGAATTTGCAGAAACTGAAAGAGGCTTTTCTTCAACACATGCCCAATTACAAAAACCTCTCTCAAAATGTACACAGGTATCTCCATTTAAGATGTACAGCCAGGTCTTCGAAGCCTATTTTTCAGCAAATTTACTTCCTGAAATAAAAAGAATAAGTTGTAACTGTTTCTATTTTTAGAGTTTCAGTTAGGTTTTGAATTCAAGATTAGGTATAGGCCATCTTTCTATATATTGATATGTAAAAGACATGTAAAAGGGGGGGGGGAATTCCCAGGAACGAAAGTGTCCATTCTGGGTTTTTGAAGTTGTTTCCAGAAATTAATAAAGATTTCAGAGTTTGAGCAGTTTTAAATCAAAGATTCATGCGTTGTTGGTGTTTACAGTCTGTACCTTTTCTTTCCTCACTTGTGCATGTTTACTTTCCCAGTTATGCTATTCATTTTTGTCTTTTCTTCTATACTTGGACGAACGTCTAAATGAATTGGGATTCATATTTTTATGCCTCAGTTTATCGCGTTTCAAGTATCCATTTGCTTCTCTAAAATCGACAGTGGATTCATCCGAAAATTGATGCCCATTGTTGATGGATTGTCATTAATTCTTTCCTGTCACCTGCAAAATCTTATTGACTGTAATAAAACAGCTATCTTGCCTTTGTACAAACATTTGTTTGGCTGCTGATCTATTATTTTTCTGTTTCTTGACTCCATTGCCCAATGATATCTTATTTCCTGTTGATCTAACCACATTATTCGAAGCCTACAAGTTTTTGTTATTATTTTACAAATTGGCCATTGAGTTTATTGTCAAACTGCTGTTGTGGTGACATTGGATAGCAGATTTGCTGAGAGAGCCCTCTCTGACTGAAAGAGGCCAACTTTCAGTCTAAAGATTGGTTTGAAATAGGTTACCTCGGGGTTTCTTTGATACAGCCCAAGGAAAATCCGAGTGCTAACATTTTGGCGCCGTTGCCGAGGAAACGAGGGTTTCATTTTCCCTGGGTATGAACGACAAAGTTGCAGATTTGATTGTTGATGGTGAACAACGGTCAGATATCAAGCAGGCTGTGCATCTTTCACCTGGCGACTCCATCTTCAAAGAATCCAGTTTTCAGAAATTTCATGGCGACTCCACATTAAAGAAATCCAGTTTTGCATTGGTTCACAGGCTAGTCTCCTCAGTTTTCATATCAGAATCTACAGCTCCAGCATTTCGAGATGGCCTCATTATTAAGAAGGTATGCTCCTATGAGCAGGTCTCATATTCCTGGTTTTCCGAATCAAATTCCTAAAATTGATTGGCAGTCTTATTTGCCTAAATTCAGAGATGAAAACAATGATAATGCTGTTTTACATTTAATGAGATTTCACATACATGTGCACAAGCTGAAGATTAGGTTTCATGAGGATTGTCTTATGAAGATGTTCATGGCTTCTTTAGAAGGAAAAGCAAGGGATTGGTATGAAAGTTTAAGACCTGGCAGCTTGTTTTCTTTAAAAGATTTTCACATAGCATTTTCTGAGCATTATACAGTAGATTTTCCAGCTTTATCTTTAGTGGAAAACTGTTGTGAACAGTTTGAGGGTTTCATACAATACCTTGAAAGTATTGATGAAGATCTGGAAGGTATGAATGATGAAGACATGTCTGAAATATTTTATCATTTTTCTTCGCAAGTCCATGGCCATGATGAACAAGAGAAGCTAGTTGTAGATAAGATCAATGAAGAAATAATAGTAGATTCCCATGAGCTCTATTCAGAAACAAATGATGATTCATCTGCTCCTTTGTGTATGAATGAAGAAGGTATTCAGCATCATGTTCAATCTGCAGAAGAGAAGGAAAATGATAGTTGTTTGATTCAGAAAATGCACAAGCCACCTCCTCTTTTAACAGAAGAAGAAATAGATCTGCTCCTGCAGAGTCATGTTACAACCCCTACTTATACAGATTTGCGGTCTTCACATAGTCCGGGATATGTAAGTGAAACTTCTTCCATTTTTGGGCATATGAATCTAAAATTAAATGGTGACAGTCATGAGGATCTTTTGAAGGAACCCATTTGTGATAATAATTCTCCACAAGGAAATCAGCTATTAGACACCAGTTTCTTTCATCAAGAAGAGAGAGCTATCATGTTTAATGATCTTGCAGAGTGTTTGCTATTTGAGGATGCATTAGATTATGAGGATAATCATTCATTTCTGAAAAAGAATGTTAAAGAAGAAAAAACATTTCAGCTCTCCTGTCAAATTGCAGAAAATCTGAAGGTACTTCAAATAAAATCTATATTCTTTGATCCTATAGCTGAGTATATGGAGAGATTTCTCAGTTTCGATTTGCAGCTAGGTTTTTATTTTGAGAATAAAGATTATCAGTGGTTGCCTATACTGTCATATTTTCTGTTATTGGCTTATTTTGAACACAGCAAAGGAGTTAAATCGTTTGGAAACCTAATGGATTGGCTTCACTGGTGTTTCCGAATTACTTGATTGATGGAAAGCCTTTGACATTATAAAAGTAGGGTAGGTAGAAGAAATAAGTTTGCCAGGCAAGCAGTCTTCAGTATGTACAGTTTTGTTTTCAGTTCAGTTTCAGCACGTGAGTTTTCAGTTTTCTACAGTTAAAGTGGTTTTCAGCTACAATTTTTGGATGAAAGATTGGTTACAGGTTGCAGTTGTCAAGTTTGGGAGCCGCCCAATGATCAGGCACTTGGTCTACGATGTTCTTTGCTACCTCGCAGGGAGGATAGCATCCCCAGTTGGAGCCAGTTGTTGACACCAAGTTTGAGGAAACCTAAAATTTTTGCTAAAAGGTCCTAGGAGAAAAAATCATCACAAAAAGGGTTGAATTGAAGGTTTTTGTATAAAAGTATAGAAGAAAAACCCATATTTATAAAGTCCGCCAGCAAATATATGTAAGGGTTAAGCCCCAGTCAAGTTCCGTCGGTGGAGATATTATGGATCAAGATCTGCGGCTAATATCAATCCCGCGTCGCCAAAGTAATCGTCAACAAACGGTGGAGGGTGGTAGCGGACATAATACCACCAAGGCACGTGTCCGATATTCATTCATCCGCATATGGATAAAGTGGTATCGGAAACCACTATAACACCGCGCGGAACCACCCATTATGGAAATGTGGAAAAATTCTATATTTAGCAGAGCATATAAATGAATTGGCAGGGCTTCTAAATTTGGCCAATATGGTCAAATTAGGTGGATAAAGCACTGGTGAATCTCTAAAATAGTTAGTGAAGCTCTAAAATGGTGGAATGGCTAAAAGATAGCGGATCTCCAAAATGCCCAAGTCTTTGTTTAAAAATTTAAAAGTTTATAGTTATTAATATAAATATTTTATATTAATATTCAAACCCAATCACCAAAGTCTTGGCACGAATCTCAAAAAATTTCAAATTAAAAATTTGAAAAAGACAAAGTTTGGATAAGCGGCTACCATTCATTCCGCTCACTCAAGTTGCTCGGGAGATAGTAGATGGGGCGGTCGCGGAACAAAAACCACCATCCACGTGTAAGTGTCACAGCCATCCGCAATTCGAAAGGGCGGTATTATAAACCACCTTCTGCCCACGCGGAACCACCATCCTTGAAGGTAAAGCGCCCAATAGCACGTGCTATGTGTTATTAGATGTTGTGCGCATCGGGGTATATAAACAACATGATTATTTCCCGCTCAACCAATGTGGGATATATCCCATAGAGAAAATCAAATGGGACAAGTAGAACACGTTTTTCTGGAAATGACTGTTTTAGTCATTAACTTCAAAGAGCTGTTTCCGCCAAATTAAGACGAATTTCCAGAAATTGAAAGAGGTTTTTCTTCAGCATGGGCCAATATTCAAAAACCTCTCTCGGTTTTTACACAGGTGTTATGGTTTAAGAGAATCGAAGTGATCTTCATGGGGCAATTTTCTAGAATTTCAGTTTACTGTTTTAGTCATTAACTTCAAAGAGCTGTTTCTTCCAAATGAAGATGAATTTGCAGAAACTGAAAGAGGTGTTTCTTCAACACATGCCCAATTACAAAAACCTCTCTCAAAATGTACACAGGTATCTCCATTTAAGATGTACAGCCAGGTCTTCGAAGCCTATTTTTCAGCAAATTTACATCCTGAAATAAAAAGAATAAGTTGTAACTGTTTCTATTTTTAGAGTTTCAGTTAGGTTTTGAATTCAAGATTAGGTATAGGCCATCTTTCTATATATTGATATGTAAAAGACATGTAAAAGGGGGGGGGGGATTCCCAGGAACGAAAGTGTCCATTCTGGGTTTTTGAAGTTGTTTCCAGAAATTAATAAAGATTTCAGAGTTTGAGCAGTTTTAAATCAAAGATTCATGCGTTGTTGGTGTTTACAGTCTGTACCTTTTCTTTCCTCACTTGTGCATGTTTACTTTCCCAGTTATGCTATTCATTTTTGTCTTTTCTTCTATACTTGGACGAATGTCTAAATGAATTGGGATTCATATTTTTATGCCTCAGTTTATCGCGTTTCAAGTATCCATTTGCTTCTCTAAAATCGACAGTGGATTCATCCGAAAATTGATGCCCATTGTTGATGGATTGTCATTAATTCTTTCCTGTCACCTGCAAAATCTTATTGACTGTAATAAAACAGCTATCTTGCCTTTGTACAAACATTTGTTTGGCTGCTGATCTATTATTTTTCTGTTTCTTGACTCCATTGCCCAATGATATCTTATTTCCTGTTGATCTAACCACATTATTCGAAGCCTACAAGTTTTTGTTATTATTTTACAAATTGGCCATTGAGTTTATTGTCAAACTGCTGTTGTGGTGACATTGGATAGCAGATTTGCTGAGAGAGCCCTCTTTGACTGAAAGAGGCCAACTTTCAGTCTAAAGATTGGTTTGAAATAGGTTACCTCGGGGTTTCTTTGATACAGCCCAAGGAAAATCCGAGTGCTAACAGCCAGTAAACTGAAAAAAGCCGATGTGGCATGCAAATCGAAGTGCCATGGGCATGGAAAGAATGCCTAAAATTTTTTGGTGAGAGCGAGAAATGATCTCAAGCATCATCACGGGCACGGAAATATGAATCTCGGGTGCAAATGGTGCGAAAAATGGAGGTCATAAGGACTCTGGAATGGTCAAAGGAAATAACTAGGTTAAAAAATGGCTACAAATAAAGGTGATCCCACCAAGCCAAGGATGCAGTGGTGGGGAGAAATGATGACCTATGGGGGAAGAATACTAGGTGTACCAAATCAAATCAAATATACAAGTGATATGTGACCTCAAAAATGGTTGAGATCACGCATGTGAAAAAGTGAGCAGGGTTAATGACCTGCCCCCATGCTATGTGCATGGGGTTTATGATTGTGGATCACATATGTGTTGGTTTGAACAATGCGGTCATTGAAATAATGAGATAGATGTGATGGGGAAGGTTCAAAATGATTGATCATGCCCCCTATCCTAGGGTCGAGGTAATCTATTATGCCCCCTAACTCAGAGGTGTCAATGTCGTGAAGATGTTGTCTCAGAGAGGGATCAATAGGGCATTGAGCAACTATTGGCGGGGGGGTATACCATGAGGCTGTGGGCCATGGTGGCATACTGAAGTGATGATATGATGATGGGGGATTACCCTTGTGGGGTGGATTCCCCCAGTATCTTCGACGAGAATCACAATGATGATGAGTAGGCAAGGTTTTGGGCCTGCCCCCATGCTGTGGACATGTGGTTTCCTCTTTGATTTGAAAAGGTTGAATATGTGGTTCGAAGGGATCAATGGAAGGGGTCGACCGGACAATGGGGTCTCCATTGGAAACCATGTAAATTGTGTTAATATCTTCTGAGGAGGAAGATGGTGGAGGATGAATTTCCTCAATGAGAGGAGGGGATATCTCTAGGTTGGAATTATTCAATTTGTATAGTGCTACTCTGTAATATAGGAGATCGGGGCAGTGGTGTGAATAATGGTCGTAGATTCCGCATATTACACAAGGATGGTTTGTGCGCAATGATTTATCATGAGGTTGAGGTGGTAATTCTAATTTGAAAACTGGAATGTTGGTGTCATCATCCAACATATTCACGTGTTCTTGAAGTGTTGGTAGTTGTGGACATAGATGGGTGGCGTGGCCAATATCATCGTACAAGGAGCACTTAGGGAGAACACGGGTTGGGGGATTCGTAGCTAATTTAGGAGTCACTGGGGGGGTGAGAGTGGTGGGTGCAGTGTTGTAGGCTAGTGGACCTCTTCCCCCAGTGTTGCGGGACTGAGGGGGGACATAACTAGATGTTGATGTAGTGCCCCCGGTTGGAATTGATCAGTTTTGGGAGTTCGATCCACCAGGTGGTGGGTGATTTTGGGGGTTTGGTATGCCAAGTGGTGGATGGTTTGACATATTCATACGTTGTACCGGTTGTAGGACAATGGTTGGAGTCAATGGGGGAGTTGGGATAGGTAAGTACCATACAGGTATTCCTAACGTTAAACCTGGAAGATTAAGTGTAGCCATTACTGGCGTGCTGACAATTCCTTAAAACAGGAACAAAAACGGGATTGTGTGAATTGGTGTTGTTCCAATATGACTAGGTACTATGGGTGCTTGTGGCGATGGTTGAGATTCTTGAGGATGTTGTTGTTCATTGTGCGATAAGGTGCACAAATCAGATACTTTAGTTACCTGGAGAGGAGGTGGGAGTGACGGGAAAGTGCTTGTCATGGGAGTATCTGAATAAATCTCAGGTCTGACTGTGGAGACGAACGATGCAGGTGCATTCTGAACTGGTTGTTCAATCATAGTGAGAAAATTTTTAGGTGTAGTGGGAGCGTATTGGTTTCGACGTGTTTGGAGATTCATGTCGGACAATGACATCATAAGGAGATGATGAGTATTTGAATCCATCGGTTGGTTTGTGTGTGTAGCATATGCGATTTGCTGCTGTGGGGCTGTGGTTCCTTGAGGAGGATCCAATGGATGAGTGTTCGCCACTCCTTGTGTGGGCAAAGGATTCCGCAACACCATGGGTTGTGGTTGAGTAGGCGACGCTGGTTGTACCACGTGCCCTTGGTGTTGGGCGTCATCATTCCACAGTTGGCGCGCTCGCTCCAAATGGGGGCAAGTGTGTGTGTAATGGCCATATACTCTGCATATGGAACACGGGTGGTTTGTTTGTAAATTGGGGTTCTTACCCTATTTCATTGGTCGATCAGGGTTTTGGTTGATAGGGGTAGTGTTGTTGTTGTTTGGAGGATAAGTCTGAGTGACTGGAGGTTGTGGTGTAGCGAGCACTGCTTGTGGTTGGTAATAAGCCATTGGGGCTTCTGAGTGAACATCAGCATGTGTGTCCTTCTGATGGTAATACATAGGGGGTGAAACCAGAGGTGGATAGGCTGAAGGTGCGTGATGAGGTGGACCTGTTTCTTGTTATGGTTGTGGGTAACCTTGAGCTATTGGAAGTGTTGGAGCAAGAGGTGTGGCCTGTTGTGGATAATAAGCCACTGGGGCTTGTGGCTGAACCGGAGTCTGGTGGGCTTGCTGGTTATAGTATGAAGGTGGCGCATAAGCTGATGGTGCTTTCCCATAACACTATGGTGGACATGAGGGTCCATGAGTGTGGTGGGTGTGTGTTACTGGAGCATAAAAAGTTGTAGCTCCAAAATGAGATGAAGCCCTAAAAGGGTCTGGGGTGTTGTTTGTACTCATCATGGTAAAAGGTTTGTTTTGTGCCGTAAACGGGCTGATAATACTATCAGCATCACGGGATGCCCTCGGTGCATCATGGTGGGATGGATCGTCGCGCAGGGCGTCAGGTAAAATATTGTATAGATATCCTGACTGGGCATATATGAGGTCGAATTGTTGATATTTTAAGATAGCTTCTTCTTTTGACTGGGATCATTCGGAAGCTATATCTTTGGCTATGAGGGGGAGGAGTGATTTGAGGAACCAATCCAAAAAGATTCATTCGTCAAGTTTTATTTTGCAGAGGCTACGGTGCTTACGCCACTCATGGATATGATCGGTGATGTGTGTAGCGGTGTTCTGTCTACAAGACAAAAGTATTTCTACTCTTGCATCATAGCATACAGGTAGTTGAAAGAATTGGAGGAACGTTGAGGTGGGGGACGTAAATGTGTTGTGGGTCCCATGTGGCTACTCAATGTACCACTTGGTTGCAGAGCCAGTGAAGGTTCTTTGTAAAAGTCTCAGTCTAATGGAATCATCTACTATGGAGTTAGAGGAACACCATAGGTGAAATGACATGATGTGGTTTTGGGGATCTTCCCTAGCTTTTCCTTCAAATTTTGGGATATCTGAGGGGATCTTTCTAGGCATGGGTGGCCACGTAGAGTTGTGTCTAATAGGGTCATTGGTTAACCTTGCCAGGTCTGGTAAGTTTAGACTAGCCATGTATGGCAGATTGGCAGATGGGTGTGGCATGGTCACTGAAGCATAACTGTTAAGGGTAGCATTATGGAGAGGTCCAGTGCCCCCTAAGGGTATGCTAGGTGTGAAAGGGATGTTTCTTCTAGTTGATGTGGTGTGGGAGGGGCCTGCACTCCCAAGTGCAACATCGGTTGTAGATGGGTTAGGGATGGTTTTAGTAATCCCTGGGATCTGGGTAGCGGTAATGAGAGGGAGGGTGACCCCCATGTTGGGCATACCCAAAATAGGTGGTGTTCTTGTGTTGGGAATTCCTATAGGGGGTGTGGCCCCTATGTTAGGCATGCCTAAGGGGGGTGTGGCTACCGTGGTTGTCATAGTAGTAGTGGGGTTTATTGATGTAGCTCCAATAGCATTGGTGAAAAGGGGGTCATATTGTGATCCAGCCATGGGGTTGGTTGTTGATGTCTCGGTAGGGTGTTTGGATTCAGCCTCAGAATCAGATGTGAAATGAGGCGTGTCAGAATCAGATGACTGGGTTCTATGCCGATGACGTGTGGAGTCAAGGGACAAAGCTCTACTTCTATGACATGTAGAGTCAAGTGTACCGAACTGAGGGGGTTGACCCTGAAAATGGTGGGATCGTCTTAAGTTCTCAATGGTGAGATATGTCTAGAAATACCAATGGATGGTGGTGAGATAACAACTCAAAACCCTAGTGCAACAATGTGTGTAGGAGGGGAGTGTGAAAAATAATGGCTCTCGGGCCAACAACCAACCTCAAAAGCACTTATTATAATAGCTATGCTATAATAAGTGGAGGAATCAATAAAAGTGGTCAGAATACCAAAAATCAAACAGTTCCTAGAAAACAAATGGTGCTGACTAGACCAAGGGGGGTAGCAGAGCATGCAAATGTCTAACTAAAAGTGGTATTATGACTCAACTAAACCTATCCTCTGCAAGGTGATGAAATTCAAGTCAGACAATATGGGTAGTGGAATCAAAGGCTAGATATCCCCCTATCGGGAGGGACACCAGGTAGTCAATCCTAAAAATGGCAACTAGGATACCATGTTCATGACACGTTCGGTTGGGTGAATCTGTAGTTTGGTTCTATCACCGCTGTACTCCCATATGGGTGTACACCGAGAACTTCGAAAGGTATCCTTCAGTTACTGAATGGATTGCGGTATTCCACTTAGGCTTCCAGAACCAGTCTGGCTACTTCAACACTCCTGAGGGAGAGGCCTTTCCGATAAATTGGTGTATACCAGTGTCAACAAATAATAAGGGATTTTTGGGACCATAAAAGACAACCACTATGTCTCAGATGTAAATAATTGAGGGGTTTTATTGGAATACCTATCCCCCCAATCCTACCTAGCTACAAGATTCTTTAAGTGCTCCCCAAGTGGGGTTAAAGTGTTGGTTGAGTTTAGGTAGATTTGAAGGCTCAGTTAATTACAAATATGGTAGATTGGGTGCAAGTGTGATTATTTAACTGAAAATGAATTCGCCTCACTTGAGTGATTGATTACAAATGAAAAACAAGAGGATTCCAATTTGCAAAAAATAAAGCCTTTTTTCTAAAATGTAAATGATTTAACAAAAATAATTCAAAAACTATGGACTTTTGAAATAATTTTTAAAGGAAAGCAAATATCGTAAAAATTGTAAGAAATAAATGGATTTCTAAGTGCTTGCTTGGGAAAAACTATATAGCAAATTAAAAATTTGGTTTTAATTTTACAAAAATGAAATTGCTTCAAAAATTTTTTTTCACTAAACTGAAAATTTTTAAAAAGGATGAAGTAAAGCAAAATAATAGTAAGAAATATCAATATGTAATGATACAAAATGAAATAGTAGGCTATTCAAAAGTGTAGGGAAGATGGCTGGAAAATATGGGCCAAAATGGGTGAACTGAAGTGATAAATAACACTAAAATAAAATATTAAATAAATTTCTATGAAACATTTGTTAAATATAATAGGATATTTGGATTCCTTGATCGAAAACACCCAATTTGAAAAAACAAATCGTCTCAAACAAAGTTCAGGAGAGGGAGATATGGCCGTTTGAAAATTGAGTCGCGCTGCCAGAAAATTACATCGCGGGTTTCGGGTAAAAGTCACGATGGGCATCACGGGTTTGAGCTGCAAAGTCATCATGTGCAGCATGGAAAACAGTCACAAAGATGCGATGTGCAGCGCAGAAAAAAGTTGTGAAGCCATGATGTGCAACGCGGAAAGAGGTTGCGAAGCTATGATGTGCAGCGTGGAAAAAGGCCGTGAAGTCGCAATGAGCCGCATGGAAAAAGGCCGCGAGGTCGTGATGAGCCACGCGATTGTCGGGAGAAAAGTCGCGATGCAAAAACAGAAAAAAGGTTGCCGAAAATGAAATTGAAAAGTGAGATTTCGGTCTGTTAAAGGCTACAAAAAGGGCCAACGACTAGGGCAGCAATGAATATGCTGTCTAGTATGGCAGATATGCTAATTGGAATGGTAAAAACAAGTAAAAAACTAAGATCTAAAGAAAAAATTTAAAGCTCGAAAGCTAGCAGAGTCGCTAAAAAACTGTTGCTTGGTTTTTCAGCCAAGCATGTGCAAGGATGCATCTACTAACTTGTAGTAGCAGTCTTCAAATTGAAAGCAAATACAACTATGAATTAATCTGAATCTAACATGTGCATATAACAATAAGCTTGAAAAGATTTAACAAAAAGAACAAGAAACGAAATAAAAAATGGCTTTTGTATTATAATACCTCAAATGGTGAGGATGTTTGGTGTTGAGCAGCTCCAAGGTTGAGATGCTCCAGGCTCCAATGGTCTCTTCTCCAAGATTGCTAAAATGGTCAAAGAACTCAAGAGAGATTTTGACAGCATTAGTATAGGATGATGGATGGATGGAAAGTGAGGAGCCCCTATCACTTTTTTATAGTTTTTTGTGATGGGAATACCATTGTGGTTTTAAGGAAACCAATGGTATTGGCCAACATGGTTTAGGTCTCTTTTCCCTCTTTTTTCCTTTTTTGAATATTTTGAATATTTTTATTCCCTTTTAATATTTTTTGGGAATTCTTGACCCTTTTTTAGGGTTTTTTGTGTTTTTTGAGGAAAAATATATATTTTGAGGGGAAAAAGGGGTATTATGGTCTTTTTGGTGACCTTTTGATGGCTTTAGAGGCTCAAATGGTGGAAAAGTGGACAAATGGGTCATGTGAATAAGAGAATGAGCTAGTGAGCACTTTTTGGGTGTTAACACACATCCTTCTACTAGTTTGCCACTCATGGCCAGTTTCAACCTTCCTGACCTAGCCAGATTGACCAATGATCCCATCAGACATGATCCCATGTGGCCTCACATGCCTAACAAACTCCCATCAGACATCCCGAAGTTTGAGGGCAAGGCAAGTGAACACCCACAAAATCACAGTATGTCCTTCCATCTATGGTGTTCCTCCAACTCCATAGTGGACGATTCTATCTGACTTTGTCTGTTACAACAAACTTTCACTGGCTTTGCAGCCAAGTGGTACATCGAGTAGCCCCATGGGAACCATGCCACCTTTACTTCCCTTTCCTTGACCTTCCTGCAGTTCTTTTAGTTACCTTTCCGCTATGATGCGGGAGTTGAGATCCTACTGTCTTGCAGATAGAATACGGCCGCCTACATCACTGACCACATTCATGAGTGGCGTCGACGCCGAAGGCTGTGTAAAATCAAGTTAGATGACCGTATCTTCCTTGATTGGTTTCTCAAATCTCTCCTTCCTGGCATTGCCAAGGATGTGGCATCTGAGCGACCCCAATCCGAGGAAGAAGCCATCTTAAAAGCCCAGCAGTTTGACCTTATCTACGTCTAGTCTGGTTACTTATATACCATTATACTCGATGCCCCCCGCGGTGATTCCTCTTGAAATGATGCACCGGGGGCATCCCATGCCGCCGATGGCATCACTGGCCATGTTGCATCGCATAACCATCCCTTTTCCATGACACATACTAGTAATGGTCCCAACCTTTCGCGAGCTACATCCCACTTTGGAGCAACCAATTCATATTCTCCCACGGCACATAACCGCCATTCTCACGGACCCTCATGTCCACCTCAGTGCTTTGGCCACACATCCCCACTTACATTCCCCTGGTTGCACCTCAACCATATTACCACCCGCAAGCCATGCATGCTCCTGTATCCTCTCATGCCCCCTCGCTTATTATCCACCATAGGCAGCACCTGTGGCAAATCAACCACCCATCACACAGACGTATCAACAACCCCCACAAGGTCTCGCACTTGCACCGCCTCCACCCCCACCCACTTATTATCTGCTGCAGCTTGCACCCATACCTGCAAAACCCAGCACCCACCTACCGCCTAAGGGCAAGTGTACGTGCAACAAAATCCACAGCATAACCAAAATACCCAATGCCAACAAGGCCAGCAAAACTGCAGAAAAGGACGTAACCGCAGGAACAACCCCCCTCTAGACCAAGGAGGCCATCCACCTAATCCTCCAAACAATAATAATGTAGCACCTGCTAACCAAAACCCCGATAGGCCGCCAAAGCAATCTAAAAACCCTAACTTACGAACAAACCACCCTTTTCTATTTGCGGGATCTATTGCCATTACACACACACTTTCCCACATTTGGAGTGGGCATGACAAATCTGGAATGATGATGCCCACCACCAAGGGCACGCGACACCTCAAGCCCCACGTTACCCCTCACCACCTCAAACCCAACCCTTGGTGCTATAGAACCCCTTACCAACCAAATGAGTGGCGAACACTCAACCGTTAGCTCCCCCTCAAGGAACTGTGCCACCACAATAGCAAGTCACGTATGCTGTGCCTACCCACCCCACTTTAGACTCAGGAACCCATCACTTGTTAATGATGTCATCCGCTGATGTCAATCATCAAACCCGCCGGAACCAATATGGCTCCACTCCTGAAGCCCCTCCCACCGACAAAATCACCAACGCTCTTCCCATCGATCAACCATTATGCATACCTCCGGCCCCATTATATGGAGCCCCAAAAGCCCCTCGCTTCCCACTTCACTACATCAATAATAACCCCAATGCTTGCACTGCATCTAATTACAACATTGTGGACGACTTAGCTCAGTCCCCCACAGCCATGTCTATGTTAGAGGTCTTGAAAAATTATCCTACACAGCGCAAGACTCTGTTATCAGCCATTGGTTCTATCGACCCGACTGATTCACAAATGATGGCCTTTGATTTGGACCAATCTGAACCACGCCTGCCTTCCACATTAGCATTCCAAGTTTTTGTATCCATTCGAAATCTTGTAATCCATTGATGCATCATCGATGAGGGTGCCTCTACATGTGTTATGTCCACATTCATGTGGTAGAAGTTGGGATCCCTACTCTCTAGCCATCCACCACTACATTGCTAGCCTACGATGACTGTTCGGCTCAACCCCAAGGTCTCTTAGCTAATGTCCCCGTCCAGTTGGATGGTAAAACAGTGCTTATTGAAATAGAGGTCATCAATGCCCAACTTGATTATAACCTCTTACTTGGCTGTAGTTACATGTACACCATGCGGGCAGTTGCCTCATCAGTTTTTCGTACCATGATGTTCCCCATGAAGGACGAGTGGTCAAGATTGATCATCTCACCTATTACAATCCCAATGCCCCCGCTGCACCCAAAAACGTTCTTCCCATGGTTGAACAACCTATTCACGGTGCATCTACGTCTTTGGTTTCCTTAGTTGGACCCGAAGTCTACTCAGATACGCCAATGACTTCCACATTCCAATCCATTCCACCCTCGTCACAAGCGACCGAAATATCTGACTTATGTACCCTCTCCCACAATACAAAAACACCCAACCATCAACTGCCCTTGCTACCCCAACCACCATTGGTACCCAGTCATGTCATCCCCACACCTATCCATATAATCCCCTTCCTATTTCTCCCTTCGGGAGTAGTAAGCACTCTGGTGATGGCCACACTAAACCTCCCGGGGTTAACTTTAGGACTACCTGTATGGTACATCATACCTCCCGTTTCTCCTCCGACACCCAATTTCATCTCACAGCCGGTGCAACCTATCACCACTACTAGTTGGACACCTCCTGGTGTCATTATTCCTTCCTCCTCTACCAACCCACCCCCTCTTGCCAAATACATTGGGGGCAGAGGCCCACAACCTTACATCGTTGCACTCGTGCATAAAGCCACTAAGAATCCTCCACCATTTCACGCTCCTCCCAAATTCTCTTTGTGTGATGAGTTGGGCCATGCTACCCATCAATGTCCATAATTACCCGCATTACAGGAGCACATGCAAATGCTTGACGACAACCCCAACATCCCGGTTGTCGAAATCGACCTTACCCCTAAGCCTGGTGATAAATCACTACGTACCAATCACCCTTGTGCAATATGCAGTATTTACGGCCATTACTCACATCACTGCCCTGATCTCCCAGATTACAGAGCCGCTCTCTACAAGATGAATAACTTGGACCTTGAGACATCTCCTTCCACCATTGAAGAGATCCACCCCCCAGAATCTCCGCCAACAGGAGAGATCAATACCATTTATATGATCTCTACTGATAGCATCCCCTCGTCAACCGATTTGACTACAAAATGTTTCCGCAATGATGAGGAAATTCTTGAGGCTCTTACCTATTGATTTATATGTAACTTCGGAATGTATTTCATCTATGTATTTCATATATATTTATTGTACCCTTATTAGAGATGTGTTATTCCTATATAAGGAAGTGTCGTCATGTGGATTGACAAGTGTCGCAAGTGTGTGTACTTGCCGATGGGTTATTAGACCACCATGTGTGGGGTCATCCCTGAAATATATATATTATATTGTGGATGTACCTAGCTAGAAAAGTCGGCCCCATAAGGTCAATGGGCAAACAGGTTAGTATAAATAGAGATCAGGAGACCTCTATTTAGATCATTCGGATAGTCATATCTCTCTCACTCAGAAAGTGGCGCACTAGTGAGGAGGACGATCATCTGCTTCTAGGAGACTATCTCAAGTGTATTTTGGTTGTACTTTGGTTGAGCCATTGCTCTCTCTATCTCTGAGGAAGTTGTGGGGTTTTTCACCTTAGGGTTTTCCCCACGGAAACTCTGTGTCTCTTGTCTCTCATGCTTTTGATTCTTGTGATGCTTGTCATGCTTATATTGATTGTTATGCATTGATATACTGTATATTTTATTCTCTCAGTGAAGATCCTAGAGTATTGTGAATTAATGTTCAAAATTTAACATGGTATCAGAGCTAACCTGAGAAGAAGACATTTTGCAGTGACGGAAACTTGAGTTTCTTGTTTATTAGGTTTCTCTCCATAGATTTTGGAAAAGCAGTATAGTAGATTGACTCTACTCATCAAGGAGAATATATTTGTCCAATCACAATTCAATTCTGAGCATTTTCATATTTGGCCCTAAAAATTAGGGTTTCCACAAAAATAGGAATTTATTAAATCTGAAGACATAGCTGGAAGCTCCTTGCAAAAATCAAAGTTTAGAGCTTTGGATCGAGATTTGTGGCTGGGTAGATCTCTAGAAAATTCAAACCCTAATTCAGGGCTCTCCCTAGGGAACCTAGGAGGACAAAAAGGAAAATCTGAAGGGTAAAGCTTTGCTGATCTCAAATTCTGAATACACTAGGCTGATCAGCTCATCAAGGCACATCTTTCTATCCTTTCAAAAAATTGAAATTCACATTTTGAATTTTTAGGGTTTTTCTGACAAACCCTAATCCGGGACCAGATCCAGTTTTCAGCATTTCAAGTGGTAAGACCTAAATCTTTTCTATTTCCATTTCAAGTACTCTTTAAGATGTTTCACCACACCAAGCTTGAGGATAAGCTTGAAGGAGCTGTTAACTTCTGAGCTTGGAAGTATAGGATTGGGTTAATTCTGGAAGAGAATGAGTTGGACTCATATGTAAAAGAAGACATCCCTATCCTAGAGGATGAAGATGCTAAGGTATTGCATAAGAAAAACTTGGTCAAGGAAAAGAGAATCATTGTTGATTCTATCAAATACCATCTCATACCCCATGTGTCTTCTCTAAAGACACCCAAGGAGGTGTTTGACTCTTTGACCAAGATATGTGAAGGGAAGAACATAAATCGGAACAACTAGAAGCAGTGGATGAAATGGTGGAGAATGGTGGAGTGGTGATGACCACTTTAAATGGCCTACCCAAGTCATGGGATTCCTTTATTGAAGGAATTTGTGCAAGGAAGAAGTTGATCTCCTTCAACAGATTTCGGGAAGAATGCTCTCAAGAAGAAGCTAGGCTTGTGGCCCAAGAAGAAAAGATGGGAAATGAAGATCAAGCTCTCACGGCACATGCCAGGAAAGGCAAGTCCAAGAAGGAATCATCTCATAACAGGAGATTCTCACACCACCATTTTCATAAAGATAAGAAAGATCTCAGATGCTTCAATTGCAATGAGAAGGGACACTTTGCTTTAGATTGTCCCAAGAAGAAGAAAGACAACAACAACAACTTCAATAAGAAGAAGAAGAATAACAAAAGAAGATATCATGCTCATGCTGCCGAAGATGATGAACCCCCAAAGAAGAAGGCTAGGGAAGAAAGTGATAGTGATGATGACTCATCAAGTGAAGAAGAATATGTTCTAATTTTTGCTCTCACAGGTACTATCTCCCATGATTGTAATGACTGGTTGATTGATAGTGGGGCTTCCAAACACATGACTAGGTTTAAGGAATCTTTTGTGAATCTTTCTGAACATGAATCACCCCATAAGGTGAAACTTGGGGATGATTATCAATACCCAATCAAAGGAAGTGGTGAAGCCTCCTACAACCTAGATTCTGGAAAATCTTTGAAGATAAAAGAAGTCCTTTATGTACCTGAGCTCAAGAAGAACTTACTCTCCATCTCTGCATTGGATGCAAAAGGTATGAGGGTTGCATTTGTGGATGGCCAAGTCCTAATGTGGCCAAAGGGAAAGAACATAGATGATGCAGTAGTGATTGGAGAGCAAGAGGGAGGTTTGTATAAATTGAAGGGACAACCTGAACATGTCATGGTACATGAATCCATGGAGCCAAGTGAACTTTGGCATAGAAGACTTGCTCATATGCACTATAGGGCACTTCCAATTGCAAGCAAGGCTGTAGAGGGTCTTCCTGAAATCAAGACCAAACATGAAGATGTTTGCAAAGGATGTGCAAAAGGTAAGAACATTAAGAAGGCTTTCCCAAGTAGTGAAAGCAAGGCAAAAGACATCCTGGAAATCATCCACTCAGATGTATGTGGTCCTATGTCATCCAGTTCTATGAGTGGGTATGTTTACTATGTCTCATTTATTGATAACTTATCCAAGAAGACTTGGGTATACTTCTTGAAGAACAAAGATGAGGGGTTTGATAAATTCAAGGAATTCAAAACCTTGATGGAGAATCAAACTAACAAGAAGATCAAAACATTCAGATCCAACAATGGTGGAAAATTCACCTCAGGTGACTTCAAGAAGCTTTGTAGTGATTCAGGGATTAAGAGGGAGTTGACTACTCCTTATAATCCTCAACAGAATAAAGTTGCAGAAAGGAATAACAGAACAATCATGGAAGCAGCAAGGGCAATGCTGCATGACCAGGATCTACCTATGCATCTATGGGCAGAAGCAGCTAGAACAGTTGTATATGTGCAGAACAGAACACCCCACAAAATATTGGACAACAAGACACTAGAAGAGGTCTTTTCTGGTAAGAAACCTAAAGTCAGCCATCTCAGAATATTTGGTTGTCTAGTATACACTCATGTCCCAAAGGAAAAGACGACTAAACTAGATCCTTCAGGAAAGAAGGGTATCTTTGTGGGTTACAGTGAAAGCTCGAAGGCTTACAGAATATACTTTCCTGGGTTCAAGAAGATTGATGTCAGCAGGGATGTAACATTTGATGAAAACTCAGCATTCATCAAATCAAGGAAGGCACCTATCGAAGTTTATGAAGAACCTAAGGAAACTAGATTTCAAGACACTACCATGACTGAAGCAGTTCCAGAAGTTGTTCGTGAGTTTTAAGATCTACAAGAACCTGTAGATCCACCCCGTGAGGATAACTCTCACAAGAGGAAACCTGCATGGGCTAGAGAGCTCATTCAAGATGCAGAAAGATTTGGCATTCCAGAGGAAGAACACAGAGCAAAGAAGTGAACCAGATCACATACCAGCTATGTTGCTTTACTCGGTGACGTTATGAACAAAGAGCCTTCTGGTTATGAAGAAGCAGCGGAAAGAAAGAATGGAAGGATGCCATGGTTGAGGAATACCAATCAATAATGAAGAATGATGTTTGGGATGTTGTACCAAGAGCTAAAGAGAAGTCTGTTGTGACTTCTAAATGGATCTACAAAATCAAGCATGCTACAGATGGCAGTGTAGAGAAATACAAAGCAAGATTCGTAGCTCGTGGCTTCTCTCAGAAAGAGAGAATAGATTATGAAGAAACTTTTGCATCTATAGCCAGGTATACTTCCATCAGAACAGTACTTGCCCTGGCTGCAGCGATGAAATGGAAAATACACCAGATGGATGTCAAGACTGCTTTCTTGAAAGGTGTAGTTGAAGAGGAAGTATATGTGGAGTAGCCACTCGGTTTCGAAATACATGACAGGGAGTCATATGTGTGCAGATTGAAGAAAGCCTTGTATGGCTTGAAACAAGCTCCCAGAACATGGTATGGTAGGATGGATAGTTTCCTATCTAGTTTGGGCTTTACCAAGCGTAAAGCGGATTCCAACCTTTATTACAAGGTTGAGGAAGGGAATCCTGTGATTCTACTCCTGTATGTGGATGACTTATTTGTAACAGGAGATGAAAGATTGATTGCAGATACTAAGAGAAAGCTTGCTGCTGAGTTCGATATGAAAGATTTGGGGATGATGCATTATTTCCTGGGTATGGAGGTGTGGCATAGTACATGTGGGATCTTCCTTGGTCAAGGGAAGTACACAGTAGATATCCTGAAGAGATTCGGGATGATGGATTGCAAGGCCATGGCCACACCTATGGCATCGAATCTGAAGCTTCTATGTGATGGTTCATCTAAGCTGGTTGATGTCTCTATGTATCGTCAGATGATTGGGTCCTTGATGTACTTGACGAACACGAGACCAGATATTTGCTTTGCAGTGAACACATTGATTCAGTTCATGATAGATCCGAGGAGTTTTCATCTAGTTGCTATAAAGCATGTTCTGAGGTACCTGAAGGGTACAGTGGATTATGGGCTCAAGTATGAGGCGAATCAAAAGTTTAACCTGCAGGGTTATGTTGATTCAGATTAGGATGACAGTGATGCAGATAGGAAGAGCACATTTGGGTGCTTTTTCAGTATGGGATCAAGTGTGATCTCTTGGTTTAGTAGGAAGTAGTCCTGTGTAGCACTAAGTACAGCTAAGGCAGAGTATGTTGCAACCTGTTCAGCTAGTTTTCAGGTAGTATGGCTACGGAAGCTACTGTCTTAATTATTTGATCTCCCATTGGATGCTACTGGTATCTTCTGTGATAACCAGAGTTTTGTGAAGCTATCCGAGAAGTCAGTGTTTCATGACAGGTCGAAACACATAGAGATCAAATATCACTATATCAGGGATATGGTGCAGAGAGGAGCTATGAAGCTCCTGTATGTTGCGACGGAAGAGCAGATTGCAGATGTGCTGACGAAGCCACTAGCCAAGGTGAAGTTGGAGTACTTCAGAGAGAGGCTTGGTGTTCTTCGGATTGATGACACTTCGAGGAAGAAGTGATGGACACATTTGCTGAAGCCATTCCAAGAATGTTGGAAGGAGGATCCTTCACATTGCTGTGGATGTAAGCACTGGATGATGAGCATCAGGATGATGTTCTAGTTTCTGCTTTGTATGATCAGTTGGATCATTTTTATATGTATGTATGTATGCATCATGTTGGATGCTGGATATGATCAGTTGGATCATTTATACGTATATGTATGTATGCATCATGTTGGATGCTTGGACCATGTATCTGTATATGTATCAGGTGGATACATTGTATGATCAGGTAGATCATGTATGTTGATATGTATCATGTATTTGTATTTGTATCAGGTGGATACACTGTGTGATCAGGTGGATCATGTATGATGATATGTATCAGGTAGATACTTGGTATGCATCAGGTAGATGCATGTATGATCAGGATGATCATGGATGATGAGCTTCAAGATGTTGCTCCAAATGACATGCAGTAGGATATTGCAGTGATGATGATTAGGATGATCATGTGTACATCAGGATGATGTATGGTGAGTATCAGGTTGATACTCTGTGGCTGTGGAACAGGTTGTGCAGATAAGCATGTAATTTGTGCCCTGGGAGATTTGCAGATAGTCTTTCAAGGTTTTTCCTACGGCATGTAATTTGTACCCTGGGATATCTGGCAAATGCTCTTTCAAGGTTTTTCTTGGGAGGACATATAATTTGTGCCCTGGGAGATCTGCAGATAGTCTTTTGAGGTTTTGCCTATGGCATGTAATTTGTTCCCTAGGATATCTAGAAGATGCTCTTTTGAGGTTTTGTCCTATGGCATGTAATTTGTGCCCTGGGAGATCCGATAAGTTGAGCCGTGTGCTCGTAATCAGTCCTGGGATGCTCTTTTGAGGTTTTTCCATCACCACATGTAATTGTGCCCTAGGAGATCTGATAGGTTGAGCCTTGTGCTCGTAATCAGTCCTGGGATGCTCTTTCAAGGTTTTGTGGTGACCACATGTAATTTGTGCCCTGGGAGATCCAATAGGTTGATCCTTGTGCTCGTAATCAGTCATGGGATTCTCTTTCGAGGTTTTGTGGTGGGGTCACATGTAATAAGTCCTCGAGATCTAGACAGGATGAAAAAGGCCTCAGATGCTCTTTAGGGTTCTTGCTAGTCAAGAGACTCTTTTAAGGTTTTCTGACGCACATAATAAGTCCTGAGATTTCCACAGTATGGCCAGTGATGATGAAGACCTGCAGGTGGTGGGCCTACATCCAGTATGAAAACGGACTGGCTCTATAGAACTTCCTATGACGAGTAGAGTCAGAGATTGGTTGAGATAGAAGCACTAGTGACGATGATGATGACGATGATTCCAAGAAGAAGACTTGTCTAGCATATCTGTGTCAAGAAATACCTTCCTAGTTAAGAGGGAGTGTTGATGTATATGTAACTTCGGAATGTATTTCATCTATGTATTTCATATATATTTATTGTACATTTATTAGAGATGTGTTATTCCTCTATAAGGAAGTGTTGTCATGTGGATTGACAAGTGTCGCAAGTGTGTGTACTTGCCGATGGTTTATTAGACCACCATGTGTGGGGTCGGCTCTGAAATATATATATTATATTGTGGATGTACCTAGCTAGACAAGTCGGCCCCATAAGGTCACTGGGAAAACAGGTTAGTATAAATAGAGATCAGGAGATCTCTATTTAGATCATTCGGAAAGTCATATCTCTCTCACTCAGAAAGTGGTGCACTAGTGAGGAGGAGGATCATCTACTTCTAGGAGACTATCTCAAGTGTATTTTGGTTGTACTTTGGTTGAGCCATTGCTCTCTCTATCTCTGAGGAAGTTGTGGGGTTTTTCACCTTAGGGTTTTCCCCACGGAAACTCTGTGTCTCTTGTCTCTCATGCTTTTGATTCTTGTGATGCTTGTCATGCTTATTGTGATTGTTATGCATTGATATACTATATATGTTATTCTCTCAGTGAAGATCCTAGAGTATTGTGAATTAATGTTCAAAATTTAACATTACTGCACTTGATTATCCCTGGGAGGATATGCACCATCGTTCCTATTTCCTCTCAGAGGATTCCTCCCCCACCACAACCACCCAATTTTTGGTTGGGTCCAAATCTTTCCTCCCCACCAAGGTCGATTGGTTTAAAGAGCCCATTCCCACTCCTGATGCCTTCGAGGAAGGTAACATGGCCAATATCTCACCCACAATCCACATTGATATCTCTGCCTGAGGTGGTGCCCCTGAACTCATTACTTTGGGAGCCTCCTGCATTGAGTACGAGGTCGGAGAGCACAATTTTGTTTTTAGGAGTTTTGCGATGTCTTTGCCTGGTCTTACACCGAAATGCTTGGTCTTGACCCCGCTATCATAGAGAACCACATTGACAAAGTAGAGTATGAGTCTTCATCGCAATGTCATGGCGTAACTACAAAGGACTCCCAATCCTAAGGACAAACAATAGCATGGGCACCAGAATGCATAAATGGGTTCTAACTAGGGTACCCATGTTCAGAAAAGCCCTACCGCCACATAACGACGGAGAAAATTTCTACTATGGCGTTGACGGGCACTTGGCTTCCCATGGTATATAATGCAATGCAATCCACTTATTTCAGTGACTCAGATCCACTTATATCCTTCAGACACTATTTTGCCCTATTTTTATTCCTACCCGCATGTTGCATCATTATAGCATCTGTATCTGCGAGTTGCATCACTATAGCCCGTGGGTATCAAGTAAAATGGTAAAAATCACTATTTATTACTTTGTACTCCCAAAAAGCGGTGATTGGGTGAACTTTGTCCCTCCATCTTCTTGAGTAACGCCTTGATGTGTCCTTTCACCTACCTTTGAGAGGACTATATATTGAGCACATATGGCTTATGGACGGGAGGAAGAAGAGAATAGCAAGAGAACTCTAGTGGATTTTTGCCCTATCTTGAGTCTACACTCATTGATCCTTGTAGTTGTGAACCCTTTATGTTCACCTTCCAAACTCCTATCTTGTTTGAGTTTTCCATTCATGGAGGATTGAAGCAGTGGAGGCACAAGTGGATTGATCCAGATCTTGGTTCAGATTGGTTGCTGGCAAGAGGTCGTTACTGGCAAGAGGTCATATCACTTTGTACTTCCTCTTGTTCATTAATAGAAATACTCATATTCTCGTCCATTAATGTTGTAAATGTTGTTTATCTTACATTGGGTTGCATTTACTTGTTATATCATGGGCCATTGCTATTGATAATGTTAATTTCATTTATATATTATATGTACTTGTTGGATATTGGCCGTCAAGACTAATTTGCATATTTCAAGTGCATGGATTGAAAGCTCCAACGGGGATCTACATCAAACGTTTCGATCGAGGTTGGTTATATCATGGGCCATTGTTATTGATAATGTTAATGTCATTTATATATTATATGTACTTGTTGGACCGTTAACTTGTTGGAAAGCTCTTCGCTCTCCTCCTCTACTCGCATCTAGAACTACACTCACTGCATTCGACGGTAGATCTTTTATGCTGCATGGAATTATCCCTTCCCTTGTTGTCTCCTTGGGAGGTAAGTCTATGCCTATTGAAGTCGAAGTGGTTGATGCACCCATCGAATACAACCTTTTACTGGGTCAGAATTGGATGTATGCTATGAAGGCTATTGCATCTACTGTATTTAGAGTTATCTGCATTCCCCACGAAGGCAATATTGTGACGATCGATCAACTAGATTTTGTTGGCACTCCTTCCACAGCATCCACGGGATCTGTAGTCCCATAAGCTTCTAATTCTCAGCTGGAAACTGGATACATAGGTGTTGGAATGTACCCCTCATTGATGGGAACTTATAATCTTTCTGCTCCTATGAATTTTATTGGAACCATTACCGACAATGCGTCTCCTCCTTCGAATAATATGTTATTCTGAACCTCTTATTTAGATGATCCATGGAGTTTACCATCCACAAGTTCCATGTCTGGATACATTGCGCATGTCGGGATGTCTATGCCTTTATCTGTAGTGGAGCTCGCTTATGATCATATCCAACAAACCACTGCAGATCCAGATCCCTCTTCTTCCCTGACAGTCGAAGAAGATCCCATTACGCTGCCAGTTTGGGTAGCCAACTCATCTTGTTCCCATGATTGCCTTAATGATACTTTACCATCTGATGAAGCTATCCTCGAGGCCATGTGTGGTACTGAGAGGCCTTGGGAAGATATGCACCATCACTCTTATTTCCTTCCCAACCTTGAGCTCATTGAGCAAGAGGAGTTTAGGATGACTCTAGCAGAGATGCTTGGTCACCCTGTGGCTCTTTTGGATTTGCATGATGTTTTTACGTAGGGGAATATGGCCAATATTTCCCCAACCACTTCAATCAACATCTCTCGCACTCCCGAAAAGATAGAGAACGTTTACATCGGTGCCGATTGCACTCCTGAGGAGATTTCTATTTACACTGACTTGTTTACAGAACTTCGAGAAGATTTTGCCTAGTCATACAAGGAGATGCTAGGAATAGACCCCCGCATTGTTGAACATGAGATTAGAATGTATCTTGATGCTAAACCGGTTCGCCAATGCTTATGTGCTGTGAACCCTAAGAAAGCAGGTGCTATTAAGGCAAAGGTGGAGAAACTGCTCAAAGCTGGTTTCATCTACCCTGTTCCCCTTACCGAATGGGTGTCAAACCCCATTCCTGTAGATAAGAAGCAGGGAACGATCCGTGTATGCATTGATTTTAGAGATTTGAACTGTGCATGTCCGAAAGACAACTTCCCCATGCCATTCATTGATCAAATATTGGATGCTTGTGCGGGGAGTGAGGTTTTTTCATACATGGACGGCTTCTCGGGTTATAATCAGATTCAAATCAAACCCGCAGACCAACATAAGGCAGCATTTATTTGTCCATGGGGAACGTTTGCATATCAGAAAATGCCCTTCGGCCTTGAAAACACCAGAGCTACTTTTCAGCGAGCCATGACCTATGCCTTTCATGATCTTAAGATGATTATGGAATTTTTCTTGGATGATCTTGCTGGCCATTCTCGCAAGAGAGTAGACCACCCCAAGAACCTCCATATGATTCTTGAACGATGTATCCACTACAAAATTCGATTGAATCCAAACAAATGCATCTTTGCTGTTAGGACCGGTCGCCTTCTAGGATTCATAGTTTCGAGGGAGGGTATTAGAGTCGATCCTCTCAAAGTTGAGGCAATACTTTAGTTGCCTCCTCCGCGTAATTTGTTACAACATCAGAGCCTCCAAGGGAGAGCTACTTTTCTGCATTAGTTCATAGCTAACTATGCTAATATTACCAAAGGTTTCGCATGCTTATTGAAGAAAGACACACCTTTTATCTGGGATGAGCGAGCCCAGCAGTCTTTCGACGCCCTTAAGAAAGTTTGGTATCGGCCCCTGTGCTTAGTCCGTCGGACTTTACACGAGATTTCATTCTTTATGTGGCCGCATCTCAAGAGACTATTGGCATGGTCTTGGTTCAAGTAGATGATGCGCTCGTCGATCATGTTATCTATTATCTCAATCGAAATTTAGTAGATGCTGAGATAAGGTACACTCACGTAGAAAAGTTGGCACTTTCGATTGTCCACACAATCCAATGGTTACAACATTACATTTTGCTTCGAACAACCACAGTTGTAGCTCACATCAATCCATTTCAGTTCGTGATATCATGACGCCTTATCGGGGGTAAGTATAAAAAATGGATTGTGATCCTTCAGGAATTTGATCTTGATTTTGCTTAGGCAAAATCGGTGAAATCATTGGTGTTCGCTGAGCTTATGTCGGACCTTCCACGACTTGATGAGGATGTCATTCATGAAGATTCCTTTGTGGATGAACACTTATTTCTTATCTCATCCGAGGACCCTTGGTATGGGGATATCATTGTATATCTCCAAACTTTGAACTTTCCTCTGCATTATTCACAAGATGAGCGACGGCGTGTGAGACATCACACTAAATATTATACTATCTTCGGTGACACTTTGTATAGCCGAGGAAAGGATTCCACTCTTCATCATTGTTTGACTCACGAAGAAGTGGAATGGGTACTTAATGATTTCCATGCGGGGGCATGTGGTGGTCACTTATCCGGGCTTGCTACAGCCCAGCGTATCATGCGAGCTGGTTATTTTTGGCCTACCATCTTTAAAGATTGTATTAATACTATGAAGAGATGTCACCCTTGCCAGGTGTTTTCTCAGAACATACACTCACACCCAACACGCCTCCATCCGGTCGTCATTGTCGATCCCTTCACTAAGTGGGGGGTATATTTCATGGATTTCAAACTAGCTTTGGCTGGGGGGCATCACCATATCATCGTGGCCGTGGATTATTTTTCCAAGTGGGATGAGGCCATGCCTACTGTAAAAGCCGACGGTGCTACTACAGCCCATTTCGTGTTCAACCAGATTATCACTCGGTTCGGTATCCCGAAAGAGATTGCCACTGACCATGGCAGTCACCTTCAAAACAAGATGATGGAGGATTTGTCTCTCAAGCTTGGATTTCGTCAGGAACACTCGTCTTCCTACTATCCTCAAGCGAATGGTCAGGTTGAAGTAGTAAATAAGTCTTTGAAGACCATTCTCCAATGGACCATCCAACAAAGCAAGACTAATTGGCATATCATGTTATATCCTGCTTTGTGGGCATATCGAACCATAGTTAAGACTGCCACTGGGTTCTCACCATTCCAGTTAGTTCATGGAGTGGAGTCACTTTTACCGATTGAATGTGAAATCCCTTTGCTCAAGCTAGCCATAGAGGTCCTCCCTAAAACGACAGATATTGAGCAACATTTAGTACACCTCGAGCAACTTGACGAGCAACGTCGAGATGCCGCTGTGGCCATTGATGTTAACAAGTGTCGTGTCAAGGTTCAATATGACAGGTCTATCTGTCCCTGGCAATATGTTGAAGGTGACTTGGTACTTTTGTATGACCAAGCTAAAGAACCCCTGGGGGTAGGCAAGTTCAATCCCATGTGGCACAGTCCTTACATTGTGAGGCATGTCCTTTAAAAGGAGTGTTGAGCCCAGAATTGGCCCTTTTTGACCATCATTTATCACTGTCCCTTACCTTGTCTCACACCAATTACCTTGGCAATTCAATTTATTGTCCTTATATATTCCCCCAATTTACCAAGGTATGGCCGATTATTGTTTTATTGTATTAATACTTATGATTGTGATGATTTAAGCTGTGCATCTCTTAATTCGTGCTAACATGATGCAAATTATGAAGGTAGTAAGATAAAGGGACTGCAGGAAGATCGGAGCTGAACGAGTCACGGAGGAAGGGACGTCCATTGCTTAAGGAAGGTTCCTTGGGGCTCAATTCGTCAATCAAGGCACAGTCGTGGCAGGACAGCTGTAACATAAAGTTCTATCTTAAGTATGTCGCTGCTCAAATCCAGCTGTGAGCTGGAAGGACCGCCACTCTTGGGACAGTTGATAACTCCTCGTATATTTGGATATTTCAGTTCTGCCACGCATTGTAACAGCTAGATTATTTAGGGCGCCTGAAGATCATAGATCTTCATGGCCGCCCAATTATAGGTTTAGATGTTGCAACTTTATGTATAAATATGTGGTATTACCTCGATCAAGGGGTTGGACAGCAATTAATTAATTCATCTTGTATTAGCAGTCAAGCTGAAACTATGTACTCGTCCTTCTGTTAATATAAAGAGTTGTTTCTGAGTTAAAGAGAGCGTTGTTCAACCAGCGTCTCTGTGTGAAGACTGGGCCCGTCTTCCACAGAGATTGCTGTGTTAATTTAGGATTTCATCTTTCTGTTGTGTGATGATTTGATCTTTCGTTTGTACGCAGCAGCAATATTCATTGTGTGGATTTCTCAGTAATTGATTTAATCGTGAGATTGGGAATGGTATCAATAACAGTCGACTGAGTCAGGTTTGTTTTATGTAATTCAATTTCTGTTCACACTGTTGTGCTCATCCTACAGCTGAACGTAATCCCAGAAGCTCCTAGGAATTAGCTTTCCTGTTATGTGTTGATTGATTTATATTTTGCAATTCAGTATCTTAGAACAGTTGCATCAATCTCCTTTATTAAATTCTAGAGTAATGTTCAGGTTATGCTTCATGATTCTCAGCCTGATTTCATTAGACAGTTGATTACTTTAGAATGCAATTGAGTTTTCCTTTCTGCAATCGTTGATTAGATCTGATATTCGTTTTGCTTGATGCATAATAGAAAAGGATTGTAGTACAGCAGTTAGAAGGCAATTGGGATTGCGTAGATTCTTGGGATGAACATAGATGATAGAAGATAAAAGTATTCACTTCTGATGGTTTGTGTTTAAGCATATATTGTGCACTTGTCCTTTGAAATAAAAAGACTTTCTCGGGTTGACAATAAATTTCATACGCTCTGTGTGTTGATATTTAATTATCTGCAATTAGAGTGCTTGACATTTTGGCGCCGTTGCCGGGGAAGGATAAAAATTAAACACTAGTCATTAGTTGTATCTGATAATTGCTTTCAGTCAGTCTTTTGGTTGTTTTTGAAATGATCTGCTTCGCATGAATACGAGGGGGGTAAAACGCGATCACCTCCCGACCCCCAAAACCCCACAAATTACTAACAGTACAGGTGGTTCGGGTCGTGGTCGAGGTCCACCGCTGGGCAGAAGAACATTCATTGACGACCTTGTTGACAAAACTGATTCAGCTGCTAGATCTCGTCAACAGGGGACTCCTATCAAAAGAGGCCCTACTGATCCTGGAGCGTTAGCATCAGGATCTACAGTGGAAGATACAGGAGCAGCGGTGATTTCTGCATATACTCCTGCTAAAGAAGGAACAGCTGATTCGGCTGTTGCAATTAAAGAGTACGCAGTTGTTACAACTGAAGAATACGCAGCTGCTACAACCGAAGAATACGCAGCCGCTACAACCGAACAATACGCAGCTGCTGCAACCGAAGAATACGCAGCTGTTACATCCGAACAATACGCAGCTGTTACAACTGAGGTAAGGGATAAAGGAACAAACGAAGGAGAAGATACAGAAGAAAAGATGAATAACAGACATGAGAATGAAGAGGAAGAAGCAGTGGTACAATACCATCATGAAGATAATTCCCCGCCGGAAACTATGGCTACATTGCAATTCCCAATACAGCAGCTCGAGGGGACAGCTCCTATGAAAAACATCTCACCGTCGGTGTTACCCCGCTTCCATGGCAGGGCGGCAGAAGATCCAGACGAATTCCTGTTTGAATTCGATATCCTCTGTCGCAGCTATGATTATGTCACAGATGCTCAAAAGTTGAAGCTTTTTCCTGCCACCCTGAAGGACAATGCATTACGTTGGTTCATGAGCCTTGGGGGAGGAACTGTTGCTAATTGGAACAAGGTGAAGCAAGTGTTCCTGGAAAAATATCAAGAATATTGCAACACCAGGGACAAGAGGGAGGAGTTATTCAAAATGGTACAGAAGGAGGACGAAAGCTTGGAAGATTTTGTAGAGAGGTTGCTGTACAATGTGCAGAGAGCTGGACAGACGAACATGGGACTAGATGTGCTTAAGATAATCCTGCTTCGAGGAATCAGGGACGATTGTTTAGACATGCTCAATTTATTAGGAAAAGGGGATATCTCTAAAGAATCTTTTGAGACAATTGTGGAATTATGTAAGAGATATTCCAGGGGATCTTCTAGGCATAATAAGCAGAATAAACGAAATAACCTGGAACGTGATGTCTTCGACAGAACTCAGAAGTCATCCAATGGGGGAGCTACACGTGGGGAAATATCCTCTGTGATGAGGCAGCAGATGCTACAGTAGGGTGGACACTTCAAATGTTGTGGCACAACATATCACAGATGGTTTCTCGAGTACCACATATAGATGTAGCCCGACTACCTGAGGCCATGCAACGCCAAGTAGTGGGTGTTCTTGGTGAGTGGGTGCGGATACTACAGCGGGTAGGGTAGCCAATGCAGTACAGTACTTCTACGAGACACATCCCATCGAGGCGGTAGCTAGACCTCCTCGGAGGGAATAGATATCCTAGGGTATCATTTTTTGTATCGATATGTATATTTTTGAGGGCTACGGGCTCCAGTTTTGTATGACACTACCATTTTTGGACATATTTATATATATATATATATATATATATATAACTTTGGTTCTTGGTTCTACTACATGTGTGTATGTACGAATGTATGAATGTCTTTGTATTTATGTGCTTCATGATGAATGTGACAAATTCCAATCTAATACATAGTTAGCGTATGCATCAGATATATAATTAAGACTTCTCGAAACGTGAATATATGTAATTGAAACAAAATGTCTCTCCAAGAGTTGTACCTTAAGGAATTTCCGTAGTAATGTACGGTCTCGTACACAGTACTGCCCATTTAGCTGAGACACAACTAGTTGTGAATCTAGGCAGACTTCTAAAGACTGGATGTCATGTGAAATAGAATCCCGAAGTAGCTCAATAATGGCACTATACTCAGCCACATTATTAGATGTAGGACCGAGACAAGCACCACCTGAGGACACAACTAGGTGGTCAGGTGAGAAGATAACCCAGGCAGGAGAAGCAAGCTATTATGTATGATGGCTAGCACCATCCGCAAATCCTAAGAATGTAGGAAACTCTACTGGCATCTGTCAATCAAACAGAAGCTAATTAGCAGACCCGAAGAC
Source organism: Larix kaempferi (assembly GCA_027924585.1). Taxonomy (NCBI): domain Eukaryota; kingdom Viridiplantae; phylum Streptophyta; class Pinopsida; order Pinales; family Pinaceae; genus Larix; species Larix kaempferi. The sequence goes on along the minus strand of BSBM01000372.1, from coordinate 44,909,431 downwards.
CAAAAGAAAAGTTAAACTATGTATAGAAAATCTATACAATAGTGTACAAAAGTATCATCCTGAACCAAAGGTTCAAGCATAATACCGCTTGAGGTAGAGCCCATTTCTAGGCTCCTTCAAGGAAACTCCCTCACTGAGCAGATGGACAGTTCGCTGAATGGTCACTTGTAGTTCCCATGATCGACAAATGAATTTTCAGGTAAAAACTAACCACAAACTCCAAATTGGTGAATAGTGCAAATGAATTGTAATTTGGAAAATTTTATTACTATTTATAATTTTCTGGAACCACTTCTCTATAGTTTTTTCCATTTCGAGCCGTTATGAACTAATATCATGTCATGGAGTAGTGTTTTTTAATCAGATTTCCTCGGTGAAAGTTGTTCTGAACTATTTCACACCTACGGCAAGCATGTTTCACACCTGGAATATAGGTTAGATGCCATTTTCGCATGCATTATGCATTTGACCTGTTGACCATTTTCATAAACCCTAGGTGCGACCCCGCTTCGTAACTGACATGAAACCTTCACACTGCTATCGAAGTGTCGTTATGTGGCAGTAGGGCTTTTTTGAACATGGGTACCCTAGTTAGAACCCATTTATGAAATTTGGTGCCCATGTCATTGTTTGTCCTTAGGATTGGGAGTCCTTTGTAGTTACGCCATGACATTGTGATGAAGACTCATACTCTACTTTGTCTTATGCTGGCCATCTCCCTTAAGGACTACCCCCAGTTATATCATGTTTTGATTGCATTGCATCATCCTGCTTGCTGCTTGAGCCTTGTGCCGGCTCTCGCTTACTCAATTGTGAGCCTGGTGCCTGAGCACTTTTCCCTGTTGAGCCTTACAGAGCTTATATTTTTCCTTCACAATTTGATGACCCTTTTGACCTTGAGGGAACATACCCCCGAGTGTCCACATCCTGCATGCACTTCCCTGCATTGAGCATAGGTACGTTCCTGGTGAGCTCCTTATATGGATGCCTAATGAGGGCAGCTATACCAAGAGCCTACTTTAAATGTCAACCCGGGGAACGTACAAACTTGAGAGATGCATGCACTATCTGTGCTCTTTATAGGATAATCTCTTGTCATAGTTAAAGGGTGGTATTGATGTTCTAAAGATTGTCTACTAAATGTGAAAACTGATTATACTATGGAATTGAATACTGGAAAGCAATAAATCTAATTAAAAGAATTAAAGTGCTGAAAGCAGTAAATATGTTCTGAGAAGTAAAGCATGGAATCTATTCTAAATGATTAAAATGATGAAGTAATTAGATGTTGATCTGTTCTAAGAAATGAAGATACAAAGACAGTAAATCTATTTGAAATATTTGAAATGCTGAAATGATTGAATGCCGATCTATTCTAAGAAATGAAGATACAAAGAACAGTAAATCTATTTGAAATAATTAAATTGTTGAAATAACTAAATGCTAAGAATGAAAATACCATAACAGCGTTATTCTACTATTGGGGAAACGAAGTCTGTAACTACTATCTGCGCACAAAATTGGAGTCTTGATCTAACTTATTTTGCCAATCTAGAATTGAAATACGATCATTCTATGCTTGCCCATCTATTACTAAGAAGCTAAAAGAAACTAATCACGATGAGAAACTACAGTGAACTCCATATCTAAACCATGACATTGAAAGCAAATCTATTACACATGTAATCGTTGATAAAAATATGCATTGCAAGAAAGAACCTACAGGACTACTGAAATCGTTTTACTGTACTACGGACTGCATTCTAAACTACTATAGAAAACAATGAATCATTCAACGCTAGCATATATCCTAGAACTATTCATCAATGTAAAATGCATACTTGGAAAAATACCTGCAAATAGGAATCTCCTAACATATGTGTTGGAGGGGCCCTCCCCAACCCGTACTTCAAGAGAGAATAAAAACTCAGAAATTCTCGCTGGAATTAATCATCAATCTTTCATTAATATGTAAAATCCATGTCAAAATAGAAGTCTATACTTCTCAGTATCTCAATAGTGCAGAAAACGTTAAAAATAATGTCTTTCTCAAAAATAACAGCAGGGGCCTTTCGCTACCCAAGAGGTCCATATTTATACGATTTAACTCTGATCCTAACTCATTGTCAAAGTGTCAATTCATCTTGAAAGTGGGAGTGTGTCCTCTATAAATCAGGAAACAGGGCGCCGAGCTTGGTGATCCTTTAGTCTTCTACACATCCATCCTTTAATGAACCTGAACCTGCTCAATCATGCTTGGTTTCCATATAATCAGTTTAATTGATATGCATTCTAACATACAAGATTAATCATAAAAACAATTTCATTTAATCATTAAAGTAAAACATTTTTCCCACAATTGAGTGCGTTTCGTTACCATTGCTTTAGCTGGACTATGGAAAAAGGGTTATCAAATACCTGAAAAATGGACCCATCATTCTCTCCCCTACTTGAAGGATTCACCCATCCTTGGCTGACTCATTCCTTTCGTCAATGACCTCCCTGATATCCCATGCTACTACCTTAGGTGCCCCTGCCTATCTAAGATACCCAAAATTTTGATCCTCCCTGGCCCATGCCTTCCTCTCCTCCTCTTCATTAATCTGTTCTTTGAGGAATGGGGAAAGAAAGAATGGGGGATTCAGTCTCATCCCAATCCACCTTAGTTGGTTTCTTTCGAAGGATTCTTTGTAGAGTATGGTTTTGAAGAGAGCATCCTTAAGCCTGAGGGGAGAGTGGAGTTCTCTTCGTTTTAGATCGTTTTCCACCCTGCTCCACCTTTCCCTGATGGACTCATTAACTTCCTTTTGTGTGCTACAGAGTGTAATGTCGAAGTGACTCACCGCCTCTTGTTGTTTTGCGAGGAGAATGGGTATCAGTTCCTCGTCCTAAGTGAGGATCCTGTGATTATAAATTATTCCCTCAGGGTGAGTTGGCTCAGGCCTGATCATTAATGGAGTTTTCCATTTGGATGCCACATAGAGATGATAGTCCTGGGCTCGCTCAATTTCGTGGTTCATCCATGAACACAGTGCCCTTAACTGGAAATCACCCACATATGCGTTTGGTGACCAGTTGGGCAAGCCAGAAACTCCAAAATTGTGCAAGAAGAACTCACTCAATCGGTCTTTCTCTAGCTCTGTGGAGTTCAATGATGCATCAATAAATTCTTTAGGAGTGCTTACCTCTATAGGGAGATCTTTCTTCAACCTTTGGAGCTGGAATTCACCCCATTTCTCTTGTAAATAAACTGCATAGATCGCCGACGGTGGTCTAAGGTCACACATTCTCTCATATATGCTGATAGTAGTGGAAAAACATCCTTAATTTTGATAATTTCCTGGTCCTTCCTTGCTAATTCGCTCTGTGCTTCTGCCAACTTTTCTTGAAGTGCTAAATTCTTCTATTTGGCTAGCCAGAGTTCTTCTGCATGGTGCATCTTTAGGATTTGTGTCTTCTCGGCTGAGAATGGGGGAGGTGTGGCCTGGCTTTCTGGTTGAATTCTTAATGTTGCCAACTCATTTCTAAGCCTTTCCAATTCTGCTCATGCTTCAGCGAGCTAGGAAACGACCTCAGGGTCTTCATTACATTCTGGAGGGTTTTCTTGAAAGTTGCCTTGCTCCTGTAAGCTTTGCCCTTCTCCTTTATCCATCTCTTCTTCCATATCCTGTTTTTCCTCTTCATTCCCTTTCTCTTCTTCATCCTCTTCTTCTTTTTCTTCTTCGTCCTCTTCTTCATCCGTAGTGGGATCCTTTTGATCTATAAAAGGATCAATGTCATCATCGGACACATTGGTAATCAGGGGGCTGGGTTCCCTTTCTTTCTCCTTGGAGACTCGGATTTTAGATACCTGTGTGAATCTCTTGCTGCACCTCTTCGACCCCTGACTACTGGTAGGAATATCTGGGTCTGATTTGGGGGAGTCCTCTTTCGAGTGTTTTATTTTGACCAAGGTGTCAGCCAAAATGTCCAAGTTGATTTTTCTTTTTGCCCCTGATACAGAGGTGGTCTTACTTTTTGATTCTGGTGGCAGGGGCGTAGACCTCATTCTCTGAACGTCCTCAACAGACACCACGATGAACTCCTCCTAGGAGAGCTCTGGAATCTGAGCTTTTAGCTCCTCACCAACTATTAGTTTGATCAGCCCATGATGGGCCAAAGCATCGTCTTTTCCCTTAGCCACCTTCCTGCTCATCTCTGCTAGGGATTGGAGCAGGAAAAATGGAATGCTAATATTGTTGTTTGATGAAATGTGACTTCTATGCCTAAGAAGCTCTAAAATATGAAAATGGAAAATGGGAACATAGCTTAATCTTCCAGTGCATGTAATATACCTCAGGACAATTGCATCCATTTCATCCCATGGTGCTGGCATGGAGGATCTCTTGACTCCATTTTTGTCTTCATCATAAACTTCTCCACGCTCAAAGAATGTTTCTTTTGCTGTGTGGTTTGCCTCCCGGTTGTTGCTGCTCCAATGCAAGCCCATTGGAAGACTAGTGTGTTTGGCTATCATGTCCTCATCCACTTTTATGCGTAACCCCTTCACCCGGGTGACATACTATTCATCCTTTATACGCTTGAAGTTTCTTGCAAACTCCTAGGCTACCCCTGTATGGTATCATCTCAGTCTAAGGATAAATGGCATCCAGCCTGAGTTGTGAATGATCTACAGGACTCTTGGGTTTTGATAAATTGCACTATGATGCAGTTTTATACTTTTATCCTGGTCGGGCTCTGCCTACGAGCTCAAGGAATACAATGGTGGCTGCTTCTTAGGAATTCTGAGTGGTTACTTATATGCAAAATTGTGGAATATGTTGCACCCTAATTCACTGCCTTTCTGTACCTATTCTTTTCATCATACCTGTACTTGCCACTTCTAATCCCATATCTTTCATGATCGATCTCTACCCTCTTATGATCAACCTTTGTACTTCATGTGGTGAAGGTTGAGATCATGATTTGCTAAGGGTGACTGGACTTTGGTAGCAATCATGAGTTATGAAGGTCATTCCACCATGCCACCGATTTGAAACTGAAGCTATCCTCAGCTAACTAGAAACGAATCTATTGTGGGAAAGTGATTTATCGTAAAAATGAAATAAAATTGTTTTAGAGATTACCTTGATATGTATGCGTACCTGCATTGATGATCTGGTCCATTTTTCATGCGCGGTGGATTATGTAGTATATCTTGGTGGCATCTGTAGTTGATTTCTGCATGTCAGTAGTTACGTGCATAGGGTGCTTTTTCTGTTTTGCGCGTTTTGAATTTGCTGATTATGTGCTTTTGAAAATTGTGCTAGTTGTTGATATGACTCAAGCGACTGTGCTTTATATTTGGATGATTGCATGGTTGGATCTGATTGGCTCCCTTGAATAACTTTGCAGGCTCTCTTGAATATGTTTGAAAAAGGTTGGCGTGGTGTGTCTTTGATGAATTCTGTAGTAGATGAAGACTTATTTTTCATGTAGACGTGGCTGTCTCACGTCAATTGATTTTAGTCTCACTTGAATAGATGGCAGCTTCGTTTGATTTATTTTGTAGGCTCGCTTGAATTGATGGCAGCCTCACTTGATATATTTTGTAGGCTCGGTTGAATTGATGGCAACCTCGCTTGATATATTTTGTAGGCTATCCTGGATTTATGGTAGCCTAGCTTGAATTATTGTGCAGGCTCGCTTGAATTGATGGTAGCCTCGCTTGATATATTTTGCAGGCTCTCCTGAATTGATGGGAGCCTCGCTTGAATTATTGTGCAGGCTCACTTAAATAGGTTGATATCCTGTACTTCCTGTTATCCCTTTGTTCTTTTTTTTGTTTTGTTCTTTTTTTCTCTTTTTTTGTGTTTTTTTTTTTATGAAATGTGTTGAGGCTTACTATTTTGGAGCATGCTCTATCAGCATCAATTGTTGCTGGTAGAGTACTTGTGTAAATTCTTCTTTGGACTTTGGTTGTTTGTAGAGTTTTAGGTGATGCCCATTCACGATCATGGGGAACTCATCATCATCAATTGTAATAATTCTCACAGCCCCATTGTCATAAATTTTATGTATACTATAAGGTCCAAGCCATCTAGTGGTTAGCTTTCCTTTGAGTGTGTGAAATCTGGAGTCATAGAGGAGTGCCCAATCACCCTCTTTGAATTTCTTATCCTTCAAATGTTGGTCATGCCATTTCTTTCTTTGCTGTTAGATGATTTCAGTATGTGTAAGTGCTTGTTGGTGGTGTTCATCCAGTTGATTTAGTTGTAGCATGCGTTCTTTCTGAATGTCTGATAGGTTCATATTTAGATCGGCTGCAATTCTTAATGTTTTTACTTCAAATTCGATTGGTAGCATGACCTTTTTCCCATAGACTAGGTCATAAGGTGTGAATCCTGTTGTTGTTTTCCATGTAGTATTGTAAGCCCAGACTGCTTCACTAAGTCTGTCAGCCCAATCTCTTTTGTGAAGTTCGACAGTTTTTGTCAAGATTCTCTCTAATTCCCTATTAGTTCCCTCAGCTTGACCATATCCTTTAGGGTGGTAGTAGGATGATTGTTTGTGCTTTACATTGTTTCTTTTCATCAAGTATTCTATTAAATTTGATGTGAATTGTGGTCCTTGATCCGAAACTACCTCTCTTGGCACCCCAAATCTGTGAAAGATCTGCTCAATAAAGAATTTGGCCACACTGGTTTCATTTGCAGCAGCTAGTGCTGCTACCTCTTTCCATTTTGTAAGGTAATCAGTGCATACAAGGATGTAGCTTTTTTGATTGGAATGTGGGTTGAATGGGACAACAAAATTGAATCCCCACTTATCGAATGCCTCTAAAGAGATTTGTGGATGTAGTGGCATTTATTGTTTTTGTGTTGGTTTTCCCATTCTCTGGCAATCATAACAATGGGACACATACTCATAAGCATCTCTGTGGAGTGTTGGCCAATAATACCCTGTTTGCAAGATCTTGTAGGCTATCCTTTTTGCACGTAGTGTCCTCCACAGGTCATTGTGGGTGGCATGCATTATGTCATGTACCTCATCTTCCCAAATGCATGTTCTAAGTACTTGATCTGGTCCCTATTTAAAAAGCATGCCCTCTATCCATGTATATGTGGCACTTTATCTTATTACTTTTGTCCTTTCTTTATAACTATAATGTTCTGGAAACTTCCCAGATACAAAATAGTTTGCTATGTCAGCAAACCATGGACTTTTTATTGATATGGCAAAAAGGTGCTCATTAGGGAAGTTATCTTGGACCAATTCATTATTTGTCCCATGTGTTACTCTTGACAAAAAGTCTGCTACAACATTATGCTTGCCTGGTTTATCTATTATAGTGATGTCGAATTCCTGTAGAAGTAGCATCCATCGAATAATTCTTGCACTGGTATTAGGCTTGTTCATAAGATATCTGATCGCTAAGTGGTCAATATGGATAAAAATTTGGTATCCTGTAATGTAATGCCTAAATTTGCTGATTGCATATATGACTGCCAGAAATTCCTTCTCTTTGATTGTGTAGTTGAGTTCTGCCCCAGCCAAATTTTTGCTTATATAGTATATGGCATAGGGTTTCTTGTCTTGTTCTATCCCAAGCACAGATCCGATTGCTTTATCCGATGCATCGATGTGAATGTGAAATGGAATTTCCAGGTTTGGTCCTTAAAGTATTAGTGGTGTGATGGTTTTCTGTTTAAGACTTTCAAAGGCTGACATGCAATTTCTTTTCCATATGAACTCATTGTCTTTTGTGAGAAGTGCAAACATGGGGGCAGCAACTCTGCTATAATTCTCAATAAACCTCCTGTAGTACTCTGTCTGTCCAAGGAAGCTTCTCACATCTCTTTGTTTGACAGGTGGGGGAAGTGTCTTGATTACTGATACTTTGGCTTGATCCACCTCTATACCTCTCTGTGATATATGATGTCCTAGAACAATTCCTTCTTCCATTAACATCCTGCATTTGTCATTTCTTAGGCACAAGCTCATCTCAATACATTTTTTTAATATTAATTCAAGATTTTCCAATGCCTGCTCAAAGCTCTGTCCATAAGGTGTGAAATCATCCATGAATACTTCCATTTTGTTATTCAGAAAATCGGAGAAAATACTCAGTATGGCTCTTTGAAATGTTGCTAGGGCATTACATAGACCAAAGGGTAGGTCCCTATAGGCGTAAGTTCCCCATGGGCATGTGAAGGCCGTCTTATCTTGATCAGCCGGGTGTATTAAAATTTGGTTGTAACCACTGAAACCGTCTAGGAATTAAAAGTACTTGTTTCCAGATAATGTATCCAACACCTAGTCTATAAATGGAAGTGGAAAATGATCCTTCTTTGTTGCTTTATTTAGCTCCCTGTAGTCCACACAAATTCTCCATTTGCCACCTTTTTTGGGCACTATGACTAGTGGTGAGACCCACTCACTATCAGATATTGGATAGATGAACCCTGCTTCTAATAACTTTTGTAATTCCATTTTGACTATGCCTTTTAGTGCAGGGTTTAGACTTCTTTGTGGTTGCTTGATGGGTGTAGAACCTTCTTTGATGTAGATGTAGTGTTTGTAGATATCAGGATGTATTCCTTTTATATCTGTATATGTCCAGGCAAATGATTTACTTTGTTGTGTTAGTATCTTCATCAATTTCTCTTCTTGCTTTGGTTTTCAATTGGAATTTATGTTGACTATCTTGCCAGGGTTAATTTCTACGACTTTCACCTTCTCAATTTGTTCTGGCAGCACTTCTGTCCATAAGTCATCCTTGTTCTATTTTGAACGTTCACCTGTTTCTGTAGAAAAATATTCTTGAATAACATGATTGTTAGGAGATATATTTTGTATAAATCTATCTATATGGCCATCTTCATCTATTGCTTTTAAAGATATTGCGACATCAATTGTTAGTATAGGTCGGAGGTTTTGATTTGGGGTGTTCTGGTAATCATCAGTCCAATTTTGATATTCTAACTCTGAGGATTTGTTGTTGGTGGGTAGATTGTTATCTTCTTCCTGTTATGTCCACTGGTAATTGTCATATTTCCTGATCGGCAACCTATGTAAGCATCCACAGTTGCTAACCAAGGTCTACCCAGGATAATTGGATAGCCACTAAGTTTGCTTTTGATTTCAATTATTATAAAATCAGTTGGGTATTCCTAGGACTCGATATTGATCATAATGTATTCTATCATTCCTTCGGGCTTCACAGTGGACGTGTCTGCTAGTTGGAGTACTGTTGTAGTTGGTCTTACCATTGATTGGAGTCCTAGGTATAACATGGTTTCTTTAGTCATGACATTGATCGCAGCTCCTAGATCAATTAAGCTTTTATTTATTTGCTTGTTATTTATGGTGACGCTTACTGCAGGACTACCAGGATCAATATATTTAGGATTTATTATGACACCTAGCATCAAATCGGCCAATTGTCCCACTACATTAAAAGTTGGTGGGTCACGCTTCCTCCTTCCTGGCTTCTTTAGGAAATTCTCTCTAATGCATTTGTTGCAGATGGGCACATCCCTTATGGCTTGTAATATTGGGATTTGGATGTTTAAGTGTTTGAATTCATTTAAGATTATATTCTCTTCCTCTTCTTTTGTATTTCGGACAAGTTTTTCTGGAAATGGAGGGTTTCTAGTTTTTGTGAGTGGTATAATTTCTTCCTCAGGAGGTTCTGGTTCATCAGGATGCTGAACATAGGGTTCTGATGTGTGGTCCTGAGCTTCAGGTACAGGTTGTTGGATGTTGTGTGGGGGTGTATTCTGCAATGTTTTTCCAAATCGTAGGTTGATTCCATTTATTTCTATGGTGTCTACAACATAAGTTGGGAATTGTGTGATATCAGTGTTATAAGCCTGCTGCTGTTGTGGGGGCCTGTTATTATTAGGATTTGAAATCGGTTGGGATGGAATAGGTGGAGGTTTGGGGGGTGGTTGAGGTTGTGGGGGTGGCATAATGAGTGGCTGTTGTAATGGCACCCTCCAATTTGATGGATGGGGGTACTGGTTTGCATAATTTGTGGTGGATGGAAACGGTGGGGGGTATTGAGGATAAGATGGTGGATAATATGGCTATTGATAGGATGGTTGATATGCTTGCTGGTTTTGTTGCCATTGGTTTTGATTTGGCTATGATTTCCATGGAGTCTATGCAAAGTTCCAATTTATCTGTCCTTGATTATAGTAAGTTTGATTTCTCTGCTGATATGGCCTAACAAAATTATTCCTCCTCTGATTTATAAAATAGAGCTATTCTATAGTTCCTTTAGGTGCTGGGTCTTGATTGGCTACCTTACATGAGGGCAAGAGGGGACATTTATCAGTGGAATGGTCATCGGTGTAGATACCACATACTTCTATTGTGTTCAAGGTGCACTGCCCCTTCTCGTGCTTCTTCCGATAACGAGGACAAAATACTGCCAAGGCTTAGTTAATTTCATCCTGTTTGTTTTTTATTTGAAGAGCATCAAGTTCCATGGCTAGGGATTGCAGTATGTCAGTTTTCATGTCATCCAACAGGCTTCTTAAATCAGATTTTGTAAGTGAGGATGATGATCCACTGGTGGTTGTATGTGTATCCCTCATCCCATTCTTAGTTTTCCTAGATCTTGAGTAGTTTTTGAAGATTTGCAGGATCTGGTCAAAAGATTTTTGGAATATTTCTCCATCTCCAAGGATATTTAGGACTTCAAAATTCTCCTCTTTTACACCTCTAAGAAGGAAAATCTTTAGTGATTTAGGATCCAATGTGGAATGGCTAGCTCGTTTGTAGCTGAGTTGAAATCTTTGGGCATAATCTTCTAATGACTCTCTATCTCCTTGTTGCATCCTAAAGATTTCATCCCTAGTATCTTTGGCCTTGCATTAGTCCCTATATTTTTCTAAGAATGATTGTTTCATTTGATACCAGCTAAAGATACTATTTCCTTCAAGGCTCATGAACCACCGAAGTGATAGGTCTTTCAGTGTGGAAGGAAAAAGCCTAAGCTTTTGTGCATCAGTAGTGTAATCAAATGATATTCAAACTACCTCAAATTCAAACAGGAATGTGTCAGGATCTTTTGAAGTCAACCCATGGAAGTTTGGTAGATTATTAGGATTGATGTTCTTCATTCTGGCATATCCAAGAGGTATGCTAATGGGAAAAGTGAAAAGCTCCCTAGGTTCTTCCTCTTCATTTGCCATTGAGGTGTTTGAGCTGGAACTGGTAGTGAAGTTGCTTCTATTTGGATCGTATGTGGAGTCAGTCTCATTTTCAGAGTGTAGAAATTCAAACTGAGAATGGTTAGAACTGTTATTACCGTTGTTGCTCATGGAAAGCTTGGGCAGAAAGCGGCCAAACCTATCCCTTTGCCGATGAGGCATTCATTGGTAGGAGATATTTATGTTTTTGTTTTATGTAATTTTTGTTTTCTTTCTGTGGTTTTTAGGTGATGTATCCTAAAAGATTTAGCACGTCCCCGACAATGGTGCCAAAAAGTGCTGAGCTCCTTAAATGGATTCCTAATGAGGGCAGCTATACCAAGAGCCTACTTTAAATGTCAACCCAGGGAACGTAAAAACTTGAGACATGCATGCACTATTTGTGCTCTTTATAGGATAATCTCTTGTCACTTTTAAAGGGCGGTATCGATGTTCTAAAGATTGTCTACTAAATGTGGAAACTGATTATGCTATGGAATTGAATACTGGAAAGCAATAAATCTAATTAAAATAATTAAAGTGCTAAAAGAAGTAAATATGTTCTAAGAAGTAAAGCATGGAATCTATTCTAAATTATTAAAATGCTGAAGTAATTAGATGCTGATCTGTTCTAAGAAATGAAGATACAAAGATAGTAAATCTATTTGAAATATTTGAAATGCTGAAATGATTGAATGCCAATCTATTCTAAGAAATGAAGATACAAAGAACAGTAAATCTATTTGAAATAATTAAATTTCTGAAATAACTAAATGTTGAGAATGAAAATACCATAACAGGGTTATTCTACTATTGGGGAAACGAAGTCTCTGACTACTATCTGCACACAAAATTGGAGTCTTGATCTAACTTATTTTACCAATCTAGAATTGAAATATGATCATTCTATGCTTGCCCATCTATTACTAAGAAGCTAAAAGAAACTAATCACAATGAGAAACTGCAGTGAACTCCAGATCTAAACCATGACATTGAAAGCAAAGCTATTACACATGTAATCATTGATAAAAATATATGTTGCAAGAAAGAACCTACAGGACTACTGAAATTGTTTTATTGTACTACGGAATGCATTCTAAACTACTACAGAAAAAAAAAAATGAATCATTCAACACTACCATATATCCTAGAACTGTTCATCAATGTAAAATGCATACTTGAAAAAATACCTGCAAATAGGAATCTCCTAACATACGTGTTGGAGGGGCCCTCCCCAACCCGTACTTCAGGAGAGAATAAAAACTCAGAAACGCTCACTGGAATTAATCATCAATCTTTCATTAATATGTAAAATCCATGTCAAAATAAAAGTTTGTACTTCTCAGTATCTCAATAGTGCAGAAAACGTTAAAAATAATGTCTTTCTCAAAAATAACAGTAGGGGCCTCTCGCTACCCGAGAGGTCCATATTTATACGATTTAACTCTGATCCTAACTCATTGTCAAAGTGTCGATTCATCTTGAAAGTGGGAGTGTGTCCTCTATAAATCAGGAAATAGGGCGCCGAGCTTGGTGATCCTTTAATCTTCTACACGTCCATCCTTTAGTGAACCTAAACCTGCTCAATCACGCTTGGTTTCCATATAATCAATTTAATTGATATGCATTCTAACATACAAGATTAATCATAAAAACAATTTCATTAAATCATTAAAGTAAAACACTTTTCCCACAATTGAGTGTGTTTTGTTACCATTACTTTAGCGCGATTGTGGAAAAAGGGTTATCGAATACCTGAAAAATGGACCCATTAGTTCCACTACTTGGGACTAGTCCACTAGCTATTTGACACTCATTCCCTCACTTATTGTACTATAAGCAATTTTATTCTTTTTCAAGCTTTTCCCAAATATGAAAAAGACCAAAAAAATCAAATATTCCAAAAAGCCAGACGGGATTATGGTTACTACTTCTTGGTTGCAGTTATTGTGTCACCTTTGAACAGAGCATTCATTCCACTCCGTACCTTATGAGTCAGGACTATAGTTGGACCTTAGGTGCTGTACTTGTTTCTCAGTTTTCTCCACCGATTGGTTAAGCTTCCAGTCATTATAGATCCCTTTGTGGTGCCTCCTGCATCACACAATCTATATCGAGTCTATGCTACCTGAGTCTATCCATCTACTCATGCTCTTGTTCAAAGGAAGTCCTGAACCAGTGTCGGCTACTCCTCAGATCTCTTGACTATTGCATGTCGGCCATCCTTATTGAGTCAGTCCGTTTCACCTGAGATCTTCCAAATCTTTCAACATTGTTGGTACCTCATGTTGCTCGATGGGGGATGCCTTAATGCCCTCCTTCCAGTGAGTCTCATTCTGTCGAATTCAACCTATTTATTCCAGGACTTGAGACTTAGAGTTTAGTTGAGTACCTTGAGGCTTGCAGTCATTAGTGGCAGGTTCTCTCGCCATCGACAGTTTTGGGAATACATCAATGTCCCCTGATTGATGGATTCATCCTAGTGTTCAAATTCAACCCATTTATTCACACTCTGATGATTGTGCTCTGTGCCTTGATGTCCATTTTCATTATTGGTGGGTCATCTCGCATATGTTAACGATATACATCATTGACCGGTAATCAGATGATGTCTTATCAAGTTCGACCCCAACTCCTTTATTCACTTGATGGAACTTGCACCGTCGAAGACTTGTGTAGAAGACCCCAAGCGATTGTGGCATTCAGTATGCTACATATGACTTTGACTTTACATATGAGATATCACATCTCAAATATCAGTAGTTTGTACCTCCAGTTTGCACCAGTTGTTTGTTTTTCAACAGGAGACCATATCTTACTGTAGAGGGATTATGGCTATGATCACTTATGACATATCCTCACTATGTACTACCTATTCATGGCCATTGTATCAAATTATTGTATTATACCGACATGTATTAGGGATACTATTGTATTATGACGAGTGAGCTGCTCTTTCCACTTGTGTCTTCATCACTCCACTTTTGAGTTTTATAATGTATTTCATGTTAAGATTTAATATGCTAAGACAGAAAATAGCAGCATTACATTCCATTTCACAATAATAGCATATACAGGATCACTGAAGAAACAACAAGCACATCATAAACACAAGAGACACAGATTTATCCTGGGAAACCCTCATGGGGTAGAAAACCCAACAAAGCTTCCTCAATATAGATGACCAGCAATATACAAATATGCAAACCAAAGACATGATCTCCTCCTCCACCATATTAGACCTCTCCTCCACAAGTGCGCTACTCTCAAGTGAGTGAGTGTGTAAAATGAGGAATACACCTCGTCTATTTATACACTACTCCGACTTGTCTTTTACACAAAACATGTAGGCTCGTATTTAACCAATGGGTTAAATACCCCACTACAACTGACTGGGCCGACCCCTCTAGAGTGGTCTAATAACGCTTTGACCCACATAACACATACAGGGCCGACCCCCACTAGGGAAGTCTAATAACCCAAGTTACCACATTCAGACGGAGGAATAAACATCTCCGGATATACAATAAGATCTTGACGGAGGAATGAATCAACTCTGGAATAATAAAGTACAAATATAATATTCTTTGAAGTTACAATATCTCAACACTCCCCCTTAACGATAAGGATATTATAATAGCATCTGCACGAGCAAGGAGTCATCAACATCATACATGATACATCTATAAATCATTGGAAGCTTTCTCAACATCATCAGTAACTCAAGCAGTTACTAGAACATCTTCAATACTGGAACATCAACATCTTCAGTACTGAGTCTTTATCTTCTGCATCACTCGAACAGCTACAACAACATCAACATCTGGATCCTCACGATCATCAGCATCGTCATCATATGATCATCAGCATCGGGATCATCTTGATCTACAGTATCTGGAACATCACGATCTACAACATCTGGATCATCTCGATCTACAGCATCTGGATCATCATGATCTACAGCATCAAGATCATCACGATCTATAGCATCTGGATCATCTCGATCTACAACATCTGGATCATCTCGATCTACAGCATCTGGATCATCTATCATCAAAACATGTATTCTTACTAATACATATATTATCAAAAGCATGTATTCTCACTAATACATCTATCATCAAAAGCATGTATTCTCACTAATACATCTATCATCAATAGCATGTATTCTCACTAATACATCTATCATCAAAAGCATGTATTCTCACTAATACATCTATCATCAAAAGCATGTATTCTCACTAATACATCTATCA
Source organism: Larix kaempferi (assembly GCA_027924585.1). Classification (NCBI taxonomy): domain Eukaryota; kingdom Viridiplantae; phylum Streptophyta; class Pinopsida; order Pinales; family Pinaceae; genus Larix; species Larix kaempferi. The sequence continues at coordinate 44,893,995 of BSBM01000372.1, read as the reverse complement.
TCAAAACATAGCAGCATACCCTGCAACACACACGATCATATTACAGGATGATCATTCCCGCTCTCTTTAGGACATAGGTCCATGGATGATACAATCCAAATCAAGTTCCAGGATGATCAATCCTTATCTTTTTAAGACAAGTCTCATGTCTAGGGACAATGCAATCCCATCACGTACATTTTGAACCCAGTTCATGGACGATGCAGTCCTCTCACGTACATTTTGAACCCAGTTCATGGACGATGCAGTCCTCACGTACATTTTGAACCCAGTTCATGGACAATGCACTCCTCACGTACATTTTGAACCCAGTTCATGGACGATGCAGTCCTCACGTACATTTTGAACCCAGTTCATGGACGATGCAGTCCTCATGTACATTTTGAACCCAGTTCATGGATGATGCAGTCCTCATGTACATTTTGAACCCAGTTCATGGATGATGTAGTCCTCACGTACATTTTGAACCAAGTTCATGGACGATGCAGTCCTCACGTACATTTTGAACCCAGTTCATGGACGATGCAGTGCTCACGTACATTTTGAACCCAGTTCATGGACAATGTAGTCCTCACGTACATTTTGAACCGAGGTCCAAGGACAATGCAGTCCTATCTTCAATTCTCGGAGACATCAGTCTACAGATCAATTCTGGGACCTAAGTCCAGGGAAGATACAATCCCCTACCTGTTCATTCAGGACTTCATTATCGGAGACCTAGTCTACGGCTCAATTCTGGGACCAAAGTCCGGGGACGATACAATCCCCCACCTGTTCATTTAGGACTTTATTTTTGGAGACATCATGTCTACAGCTCTCTTTAGAACATGTGTTCAAGGATGATACAATCCCTCTTCTTTCTCGGATACATTTGTCTACAGCTCACTTTAGGACTGAAATCCAAGGATGATTCAATCCTCACATGTCCACGAAGGACTTCATTCTCGAAGACATACGTCTACGGCTCTCTTTAGGACTGAAGTCCAGGGATGATCCAATCCCCTCATGTCCACCAAGGACTTCATTCTTGAAGACATACGTCTACGGCTCTCTTTAGGACCGAAGTCCAGGGATGATCCAATCCCCTCATGTCCACCAAGGACTTCATTCTCGAAGACATACGTCTACGGATCTCTTTAGGACTGAAGTCCAGGGATGATCCAATCCCCTTGTCACCTTATACCCTGTCTAAGGACCATCCACCAACCTCTCTGTCGGCATCACCAATATAGGTATCCACATCATCGACCTTACTGTCGATGCGGGCAATCTCATCATAAGTGATCACATCACTCCCCCTTTCGAGGAGGGTCCTTCTGAAAAGTTTGTCTTGAAAAACTTTACTTGAGGTAGAGGTTTGGTTAGTACATTGGTAACTTGCTACAATTTCGAACTTTAATTCTTTTCTGCACCATATCTTGTATATAGAAATGTCAGATCTCTATGTGCTTTGACTTATCATGGAATACTGGATTCCCTGCCATTTTGGTACAACTCTGTTTGTCACATAGGGTCATAGTTGGGTCTATCTCTAAGTCAAACAATCTTGAAGCCATACTGCTTCATAACTTAGCAGATCAAGCAGCCATATATTCTGCTTGTGCTAAGAGCCACACTAGATTGTTTCCTACTAAACTACAAGATCATGGCTGATCCCAGACAATAACATCCTCTCGATGTGATCTTCCTGTCTGATACACTTCCTGCCCAATCAAAATATGTGTAGCCATCTGAAGTCATGATCTCCAAGATAACATAGATCAAAGTCTATTGTATCCTTTAGGTACCGCATCACATGTTTTGCAACTTATCAGGTGAACACATCTAGTTTCCACTAGATACTGACTCAAGGTGTTCACAGCAAAGCATATATCTGACCTAGTATTCGTTAGATACATCAGTGACCCAATAATTTGTCTGTACAGAGTTATATCCACTAACTCTGATGAGTTATCTACTAACAACTTCAAGTTGGAATCCATGAGAGTGGCCATTTCAACACATCAAGTCCTTTTAATATTTCTCAGCCTACTTTCCTTGGTTGTGAAAGATTCCTTTTGAGCCTTGCCATACTTCTAGACCTAGGAAGTAATGCATCAATCTGAGATCTTTCATTTTCATTTCTGTTTCTCATTCCTTGTCAGAAAGAGATCATCGTCATACAATAATGGTATGATAGGTTCATCATCCACAACCTTAAGGTAAAGGTTAGGATCAGCTTTACTTTTGGTAAAGCCCAAGCTTATCAAGAAACTGTCAATTCTCCCTTTGTGACTGAACATCATTCACACTCTGCATTGAATTATCTTCTGCATATCTATCTGTGCCATCTCTCGTTAGATGGGTCTACTAATATGAGCCTCAATATCATTTGAACTCTGTGGTGAGTTCCTTCTTGCATCCATGTCATCTGTGTATAGAAACCATATTAAACCTTGTAGCAAAGGTTGAGATCCACATCACCCATGGTGATCATTAAGCTCATCAATTGATTATCGATCCTGGGAACCCATATAGAACCTGATTCACACTTCTTCGTTAATTACACCATTAAGAGAATGGTCTTATCTGGCCACTTGGAGCAAACATCTCATCATGATTCTCTTCCTCTTTCTAAGAGAATCTTCTAGCCACAAGCCTTCTATAGAGTGTTTGATTTGTAAATCTTTTGTTGAACATCCATCGCTTGTTCAGTGTTCATCATTCATCATGATCTTTCCTACAAATCAAAATTAAGTACATGATTAGTAATACTTCATAATCATCAAATCATATTGACATGATAACCTATTATGCATACAGATATCATTTACATAGTTATGCAACTATTTTGACCATACTTTGGCACAACACTTTCCCATATCCTGTATGCATACAGTGGCTATCTAGATGCCTTCCATCTCTACCAGAACATACTATCAAGAGTGTGCACAGCTCTCAGCATGTCAGCAGAGAGGTTTCATTCTAGACAAGCAACAATGGAATGTTTGTCCAACTTACCAATCATATGCATATTAGTAGTATACTGTTCAATGCTCTATGAATGTTTACACTCAGCATCATATATTCTAGGAATACAAATATGCATACAACCAATATCATTTACTATTTCAAATAACAACTCAAATACTTATCTTTTATGTTTGTGAGGTTGCCTCCCGCTTGATCTTCTGTATGTCTTTTGAACTTCTATTCATTATGTACCACTATGCATGCTCAAGTGTCATCCCATACAAAAACATACATTCATTAGTATATTCTCAACATTATAGTTCTAAATAATCTTGAAAATGTATAGTCATGATTATAGATAATATTCAAGGTTTCAGGGAAGTCATCTTTTACTCATGCATATTCTTGTTTGATCATGGGACTCTTCTGGTTAGTTAAATCATCAATCAAGATAAGAGACATAATGTGCATAAACCCTTGGTTAACTTTATGAATAAGCATAACCAATCATACCAAGTATACTTATATAAGGGATCCTAACACAAGGTAAGATTCTAACATGACATAGGAAAACATACCTAGATTAGTATACCTGCTTAGTTATGTACAACATACCTAAACAATCTCTTCAATGATTTAGAGATCCTGAGCTAGAACCTGCATGTCAATAGGTTAAGCATAATATGACAAAGTCATACATACCTCGTAAGTAGAACAAAGATTATGGATGAGTCTTTGTCTTCATGATGTCATGGTCATGGAACTTGATTTGTCTTTTGTGATGTACTTGTATCTTGTTAGCAGACAACATCAACCTCACACAACACCATAATGCATTAGTACAATCATATAGCCCTAATCAATGAATTTCTTCGATCATTCACATGCATTCATACTGTAACTAGGGTGATAAGACAATTCTAACATTAATCAAGATTGTACTAATAGATAACATGAAGACAAACACATTATGAACTTAATCAAGAATCAGATTTCAAGACATACTTGAACCTCCTTAAGTCATACCTGTCGAGACTTCTTGTAGTCTTCTTATGTAAGGCCTTAGCCTCAACTCCCCCTGAAACTTGATCTGGAACTTGATTAGGGTTTTCTAGAGAAATCCTAAAAAATTCAATATTTGACTTTCACACTTCTGAATGGATGGAAGAATGTGTCTTGCTGAGCTGATCAAACTAGCATACTTCAATTTTGAAATCTCCAAAATTTGACCCCTCAAAATTGCCTTCGAAACTTCTGGATCTTCTGGACAGGAACCTGAACTAGGGTTTGATAAATCCCACCCTTCTGTCCAATCAAAAGGTTTGATCCAAGGCTCTAAACTCTTATTTTTCTGAGGAGCTTCCAGCCGTGGTTACAAACTTCAAAAATTTCAACTTTTGCTGAAGCCCTAATTTTCCATCTTTCCGATCAAAATCCCGAACTGGGGTTTGATCAAGCCTTGTCTTCTACCCAACCAAAAAATTCTATCTTGGACTCTAAATTTTGATTTTCCTGAGTATCATTCAGCCGTGGATTCCGATTCCATAAATTCTAACTTTCTCCGAAACCCTAAATTCCAAAAGCCATGAATGAAGGTGCTCCAAAAATAATTCTGTTTTGGCAGAAATATGTACCTGATTGTTTCTGTTGTAAATCCGAACTTTTCACTCCACAGGGTCTGAAATTTTTTTTTTGTGGTAGCCTGACCTGTCATCTTTCCATCTTGGTAGGTCTGACCTCAATTGGATTTTCTGAGAGAGAGTTATGCCAAGTGTCACAATGTGACCTGTTTATGGGATAAAACAGGAGATCGAACTTGTACGGAGTGCCATGTGTCACTGGTTCCACTTCGGCCTCTAAAAACGTTTCTTGAGATAGTACATTCTATTTACTACCTGTCACTTTTTACGAAATTTCATTTGGAGCTTCCTAGCCCAAGTTATGCCAAGTGTCGCAACGTGACCTGTTTATGGGATAAAACAAGAGAGCGAACTTGTACGGCGTGCCACGTGTCACTGATTAAGCTTCGGCCTCTGAACACATTTTCTAAGATAGTATAGTCTGTGTGCTACCTGTCACATTTTACGAAATTTCATTTGGAGCTTCCTAGCCCAAGTTATGACTTTTTTTCCTGGGTCACTTGATTTTGACTGAGATCTAGAAGAGGCAGAAACCCTAACTTGTACTGATCATAACTTACAAATTACAATGAATCTGAGGGTTCCCCTTGGACACAAGATACCTGGAGATGTTATCTACGACCTGTAAAGGTTTCAGATCCTGAACCTTTGCAAAAATGGATTTATGGCAAAAGTTCCACGATGACTGGTTTTTGCTATATAAAACCCTAACCTTCAAATTGTCGTAAGTAAAGCAAGTGTCGTAAGTGCCATACCTTGCCTTCCTTCAGGTTAGCTCTGATACCATGTTAAGATTTAATATGATAAGACAGAAAATAGCAGCATTACATTCCATTTGACAATAATAGCATATACAGGATTACTGAAGAAACAACAAGCACAGCATAAACACAAGAGACACAGATTTATCCTGGGAAACCCTCATGGGGTAGAAAACCAGCAAAGCTTCCTCGATATAGATGACCAGCAATATACAAAGATGCAAACCAAAGACATGATCTCCTCCTCCACCATATCATACCTTTCCTCCACAAGTGCGCTACTCTCAAGTGAGTGAGTGTGTAAAATGAGGAATACACCTCCTCTATTTATACACTACTCCGACTTGTCGTTTACGCAAAACATGTAGGCTCGTATTTAACCAATCGGTTAAATACCCCACTACAACTGACTGGGACGACCCCTCTAGAGTGGTCTAATAACCCTTTGACCCACATAACACATACAGGGACGACCCCCACTAGGGAAGTCTAATAACCCAAGTTACCACATTCAGACGGAGGAATAAACATCTCTGGATATACAATAAGATCTTCACGGAGGAATGAATCAACTTCGGAATAATAAAGTACAAATATAATATTCTTTGAAGTTACAATATCTCAACATTTCAGCCATTGTAGCATCAGTCTCTGACCTCAAACATTAGCGAGCATTTGTTACATCATAATATTCCTCCTGTTATGCGGAATTCTGCCCTACGGATAAGTCAAAACTCCCTTAACTTTAAAGCAGACTATAAACTAACTCTAAAGCAAGAAACAAGTCAAAACAAATGCTACCTTGAATCCCTAGATCTAACAAACGTCTCAAGATTAAAATGCTAGAAAGAGTAGAAGAAGTTTAACTGACCTTCTATCTAAACGCTTGTCTTTGTAGTTGCTCCAATCTCCAAGCCCTCGCAAATGAACCTGTCAAAACGGAACCAAGACACAAGACTACACTATTCTCTAGCAACTTGAAACATAAGTTAGAATCTAAATCTATGAAAGATACAAATCATATCATTAAAACAAAATTAACACAAATGATTTGGGAAAACAAGACAAGTTATTCCATTACAACTTGAAGAATACTTACAAAAGGTGCTTGATGTCCAAGCCAATCTTCTAGCTCCAAGTGTCTTCTCCTCTAGCTATCTCCACAATGCTGCAAGACCATAAGTTTGGTACTCTCAAGAGTCCTCTCCTTTTCCCAATGGAATGCCTCTCTTTTATAGTGAATGGTGAGGTTAACCAACAAGAGAGATGGGTGGATCTAGGGAGAGATAAGTGGATCAGGGTTTCTAATCGAAGGAGATGAGTTGAAATCGAATCAGGGACACCAATCTTCCATTATCTTCGAAAATCCAAAATCCCACAAGCCAAGGGAAAAAACTAATAAAAGAGTACTGCGCTCTGCAGTCTTACCACAACGCGGTACTGCCACGTTTTGGGGAAAAAGCATAGCGCGGTATTGTCTAGTACCGCGTTTTGATAAATGAGCAAGGCGCGGTAGTGTGTGTAGATAAAGTCTTAGGTGGGTCAGAACTTGTCAAGGTAGATTCACCTTCAAGGTTGAATCATCATCTGCCTCTTCTGGATGGTTTAAAACAGTAGGGAAAGTGTCGTCAACTCATTTTGTGATGGAGATGCGACACTATGAAACATGGAGGTATAACAGATGCCCCCTAAAGTGTGAGGTCAAAAGGGACTGATGGCCGAAAGACTTTACGAATAGAGTGTGCAAAGATAGCATCGAGGAGAGCGACACTGAGCTGAAACAGAAACAAAGTGTTAGATATACCACCGAGGCGGGCATCCCCATGCTCGGGAACAAATGACTCAAAGCATGGCTGCCGACCAATACATTGTAGATCCATGAGTACTGAGATGATGTAGACTGTGGACAGATCATGGCTACTATGAACAATCGTAGATCTATGAGACAATAATGACACAGCCACAACCAATACAATAAGTGGATCTGTGTGACAATACAAATGACATCTCCATCGCAACCCGGATGCAATCAAAATGTAGAGGTGCGTCCAGGGTCTTCTACCCGATCGCAAAAGATACGAATCTAGCCATGTGATTACAAGGTGTTGAAGTTGAACATGGTAGAAACCATTTGATTAACGGTCAATGATGTGAACCGTTAACAAATGCGAGGGAGATCACCAATGATGACGATGATTCCCAAGGTATCAATAGTACATCTCAACGAAATGCGAATAAATGAGTTGATGTCGAGCATCCGAGAGATCGCTTGATCAGAGGTCAATGATGTGAACCTACTGTCAAACACAAGGAAACCTGCCATTGAGGAATGCAGGTACCAAGGTACTAGTGGTTGATCTCTAAGTCTAATTCCCGGATAGTGGTTTGGTGTCGACAGGAATAGACTCGTCGAAGGTGGGCCATGATGTTTCCCACATCATCGACATGAAATCGGCACAGACGATAAGATGATGAAACAATGGAGTATGTGCTGACACAGCGGAGGCCTGACACAATGAACGACTCGAAACAATGCAACCCTTTGAACATATAACGGCATGTAATAGGACTCGGCAGTAGGGATTATTGACAAAATAGAGGATAGACACTGGATGAGTGGGCTCGTGGCCAGGGAGACGACTCATGATGATGACCATAACTCAGTGAAAAATGGATACCCAATATAGACAAGAGATGGACACATGCCATGTTCAAAGGTAACGACTGACAAGCTACCATAAATAAACTTGACTTATCCCCCCATATTTCCCCGACATGATGGACGAGTACCTCTTTCTTGTTTTGCGAGCTTGAAGAGGATAACAGATGCTCGGTGTAGCTCATCTCATGGATGAGTCCAATCTCACATGTTTTACGAACCTGAGAAAGGAGGGGTTCGTCCCAAAGTGGGTCCTTCGATGTTAACATTTTAACGAGTCCAAGGAAGGAAAACTCGGTAGTTTTTCATATTTAGAGAGCCTGAAAAACTTAAAGGAAGCTCCATAATGTACTTTTTCGTAAAATTTAGTCCCTCGATCCCGAAAAAGTGTAAAACAATTCCCGAGAGAACTCTCCTAGCCGAGATTGACTGAGGTATACCTTTCTCGTAAATAGTCTAGACGGGCCGAAAAAGGGGTAATCTATCACCGAATAGACGACCTTTCAAATACTTTTACAAGTGTGAAAGAGTCAAGATCACTTGGCAATCTTTTCAATTTTAGGGAGTCTGAAAAGAGCTTAACTATGGACTCCTATGGTCTTTTTCGTAATTTTTAATTATTCTGGTCCGAAAAAAGAATAAAATACAACCAGGATAATACTTTCCTCATCGTTTAACGAGCATGAGTAAAGCTAACCGTACTCGACACCATTTGCTTGAGTTTGACAAGCACGACACGGGTGTAAAAGCGCTTGGAATCTTTTTCAAGTTTTAAATCCAGAGCACGAAAAAGATAAAGTATGCTCAAAATGAAGGTCAAATCATGAATAAACACCAGTGTGAATGTATCGCATTTTTACCGAGGATCCTGTCAATAAATGCTCAAAAACTAGACATTAGCAATGTGAACAAGGGTTTATTTTAACTATTTAAAATAATAATTAAAAAATATTTGAAAATGCTATATAAGGAATAGTAAAAAAATAAAAATTACTATTCATTTGTGTTTTTTACCCAAAGGAGACATTTTCACCTATTTAGGAGCAAGATTTCAAGGATCCATACCGGGAGTTCTAGGACACCATTTCGACAGCCGTCTATGCTAGGTAAGAGTTCTTGAGCCCCTCTTTCATTTTATGTAAGAAATTTTTGCTTTCACTAGGAAAAATTTGATTTTTGAGTGAGCCCTTTTAGGCAAAAATTGCCCTTCACACTACCGCGTGGGGGCTCTATCGAAAAATGCGGTACTGTTTAACAGTACCGCGCTGGATATCCAAACCGAGGCACGGTAGTGTGGACTGCCGCGTGGTAGAATGTCTCTCAGACACGGTAGAGGTGAATTTTTAGTTCAAGAAATCAAATTTTGTCCAATTTTCTGCTGGAAGTAAGTTGCTAAATAGTTACTAACTGCTTTGCTTGATCTTTTGCAGGAGTTTGCAACTTGTTCGAAGCAAAATGGTAAGCTGGAAAGAAAGAGAGCACGAAGCAGATATTTTGCAGCTGAAAATGACTTACCAACCGTGACCGCATTGCGAGAATGTGGTTTGCTAAAGTTCTTTAAAACCAAAGGGATTCGTCAGCAACCCAAGCTTCTCACTCATCTCATCCAATTGTGGGACCCTGGCATTCGAGCTTTCCGAGTGGGAGAGCATGTTCTTGAAATTCAACTTGAGGATATTTATTTCCTCACGGGCCTCTCGAAAAGAGGGGCTCGGGTGAACTTTACCGGATACTCAGCCTCAGAATCAAGCACAGACGACTTGATTGCTCGGTATTGCCACGCGGGTTCGAGTAAGAAAAGTGGGAAGGTGGCCATAAAGGAGGTCATAAATCTTCCTGTAAAAACCGTACTATTCACTATCACACATGCAGTAGGAAGCGTGAGTCCACATCAGGCATCCCGCACACAAGTGAATCTCGCAGCAGAGTGCATGGGAGGAACATTTTTCAACTGGTGTGAGGCAGTGTTTTCCAATCTAAAAGAACAAGTGCACAAGTGTAGGACTGGGAAAAATTCCCAATTTGGCTATGGGAGCATCCTGGTCACTTTCTTTTTGGCGAGGGTGCCACTACTGCGCCCACATATATCTATGCGCCCTCATCCACCTACCGAGCCATGGATGGCTCGATGGAGTGACTACGCCAGATGCCTCGGGGGACCTCAGCGGCTAGCCTTTAGCGAGGACTTCTTCTCCTGGCTAGAGGAACAGATAGTTATGATTGATGACTATCCTTACTCAGGGGTAGATTTCCGTGAGGACATCGACTTGGCATTGCCAGAGGATGATGATTGGGATGACTCTGGTATGACCTTCATGGATATGTATTTTTTCCTTTTTGAATATTTAATTTTTATTACTTTTTTAGAATGTGTAAAAGATGTCTAATGTATGTTTGCATGCATGTTGCAGACCGTGGACCACAGAGACCCGCTGGGTACTCGCCACTACGTCGCGGTGGTGTTGACCGTCAAGCTGTTCCTGACGAGGAGGAGGATGAAGACGAGGAAGGAGGTGTTCGGGACATTGAGAGGAACTTGCAGGGATTGACTCATGGTATCCCTGCTATGAGGATGGATGACGTCCCTTACCACCTCCAGCGGCATACTGTAGGTGTGCCTGGTCGTATCAGTCGACTTCTTCGCAAGGTGGTTCGAGCTGTAGTATGTTACCATGAGTAGTGGGAGGAGTCCGATGAGGGACATGATAGGGCTCCTAGATCTCCATAGATGGTCTTTTGATCTTTTTGCGGCATGTACACGACATGTAGGCTTTGAGGGCCAAATTTTGTATATGGGATTTGATCCCCAATTTTGTCTTTGACACAAACTTTATGTATTTTTGAAAAAACACTCTTATATACAGTGATATGGACCTATTTATGATCTAAATATTTACAATGACTTGTGTATTTTATTTTTTATGATGTGTTTATGTGTGGGCAAGATGCCAATCCAAAATGTAATTAGCCAATGAATCAGCAATACAATTGAATTCTCTCGGTATGTGTTGATATGTGATAAAATTAAATGATCATTCCAAGAGGCGTACTCTCCGAAATAAACGAAGTAGTGTAGGATCGCGAACTATGTAAACACGGTTTAGATGAGAAACCATGAGTTGGGAGTCTAAAAAGACTGATAAGGAGTCAATCCCGAGTGAAGCAACCTCCGTCAAGAGACCAATGACTGCATGGTACTCCGCGATATTGTTGGTTGCAGGACCTAAACAATTGGCTCCTGAAGAAATCAACTCGCTAGTGGGGGAATAGATTACCCATGCTGCGGAAGCGAGATTCCGGGTATGTCGGCTTGCACCGTCGGTGAATCCAAAGTAGGCAGACATCTGCACATAAAGTCACGAGTCAAAGTAAGAGTGGATACATGAGGTCCACGCGCACACCAAAAAGAAAGCAAAAGCAAACTAAGTACATTATGTACAATAAGTAACCCGCGTAGGGTAACATCACGCGTAGAAACGTTTGAGGTATAGCCCGTTGCGGGGATGTGCCAATGGCATACCATCACAATCGATTAGTTCATAGGCTCCTTTTTCTAAGACACGTTTTACAATGAAGGGGCCGTACCACATAGATTCAAGTTTACCTTTTCCAAGCTTATCATGCATCTGATCATATGTAAGTACGAGGTCACCCTCATTGAAGATCCGAGGTTGAACGGATTTTTCGTATTGAGCTTTGATGCATTTTTTGTGAGCTTCATTAGCCAAAGCAGCGTCGCGGCGGGTTTCATCTAGCTTAGCTAGGTAGAGAAACCGTTCCTCTTCGGAAGTAGTGTGTGGAAGTAGCTCTATGGCTATCTTGAGTGATGGAATTTCACATTCAATCGACAGAATGACTTCTAGGCCATACACCAGTTGGAATGGTGTAAACCCGGTAGCACTTTTCACTGAGGTCCGGTAGGCCCATAGTGCTGAGAATAGAGCTGAGTGCCAGTTAGATTTCTGGGTACCCACAATGCGCTGAATCATTCATTTCAGGACTTTGTTAATGGCTTCAACTTGGCCATTAGCTTGTGGGTAATACGGGGTTGAGTTTTCATGGCGAAAACCCAGCTTGGCACTTAGTTCTTCGATCATATGGTTCCTGAAATGGGAACCATGATCGGTCACAATAGACTGTGGTACACCGAATCTAGCTATAATATGATTGAATATGAACTGCGCTGTTGTTTTGCCGTCCTCAGCATATGTAGGCATCGCTTCAGCCCATTTTGTAAAATAGTCGATAGCTACTATGACATAGCTATGCCCCCCGGCTGAAGTGGGATTACAGTGCATAAAATCGATGCCCCATTTGGAAAAAGGGACGACGGCAACAACAGGATGGAGTGGAGCAGGGTGCGAGCGTGTTTTGCTATGAAAGAATTGACATGGCGGACACTTCTTGACTGTTTCAATGCAGTCTTTGAAAATTGAGGGCCAGAAGTATCCTGCTCGCAGTATTTTCTGGGCCGTAGCCATCCTAGAGAGATGACCACCACATGCTCCAGCATGGAAGTCGTTGAGAATGTGTTCCACCTCATCTAAGGTCAAACAATGTTGAAGGACGGTGTCGACACCACGTCGATACAGAGTATCGTTCAATATAAGGTAGTATTTTGCGTGATGTCTGATACGTCGCCGTTCATCGCGGGTGAGATCAGGACGGAAGCGTTGGGTTTGGAGATATAACAGAATATCCCCATACCATGGATCAGACATGCTAATGAGGAACAATGATTCATCAGGAAGAGAATCAATGGGCTTGGGTTGCTCAGTAGCACGGGGCAAGTTACAAATTAATTCTGCAAAGACCAAAGACTTCTTGGACTTAGCCTTGACAAAATCTAAGTCAAACTCTTGAAGGATGACAATCCAACGAGAGTATTTGCCCCCAAGCACCTGACGTGTGAGGATGTAATACATTGGGTTGAAGTCGGCTATAACAGTGGTCCGGCGGAGTAAGATGTAGTGGCGAAATATCTGGACAGCAAATACTGTTGCCAGAGCCAGTTTTTCAACATGTGAGTAGTGAGTTTCAGAGTCAAGAAGACTTTTGCTGAGATAGTACACCACATGTTCTATGCCGTTGTGATCTTCCTGGACTAGCACCATACCGATGGTGGAAATCGAGGCTGCAAGATAACGAATGTAGTCCCGTGTGTAATCGGGGGGTTGAATCACAGGATCTTTGGTTAAGGCTGCTTTTAAATTGTCAAAGGAGCGTTGGGCTTCGTCATCCCATATGAGGGGAACATTCTTCTTGAGAAGCCGCATGTAGCCTTTTGTTATCTCGGATAGATTGCAGATAAAACGGCGTAGAAAGTTTGCATGCCCTTGCAAACATTGAAGTTCTGGAATATTGGTAGGTGAAGACAGGGCTAAGATAGCTGCTACCTTTGCAGGATCTAAATGTATCCCACCTTTGGAGACTATGAAGCCCAACAGTTTTTCGGCTTCTACACAAAAGATGAACTTATGCGGGTTCAAACGTATATTGTAGCGCCGGCACCTTTCGAAAATGGCACTCAAGTGATCTGGATGGTCTTCCCGCGTCCGAGAATGAGCGGGAAGATCATCAAGATATGGCTCTACAATATGTTTGATGTCATGAAATGCATAGGACATCGCCCGTTGGAAAGTTGCCCCGGCATTTTTCAAGCCAAAAGGTAACTTTCGATATGCAAAGATCCCCCAAGGGCAGATAAAGGCCGTTTTGTGCTGGTCGGCTGGGAGGATATCGATCTGATTATAGCCAGAGAAGCCATCCATGAATGAAAAGATAACACTTTCGGCATAGTTATCGATGATCTGGTCGATAAACGGAGTTGGGTAGTTGTCCTTAGGACAAGCCTTGTTCAAATCACGGTAATCAACACAGACTCTAATCATTCCCTGTTTCTTGGCTATGGGAACGATGTTGGATACCCATTCTATCAATGGGACAGGATAGATAAAACCAACACGCAAAAGTTTTTCAACTTCTGCTTTAATGGCGGCTGCCTTACGAGGATGGACGGGTCGAAGCTTTTGCCGAACAGGTCGGGCGCCAAGGAAAGTTGGAATTTCGTGGACCACGATCGAGGGGTCTATCCCTGGCATTTCTTCGTAACTCCAAGCAAAAAAATCGCGGAAAGTTTTAAAGTAGGCACTATAGAACTCCGTTTCGAGGGGAGTACATGTTTTGCCAATGTGTACGTTTTCCACGATACCAGGCTTCACTGAAATATCGATGGGAGTGGTTGCCATAAGATTGGCCAAGTTTCCTTCGAAAAATACCTCGTCGAGGGAAGTGGGGAACTTGGTTTGAACCATCCCAAGTGAAGCGTTGGGTTTGGTATCAGGCTCAAGTGGCTGAATGGTGGGGAATGAAGATCGATGATGAAAATCTCCCCATGGTGGCTCATCACCGCACATAACCTCCATGATTGATTCGTCAGTGGGAAAAATCAAGTTGAGAGGATCAAAAAGTGGTGGGTGTGGATGAGTTTCAGCCAAGAGCTGTGCCACAGTGTGATCAGTAGAACAGTCGACCCAATTTGTGGCTGATTGGATCGCGTCATATGCTGCAAGGTATCTGTTCAAAGGCATGGAATTGCCATAGCCTTGAATCTGAGTGGGACTCAGAATCACCCATGAATCATCGGAAGGGGTGACATGCGATGAAATCATGTTGACTGGTTGAAGATGGGTTCCCAGCTCTGGAAAAACTCCAATGAGGGAAGAATCCTTCATGAGACCAACACCTATGTCTTGGAACCGGTACCGAGGTTGATCCAATAACGGGACGGTATTGGCGGAGTTCGGATGGGAGTCTGGGATACAGTAATCCAGTTGATCAATAGTGACAATTTTCCCTTCATGAGGAAATTGTACAATCCGGAAGACTGTAGATGCTATGGCGGTCATGGCATAGAACCAGTTCCGACCAAGTAGGAGATTGTAATCCAAAGGTGCATCTACGACTTCGATGTGTACGGATACTGTTTTACCCCCCAGTTCAACACCGATTGAGGAAATGAGTCCATATAGTTGAAAGCCGTGTCCACCAAACGCCCTGAGATTAGTGGGAGAAGTTGTGACCTCGGGTGAGCCTAAGGCTCTCCAACAGTTCAAAGACATAATCGACGTGGAAGCACCCTCATCTAACACAGTGCGATGGATGACATTTCCATAGATTTTTGTATGCACTTGGAAGGCTAACTGATGAGAAAGCCTAGGTTTGGCGTGCTCCAAGTTAAACATGATGGAGTGTGAAGTATCAGGGTCCATTGCCCCCAATGCTGAAAGTAGGGTTCTACGCTACGTGGGGCAGTGTTGGAGAACCTCGAGAGTCAACATGGCGTAAGGTGCTTGAGCCAAATCCTCAACCATGTTGTATTTTTGGGCGGCTCGCGCATTAGGATTAAATGTCACCTTTCGAATAGTGCCCTTGGGTGGGCGTAGCACTGTGTTCGTCAGTGGCCTCTCAATATGGAGATGACCGGTAGGAGGGGGAATAGAAATCGGATCTTCAACGGGAGATTTGCCTTTGGCTATCTCCGATTGTTTGTTTGAACTTGGGGGGTTGTCATACGTCTTTGAACGAGTGGTGATGTTAATCTCCTCGTTACTTGTCATTAGGATTTCGCGGTTTGTGGACGTCTCTCCGCGGGTGGGATTGGTCGGGTTGCCCCCTTGTGGGGTTTCTTGGGCAACCATCTGCTGTTGCTGTTGTGGGAAAGGGTCAGTTAACACTGCCAGGCGAGAGGATCCTTTAACGAACTTGTTGACCTCGTCCTTGTAGGGATAGTCATGCGTATAATGATCATCTTGACAAATCAAGCAGGGAAACTTAGCTTTTCGACATGGTTTCTGGTCATTCTGGGTAGGTTGTGGCTTGGGGTTCTCCTGCTGGTTCTTCTTGGGTTTTCCACGATTGTTTTTCTTCTTTCCTCTGGATGGTTGTGACGTAGATTAAAATGCGTTCACTTCGGAGGAGACAGCAGGAGAGGTAGAATCTTTTGAAGCGGCCTGGGTAAAAGCGGGGGAAGCAGAAGCTTGTTGTCCCGTCAATTTGGTAGCAGGCTGAGCCTTGACTGAACCAATAATACCATCAATGGGTGATTCAGTAGTAGGCTTTGTTGGATCAGTGTGAACGCGGGAGGCATGTGGAAGAAGTTCATGTAAAGTACCGGATTAAGTATATACTAAATCCATGTACTGTGCTGCCGAGATGGCTTGTTCTTCTGTAACCGACCCGCGCATAGCGATGTCTCTGGCTATGGGAGGTAAAAAGGATTTTGTGAACCAATCAGCAAGTAGCTGATTAGGAATAGGTGCCTTAATTAACCTACGGCGTCTTCGCCACTCATGGATGTGATCCGAAATATGTGTAGAAGTGGTTTGACGCAATGAAGTTAGCAGTTCTGTTCCAGTCTCATACCGGATGGGGAGCTGGAAATGTGTCAGAAACTGCATAGCCAAAGTGTTGAAATCACGAAAAGAGTGTTGTGGTAGCTCGATGTACCATTTTGCTGTCATTCCGGTAAGCGTGCATTGGAAGAGCCGAAGTCGGATGGAATCATCCATCAAGGAGTTGGATGAACACCAAAGATGGAAGGTCATCACGTGGTTCTTGGGGTCTTCCCCGGGCTTAGCATCGAACTTGGGAATGTCCGATGGTAGTTTGGCTGGAATAGGTGGCCAATGAGGTTCATGCCATATAGGATCGTTGATAAGCCTTGACAAATCAGGTAAGTCAAGTGTGGCCAAAAAGGGAAGTTGACGGTTGGTCTGCGGGTATGAGTAATAACCATGTGGTGGAGAGAACCCTGGAGGACCCTGCATAGCATACTGCTGTGTGTTATACCCATATGAGTTTCCCGCGGGATACTGCTGGAAGTTCTGCAGGTAGTAAGCCATCTGGTTAACCGGTTGATTGTAGGAAACCGGTTGGTAAGTGTTCTACTGAGTGGGTATGGTACCCTGGGGTTGTTGATACCCAGGAGTGGTTGCTGTTCCTTGTTGGGGAAAAGTTCCTTGGAATTGTTGTGTTCCAGGGATGTTGCCACTATACTGTGTAAGTGGAGGATTTCCCATAGCAGGATTGGGGGGTGGCTGCGACGGTGGTGTCCATGGAAGGCTCATTCCTGCTTGAGGAGCGAGTGGGAATTGAAGTGATGGGTTCCATGGAGTTGTAGCAGCTGAAGGGTAAGGGAAGCCAGAATTCAAGTTGGGGGAAATCTGAGATTGCCCCCCAGCTTGGTTCCAGTTTCCAAAAAGTGAGTACCCCCCATTCTGTGGGATTTGAGGATCCCAAGAAGGAAGCATGCCTGGCAGGGGTTGTTGAGAGTAAGGCCCGGTTGGAACACCGGAATAAGGTTTCCCACTACCAGGTGGATTGTGCATACCGAACTGAGTAGACACTGCTGGTTGGGAAGCTTGTTGGATTGAGCCAATAGGTTGTCCGCCAGCAGGTAGGTTGGATGGTCCTATATGAGGAGGCTGTAGACTGGGAACGGGGTTCCCAACAAAAGGTTGTCCTCCAACTGGTTGGGTTGATGGCCCACCAGTTGGAGGTTGTTGACTTGGAACAGGGTTCTCAACAAAAGGTTGTCCACCAACTGGTTGGGTTGATGGCCCACCAGGGGGAATTTGGTAGTTAGAGTTGGGGACCACTGTAGTCGGTTGTCCACCTCCTGAAATAGTGTAAATAGTGGCCGAAGGTGATCCTCCGGTCCAACTGGAAGATCCAGCAGTGTGACTAAGCGTTCTTTCGCCGCTGGTCAAATATGATAATGTGGATTGGCCAATGGCATCAAAGGTACCGATTTGCGGAGGGGGTCGTCCATATCGAATAGGTGAGGACGGGGAAAAAACTGGGTTATCCCTCATAGAATGTGCACCAAAGATAGGTGATGACAACAAATGCGGGGAATTTAGCCCAGGGGTATTGGCATCATCCATAACGTGTTCAATGGTAGGAGGACCCTTGAAAACTGGGTCCGAGTTCATGTCCTGGAAAAGGTTTTGGGGATCTGGCAGGAACCTAGGTATGGTAACGTCCGAAGGTCCGGCGCCGTCTGCAGAGTGTCGAAACTCCATGCTAGACGGGATGTTGGGATCCCTATAGTCAGAAGGACGAGTATCAGGGGGGTATCGAGAAGATGAGGAGAGCATTTGCTCTGTGCTACGTCTAAACCTTGCCGATGCTAATAGAGAGTTCGCTAGGCTAACCATACTAGACTGGATGGAAGCCATGATTTCGTGTCTCGGAGGGAGGTTGGGTAGAGTTATAGTACGAGGTACGTTGCTAGAATAACTTGTCTCCTGAGGATGAACACTGGGTGATGTAGTGATAAGAGGCGGAAGGTCCGCCTGGGAAGTGATGAAACCATAATCAGGTTCAAAGGGTGTGTCAGGAAGTCGAGTATCTTCAATGATTTCAACGTACCCGCCTGGGACTGAAATCAATCCAGGTATGTCCTAGTCGGACCCTTCTGTGGTGCCAACAGATCCGTCTGTATCATTGTGAAAAGTGTCTGATGGATGGGAAGTGCTGACATCCGGTAGAAGGATGACCTCGGGTCTAGTACTTTGGGTTGTACTAGGTTTAGTTGCAGTAATTGTGTCCACTGTGACAGATAAATCTGGAATGACAGTGGAGGTCTCAGATATACTAATGGTTGCAGAAGTTGCAATAGATTCTGAGACTATGCTGTGAGTGGCAGTTACGGGTGGAGCTGAAGCCATTGTACGTATCGGCGGTGGAATGTTCCCTTGACCAGCACCGCGGCCAGGAGGAGTAGGAATGCGTGATGTAGGTGAACCAGTAGTCCGTGGTGGTGGTGGTGGTGGAGGGCTTTGGCCCTGTTGTCGTCGTGATCTTCATGGTAGATCTAACATGATGACAGGAAAATGAAAATCGGGGGCAGTATCGTAAACAAAGAACTCGAAAACTCTAATGCAGTCGAGTGTGTAGAAGAGGAGCTAGAAAAAGCAAGGCTCACAGGCCAAAAAACCAAGCTCTAAAATCTATATTGAGACCGGCGTCTCAATAAGCGAGCTGATCAACAAAAATGGCCAGAATGCCAACAAGCAGTCCCTACAAAGAAAAATGACCCTCTACTAAGATGAGATACCAAGCAAACTCCTAACTAAGAGATGGAGACCTCAACAAGCTGTATCCTTCACAAGGTGATGAAATCCAAGTCGAACAATACAACATGAGAGACCAATATAAGAAGGATATCCCTCTACCGAAAGGGATCCTGGGTAAAAGAGCCCTAGTAGAATAGATACTAAGCTACCTTGTTCATGACACATCGGAAAAGGTTTTGGGCACTTCAGCCTTCCGAAGAAGACAATGATCGATGTTGCCTTAGGGCTAAGTGGAGTGCGGTATTCCACAGAGTCCGTCCGGTTCTCAATCTCGCGGCCGTTTAACCCCTGAAAGTTAGAAACAGTCAGGAGGCCCCTCCACAAACTAGCTGTGACCATGTCAATAAGTACTAGAGGATTTTAGTTCCCTAAAGACAACGACTATGTCTCAGATGAAAATGACAAGGGGGAGTTATTTTGATGCCTATCCCCGGTGTCCTACCTAACTACCAAATTCTTTTGATTTCCTCAAGTGAGGTTAAAGTTGGTTTAATTAGGGTGATTAATTTTAGGTGGCTGTCTTACTCAATCAGGTAGTGGACGTGAAACTTGATGGTGTTATGACGACTCAAACCATGCAAATGAGAATGAATCACAAACAAGCCTTTGTCTTCGATGAAATCTAGCTAAGGTAAAGATAGAGGTTCTTCGATCAAATATGCATGAAATTTTTCACAAGCAAACATCAAAGCAAGAGATTTTTTCTTTTCGATTTATAAACAAAGCCAAACTAAAGTAAACACTCTTTTCAATGTACTGATTCTACAATCTATAATGCTTCTACAATGAGAATTTCTGTGGCAAAATCAATGGTGCATTTCCCTATGCAAAATACTACTAGAATTTTTCAATTTAAACAACAAAATTGCTCTCAAATGATGACTTTTTGATTACTGAAAATGATAGAAATAATATGACTGTAAAAGCTACAGTGTTCAGTAATAGAGAACAGTGGTGTTGAGTTGGTTATGGTGAAAGAATCAAGTGAATGCAATCAAACTGGAAAAATGACCAATATTTCAAAAATGCCACTAACTCAATCAACAATCAAGCTCACAAACTGGGTAATAAGCACACCATGCAGACTGGAAATTGACCAAGATGCTAACAGGAAACAGTAGATACTATCTGAGGCAGAGAGAGACTCAGGAAACCAAGCAAAGATAAAAAAAATTTAAAAACTTGCAGACACTACCGCGGGTAAAGGTCTGACTGGAGCGCGGCACTGTGACAGTACCGCTCTGGTACTAAGGAAGAGAACGCGGTACTACCGCACTGGAGGCAGTTCAGGGGGTGCGGTACTGTGACAAGGTAAAGAAAAAGCGCAACTTGAGAAAAGAAAATGAAATTTTCAGGGTTGTTGCTGACCCAGGGGACTCAATGATCAAACAGGGAGAATAATACAGCGAGGAGGGGTGAATAAAGGTCAAAAAGGACCAAGATTCAAACTGGTTTGAAGTGCAAAAAAAACTCACAATCAAAAGATAAATGACAGTGAACTGAATCAATCAAGCAGTAATCATCCCCAGCAGAGTCACCATTCTTGTTATGCGAAATTCTGCCCTACGGATAAGTCAAAACTCCCTTAACTTTAAAGCAAACTGTAAATTAACTCTAAAGCAAGAAACAAGTCAAAACAAATGCTACCTTGAATCCCTAGATCTAACAAATGTCTCAAGATTAAAATGCTAGAAAGAGTAGAAGAAGTTTAACTGACCCTCTATCTAAACGCTTGTCTTTGTAGTTGCTCCAATCTCCAAGCCCTCGCAAATGAACCTGTCAAAACGGAACCAAGACACAAGACTGCACTATTCTCTAGCAACTTGAAACATAAGTTAGAATCTAAATCTATGAAAGATACAAATCATATCATTAAAACAAAATTAACACAAATGATTTGGGAAAACAAGACAAGTTATTCCATTACAACTTGAAGAATACTTACAAAAGGTGCTTGATGTCCAAGCCAATCTTCTAGCTCCAAGTGTCTTCTCCTCTAGCTATCTCCACAATGCTGCAAGACCATAAGTTTGGTACTCTCAAGAGTCCTCTACTTTTCCCAATGGAATGCCTCTCTTTTATAGTGAATGGTGAGGTTAACCAACAAGAGAGATGGGTGGATCAGGGTTTCTAATCGAAGGAGATGAGTTGAGATCGAATCAGGGACCCCAATCTTCCATTATCTTCAAAAATCCAAAATCTCACAAGCCAAGGGAAAAAAGCTAATAAAAGAGTACCGCGCTCTGCAGTCTTACCACAACGCGGTACTGCCACGTTTTGGGAAAAAAGCATAGCGCGGTAGTGTCTAGTACCGCGTTTTGATAAATGAGCAAGGCGCGGTAGTGTGTGTAGATAAAGTCTTAGGTGGGTCAGAACTTGTCAGGGTAGATTCACCTTCAAGGTTGACTCATCATCTGCCTCTTCTGGATGGTTTAAAACAGTAGGGAAAGTGTCCTCAACTCGTTTTGTGATGGAGATGCGACAATGTGAAACATGGAGGTATAACACCTCCCTGTGAGCATCAGCATTATTTGTCTTGTAGGATCCATTTCAGTGACTCAAATCCACTTATATCCTTCAGACACTATTTTTCTCTATTTTTATTCCTACCCACATGTTGCATCATTATAGCATGTGTACCTGCGAGTTGCATCACTATAGCCCGTGGGTATCAAGTAAAATGGTAAAAATCACTATTTATTACTTTTTACTCCCAAAAAGCGGTCATTGGGTGACCTTTGGCCCTCCATCTATCCGAGTAATGCCTCGATGTGTCCTTTCACCTACCTTTGAGAGGACTATATATTGAGCACATATGGATTGTGGATGGGAGGAAGAAGAGAATAGCAAGAGAACTCGAGTGGATTTTTGCCCTATCTTGAGTCTACACTCATTGATCCTTGTAGTTGTGAACCCTTTATGTTCACCTTCCAAACTCCTATCTAGTTTGAGTTTGTCATTCATGGAGGATTGAAGCAGTGGATGCACAAGTGGATTGATATAGATCTTGGTTCAGATTGGTTGCTGGCAAGAGGTCATATCACTTTGTACTTCTTCTTGTTCATTAATAGAAATACTCATATTCTCGTCCATTAATGTTGTAAATGTTGTTTATCTTACATTGGGTTGCATTTACTTGTTGTATCATGGGACATTATTATTGATAATGTTAATGTCATTTATATATTATATGTACTTGTTGGATATTGGCTATCAAGACTAATTTGCAGATTTCATGTGCATGGATTGAAAGCTCCAACAGGGATCTACATCAAATGTTTGGATCGAGGTTGGTTACATTTCTCCATTATCTTAACATTGTCATTTATAATAGCATTGTTTTGAGAATTGAGTTGATTTCTGGTAGTCATCTATCTGTTTTGGTATTCCCAAGCCATAGTGAGTTTTCTCCAATACACCAAGGTCGATTGGTTTTAAGAGCCCATTCCCGCTCCCGATGCCTTCGAGGAAGGTAACATGGCCAATATCTCACCCAAAATCCACATTGGTATCTCTTCCCCAGGTGGTGCCCCTAAACTCATTACTTTGGGAGCCTCCTGCACCGAGTACAAGGTTGGAGAGTACAAATTTTTTTTCAGTAGTTTCGCGATGTCTTTTCCTGGTCCTACACCAAAATTCCTGGTCTTGACCCCGCTATCATAGAGTACCACATTGACACATGGCCATATGTGCCCCCCATTCGCCAAAAGCAATGCCCCATTCACCCATCAAAGCTCCTCGGCGTTAAAGCAGAGATTGAGAAACTTCGTGCAACAGGTTTCATTTACCCCATCGCATACACCACTTTGGTTTCTAACCCCGTCCCTGATAACTAAAAACAAGGCACCATCAGGGTATGTACTGACTTCCACGATTTAAACCAAGCATGTCTCAAAGATAACTTCCCGACGCCATTTATTGACCAACTCATCGATGCGTGTGCAGGGCATGAAGTCCTATCCTTCATGGATGGGTTCTCTGGGTATAACCAGATTCAAATCCGCAAAGAAGATCAATACAAGACTGTTTTCACCACCCCATGGGGAACCTTTTCCTATCGAGTCATGCCTTTCGGCCTTAAAAATTCTGGGGCCACCTTCCAGCGAGACATGACCTATTGTTTTCATGACTTGGTTCATATCCTATTAGTCTATCTTGACGATCTCATAGCACGTTCCAAGAAATGATCCGATTACCTTAACGACTTCTGACAAGTTTTTCTGCGTTGTCGCAAGTATCAGATCCGCTTGAACCCACTGAAGTGTGTCTTTTGAGTTTCGGCAGGCCAGTTGTTAGGTTTCATTGTTTTCCAGAAAGGAATCACTGTCGACCCCCTCAAAGTTCAAGCCATATTAGACCTTCCCACACCACTCATGCTCTGACAGCTACAGAGCTTACAGGGGAAATCTAATTTCATTCATCGCTTTGTTGCTAATTATGCCACCACAGTTCATTGTTTCTTACATTTATTTCGTACTCAAGTACCCTTTGTTTGGGATGACCAGGCACAAGCTACATTCGAAGCCCTTAAAAAATCTCTCAAGCAAGCCCCTTTGATCTCCCCTCTGGATTTCTCTCAGGACTTCATCCTTTACATCTTGGCATCCAACCATGCCATGTCAGGGGTCCTTGTTCAATAAGACGCTGCTCTCCAAGAGCATGTCATTTATTACGTCAGCCAAACCTTGTTTGGACCGCCCCTACGTTACCCATATGAGGAAAGGATGGCCCTTGCCATTGTGTTTTCCATACAAAAATTGCGACACTACATCCTCCTAAGTCATACTACCGTTGTCGCCGACTCCAACCCCATGATCTACCTCTTGAACCGTCTCCTTTTGCAAGGCCGCATCGCTAAATGGGTAATTATCCTACAAGAGTACAACTTGACTTTCACAACTCTGAAAAGTACTAAATACCTTGTGCTTTCCCAACTCATGACCGACCTCCCATCCCTTTTGATGTCCCCATCAATCCCTGATGAGTTACCGGACAATCATTTGTTCATCATCTCGTCAGATGACCCATGGTATGTTGACATTTTGATATACCTTCGCACGCAAAATTTTCACCACGATATCGATTGTGATGGACGCCGGCGTATTCGTCACCATGCCTCTCAGTACCTCCTTCTGGGCGATGTCCTCTACCAATGCGATGATGACACTATCCTCCGTCGTTGTCTCACACGAGAGGAGGTTGAGCAATTCCTCAACAACTGTCATAGTGGCACCTGCGGAGGACATTTTTCTTGAATGTCCACATCCCAGAAGGTAATCCACGTCGGATATTTCTGGCCCACGTTGTTCACTGACTGCATCACTACGGTCAAGCATTGCCATAATTGCCAACTCTTTTCCCCAAAGGCATGGACACCACCTGCCCCGCTCCATCTGGTCGTTACCATCGATCCCTTTTGTAAATGGGCCATCGACTTTATGGAGTGTAAACCCTCATCCTCCAATGGCCATAAATACATCATCGTCGCCGTCGACTACTTCACCAAATGGGTTGAATCCATGCCTACCTTCAATTATAAAGCCGACACCGCTACCCGTTACTTCTTTAACCATGTCATTACATGATTCAGGGTCCCAAAACAGCTTGTCTCGGGCCATGGTTCACATTTTGAAGATGCCATTTGGTGCAAGTTTTCAACTCTCCGTAAGTTCAAACATCAGTATGCCTCTGCTTACTACCCCCAAGGGAACAACCAAGTTGAGGCCATTAACAAAATTTTGAAAACAATCCTCCAACGCACTGTTGACTGACATAAGTCCAATAGGCATCACATTATTTTCTCTGCATTATGGGCTTACTGTACATCAACTAAGACCACCAGCAGTTTCACCCCTTTTCACTTAGTTCACGGTGTCGAATCTTTCCACCCCATATAGTTTTAGATCCCCACCCCACACATCGCTATTGAACTTCTCCCTGACACCTCCCCACTTGAACAACGTCTGTTGTTATTAGAACAAGTTGATGAAGATTGTCGCATAGCCATCCAAACAATTGAGGCCACCAAGAATCGCTCCAATGCTAGTTACGACAAACAGGTCCACCCACGAGCTTTCCATGAAGGAGATCTAGTCCTCATTTATGACTAAGCCCACGACAAGAAAGGTAAAGGGAAGTTCAAATCCATGTGGCAAGGCCCTTACATAGTGCATACCTGCCTTGGACATGGGGAATATATTCTAACTGACTCAGAAGGCCACCCCTTGCGCAACCCCTTTAATGGGTTGTATCTTAAACGCTTTTATCCTTAACAATCCGGTGGACCCGCTGGTCCGTATTATACAGTTTGATTTCTTATTTTTTTCCATTTTTTTTTCCCACAACCTTACATTCGTCATTTTCCTGCATGATCAAAGATGGACCATCTCCCGCCTTATTACGTTGGCTTCGCCGATGGAGCAATCCACTGGTCTCCAAACCTGGCCTCTGCAGCTTGGGTCTTATATTCCCCTTCACGTGAGTTGATTCACCTTGATAGAATGTGCATAGGAGCTGCTACCAATAACCAGGATGAGTATGATGTTGTGACTGATCTCCTGACTTCTACCCTTCAGATGGGTATACATCACCTTCATGTGTTCCTTGACTCCTAGCTCCTTATCTCCCAGCTCAACAACGGCTACCAGGTGCATGATCCTTGCCTCTTTAGAAAGTTCCTGCGCACAAAACAGCTAAGCCGACAGTTTGAATCCATAACATTCACTCATGTCCCAAGAGCTCAAAATAGTGTCGCAGATCAAATGGCTAACAACATTCTCTACTGGCATATCAATCACACCATGTAAATCATCCATAATGCATAATCATCACATGTCAACACATAAAAAACATAAAAATACCAAAAAGACTACATCTACAACAAAGGGCATCCACGTGCCTATCATAACAAATCATTTGCATCCACATGCAATAAACAACACAAAACAATACAGGCGCATCCACGTGCGTACAAAAATAATCACCGCAAAAATGCATCCATGTGCATATCTATATAAATATATCATCATCAGATAATTGTCATGAGTGTCCCAGCACTCAGATATAAAAAAAATATACATCAAGGAGCCTCAATAGCATCCGTGTCATAAAATACATGTTGTATATACAAAAGATTTCGAATGCCCGTACACATCGGGGGGAGTCCCCAGCACCCCCTAATGAGAGTCATATCCCCCATTCGAACCATCATCACTCTCTGTCGTAGCCGCCTCTACTGCGGACTAATCCTCTCCTCACTCCTCCTATGGATCCTCGTCATCCCCCTGTCGATCCTGAGCCCTCCTCTCCTCGGCCAATACTACCACCCGAATCAGAATCACCCACCAATCCCATGGAGCCTCGTGACAGGCCTCGACCACCTCCCGATCAAGCTCCCACCACCCCTCGTCGGAGACCCCAACTAGTAGTAGGTCGAAGGAAAATCGTAAGGACTCCAAAGTCCCATCCGCATCTCATCATCGCACCTCCCCCTGGCCTGGCAAGGCTGGGAATGCTATGTGCCCCCTACGCTCCCTATGCCTCGGTGGTGGCTTCGGTCCCACATCTGCATCAAACCAAATCACAAATGGTTAGCATCATCATATATCTCTAACCTCAAAACATCCAACATAAAACAATCAAGAAACTAGATATATACCATCTGGACCCCAAACCTGCCCTAGGGGTCGTGGTGCCTCCGGATCTCACTGGTAGTCCATCTCACGATACGGGTAGTCATCAAAAACCACCAGCATCTACAGCCACTACAAATAGAGCTCCCGCATAAAATATTTCCCCACCTCTCCACCACCTCGCTGGTGCATCATATGACCCCACCGCACCATCCGCGGCTTCCTCAACACCCTAGCCCGGATCGGCACTTGTGGCCGCAGCGTCAAAACCCACTCCATGAAGAAAGCACACAAAAACAACCCATAACAGAAACCCTTACCAGATACCTTCACCTTGCTCAGGTGCCGCTGAGCACAGGTGAGGAATATCTGGCCCCAAGCAAAGAAGGTGCCCTGTAATATCCGCTCCATCAACTGCATCTATCCCCTCGACACCTAGTTGGGCACCTGTGACCCCAACCCTCGGACCACGCATGCTGGGATCGCCCGAACTGATGGCTCCTGTAAGTCACAAATCAGAAGTGCATTCTTATGCACTTCTACCATAAGGAAGCAGTACCGATCCAGCATCTCCTCCATGTCCACATTCGAGGACCTCTGTGGCTGGGTATCTGCCACCTTACCCAAACAAGGCAGTCCCGTCAAAAAGTACACATCTGCCAGGGTGAGCTCCAGTCTCTCCCCCTGCACCATAAAGACCTGTATATCATGCTCCCAGAATCCCACCAACATGTTTAACAACAGTACTACTGAACACATCATTGGCACCTGTGCAAACTTCTACAGCCCGCACAACCCCAAAGTCCCCCGAACATGTCGATCATCCCGTATGTACTCCATGAGATCGTTAGGTATCTCGAGCTCTCGCCATAATACTCTCAGCATCCTGTCAATTACACAATGAAAACTCATCAGAACATCATCAAAAAAACCATCATCCCCCCGGTATGACTCCATAATCCCGATCCAGATCGCGACTGTGGGGCCCAATGTCACGATCCAAAATCGTGGCTATCAGGACTACAGTTGCGATCGCAGATTGTGCATGTGGGGGGCACAATTGTGATCGCAGCTATCTAGGCCACAACCGTGGTTGCAGATCGTGGCTATCCAGGCCATAGTCGCGATCTTGGATCGGGGCTGTGGAGGCCACAACCATGATCCATGATCACGGCCATCGCCTCGAATCCCACGATGCACAAACCTCGTGGACTATACCACCCTCCCTGAGGACCCACTACCCATCCGAATCGAGAAAACACTAAAGGTAGAAGTTTAGTGAAATGCTTGCAACTCGCGGAAATAAAATCGACCAGTCGGATCACCCAGAAATACCAAATCCACTCTGGCCCACCACACTCTCTTGTCAAAGTCAACCGCACAAATGACACTTGGCATTATGGGTCCACTTACTATTTATAGACAGTAGACTTTTTCTTGATTCGGCCATTTTGGCTCCATACGGAGTCCATCTTCCAAACCATTTCCACCACTGGAATCAGAACGACGAGACCTTCATAATGGTTGACTCGATTTCTCATTTTCTCCAGACCCCTTTTTTAGGAATTTTTTCCATGCACCTCGCCATCTCGATTTGTGTGCCACATCAGCCGTTATCAGTTTTTAGCATTCCTTATACCATTGGATTCAGTTTTTTGATCCCATGATGATGCTTGAGATCATTTCTAGCTCTCACCCCCAGATTTTTTGGGCACTTTTCACCATCCCCTAGTTGTCTCAGTTTGCATGCCACCTCGGCCGTTATCCGTTTTTGACATTTTATATCACCGGATTCAGTTTTCCGCACTCATGATGATGCTTTAGATGATTTCTCGCTATCACAGTCACCCCTTTTTTTACATTTTGTCTGTCCACCGCAAAACCGCGGTCTACGAGCCACATCGGCCGCTATGACTTTACACTTGCTTTGAAACTGCAAGTATATTAATGAACTTTTCACTCCCTTCATACTACAGTTATTTCGTTATTTTGCCACCATTCACCATCCCGCAAGGAGGCACCACCAGTGTTCCCCCCCAACCCTCGTTCTTGGTTCTCATCAATGTCGCTTGATTGAACACTCTCTCATTGTTTGGCCATTCCTTTTGTTCTATATAATTTTATCCCTTTTTCGGGCCGGACAAGTCCTTTACAAAAAATGCACTTAGGGAGTTTCTATTAAGCTCTTTTCTGACTCCTAAAAAAATGAAAAGATCACCAAGAAATCTTGCTTCCTTTCATGCTCATTAAAGTACCTGAAAGGGTGTCTATCTGGTATAAGTTCAACCCTTTTCCGGACTCGGTATACTAATTATGAAAAAGGGATACTCTAGTCACACCGGCTAGAAGAGTTCTCCATTGCATCCTTTTATGCTTTTTCGGGCCTTGGAGACTAACACATGAAAAAAAAACCCCTACAGTCTTCTTATTGTTTTTAGACTCTCTAAAATTGAAAGCAACCACGAGCATACACTGTCCTGGGCTTGTATAAATCTGCACGACGGTACCATTCCATTATTTCAGATTCTTCTTATCGCTTTCAGACTCCTTAAAATTGAAAGCAATCACGAGCATGAACTGTCCTGGGCTCGTATAAATCCACATGATAGTACCATTTTATACCTTCTTTGAGATCCTTAAACCATGAAGAAGGACCCAACGGTGCCTCTTGGCGCCATGATAGATCATATCTCATCCCCACATAATGGCATCAACCCCAATACAGTCACCTTTGTTCAAAGTATTCTGCGATATGCCACCCTTAAGAGTTTCCGGATCTCATACATCAGATTGACCCCCTGAGCCTCTCCCATTACAGTCATATCCCCTGATCCCTTTCCCTCAAAATTCAGTTTCATATGCTTCCAGGCCAACCATGTCATCATACTCTGAATGAAGGAAGTTTGAGTCCCCCCCCACTCTACGACCCCAATTATTCCCCATCCCCAAAATATGTCAGTTTCACTATCAGAACTATCACCTTCTGGTTGTTCATGTCACACTCCTATCAAGGAAACATCATTCCCTTGATAGTTGCAAGGTCTCCCTCTGTCGATGCCAACTAAACTATTGCAGAGGATAGACCCAGAGGTCCCTATGCCTTGGACTCATCACTGTTAACACCCAAAAAGTGTTCACTACCTCATCTACCGTATTACATGGCTCATTTGTCCATTTTCCTACCATATTTCCATTAAAAACCCAAAAAATCCCACTAAAAAGCCTCCAAAAGGCATAAAATGCCTCCAAAAGGCCACAAAACCCTTAAAATAGCCTCAAAAAGGTTAAAAAACCCATTTTTCCTCCAAAAATATCCAAAATTCCTCTAAAAATAGCAAAAACCCCCTAAAAAGGGAAGAAAAATACAAAATAATGAGGAAAAGGAGGAAAAAACCCTATACAGCTGCCCTAAACCATGTGTTTCCTAAAACCATGGGTCAGCACTCCACCACCAAAAAACTATAAATAGGTGATGGAGATCCCTTATTCCATATCCACAATCAAGTATACCCTTACTCTGCCAAAATCTCTCTCGAAACCCTAGTTCACCATTGAACCACTTTCACCTTGAGAGCCACTTTTGGCCCATTCCCACCATTGGAGAAAGAGAAGTAGCAATTGGAGCTTGGAGCAACCCTCTTGGACATTGCAAAGGGCTTCATCAACCTTCACATTGAAGGTAACATTAATACAAAAAAGCCATTATTTACATCTTTTGTTTATGTTTCATGCACATGTTTTAGAGTAGTTTCTATTTCTGTTTTAGCTTAATTATTTACATTTACTGAACTGCTACTAAGGAGTCCATTCTCCTTAGTAGGTGCTCATTTGCACAAGCTAGGGGTAAAACCCTAGCTACAGTTTTGACCCTAGCTCATTTAACACCCAAAAAGTGTTCACTACCTCATCTACCGTATTACATGGCTCATTTATCCATTTTCCTACCATATTTCCCTTAAAAACCCAAAAAATCCCACTAAAAAGCCTCCAAAAGGCATAAAATGCCTCCAAAAGGCCACAAAACCCTTAAAATAGCCTCAAAAAGGTTAAAAAACCCATTTTTCCTCCAAAAATATCCAAAATTCCTCTAAAAATAGCAAAAACCCCCTAAAAAGGAAAGAAAAATACAAAATAATGAGGAAAAGGAGGAAAAAACCCTATACAACTGCCCTAAACCATGTGTTTCCTAAAACCATGTGTTTCCTAAAACCATGGGTCAGCACTCCACCACCAAAAAACTATAAATAGGTGATGGAGATCCCTTATTCCATATCCACAATCAAGTATACCCTTACTCTGCCAAAATCTCTCTCGAAACCCTAGTTCACCATTGAACCACTTTCACCTTGAGAGCCACTTTTGGCCCATTCCCACCATTGGAGAAAGAGAAGGAGCAATTGGAGCTTGGAGCAACCCTCTTGGACATTGCAAAGGGCTTCATCAACCTTCACATTGAAGGTAACATTAATACAAAAAAGCCATTATTTACATCTTTTGTTTATGTTTCATGCACATGTTTTAGAGTAGTTTCTATTTCTGTTTTAGCTTAATTATTTACATTTACTGAACTGCTACTAAGGAGTCCATTCTCCTTAGTAGGTGCTCATTTGCACAAGCTAGGGGTAAAACCCTAGCTACAATCACCTTCAGTGGTGAGTTCCTACGTATCATTTCGAAAGGAGTCCTCTGTGCCTCTCTAAATGATTGTTTCTCACATGCTCGATGTCAACACCTTGATTGCATCGTTGAGACTCATACATGGTATTAGTCCTTTCAGTTAGTTGTCGAAGACCCCGGATTTCCCCCGACTCTAGCACATTGGTGAGTCAATTTGGAACACCCAAGTATATGTTCCTAGGGATATTTGGGTTGCGTTGGCGATAGTATTTGGAGGCCACCCACTCAGATGCTTCCTTGAGTACCCATTATAGCTACAGTCCAGTGTACCATTGAGGGTATGACTCCCCTTCATTATGATCCAATAGCTCATCAGTTCCTCTAGTACCACACTCAACAACACTATTTTTATTCCAGTGTATCGGTTCTTCAGCTCAGACATGGTCAGACCGACAGTATTGTTGGGCCCAAGTTGGGACAAAGTTTTTGTAACACTTTTTGATAAGCAGGAAAAGTTGAGCTGAGCACAGCTCAGAAAAATATGTAAATTTTCCTAAGTGTTGAGGGTGCTCCAAAGTTGTGCGCAGCATCCAAGTTTTGACCATGCTGCGGAGTTGTGTGCAGCATCCAAATTTTGGAAGTACCACGAAGACCAGTGCTACGAGGAAGCAGTGCTGTGAAGCAATCAGGCCACGTGGAGCTAGCAAAGTGGAGTGCTAGACAAGGATCAGGTACAGGTACCAGATGGACCAGTAGTGGCCTAATTTTGGAAAGATGCTCTAGGAGTGCCAAGTAGCGGGCACGAGCAATTTAGGAAGGTGACTAATACATGAGTTTGTTAAGAAAATGACAGCTCAGGGAAAGTGATAGCTGAGCATGCCTAGTGGGTGCGACCATTAAGTGGAGAACTGCATTGAGAAAGTGACTAGAGGTTGATCCAGTTGTACAAGGTCATTAAGGGGACGAACGGTCTGCAACGGAAGCAACTGGGAGCTGAGCCAGTTGTACGAGTCCGTTAGTGGAAGGGCAGCTCCATGAAGATGACTTGTTGGTGTACGCACAAGACGAAGGTCGAAAGTGACAGAAAAAAGGAATGGAGGGCTACCACAACAGCACACTCACTACCAGAGGACAACAGTTCAGGTTAGAGGGACTAAGGTAGTGTTGGAAACCCTAAGGGTTTCGGTCTTCAACTTTGTAAAGACATGACCTTCGGGCATTGTCTATTTAAGAAGACAATTTTTTAAGGGAAGGGGTTCTTTTTGTTGGGGTTGGTTGGTTGATTACTTTTGGGGCTCCTCTCATTACTTTTGTTGTTGATACATTGTAAGATATTTCTGAGTGAGAAACCATTGTAAAGGCTCTACAGCTATGTGCATAGGGACCTAGTTGAGAGGAGAGAGTTTGCAGCTGAGTGTGCAGACTACGAATAGTTATCCCCTTCCCATTAAAGATATAAATATAACAACCATTCTTGTGGACGTATCTTCCCACCCGGGGGAGCGAACCACGTTAAATAGTGTGTTGTGTGATTGAATGGAACAATGTGTATATGACTATGCTTATCTGTTTTCTCTAGAAGAATGTCTGAATATTTCCTTGCATTTTGTTATGTGAGACTTTTGTATGCATTTTCCATTAGGAGAAGTATGGAGGTGATATGTTAAGTCTGCATGAATAGATGAATGGTGAATACTTAGTTTTGTTTCCGAAAGCAGTGATTCAGTTATTTGTTTAAGTGTTAAGAGATTGCTTGAGTGCTTTAATATGCGCAACAGACTAATGTATGATAGAAGAATGGTAGCTGCGGTGTATGCTTAAAATAGTAAATGCTTTAAGTGTATAAACCAATGTTAAAGTGATAGCCATTTGGATGCATAAACGAGTGGATGAGTGATACTCATGTTCATGCCTTAAGCATTTTCGACCACTTCAAGTATAAAGCTGAAAGGTATTGTCACAGTTTTAGTAGAAGTCCCGTAGTAGAAGAACTTAGTGGTGCGGACCGCGGCATTGTCCATCGCTGCGCAATCTCAGCTCACAGCATAGACCCCCTATTGCGCTACGTAGTACGACTATCCAAACAACTCATCACATACTACGGAAACCTGATTCCGTAGTACCCCATAGATACACCTCGGGTGAGACCTCAACCTGCTCACAGGTTGTTGTCGCAAGGGCCGGTGCGAAGTGGTTTTGTTGGTCAAAGGGAAATCACGAAGAACCTGGGTCTTATAGAAAACCTCTGGGTCAGTTATAGCCAACAAATGGTTCCGTTGCCGCGCTAGAATCTGTGATGAGTTGCAACCATAATGAGTGACGAAGAATACCAGTTCCCAAAAGGCTCTAACAACTAGCATCCTGAAAAGACAGAAATCCAAGCTTGGTGGGACAAGACCATAAGAGACTTTGCAAGGCAAGAGAATAGACATCCGCGTCTATGTGACACACAGTGGTCAGATAGATATATGTGGAAATATATTCACAAGATCTTCTAGGC
Source organism: Larix kaempferi (assembly GCA_027924585.1). Lineage (NCBI taxonomy): Eukaryota > Viridiplantae > Streptophyta > Pinopsida > Pinales > Pinaceae > Larix > Larix kaempferi. The sequence goes on along the minus strand of BSBM01000372.1, from coordinate 44,860,094 downwards.
ATCATTTCCAAACGAGCTGCAAGCATGGATCTTGCAGCTCGCAAAAAAAAAAACCTGTTTTCAAGGAGGAGTTCCTACAGAGTGGACTTATGAGCTCATAGTGCAGCTCAAAGCAATAGACAGCCCACTGACATGCGTAGTTGATTTTTGGGTCGATCATATGCTAGAAGGCTTCGTAACAGAATTTGCTGTAGACACAGTCAAATCCTACAGCCAAGCAGAAGCATACTTTTTCAGAGGATTGCAGGGTAAGTTGCTGAACAATATCAGTCTATACATTAAGATGCTATTACTTGAGAAAGGTGTTTTAAGAATGCAGTAATATTCTCAAGTTTGTCATAGTAAACAGTATATATAGTGATTTTGACGAAGATACCCATAATCTTAGAAGTGGTAAGAGGTATAAATTTAATAAGAATCTTGGAGGCCCTGGACTCCATATCGATACTGAGATTCCTTGTGACCTTGACAATGAAGCTGCACCGCCATTTACCACTCAGAACCGACCAGCTGTAGAGACCGCACCACCCTTATCTCAGAACCCACCTGCTACGCAGCCCACCCCATAGAATACTCAACCCAGTACATCTATCCCAATAAGCCCATTTGTTTTCACTACATAAAGCCCTTTACAGCAGTCGTGCACTAATCTGGGCGCTCCACCACCTAATAGGACAAAGGCAAACACAGATATGAAGCTGCCGATATTCAAAGGAACTGGACTAGAAGACCCTAACCAGCATTGGTTCCTTTGCGAAGCCGTATGGAGTGTAAGACAAATCCAGGATGATGCCATGAAGAGAGCACAGCTCATCACCATGTTCAAGGAAAAATATTTACATTGGTTCATGAAGTACTATAACACACAGTCGAGAACCCTCGCAGAAATTAAAGTTGTGCTTGTGGCAGAGTTCAAGAAACCCAAATCTGAATCTCAATGTATAACCAAGTTGAAAGAAATAAAGCAGAAACCAACTGAAATGGTTTGGGAGTTTGATCATAAGTTCAAGACCCTATTACACCAAGTAAGCTTTGTTATAGCTCTAGAACAGCACAAGGAATGGTTCATTACTGCGTTGTTTCCCCATATTCGATTACCATTGATGCAGCAGAAGGTTACATCGCAGGTAGAGGCCTTGGAAATCGAAATGGAGCTAGACGCTTCGCCGATTGGTGAGACTAGTTCTGGGATGTCTCAGATCCAGAACCCACTGACCACCCTGACACTAGAACTGCAAAGCATGAAGAATGGCAAAGAACAAAGATATGAACCTAGACATGAGGTCTAGTGTACAAGTTGTAAAGGAGAAGGCCATGACCGGGAGCATTGCCCGTTATTCCACGACTATCTTAATAGTGGTACACCCAACCCAATAAATCAAAATCAGGCCCCATGTGACAAAGTGTCCTCAGACACATAACTTTATTAATGAAGAAGGAAAATAATTACATCACAGAAATGTGAGGGCTAAATCCCGAAAGATTACCTCACATGGAAAACTCGATGGATTTAAATATCCAAAGAGTAACAACTAATTTACCGTTACCAAAACTAACTAAGGGACACCTCACATAATCACGTGAGTGTGTAGATGCCCTTTTACATTTATTAAACTAAACTTCTATTTATTACATTTTGGATCATAATTCCTAACAATCCCCCCTTTGATCCAAAAATTCTTTTGAACAAATACCAAGTTCATTTCTAAACTTATCAAATTTGACCCTTCCAAGAGATTTTGTAAAAATATCTGCAGTTTGATCTTCTGATGGACAATACTTTGGCTTGATGATTTGTTTGACGACGAGAGCCCGAATGTAATGATACTTAGTATCCACATGCTTAGTTTTTGAATGAAAAACAGGATTTTTGGCTAACTTGATTGCTGACTGATTATCAATAAATAATGAAGTTGCTTCTTTCTGATCAACTTTGAGGTCTTGCAAAATCCTTCTTAACCAAACTATCTCACAAGCAGCTTCCCAAGCTGAAATATATTCTGCTTCTGCTGTAGAATTTGCAATTGTATCCTGCTTTTTACAACTCCATGCCACTGCAGCTGATCCCATATTCATTAAGTAACCTGAAGTAGATGCCCTGTCATCAACATCTCTAGCAAAATCCGCATCTGAATAGCCAACAAGCTTGAAATTTTTGTTTCTTTTAAACTCAAGTCCAAAATCCTTTGTTCCTTGAAGATACCTTAACACCCTTTTTGCTGCATTCCAATGACTTTCTCTAGGTTCCTGCATATATCTAGAAAGTATGCTAACTGCATAAGATAGATCAGGACGAGTATTCATCAAGTAAATGAAACATCCAATTAACTGTCTATATACAGTACAATTTACAAGTTCCCCCCCTTCAAACTTAGAAAGTTTTAAATTTTGCTCCATGGGAGTAATCGCTGGTTTACATTCCTCCATTCCAAACTTCTTCAATAATCCAGATATGTACTTAGCTTGAGAAATAAATATACTTCCTTCCTGCTGCTTTACTTCAACTCCAAGATAGTAATGAAGTAAACCCAAGTCTGTCATTTCAAAACCTATTTGAAGTTCTTTCTTAACCTGAAATATATGATCATTATTGTTACCTGTTATGAGCAAATCATCAACATACATAACCAAGATGACTAAGTTGTTTTCCTAGATTCGAACATACAAAGTATCATCTGACTCACTACGAAGAAAACCAACTTTTTGTAGGTAGGCATCCATTTTTGCATACCAAGCTCTGGGAGCCTGTTTCAATCCATACAATGCCTTAACTAGTTTACAAACTTGATTTTCTTTCCCTGGAACCTCAAAACCAGGAGGTTGATTCATATAAACATCCTCTTGTAGATCACCGTTTAGAAATGCACTTTTTACATCCATTTGATGCACTTTCCATCCATTTTGTGCAGCTAAAGCTAGCACAATCTTGATAGTATTCCATTTCGCTGTTGGAGCAAAAGTTTCTTCATAATCAATCCCTTCTTTCTGAGCAAAACCCTTTGCCACCAATCTTGCCTTATATTTATCAATATCTCCATTTGCTTTGTACTTAATTCTGTAAACCCACTTACAACCAATGGGTTTAACATCATGTGGACAATCAACCATTTTCCAAGTCTGATTGTTCATTACTGCATCATACTCACTTTTCATGGCCATTTTCCATTCATCATACTCAACTGCTTCATTAAAAGTAGTTGGTTCAACAACTGAAAGAGCAAAATTTTCTGAACCCGTATTAGAACTCCTTGTACCTGTTTTGCCTTTTTCATCAGACTTAATATCCTGAAGTAACTTAGTTGCCCATTTTGGTTTCTTCTTTTCAATGTTAACTTGATTTGAATCATCCAAGTTAACTTGTGAAGAATTCAAAGTATCTTCAACCTGTTCATCATCCTGTACTTCTGAAGTGAGATCAAACCATTGTTCATTCCTTGTCTTATTTAAGTGTTGCATCCTTAATTGTTCCTTAGTTACTTTTTCCTCTAAGTGACTAAGTTGTTTTTCAACCTCTTCTACACTTAAACTTTCAGTTTCATCAAAAATCACATCCCTGCTGACAATAAACTTTCCATCTGACAGAAGCCTGTACCCCTTTTTCTCATGAGAATAACCAATCAACATGCACTTAACACTTCTAGACTCTAACTTCTTTCGTTTTTCTTTTGGGACAAGTGCATAACAAATTGAACCAAAAACTCTCAAATGTTTGACCATAGGTTTGAATCCATACCAAGCCTCAAAAGGAGTTATTCCATCAAGTGATGATGAAGGAGATCTATTCCTCAAATAAACTGCTGTATGAACTGCTTATGCCCAATAACATGATTTCAACCCTTTGAAAAATAACATTGCTCTAGCCATGCCCAATAAAGTCTGATTCATCCTTTCTGATACTCCATTTTGCTGTGGAGTATAAAAATTGGTCAACTGTCTTTTAATCCCTTTTTCCTGACAATAAGTCAAAAAATGATTTGATGTAAACTCACCACCATTATCAGTTCTCAAAGTAGCAATCTTTTCCTTTGTTGCTGTTTCAACCAAATTTTGAAATGACTGAAACTTTTCAAACACTTCTGATTTTTCCTTCAAAAAATACACCCAAACCATTCTGCTAAAATCATCAATAAACAACAAAAAATATTTACAACCACCAAGTGAAGTTTCCAAAGGACCACAAACATCACTATGAACAAGCTGTAATCTCCTTGTTGCTCTCCAAGTGCTTTTTGAAAAAGCTATCCTTCTCTGTTTGCCATAAATGCAAGATTCACACTTTGCATTTTCCTTCCGAAAAGTAGGCAACCCCTTTACCATTCCTTGTTTTTGAAGCTGTACAAGACTATCCACATTCAAGTGCCCAAAACGAATGTGCCACAATCGGATAGGTGAAACATCAGTTTCAACTAAACCTGCAAATTCCTTCAAACGTTCCTTTGATCTAGGAATGACTGTTCCCTTCATCCTAAGAAGCTTTCCGTCTTCATAACCTGTCATAACTGTTTTGTATGCATCCTTTGTTGAATTAACAAAAAGGATACCACCTTCCATTACAACTTGATGTCCTAATTGGCGAATGACAACTAAAGACAACAAATTTTTCTTAAATGTAGGCACATACCAAACATTAGAAATCAATCTTTCTCCAATTCCAGGCAAATCAACCTTAACTGTTCCTTTTCCTTGTGGTAAATGAATAGAATCATCTGCAAGAAAAATTGAATTTAAATGACAATCTTCATAACTCCAAAAGAAATCTTTCCTATATGTCATATGCTGAGTAGCCCCTGTATCCATAATCCAAGCATCTTCAAAATCATTTTTGAAACAATAAGAAGACTGAACAAAATTCACTGATTCCAACTGATGAACTTGAACAAAATCCATTGATTCTGATTGTCCAAGCGCTGTAAAGACATATTCACAATTTTCACTACCGTCTGTATGAGCATAATGTGCCGCTGATGAAGATTCTTTAGATTCTCTTTCTTTTAGAATTTTTTCAAATGAAACTCTACAGTTTGAAGCATAATGTCCAACTCTATTACAACGAAAACATATGACCTGTTTATTAGCTCTTCCTCTTCCAGAGACCTGTTGGTTTCCTAAACCTCTTCCTCTTCCAGAAAACTGTGACTGTGTACTTTCAAATTCTTTAGAACCTCTTCCTTGATTTCTTCCTCTTCCTCTTCCGCGGCCTCTTCCTCTTCCAAAACCCTGACCACGACCTCTATTTGAATTTTGAAAAACTTTCTGATCATTGCCTTTTTGATGATTACCTGGAGACTGTTTGCTAGTACTTGCAACCAAAACATCTTCTCCTGCTTGCTTTGTTTGACCAAAATTTTTTTCATGTGTGGCAAGTAATTCACTTAGTTCATCAAAAGAAATTTTATCCAATTTATTTGTAATTTGTAAAGTTTCAAAAAAATGCTTATATGTCTCAGGCAATCCTGCGATCAAAATGGTCACCATCATGCTGTCCTCAATTTTATCAAAACCAGCTCTTGAAATTTCTTGTTTGATATTTTTTAATCTAGAAATGTACTCCATGACATCACCTCCTGAAGACAATTTTTGTTGAAACAACTTCAATTGAATATCAATTTTCTTAGCTTCACTCTGAGAATCAAATAAATCTTTCAATGTCTTCCAAGCTGACCATGCATCAGAACTATTTTCAATATGCACATAAATATCATCAGAAACAGTACTGTGAATCAATGCTAAGGCCTTTTCATCTTTTAGTTCCCACTTTGCAAGCTGATCATGATTAGTTGGTTTGGTAGGCTTAGCATTACAGACACCCTTCCACAATTCATTGTAAATAAGAGTGCTTTGAATATGACGACTCCAAACTTTATAATTTTTCGATCCTTCCAACTTGTCAGATTCATTAAAAAGATTTATAACTTTAGACATTGTAAAAAAAAATAATAAACACCTTGTAACTCCAGAAGATGTGTATTATGCAAATCTTATAGCTCCAAGAATTAAAAAAGAAAGCACCTTATGTCACCAGAATAAATCACCTTATATCACCAATGGAATATTTTATGCAAAAATATCACCACCAGTATGAAAAGAAAATTACTCATCAACAAGAGTCACCATGAAAGAAATGTTGCAAGAAACACCACACACCATGCAAAAGAAAGCTATAGGAGCTTGGCCTTGACCCACTTATAGCCTCAAGAAAAGAATTTGATAGAGCTTCACTTTGCTCTAATCAAACCTTGAGTGAAAATACAAGTACTCCTTATGACACCAACAATGCTCCTTATTACTCCAATGCCCAAAAAAAATTACACCTTATTACTCCAAAAAATAACAAGTCTTTATAAGTGAATTGGAAAGATACAATATTGTTGAGTGGGAGGTCACAAGATCCAATCCCATCAACTTCAAAAATAACTTTTTTTTTTTAAATTTAATATCTCCACCTTTTTCTTCTTAATATAAAAAATCTCCAAAAATAAAATTGAATATGAAAATACCTTATCTTTCCAAAAAAAACTTATTTACTTTTCAAAATATTACCTTATCTCTGGACCAATGTAGTTTCCGAATTCGTCATACAGACTGTCGTCCATGTTGAACTTAAAAAAAACGGGCGCTTGGTCACTCTCACCCACAGTCCCCTCGACCACCACAATCAAGGCCCCGACGATGATGAGGACGTCGACATGGAAGGCCAAATGGTATTTGCAGAAGACAAGTGAAAAAATTATACAAAATTGTGCTTAAATTATACACCCCTTGCTAAAGTTGCGAGAGCCCGTCAGGTTTCAGACGTCTGCATCTCGAGTACATTCCGTGCGCGGGTTTCAGGTGCTCATTGGTATTCTTTCGATTTGACTGAGAAGAGTTCTGGTTTATATAAAAGTTAGACAAAAATGGTGAAGTTCACAGCTGAAGAGCTTCGTAAGATTATGGACAGGAAACATAACATCCGAAATATGTCTGTTATTGCCCATGTTGACCATGGAAAATCCACTCTCACCGATTCTTTGGTAGCAGCAGCTGGTATCATTGCTCAAGAAGTTGCTGGAGATGTTAGGATGACTGATACTCGTGCATATGAAGCTGAACATGGCATCACCATCAAGTCAACTGGAATCTCGTTGTATTATGTGATGGAGGATGCAGCTGTGAAAAATTTCATGGGAGATAGAGAAGGACATGAATATTTGATAAATCTGATTGATTCTCCAGGGCACGTTGACTTCTCTTCAGAGGTTACAACAGCTCTGCGAATCACAGATGGTGCACTAGTTCTCTTATTCATACAACAGTAATTTTCTTCATCACAGATGGTGCACTGGTTCTCTTATTCATACAACAGTAATTTTCTTCATTCTAACACTTTTCTCTCTTATTCATTTCCATTGGATTTTGAACTTATACGTCTTTTATACGTCTCTACGTCTCTTCCTTTTTGTAAAAATTCTCTTCCAAAATGTTTTTTAAATAACCTTGCCTTAAAAAAATAATAATATTTTACTCTCTCCAAGTAAAAAAAAACCGAGTCTATAAAAAAAAATTCTGCAGAGATTCTTTTTAGCCCAAAAGAATAGGAAGCAATAACTTATGGTTAAAATTTCGTTATTCCAAAACCTTGAAAGTCACCTTCTTCAAACAACCTTTAGCACCTTCCAACCAAGTTCCAACCAGACCAAGCTTCAACCGCGTGCTCTGATACCACTTTGACAAAGTGTCCTCAGACACATGACTTTATTAATGAAGAAGGAAAATAATTACATCACAGAGATGTGAGGGCTAAATCCCGAAAGATTACCTCACATGGAAAACTCGATGGATTTAAATATCCAAAGAGTAACAACTAATTTACCGTTACCAAAACTAACTAAGGGACACCTCACATAATCACCTGAGTGTGTAGATGCCCTTTTACATTTATTAAACTAAACTTCTATTTATTACATTTTGGATCATAATTCCTAACACCATGGTGTGAAATTTGTAGAACCACGAGACATAGACCTGAAGACTACTATCTTATACAGAAGTATGTGAAAACACCTAAAAATTTATACTGCGCTTTCTGTAAATCAGTTGGACATGATGAATCCAACTGCCATGCATATGAGCTAATAAATGAGAGAAAATGAGATATGGACTCAATGAGAGGCACTGGCTTGTACCGCATACAAGAAGATAACCAGCCGAAACAAGAGAATGCATAATATGACCAAGGAGGATACAGAGGTCATGGTGCTGGATACCGCGACAGAGGAAGAAATGCTGGCCCGACGCAGGGAAGAGGCTGCGGCCAGGTCATTTGTTATAATTGTGGCTAGCCAGGTCAAGTATATAGAGATTGCATTAACCCATGCACTACGTGCAATTATTGTAAATCATTTGAGAATTTTATTGAAGATTTCCCAGTACTAGAGGTGGAAATACAGAAAAGAAGATGGACGAACGCACCAAACACGAACACCCAGTGGATAGTAGCAGATAACAGACCGGTAGACCCGAGTGTCAATGTGGTCACACACAGTGGTGCTCAGAAAGGCCATGATAGGGGATCATAAGCTTCCACGTCAGGGGATTAGAAGCTTCCACGTCATGGGAGGCTTACACAAAGTAGACTCCTGTTGAGATAGTATGGATAGGGAAAGCCTCGGGAAAAATACCTTCTCTCAACCTATGAAAGAACAAGGAAGTCTTTATCAACATGCAGGATACCTTCAGAGAATCGGTCGCAGAATCACAGAGGATCCCGTTGCGCAGTGAAGCACCGCATGTTGAAGACATGCCAGTGGCTTATGATAAAAAAAGTGTTGCGACGGATGTCAGTACTTCCGTTGCGCAATTCCTGCGAAGCTGCATGAAGCTACTCAAAAGTGAAAATGCCATAGTAGAACTACAGAAGCTCATAAACCAGTATGAGCCGTAGACCGGAATAAACACTTATGATAGTGCAGTACATCACATAAGGAAGCATAAAAGAATAGGCCAAGAAATGAGGCTTACCGCGTAGATAGGATATTTTGAAATGGATGAAGTCATCCTTGATCTGGGATCCAAAGTAAATGTCTTAACTAAGCAGACATGGCAGCAGATGGGTCGACCAAAGTTGTCATGGTCACCTATCCAGCTGAGAATGGCTAACCAAGAGAAAGTTATATCTTTTGGCTGGTTAGCTGATGTGATAGTCGACATCGATGGAGTCCAAAGTCATGCAGACTTTGAAGTTATTGAGATTGTGGATGATAGTCATCCTTTTCCTGCACTGCTAGGAATTGACTGGACTATTGATAACTTGGCTATTATCAACTTAAAAACAAAGAAGATGATATTTGAAGGGAAGCATCTTAGGGTCATCGCACCGTTGGATCTTGCAGACGGTGACAGATGCAGGGATCCGATTCATGAGGAATCCAAGGCTCAAGACTTGGAAAGATTATACCAGCTCACAACAAACCAGGAAGATTACATTAACCCTACTGCAGATGGTACACTCAGCTGGAGATGTGACAGCTCCTGCATCTCTGATTCAAAGGCAGGGCTGGAAAATTGGCAAAGCCAGATGCATGAAGTATCAGCAAGAAGATGCATGCAGGTTACGAAATCACTGTTGATGTATATGTAACTTTGGAATGTATTTCATCTATGTATTTCATATATATTTATTGTACCCTTATTAGAGATGTGTTATTCCTCTATAAGAAAGTGGATTGACAAGTGTCGCAAGTGTGTGTACTTTCCAATGGGTTATTAGACCACCATGTGTGGGGTCGGCCCTGAAATATATATTATATTGTGGATGTACCTAGCTAGACAAGTCAGCCACATAAGATCACTGGGAAAACAGGTTAATATAAATAGAGATCAGGAGATCTCTATTTAGATCATTCGAAAAGTCATATCCCTCTCACTTAGAAAGTGGCGCACTAGTGAGGAGGAGGATCATCTGCTTCTAGGAGACTATCTCAAGTGTATTTTGGTTGTACTTTGGTTGGGCCATTGCTCTCTCTATCTCTGAGGAAGTTGTGGGGTTTTTCACATTAGGGTTTTCCCCATGGAAACTCTATGTCTCTTGTCTCTCATGCTTTTGATTCTTGTGATGCTTGTGATGCTTATTGTGATTGTTATGCATTGGTATATTGTATATGTTATTCTCTTAGTGAATATCCTAGAGTATTGTGAAATAATGCTCAAAATTTAACATGGTATCAGAGCTAACCTAAGAAGAAGACATTTTGTAGTGATGGAAACTTGAGTTTCTTGTTTATTGGGTTTCTCTCCATAGATTTTGGAAAAGCAGTATAGTAGATTGACTCTAGTCATCAAGGAGAATCTATCTATCCAATCAGAATTCAATTTTGAGCATTTTCAAATTTGGCCCTAAAAATTAGGGTTTCCACAAAAATAGGAATTTCTGAAATCTGAAGACATAGCTGGAAGCTCCTTGCAAAAATCAAAGTTTAGAGCTTTGGATCGATATTTTTGGCTGGGTAGATCTCTGGGAAACTCAAACCCTAATTCAAGGATCTCTCGAGTGAACCCAAGAGGACAAAAAGGCAAATCTGAAGGGTAAAGCTTTGTTGATCTCAAATTCTGAATACACCAAGCTAATTAGCTCATCAAGGCACATCTTTCTATCCTTTCAGAAAATTGAAATTCACATTTTGAATTTTTAGGGTTTTTCCGAAAAACACTAATCCACGACCAGATCCAGTTTTCAGCATTTCAAGTGGTAAGACCTAAATATTTTCTATTTCCATTTGAAGTACTCTTTAAGATGTCTCACCACACCAAGCTTGAGGATAAGCTCGAAGGAGGTGATAAATTCCGAGCTTGGAAGTATAGGATTGGGTTAATCCTGGAAGAGAATGAGTTGGACTCATATGTAAAAGAAGACATCCCTATCCCAGAGGATGAAGAGGCTAAGGTATTGCATAAGAAAAACTTGTTCAAGGCAAAGAGAATCATTGCTGATTCTATCAAAGACCATCTCATACCCCATGTGTCTTCTCTAAAGACACCCAAGGAGATGTTTGACTCTTTGACCAAGCTATTTGAAGGGAAGAACATAAATCAGAAGATGACCCTACTGAACCAATTGAAAGGAGTAAAGTTTCAGAATGGAGAAACCATTCAATCTTATTTTTCAAGGGTCTCCCAGATCAAGGAACAACTAGAAGCAGTGGATGAAATGGTGGAGAATAGTGAAGTGGTGATGACCACTCTAAATGGCCTACCCAGGTCATGGGATTCCTTTATTCAAGGAATTTGTGCAAGGAAGAAGTTGATCTCCTTCAACATATTGCGGGAAGAATGCTCTCAAGAAGAAGCTAGGCTTGTGGCCCGAGAAGAAAAGATGGGAAATGAAGAACAAGCTCTCACAACACATGCCAGGAAAGGCAAGTCCAAGAAGGAATCATCTCATAATAGGATATTCTCACACCACCATTATCATAAAGATAAGAAAGATCTCAGATGCTTCAATTGCAATGAGAAGGGACACTTTGGTTCAGATTGTCCCAAGAAGAAGAAAGACAACAACAAAAAATTCAATAAGAAGAAGAAGAATAACAAAAGAAGATATCATGCTCATGCTGCCGAAGATGATGAACCCCCAAAGAAGAAGGCTAGGGCAGAAAGTGATAGTGATGATGACTCATCAAGTGAAGAAGAATATGTTCTAATTTCTTCTCTCACAGGTAATATCTCCCATGGTTTTAATGATTGGTTGATTGACAGTGGGGCTTCCAAACACATGACTGGCTTTAAAGAATCTTTTGTGAATCTATCTGAACATGAATCACCCCATAAGGTGAAACTTGGGGATGATCATCAATACCCAATCAAAGGAAGTGGTGAATCCTCCTACAACCTAGATTCTGGAAAATCTTTGAAGATGAAAGAAGTCCTTTATGTACCTGGGCTCAAGAAGAACTTACTCTCCATCTCTTCATTGGATGCAAAAGGTATGAGGGTTGCATTTGTTGATGGCCAAGTCCTAATGTGGCCAAAGGGAAAGAACATAGAGGATGCAGTAGTGATTGGAGAGCAAGAGGGAGGTTTGTATAAATTGAAGGGACAACCTGAACATGCCATGGTACATGAATCAATGGAGCCAAGTGAACTTTGGCATAGAAGACTTGCTCATATGCACTATAGGGCACTTCCAATTGCAAGCAAGGCTATAGAGGGTCTTCCTGAAATCAAGACCAAACATGAAGGTGTTTGCAAAGGATGTGCAAAAGGTAAGAACATTAAGAAGGCTTTCCCAGCAGTGAAAGCAAGGCAAACGACATCCTGGAAATCATCCACTCAGATGTATGTGGTCCTATGTCATCCAGTTCTCTGAGTGGGTATGTTTACTATGTCTCATTTATTGATGACTTCTCCAGGAAGACTTGGGTATACTTCTTGAAGAACAAAGATGATGTGTTTGATAAATTCAAGGAATTCAAAACCTTGATGGAGAATCAAACTGACAAGAAGATCAAAACATTCAGATCTGACAATGGTGGAGAATTCACCTTAGGTGACTTCAAGAAGCTTTGTAGTGATTCAGGGATTAAGAGGGAGTTGACTACTCCTTATAATCCTCAACAGAATGGAGTTGCAGAAAGGAAGAATAGAACAATCATGGAAGTAGCAAGGGCAATGCTGCATGACCAGGATCTACCTATGCATCTATGGGCAAAAGCATCTAGAATAGCTGTGTATGTGCAGAACAGAACACCCCACAAGATATTGGACAACGAGACACTAGAAGAGGTCTTTTCTGGTAAGAAACCTGAAGTCAGCCATCTCAGAATATTTGGGTGTCCAGTATACACTCATGTCCCAAAGCAAAAGAGGACTAAACTAGATCCTTCAGGAAAGAAGGGTATCTTTGTGGGTTACAGTGAAAGCTCGAAGGCTTATAGAATATACTTTCCAGGGTTCAAGAAGATTGATGTCAGCAGGGATGTAACATTTGATGAAAACTCAGCATTCATCAAATCAAGGAAGGAACCTATCGAAGTTTATGAAGAACCTAGGGAAACTAGATTTCAAGACACTATCATGACTGAAGCAGTTCCAGAAGTTGTTCGTGAGTTTGAAGATCCACAAGAACCTGTAGATCCACCCTGTGAGGATAACTCTCACAAGAGGAAACCTGCATGGGCTAGAGAGCTCATTCAAGATGCAGAAATATTTGGAATTCCAGAAGAAGAACACAGATCAAAGAAGAGAACCAGATCACATACCAGCTATGTTGCTTTACTCCGTGACATTATGAACAAAGAGCCTTCTAGCTATGAAGAAGCAGTGGAAAAGAAAGAATGGAAGGATTCCATCGTTGAGGAATACCAATAAATAATGAAGAATGATGTTTGGGATGTTGTACCAAGACCTAAAGAGAATTCTGTTGTGACTTCTAAATTGATCTACAAAATCAAGCATGTTGCAGATGGAAGTGTAGAGAAATACAAAGCAAGATTTGTAGCTCGTGGCTTCTCTCAGAAAGAGGGAATAGATTATGAAGAAACTTTTGCACCTGCAGCCAGGTATACTTCCATCAGAACAATACTTGCCCTGGCTGCAGCAATGAAATGGAAAATAAACCAGATGGATGTCAAGACTACTTTCTTGAATGGTGTAGTTGAAGAGGAAGTATATGTGGAGCAGCCACTCGGTTTCGAAATACATGGCAGGGAGTCATATGTGTGCAGATTGAAGAAAGCCTTGTATGGATTTAAACAAGCTCCCAGAACTTGGTATGGTAGGATGGACAGTTTCCTATCTAGTTTGGGCTTTACCAAGAGTAAATCGGATTCCAACCTTTATTACAAGGTTGAGGAAGGGAATCCTATGATTCTACTCCTGTATGTGGATGACTTATTTGTAAGAGGAGATGACAGATTGATTGCAGATACTAAGAGAAAGCTTGCTTCCGAGTTCGATATGAAAGATTTGGGAATGATGCATTATTTCCTAGGTATGGAGGTGTGGCAGAGCACAGGTGGGATCTTCCTTGGTCAAGGGAAGTACATAGTAGATATCCTGAAGAGATTCAGGATGATGGATTGCAAGGCCATGGCCACACCTATGGCATCGAATCTGAAGCTTCTATGTGATGCTTCATCTGAACCGGTTGATGTCTCTATGTATCATCAGATGATTGGGTCCTTGATGTACCTGATGAACACGAGACCTGATATTTGCTTTGCGGTGAACACATTGAGTCAGTTCCTGACAGATCCGAGGAGTGTTCATCTAGTTGCTGTAAAGCATGTTCTAAGGTACCTCAAGGGTATAGTGGATTATGGGCTCAAGTATGAGGCGAATCAAAAGTTTAACCTGCAGGGTTATGTTGATTCAGATTGGGCTGGCAGTGCTGCAGATAGGAAGAGAACATCTGGGTGCTGCTTTAGTATGGGATCAGGTGTGATCTCTTGGTTTAGTAGGAAGTAGTCCTGTGTAGCACTGAGTACAGTTGAGGCAAAGTATGTTGCAGCCTATTCAGCTAGTTGTGAGGCAATATGGATACGGAAGCTACTGTCTGAGTTATTTGATCTCCCGTTGGATGCTACTGGTATCTTCTGTGATAACCGTAGTTGTGTGAAGCTATCCGAGAACCCAGTGTTTCATGACAGTTCGAAACACATAGAGATCAAATATCACTATATCAGAGATATGGTGCAAAGAGGAGATGTGAAGCTCCTGTATGTTGCGACAGACGAGCAGTTTGCAGATGTGCTGATGAAGCCACTGGCTAGGGTGAAGTTTGAGTACTTCAGAGAGAGGCTTGGTGTTCTTCGGATTGATGACACTTCGAGGAAGAAGTGATGGACACATTTGCTGAAGCCATTCCAAGCATGTTGGAAGGAGGATCCTTCACATGGCTGTGGATGTAAGCGCTAGATGATGAGTAGCAGGATGATGTTTTGGTTTTTGCTTTGTATGATCAGTTGGATCATTTTTATATGTATGTATGTATGCCTCATGTTGGATGTTGTATATGATCAGTTTGATCATTTATATGTATATGTATGTATGCATCATGTTGGATGTTGGATATGATCAGTTGGATCATTTATATGTATGTACGCATCATGTTGGATGCTTGGACCATGTATTAGGTGGATACATTGTATGATCAGGTAGATCATGTATGTTGATATGTATCATGTATTTATATTTGTATCATGTGGATACACTGTGTGATTAGGTGGATCATGTATGATGATATGTATCAGGTAGATACTTGGTATGCATCAGGTAGATGCATTGTATGATCAGGATGATCATGGATGACGAGCTTCAGGATGTTGCTCCAGATGACATGCAACAGGATGTTGCAGTGATGATGATCAGGATGATCATGTGTACATCAGGATGATGTATGGTGAGTATCAGGTTGATACTTTGTGGCCATGGAACGGGTTGTGCAGATAAGCATGTAATTTGTGCTCTGGGAGATTTCCAGATAGTCTTTCGAGGTTTTTCCTACGGCATGTAATATGTACCCTGGGATATTTGGAAAATGCTCTTTCGAGGTTTTTCTTGGGAGGACATATAATTTGTGCCCTGGGAGATCTGCAGATAGTCTTTCGAGGTTTTTCCTATGGCATGTAATCTGTGCGCTGGGATATTTGGCAGATGCTCTTTCGAGGTTTTGTCCTATGGCATGTAATTTGTGCCCTGGGAGATCCAATAGGTTGAGCCGTGTGCTCGTAATCAGTCCTGGGATGCTCTTTCAAGGTTTTTCCATGACCACATGTAATTTGTGCCCTGGGAGATCCGATAGGTTGATCCTTGTGCTCGTAATCAGTCCTGGGATGCTCTTTCGAGGTTTTGTGGTGACCACATGTAATTTGTGCCCTGGGAGATCCGATAGGTTGAGCTTTGTGCTCGTAATCAGTCCTGGGATTCTCTTTCAAGGTTTTGTGGCGGGGTCACATGTAATAAGTCCTAGAGATCTGGATAGGATGAAAATGGCCTCAGATGCTCTTTAGGGTTCTTGCTAGTCAAGAGACTCTTTTAAGGTTTTGTGATGCACGTAATAATTCCTGATATTTCCACAGTATGTCTAGCGATGATGAAGACCTGCAGGTGGTGGGCCTACATCCAGTATGAAAAAGGACTGGCTCTGTAGAACTTCCTATGATGAGTAGAGTCAGAGATTGGTTGCAATAGCAGTAGTGACGATGATGATGACGATGATCCCGAGAAGAAGACTTGTCTAGCAAATCTGTGTCAAGAAATACCTTCCTAGTTAAGAGGGAGTGTTGATGTATATGTAACTTCGGAAGGTATTTCATCTATGTATTTCATATATATTTATTGTACCCTTATTAGAGATGTGTTATTCCTCTATAAGGAAGTGTGGTCATGTGGATTGACAAGTGTCGCAAGTGTGTGTACTTGCCGATGGGTTATTAGACCACCATGTGTGGGGTCGGCCCTGAAATATATATTATATTGTGGATGTACCTAGCTAGACAAGTCGGCCCCATAAGGTCACTGGGAAAACAGGTTAGTATAAATAGAGATCAGGAGATCTCTATTTAGATCATTCGAAAAGTCATATCTCTCTCACTTAGAATGTGGCGCACTAGTGAGGAGGAGGATCATCTGCTTCTAGGAGACTATCTCAAGTGTATTTTGGTTTGAGCCATTTCTCTCTCTATCTCTGAGGAAGTTGTGGGGTTTTTCACCTTAGGGTTTTCCCCACCGAAACTCTGTGTCTCTTGTCTCTCATGCTTTTGATTCTTGTGATGCTTGTCATGCTTATTGTGATTGTTATGCATTGATATACTGTATATGTTATTCTCTCAGTGAAGATCCTAGAGTATTGTGAATTAATGCTCAAAATTTAACAATCACTCCGTTGGATTGGAAAGGAGGTAAGTCCTATTCCCACATATGATGGTTCTGCTAATGTTTACACTTTCATCCAGGAATATACTGCAGCAATTCCATATGAGCATAGGTTACCCGCATTGGATATCGCATTGGGCGACACACCTGCTAGATGGTGGGCTGCGCACAAGCAGACATTGACCACTTTGGATCAATGCAGGATTAAGATGTAGATTCAGTTTGCCGACAGGGTTACTTTACCCTTTGAGAAGTTTAATGGACAGAGAGATCCTATTCAACACATTGAAATCTGTTCGCAGGCATGTCTGGAAATGCCACAGGAAGAATGGGTGCACCTGTTTGTGCATACCGTGGAGGATGACATTCCAAAGAAATGGTACCTAGACCTGGAGTTGCACAGGGAAACCACGTATTGGGAGATGTTGACTGCCAACTTCCAGAAGGACTTCAACTTCGAGGACGATAATCCATTGATCCATGAGGCATTGCAGATAATTAAGGAATGCATATTCTGGAAAGACTGTCCTCATGAAAGTATGACCTTGGAGGATTTTTTTCGGGGCAGATCGCGTTCCTACGCACCTACAGGCAGAATGGGAAGAACATGAAGAACATACCATAGAGTGTTATAACCTAAATGAAGAAAATGGTGATAGAAATGAAGACGATGACGATGATCCGCACAACATAAACATACCAGAATCGGAGGGTGCACGCGATGTAGAAGGACCTTCGTTAGAAATCCCAGATATGAGAGGACCAGTAAAAACATAGAAGGGCACAAGAGAAGAACTGAAGTTCACAACAATCGGAGACTATTGGGATGATCAGGTTGTTGCAGAGATCGCAGACACTTTACATGAGTATTAGGATCTGTTTCCAACAAAATTTACAGAAATGAAAGGAATTTTGGGAGACCTAGGAGTCATGAAGATCCCCTTGAATCCAAGCGATAAGTCTGTGAAGCAGAGGCCATACAGATTGAACCCACAGTATAAAAAAAGAGTGCGCGCAGAGCTGGATAAGATGCTAGAAGCATGAATCGTTGAACCTATCGAGGAATCTGAGTGGATTAGTCCCATGGTCATTTAAGATAAGAAAATTAAGGGTGAGATCAGGATTTGTGTGGATCTCAGAAAACTGAATGATGCTTCCATGCATGACCCATTCCCCACTTATTTTACAGATGAAGTGCTTGACAATGTTGGAGGGAATGAGGCCTATTCCTTTACTGATGGTTTCTCTGGATATCATCAGATTAGGATTTATCCCGCGGACAGGCATAAGACAACTTTTGCTACAAAATGGGGGTCGTTCCAATACATAGTAATTCCTTTTGGCCTAAAGAACGCACCTGCCATATTTTCCAGAGTGGTCGTCACATCATTCAAAGATTTTATGCATAAGTTTCTCGAAGCCTATTTTGATGATTGGACTGTGTTTTGTCTATTGAATAACCATTGTGCAAACCTTAGAATGATGATTGAGAAGTGTTGACAGCATCAGATCTCTTTAAAATCTAAAGAAGTGTCGACAGCATCAGATCTCTTTAAAATCTAAAGAAGTGTATTTTTTGTGTTCCTTATGGGATTCTACTTGGGCACATTGTTTGTAAGAAAGGATTGATAGTGGACCCTGCAAAGATTGCCATTATTATGAATTTGCCTACACCAACTTCTGTCAAGATGTTGCGCTCTACCTTAGGCCATACTGGATACTACAAGAAATTTATAAAGGGTTACACACAGATAACTGCAGCAATGGAGAAGCTACTAAAGAAAGATGCGCTGTTCATTTGGAACATGGAATGCAAATAGGGTTTTCATACACTAAAAGAAAAGCTGGTGACTGCTCCAATTCTAGTCTTTCTAGACTGGACGAAGCCATTCCATGTCCATGTCGATGCATCATGCATTTCCTTGGGAATCGTATTAGCTCAGCTAGGAGAAGGAGGTATTGACCACCCTATTGCATTCTCGAGCAGGAAGCTCTCAACAACAGAAAAGAACTATACTACTACTGAGAGGGAAGATCTTGCGATGGTATATGCCCTACAAAAATTCAGACATTACTTGCTTGGTGCACACTTCCTTATGTTCACTGACCATTCTACGTTGAAATACTTGGTCAATAAGCCAGTGTTAGGGGGGCGCATATGCAAATGGTTGTTGCTATTCTAGGAGTATGATTTTGAGATTGTTGTTAAGCCCGATAGACCGAACTTGGGACCTGATCATCTGTCAATGATTGAGTCAAAATAAGAGTGGACGAACATTGAAGACAGTCTACCTGATGCACAGCTATTCGCTATATAGGTTGTCGATGATTATTATAAGGATATCATTAATTTTCTGACAACAGGGCTGGCACCGCAGGAATTATCTATTCAGCAGAAGAAGCAGCTAGTGGTGCATGCAACAGACTTCACTATAATTGCAGTTTAGTTATAAAAACTCGGACTAGATGAAGTCCTACGTAGATGCATACTAGATCATGAGAAACCGTTTATTCTAGCAAACGCGCATTGAGGGATCGCGGGAGGTCTCTATGCAGGAAGGGATACCGCACAGAAGATATTGCGCACAGGGCTGTGGTGGCCTAGGATCCACAAAGATTCTAAAGAACCCTGCAAGAACTATAATGTCTATCAGAGGACAGGGAAAGCTTCATGAAGAGATGAGATGCCATTAAACCCACAGTTGACCTTGCAAGCGTTTGAGAAATGGGCAATTGATTTTGTGGGTCCTATAAACCAACCAGGAAAAAGAACTAGTGTGAGGTATATTATTACTACTATTGATTACCTCACCAGATGGGTGGAAGCAAAGCCAATAAAGGACAGCAGTGCCAATACTGCAGTGTGGTTCATTTTTGAAAAAATATTATCAAGATTTGGCTGTCCGAAAAATTTGATGAGTGACCAAGGTACCCACTTTTTGAACAAGACCATTGAGGCACTTATAGAGGAATTCCACATTCATCATCAGCGCAGTACTCCATATCATCCATAGGAGAATGGCACTGTTGAGGATTTCAATAAAATACTGGAGAACGCACTCACTAAGGTCTGCAATGTAAATAGAGATGATTGGGATTTGCGCATCTCCTCTATGTTATGGGCATACAGGACTACATGCAAGAAATTGACAAGACATACACCTTTTCAATTGGCTTATGGGCAGGAAGCTATAATGCCAATGGAATATATTGTCCCTAGCTTAAGGATTGCTATGTTCATAGGGATGGCGGACCACGTAGCATTAGAAGAAAGGTTGCTACACCTAGTAGGGTTGGAGGAAGATCGCTTCATTGCTGGCTTCCACTAGCAAGTTCAGAAATATCGTGAGAAAGCGTGGCATGATCGCCATATAAAGAGCATGTCCTTTCAGGTAGGTGACCTAGTCCTCCTGTATGATAGCAAGTTCATGAAGTTTCCCGATAAATTTAAGATGCATTGGCTTGGCCCATATACTGTGATACATGTTACTAACACTAGTGCAGTCCAGTTAGCCAATCTAGCTGGCGATACCCTACCAACTTTGATAAATGGAAGCAAACTAAAGCTGTATCACGATAGTCCTGCTTCATAGAATCCTGAGTAACAAGCAAAGAAAGAAATTTCTAAGTGTTAAGTACAGTTGAAATTGGACACTAGAAATGTAAAGGAGCCTGTACATGTATGATAATAGAACAAGGTGTGTACTGCGCAGCACTACTGAAACTGTGCAGAAGGAAAAAAAAACATTTTTGAAACCGCGCAGTTGAAAATTTTTGGCACTGCGAAGTAACTGTGCAGGATCGCAGATGGTTTACCGTGCAGCCCGATGCAAGACTCAGAAAAATAGTTGTTACAAAAATTTTGAGAAAAATAGCCGTTATGTGACCATTGCAATGAACCGCTTCAACATTTAACGAAAAGATAGCCATTCTGAACACATTGATGACGGAAGGGACTGAAGGATTCGTTCAAATTGGCCAACGGACACCTCATTAAATGCTCATCTAGCTATTGGAAGGCACAGGGAGGACTCAGTTGCTCCTATAAATAACGTCGCATAAGGACTCGCAGGCATTACCAGACACTTAGAATTTTCATGTGTTCGCTATCGTGTTAGAAATCCTTAGTCATATCTCAGAAACAGTTTCCTACTCTCGCCAGTGAATGTCCAAATCACTAGACAGAGAAGAAGAGCTTACACTCCAAGAAGCAATCCAAATCTTTCAGCACGGGGGAATTGTGGAGTTAATGAAAACCCCTGCCAAGAAGACTATACTCAAACCCGGTCAAGTGTCCAGAAGGTCACCTCGACATAACCCAGCCATGCAGGACAAAGGGAAAGCCACAATTGGACCACGAAGCAAGACTCCAAAGATGGGCCAGACGGCACCGAGATCGCTGGTCTTTCAGAAGGAACCCTTGAAGTTGACACCAGAGTATATATCACCACGGGTGTTGGATGCCCCAGTCTTTAAATTGTCCAAGAATGCTAGATATGAAATCCCATTGTCGCCGATTTCAAAACATGTAGAGGTTGCCAAGAACCTACTTAGAAAGATCCCAGACTGTAAATGGGAATACTTTGACCTCCTAGGAGAGCAGAAGGAAGAACCCCATGAGCCATAGTATCCACAGTTCTAGCCTAACCAATACATGTGCTAGAAGAAGGATGCTAAGGGAAATTTTAACTTGGTCGCCGAAAGCTGGTTGACGCTGGTAGTGGAGTCCGGATTGCTAAACCAGCTCTGACTACCCCATTTTGATCATTCACCAAGACTTAATGTAGTGGTTCGCACTCTAATGGTGCAAATTCACCAGGGATACCTATGGATGGATCGAAATGTGGATGTAAACATTGATTTAATCCACCGCATCACAGGGTTAAGCAAGCATGGTAAGGATCCCAAGTTGTTCTTCTAAGGGAAGAATAAGGAAAAAGAAGCTATCGAGAAGATGAAGAAAAGCCATGCATTGGTGAAAGGGAAAAGAGGTTTTCCCACAGAAGAAATTGAAGGCAGAGCGATAAGATTTGTCACCCAGTTGCTTGCAGGAAAAATCCTCAAAACAGCTAGGCCTCCAGAGGTGCCTGTGGGCGCAATACTACTTGGTGCCACAGTGGCTGAAGGCACCCAATTCAATTGGTGTCAGTATCTTCTTAATGAGTTCTTGGACGAACTCAATGATACCCAGGAGAATGGCAGACAGTTCCACTTTACATGGCTGATCATCCTTATCACCTTTTCTAGATGGAAGGAACCGAAAAAATATGTCGGTGTAATTACAGAAACCAACGATCCTAGAGGATTCCGTTATGCCAACCTTTGGGCAAATATGAACACAGAGCGGCAGTATGTGATAGCTGAGGTACTCTATTAGTATTACAGTCAGCTACGGTAGGCGATCACCCATACGTCGCGCATTACAAAGCAGGTAACGTCGAAGTATATTCGCATTATTGATTTTATGGCGGACATGCAATGTATCTTTATTTCACCCAAAGCGAGAATGAAGAAGCCAGAATGGTACCCAGGTAACTACCATATGTATGAGGAGGACATTGAAATCCTCATGAAGGACTAGCCAGCCGACTTCCGTGTTGAATTCATGGATGTCGAAACTGACTCTAAAGAAGACGAACCCATCCCACTGTCAAGCCCTATTATTGAAGAAAAAGAAAAGAGGAAAGAACCTGAAACTCCGTAGAATCCAAAGGCGCGGAAGAAGGTGAAAGAAATAAAGAGTCAATCTGAGACATTGCTGAATGAAGATGACTTTGACATGATTGCAGAAAGGGTCTCAGAGTAGATGCAGGAGCTAATGATAGAAAAAGATAAGAAGGATAAGGTCATCCAGGATGACCTGCAAAAGACTAGGCTCACACTGCAAGGTCTTATGAAGAAAATGGATGATGTCCAGAGGAGCATAACCTTGCCGCGTGAAGCAAGAGCTGAAGGGAGGTTGGTAGGAACCTCACAGCAGACACTGCCATAGCTAGCAATAACGTTTCCCTCAAAGACCAGGGTTGTTCATCTGGACCCATTGACCATAGCATTACCAATGGCAGAATAGATCGTCCTAGACACAAAAGGTGTCGAGTAGGTAGAGCTCGACTTGGCCAAGATTCCTTTGCCTCAATTACACTTTCCGCACACAAAGATAGTGGAGGAGATGCATGAACGAATAGTAGAGTCCATGAAATCACAAGCGGAGCTGCGTGCAGCAAACAGGCAGCTTGAGTTGCACGTAGAAATGCAGCTACATGATGAAAAGGACCGTCGGGTATGACTGGAGAACACCATCACTAATGTCACGAAAGATATTGAAGATCTAGAACTCCAAGATGATCCTGTGGACACAGTTCTAAGGATCGGAGACAAGGTGATATCTTTGAAGATGGAGATGCAGGATAAAGAGATTTTTTATGAGGCCAATCTCGCTGCCTTGAAGGAAAAACTAAATACGCAGACGCCATTAACTAAGCAGCAGTTAAGAGAGAAAGCAGTGAGTGCCGCCGCGCAGAGCATAACGAGTGAGATGGCTAAGTGCCAAGATCTCTTGGAAAAGGTTTCAAAGGAATTCACTGCCCTTGAAGAGGATCAAGGGCTACTGCAGGTAAAGACAACGGTAAAAGAAAAGAAGACCGCGCTAGAAAAGTTGGACGCAGAGGTCAAGGCTCTGCCACCCAGGGAGAGGCTTCCAAGGTATAAGAGATACCAGGCTTGAAGAAGGAAGTCCAGGCATTAAAATAAAAAGAGACTGAGATGGATAATCAGTAGCAACAACTCCTAGAGGATGCCATGGGGGTGTCACAATAGATAGAAGACAAGCTGAAGGAATTGCACGACAACCAGGAGCAGGTACAAGGATAGAATGGAGAAGAGATAACTCCAGCACTGATTGAGATAGTAAAACAAGTTGAACAAGATACCAGAGAAGTAGTGGAACAGTTGTTCGGCACATATAATGAGTTCGCAGCCAAATTATTTCCACCAGTTGCGAAGCAGAGTGAAACAATCGAGGCAGCAAGTGGCTCGGGGACGAGCCACATGTAAGTGTTAGGGGCATGTTGGGCCCAAGTTGGGACAAAGTTTTGGTAACACTTTTTGATAAGTAGGAAAAGTTGAGTTGAGCACAGCTCAGAAAAATATGTAATTTTTCCTAAGTGTTGAGGGTGTTGTGAAGTTGTGCACAGCATCCAAGTTTTGACCATGCTGCGGAGTTGTGCGCAGCATCCGAATTTTGGAAGTACCGCGAAGACCAGTGCTATGAGGAAGCAGTGCTGCGTAGTAGTCAGGCCACGTGGATCCAACAAAGCGGAGTGCTGGGTGAGGATTAGGTACAGGTACCAGATGGACCACTAGTGGTCTAATTTTGGAAAGATGCTCCAGGAGTGCGGTGGGCACAAGCAATTCAGGAAGGAAGCCAATACACGAGTTTGTTAAGAAAAGGACAGCTCAGGGAAAGCGATAGTTGAGCATGCCTAGTGGGCGAGACCGTTAAGTGGAGAACGACGCTAAGAAAGAGATTGGAGGTTGAGCCAGTTGTACAAGGTCATTAAGGCAGTTAATGGTCTGCAATGGAAGTGACTGGGAGCTGAGCCTGTCATAAGAGTCCGTTAGTGGAAGGGCAGCTCGATGAAGATGACCTATTGGTGTAAGCACAGCAGGAAGGCCGAAAGCGAAAGAATAAAGGCATGGAGGGCTACCATGACAGCACACTTGCTACCAGAGGCCAGCAATTCGGGTCAGAGGAACCGAGGTAGTGTTGGAAACCCTAAGGGTTTCGGTCTTCAGCTTTGTAAAGACATGACCTCTAGGCATGGTCTATTTAAGAAGACAATTTTTTAAGGGAAGGGGTTCTTTTTGTTGGGGTTGGTTGGTTGATTACTTTTGGGGGTCCTCTCATTACTTTTGTTGTTGATACGTTGTAAGATCTTTCTGAGTGAGAAACCATTGTAAAGGCTCTGCAGCTATGTGCGCAGGGACCTAGTCGAGAGGAGAGAGTCTATAGCTGAGTGCACAGACTAAGAACGGTTGTCCCATTCCCATTAAAGATAAATATATAACAATTGTTCTTATGGACGTAGCTTCCCACCCGGGGGAGTGAACCATGTTAAATAGTGTGTTGTGTGATTGAATGGAACAATGTGTATATGACTGTGCTTATCTGTTTTATGTAGATGAATGTCTGAATATTTCCTTGCATTCTGTTATGTGAGACTTTTGTATGAATTTGCCATCAGGAGAAGTATGGAGGTGATATGTTAAGTCTGCATGAATAGATGAATGGTGAATACTTATCTTTGCTTCCGAAAGCAGTGATTCAGTTATTTGTTTAAGTGTCAAGAGATTGCTTGAGTGCTTTAATATGCGCAACAAACGAATGTATGACAAAAGAATGGTAACTACGATGTATGCTTAAAATAGTAAACGCTTTCAGTGTATAAACGAATGTTAAAGTGATATCCATTTGGATGCATAAATGAGTGGATTATTGATACTCATGTCAGTGCCTTAAGCGTTTTCGACCACTTCAAGTATAAATTTGAAAGGTATTGTCATAGTTTCAGTAGAAGTCCCACTGTCAAAGAATTTAGTGGTGCAGACTGTGGCATTGTCTACGCTACATAGTCTCACCTCGCAGCACAGACCCCCTGTTGCGCTATGCATTATGATTGTCCAAACAACTCATCACATACTATGGAAACCTGATTCCGTAATACCCCATAGATACACCTCGGGTGAGACCTCAACCTGCTCGCAGGTTGTTGCCGCAAGGACCTGTGCGAAGGGGTTTTGTTTGTCAAAGGGAAATCGTGAAGAACCTGAGTCTTATAGAAAACCTCTGGGTCAGTTATAGCCAACAAGTATGTCCCAGATTTGTGTCCCCTCTAGACCCTTATGATGTACACAGTAGTTCTCCATGTATCTTTCAGGTCCCCTTTTTGGGCCTCATTGTTATTTTATATATCTTGATACGAGCATGGGTATGCCCGCCTTGTCCATATATTGAGATTGTGCCTCATTCATTGTGGAGGTCATGTATTTTCAGTTTTTGCAGTTGCTTCGAGACCACTATTCTGATCTCCAGTCTATTTCTTCTCTTCTCCACACCCCAGGAAAACCATAAAAGACCTATGATGTCTATCGGCCATACAATGAGCTCCTTCCCTCACACATCAGGGGGCAATCTGTTAACACCTAAAAATTGCTCATTACCTCATCTCCCTCACCACATGACTCATTTGTCTATTTTTCCCACCATCTTTGCCTCCAAAACCTCAAAAAACCATTAGAAAGCTAGAAAAAGGCCAAAAAGCCCCTTTTCCCCAAAAAAATAATTTAAATTTCCTCAAAAGATAGCAAAACCCTCTAAAAGGGCCCTAAATTCCCAAAAATCAAATAAAAGGGAATAGAAAATATAAAAAAGAGGTAAAAGAGGGAAAAAGAAAGCAAAAACCCGAAACCATTGACCTAAACGATATGGTGCCAAAAACCATAGGTCAATACTCCACCACTAAAAACCCATAAATAGGTGATGGAGGCTCCCCATTTCATATCCACAATCTATCATATCCTCACTCTGCCAGAATCACTCTTGAAACCCTAGCTCACCATTTGAGCTAGCTTCCCATTTGAGCTAGCTTTCCATTTGAGTGCCCCTTTTGGCCCATTATCCAAACACCTTGAAGAAGGAGAAGGAACCCATTGGAGCATGGAAGTAGCCCTCCTGGACTACTGCAAGAGCTCCACCAACCTCAACATTTGAGGTGAATGTAACTTTGTTCTCATTTTTAGTACAAAAGAAAAATTCCCATTATATTATTGTCTTTTTATTTTCTGTTGATGCACATGTTAGCTTAGATTTTACCTTGTTTTACTGTTTTACTGAACAATTACTAAGGAGGCCCTTCTCCTTAGTAGGTGCTCATTTGCACAAGCTAGGGTGAAAAACCTAGCTACAATACAGATGGATACTTCCTACAAAGGGAAGATTGCAGAGCTGGAGGCTAGGCACCCAGCTATACCACCAGATCAGTGCGCGGCTCCAGTTGAGGAAGTATAGGCAACCATGGATAGCATTTTGTCGAAAGTGACGAAGTGCCAAGATTTACTTGAAGGAGTAAATACATCATTGACAGGGTTGAATGAGGATCCCACGCTGCCAAAGCTAAAGGGGGGGTCTACACCGGATATAGAAACAGGTAGAAGCTGCAAAGGCAAAGTTGAAAAGTGCGCCAACTAGGGAGAAAATACAGAAGTACAACAAAATCAAGGACTTGCAGAAAGAGCTAGCTGCACTTAGAGAGAAAGAGGCTTCTACATCTGCTAGGTTGCATCCTATTGAACAAGAAGGCCTTCAATTGATGCAATGTTAAAATTCAAGATGCTAAGACAGAAAATAGAAGCATTACATTCCATTTCACAATAATAGCATATACAGGATCACTGAAGAAACAACAAGCACAGCATAAACACAAGAGATAGAGATTTATCCTGGGAAACCCTCATGGGGTAGAAAACCCAGCAAAGCTTCCTCAATATAGATGACCAGCAATATACAAAGATGAAACCCTGAGACATGATCTCCTCCTCCACAATAGCAGACCTCTCCTCCACAAGTGCGCTATCCTCAAGTGAGTGAATGTGTATAATGAGGAACACACCTCCTCTATTTATACACTACTCTGATATGTATTTTACACAAGTACATGTAGGCTCGTATTTAACCATTAGGTTAAATACCCCATTATAACTGACTGGGCCGACCCCTCTAGGGTGGTCTAATAACCCTTTGACCCACATAACACATACAGGGCCGACCCCCACTAGGGAAGTCTAATAACCCAAGTTACCACATTCCGACGTAGGAATAAACATCTCCGGATATACAATAAGATCTTCACGGAGGAATGAATCATCTCCGGAATAATAAAGTACAAATATAATATTCTTTGAAGTTACAATATCTCAACACTCCCCCTTAACGAGAAGGATATTATAACAGCATCTGCACGAGCAAGGAGTCATCAACATCATACATGATACATCTATAAATCATTGGAAGCTTTCTCAACATCATCAGTAACTCAACCAGTTACTGGAATATCTTCAATACTGATTCTTTATCTTCTGCAGCACTCAAACAGCTACAGCAACATCAATATCTGAATCCTCACGATTGTCAGCATCGCCATCACACGATCATCAGCATCGTCATCACATGATCAACAACATCGTCATCTCACTATCATCAACATCGTCATCACACGATCATCAACATCGTCATCTCACGATCATCAGCATCGTCATCACACGATCATCAGCATCGTCATCTCACGATCATCAGCATCGTCATCATACGATCATCAACATCGTCATCTCACGATCATCAGCATCGTCATCACACGATCATTAGCATCGTCATCTTACGATCATCCGCATCGTTATCTCACGATCATCAGCATTGTCATATCATCTCGATCTACAGCATCTGGATCATCTCGATCTACAGCATCTGGATCATCACGATCTACAACATCTCGATCATCTCGATCTACAGCATCTAGATCATCTCAATCTATAACATCTGGATCATCTCGATCTACAGCATCTGGATCATCTCATCTATAGCATCTGGATCATCTCGATCTACAGCATCTGGATCATCTCGATCTACAGCATCTGGATCATCTCGATCTACACCATCTGGATCATCTCGATCTACAGCATCTGGATCATCACGATCTACAGCATCTGGATCATCTCGATCTACAACATCTGGATCATCTCGATCTACAGCATCTGGATCATCTCGATCTACAACACAAGTATCCTCAACCATACAAGTACATTAATCAATACATGTATCATCAAAAGTATGTATTCTCACCAATACATCTATCATCAAAACATGTATTCTTACTAATACATATATCATCAAAAGCATGTATTCTCACTAATACATCTATCATCAAAAGCATGTATTCTCACTAATACATCTATCATCAAAAGCATGTATTCTCACTAATACATCTATCATCAAAAGCATGTATTCTCACTAATACATCTATCAATACAACTATCCACACTGATACAAGTATACACAATAGCAGCATACCCTGCAACACACATGATCCAATTACGGGATGGTCAATCCCTCTCACTTTAGGACATAGGTCCAAGGATGATACAATCCTGATCCACTTATGGGATGATCAATCCCTCTCAATTTAAGACATCTCTCATGTCTATGGATGATGCAATCCAGATCAACTTACAGGATGATCAATCCTTATCCTTTTAAGACACCTCACCATGTCTAAGGATGATGCAATCCCGAATCAACTTACAGGATGATTAATCCTTATCACTTTAAGACACCTTACCATGTCTAGGGACGATGCAATCCCAATCTACTTACAAGATGATTAGTCCTTATCACTTTAAGACACCTCACCATGTCTAGGGATGATACAATCCTAATCTACTTACAGGATGATTAGTCCTTATCACTTTAAGACACCTCACCATGTCTAGGGACGATGCAATCCCAATCTACTTACAGGATGATTAGTCCTTATCACTTTAAGACACCTCACCATGTCTAGGGATGATGCAATCCCAATCTACTTACAGGATGATTAGTCCTTATCACTTTAAGACACCTCACCATGTCTAGGGACGATGCAATCCCAATCTACTTACAGGATGATTAGTCCTTATCACTTTAAGACACCTCACCATGTCTAGGGACGATGCAATCCCAGTCTACTTACAGGATGATTAGTCCTTATCACTTTAAGACACTTCACCATGTCTAGGGACGATGCAATCCCAATCTACTTACAGGAGGATTAGTCCTTATCACTTTAAGACACCTCACCATGTCTAGGGACGATGCAATCCCAATCTACTTACAGGATGATTAGTCCTTATCACTTTAAGACAAGTCTCATGTCTAGGGACGATGTAATCCCATCACGTACATTTTGAACCCAGTTCATGGACGATGCAGTCCTCACGTACATTTTGAACCCAGTTCATGGACGATGCAGTCCTCACGTACATTTTGAACCCAGTTCATGGACGATGCAGTCCTCACGTACATTTTGAACCCAGTTCATGGACGATGCAGTCCTCACGTACATTTTGAACCCAGTTCATGGACGATGCAGTCCTCACGTACATTTTGAACCCAGTTCATGGACGATGCAGTCCTCACGTACATTTTGAACCCAGTTCATGGACGATGCAGTCCTCACGTACATTTTGAACTAGTGGTTCCGGGATGATGCAATCCCCATCACTTTATTCTCGAAGACCATACGTCTACGGATCAATTCAGGGACCAAGGTCCGGGGATGATACAATCCCCACTTCTCGGAGACCTTATGTCTACGGCTCTCTTTAGGACTGAAAGTCCAGGGATGATCCAATCCCCTCAACTATCCACTAAGGACTTCATTCTCGGAGACCTCACGTCTACGGCTCTCTTTAGGACTGAAAGTCCAGGGATGATTCAATCCCTTCAACTGTCCACTAAGGACTTCATTCTCGGAGACCTTACGTCTACGGCTCTCTTTAGGACTGAAAGTCCAGGGATGATCCAATCCCCTTAACTGTCCACTAAGGACTTCATTCTCGGAGACCTTACATCTACGGCTCTCTTTAGGACTGAAAGTCCAGGGATGATCCAATCCCCTTAACTGTCCACTAAGGACTTCATTCTCGGAGACCTTACGTCTACGGCTCTCTTTAGGACTGAAAGTCCAGGGATGATCCAATCCCTTTTCTTTCTCGGAGACACCTGTCTACGGCTCACTTTAGAACAAGTGTTCAAGGATGATACAATCCCCACATGTATTCTCATCAATATACTATCGATCCTGGGAACCCATACAGAACCTGATTCACACTTCTTCTTTAATTGCACCATTAAGAGAATGGTCTTATCTAGCCACTTGGAGAAAACATCTCATCATGATTCTCTTCCTCTTTCTAAGAGAATCTTCTAGCCACAAGCCTTCTATATTTTGTTTGATTTGTAAATCTTCTTGTTGAACATCCATCACTTGTTCGGTGTTCATTATTCTTCATGATCTTTCCTACAAAACAAAATTAAGTACATGATTAGTAATCCTTCATAATCATGAAATCATGATAACCTATTATGCATACAGATATCATTTATATAGTTATGCAACTATCTTGACCAATACTTTGGCACAACACTTTCCCATATCCTGTATGCATACAGTGGCTATCTAGATGCCTTCCATCTCTACCAGAACATACTATCGAGAGTGTGCACAGCTCTCAGCATGTCAGCAAAGAGGTTTCATTCTAGACAAGCAACAATGGAATGTTTGTCCAACTTACCAATCATATGCATATTAGTAGTATAATGTTCAATGCTCTATGAATGTTTACACTTAGCATGATATGTTCTAGGAATACAAATATGCATACAAGAAATATCATTTACTATTTCAAATAACAACTCAAATACTTATCTTTTATGTTTGTGTGGTTGCCTCCCGCTTGATCTTCTATATGTCCTTTGAACTTCTATTCATTCTGTACCACTGTGCATGCTCAAGTGTGCACTAATGTCATCCTCATGATCTCATACACAAACATTCATTCATTAGTATATTCTCAAAACATTCTAATTCTAAATAATCTTGAATATGTATAGTCATGATCATTAGTATTCAGGGTTTCAAGTAAGTCTTCTTTTACTCATGCATATTCTTGTTTGATCATAGTACTCTTCTGGTTAATTAAATCATGCATAAACCCTTGATTACTAACTTTATGAATAAGCATAACCAATCATATCAAGTATACTTATATAAGGGATCCTAACACAAGGTAAGATTCATGGGAAACATACCTGGATTAGTATACCTACTTGGTTATGTACAACATACCTAAACAATCTCTTCAATGATTTAGAGATCCTGAGCTAGAACCTGCATGTCTCATAGGTTAAGCATAATATAACAAAGTCATACATACCTCGTAAGTAGAACAAAGATTATGGATGAGTCTTTGTCTTCATGTTTTCATGGTCATGGAACCTGATTTGTCTTTTGTGATGTACCTGTATCTTGTTAGCAGACAACATCAACCTCACACAACATCATAATGCATTAGTACAATCATAAGTGTCAACACCCTAACCAATGAATATCTTCTATCATGCATTCATAATTTTGTTAAGGTTATACGACAAATCTAAAATCAAAATTGTACTAACTGTAATAACCTGAAGACAAACATACCATAAACTTAATCATGGACAAATATCGAAACATACCTCGATGGGTCATACCTGTCGAGATCGCTTGTATTCTTCTTATGTAAGCCCTTATCCTCATCTCCCTCTGAGACAGGAACTTCTTCACTTATGCAGGTGACCAATCCATCTTCTTCTAGGATTAACTCAATCCACTTGATTTGCAAGAAATGGACCTGGAGCTGGATATGGGTTTGTCAGAGAAACCAAAAAAAAAATTCAAACTTTGAATTTCAAACTTCCGAAAGGATAGAAATATGTGCCTTGATGAGCTGATCAAACTGGTATATTCAGAATTTGAAAACTGCAAAGTTTTACTCCTTAATTTTGCCTTTGAAACTTTCGGATTCACTGGACGTGACCCTGAACTGGGGTTTGATGAAGCCCACTCTTTTGCCCCATCAAAAGGTTTGATCCAAAGCTCTAAGCTTCTATTTTTCTGAGGAGCTTCCAGCCGTGGTCACAGATTTCAGAAATTTCCATTTTTACAGAAGCCCTAATTTTCCACTTTTCTGATCAAAGTCCTGAACTAGGGTCTAATCAAGCCCGGCCTTCTTCCCAACCAAAAATTCTGATCTTGGTCTCTAAATTTCTATTTTGATGAGTGGCATCCAGCCGTGGTCTCTGATTACAAAAATTCCAACTTTCTTCAAAGCCCTAAATTCCAGAAGCCATGAATGAAGGTACCAAAAAATAATTCTGTTTTGACAGAAATATGTACCTGATTGTTTCTGGTGTAACTCCGAAATTTTTGATTCACAGGGTCTGAAAACGTTTTCTGAGATAGCCTGACCTGTTAGCTTTCCATCCTGACAGGTCTGACCTCAATTGGATGTTCTGAGAGAGAGTTATGCCAAATGTCGCAACGTGACCTGTTTTGGGAAAATACAGGAGAGCGAACTTGTACGGCGTGCCACGTGTCACTGTTTGACCTTCGGCCTCTGAAAAAGTTTTGTGAGATAGCTCGGCCTGTTATCTTTCCATCCTGATAGGTATGACCTCAATTGGATTCTCTGAGAGAGATTTATGCCAAGTGTCGCAACATGACCTGTTTATGGGATAATACAGGAGAGCGAACTTGTACAGCGTGCCACGTGTCACGGATTCAACTTCGGCCCTTGAAAAAGTTTTCTGAGATAGTACAGTCTGTGCACTACCTGTAACTTTTCACTAAATTGCATTTGGAGCTTCCTAGCCCAAGTTATGACCTTTTTCCCAAGGTCACCTGATTTTGACTCAGATCTGGAAGAGGCAGAAACCCTATATTGTACAGATCATAAATCACAAAGTACAACGAATTAGAGGTTTTCCTTTGGACACAAGGTACCTGGAGATTTTAGCTTCGTCCTGTAACAATTTCAGATCCGAAAAATTCTCCAAAACGGATTTATAGCGAAAGTGCTACGATGACTGGTTTTTGCTATGTAAAACCCTAACCTTCAAATTGTCGTAAGTAAAGCAAGTGTCTTTAGTGCCATACCTTGTCTTCCTTCAGGTTAGCTCTGATACCATGTTAAAATTCAAGATGCTAAGACAGAAAATAGCAGCATTACATTCCATTTCACAATAATAGCATATACAGGATCACTGAAGAAACAACAAGCACAGCATAAACACAAGAGACAGAGATTTATCCTGGGAAACCCTCATGGGGTAGAAAACCCAGCAAAGCTTCCTCAATATAGATGACCAGCAATATACAAAGATGAAACCCTGAGACATGATCTCCTCCTCCACAATAGCAGACCTCTCCTCCACAAGTGCGCTATCCTCAAGTGAGTGAATGTGTATAATGAGGAACACACCTCCTCTATTTATACACTACTCTGATATGTATTTTACACAAGTACATGTAGGCTCGTATTTAACCATTAGGTTAAATACCCCATTATAACTGACTGGGCCGACCCCTCTAGGGTGGTCTAATAACCCTTTGACCCACATAACACATACAGGGCCGACCCCCACTAGGGAAGTCTAATAACCCAAGTTACCACATTCCGACGTAGGAATAAACATCTCCGGATATACAATAAGATCTTCACGGAGGAATGAATCATCTCCGGAATAATAAAGTACAAATATAATATTCTTTGAAGTTACAATATCTCAACATGCAACAATTCGATGAGAAGTTCATAGAACTTCAAGCGGCAGAAGGCACCATGAAAGAGCAGGTGGCCAAAGAAAAGGTTTCACAGGCCACTGTGGAGATGCTTCAAGGATTTGAGAAAAAGGCCAAGGACATGGTCATACAGCTAGCAATCACTTTGCAAAATTTTACTTCAAACATAGGTACACCAGAAGATGCTGCACCATTGTCTGCAAGTGGAAGTGGCTCGGGACAAGCCATACATGAGTGTTAGGGGCCTGTTGGGCAGGGCCCAAGTTAGCATATATGCACAAGTGCTGAAAAGTGCGCATTGCGCTATGACAAGGTATAAGGGTTGTTTTGGGAATTGTGTGTGCACCGGCAATGGATAAGGCAGGATCGCGTAGAACGCTGATGCACAAGACACGTGCATGAGCTACTTTTGGTATGAAATATGGGTAAAGGTCAGATGAGGATGTGACCTATTTTGAGTAAGGAACGGGTTGAAGGAAGAAGAAAGCGACCTGTGAAGAAGAGTGGCAGCAAGCATTTGAGAGGCTAGGCCACTACGCTGACAGCGACAGGCAGGTGAAAGACATGGAAAGGGACAGCCCATGATGCAATTGTAACCATTTTGGTGACTATGGCTGTCAGAAGAGCATGCAAACCATGAGTGGCCTAGCTGCAAGGCCTGGAGTAGGTGGAACAAGCTATCGACGACGACAGTCAGGATGGCAGTTAGCCATGCCAAGTTTTGTAAACCTAACAGTTTTTTCTTATGAATTGTAAAGACATTACCTACGGGCATGATATATAAATAAGGCATGATTTTGTAAGGGATGGGTTGGTCATTGTTGAACATTGTTAAAATATTTGAACTTGGAAGCTATTGTAAAGGCTTTGTAGCTGTGTGCGCAGAGACCTATCTGAGAGAGAAGAGAGTCTGCAGTTGAGTGTGCAGACTAAGAACTGTTGTACCCTTCCCAAAAGACCAATATAAAAATAGTTCTTGTGGACATAGCCTCCATCTGGGGGGTGAACCACGTTAAATCCTATGTAGGGTGATTGTTTTGTGTTTTTGCAACTGTTCATTTTCTTAGTATGGATGCTTAATGCCGTAATTATCTTTTATGTGGTTTCTTTTATATGTATTCATCGTACTAATGATGAGAATAATATGTTAAGTAATACATGTGTGGATGAATGTTAAGTATTCAACACCACTAAGTCTTTGAATGCATAAATCTGTTGGATAATCACATAGTTAAGCATTGGATTTGAGCGTAGTGTTGGAGCGCGTAGTATTGTGTGTTTTATTCAATTACATACACCATAAAGATAATAAACTAAGTGTTGTTGAATGGGAAAATATCGTTAAGTAAGGTTGATTAGAGTTGATCAAGTCCCAAAAAGGACACGCAGTCTGGTTGATGCGCTCACCCATGGTGAGTGTTGGGAGGTAAGCTATTGATAGCTTATCATTGTAACACTGGAAGTATCCAATAACGCACAGTCCTTGGATGCGCTAGCTGTGCAAGCGCCTCAACTTTCCGAAGTATCCAATTCAAAGTAGAGACTTCACACAGTCTATTGTCTGCAGTAAGAGTCCTTTGTTTCACTTCCCATCAGTCTCTTTGACACTCACATCACTAGGCTATGCAAACCTAATTCCGCAACCACCCCCTCAGCTTCACCTCGGGTGAGACCTCAGGATGCTCGTAGTCTATTACCGAAAGGGCCGGTGAATAGGGTTTTTGTTGGTTCCTCGAACCGTGAAGTACCTGGGTCTACATTGGAAACCTCTAGATCAGTTACATATGCCAACATTAGCCGATGTGGTTGTTGACATTGATGGAGTGCAAAGTCATGCAGATTTCAAGGTTATCGAGATTGTCGATGATAGTCATCCTTTTTCTGCACTACTAGGAATTGATTGGGCTCTTGATAAGCTCTCCATCATAAACATGAAGACAAAGAAGATGATCTTCGAATGAAATCATCTTAGGGTCATCGCACCAATGGACCCTTCAGATGGAGATAGATACATCGAGCTGATTCAAGAGTAATCCAGGGCTCAAGATTTAGACTACCTTTACAAGATGACTGCGAACCAGGAAGATTACATTAATCCTACTACAGATGGAACACTCAGCTGGATATGCGACAATTCTTGCATCTCAGACTTTGATGCAGGACTGGAGAACTATCAAAGTCACGTGCATGAAGTATCTGTGAGGAGATGCGTGCAGGTTACAAAATCAATGTGCTGGATTGGAAGGTGGTAATCCCAATCCCCACTTATGATGGTATATATAATGTTTATTCCTTTATCAAATAATATACTACAACGATTGCACATGAGCATCGCTTTCTAGCACTAGATATGACACTGTGCGAGACAATTGCCAGATGGTGGGCTGCGCATAAGCAGACATTGACCACATGGGATCCAAGACAACATATTGAGGTCTGTTCTATTAAGACTTAATATGCTAAGACAGAAAATATCAACATTACATTCCATTTCACAATGATAACATATACAGGATCACTGAAGAAACAACAAGCATAGCAAAAATACAAGAGACACAGATTTATCCTGGGAAACCCTCATGGGGTAGAAAACCCAGCAAAGCTTCCTCAATATGGATGACCAGCAATATACAAAGATGCAAACCAAAGACATGATCTCCTCCTCCACCATAGCAGACCTCTCTCTCACAAGTGCACTACATTTCAAGTGAGGGAAGTGTGTGTATAATGAGGAACACACCTCCTCTATTTATACACATCTCTGACTTGTACTTTATATTAACTAGGTTGGCACCAACTTTACCACTGGGTTAAACACCCCACTACAACTGACTGGGCCGACCCCACTAGGGTGGTCTAACAACCCTTTGACCCACATAACACATATAGGGCCGACCCCCACTAGGGAAGTCTAATAACCCAAGTTACCACATTCCGAAGGAGGAATAAACATCTCCGGATATACAATAAGATCTTCACGGAGGAATGAAACATCTCCGGAATAATAAAGTACAAATATAATATTCTTAGAAGTTACAATATCTCAACACTCCCCCTTAACGAGAAGGATATTATAACAACATCTGCAGGAGCAAGGAGTCATCAACATGATACATCTATAAATCATTGGAAGTTTTCTCAACATCATTAGTAACTCAAGCAGTTACTGGAACATCTTCAATATTGGAATATCAACATCTTCAGTACTAAGTCTTTATCTTCTGTAGCACTCGAACAACTATAGCAACATCATCATCTAGATCCTCACGATCATCAATATCGTCATCACACGACCATCAGCATCGTCATCACACGATCATCAACATCGTCATCTAGACCATCACGATTAGCAACATTGCCATCTAGATCATAACGATCAGCAGCATCGTCATCTAGACCATCACGATCAGTAGCATCGTCATCTCACGATCATCAGCATTATCATCACACAATCATCAGCATCGTCATCACACGATCATCAGTATCGTCATCACACGATCATCAGCATCGTCATCACATGACTATCAGCATCATCATCATCACGATCA
Source organism: Larix kaempferi (assembly GCA_027924585.1). NCBI lineage: Eukaryota > Viridiplantae > Streptophyta > Pinopsida > Pinales > Pinaceae > Larix > Larix kaempferi. The sequence goes on along the minus strand of BSBM01000372.1, from coordinate 44,822,266 downwards.
TCAGCATCGTCATCATACAATCATCAGCATCATCATCATATGATCATCAGCATCGTCATCACACGATTATCAGCATCATCATCACATGATTATCAACATCATCATCACATGATCATTTCATAGGATGATCAATCCTGCTCTCTTTAGGACATAGCTCCATGAATGATACAATCCTATCATGTACCTTTTGAACTGAGGTCCAGGGACGATCCAGTCCTATCATGTACCTTTTGAACCGAGGTCCAGGGACAATCCAGTTCTATCATTCAATTCTCGAAGACTTTTGTCTATGGCTCAATTCAAGGGACCATATGTCCAAGGACGATCCAATCCCATTCTCAGAGACATCATGTCTACAGCTCAATTCAAGGGACCGAAGTCTAGGGACGATCCAATCTCCACCGTACATTTAGGACTATGTCCAAGGATGACTTAATCCTCAACTGTACGTTTAGGACCATGTCCAAGGATGACTTAATCCTCCACCATACGTTTAGGACCATGTCCAAGGATGACTTAATCCTCAACCATACATTTAGGACCATGTCCAAGGATGACTTAATCCTCAATCGTACATTTAGGACCATGTCCAAGGATGACTTAATCCTCAACCGTACATTTAGGACCATGTCCAAGGATGACCTAATCCTCAACCGTACATTTAGGGCCATGTCCAAGAATGACTTAATCCTCAACTGTACGTTTCGGACCATGTCCAAGGATGACTTAATCCTCAACCATACATTTAGGACCATGTCCAAGGATGACTTAATCCTCAACCATACATTTAGGATGATGTCCAAGGATGACTTAATCCTCAACCGTACATTTAGGACCATGTCCAAGGATGACTTAATCCCCACATGTCCATCAAGGACTTCATTCTCGAAGACCATACGTCTACGGATCAATTCAAGGGACCGAATTCTGGGGATGATACAATCCCCACTTGTCCACTAAGAATTTCATTCTTAGAGACCATATGTCTACGGATCAATTCAAGGGACCAAAGTCCAGGGACGATACAATCCCCACTTGTCCACGAAGGACTTCATTATCGGAGACCATATGTCTATGGATCAATTCAAGGGACCAAAGTCCAGGGATGATACAATCCCCACTTGTCCACTAAGGAATTCATTCTTGGAGACCATATGTCTACGGATCAATTCAAGGGACCGAAGTCCAGGGACGATACAATCCCCACTTGTCCACTAAGTACTTCATTCTTGGAGACATATGTCTATGGCTCACTTTAGGACTGAAGTCCAGGGATGATCCAATCCCCACGTCAACTTAGACCCTATCTAAGGACCATCCACCAACCTCTCTATTGGCATCACTAATATAGGTATCCACATCATCAACCTCACTGTCGATGCAGGCAATCTCATCATAAGTGATCACATCACTCCCCCTTTCGAGGAGGGTCCTTAAGTTTGTCTTGGAAAACTTTACTTGAGGTAGAGGTTTGGTTTAGTATATCAGTAACTTGTTCTCTTGAGGTAGAGGTTTGGTTAGTACATCAGCAACTTGTTACAAATTTGAACTTTATAGTTCCTTTCTACGCCATATCTTGTCAGATCTCTATGTGCTTTGACTTATCATGGAACACTGGATTATCTGTCATCTTGATACAACTCTGTTTGCCACATAGGATCATAGTTGGGTCTATCTCTAAGTCAAATAATCCAGAAGCCATACTGCTTCACAACTAGCAAAGAAACCATCCATATATTCCACTTAAGCTGAGAGCCACACTAGACTGCTTCCATCTAAACCACAAGATCATGGCTGATCGAAGACAATAACATCCTCTTGATGTGTTCTTCCTATTTTATAAACTTTCTTCCCAATCAACATCTGTGTAGATATCTGAAGTCATGATCTCCAAGATAGCATAGATCAAAGTCTATCATATCCTTTAGGTACCTCATCACATGCTTTGCAACTATCAGGTGAAGACATCTAGTTTCCACTAGATACTAGCTCAAGGTGTTCACAGCAAAGTATATATCTAACCTAGTATTTGCTAGATACATCAATGACCCAATAATTTGTTTGTATAGATTTCTATACACTAACTCCGATGAGTCATTCGCTAACAGCTTCAAGTTGGAATCCATGAGAGTGGCCATTCCAACATATCAAGTCCTTTTAATATTTCTCGGCATACCTTCCTTGGTTGAGAAAGATCCCTTCTGATCCTTTCCATACTTCCATACCTAGGAAGTAATGCATCAATCTGAGATCTTTCATTTTCATTTCTGCAACCATCTATCTGTGCCATTTGTCGTTAGATGGGTCTACTAATATGACCCTCAATATCATTCGAACTCTATGGTGAGTTCCTTCTTGCATCTATGACATCTGTGTATAGAAGCCATATTCAACCTTGTAGCAAAGGTTGAGATCCACATCACCCATGGTGATCATTAAGCTCATCAATTGACTATCGATCCTGGGTACCCGAACAGAGCTTTCTTCAATTGATTCATACTTCTTCTTCAATTACATCATTAAGATAATGGTCTTATCTAGCCACTTGGAGCAAACATATCATCATGATTCTCTTCCTCTTTCTAAGAGAATCTTCTAGCCACGAGCCTTCTATATTATCTTTGATTTGTAAATCTTTTGTTGACCATCCATCACTTGTTCAGTGTTCATCATTCTTCATGATCTTTCCTACAAATCAAGATTAAGTACATGATTAGTAATGCTTCATAATCATCAAATCATGTTGACATGATAACTATGCATACAGATATCATTTACATAGTTATGCAACTATCTTTACCAATACTTTGGCACACACTTTTCCATATCCTGTATGCATATAGTGGCTATCTAGATGCCTTCCATCTCTACCAGAACATACTATCGAGAGTGTGCACAGCTCTCAGCATGTCAGCAAAGAGGTTTCATTCTAGACAAGCAACAATGGAATGTTTGTCCAATTTACCAATCATATGCATATTAGTAGTATATTGTTCAATGCTATACTCAGCATGATATATTCTAGGAATACAAATATGTATAAAACTATTACAAGCAATATCATTTACTATTTCAAATAACAACTCAAATACTTATCTTTTATGTTTGTGTGGTTGCCTCCCGCTTGATCGTCTATATGTCTTTTTAACTTCTATTCATTCTGTACCACTGTGCATGCTCAAGTGTGCACTAGTGTCATCCTCATGATCTCATACACAAACATACATTCATTAGTATATTATAATTTTTAATATGTATAGCCATGATAATAAACATTAGTATTCAAGGTTTCAGGGAATTCTTCTTTTACTCATGCATATTCTTGTTTGATCATGGGACTCTTCTGGTTAGTTAAATCCTCAATCAAGATAAGAGACATAATGTGCATAAACCCTTGATTAACTTATGAATAAGCATAACCAATCATACCAAGTATACTTATATAAGGGATCCTAATACAAGGTAAGATTCTAACATGACATAGGAAAACATACCCGAATTAGTATACCTGCTTAGTTATGTCTAACATACCTAATCAATATCTTCTTTGTTCTCTTCAATGATTTAGAGATCCTATGCTGGAACCTGCATATCTCATAGGTTAAGCATAATAGAACAAATTCATACATACCTTGCAAGTAGAACTTCTATGTGATCAAATATTGTGGATGAGTCTTTGTCTTCATGTTGTGATGGTCATGGAACTCTATTTGTCTTTCGTGACGTACCTGTATCTTGTTAGCAGACAACATCAACCTCATACAACACCATAGTGCATTAGTACAATCATATAGCCCTAATCAATGAATCTCTTCTATCATTAACATGCATTCATACTGTTACTAGGGTGATAAGATAATTCTAACATTAATCAAGATTGTACTAATAAATAATATGAAGACAAACATATTATGAACTTAATCAAGAATCAAATTTCAAGACATACCTGAACCTCCTTAAGTCATACCTGTCGAGACTTCTTGTAGTCTTCTTATGTAAGGCCTTAGCCTCAACTCCCCTTGAAACTTGATTTGGACCTTGATTAGGGTTTGTTAGAGAAACCCTAAAAATTCAATCTTTGACTTTCACACTTCTGAATGGATGGAAGGATGTGTCTTGCTGAGCTTATCAAACTTGCATACTTCAATTTTGAAATCTCCAAAATTTGACCCCTCAAAATTGCCTTCGAAACTTCTGGATCTTCTAGACAGGATCCCAAACTAGGGTTTGATGAATCCCACCATTCTGCCCAAAAAAAAGGTTCGATCCAAGGATCTAAACTCTTATTTTTCTGAGGAGCTTCCAGCTGTGGTCACAGACTTAAAAAATTCCAACTTTTGCTGAAGCCCTAATTTTCCATCTTTCCGATCAAAATCCCGAACTGGGGTTTGATCAAGCCCAGTCTTCTACCCAACTAAAAAATTCGATCTTGGTCTCTACATTTCAATTTTTCTGGGTATCATTCAGCCATGGATTCCGATTCAAAAAAATTCTAACTTTCTCTAAAACCCTAAATTTCGGAAGCCATGAATGGAGGTGCTCCAAAAATAATTCTGTTTTGACAGAAATATGTACCTGATTGTTTCTATTGTAACTCTGAATTTTTCAATCCAAAAGTTCTGAAAACATTTTTTTTGGTATCCTGACCTGTCATCTTTCCATCCCGATAGGTCTGACTTCAATTGGAGTTTCTGGGAGAGAGTTATGCAAAGTGTCGCAACGTGACCTGTTTATGGGATAAAACAGGAGAGCGAACTTGTACGGCGTACGACGTGTCACTGGTTCAAATTCGGCCTCTAAAAAAGTTTCCTAAAATAGTATAGTCTGTTTCCTACCTATCACTTTTTATGAAATTTCATTTGAGGCTTCCTAGCCCAAGTTATGATCTTTTTCCCTAGGTCACCTGATTTTGACTGAGATCTGGAAGAGGTAGAAACCCTAACTTGTACTGATCATAACTCACAAAGTAAAATGAATCAGAGGGTTCCCTTTGGACACAAGGTACATGGGGATGTTATCTACGACTTGTAAACTGTTTAGATCCTGAACCTTCTCCAAAATGGATTTATAGCGAAAGTTCCACGATGACTGGTTTTTGCTATATAAAACCCTAACCTTCAAATTATCGCAAGAGAAGCAAGTGTCGTAAGTGCCATACATTGCCTTCCTTCAGGTTCGCTCTGATACCATGTTAATATTTAATATGCTAAGACAAAAAATATCAGCATTACATTCCATTTCACAATGATAGCATATATAGGATCACTGAAGAAACAGCAAGCATAGCAAAAATACAAGAGACACAGATTTATCCTGGGAAACCATCATGGGGTAGAAAACCCAGCAAAGCTTCCTCAATATAGATGACTAGCAGTATACAAAGATGCAAACCAAATACATGATCTCCTCCTCCACCATAGCAGACCTCTCTCTCACAAGTTCGCTACATTTCAAGTGAGGGAAGTGTGTGTATAATGAGGAACACACCTCCTCTATTTATACACATCTCCGACTTGTACTTTATATTAACTAGGTCGGCCCCAACTTTACCACTGGGTTAAGCACCCCACTACAACTGACTGGGCCAACCCCACTAGGGTGGTCTAACAACCCTTTGACCCACATAACACATATAGGGCTGACCCCCACTAGGGAAGTCTAATAACCCAAGTTACCACATTCTGAAGGAGGAATAAACATCTTCGGATATACAATAAAATCTTCATGGAGGAATTAAACATCTCCGGAATAATAAAGTACAAATATAATATTCTTAGAAGTTACAATATCTCAACATGTTCACAAGCATGGGAGAAGACACAAAAGACAGAATGGGTGCATCTGTTTGTGCACACATTGGAGGAAGAAATTCCAAAGAAATGGTACCTAGATATGGAGTTGCGCAGGGAAATTGTAGATTGGCCTACTCTGACAGTGAACTTCTAGAAGAGTTTTAGTTTTGAGGACTACCATAAATGACGTGCTACATATTATTAAGGAAATAATATTTAGACCAGAATGTCCACATAAGAACATGACATTAGAGGAATTATTTGGAGCTGACAGTGTACCTGCAAGCCTACAGACATAATGGAAGGAACAGGTAGAGCATGCCATGGAATGTTACAACCTAGCCAAAGAGGTTGAAGAAAAATAAGGAAGTGATGAGAACGATCCGCGCAACATAAGTATACCTGAGTCAGAAGGTGTGTGCGAGGTAGAGGAACCTGCGATAGAAATCCCAGATATGAGTGGACCTGTGCAAATGAGGAAAGTGAACATTGGCACTAGCGAAGAGCCAAAGTTTGCGGCTTCTGGAGACTATTGGGATGATCAGACCGTTGCGAAGATCGCAGACCTGTTACATGAGTATCAGGATCTGTAACCAACAAAATTTACAGAGATGAAGGGCATTTCGGGAGACTTAGGGTTATGAAGATACCTCTAAATCCAGGTGCGAAACCTATTAAGCAAAGGCCCTATAGATTGAATCCACGATATAAAGAACGAGTTAGGGCAGAACTTGATAAATGGTTCGACGCAGGGATCATCGATCCAATCGAAGAGTTTGAGTGGATAAGCCCTATGGTTTCCCAAGATAAGAAAACAAAAGGAGAGATCACGATTTGTGTGGATCTCAGAAAACTGAACCATGCTTCAATGCATGACCCATTTCCTACTCCTTTCACTAACGAGGTACTCGATAATGTTGGAGGAAACAGGCCTATTCCTTTATTGATGGATTTTCGAGATATCATTAGATAAGAATTGATGCTGCGGATAGACACAAGACCACTTTTGCCACTGAATGGGGGTCATTCCAGTACACAGTCATCCTGTTTGGTCTTAAGAACACGCTTGCCATCTTTTCCAGGATTGTGGTCGTAGCATTCAAAGGTTTCATGCATAAGTTTTTAGAAGCTTATTTTGATGATTGGAAAGTATTCGGGTTGTTGAAGGACCATTGCACAAATCCGAGACTGATGCTAGAGATGTGCAGACAACATCAAATGTCACTCAACCTGAAGAAGTGTAAATTTTGTATACCTTATGGAATTTTGTTAGGACATATTGTGTGCAAACAGGGCTTGATGGTTGATCCTGTGAAGATTGCAGTCATTGTAAACTTGCCCACACCAAATTCAATCAAACAATTGCGCACTACATTGGGGCATATCGGTTACTACATGAAATTTATAAAGGGTTATGCACAGATAACCACAGCACTAGAGAAGCTATTGAAGAAAGATGTGCCATTCATTTGAAACGCATAATGCGAATAAGGATTTGATACATTAAAGGATAAAATGGTCACAACATCGATCCTAGTTTTTCCAGAGTGGGAGAAGCCATTTCATGTCCATGTTGATGCGTCATGTATCGCATTGGGGGTTGTCTTAGCACAACCTAGAGAGGGAGGTATTGACCATCCCATCACATTTTTTAGCAGGAAACTCTCATTTGAAGAGAAGAATTATACCACCACTAAGAGAGAAGGCCTAGCTATGGTCTATGCACTGCAGAAGTTCAGGCACTATTTGCTTGGTGCGCACTTTTCTATGTTCACCGACCATTCTGCTTTGAAATACCTGGTCATCAAGCGAGTGTTAGGGGGTTGAATCTGCAGATGGTTGTTACTCTTCTAGGAGTATGATTTTGAAATAGTAGTTAAACCTGGCAGATTAAACTTGGGACCTGATCATCTGTCAAGGATCGAGTCAGGAGAAGAGCCTACGAATCTTGAAGACAATCTACCTAACGTGCAGTTTTTTTCTATCCAGATAGCGGATGATTATTATAAAGACATCATCAAATGTTTGACTAATGGGTTAGCACCCATAGAGTTCACTATGCAGTAAAAGAAGCAGTTGGTAGTGCGAGCAGCAAACTTCACCATTATCGCAGGTCAGTTATATAAATTGGGACCGGAAGAAGTACTGCGCAGGTGTGTGTTAGAGCATGCGAAACCATTTATATTAGCAGATGCACACTTAGGAGCACTAGGAGGTCACTACGTAGGAAGAGCCACCACACAGAAGATATTGCGGGCAGGTCTATGGTGGCATATGATTCACAAATATGCGAAGGAGCATTGCCAGAGCTGCGATGTCTGTCAAAGGACAGGAAGGCCATCGCAAAGAGACAAAATGCCATTGAATCCACAGTTGAATTTGATGGCATTTGAAAAATGGGCAATTGATTTTTTGGGACCTATAAACCCACCAGGAAAACGAACTGGTGTGAGGTACATTATTACTGCAACTGACTACCTCACCAGATGGGCAGAAGCGAAACTAGTAAAGGACTCTAGCATAGGTATTGTCGCGCAGTTCATATTTGAAGACATCCTTATGAGGTTTGGATGCCTAAATATTTTAATGAGTGATCTAGGCACTCACTTTTTGAATAGAACCATTAAGGCATTGACAGAAGAATTCTGCATTCATCATCAGTGAAGTATGCCTTATCATTCGCAAGCAAAAGGAACTGTTGAAGCGTTCAATAAAGTACTAGAGAATGCACTAACTAAGGTATGCAATGTGAATAGGGATGACTAGGACTTGTGTATTCCCACTGTGTTATGGGCATATAGGACCACATGCAATAAGTTAACAGGCCACACACCTTTTAGGATGTCCTATGGATAGGAAGCAATAATTCCAATGGAGTACATTATTCCCAGCTTGAGAATAGCTTCTTTTACAGGCATGGCAAATCGCGATGTGCTAGAAGAAAGGCTTCTACACTTGGTTGGTCTGGAGGAGGATCGCTTCATCGCAGGCTTTCACGAGCAAGTGCAGAAGGAAAGATAAAAAGCATGGCATGATCGACACATCAAGAACAAGTATTTTTCGGTAGGTGAACTAGTCCTCCTGTATGATAGCGAATTCATGAAATTTCCTGGAAAGTTTAAAATGCATTAGCTTGGTCCATATACTATTTTACATGTAACTAATGGTGGCGCAGTCCAATTAGCCACATTGAGAGGAGATAACTTGCCAGGTCTAGTCAATGGAAGTAGACTAAAACCCTATCGGGATAGTCTTGCTTCGTAGAACCTGTGATGATCAGAAAGAGGGAAATTTCTAAGTGCCAAGTATAGTTGAAATTGGGCACTAGAAATGGGAAAGAGTCTGTATGCAATGTATGATGAGAAACATGTATATACCACGCAACACTATTAAGATGTGTCACTGCACCAAAAAAAAGAAAAAGAAAAAGAGGAACCGTGCAGTTGCGAAGTCCAAAAGGAAATTGCGAAGATCAAGTTGAACGAGGAAAGATGTTAAGTTCAGAGGCAAGAAGTCAGGAACCGCGAAGTTACTGCATAGGAGATTTGATGACCTGTTGCACAGTTAGACGCAACACTCTAGAAAAATAGTCGTTATGATGTCGATCAAAAATATAGTCGTTTAGTTCTCCAGCGACCAATTGGGCATTTAAGGCACAGAGAGTCATTTCGAACGAGTTTATGAAGGAAAGGACCGAAGAATCTTTCGGATTTGGCCAACAGATACTACATTTAATGCTTCCCTAGCCGTTGACGGGTGTGGAGGGGGTCAGCTACACCTATAAATAATATTGCATTCAGACTCGCGTTAACAAATACTTAGAATGTTCTTGCGACCCTACTTTGCAAGTTAATTTCAGCAAGCTATCCGAAAGCCTGTGAAATTTCTCTAGTGAATGTCTGAAAGGTCTACCATTGAAGAAGAATTCATGGTCTAGGAGAATGTGAAGGTGTTCCAATATGGAGGGATCGAAGGGTTAATGAGAACCCCCACCAAGAACGTTGTCATAGAAAAGGGTCGAGCGTCCACAAGATCACCAATACACAGTCCAACAATGCAGGACAAAGGAAAAGACCAAGTGGGGCTGAGAACGAAGATACGAATGATGGGTTCGACAGCGCAGAAGATGCCAATAGCTGATAACGAGATACCTTTGACAATGACCCCAGATTATATCTCTCATTGCATGCACTAGACACACCAGTCTTCAAGTTAGCAAAGAATGCCAAATACAACATACCACTATCACCCATATCAAAGCATGTCGACATCAATAAATATTTACTGGGTAAAATTCCAGAATGTAAGTGGGAAGATTATGATCTAGTTCAGATGTGGAAGGAGCCCAATGAACCTAGGTTCCCACAGTTCCATCCCGACCAGTACATGTGCTGGAAGAAAGATGTGAAGGGCGACCTCACCTTGGTCGCGGAAAGTTGGTAATCGGGAGTAGTCAAGTCGGGACTGCTTAATTTCCTCAAACTCCTGCATTTTGACAGATCACCAGAGCTTAACGTGGTGGTGTGAAATCTGATGGCACGCATTCACCAGGGATATTTGTTGCTTGACCGCAATATCGACCTGACCATTGACATTATCCACCACATCACCGAGTTGAGTAAAATGGGTAAATATCCGAAGAAATTTTTCCAAGGGAAAAGCAAGGACAAGGAAGCCATGGAAAAGATGAAGAAAAATCAAATTGTCATCAAACAAAAGAGGGGTTTTCAGATGAACAACATAGACGATAAAGCGATGAATTTTATCATGCAAATGTTACCTGTAGGCACAATACTGCTTGGCGTTGCGGTCGCAGAGGGAGAGTAGCTCAACTGGTGTCAATACCTGTTGAACGAGTTCTTGGAGGAAATAAATGACATGCAGGTCAATGGAAGAAACTTCCATTATACATCGCTAATTGTGTTGATTTCCTTCGTAGGATGGAAGGAGGCGAAGGATTATGTTGGCGTAATCAGTGATACCAATGACTGCAGAGGAGCCCACTATTCAAACCTTTGGGAAAATATGAACTCCTAGAGACAGTACGCGACAACTAAGGTTTTATACCAATATTATAACCAGCTACGCGACACAATCCTGAGCATGTTGCAGATATCAAAGCAGGTACTGAGTAAGTGCATTTGCACTATTGATTTTTATGTCAAAGCAGGTACTGAGTAAGTGCATTTGCACTATTGATTTTTATGCTGACATGCGTAGTATTCACATTTTAGCCAAAGCACAAAAGATGAACATTGAATGGTTCGCAGGAAACTACCATGTGTATGAAGATGATATTGATAATATCATGAAGGAATGGCCTGCCGAGTTTCGAGTAGAAATTGTAGATGTCAAAAATGACTCCGGTGAGGACGAACCTATTCCATGTCCTATCACTAAAGAAAAGGAGACGAGAAAAAGGAAGGAACCTAAGAGCCCAGCACAGAAAAAGGGAGCGCGGAAGAAGCAGAAAGATGATAAAGGCCAGTCAAACGTAGTACTCCATGATGAGGATTATGAAACGATCGCAGCAAAGGTCATAGAGCAGATGGAAGATATGATGACTAAGAAGGAGAAACAGGACAAAGCAATTCAGGAAATTCTGTAGATGCTACCATCTTGCAGTGGGTCACAGAGAAAATTGAAGAAATCCACAAAGGATTACCCTTGCCACGGGACTCAAAGTCCCAAGGGAAGCCAGGAAGAACTTCACAGTAGAAGGAGCCGCAACTAACCATAACCATTCCTGCGAAGTCCTACGTTGTTCACCTTGATCCATTAACTATAAGGATTCCATTTCCAGAAAAAATAGTGTTGGAAACAAAATAGGTGGAAGGGTAGGTCGATGATGAGATAACATCTGATATGTTGGAAGATTACTAGTTTCCTAGGTTTGGGGTGGAAGCTTTGGGATTTGAAATAATGGGGATAATAAATGATGTTTGAACATTAGAGTGGCATAAATATTTAATAAAGGAGCTAAATAAATATATACAAGTGAAAATCAAAGTGGCATTTGATCATGAAGACACATGGAGGAAGTGGGAGCCACATATGGCTAGATTTTCCCACTACACTTGGCATCATTCTCTCACCAATTTGAATTCAAGGTGAATGGTAACATACATGGGGGAGTCCAAAAGGTATTATTCATGTCATGACTCATCCAAGGTCGAAATATAGAGGAAGAGTAACTCCCATGGAAGAGGAAGAGGCAATTTGGAGCTAGTGACACACTTGGGCTAGATTCCCTAGCTCTATGACAACAATGATGAAGATGCTATGACACCTATGACACAAATCATGTTAATTTTAAACCAAATAGACTAGCAAGATCACTGAAAGAAACATAATCACAAGATAGACATAGAATTTACCCTGGGAAACCCTCATGGGGTAGAAAACCCAGCAAAGCTTTCCTCAATAAGATGATCAACCAAAATACAAGATGTGCTCCAAGACTTGACCTCCTTGTCTACCTCATGTGTAGACCTCCAAGACACAAGTGCGCTACTTTTCTGAGTTGTGTAAGTGTGTCAAATGAGGAGCTCTCCTCCTCTATTTATACTAGTTCCTGACTGACCAAAATCCCTAATGGGGCCGACCTCTCCTGGAGAAGTCTAATAACCCCTAAAATATAAAATCAGGTTCGACCCCCACATGGTGGGTCTAATAACCCTAGTTACCACAAACCATCAGAGGAATAAACATCTCTGGATACATAATAGAGTCACCTCGGAGGGATGAAACATCTCCGGAATAATAATGTACAAATATAATATTCTTAGAAGTTACCATATTCAACACTCCCCCTTAACGAGAAGGATATTATAACAACATCTATAGGGGAAAGGAGTCATCGACTACATCATACATGATACATCTATAAATCATCGGAAGCTTTCTTCAATTCATCATCATCAGTAACTCAGCCAGTTACTGGAACATCAGCATCATCACTATGATCATCAGCATCGTCATCACACGATCATCAGCATCGTCATCACACGATCATCAGCATCATCATCATATGATCATTATCATCGTCACATGATCATCAGCATCGTTATCATACGATCATCAGCATCGTCATCATACGATCATCAGCATCGTCATCACACGATCATCAGCATCATCATCACACGATCATCAGCATCATCATCATATGATCATTATCGTCGTCACATGATCATCAGCATCGTTATCATACGATCATCAGCATCATCATCACACGATCATCAACATCGTCATCACATGATCATCAACATCATCATCATATGATCATTATTGTCGTCACATGATCATCAGCATCGTTATCACACAATCATCAACATCGTCATCACACGATCATCAGCATCATCATCACATGATCATCAGCATCGTCATCATATGATCATTATCGTCATCACATGATCATCAGCATCGTTATCACACAATCATCAGCATTGTCATCACACAATCATCAGCACCGTCGTCACATGATCATCAGCATCGTTATCACACGACCATCAGCATCGTCATCACACGATCATCAGCATCATCATCATATGATAATCGGCATCTAGATCGATCTACAGCATACTCTGCAATACACACGATCATATTATAGGATGATCAATCCCGCTCTCTTTAGGACATAGGTCCATGGATGATACAATCCAGATCAAGTTCCAGGATGATCAGTCCTTATCATTTTAAGACAAGTCTCATGTCTAGGGATGATGCAATCCCATCACGTACATTTTGAACCCAGTTCATGGACGATGCAGTCCTCACATGTACCTTTAAGACAAGTCTCATGTCTAGGGATGATGCAATCCTATCTTTAATTCTCGGAGACATCAGTCTACGGATCAATTTTGGGACCAAGGTCTGGGGAAGATACAATCCCCTACCTGTTCATTCAGGACTTCATTATCGGAGACCCAGTCTACAGCTCAATTCTGGGACTGAAGTCTGGGGAAGATACAATCCCCTACCTGTTCATTTAGGACATCATTATCGGAGACCCAGTCTATGGCTCAATACTGGGACCGAAGTCCGGGGAAGATACAATCCCCTACCTGTTCATTCAGGACTTCATTATTGGAGACCCAGTCTACGGCTCAATTCTGGGACCGAAGTCTGGGGAAGATACAATCCCCTACCTGTTCATTCAGGACTTCATTATCGGAGACCCAGTCTACGGCTCAATTCTGGGACCGAAGTCTAGGGAAGATACAATCCCCTACCTGTTCATTCAGGACTTCATTATCGAAGACATCATGTCTACGGCTCAATTCTGGGACTGAAGTCCGGGGAAGATACAATCCCCTCACATGTCCACCAAGGACTTCATTCTTGAAGACATGCATCTACGGCTCTCTTTAGAACAAGTGTTCAAGGATGATACAATCCCTCTTTTTTCTTGGAAACATCTGTCTACGGCTCACTTTAGAACATGTGTTCAAGGATGATGCAATCCTCACTTGTATCCTCATCAATACAGGTACAAGCATCCTCAACCATACAAGTACATTAATCAATACATGTATCATCAAGAGTATGTATTCTTACCAATACATCTATCATCAAAAGCATGTATTCTCACGAATACATCCATCATCAAAAGCATGTATTCTCACTAATGCATCCATCATCAAAAGCATGTATTCTCACTAATGCATCCATCATCAAAAGCATGTATTCTCACTAATACATCCATCATCAAAAGCATGTATTCTCACTAATACATCTATCATCAAAAGTAAAACAAGTAAAAATAAGTATTCTAAGTATAAGAGTCCTAAATCTAAATATATCTAAGTATCCAGGTGTAGTAAATAGGTATCCTCATCATTGACCTTGCTTTTGATGAGACAATCTCATCATCAGTGACTATACTACTCCCCCTTTCGAGGAGGGTCCTTTTGAATTACACCAAGCTTGTCTCGAAAGTATTCAAATTTCACTCGAGACAGAGGTTTGGTCAAGATATCAGCAATTTGATCCTTAGTGCTCACATACTCGAGCTTGATAGCTCCTCTCTGCACCATATCTCGTATATAAAAGTATCGGATCTCTATGTGTTTTGACTTATCGTGGAATACAGGATTTTATGTCATCTTAATGCAGCTTTGATTGTCACACATAATCACAGTGGGATCCATTTCTAAGTCAAACACTCCAGATAATAGCTTTCAAGGCCACACCGCTTCACAGCTGACAGAGCAAGCAACTATATATTCTGCTTCAGCAGTACTGAGAGCCACACTAGATTATTTCTTGCTGAACCATGAGATCATGGCAGATCCAAGACCATAACATCCACCTGATGTACTCTTTCTGTCTGAGACACTTCCTGCCCAATCAGAATCTGAGTAACCATGTAATCTGAGTTCATGACCCCTAAGATAATACAGACCAAAATCTAATGTACCTTTTAGGTACCCCATTACATGCTTTGCAGCTATTAAGTGAACCTTTCTAGGTTCTACTAGATACTGACTTAGGGTATTTACAACAAAGCATATATCTGGCATGGTATTTGTTAAATACATCAAAGGCCCAATGATTTGTCTTTATAGAGTTAGGTCCACTAATTCCGATGAGTCATTAACTAATAATTTCAAGTTGGAGTCCATGGGAGTGGCCATGGCTTTACACTCCAACATATCAAATCTTTTTAGAATCTCCACAGCATACTTACCTTGATTTAGAAAGATTCCTTTTGATTCTTGCCATACTTCTAGACCTAAGAAGTAGTGCATTAATCCGAGATATTTCATCTCAAATTTTGAAGAAATCTTCTTCTTGCTTTCAATAATTTGTTTCTTATTTCCGGTTAGAAATAGATCATCTACATATAACAACAGTATAACTGGTTCATCATCCATCACTTTGAGATAAAGATTGGGGTCATCTTTACTCTTGGTAAAGCCCATGCTTGTTAATAAATTGTTAATCCTTCCGTACCAAGCCTTGGGAGCTTGCTTCAATCCATATAATGCCTTTTTCAGTTTGCATACATGAGTTTTCCCGTCTTTAAACTCAAACCCTTGTGGTTGCTCTATGTACACTTCTTCTTCAATTACACCATTCAGAAAAGCTGTCTTAACATCCATTTGGTGTAATTTCCACTTCATCATAGATTGAAGTGCCATGATAGTTCTAATTGAAGTATACCTAGCAACTGGTGCAAATGTTTCTTCATAGTCAATTCCCTCCTTCTGAGAGAATCCTCTGGCTACAAATCTTGCCTTGTATTTTTCAATGCTACCATCTGCAGCATGTTTTATCTTTAAAATCCATCTGGAAGAAACCACACTTTTATCTTTTGGTTTGGGAACTACATCCCAAACATCATTTTTCATTATTGACTGATATTCTTCTGTCATTGCTTCTACCCATTCTTTCTTCTGAGCTACCTCTTCATAGCTAGTAGGTTGTTGATCCACAAGATCACACATCAAGGCCATATACTTGGATACTAGCTTTGGTTTCTTTCTTTCTCTAGTGGAGCCTTCAGGAGCTCCATATCTTTCAGCTCCTTGAATAATATCTCTAGCAGATGCTGGCCTTCTTTTCTTAGATAAATCTGTAATAGGAGGTTCTTGTGGTTCCAACATGTCATGATCCTCTGGTGAATCATCTTCAGGGATGTGCACATCCTCTGTGAATCTAGGAGGTGTATCTTCTTCATAGATTTCTTCAAGTTGGCACTTTCTGGATTTCTTGAGAGCTACTTCTTCATCAAATGTTACATATCTACTTATTTCTATATGATAAAAACCTGGTAAGTAAATTCTGAAGGCTTTGGATGATTCACAATAACCAACAAATATTCCCTTTTTACTAGAAGGATCCAACTTGGTTCTATTTTCTTTTGGAATGTGGATGTACACAGGACACTCAAATATTTTAAGATGACTTAACTCGGGCTTCTTTCCTGTAAACACTTCTTCTGGAGTTTTGAATTCAAGAGCACTATGGGATAGTCTATTTTCCACATAGACTGCTATCCTAGCTGCTTCAACCCATAGATACATGGGTAGATCTTGGTCATGTATCATAGTCATTACAGCTTCCATGATGGTTCTATTTTTCCTCTCAGCAACCCCATTTTGTTGGGGATTGTAGGGAGTGGTTAGTTCCCTCTTAATTTCGGCTTCTTTACAAAAGTCTTCAAAGTCCTTTGAAGTATATTCTCCGCCATTATCTGTTCTGAGAATCTTGATTTTCTTTTCTAAGAGATTTTCTATTAGGGCCTTGAATTCTTTGAATTTTCCAAAGACTTCATTCTTACCTTTTAGAAAGTATATCCAAGTCTTCCTTGAATAGTCATCAATGAATGAGAGATAGTACTCAAACCCACTTAAGGAAGTGGTGGGCATTGATCCACATACATCTGAGTGTATTAGCTCCAAAATGTTCTTAGTCTTTGTTTCACTCTTTGGATAGGGGTTCTTGACATTCTTCCCTTTCTTACAACCTTTACATGAGCCATTATGATCAACCTTCAAATCTGGTAATCCTATGACCACCTTGCTTACATAGGGTAAGGCTTTGTAGTTAATGTGAGCTAGTCTTCTATGCCATAGCTCACTGGGGCTAGAGGTCTCATGAGCAAGGGCAACTTCTGGGTGTCCCTTGAGCTTATAGAGACCTCCTTCTTCTTCACCAATGACAATTGCATCTTCAATTGATTTTCCTTTAGACCACATGAGTACTTGTCCATCTATGAAAGCCACTCTAAAACCTTTCTTATCTAGTGTTGAGATAGAGAGTAGGTTCTTCTTTAAACCTAGTACATATAGAACTTCTTTCATTTTCAAGGGTGTTCCAGAATCAAGCTTGTAGCTTGATTCACCAATTACCTTGATGGGATATTGATAATCATCTCCTAGAGATACCTTTTGTGGTGAAGACTTTTCTTCAAGTCTTGAGAGAGTTTTCTTTTGACCTGTCATGTGCTTTGAAGCACCACTATCAATGAGCCATGTATCTTCACCAGGAGACACAGATCTAGAGAGTGCAGAAAATAGGACATATTCTTCTGGATCTTCTTTCCTTACTTTAGATCTTTTCCTTTTAGACCTTTCCTCTTCTTCTTCTTCTTCTTCTTCTCCTACTTCTTCTTCACTATCATCTTCTGCCATATGTGCATGATGTCTTTTGTGAACAAACTTCTTCTTCTTCTTTTCTGGTAAAGTACAATCTCTAGCATAGTGTCCTAGTTTAAGACAATTAAAACATTGGACTGTGGAGAGGTCTCTTTCTGAGTTTGTTCCTCCTTTCCTTTTGAATCTATGAGAGGGTTGAGACTTTTTGTGGTTCACTTTCTTGAAGTGACCCCTTTTTCCTCTTTTGGTGTGGGTGGCCAAGGATTGGTCATCCTCTTTGAGAAGAGCTTCTCTGTTGGCTACCCTAGCCTCTTCTTGAACACAATCCTCCCATACTACATCAAACTTCATGCTTTCTTTTCTGGCACACATAGTTTGTATGAATGATTCCCAAGGTCTAGTGAGACCATTTAGAGTAGTCATCACAAGTTCATCTTCATCAAGAGTATCACCAATGGCATATAGTTGCTCCTTGATTTGGGAGACCCTTGAGAATTCGTCTTGAGTGGATTCTCCTTTGTGCATCTTGGTACTCTTCAACTGAGTCCTTAGGTTCATCTTCCTATTGATGTTCTTTCCTTCATATATTCTTCCTAGGGCATCATACATTTCCTTTGGAGTCTTCTTGGAGGCCACTTGGGGAATCAAGTGGTCTTTAATAGAATCAGCTATGATTCTCTTATCCCTAATCAAATCCTTCTGATGCTTCTCTTTGGCTTCATCTCCTTCAGGTTCTGCAACTTCATCCTTGACATAATGAGCAAGATCATTCTCTTCAAGAATGAGACCAATTCTGTATTTCCATGCCTGAAAATTTTCTATACCTTCTAGCTTGTCTTCAAGCTTAGTGCTTGGAGCCATCTTCTCTTGGGGGAGTCCAAGATATAAGAGATAGAGTAGTACTTACCCGGAAATTTTAACTTTTCACTTTTCCGGAACTGCAACAGAATTTCTAGTTTATCGCACTTTTGGTAAAACTAGGGTTTGACTTTCCCGGAGTTCTACCCAACAAAAAACTTCGATCCAAGGCTCAAAAGATAGATTTTTAGAAGGGATAATCATCCATGCAACCAAAATTCAAAAATACTAACTTTGTAGAAACCCTAATTTTTGGAGAGAGAGAGAAACATAATTTCACCTTGTGAAAGATGTTCTATCCAAGCTAGCTCTGATACCATGTTAAGTTTAAGCCAAATAGACTAGCAAGATCACTGAAAGAAACATAATCACAAGATAGACACAGAATTTACCTTGGGAAACCCTCATGGGGTAGAAAACCCAGCAAAGCTTTCCTCAATAAGATGATCAACCAAAATACAAGATGTGCTCCAAGACTTGACCTCCTTCTCTACCTCATGTGCAGACCTCCTAGATACAAGTGCACTACTTTTCTGAGTTGTGTAAGTGTGTCAAATGAGAAGCTCTCCTCCTCTATTTATACTAGTTCCCGACTGACCAAAATCCCTAATGGGGCCGACCTCTCCTGGAGAAGTCTAATAACCCCTAAAATATAAAATCAGGGCCGACCCCCACATGGTGGGTCTAATAATCCTAGTTACCACAAACCATCAGAGGAATAAACATCTCTGGATACATAATAGAGTCACCTCGGAGGGATGAAACATCTCCAGAATAATAATGTACAAATATAATATTCTTAGAAGTTACAATATTCAACAAATCAGACCTAAAGGCTGAAATATGACATATATGACATGTCAGGGCTAAGAATAGACTCCAAGAGGGCACTCAAGGGTGTTAGGGAAGCTAATATGATTCCACATGTGATTTGGTGGAAGTGGGAGACTAGAAATTGTTGTACAAGTGGCGTTCTTTGTAATCTCTTCCCAACTTGAGTTGGCATGAGTCTCTTGGAAGGAATTCGACCCATGGAGGACATTAGAACTTTATAAATGTCAATAACAAAGAATGAAACTAGCTTTTGATCATTTGTAGAATTTGTAATTGTATTTGCGAAGAGGGAGAGCTAGTGGATGACTAGTTTCTTGCCTTAGCCAATTTCGAGGGTGAAAGAATCCCATCCAAGTTGGTAATTGGAAAGGCCATTTATACCTTTGATTTGGAGCTTTAATGGATTTTTTATTTGTAGTTGTAAGCTATAGGGAAGCTCATGGTTTCTTCTATTGCATCTCACTCCTTCAACCATTTCCTGTTTTGATGGCATATTCTTGATCGTTGAGGGAGGGCATTTTTGGTGAGCTATTATACTCTTTGGGGGAGATTATAATGCCCCATTTATTTTTTAATATGAATTAAATACTCTTTTATTCATCTCCAAAAAGTTTCAGGTCGAATTTCCAAGTAGAAATGTATAAATCTCATTTTTAATGGAAGAATAATGCCTTTTCCCCACTACCTTGTTGCGAACCAATGTATTGATGATGATTTCGAATGAATGGATGATTCTATGATGAATTTGTGATTAATTGACTTCCATGTATGTATTTTACAAGTTTCATGTACTTTACTTGAGCATTTGAAGTATTTTCACTTAGTTTAATTGCATTGGGAGAAGAAATAGTGTCATTTCCCTAAGGGTCGAATTGGTGATTTTTGCAGTTGAATGGGAGAGGGTTGGAACAGATGTAATAATCAATTAATGGTTCACATGAGACCTTAATAATATACTTAATACATTCCCTACCTCTTTTCAGGAATTTTAGTGGTTTTGGAGGCAATTGGGAAGCCATTTTCAGTACTTACCCCAGGGGGATTTGAACCCCAAATTACTAGTAAAATTACATACTTGGTCAAGAATCGTAAGAGAGTTTGTAGAGGTATTTTGGTGGCCATATGTCATCCCTGAAAATCATACTCAATTCCTAATATCATTCATACACCTTCCTTGAATATTTGAAGGCATTTGCAGTCAATTTGAGACCTAGAGACCAATACTAGTTAAAGGGAAATCACTAGTAAAGTTACCTACATTGACCAGAATTGAAAGAGTATTTGAAGAAGTATTTTAAAGTTACAAAGGCATCCTTGAAACAAATATTTATGTTCTAATATCATTCATATAACTTATTAGAATATTTGGGATCATTTGGGGCAAATTTGGGACCTAGAGATCAAAACTAGTCAAAGGTCGAACCAAGGAAAAAAAGTGGAAAATTTTC
Source organism: Larix kaempferi (assembly GCA_027924585.1). Classification (NCBI taxonomy): domain Eukaryota; kingdom Viridiplantae; phylum Streptophyta; class Pinopsida; order Pinales; family Pinaceae; genus Larix; species Larix kaempferi. The sequence goes on along the minus strand of BSBM01000372.1, from coordinate 44,801,233 downwards.
ATTTTAATAAAATTACTAACAAGGGACATTACAGTGGTATCAGAGCATGGTATTGGCACTTTATATGGTTAAACATTAATGAATACCAAGAGTCAAAGAAATAAGCCACCACCCTTAGAAACTGAAACTGGATGTACTTTGGTGAAAGGGAAGAAGTAGGAGAAGAAGTGCATTCATTGGTCACCATGAGTAAGGATGAGAAAGGAACCTTAGAGGAGAATGAGGAGTTTAGAAAATTTCTTAAACCATGCTTTGAAGACAAGTGGAGACAATACTTTCAAGATTTCAAATTGTTGCTTAGTGAACTTGGAAGCAACTCGGAAAAAATAATGAGCAATGGTTCTCTTTTCAAGGAAAAGGATGAAATAATTTATGTCACAAAAGAGGAACCTAATGTAATTGTGTAACATGAGGTACATGTTGATATGCAAGTTCTTGAAGATGCTACACTAAAACAAGAAGAAGGACAAGCACTTGTCCTTGTTCAGAAGGATTATGAGTTACCTCATGGAGAGAATTGCAAATCCTTAGAGGAGGCACATGATCTCACAATAGTTGGACCAGCCAATTATGGAGAGGATGAATTAAAGATTTCAATGGGTAATAGTTGTAAGGATTTAAGGTTTGTTCATAATTCCTCACCCCTACTTCTTTTTCAGCCACATCAATTGGGGATGAAAATTGGGTGAAAGGTTTTTTTTCTAATGGTGTCACATGACGGGTATGTAACTCCTACCTCTCATTTTGAGGATGACATGAATAAAGCACCTCATTATTTACATTTGTAGCAGAATAATTTTTTTCCTTGTGATGATACATATCTTTATGGACACACTTATGATGTTCACTTGAGTCACTTGAAGACTCATGATCTTCCTTGCTCTTTGCTTAGTTCAATTGATGTTGGTGAAACTTCATTAACTAAGTGGATGAAAGAATACAGGGCTGATTGTTTTGATGCATCTTACATATTTTTGGAGCAGCATTATAGGACATGGGATACTCACCTATGTCATTGGATCAGATTTGATTGTTCACTCGATGCTTGTATGCACTTGAAAAATGATGGTCTACTTATTTGAAGGTACAAGCACTTTCATGATTCTTTGATGAATCATCTTCTTGATGTACATTTTCCTTATGTTGTTATGTGCTTTGATGATATATATATTGCACTCATGATGTTTGGAAGAATGCATACAAGAAAATGGGATCCAGGAATACTCTTATCTAATGGTGTGGGTTGGAGAGCACTCTTAATTGTTGGGGTGCAATACAAGCAATGGGACCCTAGAATAATTTTTTATCTCATTGGTTTCAAATTTTTTTGGGAAACAAGCAGTATGGGAGATGGATTTCCCAATTAATAAAGTGATTTTTATCAGAGTAGTGCAGCAACAAGCATGGTGGTTCCTCTCTAAAATCTTCATGGAAACTCAAAGACTCAAGGTGTTAAATTTTGAGCATTAAATTATTATACTCTAGGATCTTTGCTGAGAGAACAACATATACAGTATATTAATGCATGACAATCACAATATGACAAGCATCACAAGAATCAAAAGCATAAGAGACAAGAGACATAGAGTTTCCATGGGGAAAACCCTAAGGTGAAAAACCCCACAACTTCCTCAGAGATAGAGAGAGCAATGGCTCAACCAAAATACAACCAAATAACACTGAGATAGTCTCCTAGCAGATGATCCTCCTCTTCCTCACTAGTGCGCCACTTTTCAGAGTGAGAGTGAGTTACTTTTGCAAGTGAGTAAGATAGAGATCTCCTATCTCTATTTATACTCACCTTTTCTCCCAGTGACCTAATGGGGCCAACTTGTCTACTTAGATACATCCACATTATAATATATATAAATCAGGGCCGACCCAACATGGTGGTCTAATAACCCAATGGCATGTACACACACTTGTGACACTTGTTAATCCACATGACAACACTTCCTTATAGAGGAATAACACATCTCTTATAAGGGTACAATAAATATATATATAATACACAGATGAAATACATTCCTAAGTTACATATACATCAACACAAGGTTGGGCAATTCAATGGCAACTTCAAAGAATTATACAAGAAGCAGGTTCTTCAACACCCATGTTTGAAATTGCTTGAGGACAAGCAATATTGGGAAGGGAGGATTTTTCATGTCCCAAATTTGGAATTGGGTCACAATGGCCTAATCACATTGGCCATATTCATTAGAGTTTGTAAAATTGATGTTAAAGGTCAAATAATTGCCAATGGGGAAGATTACTAGTTTCCTAGGTTTGGGGTGGAAGCTTTGGGATTTGGAATAATGGGGATAATAAATGATGTTTGAACATTAGAGTGGCATAAATATTTAATAAAGGAGATAAATAAATATATACAAGTGAAAATAAAAGTGGCATTTGATCATGAAGACACATGGAGGAAGTGGGACCCACATATGGCTAGATTTCCCTACTATACTTGGCATCATTCTCTCACCAATTCAAATTCAAGGTGAATGGAAACATACTTGGGGGAGTCCAAAAGGTATTATTCATGGCATGACTCATCCAAGGTCGAAATATAGGGGAAGAGTAACTCCCATAGAAGAGGAAGAGGCAATTTGGAGCTAGTGAGACACTTGGGCTAGATTCCCTAGCTCTATGACAACAATGATGAAGATGCTATGACACCTATGTCACAAATCAGACCTGAAGGCTGAAATATGACATATATGACATTTTAGGGATAAAAAAAGACTCCAATAGGGTGCTCAAGGGTTTTAGGGAAGCTAATATGCTTCCACATGTGATTTGGTGGAAGTGGGAGACTAGGAATTGTTGTACAAGTGGTGTTCTTTGGAATCTCTTCCCAACTTGAGTTGGCATGAGTCTCTTGGAAGGAATTCAACCCATGGAGGACATTAGAACTTTATAAATTTAAATAACAAAGAATGAAACCATCTTTTGATCATTTGTAGAATTTGCAATTGCATTTGTGAAGAGGGAGAGCTAGTGGATGACTAGTTTGTTGCCTTAGCCAATTTCGAGGGTGAAAGATTCCCATCCAAGTTGGTAATTGGAAAGGCCATTCAGACCTTTCATTTGGAGGTTTAATGGAGTTTTTATTTGCATGTGTAAGCTATAAGTAAGCTCATGTATTCTTCTATTGCATCTCACTTCTTCAACCATTTCCATTTTTTATGGCGTATTCTTGATCCTTGAGGGAGGGCATTTTTGGTTAGCTATTGTACTCTTTGGGAGAGCTTCTAATGCCCCATTTATTTTTTAATATGAATTAAATACTCTGTTCTTCATCTCCAAAAATTTTCAGGTCGAAATTCCAAGTAGAAATATATAAATCTCATTTTTAATGGAAGAACAATGCCATTTCCCCACTACCTTGTTGTGAACCAATGTATTGATGATGATTTCGAATTAATGGATGATTCTATGATGAATTTGTGATTAATGGACTGCCATGGATGTATTTTACAAGTTTCCCGTACTTTACTTGAGCATTTGAAGTATTTTTACTCAGTTTAATTGCATTGGGAGAAGAAATAGTGCCATTTCCCCAAGGGTCGAATTGGTGATTTTTGCAGTTGAATGGGAGAGGGTTGGAACAGATGTAATAATAAATTAATTGGTGCACATGAGACCTTAATAACATCCTTAATATATTCCCTACCTATTTTCATAAATTTGAGTGGTTTTGGAGGCAATTGGGAAGCCATTTTCAGTACTTACCCCAGGGGGATTTGAACCCCAAATTACTAGTAAAATTGCATACTTGGTCCAGAATCTTAAGAGAGTTTGTAGAGGTCTTTTGGTGGCCATATTTCATCCTTTAAAATCATATTCAATTCCTAATATCATTCATACACCTTCCTTGAATATTTGAAGGAATTTGGAGTCAATTTGAGACCTAGAGACCAATACTAGTCAAAGGGAAATCACTAGTAAAGTTACCTACATTGACCAGAATTGAAAGAGTATTTGCAGAAGTATTTTAAAGGTACAAAGGCATCCCTGAAATGCATATTTATGTTCTAATATCATTAATATACCTTCTCAAAATATTTGGGATCATTTGGGGCAAATTTGGGACCTAGAGATCAAAACTAGTCAAAAGTCGAACCAAGAAAAAAAAGTGGAAAATTGTCATTTTAATAAAATTCCTAACAAGGGACATTACAATAACTGTGACAGTTTTTTAAACCTATGGGTTTTTTACTTCGAATTGTAAAGACATCACCTATGGGCATGATCTATAAATAAGACATTTTGTATGGAAAAGGGTTACTCTTCATTTTGTATTGTTCTCGTTACTAATTTGATAAATCTCTATTGAGGAACATTTTGTAAAGGCTCTGCAAGCTGTGTGCGCAGAGGCCTATTTAGGGAGAGAAGAGAGTCTGCAGCTGAGTGTGCAGACAAAGAACTGTTGTACCCTTCCCAAAATACTAATACAACAATATTTCTTGTGGATGTAGCTCCCATCCTGGGGGTGAACCACGTTAAATCCTGTGTAGTGTGCTTGTTTACATTTTGCACTTGCCTATTTGCTTATGAATGAATGTATGAGTTGTCATTTATTAGTTGTTATGTTAATGATTTTATATGTATTCACCATAGGAGAAAGATGGGAATAATATGTTAAGTATTGTGTAAATGGATGAATGATGAATGCTCTGTACTCTAAGTATGTGAAAGTATCAGTTTATTGAATAATCACAAGTGTATGTAGAGTTTGGGGTGTGTAACGCTTTAGACACACCGCACTGGAAGTGCATAGCATTGTATGTTTCACCTGCTTGCATTTGCTATAAAGCTAAATAATCTAAGGCAGTAGATGGATGATTAAGTGTTAAAGTAAATTATTCATAGTGGTTAAGTTTGCAATAGGAAGCGTATAAGTCAGTTGCGTTGTCCTATGATTCACATTCTATATGAACCACGCAGTCTGTAGATGCACTGGTATTGAACACATCATCACTTGCAGAAGTAAGGACTGCGACATAGTCTATTGTCACATAGTCCTAAGGCCGTAGCGCAAGTCTAATAGTGCGCTGCGTAGTAGTCCTATTTGAAAAAATCATCACATCACTGTGGAAACCTGATTCCGCAGTGCCCCCATAGCTAAACCTTGGGTGAGACCTCAGCCTATTCGCAGGCTGTTGCTGAAAGCGCTGGTGAGAAGAGGTTTTGTTGGTTCCTTGAAACCGTGAAGAACTTGGGTCTACATTGGAAACCTCTAGATCAATATCTTAATCCAACAGTTGTGTAGAAGAATATCTAGAAACTATAGACATGGATAAAATAGAATCTACTGAAGGATGCATGAGTCTCTATGTTGGTGGCATAGAGATCGAATTGTAACAACCTACTGCAGGAGGAGTTTCCAACCTCCTGCAGGAGGAGTTTCCCATGAGCATGAAAAATAATATCTTATTTATCCATGGATTGTCTTAAGTGTCTTAAGATAATTTCGCTAATTGGTCATTTTTAGGTTCCAATTTCGCCTATATTTACATAAAATATGTTTTTTATCATAATATTCACCAAAATTTACAAGTTTCAGTAGTAAATTTTATGTTTCATATTTAATATTCTCCTACCAATCTATATATATGTCTTTTTTAATCCAAAATAATCGCCTACAATAGTTTACTTAAGTATACTATTATAATCCTTAAAAAATACCCTAGTTTGTTGGAGTTCAATACAAGCAATGGGACATTGGAATTATTCTCAGTTGTTTCAACTGGGTGGAATATACAATTTCACTTGCATAGGTAGTGGAGTCACTCATTGGGGAGATAGTTATACTTAGAGTAGCGTAGAGAAAACATGGTGGATCTCCTTGAATTAGCTTGTGAATTGAAATTTACATGATTATAATTGCTTGAGGAAAAGTAATTTTGGGTGAGGAGGACTATAATTTACCCTATGTTATCACTCAGATTTTACCCTTTGGTTGTGGAAGGATAGACCTAAGGTAACTATTTCAAACCAACCTTTAGGTGGGAAATTATCCTTTTCCCTACCAGAGAGGGCTCTCTCAAAAATATGTAAATGGCTAAAGATAATAAATGGGGTTTTTCAAAATAAGTATGTAGTTGAAATTCACACAAGAATCACTGGGCATGGAGTCAAAACTTAAGAAGTCTTTATACCAGCAGATAAACAACAATAAATATTGTCACAGGGGAAAGGTAGTTGTCACATTACAGTCAAAGCTTTTGGCAGCTGGTTCAAAAAGAAACATAGACAGTCCATTAATAATGGGCACCGTTTTAGATGAATCCAGTATCAACATTAGAGAAATAAATGGATACTCAGACCTGATAAGTCAAGGCATACATATATGAATCTCAACTTATTATAAACTTTCATCTGAGTATAGAAGACAAAACATAATGGAAGATATAATGAAGGAAAGTAAACATGCACATGTAAGAAGAGAAAAATAATGACTGCAACTCTGATCAACACATGAATCTCTGATTATGTAAAAATATGTTATTCTTTGTATGGCTCTTTTATATAAAAAATATATCAACTCGATACAAAATTCTTGTCTCTCAAAATGTTTCCAACCCTTTCAAAAATAACTTTCATTGCCTTTTATACAAAACTTCTTTGAATCAAAACCTAATCGCTTCTTTTAACTAAAAACTGAAATAAATTAACTAAAACCTGCCAAATGTCATTTGAGTCAAAGTCATAAAAATATTACAAATTTCTTTTGAATAAAAATATTTTCAAGTCTTCATCTGATGTAAAATCCAACAAATACTTTCAAGTACGAAGTGTGTACTTCATTTTCCCAAAATTCTCTACGTTATTCCACTGATCAGCAGTTGGAATATCGTAGCTCGTCATCTCTTTAACCATAACTCTTATTTCAATATGATCTACAAGGGAAATCTGTGGAAGTCTTTCAGCGATTGAAACCAACTTATTTAGAGTTTCAAAGTCTTCTGCAATCTTTTCCATTAAAATCTTCCCTATAAGTAAGTTATTCAAATGCTGAAATTTCACATGGTTCATTCTTATATCAAACAATAATTTCTTATATTCATCTTGGGGAATCAACTTCTGATTTTCATCCTAGAATGAAGATAAACCTTTTTCAATCAATTTCTCAAACTGTCTTTTGAATCCTGCTACTTGTTTCTTCATGGCTCCAGCTTTGGCTTCAACATTCTCAATGTGTGCATGCTTTCCTAAGGTTCTACTTTCCCATGTAATGACTACAATCCTGTTCTTAATACCCATAATGCTCATATATTCCTCTGTTAAACTGTTCAAAAAGGTAATTGCATGTTGTGTTGTCTCATTGGGCTTCCTATTTAGATTCTCTCTGATTGCAACACAACTTGTTAAAGAATCTTTAATCACTTTTTCCTTCACTCTTATGAAATCCAAATAAGGTCTAAAATTTTCAGCTTCTTTTATAATCAAATCCCACACCATGTTCTTACATCCTTGCATAGTTGCTTGCCCTGTCACTTGGTGTGCCAATTTTTTATTCGTTCCAATCAATTCTTTGTACTTCTCTTGTAAAGATTTCATTTCTTCATCTTTCTTCTCACCTTCTTCTTTTAACCTATGAGTTTCTTCTTTTAATTCCTTAATCTCGACATCTTTCAAACTTATGTGCGACATGGCTTGTAGAATACTATCTACACTATTCCCATCTTAAATTTGAATAGTACATGTTTGTTGCTGGGCTAGATTTGACAATTTCTTTTTCAAATCTTCAACTTGGCTTTTCAAACTTGTTTTTTCTTTTTCCCAACTAGCTTCTTTTTCAACCAATTTTAATAATCTAGCTGTGAAATCCTTCACTTCTTTAGATAACTCTTGTTTTTCATGCTCTAATTTTGTCAATTCAGGTCCTTGAATAAGCTAGGTGTCTGGGATTTTCAACCTCTTTCTCAACTCTTGGATTAATTTTTCTTTCTCTTTCAACAATTTTTTCCCTGCATTTCCTTCAGTGCCACTTCCAACCAAATCCATTTGCAACATATTGATTTGCTGGTGGTGGGATTTGTTTTCTATATTTTATTGTTTTAATTGATTATTTAACTTATCTACAAAAATCCTCAACTTTTCAACCTCAAAGTTGCTTCCAAAAAATCAGCATATATCACCTCCCATGTCTGCCCGTGTAAAAGAATTTTATCGGGCGCAGTGATCTTCTTCAAAATGAATTTCATTTCTCTAACTTTATCACTTGATGATATTCCCAAATTCAATGTATTTTATTTTACATCACAACTAGTAACCTGTAATGTCCCCATTCAAATAAGTGCATAGTAAGACAATCCCATCAATCCTACTAGTTTCCTAGTTTGGATGGGCACATGTGGGATGGTAATAAGGAAACTAATAAATGATATTTAGACATTAGAAGGGTTCAAGCATTTAATAAATATGATGAATAAATAAATTCAAGAGAAATTCTAGGTGGCAAGTGGTTTTGGAGACATATGGAGGTGGTGGGACCCACACTAGCTTGATTTTTCAATGACACATGGCAGCTCTCTCTTGCCAATTCGAATTCATGGGAAGGTGAACACTCTTGGGTGAGTTGGTAAGTCATAACACATGGCATTGAGCATCTTAGGTCGAAATGGGATGGAATAGTAACCTCCATGGGAGAGGAAGAGTCAAATTGGAGACTAGTGGACACATGGGCTAGATTCCCTAGTTTTATGACAACAATAATGAAGCATCTATGACATTTTATGACAAAATTCAGACCTGACTTCTTACACCTGACCATTATGACATGTCAGCCCCAAAAATAGGCTCAAGAAGGCGCTCATGGAGTTGGAGGAATCTAAAGAGACTCAAATTCGAATTTGGGAGAAGATGGAAGGTTGGAACTAGGAGACAAGTGGCAAATGAGGAATATTTTCTAAATGGAAAATTATTGAATCTATTGAGAGGATTTCGAACCCTTGAAGGCTAATGTTGGTTATAAAATGTAGAAATCAAGTATGAGAATGGCTTTTGATGATTTGAGAAAAATTGCATTTGTGAAGAGAGAGCTAGTGGATGACTAGTTTCTTGCCTTAGCCAATTTCGAGGGTGAAAGATTCCCATCCAAGTTGGTGTTTGGAGAGGCCACTCAGGTATTTCATGGTGCTTTAATGGAGTTTGTATTTTCAAGTAGCAGCTATAGGAAGTTTCATGGTTTGTTTTAGTGCAGCACTTTCTCTCCACCGTTTCCAGTTTTGAAGGCATATTTGTGCTCCTTGAGGGAGGGCATTTTTGGTGAGCACTTGTGATTCTTGAGAGAGATTCCCATTATATATTTCTGATTGTAATAGCTTCATATCCTTTGTTATTAATATTCAGAAAGTCTCAGGTAGAAATACCCACTGGTTGTATGCAAAACTATTGATTAATGAGCAAACAATGTCCATTTCCCCAATGCATTGATGTATGACACTATAATGTTGATTATTTCGAATGGATGGATGATTCTATGATATATTTGTGATAAATATACTGCCATGGATGTCTTCTACAAGTTTCATGTACTGTACTTGAGCATTTGAAGCATTTTTACTCAGTTTAGTTGTATTGGGAGGTGAAATAGTGCCATTTCCCCAAGGGTCGAATTGGGGGGTTTTGCTATTGAATGTGAGAGAGTTAGAACAGTAGTAAAAATCAATTAATGGTGGATATGAGACCTTAATCACATACTTAACACATTATATACCTCTTTTCATAAATTTGAGGGAGTTTGGAGGCATTTGGAAAGCCATTTGCAGTGTTACCCGAGGGGGATTTGATGCACAAATTACTAGTCAAAATTACATATATTGATCAGAATACAAATAAAGTTTGCAGCAGTATTTGGAGGGCCATAAAACATCCCTGAACCTTATATTCAAGTCTAAATACCATTCATACACTCCTACAGAAGATTTGCGAGCATTTGGGTTGATTTGGAGGTCAAAACAGTAAAACTAGTCAAAGGTCGAAATTGGGAAAAAAAGTGGAAATTTGGGCATTTTAATAAAATTTGAAAAGGCGATATTACATAACCAAATTAATATCTGACTTAACCAAACTTCTAACTTTAAGGAATAATTGGAATGTCCGTTGAGACGAAGCCTGCTTGTCTTCAGTATACTTGCTAAACATATCCACTCTATTTTGAACCCACTTATGTAGCCTCTTGAAATGTATACTCTTGTATTCGTACTTCTGGTACTTCCTCATCTGTAAGTAATAAAAAATCTTGTTGTTCATCTAACTTTGATTTTTTTCGTTTTTTCTTGTTCTCTACTCTCTGAATCGACTGCATCTTGAAAACTTCTTTTTCCTCCGATAACTACAGTGCTCGTTGAATTCTATGCTTCTCCTGTACAATCTGCCAACTCCAGTTCTCCTCCTTGTAGAATTATATTTTATTCGCTTTCATATTGTAGCCAGTTTTCCTTTTCTGACTTTCCTTCCACTTCTTGATGAACGAAAGCTTTAATATTATTTAACTATCTCCTTTTTTATATGACATGAAAAGGATCATAATCGATAGCCACTTCCTTTTTAAAATTCATTTCCTCTAGCAATTTTTGTATGTACAGGATAACATATTTAATTTTTACAGTAAATAGACCTATTGTAAAAGGATACTTGATATCGGTGGCTTTCTTAAAAAATAAAAAAATGATTATCTTCTACAATCAGTTTCTATCTAAAAAAATCAAGGGCAAAGACCCTTAATGTCAAAAATGCTAGTAATATGTCCGATTGATGCTTGAAACAATATAGTCTAAGAATAGTATTGTCTTTTGACAAAAACCAATCTCCCATGTCCAATTCAGTATTCAGCTGCATCAATGTCTTATTTAAGGTAACACTCTGGGTAGCCTTTCTCCAAAAATCATGATGTATATCTCCGATAACATTTAATTCATATAATTTAACATATTATCCTCCAATGGATTTGTGAAATTTATTTTCAGAAAAAAGTATTTCTTCTCGACTGGCGAACATGACCATCTTCATGAGATGAGATTGAAACCTAAACTGCCTTAGGGTATGAAAATTTTCGATCTGCAAATGAATCTTTTTCAGCCAAAAATTCTGCAAACTTAAGATGGGGTACCTGACTACCCTCAGCTTTAGGTGAACTGATGTTCATTCTAAATAGCAAACCTAATTGAATCTCAGTCACCCATGCATCTATATCAAGACCTAAAAACAAAGCCAACAAGAAAAGGACAAGTTGGCATCTCTCATTGAAAAGGATGACATCTAAAGGATAAGGAGTTTCAGTGACTTCTAAATCTGGTTTGAGGCAAGAGGCCATGAAAATCTACTTAGTCCTAGGAGACGACTTGTGATATAAGTCAATAATTGACTTCTTGGAAAAAATTTATGGTTCAAGCATTTCAGACGCAGGGACTTCTAAGGCATCTCTCATGAGCAGAGGTTCTATCCATCAAACAATTCTACTTTTTGCAACATTCATAACAGTTCGCTCGGCTTCGGAGTAATTTGACTCACACCATGACACAAACTCTGGGAATGAGACTATTTGGTCAGGGAAAAATGAAAAAAGGGATGACTTACTAACTCTATGGAGGTCCAAACCTCCTTCCAACAAATTCTTCAATCTCATCTTAATTTACACCACTGATAACCTAAGGGATGTATAAAAAATGTCCCTATCTCTATCCTCCATATCATATTTAATATTAGCTTCATCTACATCATGGATTGTTTCCATTTTTACCCATTGTAAACAAACTTAAAATATTATTAGTTTGAAGTTATAAGGGCCTACCTGTCGCTAACAACCATGTGCTTCGTCCTGCTCTGTCGCTTTCTGTTGTGCCCACTTGTCTAAAACCTTCTAGCATTGACAATGCAAAATACAAATGTCAACTTTCACCGGTTTCTTTGCTATATATAAACCACTTTCTTTATCTTTTGAGCATCTTTTCGGGTGCTTATCTTTCCCAACCATTTATCTCACGTGCAATAATCTAGACTTCCGTATTTCATGTCCTTTTTCGCCACTTGATAACTTCTTTATTCTTGGTGTCCGATCATTTTGATCTCTCAAATATCAACCATTGGATCTTAGTGGTAATCATACAAAATACAACTTCGCGACCCGAGAGGTGGTTTCTGAAACTAGCTTGATAAAAAACAGCCTAATCCGATGTTTCCACGTGTCTAGCAGTTTTCCTTTTCACATCCTATACCTCTTCTATCTATTGTGCATCTTCGCAATGCGTGAATCATCCAGGACCGTCGATCCTCTCCTGCTATGCATCTACGGTGGATATTTGAAAAATGTTTAACCTTTCAACCTTTCCTGCTGGTGGGCTCCATATCACTATCTTTCATGCACCTCTAAATTTCATCACCATTGAATTAATTTTCCTGCAATCCGAGGCATTGATTCACTTGAGATTTTCACTATGATTAAATATTTTATCCTGAGCCATTGGATCTTTTATCATAAATCTAGACCAATGATTTTCTACAACCCTTTCATCCTCCATAGTGTTTTCGCATGCTATCAAAATGTTTTTATATATCGCTTTCCTTGCTTGCGGAGCGCTCTCTAGCTACCACCTCTCCACTAGTATCACTTTTCGCAACCACTTCCACTTCTAACTCCCACGCAGTTTGGCAATGTTACAACACACGAAGACTATTGATCTCTTGTTTGCGCCCAATCAATGTTGCAATCTGCATGATAGTTTTCCTTTATAACATTTTCCTTTGGACTATGGCTTTTTTGTTATATTTATCCATTTTTTGCATTTTTTCACATTTTCCTTTAGAATTTCTTTGGTTTTTTCTCTTTGGTGTTTCTCTTCACAACCTTTGATCACATCTTAGCTCCATAAACTATGAAAACAATCACCTTTCAAGTCTTTTCAAGAAATTTTCAAAACATGTTTTTACTAATACATTGTTACTTGTGTTTTGAAAACTAGGTCCTAACAACTGGCTCCAACTAGGGATGTTATCCTCCCTATGAGGTAGCAAAGAGCCTTGTAGACCAACTGCCTGATCCATTGGGATGTCACCAAATTTTCTTAAATCAATGTAACAACTTGCAAATCTGAAACCTGTTCTTTATTCAAAATTTGAAAACTGAAAACATTTTCTACACCATTTAGAATGAAAATTCATCTAATTTTTGTTTTATTCTGTACATAACTTTAAAATTATATCAAAATAAAATTATATTTGCACTGTACAAAAGTTTTTTCTTTTTAAGCCTTTAAGAAAGGTAATGCTTGAGATGTTGCCCATTCACTGGTCCTCCTGCAAGAAATTCTCCATTCTGGTCTTGAAGAATAAATGCATTTTATCCCTGAAATATTGCTATTATATAAGGACCCTTACCATGTTTGTCTTCTCTCCCGGAATCCCATTTCAAGACCAAATCCTCCATCAAAAAATCTCTCTTTGATTTTCCTGTCAAAGTTTTTCTTCATTTTTTCTTGATGCACTTGAGTTTTGTTGTAAGATTTCTCTCTCAATTCATGCACTTCTATCATATGGTTTATCCTTCTTTTCATATGATTTGGTTCCTATTCAACTTCCTGTAATAATTTCATAACTAGTAATCCCAAAGAAATCGGAAATATCACTTATGTGCCATAGACCAACTGGAAAGGAGAAGTCCCAATAGTGCTTTTTGTGCTAATTCTATCTACCCACAAAGCATACTTGAGCTTGGTATGCCACGCTCTTTTATTCTCCTCCAATAGCATCTTTATAATCCTTACCAGACTCTTATTTGAAGACTCTGCTAGTCCATTTCCCTGAGGATAGTATGCGGTTGAATGATTTAAATGAATGTGGTACTTATGACAGAAATTTATCATCTTCTTCGACTTAAAAGTTGGAGCATTATCCGTCACTATCCTTTTAGGACAGCCAAATCTTGATAAAATGTTTTCTTCTAGAAAATTCATAATAGCTGTTTCATTAGCATTTCTGGTTGGAATGGCTTTGATCCATTTTGTGAAATAGTTTGTTGCAGTGAGGATCCACCTATGTTGTCCTGAAGAAGTTGGATTGATTTCACCAATGAGATCCAATCCCCATTCTTGGAATGGTGCTTCTACTAAAATTAGCTCTAAGGGTAAAGGCAAAAGTTCCCCTTTTCCATCAAATATATGGCATTCATGACACTTGGATATCTCTTTATATACATATGAAAAAATTGTTGGCAAGTAAAAACCTGCTCTTAGGATTTTATTAACTGTATCCTTCCAAAAATGATGTCCTCAACACATCCCTTTATGAAATTCTCCCATGATATGATGTGGTTCATTTTCCAATGGAAAATTGAACAAAACCCCACCTGGATCTTTCCAATATAAATATTTATTTAATATACAAAACTTTGTTGCTTTCATCTTTACTGATCTTGATCTAGTTTTGTCCATTCCCAGAGGTGCTTGCAAATTTTGCAGTACATATACAATATCTGCATACCATGGTGACAAGGAAAAATCTTCAACTACTTGGCATTCAAGGACTGTTTATGTTGACATTTCTTAAATGAAATTTATATCCAAAGTTTCACAATTAGATTCAGTCATCATTTTTGCTAAGCCTTGTCCCTTTATCAATTTTGTGGGCTTAATATCTAAATCATATTCCAGTAGAACAACGATCCATTTTTCTCTCTTTCCTTCTGGATCAGGCTGAGTAAGAATATCCTTTACCGCTACAGAAGGAACATATGCAACAATATGTGAATGTAATATATAAACTATGAAATCTTTTAATGCCTTTACCAATTCATAAGCTTGTTTCTCCATGATGTTATATTTTAGCTCTCCATCTCTCAAAATCTTACTGAAAAAAAATTGGTTTTTCCATACCTTCCTGATTCTTTTGCAATAAGACCTCATCCAATGTATGTTGTGGTGCATAAGAAAATATAATGAAATCTTTAGAAAAATCAGGATTAATTAAGATTGGAGCTTAAGTTAGGGATTTCTTAATGTCATTGAAAGATTGTCTAGCCTCAGATGTCCATTTAATCTCATTATTTTTCCTTAACATTTGAGAAATATGTCTTAAGATTTCTACAAAACTTGGAACAAATCTTCTCAAAAAATTCACCCTACCAATAAACGATTGTACCTCTTTTTGACTTCTGGGTATCCCGATTTTTTGTATTGCTGATACTCTTTCTGGGTCAATCTTGATTCCATTTTTTGATATGATATGTCCCAGCAATTTCCCTTCTTCCATAGAAAAATGAAATTTTTTGGGGTTCAAGGAAATACCAAACTTTCTACATTTTAGAAAAACCTTCTCTGAGTGTTTTTTATGGTCTGAAATAAATTTGGAGTATATGGTTATGTCATCCATGTACACTACCACAAAATTATCCTTTTCTTCCGCAAAGGAAATGTACATAGCCCTTTGAAATGTAGCTCTCGCATTCATTAACCCAAATGGCATTTTAGCATACATGAATGTTTACCATGGATTAGTAAAAGTTGTCTTCTCTTGGTCTTCTGGATGTACTTTAATCTGATTGTAACCTGAAAATCCATCCAACATGGAAATTTTCTCTACTCTAGCAACTTTCTGTAAAATAAGATCCATTTTAGGAAGTGGATAATTATCTTTCAGAGATACTTTATTTAAATTTCTGAAATCCACACATAACCTTATTTCTCCATTTTTCTTTCTTACAGGAACCAAATTCGCCACCCATCTGGAAAATCTCAATGACACAATCATTTTGGCATCAAACAAATTTTTGACTTCTTTTTCAATCACTAGAAGTAACTTGGGATTTATTCTTCTCAATTTATGTTTGAAAGGTTTTTCATTTGGCTTGATTGGAATTGTATGATGAATTATGGAAGTATCATACTCCTTTAAATTTTCAAAACTCCACGCAAAACAATCTGTGAATTCTTTCATCAGTTCAACATATTTCTTTTCTTCTTCTTCTGGAAGTTTATTTGAGATCTTCACTACTTTGGGATTCTCTTTAGTTCCGATGTTACAATATTTGACATCCTCCCCCTTAGGTTCTACCTTCGTATTTTTAGCTACATCATTCCTGTCAAATAATTTCTCTAATGGAACAAGCCCTCTAGGAATAGCATTATTTTTCAACTGAATTATATCCTTACCTCCAATCTTTTCTCTAAACTTTTTTGGTTCTTCAGAAAATTCATGTACATCAGGAAAATATTCAGCATCTTCAGTGTCAATAGATCTGTAAGTAAACTCATATGTCATTTCTAAAACCTTTTGATCTGTTGATCATCTTCAAAGACTTTCCAATGTCTGATATTATCAAGTATAGAAGGTCTATTCACAACTTGAATATCATATTTCTTCTTGGAAAAACTGGAAACTTTGAAAGCTGCAGCAGTAGTAGCCAAAGAATCTGCTATTGAATTATCAACCCTTGGTATTGTAACCACATCATGTTCATCAAAGAAATTTTCTAACAAATCCCAAACTTCATTTCTGTAATATCGCAACCTTGGATTTCTTGCTTGATAGATAAATTTCACTTGATTTATCACCAATTTTGAATCTCCAAATACTTCAATCTTTTTTTCTTTCATATCTTTCAGTAGATTCAACCCGAAAATCAATGCCTCATATTACGCAACATTATTTGTGCATTCAAAAGCCAACTTAAAGGAATACATAAAAAATTCTCTATCTGGTGTAATTATCCAAACACCTGCACCAGCACCTTCTTTACTCATGGATCCATCAAAATGCATAATCTAAGTACCTTCTTTTCTCACCTTTTCTTTCAACCGATTTTCTTCTTTGCTTGGAAAATTATCTTGTTTTGGCTTAATCAAATCTATTTTTTCTTCAAATTGATCATCATTGTAAAAAATTGAAGATCCCAAATCTGTATCTACGGCATATATAGAATGAGTCCCAGGTTCATCTCTATCACTTACCACATAATCAAGCCTTTTTTCATAATACAATCTCCTATGCTCCCCGAGAATTGGAATAGTAGAAAATGACATATCCATATGCAAGGTTCCTTTGAGCTTTGATGCCCATGATCTAGATAACAACATGCAAAACTTCGGTGGAATATCAGCAACAACCATATCCATAACAACTCCTTTGACTGGCAATTTAGTAAGATTCACCACCAAATCTTTGATTAACCCCAAGCATTTTACTTTCTTTGAATCAAAAGAAAATAAGTCTTTATATGGTCTTGTTATCTGTAAACCCAAACTTTCTACTACAACTTTAGGCATCAAATTATGTGAGGCAGTAGAATCAAGTATACAATTATGCAAAACCTTATCATGAATATTAAGGTTTATATAAAAAGGTGGTATAACATCAACACTATTATCTTTTATCTTTGAACCCATATGAATAATTGGAGTATCATCATTCAATTATAATGTGTCTGGTTCCATTTGTATTTGACCTCCAACCATTTTAGAAATTTGTTCTTTATATTCAGTGTTTTTCAAATTTTCATTAAAAGGTATGGAGATTTTGATTTTGGCTATCTCATTTTGCAAACTTAAAGGAACAAGGTTCTTATCATTTTCTTTAGTCGTTTCTTTCTTGTTCTCTGGGACATTTTTCATTACATCTTCATTCTCTTTGTTCTTTCTGTTCTGACTAGTAGAGGGTTTGTCCATTTGACCTTTGCCTTTATCCACCATTACATTCCTATTTCTGAGACTTATCTTCCTTTAAAGATCATCTATTGCATTTTGATATCCAATCTGATACTATTTAGTTTCTGACTCCAAAATGTTGCATTCTCCATCTGTAGAAAACATATCATGCTCCATTTTGGTAAAAAATATCTCCGAATCCAAATCTCCAAAATGATGCATTTCACTCTCCATTAACTCTATTTCATCCCTTTTTTTTTACATAATTCTCAGGGAATGGTGGTCTCACTGGATTATCTTCTACATTTCTTGGATTCCTTTGATCTCTTTGTCTAATTTGTGGGGGATTTGGCCTTCTGAAATTTGGGTTTCTAATGGGTGGTTCTTGTTGTTTTCTATTTTGAGTTCTATTGTCCAATGCCAATCTATATATTAATATTTCCATAGTTCTCATCATAACTTCAAATTTGGCATCATTAGAAGAAGAGGTTGAAGGTTGATTATCTTCTTTAATCTTTTTTTTCTATCCATGTCAATTTTTTGTTTTAACTTTCCAGAAGCCATAAGATTCTCTTACACTTCCACTGCATCTCTCATCATATCTGATAAAGTAGAAGACCTTCTTTCCCTTAATGTACAATAGAAACCAACTTGAAATGCATCTTCATAATGCAACTTGGTAGCTCCTACCAACGGTTTAAAATCAGCAAGAATTGAATTATAAACCCTCATGAATCTAGCAGAAAATTCTTGGACTGTTTCAAAACCCCCCTTCTTCAAATTATTATACTGTGTTAATATTTGTGAGGGATTCTTTTTATCTTCCCACCGCTCAATAAAAAATGTTACAAAATCATTATATGTAGCAATTGATCCTGCACCTAAAGTTATGAACCATTTTTTGACCTCTCCTGAAAGAATCTGGGCTAACAGTCGCATTTTTGCATCATCATGGTCTACTTATTCAAGGTCCATAAAGTCACTGAATTTATAAATATGCTGTTGTGTTGTAATATCTCCATCCCCATCAAACTGTATAATCCTCTGTGCATAATTCTGGGGAAGGTCATGTATAGCAGATGGTAAGGCAAGGGGAGCAAACCTAGCAGCCATTACCACTGGTGGAACTAATGGAGGATTTTGGGTATTTGAAAGATTTTGAACAACGTTCTAATTTCTTAAGGGTACTCTTTCAGCCTTATGTTTTTTAGATTTTTTCCTTTCAGACCTTTGTAAAACCTCCCAAACTGACTGTAAAGAATACTTCCAAAAACTATCTTGATCAACCTCAGTTTCTTTCAAATCTGATTTTGATTTAGTTCTAAACAAAGGTCTTTCACTTATATCAACATTTTCATCATCTAATAACTTTCCTTGAAAAGTAGGAAAATAATTTATTGTTTGAGAAATACCTGCTATATATTTTCCTTTGTTCTTCTTCAAGAGTCTTTCTGGACGTTTTACACCGGAGAACAACTATGAACTTGGATTTCCCCTCGTAGGGATTATTTTGGAAGCCACAATGTCTTTTCTTGGAGTATCCTGCTTAAAACTGAAAAATTTGAACGTGAAGTTTCAAGATACAACCAACTAAAAATATCAAACTTCTTTTACCACTGAAATTTGATTGCAATGTCGTTCTTCCTAGGGAAAATGAAACCTTCGTTCCCCGACAATGGTGCCAAAATGTTATCACTCAGATTTTACCCTTTGGTTGTGGAAGGATAGACCTAAGGTAACTATTTCAAACCAACCTTTAGGAGGGAAATTAGCCTTTTCCCTACTAGAGAGGGCTCTCTCAAAAATATGTAAATGGATAAAGATAATAAATGGGGTTTTTCAAAATAAGTATGTGGTTGAAATTCACCTAAGAATCACTAGGCATGGAGTCAAAAATTAAGAAGTCTTTATACCAGCTATTGGGACTGGCCCAAATGGATCAATTTTGAACAAGAAGTATTGTGAGAATTGCGGAGCTAAGCGCAGTTAAGTTTGAACAATTTTGGGATAAGTTTAGGTATACTGCAAAGTTGCGTGTAGCATAGTGTCAGAGGAGCTGGGAGGTTGGTGCTGCAAGGAGTATAGCGTCGCGATGTGCCACGTCATTGAAGATCCACCTAAGCACAACATCGACGAATGAAGGCAGTTATTTTGGTTAGGTCATAGAAGACCTATTTTTGGCAAAGATCGTTGATAACTACCAAGCAGTGGGTAGGTTCAGATTGGAGGTAGGTGACTGATCACAACGGGAAGAAGACTACTACTACTCGAACCATTCATCTAAGGCCGCAAAAGAAGGAATAGATCAACGGAAGAAACCTATTGGCACGCATATAATAGAAGATCCACTGCTAGATATCGATAGTCTAGTTTTGGGAAAACCACGACAGTTTTGTAAACCTAAGGGTTCTGCCTTCGTAAAATTTAAAGACATGACCTACGGGTCTTGATCTATATATAAGGAAATTTTGTAAAGGAAAATGGTTAACTCTCATTTTGGTTGGGATTATTGAATATTGTAAGATCTGTTAGATAAAAGCATTGTAAAGGCTTCGCAGCTGAGTGCGCAGAGACCTAATTTTGAAGGAAAGAAAGAAGAGCGTCTGCAGCTGAGTGCCCAGACGAAAGAACTGTTGTACCCTTTCCTAGATAATAACAATAGTTCTTGTAGACGTAGCTTCCCATCCAGGGGGGTGAACCACGTTAAACCATTGTGTTATGTGATTGTTGTGCATGATTATTATTATTTTGTTATTTAAATTACTTACAGTGCATGCATGAGGTTACTGTTATCTTATATGTGTTTATTTTTATCTATATTCTCCACGGAAGGGATGGAATAAGATGTTAATAGCTCATGTATGGATGAATGATAGTAGGCAAGACCCTATAAGTTTCAAATGAATGGATCAATGAGATAACCACACAGTTAATTGTTAGGAATGAATCGTTGTATCGAGCACACAGCACTGCATAACTCACTCATATGCATAGATCATGATGTTTATCAGTCTAAAATAATGATGAATGCTTAAAGGATGTTGAATAAGGTTGAGTAGAAGTGATTAAGTCTTATAAACCCCACTGCGCGGCCTCTGGACGCGCTGAGGGTGCATATATCCTTATTCCTGAAGATATTCGACGCAAAGTAGGAGACTCCACGCAACCACTAAACGTAGATACGCACTCCATCACCACATTGCGCATTAATTAGTTGAATCCATCGCACCACTTGGTTGTGGAAACCTACTTCTGCAACCACCCCCTCAACTTTGCCTCGGGTGAGACCTCAAGCTGCTTGTAGTCTGTTGTCGAAAGGGCCGGTGAATAGGGGTTTTGTTGGTATTTTGTACCGTGAAGTACCTACCTCTACATTGGAAAACCTCTAGAATAGTGTTGCGACCAACAAATGGTTTCGTTGCCGCACTAAGACCGATGATGCGATAGTTTATTTAGAAACGTAATGTACGACAGTTGGCATCCAGAAAAGAAAGAAATCTAGGCCTGGTGCGATAAGATCGAAAGAGACTTTGCAAAGAAAGAAAACCGACATCCACGTCTATCTGACATACAGTGGTTGAATAGATACTTTTGGGGAGACATCCACGAAATTTTTTGGGCGTCATTTCCAAACGAGCTACACGAGTGGATATCATGCCTAGCAGAAAGAAAGAATTGCTCCCAAGGTAGAGTACCTACAGAATGGAGTCCGGAGCTTACTGAACAACGCAAAGCAATCGATAGCCAACTGTCACGAGCAGTCAACTTCTGGGTTGATAGCATACTAGAAGGTCTTGAAAAACCTAACCCTGTACATTAAAATAATTTTAGCTGAGAAAGGTTTTTTAAGAATCCAGCAATAGTTCAAAATCTGTCATGGTAGAGAACACATACATTGATTATGACGAAGAAAACCATACTTTGAGAAGGGGAAAGAGATACAAGCTTACTAACGAGAAGAAACCCACATCCTCTAGAAATCGTATAGATACCGAAATTTCATGTGACCTCAATAGTAAGAACATTCAATTATCAGCCACAATCCAACGCATTATACCTCAGAATCAATCAGTCCAGAACCCATCCGATGCGAGCATCGTGCAACCCATCCCACAACTCAGTAATACTACTGACACCGCAGGACCAAGTACTCACAGCACTACATCTCAGCCCATTCCCGAGAATACTATCCCTAGCACGATCTAGCAACTTGTATCTACTTTTGTCACAGTGAATCAGTCTCAAAATAGTACAAAATCTGGAAGCAAAATGACAGATAATGATATAAAATTGCCGATATTCAAAGGAACGTGTCAGGAAGACCCTGATCAACACTGGTTTCTAAGTGAAGCCATGTGGAGTGTTAAGAAAGTGACAGATGATGCTATCAAGAGAGCACAACTCATAACTACTTTCAAAGACAGAGTGTTGCATTGGTTATGAAGTATTCTCAAGCACAGCCAAGAACCTTTAGCAGATATCAAGACCGCGATTGCAGCTGAGTTTAAGAAACCCAAATCAGAGTCATAGTGCATAATAGAGTTGAAAGAAATCAAGCAAAAACCTACTGAATCAGTATGGGAATTCGACCAAAAATTCAAAACATTGTTGGACCAAGTGAGCTTTGTTATAGCTCCGCAACATCCTCAAGAATGGTTCATTGTTGCGTTGTTGCCCCAGATCAGACAACCACTAATGCAACAGAAGGTTGTATCTCAAGCTGAGGCCTTGGAGATCAAAATGAAGTTGGAAGCTTCACTAATTGGAGAAAGTAATTCGGGGATGATACAGATCTAGAACCAATTGGCTACCTTGACATTAGAGTTACAAGGTATGAAGAATGGAAAAAAATAGAGACATGAACAATGACATGAACTTTGGTGCACAGGATGCAAAGGAGAGGGCCACACCAAAGAACATTGCCCCTTATTTCAAGAATACCTTAATAGTGGCACACCAAACCCAATAAATATGAATCAGAACCAGGCGCCATGGCATGAAATTTGTAGAAGCAGAGGACATAGACCTGAGGATTGCTACCTAATACAAAAATATGTAAAAACACCTAAAAACTTATACTGCAATTTCTTTAAGTCAATTGGACATGATGCGTCCAACTATCACGCTTATGAACTCATGAATGAAAGAAAGCGAGATATGGAAGAAATGCGAGGTGTTGGAATCTACTGTGTTCAAGAGGAAAATCAGCCAAATCAAGAGAACACCCACTATGATCAAGGAGGATATACAGCCTGCGGTGGTGGATATCATGGGAGAGGAAGAAATACTGGTCAAAATCAAGGAAGAGGACGAGGCCAGGTAATATGCTATAACTGTGGCCAGCCAAGTCACATATCCAGAGAATGTACTAATCCATGCACCACATGCAACTACTGTAAATCATTTGATCATGTGATTGGAGATTGTCCGGTGCTTGAGGTAGAAATGTAGAAGAGGAGAAGAATAGAATCACCGAACCCTAATATCCGGTTGATCGCATCCGAGAAAAGACCTACAGGTTAGAGTGTCAACATAGTAATGCGAAGTGGTGGTGATACAGGAAAATACAACAACACAAAAGCCTCGACTTCTAGAACAACGCATCCTAAGAAAAACCCTGGAGAAACAGTAGGGATAAGAAAAGCCCCTAGGAAAACACCTCCAATGAACTTACAGAAAAACAAAGAAATATTCAAGGAAGCGCGGGACATGTTTAAACAACCACCACCTACTTCACCAAGGATTCCATTGCGAAGTCAAGAACCACAAATACAAGACATGCCACTGGCATATGATCAAACGCGCACTGCACCAGATACCTCTAATTTTGTTGTGCAGTTTCTACAAATCTGCATCAAGTTATTAAAAAACAAGGACACTCTTATGGAATTTGAAAAACTGATAAATCAATACGAATCATGCAGTAAGAAAGGAATAGCACATGGTGTAGTACATAACATTAGAAGTCCCAAAAGAACCGGAAGGGATATGCGGTTCACTGCACATATAGGAGACTATGAGATGGATGAGATCATTCTTGATCCCAGATCTGAAGTGAATGTCTTAACCAAGCAGACATGGTAGGCGATGGGAAAACCAAAGTTACAGTGGTCACCTATACAGCTAAGAATGGCTAACCAGGGAATAGTTATACCGCTGGGAAGGTTAACCAACACCATTGTCAACATTGATGGAGTACGAAGTTATGCAGACTTCGAAGTAATTGAAATTGTGGATGATAGCAATCCTTATCCAGCACTACTAGGCATCGATTACGCAATGAAGAACTCCACTATCATCAATCTGAAAACAATGAAAATGATATTTGAAGGCAATGACATAAGGGTCATCGCACCATTGGATCCTTCACAGGGAGAGCGATATGTTGAACCTATTCAGGAAGAGTACAGAGCCCAAGGCCTTGACCATATCTATCAAATGACAACAAATGCTATGGATTATATTGATCCTACTACGGATAGAATGCTCAGCTAGCACTACGATAGCTCTTGCATCTCAGACTCAGATGCAGGATTAGAAAACTAGCAACACAAAATGCATGAAGTCTTTGCCAGGGGATGCGCGACAATAACAAAGTTACTCCGCTATATTGGAAAGAAGATAAGTCTAATTGCCACTTATGATGGTACAGCTAGCGTATATTCATTTATCGAAGAATACACTGCAGCAGTGGTAGATGAACATTGCATCTCAGCATTAGACATGGCACTCAGAGAAACACCTGCCAGATGGTGGGCTACACACAAAAAGACAATGACAACTTGGGACCAGTGTAGAATAAAAGTATAAATTAGATTTGTGTTCGGCACTCTATATGTCAGTTAATTAAAGCTAACACACAGAATGATCAATATAAATTGTCAAACCCAGGAAGGTCATTTATTTCAAAGGTAATAAGCACAATCTATGCATAAACAGATTAAGCAGTTGATTAATGAATGTAAGTAATGATCCTACCTAGATGCTCAGCTAGCCCATTCCCTAAGTAACTAATCTAATTCACACATCTACAAATCCCAATTGAAACAATCCTTCTTACAGAATCAATCCAGAAAGTTAATGATCTAATAATGAAACGAAACGAGATTACTTTTGCAAGAAGTTAAATCCTTATGATCATCAAACTACGGCATTCAACCTTTACCAAATGATCTATCCAGTGACTACTATAACTCCAACATTATCTATCTAATCTATGTATGCAATTAAAGATCCAACAGCAACCAGAATTGAAATACAAGCTTGAACTCTACTGATGATTAGTGGAAGTCCTAGAAAGCATAAATAACTACCAATTGATTGGAATTGAGCTTGGCTGTTACAACTGATTAAAACACACATGCAATTAATTGAATTGTTCGACACAGTCGACTGTCACACCACTCTGCTACAGCTATTCAAGATGCAATTGTAAACTACCAGCAAGGAAGCTAATCTCTATTACAACTATCAGCAATGTCTGCAACATTCCACACCATACAACAGAAATGAATTTAAACTATTCTACCTACTTAAATTGGCTATCTCTGTGAGAAGGTGGGCCTTGGCCTTCTAACAGAGACGCCAAGAGTCACAGCTAATTAAAACTTAGTGTTAAATTTTCAGAATTTACTTCAATCTGATCTAGGATCTTAACTGAGAGAACAACATGCACAGCATATCTACAGCATATCAATCATGGAGACAATAATGCAAGCACACAAGAGACACAAAGATTTACTTGGAGAAAACCATAAAGGTGAAAAACCCCAATAACTTCCTCAGAGATAGATAGAGCAATGATACAACCCAAACATGAGAGATAGACATAACCTAGCAGCAGATCCTCCTCCTCCATTAGTGCGCCACTCCTCGTTGAGTGCATGAGTGAGAAGTGAGTGATCAAATAGAGTGCCTCCTGCACTCTATTTATACTTGACTTGACTTGCCTTTTACATAACTCATGTAGGCTCGAACTTAACCACATAACATAATGCTGACTGGGCCGACCCTCAATAGGGTGGTCTAATAACCCTTCGACCCACATGGGAGACCCCCAATAGGGTGGTCTAATAACCCTTTGACCCACATGACTTATACAGGGCCGACCCCAACAAGGTGGTCTAATAACCCATCAAGTATAAGTTACGACATTTACAATATAAATGACGACACTTCTGTATAGAGGAATAATACCATCTCTATAGGAATACAATATACATATATGCAAAATACATTCTGAAGTTACATATACATCAACACTCCCTCTTAACTAGGAAGGTATTTCTCGACACAGGTCTTCTAGCACAAGTCATCTTCTCTGGATCATCATCACTAGATAATCGTCATCGAGTCATCATCATCGTCACTGCTGCTGCTATCTCAATCAATCTCTGAATCTACTCGTCATAGGAAGTTATACAGAGCCAATCCTTTTTCATACTGGTTGTAGGCCCACCACCTGCAGGTCTTCATCATCACTGGCCATACTGTGGAATCCTCAAGAATGATTACGTGCGTCAAAAAACCTCGAAAGAGCATCCCAGGCTGTTACGAGCACAAAGCTCTACCTATAGGATCTCCCAGGGCAACAAATTACATGTGACCTCACCACAAAACCTCGCAAGAGCATCCCAGGCTGTTACGAGCACACAGCTCTACCTATAGGATCTCCTAGGGCAACAAATTACATGTGGTCATGGCAAAACCTCGCAAGAGCATCCCAGGACTGATTACGGGCACACAACCCAACCTATCGGATCTCCCAGGGAACCGAATTATATACCATAGGACAAAACCTCAAAAGAGCATATATCCCAGGGAACTGAATTACATGCCATAGGAAAAACCTTGAAAGGATATCTGCAGATCTCCCAGGGCACCGAATTACATGTCCTCCCAGAGCAAAACCTTGAAAGAGCATTTGCCATATATCCCAGGGAACCGAATTACATGCCATAGGAAAAACCTCGAAAGACTATCTGCAAATCTCCCAGGGTGCTGAATTACATGCTCATCTGCACAACCTGATCCACGGCCATAGAGTATCAACCTGATACTCACCATACATCATCCTGATTTACACATGATCATCCTGATCATCATCACTACAACATCCTGCTACATGTCATCTGGAGCAACATCCTGAAGCTCGTCATCCATGATCATCCTGATCATCATCACTACAACATCCTGCTGCATGTCATCTGGAGCAACATCCTGAAGCTCGTCATCCATGATCATCCTGATCATACAATGCATCTACCTGATGCATACCAAGTATCTACCTGATATATATCATCATACATGATCCACCTAATCATACAATGTATCCACCTGATACAAATACAAATACATGATACATATCACTATACATGATCCACCTGATCATACAATGTATCCACCTAATACATATACAGATACATGGTCCAAACATCCAACATGATGCATAGACAAAAATACATACACATGATCCATCCGATCATATCCAGCATCCAACATGATGCGTACATACATATAAATTATCCAACTGATCATATCGAGCATCCAACATGATGCGTACATACATATAAATGATCCAACTGATCATATCTAGTAGAAACCAGAACATCATCCTGATGTTCATCATCTAGCGCTTACATCCACAGCCATGTGAAGGATCCTCCTTCCAACATGCTTGGAATGGCTTCAGCAAATGTGTCCATCACTTCTTCCTCAAAGTGTCCTCGATCTAAAGAATGCCAAGCCTCTCTCTGAAGTACTCGAACTTCACATTGGCTACTGGCTTCGTCAGTACATCTGCAATCTACTCGTCCGTCTCAACATACAGGAGCTTCATAGCTCCTCTCTGCACCATATCCCTGATATAGTGATATTTGATCTCTATGTGTTTCGACCTGTCATGAAACACTGGGTTCTCGGACAGCTTCACACAACTCTGGTTATCACAAAAGATACCAGTAGCATCCAACAGGAGATCAAATAACTCGGACAGTAGCTTCTGTAGCCATACTGCCTCACAACTAGCTGAACAGGCTGTAACATACTCTGCCTCAGCTGTACTCAGTGCTACGCAGGACTGCTTCTTGCTAAACCAAGAGATCACACCTGATTCCATACTGAAGCAGCACCCAGATGTGCTCTTCCTATCTGCAACACTGCCAGCCCAATCTGAATCAACATAACCCTGCAGGTTAAACTTTTGATTCACCTCATACTTGAGCCCATAATCCACTGTACCCTTCAGGTGCCTCATAACATGCTTTACAGTAACCAGGTGAACACTCCTTGGATCTGTCAGGAACTGACTCAATGTGTTCACAACAAAGCAAATGTCTGGTCTCGTGTTTGTCAGATACATCAAGGACCCAATCATCTGATGATGCATAGAGACATCAACCGGCTCAGATGAAGCATCACAAAGAAGCTTAAGATTCGATGCCATAGATGTGACGATGGCCTTGCAATCCATCATCCCGAACCTCTTTAGGATCTCTACTGCATACTTCCCTTGTCCAAGGAAGATTCCATCTACAGTCTGCCACACCTTCATGCCAAAAACAAATAATGCATCATCCCCAAGTTCTTCATCTCGAACTCGGCAACAAGCTTCCACTATGTGTCGGCAATCAATCTATCCTCTCCTGATACAAACAGGTCATCCATATAGCAGTATTACTAGATTGCCTTCCTCAACCTTGTAGAAAAGGTTGGAATCTGCTTTATTCTTGGTAAACTGGATAGAAAGCTGTCTATCCTACCATACCAAGTTCTGCACACATATATGACTACACCATGCTATCTTGAAATCCATCTGGTGCATCTTCTATTTCATCACTTTTATCTTTATCAATGCTGCCATCTGCAACATGCTTGATCTAATAGTTCCATTTGGAAGTCACAAAAGACTTCCCTTTAGCTCTTGGGACCGCATCCCAAACATCGTTCTTCATGATCGACGGATCATGGCATTCTTCCCGTATCCTGGGAACTTCAATATCTTCAATAGATAATTTTGTTGCTGAACAAATGTTGTAGTTCTTCTTTTTGTAAGAGATGGCATACGATCTTTCCTACACAACAAATTAAATTGCATGATTAGAAAACATCTCACAGTTTTTAGAACAAATTCTTACACATAAAGAAATATGTCATACAGTCATGCAATTATCTTAGCCAATGCTTCAATATAGGGGGAGCCAACGGCTGAGTGTTCACGACGCCTTGGGTTGGTAATGGGTTTTGCAGCACCAAAGGTGGCTGCTGAGGTTGAGGGGGGTTAGGAGGCGCCTGAGGAGCTGCCTGCCCTTGGCGGTGGGCATCGTCAACCCAGAGTTGCCTAGCTCACTCCAAGTGTGGGCAAGCATGCGTGTAGTGGCCATAGACCCCGCAAATAGAACACGGGTGGTTTGTTCGCAAATTGGGGTTTTTAGCCTGCTTGGGCGGGCGATCAGGGTTTTGGTTAGCAGGGGATGCATTATTATTGTCGGGGGGATTTGTCGGTTGACCAGCTTGGTCTGCAGGTTGGTTGTTGCCCCGATTACGGCCCTTTCCGCGGTTTTGTTGACCCTGGTTGCGTTGGTTGTTTTGGTTTTGATGCGGGTTTTGTTGGGCGTAAACTTGCCCTTGGGAAGCAGGTGGATTCTGAGGTTGCGCAGGTGCGGGAGCAGGCTGCGGTGGATGATATGTAGGTGGAGGCTGCGTAGGTGCAGCAACTGGAGGGGGTTGCTGATAGGGCTGCGGAGCAGGTTGTGGGTTTGCGGCAGGGGCTGCCTGTGGCAGATAATAAGCGGGTGGTGCTTGTGAGGGCGCAGGAACTGGGGCAGCCTGCTGATGGTAGTAGGGCTGAGGTGCGACCGGGGGGGCATAGGTGGGAGTCGCATGACCGAAGCACTGCGGTGGACATGAGGGTCCATGGGAATGGTGGTGATGTGTCATGGGAGCATATGAGTTGGTTGCTCCAGACTGTGAGGTACCCCGCGAAAGGTTGGGGCCAGGGTTAGGACGTGCTATGGAAAATGGTTGGGGATGCGAAGACACACGGCCAATGATGCCGTCTGCAGTGTGGGATGCCCCCGGTGCATCATGCGGGGATGGATCTCTGTGAGGGGCGTCAGGTATAATGGTATAAAGGTAACCCGACTGGGCGTAAATAAGGTCGAACTGTTGGGCCTTAAGGATGGCCTCTTCTTCAGACTGGGGTCTTTCTGATGCCACATCCTTAGCAATAACAGGGAGAAGGGATTTGAAGAACCAATCTAGGAAGATACGGTCGTCTAGTTTGATCTTGCATAAGCTATGGCGTCGACGCCACTCATGGATGTGGTCCGTGATATGGGTAGCCGTGTTTTGCCTACAAGATAGGAGGATCTCAACGCCCGTGTCGTAGCGGACAGGCAACTGGAAGAACTGCAGAAAGGTCGAGGCAAGGGAAGCAAAGGTGGCATGGGTCCCGTGGGGTTGCTCGATATACCACTTGGCTGCAGAGCCAGTGAAGGTGCACTGTAAGAGACGGAGGCGAACAGAGTCATCCACTATGGAGTTGGAGGAACACCATAGGTGGAAAGACATGATATGGTTTTGTGGGTCCTCACCGGCCTTGCCCTCGAAGTTAGGGATGTCAGAGGGGAGCTTGGTAGGCATATGAGGCCACATAGGGTCGTGTCGAATAGGATCGTTGGTCAATCTGGCCAGGTCAGGTAGGTTGAGGCTAGCCATGAATGGAAAACTGGAAGGAGGATGTGACACAGTAGTGGGTTGGACCAAGTTGGGGCCAATGCCCCCAAGGGGAGGGACAGGATTTGGGATGGTGCCCCCAAGTGGGGGAATGGAGGTAGTATAGGAGGGGCCTGCACCACCATGTGTAGTGTGAACCACTGATGAAGTGGGAATAGGTATCCCAGTTGCAGGAATGGGTGCAGTGAGGGGAGCAGTAGATGGGGGCCCCATGGAGGGCATACCCAAAGCAGGTGTAGTGACTGGTGTAGTGGTGGATGTGCCACCAATGGTCCCTACAACAAAAGGAGTGGAAGTCACGCCAGCCATGGGGCTAGTAGGGTTAGTGTAAATGGGGTTCTCAGACTCTGTCTCAGAATCGGAGGTAATGTAAGGTGCGTCAATATCTGGTGACGGAGACCGACGTCGCTGATGAGTGGAGTCAAGTGACAAGGCTCTAGATCTGTGATGAGTGATATCAATGGATGATGATCGGAATCTATGACGGGTGGTGTCAAGTGAACCGTGCTGTGGGTCTCGCCCCTGAGGCACCGAGAATGTCTCGGGGACTCAATGGTGACAGATGGTGGCTAATCTCTGTGGGTTGAGCTGAGTAGAAAAACAGCTCAAAAATCCTAATGCAACCGAGTGTGCAGAAGGAGAGCTAAAAAACAAGGCACTCAGGCCAACAACCAACTCAAAAC
Source organism: Larix kaempferi (assembly GCA_027924585.1). Lineage (NCBI taxonomy): Eukaryota > Viridiplantae > Streptophyta > Pinopsida > Pinales > Pinaceae > Larix > Larix kaempferi. The sequence goes on along the minus strand of BSBM01000372.1, from coordinate 44,770,167 downwards.
ATCCACTGCAACAGCTGTGCTACAATAGGTGGAGTAACAACAAAGATGGTCAGAATACCAACAAGCAGCAGGTTGCCTAGAAACATAAAATGGTGGACTCACTAGACCAAAGGGAGGTAAAGGAGCATGCAAACACCTAACTAAAAGTACTCTGACTCAACTAAACATATCCTCTGCAAGGTGATGAAATCCAAGTCAGACAATATGAGTAGGAAAGCCAAATGGCTATGATATCCCCCTACCGGGAGGGACACCGGGTAGTCAATCCTAAAAGAATGGCAACTAAGATACCCCGTTCATGACACGTCAAGAAAGGTGAATCTGCCGTTTAGTCCGTTGACCGCAATACCCCTATACAGGGATATCCCGCGAACCGCGAAAGGTAGCCCTTCGGTTACTGAATGGAGTGCGGTATTCCACTCAGGCCTCCGGAACCAGTCTCCCGACTTCAACCCTCCTAAGGGAGAGGCCCTCTGATAAACTGGTCGTGACCGTGCCAAAAAGTACTAGGGGATTTTGGTTCCCTATTTGGACAACAACTATGTCTCAAGTGTAAGTGACCGAGGGGTGTTATTAGAAGCCTATCCCCCCGACCCTACCTAACTACAAAGATTCTTTTGTGTTCCCCAAGTGGGGTTAGAATGTTGGTTTAGTTAGGTACTTTTTAAGGCTCACTTGAATTATGTGACAGAGTGTGTGCTCGTGAGGTGATGAACCCAAAATAGAAGTGCCACAAGGGGGGCAACTTCTATTTATCAATAATGCTGGAATTGAAACTTTAACTTGCAAAATTTTCTGAATTAAAAATACTGAAATTTTAAAGAGATTCTGTAAAGGGAACAGAAATTATGTTGCAGAAAGGTTGTAGGGAAGTGAGGCTGCAGGTAGGATAGAGGGCTATTCAGATGCAGAAAATATTGCAGCAAAAGGGGCTGGGCTCAAATTAGGGAAAAAGTGCAGAGATCAGACCGCGGGTCAGTGGCGAATCGGAACAGGCGGACCACGGGTTTGAAGGAAACAGACGCGGTCAGGTCGCGGCTTTCGGACCAACAGATGCGGTCGGGATGCAGGAAACAGGAAAAATGACGCAGTCGGTTCGCGGCAAAAAGGCTAACAGACGCAGTCGGGCCGCGGGAAATAGGCTGGAAGCCGTAGTCGGACCGCGGGAAAATGGCCGACAGGCGCAGTCAGATCGCAGCAAACAGGATGAGTAGCTGCGGTCGGATTGCAGGTAACAGACTTGAATCCGCCGACAGGGCATCGGAAACCGTCTGAGAGCCGCGGTCGGGTCGCGGGTAAAGGCCTAAAAGACGCGGTCGGGACGTGACTGCAGAGGGAAAAAATGCGGTATGCGGCGGCCGAAAGGGACGGCCGAAAGGAAAAAAATTTCTAAACTGAAACCAGAAATTCAAAATCTAGTGGAGTCGCCAAAACTGTAGCTAGGGTTTTACCCCTAGCTTGTGCAAATGAGCACCTACTAAGGAGAATGGAATCCTTAGTAGCAGTTCAGTAAATGTAAATAATTAAGTTAAAACAGAAATAGAAACTACTCTAAAACATGTGCATGAAAAATAAACAACAAATTGTAAACAAGGGTTTTGTATTAATATTACCTTCAATGTGAAGGTTGATGAAGCTCCTTGCAATGTCCAAGAGGGTTGCTCCAAGCTCCAATGTGCTCCTTCTCTTTCTCCAATGGTGGGAATGGGCCAAAAGTGGCTCTCAAGGTGAAAGTAGTTCAATGGTGAACTAGGGTTTCGAGAGAGATTTTGGCAGAGTAAGGGTATACTTGATTGTGGATATGAAATAAGGGATCTCCATCACCTATTTATGGTTTTTTGGTGGTGGAGTGCTGACCCATGGTTTTGGGAAACACATGGTTTAGGGCAGCTGTATAGGGTTTTTTCCTCCTTTTCCTCATTATTTTATATTTTTCTTCCCTTTTTAGGGGTTTTTTTCTATTTTTAGAGGAATTTTGGATATTTTTGGAGGAAAAATGGGTTTTTTAACCTTTTTGAGGCTATTTTAAGGGTTTTGTGGCCTTTTGGAGACATTTTAGGCCTTTTGGAGGCTTTTTAATGGGATTTTTTGGGTTTTTAAGGGAAATATGGTAGGAAAATGGACAAATGAGCCATATAATGTGGTAGATGAGGTAGTGAACACTTTTTGGGTGTTAACAGATTGCCCCCTGATGTGCGAGGGCAGGAGCTCATCGTATGGCCGATGGACATCATAAGTCATGAATGGTTTTCCTAGGTGTGGAGAGAAGAGAAGAAACAAACTGAAGCCCGGAACAACGATCCCGAACAACTGCAAGAACTAAAAGTACATAACCTCAATAATGGATGAGGAATCATCTGATCATATGGACGAGGCGGGCATACCCATGCTCGTATCAGGATATAACATAACAATAACAATGGGGTCCAAAAAATGGGGACCTGACATATACATGACCTCAAAAACTGAATGAGGAATAATCTCAATATATGGACGAGGCGGGCATACCCATGCTCGTATCAAGATACATAAACAGAACTGTGAGGCCCGAAAAAAGGGGGACCTGTAAGATACATAGATAACCACTGTGTATATCATAAGTGTCCAGAGGGGACACAACACTGGGACATACTGCTGGGCGGACCATGTGCAATCTGAAGAACTGGTGCACTGGAATATCAACAGGGCTGCTGAATGTGGTACCAAAGGAACTCATTATCTGCTGGATCATAGTGACTGGGAGCAACAACCTCGATGGTACACTGAACTGGAATAAACCTGGGTACTCAAGGAAGCATAGAACTGGATGGCTTCCGAATACAATCGCCAACGCAGCCCGGACATCCACAGGAACATATAACTGGTTGTTCCGAAGTGACTCACCAATGTGCTAGAGTCGGGGGAATTCCGGGGTCTTCGACTAAAAACTGATGGGATGTAATCCTACGCGATCCTCAACGATGCGATCAAGGTGCTGAAGTCGAGCATGTGAGGAACAACCACTCGGAAAGGAAATGATGACTCCTCTCAGAATGATCAGTAGGCACTTACCACAGATGGTGATAAGTCCAAGGCGTAGGGACCTCTGGGCCTATCCTCTAGAATAGAGGAGCTGTCGTCGACAGAGGGAGACCTGCAACTATCAAGGAAATGATGTTTCCTTGACAGGAGCGCGAGGTGAAGAACCGAAATGTAATAGTACTGATGGCAGGACTGACAAACTGTGGGGGGACAACTGGGTAAGTAGAGTGGGTGGACTCAAACTTCCTTTGTTCAGAGTATGATAATGGGAATGATCTGGCAGCATATGAAACTGACTGAGGGGAAAGGTATCATCACTGTAGTGGATCGGGGAGGGTGACTGGGCTGAGGGAGGCTCTAGCTGTGGTACAATGGCAGGAGACTGCAGAATACTCTGAACAAAGGCGACCTGATTGGGGGTGCTGCCGAGATGATTGATCAAAGTGCCAGGAGGCACGGGAGGGGACTTCTTCATGAGTTAAGGAACTAGAAGAAGGGTGTGTAAAATGATACTGTCGTGTGGATTTTACGATCCCAGGACAGTTCATGCTCGTGGTTGCTTTCAATTTTAAGGAGTCTGAAAGCGATAAGAAGACTCTGAAGTAATGGAATGGTACTGTCGTGTGGATTTTACGAGCCCAGGACAGTTCATGCTCGTGGTTGCTTTCAATTTTAGAGAGTCTGAAAGCAAATAAGAAGACTCCAGGGGGTTTCTTTTTCGTAGATTTAGTCTCCAAGGCCCAAAGAAGCATAAAAGGATGCAATGAAGAACTCTTCTAGCCGGTGTGACTAGAGTATTCCTTTTTCGTAATTAGTCTACCAGGTCCGGAAAAGGGTTAAACTTATACCAGATAGACGCCCTTTCAGATACTTTAGTGAGCATGAAAGGAAGCAAGATTGCTCGACGATCTTTTCATTCTTTTAGGAGTCAGAAAAGAGCTTAACAGAAACTCCCTAAGTGCCTTTTTCGTAAAGGACTTGTCCGGCCCGAAAAAGGGATAAAATTATACCGAACAAAAGGAATGGCCAGGCAAGGAGGAAGTGTTCAATCAAGGATCAATAATGATGACCAAGAGCGAGGGTAAGGGGGAACACTGGTGGGCCTCCTTGCAGGGTAGATGAAATGGTGGCAAAAGAACGAAACATTTGCAGTATGACAGGAGTGAATGGCTCATGTACAAAAGTGGAACAATCCGATGGCAGCCGATGTGGCGCCAAACCGAGGCAGCAAGGTGTCGGGACACAATGTTGAAATTGTACCAAGTAAGAGTGAGAAATGATCTCAAGCATCATCACAAGCTCGGAAAAATGAATCCGGCGATATAAAGGGTGTCAAAAACAGATAACGGCCGATGTGGCACGGAGACCGAGGCGATGAGGGCGTTTTGGAAAAATACCCAAAAAATCAGGGGGTGAGAGCGAGAAATGATCTCAAGCATCATCACCAGCTCGGAAAAATGAATCCGATGATATAAAACATGTGAAAATGGAGAACGGCCGATGTGGCACGCAAACCGAGGCGACTAGTGGCGTCTGAAAAAATGGGCAAAAGATGACAGGGTAAAAATGATGCAACGAAGTGACCATCATGATGGTCTCGTCATGCTGATTCCAGTGGTGGAAACGGTTCGTAAAATGGACTCCGTATGGGGTCAGAATGGCCAAAACAAGAAAAAGTCAACTAACTATAAATAGTGGTGGGTCCAACATGACATGTGTCAGTTGTACGTTTTGACTTTGACTTGTGATCAGAGTAGACCAGAGCTTAGGTGGCATTTCTGGACGATCCGACCGGCTGATTTCAGATCCGGGAGATATAGGTATTCCGTCAAACTCATACCTGCATGTTTTTTAGGGTCGGGGGTTGGGTAGTGGGTCCTAGGGCTTATTTGTACGGTCCACGTGGGGTGGACCACGGGTTAGGGGGTCGAAACCGCGGTTGGTACCCACGATTTTCGGGGTGAACCACGCGGTTGGAGACCATGTGTTTCCTCAATGGATACGCGGTCGAGTACCGCGAGTTCCAAGGAGGAACCCGCGGTTCCAAACCGCGGGGTTAGGGCTGACAGGCGCGGTTAAGAACCGCGACCATAGGCCTGACAGCCGCGGTCGGAAACCGCGGCAGGAAGCCCGAAAGCCACGGTTTTGGGCCGAGCTAAGAGGGTCTTCCGAGAGAGGGAAAAGTACTTATTTAGTGGACATGAGTCTGATGAGTTGATTTTGTGTGATTGACAGGATGCCGCAGGTGCTCTAGAGAGAGCGGGAGATCCCTGATGAGATCATGGCTGTGATCCGAGGGGAGCGCCATGTGCGATCTATGCTGGGACTGTGCGGACTACTGAAGTTCACATAGATACCCATGATACGGTCAGCAGCATTGCTGCTGAACCAGCTGATCAGCTTCTGGGAGCCGGACATACAGGCTTTCCGGGTACAGGGTGAGAGGGTGGACCTCACCCTGACCGATGTATACTTTCTGACGAGGTTGCCCTGTCTAGGCAGGGTAGCAGACACACAGCCACGGGTTGCCGCGGACGTCGACATGGAGGACATGTTGGAGAGATACTGTGGTCCTGAGGTGAGGGTGCATAGGAATGCACTCCTGGTGAGGGACCTACAGGAGCCAACAGTGCGGGCCATGGCAGCATGTGTGGTTCGGGTATTGGGGTCCCAGTCACCTGAGAAGGTGTCTGGGGGTCAGATGCAGATGATAGAGCGCCTACTGGATGGGGTGTACTACGCGTGGGGACAGATGTTCCTGACCTGCGTTCAGCGGCAGCTGACGGCAGCGAAGGAAGAGGGCAAGGGATTTTGTTTTGGTTCCTTCTTGTGTGCCTTCTTTATGGAGAGGGTACCCACACTGCGGCCACGGGTGCCGATCAGGACAGGAGGTATGAGGGAGCCGCGGATGGTGCAGTGGGGCGAGATGATGCACCGCCGTGGTGGCGGCAACGTGGGCAGGTATTTTACGCAGGAGTTGTACCTGCAGTGGCTCCAGATACCATTGACACTGGACGACTTCCCGTATCGGGACATGGACTTCACGGGAGATCCGGAGGCGCCACGAGCACCAGGACAGGCATGGGGTCCCGACGGTACGTATGTGTTTTTGTTGCATGTTATGTATGTCAAGTTTTATTTATATGATAGGAGATTGATATACTGTGACTGACATATGGGTGATCTTGCAGATGTGGGTCCGAGGCCGCCTCCAGGACATGTGGCACGGAGGGGTATTGTGGCCGTCCCAGCTCTTCCTGGGCGAGGTGAGGTCCGTCGCTGTGATGCGGAGGGGACACTGGAGTCGGTGCGGGCACTACTAGATCGGTTGTTGATAGGGGTGACCGACGAGGGATGGCGGGATATCGATCCTGATGTAGTTCAGGATTGCATGATGGCACCTCGAGAGTTCAGATCCATCGCGATCCGGGTGGCGGTCGTAGTAGACCGGGTACGGGCACAGGAGGCCGGAGGAGAGGAGGACTTGCCGGAGGAGGAGCGAGGGGAGGACTCAGAGGCAGCTGATGCAGGCAGTGATGCAGGATACGACTCCCATTAGGGAGTGCAGGGGACTCCCCTCGAGTTTTGTAGCTACGGCATGTATGTTGATGAGGCTTTAGGGATGTATAGCCATTTTTTGTATAGCTGAGTACGGGGGTACTCAGGACATGTATAGCACTGAACATGTATTTTTTGATATATATATATATATGCACGTGGATGCACCGTTTTATATGATGTTGTTTTATGTGTACGCACATGGATGCGCCTATGGATTAGGAATGTGGTGTATGTACGTGGATGCAAATGTGGATGCGATGCAATCTGTTTGGGTTGTTTTTTTTTTTTTTTTTTTATTTGTATGAAATGTGATGGGATTGTGGTGCATGATGTTACATGGTGTGATTGATATGCCAATATAGGATGTTGTTTTCCATTTGGTCTGCGACACTATTTTGGGCTCTTGGGACATGTGTGAATGTTATGGATTCAAACTGTTGGCTGAGTTGTTTTGCGCGCAGGAATTTTCTAAAAAGGCAGGGATCACGCACCTGGTAGCAGTTGTTGAGTTGGGAGACAAGTAGCTGGGAGTCAAGGAACACATGAAGGTGACATATGCCCATTTGGAGGGCGGCAGTCAGGAGACCAGTCACAGCATCATACTCCACCTGGTTATTGGTAGCAGCGCCTATACATATGCCGTCCAGGTGAATCATCTCGTTGGAAGGGGAGTATAAGACCCATGCTGCAGAAGCCAGGTTGGGAGACCAGCGGCTTGCACCGTCAGCAAAGCCAGTGTAACAAGGTGGAAGATGGTCCATCTGTGATCATGCAAGAATGATGAATGTAAGATGATGGTAAAAAAGGTGAAAAACAAAAAAGAGAGAAAACTGTACAATGCGGACCAATGAGGCCGCGGTTTCATTTATGGGTAAAAACGTTTAAGATACAACCCATTGCGGCGGTTGCACAAAGGGTGACCTTCGGAGTCGGCTAAGATGTATGCCCCCTTGCCGAGACAAGTCTTCACAATGTAAGGGCCTTGCCACATGGATTCAAACTTCCCTTTACCGGTTTTGTCATGGGCTTGGTCATATGCGAGGACAAGGTCCCCTTCATGGAAAGATCGAGGGTGAACATGTTTATCATAACCGGCTTTGGAGCGGTTTTTGGCAGCTTCAATGTTCTGGAGAGTGGCACGACGGTCTTCATCAGCTTGTTCGAGTGTCAGCAGACGCTGCTCGAGGGGGGAGGTGTCAGGGAGAAGCTCAACGGCGATCTGTAAGGCAGGGATCTGACACTCGATGGGGAGGACAGACTCTACACCGTGAACTAAATGGAATGGGGTAAAACTAGTGGCGGTCTTAGTGGATGTGCGGTAAACCCATAAGGCAGGGAACAGCATGTGGTGCCAATTGGACTTATGCTTGTCAACAGTTCATTGGAGGATGGTTTTTAGGATTTTGTTGATGGCCTCTACTTGGCCGTTGCCTTGGGGGTAGTAAGCAGAGGAAAATTGGTGTTCATATTTGAGGAGGGTAGATAACGCATGCCAGACAGCATCTTCGAAGTGGGAACCGTGGTCGGAGACTAACTGCTTAGGAACCCCGAATCGAGCGATGACATGGTTGAAAAAGAAACGGGCAGCAGTGTCGGCGGTACAATTGAAGGTAGGCATGGCTTCTGCCCATTTGGTGAAGTAATCCACGGCGACAATGATACATTTGTGGCCGTTGGAAGACTGGGGTCTACATTCCATGAAGTCTATGGCCCACTTACAAAAGGGACCAACGGTGACGACTGGGTGTAACGGAGCAGGAGGTGTTCGGGCCTTGGGGGAAAAAAGTTGGCAGTTATGGCAGTGTTTGACCGCAGTGATGTAGTCAGTGAAAAGTGTGGGCCAGAAGTATCCGGTGTGGATGAACTTTTGGGCGGTGGCCATCCCTGAGAAATGGCCTCCGCAGGCACCGCTATGACAGTCATTAAGGACGTGTTCAGCTTCCTCATGTGTAAGGCAACGACGAAGAATTGTGTCAACCCCGCGCCGGTAAAGGACATCGCCTAAGAGGAGATACCGAGAGGCCTGGTGACGGATGCGACGGCGTCCATTACGGGTAACTTTGGGTCTGAACTTCTGCGTGTGTAGCTATAACAAGATATCACCGTACCATGGGTCATCGGACGAGATAGTGAACAGGTGATTGTCGGGTAACTCATTGGAGACTGGTTTGGCCGGGAGAAGGGAAGGGAGATCAGTAATGAGCTAGGCAAGCGCGAGGGCTTTGGTGCTCTTAGGTGTTTTGAAGGTAAGGTCATATTCCTGGAGGATTATGACCCATTTAGCAACACGACCTTGCAGGAGTCGCCAGTTTAAAAGGTATACCATGGGGTTGGAGTCGGCGACGACTGTGGTATGACTCATTAAGATATAGTGTCGCAACTTTTGGACGGAAAAGACCACTGCTAGGGCAAGTCTCTCCTCATATGGGTAACGTAGGGGTGGACCAGACAAGGTCTGGCTAACGTAGTAAATGACGTGCTCTTGGTGAGAAGCGTCTTCGTGAACCAAGACTCCAGATACGGCATGCTCGGATGCCGCAACGTAAAGGATGAAGTCTTGTGTGAAATCCGGAGGGGAAATCAGGGGAGCTTGTGTGAGAGCCTTCTTGAGGGCTTCGAATGCAGCTTCTGCTTGCTCATCCCAGACGAAGGGTACGTGGGTACGGAGTAGGCGCAAGAAACCATGAACAGTTGTGGCGTAATCCGGAACGAAGCGTCGAAGGAAATTGGATCGCCCCTGCAGACTTTGGAGCTACCGGAGCGTGCGAGGAGAGGGAAGGTCTAAGATGGCTTGGACTTTTAGAGGGTCAACTGTAATTCCTTTCTGGGAAACGATGAAACCCAACAATCGGCCTGCCGGAACGCAAAAGACAAATTTGTGTGGGTTCAAGCGGATTTGGTATTTGCGACAATGCAGAAACACTTGCCGAAGGTAGGTAAGGTGGTCTGATCGTTTCCGGGAACGAGATGTAAGGTCATCAAGGTAGACTAACAGGATATGGACCAAGTCGTGAAAGCAATAGGTCATGGCCCGCTGGAAAGTGGCACCAGCATTTTTGAGGCCGAAAGGCATGACGCGATAGGCAAAGGTGCCCCATGGGGTAGTAAAGGCAGTTTTGTACTGGTCTTCCTTACGAATCTGAATCTGGTTGTATCCGAAAAAACCATCCATGAAGGAAAGGACTTCATGCCCTGCACACGCATCGATGAGGTGGTCAATAAAGGGCGTGGGGAAATTGTCCTTGGGACAAGAGCGGTTTAAATCACGGAAGTCAATACATACTCGAAGGGTGCCTTGTTTTTTGTTAACGGGAACGGGGTTTGAAATCCAAGTGGTATAGGCAATAGGATAAATGAACCCTGCCTTGCGCAGCTTCTCAATCTCGGCTTTAACAGCTGGGAGCTTGGAAGGATGAATGGGGCGCTGTTTTTGACGAACGGGGGGTACATCAGGCCATGTGTCGATGTGGTGCTCTATAATGGCAGGGTCAAGACCAGGCATCTCTGTATAGGACCAGGAAAAGACATCACGGAATTCTCGGAAGAGTTTTCTCTACTTCTCAATCTCTTGTTCACTGTAGGAGGCTCCTAAGGCAATGCATTCATTGACGCCAGGGGGGTCAGAGATATCTATATGGATGACGGGTGAGATGTTGGCCATGTTACCCTCCTTGAAAGCTTCAGGAGCAGGAATAGGGTCCTTGAACCAGTCAACCATGGTGGGGAGGAAGTCTTTGGACTCAACTGTGAATTGGGTAGCTGTGCTAGAGGAGGATTCTTCTGGGATAAAATAGGAACGGTGGTGCATGTCATCCCAGGGGTAATCCGGGGCAGTAAGGGCCTCAAGAACTTCCTCATCAGGACGGAAAGTTTGCGTCGTCAAATCGATTGACGAGGGGATAGTGGTTGAAGAGATCATATAAATGGTGTTAACCTCTTCTGAAGGGGAGGAGACCGGAGGGTGGATCTCCTCAATGGTAGGTGGTGCCGTCTCAAGATCCAGATTGTTCATCTCATAGAGAGCCGCTCTGTAATCTGGGAGATCGGGACAATGATGTGAGTAATGCCGGTAAATACCGCATATGGCGCAGGGGTGGTTGGTACGTAGGGACTTATCCTTAGGCTTGGGAGTGGGGTTTAGTTCAACAGTTGGGATGTTGGGGTCATCGTCGAGCATCTGCATGTGCTTCTGTAATGCTGGTAATTGTGGGAATGGGTGGGTCGCATGGCCCAACTCGTCGCACAGCGAGCATTTGGGAGGAGCACGAAATACTACAGGGTTTTTGACTGTCTTGGGAGGTGGTACAGCAGTGTAAGGTTGTGGACCTCTGCCCCCAGTGGGTTTGGGAGTAGGAGGGGGAGTCATGGAGGACGAAGGGGTAGAGACACCAGGAGGTGGCTGAGAGGTAGTAGCCATGGGTTGCACCGGTTGGAGGACGACGTCTGGTGTCGGCGGGCGAACGGGAGGCGAAAGATACCATATGGGTAATCCCAAAGTTAACCCAGGGAGGCTAAGGGTAGCCATGACCGGGGCGCTTACCACTCCCGATGGAGGGACTAGGAAGGGGATCGTATGGATAGGTGTAACACCAATGTGGCTAGGTACCAATGGTGGTTTAGGCAACAAGGGTGGTTGATTGTTAGGTGGTTGGTTGTCGTGGGACAAGGTACATAAGTCAGACACTTCGGGCGTAGATGACGGGGGAGGAATGGATTGAAAGGTGGAGGTCATCGGCGCGTCTGAGTAGACTCCAGGCCCCGTAGAGGAAACAAACGAGGTGGTGGCACGAGAAACAGGTTGTTCAACCATGGGGAGAACATTTTCAGGAGCCGCGGGAGCACTGGGATCATAGTAGGTGAGCTGGTCAACCCTAACCACGCGTCCCTCATGGGGGAACATCATGGTGCGAAAGACGGAAGAGGCAACTGCCCGCATGGCATACATATAGCTGCGGCCAAGTAAAAGGTTATAGTCCAATTGGGCATTGATTGCCTCAATGTCAATGAGTACAGTTTTGCCACCTAACTGGACGGGGACATTGGCTAGGAGGCCTTGGGGCTGAGCCGAACGACCGTCGTAGGCGCGTAATGCAGTGGTGGACTGCTGGAGAGTGGGGGATCCCAACTTCTGCCACACGAATGTAGACATGACGCATGTGGAGGCACCTTCATCGATGATGCATCGATGGATGACAAGATTCCGAATGGAAACAGAAACTTGGAATGCTAGGGTGGAAGGCAGGCGAGGTTCAGACTGGTCTAAATCAAATGCCATCAGATTCGAATCATTTGGGTCAATCCCCCCAATGGCAGAGAGGAAAGTCTTACGCTGGGAAGGGCAGTTCTTCAAGACTTCTAACACAGACATGGCTGTGGGAGATTGGGCTAGGTCGTCTACAATGTTGTAGTTTGACGCAGCGCGCGCATTGGGGTTATTGTTGATACGGCGAAGTGGGAAACGAGGGGCTTTGGGAGCGCCATCAAGTGGAGGTGGAGGTATACGTAACGCTTGATCGGTGGGATGGGCGTTAGTAGGTTTATCAGTGGGAGGTATGTCAGTGGTGGAGCCATACTGGTTCCGACGAGTCTGGAGGTTGACGTCAGCGGATGACATCATCAACAAGTGGTGAGTTCTCGAGTCAAACATGGGTTGATCGGGAGCAGCGTCGGTGATCTGCTATTGGGGTTGCACGTTGGCTTGAGGGGGAGCCAATGGCTGAGTGTTCACGACGCCTTGGGTTGGTAATGGGTTTTGCAGCACCAAAGGTGGCTGCTGAGGTTGAGGGGGGTTAGGAGGCGCCTGAGGAGTTGCCTGCCCTTGGCGGTGGGCATCGTCAACCCAGAGTTGCCTAGCTCACTCCAAGTGTGGGCAAGCATGCGTGTAGTGGCCATAGACCCCGCAAATAGAACACGGGTGGTTTGTTCGCAAATTGGGGTTTTTAGCCTGCTTGGGCGGGCGATCAGGGTTTTGGTTAGCAGGGGCTGCATTATTATTGTCGGGGGGATTCGCCGGTTGACCAGCTTGGTCTGCAGGTTGGTTGTTGCCCCGATTACGGCCCTTGCCGCGGTTTTGTTGACCCTGGTTGCGTTGGTTGTTTTGGTTTTGCTGCGGGTTTTGTTGGGCGTAAACTTGCCCTTGGGCAGCAGGTGGATTCTGAGGTTGCGCAGGTGCGGGAGCAGGCTGCAGTGGATGATATGTAGGTGGAGGCTGCGTAGGTGCAGCAACTGGAGGGGGTTGCTGATAGGGCTGCGGAGTAGGTTGTGGGTTTGCGGCAGGGGCTGCCTGTGGCGGATAATAAGCGGGTGGTGCTTGTGAGGGCGTAGGAACTGGGGCAGCCTGCTGATGGTAGTAGGGCTGAGGTGCGACCGGGGGGGCATAGGCGGGAGTCGCATGACCGAAGCACTGCGGTGGACATGAGGGTCCATGGGAATGGTGGTGATGTGTCATGGGAGCATACGAGTTGGTTGCTCCAGACTGTGAGGTAGCCCGCGAAAGGTTGGGGCCAGGGTTAGGACGTGCTATGGAAAATGGTTGGGGATACGAAGACACACGGCCAATGATGCCGTCTGCAACGTGGGATGCCCCCGGTGCATCATGCGGGGATGGATCTCCGCGAGGGGCGTCAGGTATAATGGTATAAAGGTAACCCGACTGGGCGTAAATAAGGTCGAACTGTTGGGCCTTAAGGATGGCCTTTTCTTCAGACTGGGGTCTTTCTGATGCCACATCCTTAGCAATAACAGGGAGAAGGGATTTGAGGAACCAATCTAGGAATATACGGTCGTCTAGTTTGATCTTGCATAAGCTACGGCGTCGACGCCACTCATGGATGTGGTCCGTGATATGGGTAGCCGTGTTTTGCCTACAAGATAGGAGGATCTCAACGCCCGCGTCGTAGCGGACAGGCAACTGGAAGAACTGCAGAAAGGTCAAGGCAAGGGAAGAAAAGGTGGCATGGGTCCCGTGGGGTTGCTCGATATACCACTTGGCTGCAGAGCCAGTGAAGGTGCGCTGTAAGAGACGGAGGCGAACAGAGTCGTCCACTATGGAGTTGGAGGAACACCATAGGTGGAAAGACATGATATGGTTTTGTGGGTCCTCACCGGCCTTGCCCTCGAAGTTAGGGATGTCAGAGGGGAGCTTGGTAGGCATATGAGGCCACGTAGGGTCGTGTCGAATAGGATCGTTGGTCAATCTGGCCAGGTCAGGTAGGTTGAGGCTAGCCATGAATGGAAAACTGGAAGGAGGATGTGACACAGTATTGGGTTGGACCAAGTTGGGGCCAATGCCCCCAAGGGGAGGGACAGGATTTGGGATGGTGCCCCCAAGTGGGGGAACGGAGGTAGTATAGGAGGGGCCTGCACCACCATGTGTTGTGTGAACCACTGATGAAGTGGGAATAGGTATCCCAGTTGCAGGAATGGGTGTAGTGAGGAGAGCAGTAGATGGGGGCCCCATGGAGGGCATACCCAAAGCAGGTGTAGTAATTGGTGTAGTGGTGGATGTGCCACCAATGGTCCCTACAACAAAAGGAGTGGAAGTCACGCCAGCCATGGGGCTAGTAGGGGCAGTGTAAATGGGGTTCTCAGACTCTGTCTCAGAATCGGAGGTAAAGTAAGGTGCGTCAATATCTGGTGACAGAGACCAACATCGCTGATGAGTGGAGTCAAGTGACAAGGCTCTAGATCTGTGATGAGTGGTATCAATGGATGATGATCGGAATCTATGACGGGTGGTGTCAAGTGAACCGTGCTGTGGGTCTCGCCCCTGAGGCGTCGAGAATGTCTCAGGGACTCAATGGTGACAGATGGTGGCTAATCTCTGTGGGTTGAGGTGAGTAGAAAAACAGCTCAAAAATCCTAATGCAACCGAGTGTGTAGAAGGAGAGCTAAAAAACAAGGCACTCAGGCCAACAACCAACTCAAAACACCCACTGCAACAGCTGTGCTACAATAGGTGGAGTAACAACAAAGATGGTCAGAATACCAACAAGCAGCAGGTTGCCTAGAAACATAAAATGGTGGACTCACTAGACCAAAGGGAGGTAAAGGAGCATGCAAACACCTAACTAAAAGTATTCTGACTCAACTAAACATATCCTCTGCAAGGTGATGAAATCCAAGTCAGACAATATGAGTAGGAAAGCCAAGTGGCTATGATATCCCCCTACCGGGAGGGACACCGGGTAGTCAATCCTAAAAGAATGGCAACTAAGATACCCCGTTCATGACACGTCCAGAAAGGTGAATCTGCCGTTTAGTCCGTTGACCGCAATACCCCTATACAGGGATATCCCGCGAACCACGAAAGGTAGCCCTTCGGTTACTGAATGGAGTGCGGTATTCCACTCAGGCCTCCGGAACCAGTCTCCCAACTTCAACCCTCCTAAGGGAGAGGCCCTCTGATAAACTGGTCGTGACCGTGCCAAAAAGTACTAGGGGATTTTGGTTCCCTATTTGGACAACAACTATGTCTCAAGTGTAAGTGACCGAGGGGTGTTATTGGAAGCCTATCCCCCCGACCCTACCTAACTACAAAGATTCTTTTGTGTTCCCCAAGTGGGGTTAGAATGTTGGTTTAGTTAGGTACTTTTTAAGGCTCACTTGAATTATGTGACAGAGTGTGTGCTCGTGAGGTGATGAACCCAAAATAGAAGTGCCACAAGGGGGGCAACTTCTATTTATCAATAACGTTGGAATTGAAACTTTAACTTGCAAAATTTTCTGAATTAAAAATACTGAAATTTAAAGAGATTCTGTAAAGGGAATAGAAATTATGTTGCAGAAAGGTTGTAGGGAGGTGAGGCTGCAGGTAGGACAGAGGGCTATTCAGATGCGGAAAATATTGCAGCAAAAGGGGCTGGGCTCAAATTAGGGAAAAAGTGCAGAGATCAGACCGCGGGTCAGTGGCGAATCGGAACAGGAGGACCGCGGGTTTGAAGGAAACAGACACGGTCAGATCGCGGCTTTCGGACCAACAGATGCAGTCGGGACGCAGGAAACAGGAAAAAAGACGCAGTCGGGTCACGGCAAAAAGGCTAACAGACGCAGTCGGGCCGCGGGAAATAGGCTGGAAGCCGTAGTCGAACCGCGGGAAAATGGCCGACAGGCGCAGTCAGATCGCAGCAAACAGGCTGAGTAGCCGCGGTCGGATCGCAGGTAACAGACTTGAATACGCCGAGAGGGCGTCGGAAACCGTCTGAGAGCCGCGGTCGGGTCGCGGGTAAAGGCCTAAAAGACGCGGTCAGGACGTGACTGCAGAGGGAAAAAATGTGGTATGCGGCGGCCGAAAGGGACGGCCGAAAGGAAATAATTTTCTAAACTGAAACCAGAAATTCAAAATCTAGTGGAGTCTCCAAAACTGTAGCTAGGGTTTTACCCCTAGCTTGTGCAAATGAGCACCTACTAAGGAGAATGGACTCCTTAGTAGCAGTTCAGTAAATGTAAATAATTAAGTTAAAACAGAAATAGAAACTACTCTAAAACATGTGCATGAAAAATAAACAACAAATTGTAAACAAGGGTTTTGTATTAATATTACCTTCAATGTGAAGGTTGATGAAGCTCCTTGCAATGTCCAAGAGGGTTGCTCCAAGCTCCAATGTTCTCCTTCTCTTTCTCCAATGGTGGGAATGGGCCAAAAGTGGCTCTGAAGGTGAAAGTAGTTCAATGGTGAACTAGGGTTTCGAGAGAGATTTTGGCAGAGTAAGGGTATACTTGATTGTGGATATGAAATAAGGGATCTCCATCACCTATTTATAGTTTTTTGGTGGTGGAGTGCTGACCCATGGTTTTGGGAAACACATGGTTTAGGGCAGCTGTATAGGGTTTTTTCCTCCTTTTCCTCATTATTTTATATTTTTCTTCCCTTTTTAGGGGGTTTTTGCTATTTTTAGAGGAATTTTGGATATTTTTGGAGGAAAAATGGTTTTTTTTAACCTTTTTGAGGCTATTTTAAGGGTTTTGTGGCCTTTTGGAGACATTTTAGGCTTTTTGGAGGCTTTTTAATGGGATTTTTTGGGTTTTTAAGGGAAATATGGTAGGAAAATGGACAAATGAGCCATATAATGTGGTAGATGAGGTAGTGAATTTTTGGGTGTTAACAGAGTGTGCACAACTCCCAACATGTCAGCAAATAGGTTTCATTCTAGATAAGTAGAAATGGAATGTTGTACAGTGCCATAGGCCACTTACCCATGTATATTAGTAGTATACTGTTCATTAATGCTACTATTCTACTATACACAATACATATCCTAAGTCTAGGAACATGAGCATTTACATCATTGAACAATTTTATTTAAACAATAAAATATGCAAGTAATGACAATTCAAATACTTATCTTTGTTTGTTTGTTGGGTTGACTCCCTCTGAGTCTTCGCTTCCTTGCAGGAGCTACTGGAGTCCTAATCTGAAGTAGCTTCTTCTACACCTTTTGATGTGGAATGTAGAGAGATGGTCAACTCCCTTTGAATATCTGCATCGTTGCAGAAACCACTGGAGTGTACTCCCTCTTGATCTTTTCTTCCTGGATTACTTTTCCTTGAACTTATATTCATTCTTGATCCCTATGCATGCTTGTTAGTATCACCATTGTGTTATCCTCTATGTCTTATACGTAATCAAACATTCATTAGTATAATCACAATAATCTCAAGCATGTATAGTCAGGATCATTTCAAACACAGATAATAAACATTAGTGTTCAAGGTTTCAGGGAAGTCTTCTTTTACTCATGCATATTCTTATTTGATCATAGGACTCTTTTGGTTATTTAAATCATTAATTATGGTAAGAAACACAATATGCATACAACCATGACTATTCAAACCTATGACATCATGAATAATCATTATCAACAACACAATAGTATAAGATACTAACACAAGGTAGGATTCTCTCTTGATATAGGAAAAACATACCTGGATTAGCATGCTAGTTAGTTATGTCTAACATACTCACATGATGTCTTCTTGTTCTTCTTCAATGACTTGTGCTAGTAACCTGTATATCTCATAGGTTAGCCATTATAAAACCAAGTTATACATACCTCGTAAATGGATCTTCTATGAGATCCATGCCAATGGATGAATCTTTGTCCTCATGTCATCATGATCATATGTTCTTGAACCAGAACATGATTTGTCTTTCTTGGTGTACCTTTCATGTTAGTAGACAACATAAACCTCATACAACACCATAATGCATTAGTACAATCACAAGTGTCAACACCCTAATCAATGAATATTTTCTATCGTGCATTCATAATTTTATTAAGGTGATATGACAAGTCTAAAATCAAGATTGTACTAACCGTAATAACATGAAGACAAACATACCATAAACTCAATCATGAAAAAATCTCAAAACATACCTCGATGAGTCATACCTGTCGAGATCGCTTGTAATCTTCTTATGTAAGGCCTTAGCCTCATCTCCCTCTAAAACAGGAACTTCTTCACTTATGCAAGTGACCAATCCATCTTCTTCTAGGATTAACCCAATCCACTTGATTTGCAAGAACTGGACCTGGAGCTGGATATGGGTTTGTCAGAGAAACCCCAAAAATTCAAACTTTGAATTTCAAACTTCCGAAAGGATAGAAATATGTGCCTTGATGAGCTGATCAATATGGTATATTTAGAATTTGAAAACTACAAAGTTTCACTCCTCAATTTTTCCTTTGAAACTTCCAGATTCACTGGACGTGACCCGGAACTGGGGATTGATGAATCCCACTCTTCTACCCAATCAAAATGTTTGATCCAAAGCTCTAAGATTCTATTTTTCTGAGCAGCTTCCAGTCGTGGTCACAAATTTCAAAAATTCTCATTTTTACAGAAGCCCTAATTTTCCACTTTTCTGATCAAAGTCTCGAACTAGGGTTTGATCAAGCCCGGCCTTCTGCCCAACCAAAAATTCTGATCTTGGTCTCTAAATTTTTATTTTGATGAGTAGCATCCATCCGTGGTCTCCTATTACAAAAATTCCAACTTTCTCCAAAGCCCTAAATTCCGGAAGCCATGAATGAAGGTACTAAAAATAATTATGTTTTGACATAAATATGTACCTGATTGTTTCTAGTGTAACTCCTAACTTTTCGATCCATAGGGTCTAAAGAAATTTTTTGAGATAGCCTGACCTGTTATCTTTCCATCCTGACAGGTTTGACCTCAATTGGATTCTCTGAGAGAGAGTTATGCCAAATGTCGCAACGTGACCTGTTTTGGGATAATACAGGAGAGAGAACTTGTACGGCGTGCCACATGTCACTGTTTGCACTTCGGCCTTTGCAAAATTTTTCTGAGATAGCTCGCTTTGTTATCTTTCTATCCTGACAGGTTTGACCTCAATTGGACTCTCTAAGAGAGATTTATGCCAAGTGTTGCAACGTGACCTATTTATGGGATAATACAGGAGATCTAAATTGTACAACGTGCCACGTGTCACTGTTTGAACTTCGGCCTCTGAAAAATTTTCCTGAGATATTATAGTCTATTTACTACCTGTCACTTTTTTTACTAAATTTCATTTGGAGCTTCCTAGCCCAAGTTATGACCTTTTTCCCCAGGTCACCTGATTTTGACTCAGATCTGGAAGAGGTAGAAACCCTATATTGTACAGATCATAAAGCACAAAGTACAATGAATTAGAGGTTTTCCTTTGGAAACAAGGTACGTGGCGATTTAGTATTCGACCTGTAAAGATTTCAGATCCAAAACATTCACCAAAACGGATTTATAGTGAAAGTGCTACGACGACTGGTTTTTGCTATATCAAGCCCTAGCATCGTAAGTGCAACAAGTGTCATACATGCCATATCATGCCTTCTTTCAGGCTAGCTCGGATACCATGTTAAATTTTCAAAATTTACTTCAATATTATATAGGATCTTAACTGAGAGAACAACATGTACAACATATCTACAGCATATCAATCATGGAGACAATAATGCAAGCACACAAGAGACACAAAGATTTACTTGGGGAAAACCATAAGGTGAAAAACCCCAATAACTTCCTTGGAGATAGATAGAGCAATGATACAACCCAAACATGAGAGATAGACATAACCTAGCAGCATATCCTCCTCCTCCATAAGTGCACCACTCCTCCTTGAGTGCATGAGTGATAAGTGAGTGATCAAATAGAGTGCCTCCCGCACTCTATTTATACTTGACTTGACTTTCCTTTTACATAACTCATGTAGGCTCGAACTTAACCACATAACATAATGCTGACTGGGCCGACCCTCAATAGGGTGGTCTAATAACCCTTCGACCCACATGGCCGACCCCCAATAGGGTGGTCTAATAACCCTTTGACCCACATGACTTATACAGGGCCGACCCCAACAAGGTGGTCTAATAACCCATCCAGTATAAGTTATGACATTTACAATATAAATGACGACACTTCCGTATCGAGGAATAATACCATCTCTATAGGAATACAATATACATATATGTGAAATACATTCCGAAGTTACATATACATCAACACTTAGAAGTGAAGAATTCTGTTCTCATATTATTAATGGAAGATCATGAGCTTCAATGCTCTGTTACAACTTACACCAGTAATGATTGTCCAACCTCGGGCTACGAGAGCCTTCTGGAATTTATACAAAAAGAAAGACAGTTTCATATCCACAAAAATAGCGCAGCAATGAAGATCTATGATCTTCATGCTGCGCAGTTACAGCTAACTGATATAGCGTGTTGAATAGTGTTGTAATACCGAAGGATGTTGCTGTCCCGATGGAAATTTGATCAATAAAATTGACAGCTGGAATGCCACCTGTCTGTTGCAGCTAAGCTCTTCTTCAATGGGATCTTCTATAGTGGGAATCTGTTACATCTCGCATGGAGGATGCGCTGTCCCTTAGAATATGAGGAGCTAACATTGAAGATCACAGCTAGCACTGTTGGGATGATACACATGTGCTTTAGACCTTGGCTAAATAAAGTCACATAAACTAGTATAAACCAAGGACTAAGATCCATAATCTTTAACAGTCTTAGGCATAAAAACAAATAAAGTAATAACAAATTATACCTGCCAATGTTATAGATTGATCTGGAAAGAGATGGATATAGCTCATGAAAATAAGATAGAATTAGGGCAAAAGGGTGTAATAGAGCTAGCCAAAAAGGGGTATTTCCTGGACCCAACATCTCCCCCCAACTATCCAATTGCATGTCCTCATGCAACAACCTCCTTTAGTCTGAATCTGAATCTGAGTGAAATCTGTGGAGATTCATGATGTTATAAGCAAATTCTAGTGCCTCCCCTCGAGGGACAAACCCATAGCAGTATACCCAATGCTCCCACCAACTCTCTTCTTCTTCTAATGTTAGAGCTTAATTGGTTCTATAAGAATTGCTTATAGGCAACCAAATGAGGGGGAACTTAAATCTTAAACCAATCCACCAAGGTCCACACCTCTGCATGCACTGCACATATCTAGGCACCCTAGTAAAGGCTTGCCTGAAATTTTTGAAGCCATATGGATCCATTTCCTTCAGAGATGAGGATGAGTACAGCCATCTGTATTCACTGCCTTCTAGGGCATCCTGCTGCATATTAAGAATCATTGGGAAACATGTAGTAAGGATTTTATCTCACAGGTTCTCAAAATATTGAGCAATTGAAGGAACCCTGAGGGATTTAGCAGGACTGGCCATAAATGATAGTGGATTCTGAGGTTCCTCCCTAATCCAGAGAGTAGAATTCTCCTCATTCCTGAGGATGGTTTGGAAGGCATCCTTCCATCTTACATGGTTAATGACAAAGGAGGAAAATTCCCTTAGCTGAACATCCCCAAGAACAAGTAAAGGGTCAGATGGAACGATAATATAGAAAGCCCTATCATGCAAATATAACTCACATAACAAATGTTGATCGTCAAAGTCACTCTTCAGAAAAGTATCTAGAAATTGATCAGCTATTGCCAACTCAAATGATCTTCCATCTTTGAGAGCCTTCAATTTAAATAAGGTTGTCTACTCATAGAGGAAGACAGGATAAGAGGGGGATGGAGCTCTTCAACTCATCAATTCTATATAAATATTATACATTTGGTTTTTGTCCTACTGTAGGGACTCAAGCTTCTTCAAACCTTCCAGTTTTTCTTGGAGTTTCTCCCACCGAAGTTTCTGGAAGAATAGTTGCTCAGCCCATTTTTCTCTTAGTCCTTTAATGACATTCCTATGCTCCTAGAGAGGGATCATACCTTCTTTGAACTGTTCAATCCATTTGAGCCATTTATCCAGTTCAAGGTTTAACCAGAGAATTTTCTTTTCTAGTCCTCAAATCTTTCTGTCTTCTACCTCCTTTTCATCATCAGAATCTAGATGAATGACTTCCTTGTCTTGCCTCAGCACTGCGACAGCTTCATCTTCTATCAGGATTGCAATGGTCTGTGCATGCGGTGAAGTATCAGCCATGGGGTCTAAGGATACTGGTTCTTGTGTAACAGCATTCTTCATATCCATATCCATCTTAGCTTTCTCGGTCCGTGTTACAGTCTTAGTTAGTATTTTTAGGGTTGCTGCTTCTTGTGTAACAGCACCCAAGTCTTTCATTTCAATCTCAGCCATCTCAGTTTGTGTTTCCATTGTAGCAAATGATTTTGGAAACACTGGTTCTTATGTAGCAGTGTTTCTCTCTTGATTCTCCACATCAAATGTTGCTATCTAAGTTGCAGATTTAAACATTCTCAAGGGTACTGGTTCTTGTGTAACAGTCCCTTGTTCCTTCATTTCTTTAAACTATTGAGATTGTTTATGGTTTTTATCAGATATTTCTGACTGGTAAGACTGGTCTTGAAGGAGCTTAGTATCCCCTGATGGCTGGGACTGTACCATTTCATCCCCTAAATTCAAATCAGGGATTTCTTCCATTCTTGGCTCATTCTCCTCTATCAATTCGATCCCTAGCATTCCTTCTTCCACCTCCTTTATCTGTACATGACTCTGGGATGCGAGTCCCAACACAACAACTCTGTGTCCTGCTGAAGCAAATATATCTCCACATTCTGGGAAAACAGTCTCCCCATACTTCTCATTTTCAAATGTAAAAGATATGTTTTCCAGCAAATTTGCAGCGTTTGCTAATGTATCCAAATTTTTCTCTGCTTGTCTTCCAGCTGCTCCCTTCCACTTTTCCAACTCCTTTCTTAATGTCTATGCTTCCTCCTTTAATAATTCATTTTCAAATAGAAGGTTTTCGATTTGGGGTTCTTCCCTAGAGGGTTCCTGTGTAGCAGTAGGCAATTTGGGGTTCAAAATAGGAATCTCTATATCTACCCCTACTGTATGTGCTTCTTCTAACGCAGGTGACCCCCTATTCCCTTTAACTTCTCCTGTCATCTCTGATAGGGGTATTCCATTTCTACCCCCAACAACATTCACTGCATCAGCTTCTACTGTTGTCCCTGTTAATTCTGTTGCCATTACAGTTACTTCTGTTGCTGCCACTATCACAGCTTCTTCCGCTACTGCTGCTGACCGAATTCTTCTTTTCCTCAACAATATCAGTAGGTGTTCCTCACCACTTGCTGCTACTGATGCTTTGACAGTCCGACTCTTCTTCCTCTTTGCTGCCATGGGTGTATGACCCCTGTTTCTTGATTCTATTCTTCGTTTCTTTGACACAAGGTTGTTCACCTTAGTTTCTTCTTCTTTAATAATGGTGCCCCTTATTTCTGAAGAGGACTCCACTTCCAAGACTTCCACAATCCCTTCTGCTACTGTTTCTGGCCGATATCCTTCCTTCTGAATCACTACTTCTGCAATTGCAACTTCAACTGTTGCAGCTTCAATAGCTGCTCCAGTTTCAACTTCTTTCAATTGAGTACTTGACTCTGCAATTACAAATTCCAATTTTTCTACCTCTTGCTCCAGGTTTTCCATCACACAGCCTTCAATTATAGGGTTTTCTACTACTCCAGCCTCTTCTTTACTTAATTCCTCTTCATTATTGGCCTGACTTTCTGTTACTCCAACCTCCCCCCCAACTGGGTTTGAGGAACTCCGGTCCTCACTATCCTCACCACCACCTCCCTCTTCTAATACAGGTTGTATGATTGGTGCGTCCCTAGCCAAAAATTGCTCCCAAGTTAAATGACGACTTGCAATGGCTCTTAGGACCAATAATTTAATTAAACCATGATTAGTGAGGGAGGAAACTGGGTGCTGGGCAGTTCTTGCATAGCCAGCCATGGTTTGTAGGGATTTAAATAGATAGAATGGTATATTTACTAAGATACCATGTCGTAAATGAGATAGTAAGGGAAGTTCAGAGAATGAAACAACTTGGTACCTACCTCCACAAGAAATATATCTCTTCACAAAGACTGCAACTTGATTCCAGGGTGGTGGTAAGGATGCCAGTTCCATCCCACAGAGCTTTGGAATGACCTATTCTCCTACTGACAGAAATTCCCTTACTGCATTCGCATTATGTACTTTCCTCCCAAATGACTTCTTTACCACCATGGGAAAACCAGTAACCTCAGCTATGATTTATTCTTTAACATCCACGCACAGTTCTCTGACCTCGGCATGAGTATCAGTCAGGATGAGGGAGAATTGCAATGTGTTTTATGTGTGAAAACCATTCAACCGTTCGAAATACTCCATCCAACTTGCTGCTGTAAAAATATTCAGAACCTTTGCATTGGCACACACAGCGTCTGTATTCATAGGTTCGTGTCTGACTGGATTTCCCATTTTAATCTCTCCTCAAGGTTTAGACCTCAACAATTTCTGTTTTAGAAGTGGAGAGTTGCAGCTTACGAACATGCAAAGGGTTGTTGGGGTTCAAGAATTAGGTTTCAGGCTAGTCTATGATAGTATGAACGTTCTATGGAAGCGACGAGGCTGGAAAATAGGAGTAACAAGTGCAAAATCAGGTAAGGCGATGAAAAAAATAATCACAATTATGACCTTTAACTTAATCTTTAAAGTGTGATTCGAATGGGTTCATTGATCGAGGGTTATGACAGGACATAATCGTTATTACCATATTAATTCTCTACCAAATCATGTAAAAGATAGGACCTGTACCTTGCGTTTATGAATTTGAGCCATGAATTAATCATTGCGGTCGGCCGTCATCCAGGAGGATGTAAATGCACATATGCCGAAGTGCGTGGCCCTTGCCACCCAGGATGACAGCTACTCAAGGCATTCGAATTGTCCTTCGTGGTGGATCACGGTTGGACCATGTGGAGCAAGCGCCAAAACTGACACCTAGTCACATCGTTATTGGCATCATTAATCAAAGAGCAGACAAACTAGCAGAGTATCAGTTGCGAAATCTAGCAAAATAAAAAAAAAATGGTGGAGTCGTAGCTGTATGGAAGGAGCGATAATGAGGTGGAAGGAATGGAGCTGCGGTGCTAGATTTAGTAGAACGGACAAAGGTCACGGACTCTCAACTGCTATATTTAGTGGAATGGACAAAAGTGGCAGAGTTGCAGCTGCTGGGAAGGAGTAAAAATGAGACAGAAATGGCAAAGTAGCAGCTACCAATTTAGAAAGATAAGTAGAAGTAGCGGAGTCGCAGCCGCAGGATTTGGCCGAATGAGCAAAAGTGTCGGAGTCGCAGCTGCAAATTTTGGCAGAATGAGCAAATGTGGTAGAGTTGCAGCTATGAATTTGGTAGAATGGGCAAATGTAGCGGAGTCACAGCTGCGAATTTAGAAAAATGGGTAAATGTAGTGGAGTCGCAGCTGTGAATTTAGCGAAATGGAAAAATGTAGCGGAGTCGGAGCTGCGTCCAACTGTAGTATCAGAAAATTTTATTTGTGAAAGACCATGAAATATCCATTTTCTTTAAAGAGCTTTATTAGATCAAGAAAAAATATGGGGTGTCTGCAGTCATCTGGCCCAGTCACGGTTGCTACTCCTCCAATAAGTTCCTGCACACAGTTTTTTAAAACAAACCGATCAAGTGCAAGAAAAATTAAAAATAGATAAAATATAGAATGAAAGAAAAACCGATTATTTATGTACAAAAATATGTGTTGAAACTACAACTTTTAGGAATTCATAAGGTTTAAAAATCCCTATCCTGACGTTAACTGATACTGTGGATCAGATGCAGCTTATGAAATAAAAGCCTCCCTTGAGATCGGCCTGTGATACAGTCGCAGCCAATGACCATTTGCGAATAATGGTACTTTGTTCTCATCAATGGTGATCAATCAGACTATTCCATTATCAAATACCCGATCTATCTGATAGGGTCCCAACCAATGGGTGCACAATTTTCCTTTAAAATCCCTCTTAAACCGTGAATCATACAACACGACCCAGTCTCCTTCTTGGAAGACTCTTTTATTTATAAATCTGTCATGCCATCTAGAGTGCTGTTGTTGGATTAAAGATGTATGATGCACTACAGCTGTGCATTTCCCATCCAATTCATTGAGCTGATTCAGTCGATTCCTCTGAGCCTATGATAAATCCAGATTTGCTTCAACAGCTGTTTTCAAAGTTCTGATTTCAAATTCAATTGGGAAAACAATGTTCTTGCCATATACTAGCTCATATGGGGAAAACCCAGTGGTGTTACGCCAAGTAATACGATAGGCCCATGGTGCCTCTAGAAGTCTTTCATCCCAATCTTTACGATGGCTCTTCACTGTTTTTGTCAAAATAGCCTCAATAACCTTGTTTGTGCTCTCCACCTGCCCATTGGCTTGTGGATGATATGGTGAGGTTATTCTGTGCTGAATATGAAATTTCTGCAATAGTGCTCCCAGCTATACAAACTATGGTCCACCGTCTATAATGATCTCCTTGGCTACTCCAAAGCGAGTAAAAATTCCTTCATACAGGAAATCAAACACAGCTTGATCATTGGCTTTAACCAAGGCTACAGCTTCCACCCATTTAGTCATATAGTCTGTGCAAACCAAGATATGAACTTTCTGCTTTGAGGGAGGGTTGATAGGCCCTACAAAATCTAGGGCCCACCTGTCAAATGGTTCAACCACAAGCTATGGCTGTAAAGGCATCTCATCTAATCTGTTGGGTTGGCCCATCCTCTGGCAGCTATCACATGCCTAAACATACTTCTTCACATCCCTGAATAATGTAGGCCAAAAATAGCCCATTCTCAAAACTTTATGACCTGTCCTCTTGTCAGCAAAATGTCCCCCATAGGGCTCATCATGGCAAGCTTTAAGAATGTTGAAGATTTCATCTTGTCTAACACATCTTCTGATTTCTAAATCAAGCCTAGTGTAGAAAAGATGGCCATCAATCCAGCAGTACCTAGCACTATGTTGTATGATTTTCTTTCTTTCTCTCTTCAACAAATGTGCTGGAAGCTTACCTGTAGCCAAAAAGTTAGCAATATCTACATACCATGGGGAATGAGCTGATACTGCGAACAAATGTTCATCAGGGAAGGAATCTTCGACTGGTAAATTGTCATCACTATTAGTAAGTCGAGATAAGAAATCTACAACAACATTTTCCTTTCCTAGTCTATCAATAATTGTGATATCAAATTCCTGTAGCAGTAACAACCATCTAGTAAGTCTAGCATTTGTGATTGGTTTATTCATTAAATACTTGATGGAAGAATGATCAGTGTGAACAAAAGTAGAATATCTAGTAATATAATGCCTAAACTTATTGATGGCATAAACAATGGCAAGAAATTATTTTTCTATGACAGTATAATTCAGTTCAGCAAGAGACAAATTTTTACTAATATAATAAATAGCATAAGGAGAATTACCTTCCTGTTGTCCCAAAAATGCTCCAATGGAAGTGTCTGAAGCATCTGAAGAAATATGGAAAGGTAGAGCCCAATTGGGTCCTCTTAAGATGGGTGTTGTGGACAGCCTCCTTTTTAGCTCAGTGAATGTTGTTTGGCATGCATCATTCTAGATAAACTATGCATCCTTCATTAACAAAGTGAACAAACGAGAAGCCAGTTTGCAAAATTTTTCTATGAATCTTCTGTAATAACCAGCATGCCCCAAGAAGCTACGCACATCCTTCTGAGTTCCAGGAGTTGGTATGTTTTCGATTACCTTGATTTTAGAGGGGTCTACCTAGATACCAGCAGAAGAGATGAAGTGCCCTAGCACTATGCCTTCACTCATCATCATGTGGCACTTTTCAGTGCTCAAAGAGAGCTGACTTTTCTCACAATGTTTCAACACCTTTTCTAAGTTCTCCAGTGCTTCTTCACAGCTATCACAATATGGAGTAAAGTTATCCATAAAGATTTCCATGCAATCATTCACCATTTCTGAAAAGATTCCAATCACTGCCCTCTGAAATGTAGCTGGTGCATTGCACAACCCAAAAGGAAGTAGTTGGTATGCAAAGGCTCCCAAAGACAAGTGAAAGTGGTTTTGTCCTGATCTTTTGGAGCAATCTGAATCTAGTTGTAGCCACTAAAGCCATCCAGAAAAGAGAAATACTTCTTCACAGACAAGGTATCAAGGACCTGATCGATGAAAGGTAAGGGGAAATTCTCTTTTTGCGTTGCCTTGTTCAACTCTCTGTAATCCACATAGACCCTCCATTTCCCATTTTTATTTGGCATGATCACAAGTGGAGGAACCCACTCATTATGTAAAATTGGATATATGAATCCAGCTTCCAACAGTTTCTGGATTTCCTCTTTCACTATGTCTCTTAGGTTCGGTTTCATCCTTCGTTGGGGTTGGCATACAAGCCTGGAGTCACTTTTAATATAGATGTGATGAGTGCACAGATGAGAGGGAATTCCCTTCATATCTGTGTACTCCCAAGCAAAATCTCCCCTACGCTGTTTCAGTAGAGTGACTAGCTGTTCCAGCTCGCTAGGTGCCAGATTAGGATTAATATTCAATGTTTTTTTTGGCTCAACCTCCACTGGAACACTCTTCGAATTCTTAAGTACTGGAATTACATTGTCATCACCGATCAGAGTTTCTTCTGTAAGGTTTTCTTGTTCTGTTGCAGCTAAAGTACTGTCCAAGATCTGATAAACATTCTTATTGACTGACGTGGGCTCACTGATGAAACTATTAATGGCATCATCCTTTATTTCATCCTTAAATGTCAAGGCTCTCCCTATGGTTAATAGTGGATGATCTCCCTCTTCCTCCTCCAAATCTACCCATAATGGAGTGTTAGCTTCTATGCTTGGTCAAGCTGGAGGGTATAGGGTTAGATTCTTGATCTCAGCCCCGTCTGAAATGGTCATAAAACCTAACCGACAACTGATACAGGCATCATCTGTGGCCAACCATGGTCTTCCCAAGATCAGTGAGTGTCCCCCCAACTGATATTTTGGCTGTAACACCAAAACATCTGCAAGGTATTCCCATGAGTCCACTGAGATTACAAGGTCATCTAGAATTCCTTCAGGCTTGATCGTTGATCTATCAGCAAGTTTTAAAACAGTAGGGGTTGGCTGAAGATTAGTGAGTCCCAATTCCTTCATGGTTTCTATGGTCATAACATTAATAGATACACCCAAATCCACCAAGATATTTGGAATCTATGTGTTCCCTATGTGCACTGTAATAGTCGGGTTCTCAATTTCATCATACTTTGCCACAAGGGCCTTTCCCATTATTAATTCTGATAGTTTTCCCAGCACGTGGGCAGTGGGAGGATCCCTAGGCCTTCTTCCTGGTTTCTTAACACACAAATATTTAACTGTCTTAGCATAAATAGGCACATCATGAAGGACCTGTAACAGTGGAATTTTAACATATAAATTCTTCAACTCTCCCACGAGATCAAATCGGTGTTGTTCCACTATCTTCTACAGCTGCAATCATTCAAGATATGGTGGTTCTCTGTTCAACTGTGTAGGCTGTGGCAGATTGTGTGTTGCTTCCTGAGTTTCAGCTGCTGCTTTAGTAGGAGTATCAACATCCTCAATAATGGGGCTTGCTAAATAGTGTTGATTTACTTCAGTTTCAGTCACTGGGGATGACAGATCCTCAGTGATTATAGGTTCCACTACCCTCCCTGATCGTAATTGTATATCATTGCAGGGAATCTGAGTAATGGAGTATGCACGCATGTTGGCAGTCTCAAACTGATGGACTACTTTATTGTTTGGGTTCAGGTTAGGTTGTGAAGGTAGCTGGGGTCGAAGTGGTGCATTCATGGGTGTGGCATTGTTCTGGAAAGGGAGCTGTGGTTGCTAATACTGTTGGTGCTGATACTGTTGAGGAGGGTATTGTTGATACTGAGTCTGGTGATGGGGAAAGTTATTTCCTTGGTAAGGGTTCCTCCAGTTGGAATTCCAAGGAGCTTGGTTTGACTGTTGTTGCCAAGGTGTCCATGAATTAGGATTTTGCATTGGGTTCTGAGATGGATGCCACTGTTTGTTGGAAAAATGTGAAGGGAATTGTGTATTCATATTATGCATGTTGTTCATTCCATTCATATTATGTAGAAAAAATACTGGATCTAGATTCATACCTTGGTTTCTAGGTTGCCGTGGTTTCTTCTGTGCCATAAAGTATGCTGGCTCTACATCAAGAATAGACGCCTGCAGGACTGATTTAACCTTAGGTAATGAAGGACACTCTTTAGTTTCATGCTTGAGTTCACATATCCTACATACCTCTGCTTTGTCCAACGGGCACTCCTTCAGTGGATGCTTCTTTCTACATTTGGAACAGAATACTCTAATTTTAAGATCTTCTATTACTTGTTTATGCTTTTCCTTCATGGAATCTAGCTCTAAGGACAGGGAACTCATCATATCTGTTTTAAAGCTCTCCAGTAGGTTGCCTATTTCTGCTCGAGTGGCACCTCCACTAGCTGACTTCTGAGTCCTAGTGAAAACATCCTGATCTCAATCCTTGTCTCATTTGCTGGTTCTGGAATATCCCCTGGAGTACCTTCAGCAAAATTCAACATTTTTTTCAAAAGGTTCCTTCAAGATATCCCCTTTACCAAGCAGATTCAACATGTCAAGGCAATCTTCCCTGATTCCTCTTAGCAAGATGATCTTGAGCACATCTTTGCCAATCTCAGCATGACCAGATCTTTGCAAATTGTACAGTAATCTCTCCACAAAGTCTTCCAAACTCTCTTCATCCTTTTGAACCACTTTGAACAACTCTTCCTTTCTATCTATAGTTCTGCAATATTCTTGATATTTAGAAAGGAAGGTGTTCTTCATTTGGTCCCAAGTAGTAATGGTCGCACGACCCAAACTCATGAACCAGCGTAGAGGATTTCCTTTCAAGGTGGCTGGGAATAGCTTCAGCTTCTGAGCACTGGAGGTGTAATCATAGCTGCGACAGAGAATATCAAACTCAAAAAGAAACTCATCAGGATCCTCAGAGGACTTACCATGGAAATTAGGGAGGACTGATGGTGAGATATTCTTCATAGGAGCTACTCCAGGTGTCTGAAGGATAGGGAATTCTAATGTAGCCACAGTATTACCAGGCTAATTATTTTCTCCTTCTTCCTCCAGGTGGTCCTCATGTTCATTCTCACCCCCTGTTCTCTACCAGCCATGGTTCTGTTCCAAAATTCAATTGTCTCTTTTATGCGTTCTTCCTCTGCCTTAGCTTCTTCCTCTTTTCTCCTCTCTTCTTTTTTCCTTCTTTCTTCTTCTGCTATTCTGCGAGTCTCCAACCACACTCTTTAGTAACTCTGGTTCCATTAATATGATAAATCTCCTCTCTATCTGGTGCACCTACAGCACTTCCCTTATCTTCAGGAGGTTTACTTTCTGCAACAGGAGTTGAAGGTCCCATTGTATTCTCCACTTTGGATGCTGAATGTTCAAGGTTGGGAGGAATAGAATTTTCCCTACCTGTAGAGTTCCGTTGTGGTCTAGTGGAAGAATCAGCTCTAGCAATTATCTCATCAATATAAGTGTGTCTCCCCTGACCTACATTACAACCTCGACCTCTTCCACCTGCGATGTTAGTATTCAAAGGGGGTTCCCGATTTGTTTTTCTTGTATTCATGCATGCCGTAAAAAATATTGAAATAAAGTAAAATCAAATGAAACCAACTACTAACTTTGTCTATCTATTACCATCCCCGGAAATGGTGCCAAAATGTTGGGCACTCTATATGTCAGTTAATTAAAGCTAACACACAGAATGATCAATATAAATTTTCAAACCCAAGAAGGTCTTTTATTTCAAAGGTAATAAGCACAATCTATGCATAAACAGATTAAGCAATTGATTAATGAATGTAAGTAATGATCCTACCTAGACGCTCAGCCAGCTCATTCCCTAAGCAACTAATCTAATTCACACATCTACAAATCCCAATTGAAACAATCCTTCTTATAGAATCAATCCAGAAAGTTAATGATCTAATAATGAAATGAAACGAGATTACTTTTGCAAGAAGTTAAATCCTTATGATCATCAAACTACGGAATTCAACCTTTACCAAAATGATCTATCTAGTGACTACTGTAACTCCAACATTATCTATCTAATCTATGTATGCAATTAAAGATACAACATCAACCAGAATTGAAATACAAGCTTGAACTCTACTGATGATTAGTGGAAGTCCTAGAAAGCATAAATAACTACCAATTGATTGGAATCGAGATTGGTTGTTATAGCTGATTAAAACACACATGCAATTAATTGAATTTTTCTACTTAGTCAACTGTCACACCACTCTGCTACAGCTATTCAAGATGCAATTGTAAACTATCAGCAAGGAATCTAATCTCTGTTACAGCTATCAGCAATGTCTGCAACATTCCACACCATACAACAGAAATGAATTTAAACTATTCTACCTACTTAAATCGGCTACCTCTGTGAGAAGGCGGGCCCTGTCCTTCTAACAGAGACGCCGAGAGTCACAGCTAATTAAAACTCAAAAGTGAAGAATTATGCTCTCATATTATTAATGGAAGATCATGAGCTTCAATGCTCTGTTACAACTTACACCAGTAATGATTGTCCAACCCTATGCTACGAGAGCTTTCTGGAATTTATACAAAAAGAAAGATAGTTTCAGATCGACAAAAATAGCGCAGCAATGAAGATCTATGATCTTCATGATGCACAGTTATAGCTAACTGATACAGCATGTTGAATAGTGTTGTTAATACCGAAGGGTTGCTGTCCTAATGGCAATTGGATCAACAGACTTGATAGCTGGATTTCCACCTGTCTGTTGCAGCTAAGCTCTTCTTCAATGGGATCTGTTACAGTGTGAATCTGTTACAGCTTGCGTGTAGGATGTGTTGTCCCTTAGAATATGAGGAGCTGACGTTGAAGAGTCACAGCTGGCACTGATGGGATGATACACCTACGCTTTTAGATCTTGGCTAAATAAAGTCAAATAAATTAGTATAAACCAAGGACAAAGATCCATAATATTTAACAGTCTTAGGCATAAAAACAAATAAAGCAATAGAAAATTATACCTATCAATGTTATAGATTGATCTGGAAAGACATGGATATAGCTCATGAAAATAGGATAGAATTAGAGAAAAAAGGTGTAATAGAGGTACCCAAAAAGGGGCATTTCCTGGACCCAACAATTTGTTGATAAGGTCACACTACCATTTGAGAAATATAATGGCCAGAGGGATCCAGGAGATCATATCGCAGCTTGTATACAAGCTTGGAAGGAAAGACCGCAGACAAAATGGGCACATCTCTTTGTGTATACATTGCAGGAGCTTATTCCAAAAAACGGGTACCTACAAGAGGAGATGCGCACAGAAATTGCGGATTGGTCCATCTTTACTGCGACCTTCCAGAAGGATTTTAGTTTCCAAGATGACCAGCCAACTATACATGATGTGCTGCAACTGATCAAGCGAAACATATTTATCCCACATCGCAAAGAAGAAAATATAACACTAGAATAGTTTTTTAACACAAGCAATGTACTTGCAAGTCTCCAACTAGATTGGACAGAACAAATAGAACAAGTCATGGGCTTTTATAACTTAGTTGGAAAAGACAAAGATAAGGAAGACATCGATGAGGAGGATCCACGCAATATAAAAATCCCTGAATCAGAAGGAATACACGAGGTAGAAGGGCCTCCATTAGATATTCCTGATATAAGTGGACAGGTCAAGACAAAGAAAGTGAACATCAGTACTTGTGAAGAGTCGAAGTTTGCAGCAATAGGAGACTACTGGGATGATGACACAGTTGTAGAAATTGCAACTAAATTACAGGAATATCAGAAATTATTCCCGACAAAGTTTACAGAGATGAATGGTATTCTAGGAGACTTAGGAGTCATGAGAATTCCCCTTAATCTCGGAGTGAAACCTATTAAACAAAGGCCATATAGATTGAATCCATGCTACAAAGAACGAGTTAAGGCAGAACTCGATAAGATGCTCGATGCACGAATTATTGAGCCGGTTGAAGAATCTGAATGGATAAGCCCAATTGTAATCCAAGACAAGAAAACAAAGGGTGATATTAGAATCTGTGTTGACCTCAGAAAGTTGAATGATTCCTCTATGCATGATCCATTTCCTACACCTTTTACCGATGAAGTTCTTGATAACGTTGGAGGGAATGAAGCATACTCTTTTACTGACGGATTTTTTGGATACCATTAGATAAAAATTGATCCAACCGATAGGCACAAAACCACTTTTGCAACAGAATGGGGGTCATTTTAGTATACAGTGATGCCTTTTGGCTTGAAGAATGCACTACCCATATTTTCAAGATTAGTGATCTCAGCATTCAAAGACTTCATCCACAAGTTTTTAGATGTTTACTTTGATGATTGGACCATTTTTGGCTTATTGAAGACCCATGTCGTGAACCTCAGAATGATGCTGGAAAAATGTAGACAGCATCATATTTCATTGAATTTAAAGAAATGTATGTTCTGTGTTCCTTATGGGATTCTACTAGGACACATCATGTGTAATCAAGGGTTAATGGTTGATCCAGTGAAGATCGCAGTTATTGCAAATTTACCTACACCAAATTCAGTTAAACAATTGCGCAATACACTAGGGCATACTGGATACTACATGAAATTCATAAAGGGGTATGCACAGATAACTGCAGCAATGGAGAAGCTTTTGAAAAAGGATGCACCATTCATTTGGAATGAGGATTGCGAGAAAGGATTCAACACATTGAAAGAAAAAATGGTCACCGCGCCAATCGTAGTTTTTCTAGACTGGGAAAATCCATTTCACGTACATGTTGATGCTTCATGTAGAGCATTGGGTATCATTCTTGTGTAGCCAGGAAAAGGAGGAATTGATCATCCCATTGCATTTTCGAGCATAAAGCTGTCGTCTGCTAAGAAGAACTATACCACTATTGAAAGGGAAGGACTTCTAATGGTATATGCACTACATAAATTTAGACACTATTTGCTTGGTGTGCACTTTTCAATGTTTACTAACCATTCTGCATTAAAATACCTGGTCAATAAGCCAGTGTTAGGGGGAAGAATATGCAGATGGCTCTTACTCTTCCGAGAGTATGATTTTGAAATAATATTTAAACCAGGTAGATTAAATTTAGGTCCTGATCATCCATCATGGATCTAGTCAGGAGAGGAACCAATGAATCTAGAAGATAATCTGCCTGATGCGCAATTTTTTTGCTATATAGATCGTCGATGATTATTATCAAGATATCATTGACTTTCTAAATACCGGGTTCGCACCTACTGAATTTACTATGCAGGAAAAGAAGCAGCTGGTAGTACGAGCTGCAAACTTCACCATTATTACAGGACAACTCTATAAGTTAGGACCTGATGAAGTGCTGCGAAGATGTGTATTAGAACACAAGAAGCCATGTGTATTAGCTGATGCACATTCAGGAGCTCCAGGAGGTCATTATGCAGGAAGGGCTACTGCACAAAAGATACTGTGTGCAGGGATATGGTGGCCTACAATCCATAAGGACTCCAAAGAACATTTCCAGAACTGCGATGTCTGTCAGAGGACAGGGAAACCATTAAGAAGAGATGAAATGTCGTTGAATCCTCAGCTGACCTTGCAGGCATTCGAGAAATGGGCAATTGATTTTGTGGGACCTATTAGCCCACTGGGAAAAAGAAGTGGTGCGAGGTATATTATTACATCAACTGACTACCTCACCATATGGGCAGAAGCAAAACTAGTCAAGGACTGTAGCGCAATTACAGCTACACAATTTATTTTTGAGAATATCCTTATACGATTTGGATGCCCAAAAATTTTGATGAGTGATCAGGGTACTCTTTTTTTGAACAGAACTATTGAAGCTTTGACTAAAGAATTCCACATCCATCATCAGCGCAGTATGCCTTATCATCCACAAGTGAATGGTGTTGTTGAAGCATTTAATAAAGTACTTGACAATGCACTAACCAAGGTATGCAATGTAAACTGCGATGATTGGGACCTGCGCATTCCTTCAGTATTATGGGAATACAGAACAACATGCAAGAAATTAACTGGACATACACCTTTCAGATTGGCTTACGGATAAGAAGAAATAATGCCTATGGAGTACATTATACCCAGCTTGAGAATAACTACATTTATAGGGGTGGCAGATCATGCAGCACTAGAAGAAAGGCTGTCACACTTGGTTGGGTTAGAAGAAGAGCACTTCATCGCGGGATTCCACTAGCAAGTGCAGAAAGAATGAGAAAAAGCATGGCACAATCGCCACATCAAGAATGAGTCTTTTCAGGTAGGTGACCTAGTCCTACTGTATGATAGTAAATTCATGAATTTTCCTGGAAAATTTAAAATGCATTGGCTTGGATCATATACTATAATAGATGTTACTAACGGTGGCGCAGTTTAGTTAGCCACTTTAGCTGGTGATTCATTACCCAATCTGATAAATGGAAGCAGAATAAAGCTTTACCGCGATAGTTCTGCTTCGCAGCATCCATAATGATCAAAAGAAGGAAAAGTTTCTAGGTGCCAAGTATGGTCGGAATTGGGCACTAGAAACTGTGAAAAAGTCTGTACATAGACTGGTAGAGATAGATCTATATAGCGCCCCGCGTTGGAAAAAGAAACAATGCGCCTGTTGCGACATCCAAAAAGAAGCAACTGGAAAGAAAAGAAATTATATGCCGCGAAATCACTACGTAGAACCAACAATGACCTGCCTCACAGTTCAAAGCAAGAATCCAGAAAATAGACGTTACAAATATTGGTTGGGAATATAGCCATTATATAGTAATTCCTGTCGACCACTTAGGCATTTAAAGCACAGATAGCCATTCTAATCACAATTTTGAAAGACAAGACAGCAAAGGAAACCAGATTTGGCCAAAGGATACCACCATTAAATGCATATCTAGCAGTTCAAGGGTGGGGAGGAGGATCCACCGCGCCTATAAATAACATTTCTTATCATCTCACGAGAATGTCAAACACTTAGAATTTTCTGCAAATACTTATGTTTGAGTAATTTTCATAAGATTTCTACAACCGTTGAAACTGTTTGCATTCCTAAGAAATTTTATTTGAAGAAGAGTTCACGGTTGAAGAGACTGTGAGGTTGTTCCAACATGGAGGAATTGATGAATTAATGAGAACCCCAAACAAGAAAATCATTAAGGAATCAGAACAAAATCCAAGGAAATCACCAAGACACGGCCCCTCAATGCAAGACAAAGGGAAAAATCCAGGAGCGCCTAGATCAAAACTACCATAGACAAGTTCAGTAGGGCCAAAAAAGCCCCTTTCTGATAAAGAGATACCGTTAACTATGATTCCAGACTACATCTCACCGCGTGCAGTGGATGTGCTTCCCATTAGACTGCTGAAGAGCCCAAAGTATGAGATAGCACTCTCACCTATATCGAAGCATGTTGAGGTGGACAAAAATATGTTAGGAAAGATTCCTGATTGCAAATGGGAGGATTATGATCTGCTAGCAATGCAGAAGGAGAAACCAACTGAACCAAAGTTCCCACAGTTCTAGCCTGACAAATACATGTACTAGAAGAAGAATGCGAAGGGTGAGCTAACCTTGGTCATCGAGAGCTGGTTGTCAGGAGCACCCAAGTCAGGGCTACTCAACCTACTAAGACTTCCACATTTCGACAGATCACCAGAGCTCAACGCGGTGTGCGAACTCTTATGGCTCGCATCCACCGGGGATATTTATGGCTAGACCCGAATATTGACCTAACAATTGACTTAATCCACCATATAATTGGATTAAGCAAAAGGGGAGAAGACCCAAGGAAGTTCTTCCAGTAAAACACAAAGAATAAAGAGGTAGCAACATTAATGAAGCAAACACAATCTATGGTCAAAGGGAAGCGAGGCTTCCAGACAGATGACATAAAGGATGATGCAATAAGGTTTGTCATAGAGCTGTTAGCAGGCAAAATCTTAAGGAAGTGCAGACCTTTAGAAGTAAACCCAGGCGCAGTACTGCTTGGCGCTGCAGCCGTCGAGGGACAAGAATTCAACTGGTCCCAATTGATATTAAATGAATTCCTTGAAGAACTCAATGATACACAAATAAATGGAGGATATTTTCATTTTACTTGGCTAATCATATTGATCGGCTTCCTGGGGTGGAGGGAACCGAAGCACTATGTAGGATTGGTGACAAACACTTTGGACTGTAGAGGTGCTAGATGTCAGAATCTATGGGCAATCCTGAATCCAGAAAGACAGCACGATACAGCGATGGTGTTTTACACATATTACAACCACTTGCGCGGGGCCATCATGCTTACACCTCGCATACCAAAGCAAGTGACAAGTAAATGTATCCGCATTATAAATTTTTATGTTGCGATAAAATGCATCTCCATTCCACCCAAAGCACAGAAGAAGAATGTTGATTGGTACCCTAGAGACTACCATATGTACGAGGAAGATATTGAGAACTTAATGAAAGAATGGCCAACTGAATTCCGAGTTGAGGTCGTGGATATTTAATGTGATTCTGGCGAGGATAAACCTATCCCATATCCCATTGTAGAAGATAAAGAGTCAGGAAAAAGGAAGGATGTTGGAAGTCCTTTGGGGCACAAGGAAAAAAGGAAGAAGCAGAAAGCAAACAAAGACCAATTAGACACAGTGCTTTGCAAAGATGATTATTTAATGATTGTCATGAGGGTAACTGAAAAAATGGAGGAACTTTCGACAGACAAAGAAAAGAAGGAAAAGGCAATTCAAGACAGCTTAAAGCAGAACCTGACTACACTACAAGGGATATCCCAAAAATTTGATGAAGTTAGCAAAAGATTACCATTGCACCATGAGTCAACAATTGGAAAAGGGTCTGCGAGGACTTCGCAGCAGCAAATACCGGTTCCCGCTAGGTCCCGTATTATCCATTTGCATCCACCACCTATCATATTGCCATTACAAGATCAAGCAATGCTAGATACAAAGAATGTAGAGTGAGTGGAGCTTGATCTTGCAACCATACCATTGCCAGGAATCCATTACTTACAAATGAAACTAGGTGAATAAATACATGATAGAACCATAGAAGCACTGAAAGGACAAGCAGAGTTACAAAGGAAACTTGAGGAAGAGAGCTCACAAAATACTATGCAATTACAAGATGAAACAGATCATCGACTGAGATTGGAGAACACGATCATTGCATGTAAGTGTTAGGGGCATGTTGGGCCCAGGTTGAGACAAAGTTTTGGAAACACCTTTTTGAGGCAAGCAGGGAAAGCTGAGTTGAGCGCAACTTAGAAATACAATTTTCCCTAAGTATTGAGGATGCTGTGAAGTTGCGCGCAGCATCCAACTTTTGACCAGACTGTGGAGTAGCGCGCA
The DNA here is from genome assembly GCA_027924585.1 of Larix kaempferi. Classification (NCBI taxonomy): domain Eukaryota; kingdom Viridiplantae; phylum Streptophyta; class Pinopsida; order Pinales; family Pinaceae; genus Larix; species Larix kaempferi. Next base: position 44,730,832 of record BSBM01000372.1, on the reverse strand, counting down.
TCATCGAAGTTTTGGCCGTGATGCGAAGACCAATACTACGCATAAGCAGTGTTGCGGAGTTAGGAGGCCACGTGGAGCCAGCAAAGTGGAGTGCTAGACAAGTATTAGGTGCAGGTACCGGTAGCAACCATTTTTGGAAAGATATTCCAGGATTGCCAAGCAACAGACATAAGCAAATCAGGAAGGCAGCCATACGTGGGTTGTTAAGGAAAGCAACATTTGGCACGCTTAGGAGGTAAAACCATTAGAGAGAAACAGTTCGAAAAAAGAAACTTGTAGGCACACATGTGACAGGAAGGCTGATAGCGATAGGATAAGGTCGTGGAGATCCACCATGATCAAGAAAACGCTACCAGGATCCAGCAAGTCGGTCTGAGAAACCAGCACAGTTTTGGAAACTTTTAGGGTTTTGGGTTTTAGGTCTTCGACATTGTACAGACATGACCTTTGGGCATGATCTATTTAAGAAGACAATTTTGTATGGGATGGGGTTGCTCTATTTTTTGGGGCTAGATGCTAGTTGCTAGAGTAATCATAATATAACCTTTTGTATTGAGAAATCTCTCTGAGCTGAGAATATTGTAAAGGCTCTGCAGCTGTGTGTGAAGAGACCTAGCCGAGAGAAAGAAGAGTCTGCAGCTGAGTGCGTAGACTAAGAACGGTTGCCCCATCCCCTTTTGAGAGAAATATAATACCAACCATTCTTGTGGACGTAGCTTTCCATCCGGGGAAGTGAACCACGTTAAATCCTATGTTATGTGATTATGTTTTATGAATGAACAACTGCTTGTATTGTCTATAGAATGAATGTTTGAATATTTCCTTGCATACTGTAATAGGGGAACTTTGATATGCATTTACCAATAGGAGAAGTTGGGAATGATATGCTAGGTTCCATGGGAACAGATGAATGGTGAACATTTCAATTATATGTTAATATTATGAATCAGTCATTTAAGCTTAATACTTTCTTAAAAACAGTGAAGGAACGCAGCACAGTTAGTCGCGTCTATCATTTCAATTCACGTTGTCATAATCTAAGTTCTTGAATGAATGCTAGAAAGATAACCAGTAAGTGCCTGAATGAATGGACGAGTGATATTCATTTCAATTCCTTAGCATTTTCAAGATCTTCCAAGTAAAGAATCAGTGTGCTCAACTCGCGGTTCTAGTAGAAGAATCGCAGCAGTAAGAAGTCTGTAGTGTAGCCCGCGGTGTTGCCATCACCATGTAGTACTACTTGCAGTGTAGACCCTATTGCGTAACGCATCGCTTTGTCCTGCAGCGCACTCCTTCTGTCCTGCGCTGCGCAGCTTGTTCATATAAACAACTCATCATTTACTGTGGAAACCTGATTCCACAGTACCCCATAAGATACACCTCGGGTGAGACCTCAACCTACTCGCAGGTTGTTGCCGAAAGGGCCGGTGCGAAGGGGTTTTGTTGGTCAAAAGGGAGAACCACAAAGAACCTGGGTCTAATTGGAAACCTCTAGGTCATTTTAAGCCAACAAATGGGTCTGTTGCCGTGCTAGAATCCATGATGAGTTGCGATCACGATGTGTGAAGAAGAATATCAGTTCCCCAAAGGATTTGACAATTGGCATCCGGAAAAGACAGAAATCCAAGCTTGGTGGGATAAGACCATAAGAGACTTTAACAGACAAGAGAATAGACATCCGCGTCTAAGTGACACACAGTGGTCAGAGAGATATCTTTTTGATGATATTGATGAGATTTTTTGGGCATCGTTTCCAAACGAGTTGCATGCATGGATCTCATGGCTCGCAGAGAAGAAAACTTGTTTTCAAGGAGGAGTTCCTACAGAGTGGACTCCCGAGCTCACAGCACAAATCAAAGTGTTAGATATCCCATTGTCACGCACAGTTGATTATTGGGTCGATTATATGCTAGAAGGATTTGTAATAGAATTTGCTATAGACACACTCAAATCCTATAGCCAAGCAGAAGCAAAATATTTTGGAGGATTCCAAGGTAAGTTTCTGAATGATCTCAGACTATACATTAAGAAGCTGTTAGATAAGAAAGGAGTTCTAAGAATGCAGTAATTTTGTCAAAGTTTTTCATGGTAAACAGTATATATAGTGACTCTGACGAAGAAACCCACAATCTCAGAAGTGGCGAGAGATATAAATTTAATAAGCATCCGATAGGTCCTAAACTTCATATAGATACTGAGATCCCCTGCGATCTTGATAACAAAGTTGCCCAACCATTTACCCCTGAGAATCCACCGACTACACAAACCGTGCCACCCTTATTGAAAAACCCACTCGCTATGCAGCCCACCCTGCAGATTACTCAATCTAGTCCATCTCTCCCGATAGTCCCATTTGTTTTCACTGCAAAGAGCCCTTTACAGCAGCCGCACACTAACCAGAGTGCCCCACAAACTAATCCGACAATGGCAAACACTAATATGAAACTGCCAATATTCGAAGGAACTAGCCTAGAAGACCCTGATCAACATTGATTCCTTTGTGAATCCATATGGAGTGTAAGACAAATCCAGGATGATGCCATGAAGCAAGCACAGCTCATCGCCAGCTTTAGAGACAGATATTTACATTGGTTTATGAAATACTCTCAGATACAGCCGAGAACTCTCGTAGAAATTAAAGCTGCGCTCATAGCAGAATTTAAGAAACCTAAATCTTAATCTCAGTGTATAACCGAGTTGAAAGAAATAAAGCAGAAACCGACTGAAACGGTTTGCGAGTTTGATCAGAAGTTCAAGAACCTATTAGACCAAGTGAGCTTTGTTATAGCTCCGGAACAGCACAAGGAATGGTTCATTGTTGCGCTGTTGCCCCATATTAGGTTACCATTGATGCAGCAAAAGGTTGAGTCCCAAGGAGAGGCCTTGGAGATTGCAATGAAGCTAGAGGCTTTGCCAATTGGTGAGACTAGTTCTGGGATGTCTTAGATCCAGAACCAGCTGACCACCCTAACACAAGAGTTGCAAAGCATGAAAAATGGGAAAGAACAAAGATACGAACCTAGACATGAGGTCTGGTGTACAGCTTGTAAAGGAGAAGGCCATGATAGAGAGCATTTCTCGTTATTCTGTGACTAACCTAATAGTGGTGCGCCAAACCCATTGAATCAAAATCAGGCCCCATGGTGTGAAATATGTAGAACCACAGGACACAGATCTGAAGATTGTTATCTTATACAGAAATATGTGAAAACACCTAAAAATGTATATTGCAATTTCTGTAAATCATTTGGACATGATGAATCCAACTACTACGCATATGAATTAATGAATGAAAGAAAAAGGGATATGGACTCAATGTGAGGCGTTGGGTTGTACCGCGTACAAGAAGATACCCAACCGAAATAAGAAAATGCATAATATGACCAAGGAGGATACAGAGGTCGTGGTGGTGGACACTGCGGCAGAGGAAGAAATGTTGGCCCCACGCAGGGAAGAGGCCGCGTCCAAGTCATTTGTTATAATTGTGGCCAGCCAGGTCACATATCCAGAGATTGTGTTAACCCATGTGTTAGATATTTGAAAGTTGACTGCATACCCAACGTTTCTTGTTTCCTTTTCAACCAAGTAAATCATTTTTGAGAAATTTTGACTGTGTTTCTATATATTTTTAGCCCTTACATTTATCTTGTGAGAGAGCCCTCTCTGGTGGAAAAAATGGCTAAGTTTTCTACCTAAAGTTTGGTTTGAAATAATTTACCTTAGGTGTTAATATTTTACAACCGGGATAAAATGTAAGTGTTAACACGATGCACTACGTGCAATTATTGTAAATCATTTGACCATGTTATTGAAGATTGACTAGTGCTAGAGGTTGAAATGCAGAAATGAAGGCGGACGGATGCACCAAACACGAACGTCCAATGGATCGCAGTAGAAAAAAGACAAGCAAACCCAAGTATCAATGTGGTCACATGCAGTGGCGCTCAGACAGACCGCAACGGGGGAGCAGAAGCTTCCACGTTAGGGGAGGCTCACACAAAGATACCTCCTCTTGAGACAGAATGGAGAAGGAAAGCTCCAGGAAAGATACCTCCTCTTGACTTACAGAAGAACAAGGAAGTCTTTATCAACGCACGGGATAGCTTCAGAGAGCTAGAAATAGAAACACAGAGGATCATGTTGCACAGTCAAGCACCGCATGTTGAAGACATGCCAGCAGCCTATGACAAAACAAGCACTGTGATGGATGTTAGTACCTCTGTTGCGCAGTTCCTGCGAAGCTGCATTAAACTGCTTAAAAGTGAAAATCCTATAGTAGAGCTACAAAAGCTCATAAACCAATATGAGCTACAGAACGGAACATGGGCTTCTAATAGCGCAGTTCATCATATAAGGAAGCATATATGAATGGGCTGAGAAATGAGACTTACTGCGCCGATTGGAGATTTTGAAATGGATGAAGTCATCCTTGATATGGGATCAGAAGTGAATGTCTTGACTAAGCAGACATGGTAGCAGATGGGTCGACCAAAGTTATCATGGTCACGTATCCAGTTAAGAATGGCTAACCAAGAGAAAGTCATACCTTTTGGCTGCTTAGCTGACGTGATAGTCGACATCGATGGAGTCCAAAGTCATACAGACTTTGAAGTTATCGAGATTGTGGATGATAGTCAGCCTTTTCCTGCACTGCTAGGAATTGACTGGGCTATGGATAACTTGGCTATTATCGACTTAAAATCAAAGAAGATGATATTTGAAGGGAAGCATCTTAGGGTCATCGCACCGTTGGATCCTGTTGATGGCGACAGATACAGCGAGCCGATTCAGGAGGAATCCAAGGCTCAAGACTTGGATAGACTATACCAGCTCATAGGGAACCAGGAAGATTACATCAATCCTACCTCAGATGGCACACTCAGTTGGAGATGTGACAGCTCCTGCATTTCTGATTCGGAGGCAAGGCTAGAAAATTGGCAAAGCTGCATGCATGAAGTATCAATAAGAAGATGTGCGCAGGTTACGAAATCACTGCGCTGGATCGGAAAAGAGGTGAGTCCTATTCCCACATATGATGGTTCTGCTAATGTTTACAGTTTCATAAAGGAATATACTGCATCTATACCAGATTAGCATAGACTACCAGCTTTAGATATAGCATTGCGCAATACACCTACCAGATGGTGGAATGCACATAAGAAGACATTGACCACTTGGGATCAATGCAGAACCAAGATGCAGATTCGGTTCGCCAAAAGGGTTACTTTAACTTTCGAAAAGTATAATGGACAGACAGACCCTAGCTAGAACATTGAAATCTGTTCAAAAGCATGGGTGGAAAGACCACCTACAGAATGGGTACATTTATTTGTACATACATTGGATGCGGGTATCCCAGAAAAATGGTACCTAGACCTGGAGTTCCGTAGCGAACTCACTGATTGGGAGATGCTCACTGTGAACTTCCAGAAGGACTTTAGCTTTGAAGATGGGAATCCATTAATCCATGAGGCATTACAGCTAATCAAGAAGCGCATATTCCAGGATGACTGTCCTCATCAAAACATGACATTACAAGAGTTTTTTGGGACAGAGTGCGTTCCTACGCACCAACAATCAGAATGGAAGGAACATGAAGAGCACTTTATCGAGTGTTACAACTTAGATGAAGATACTAATCATACAAATGAAGATGATGATGAGGACCCATGCAACATAGATATACCAGAGTCAAAAGGTATGCGTGAGGTAGAAGGACCTCCATTGGAAATCCCAGATATGACTAGACCAGTAAAAACACAAAAGGTGAACATTGGCACAGACAAAGAGTCGAAGTTCGCATCAATAGGAGATTATTGGGATGATCAGACTGTTGCAAAGATCGCAGATACCTTACATGAGTATCAGGAACTATTTCCAACAAAATTTATAGAGATGAAAGGAATTTTGGGAGATCTAGGGATCATGAAAATACCTTTAAAGCCAGGTGCTAAGGCTGTCAGGAAGAGGCCATACAGATTGAATCTGCGCTACAAGGAAAAAGTCCTCACAGAGCTAGATAAGATTCTAGAGGCAGGAATCATTGAACCAATCGAAGAATCCGAATGGATTAGCCCCATGGTTGTTCAAGACAAGAAAGCAAAAGGCGAGATCAAGATTTGTGTGGATCTCAGAAAACTGAATGATGCTTCCATGCACGACCCATTTCCTACTCCATTCACAGATGAAGTGCTTGATAACGTTGGAGGAAATGAGGCATATTCTTTCACTGATGGTTTCTCTAGTTATCATCAGATTAGGATTGATCCTGTGGATAGGCATAAGACGACATTTGCTACAGAATGGGGGTCATTCCAGTACACCGTCATGCCTTTTGGTCTAAAGAACGCACCTACCATATTCTCCAGAGTCGTCATCGCAGCATTTAAATATTTTATGGACAAGTTTCTAGAAGCATACTTTGATGATTGGACTTTGTTTGGTATATTGAAAAATCATTGCGCGAATATCCGCATGATGCTAGAAAAGTGTCGACAGCATCAAATATCCTTGAATTTGAAGAAGTGTATTTTATGTGTGCCCTATGGAATTTTACTTGGCCACATTGTCTATAAGCAAGGATTGATGGTAGATCCTGTGAAGATTGCAGTTATTGCAAACTTACCAACACCAAATTCAGTCAAGATGTTGTGATCTACCTTAGGCCATACTGGATACTATAGGAAATATATAAAGGGTTATGCACAGATAACCCCAACAATGGAGAAGCTGCTGAAGAAGGACGCACCATGCATTTGGAACGCAGAATGCGAATAGGGTTTTGACACATTAAAAGAAAAGATGGTGACTGCGCCAATTCTAGTTTTCCCAGATTGGTCAAAACCATTTCATGTCCATGTCGACACGTCATGCATTGCATTAGGAATTGTATTAGCTCAACCAGGGGAAGGAGGTATTGACCACCCCATTGCATTTTCGAGCAGGAAGCTCTCCACAGCAGAGAAGAACTATACCACTACTGAGAGGGAAGGCCTTGCAATGGTATATTCTCTACAGAAATTTAGGCAATACTTGCTTGGTATGCACTTCCTGATGTTCACTGACCATTCTGCATTGAAGTACCTGGTCAACAAGCCAGTGTTAGGGGGGCATATATGCATATGGTTGTTACTGTTCCAAGATTATGATTTTGAGATTATTGTTAATCCAAGTAGACTGAACTTGGGACCTAATCACCTGTCAAGGATTGAGTCAGGAGAAGAGCCGACGAATATTGAAGACAATCTTCCTGATGCGCAGTTATTTAGTATACAGGTTGCTGATGACTACTATAAGGATATCATTAATTTTTTAACAACAGGGATGGCACCGCAGGAACTATCGGTCCAACAGAAGAAGCTGCTAGTAGTGCGCGCCGCAGACTTCACTATAATTGTAGGCCAGTTATACAAACTTGGGCTAGATGAAGTCCTGCGAAGATGCATACTCGATCATGAGAAGCCATTTATTCTAGCAGACACACACTCAGGAATTGCGGGAGGTCACTATGCAGGAAGGGCTATCGCACATAAGATATTGCACGCAGGGCTATGGCGGCCTGCACTCCATAAATATGCCAAAGCACATTGTAGGAACTATGATGTCTGTCAGAGGACAGGAAAACCATCATGCCGAGATGAGATGCCATTGAATCCACAGTTGACACTGCAGCCATTTGAAAAATGGGAAATAGACTTTGTGGGTCCTATAAACCCACCAGGGAAGAGAACTGGTGCAAGGTATATTATCATGGCTACTGATTACCTCACCAGATGGGCAGAAGCAAAGCCAGTTAAGGACTGCAGCACCAGTACTACTACGCAGTTTATTTTTGAAGAAATACTCACCAGATTTGGCTATCTGAAGATTTTGATGAGTGACCAAGCTACTCACTTTTTGAACAAGACTATTGAGGCGCTTACAGAAGAATTCCTCATTCGTCATCAGTGCAGTACTCCATATCATCCACAGGCGAATGGTACTGTAGAGGCTTTCAATAAAATATTGGAGAACACACTCACTAAGGTATGCAATGTAAATAGAGACGATTGGGACTTGCGCGTCTCATCTGTGTTATGGGCATACAGGACTACATGCAAGAAATTGATAGGACAGACACCCTTTTGATTGGCTTATGGGAAGGAGGTTATAATTCCTATGGAATATATTGTCCCTAGTTTGAGAATCACTGCATTCATAGGGATGGCAGATTGCGAAGCTCTAGAAGAAAGATTGCTACACTTACTGGGCTTGGAGGAAGATCGCTTCATCGCAGGCTTCCACTAGCAAGCTCAGAAGGATCGCGAGAAAGCATGGCATGATCACCATATAAAGAACAAGTGTTTTCAAGTAGGTGATCTAGTCCTCCTGTATGATAGCAAATTCATGAAATTTCCTGGTAAATTTAAGATGCATTGGCTTGGCCCATATACTGTGATACATGTTACTAACATTGGTGCAGTCCAGTTAGCCAGTTTAGCTGGTGATACCTTGCCAACCTTGATAAATGGAAGCAGGCTAAATCTATACCATGATAGCACTGCTTCGCAGAACCTTGAATAACGAGCAAAGGAAGGAAGTTCTAAGTGTCAAGTACAGATGAAATTGGACACTAGAAATATAAAGGAGTCTGTACATGTATGATAAGAAGAATGATCTATGCACTGCGTAGCACTGTCGAAGCTGCATGGGGGGGAAAAAAAAAAAGTGGAAGCCGTGCAGTTGGAAATTTTTGGCACTGCGAAGTATATGCGCAGGGTTGCAGATGGCTTGCCACGTAGTTCGGTGCAGCACTCAGAGAAAAATAGTCATTGCATGGCTTTTCAGAAAATTAGTCGTTAGATGACCGTTGCAACAACCACTTCAACATTTAAAGAGAAAATAGTCGTTCTAAGCACGTTGACGACGGAAAAGACTGAAGGATCCGCTCAAATTCACCAATGGACACCACATTAAATGCCTATCTAGCCATTGAAGGGCGTGGGAGGGGGTTTGTTGGGCCTATAAATAACACCGTTGGGAGACTCGCGGACGTTATCGAGCACTTAGAATTTTCTTGTGATTAACCTCTCCGAGCTAGTAGCCATCTGTATTCTGTCTTCCTTAGCCACTATCTCATTAGTGAATGTCCGAACCTTCCTATAGAGAAGAAGAACTGACCATTGAAGAAACACTGAGGATCTTTCAGCACGAAGGGATTCAGCAGTTAATGAAAAATCTAGTTAAGAAGGTCGCTGTAGAACAAGGTGAAGGTTCTCGCAGATCACCAAGAATTAATCCAACCATGTAAAATAAAGGAAAAGAAGTAACTGCCCCACGAAGCAAGACCCAGAAACCAACCTAGACGATGCTGAAATCACCGGTATTCCAGAAAGAACTCTTGAAGCTAACACTCGAATATATCTCCCTGCAAGCACTGAACGCCCCTATGTTTAAATTATCCAAGAATGTGAGATATGAAATTCCGCTGTCACCTATCTCAAAACATGTAAACACTGCTAAGAATCTGCTAGGAAAGATAGCAGAATGTAAATGGGAGGATTATGACCTCTTGGGAACGAAGAAGGACGAGCCAGATGTTCCCAAGTACCTAGATTTTCAACCAGACCAGTATATGTGCTGGAAAAAGGATGCCAATAGAACTCTTAACCTGGTTACCGAGAGTTTGCTAACACCTGTCGTTCAGTCAGGGCTACTGAACTTGCTAAGATTGCCACATTTTGACCATTCTCCATAGCTTAATATCATGGTTCGCACACTCATGCCGTGAATCCACCAAGGATATTTATGGCTTGACAGAAACATTGATATTAACATCGATTTGATCCACTGCATCTCTGGGCTAAGCAAGTGCGGTACAGATCCTAAGCAATTCTTCCAGGGGAAGAGCAAAGAAAAAGAGGCTATTGAGAAGATGAAGAAAACCCATCCGGTGGTGAAGGGAAAAAGAGGTTTCCCAATGGAAGCTATAGAGGAAAGAGCAACAAAATTTGTAACACAGCTGCTCGCAGGCAAGATACTCAAAACAGCTAGACCTCCGGAGGTGCCTACGGACGCAATACTCCTTGGTGCCCCAGAGGCTGAAGGCACCAACCTTAATTGGTGTCAGTTTCTATTGAATGAATTCCTTGAAGAACTCAATGACACACAGGTGAACGACGACCAGTTCCATTTCACCTGGCTCATCGTCCTAATTGCTATTTGTGGATGGAAGGAGTCGTGAGATTATGTGGGCATCATTATGGATACCAATGATCCCAGAGGATTTCGGTTCACTAACCTTTGGGTGAACACAAATGCAAAGTGTCAGCATGCGACAGCAGAAGTCTTTTATCAGTACTATATTCAGCTGTGAGATGCAATCACGAAGACAGCCTGCATTACAAAGCAGGTCACGGTGAAGTTTATCCACATCATCGACTTTGAGTCGGATATGAAATGTATCTTCATATCGTCGAAAGCACAAATGAAGAAACCAGAGTGGTTCCCAGGGAACTACAACATGTATGAGCAGGACATTGAAGATTGCATGAAAGACTGGCCACCAAAGTTCCACATAGAGGTTATGAACATGGAGATAGACTCAGCAGAAGATGAGCCAATCCCGCTCTCATGCCCAATTACTAAAGAAATAGGAAAGCGGAAAGAACATGAGACTTCACAGAAGCCAAAGTCGAGGAAGAAGGTGAAGGCCACAAAGATTCAATCGGAGGCAGTCCTCAATGATGATGACTACGAGATGATAGCAGAAATAGTCTCAGAGCAGATGAAGGAGCTCATGGTGGTTAAAGAAAAGAAGGACATGGTCATCCAGGATGACCTGCAGAAAAAGGGGCTCGCAATGCAAGGTCTGATGAAGAAAATGGATGATGTCCAGAAAATCCTTACCTTGCCCCGGGAAGCAGGAGATGAAGGGAGGTCGGTAGGGACCTCGCAGCAAGAACCGCCACAGTTAGCAATAATGCTGCCATCAAAGACCATAATTGTCCATGTGGACCCATTGGCTATTGCATTGCCAATGGCAGAACAAGTCATGTTGGACACAAAGGGAGTCGAGAGGGTAGAGCTCGACTTAGCCAAAATCCCCTTACCAGGCTTGCACTTCATCAACACAGATCGTTGAGGAAATGCATGAACGAACGGTTGAGTCAATGAAGTCACAAGCAGAGCTCACTACAACAAACAGGAAGCTGGAGCTGTGCGCAGACATGCAGCTGCACAATGAATAGGCCCACCAAAAGAATTTGGAGATTACCATATCTACTATCGCCATGTATATTGAAGGTATAGAAATCCAGGATGATCCAGCAGACACAGTACTGAGGATTGGAGATAAGGTGAGATCCTTGTAGTCAGAGATGCAGGATAAATAGATTTATTATGAGGCCCATATTGCCACATTGAAGGATAAGCTGAATAAGCAGACACCACTAACTGAACAGCAATTCAGACAGCAAGCAGTGAGAGTCACCTCGAAAAGTATTACAAGTGAGATGAATAAGTGCCAATCTCTCATGGATAAGGTTTCACATGCAATCACAACCCTTGAAGAAGATCAAGGGTTGCTACAGGACAAGACCGCGGTAGAAGAAAAATAGACCGCGCTGGACAAGTTGAACGTAGAGGTTAAAGCTCTACCACCCAGAGAGAGGCTGTCGAGATACAAGGAGATATCCGACTTAAAGAAAGAAGTCCAGGAATTACAACAAAAAGAGACTGAGATGGATAATCAGTTGCAACAGCTCCTGGAGGATGCCATGGCAGTATCGCAGCAGATTGAAGACAAGTTAGCAGAACTGTGCGATAACCAGGAGTAGGTACAAGGCCAAATTGGACAAGAAATAACTCCAACACTGCTTAAGATAGTTAAACAGATTGAGCAGGATACAAGAGAAGCAGTGGAGGAGTTGTGTAGCACATATGACAGGTTCGTGGCCAAGATTGTTCCACCAGTCGCGGCGTAGAGTGAGACAGCTAAAACAATCAGTGGCTCGGGGATGAGCCACATGTAAGTGTTAGGGGCATGTTGGGCCCAGTTTGAGACAAAGTTTTGGAAACACCTTTTTGAGGCAACCAGGGAAAGTTGAGCTGAGTGCAACTCAGAAATACAATTTTGCCTAAGTATTGAGGACACTGCGAAGTTGCACGCAGCATCCAACTTTTGACCAGACTGCAGAGTAGTGCACAGCATCGAATTTTTGGCCATGATGCGAAGACCAGTACTGTGCATAAGCAGTGTTGTGGAGTTAGGAGGCCATGTGGAGCCAGCAAAGCGGATTGTTGGACAAGTATCAGGTGCAGGTACCGGTTGGACTGGTAGCATCCATTTTTGGAAAGATATTCCAGGATTGTCGAGCGGTGGACATAAGCAAATCAGGAAGGCAGCCACGCGTGGGTTGTTAAGGAAAGTGATGTTTGGCACGCTTGGAAGGTAAAACCGTTAAAGAGAAATGGTTCGACAGAAGCATCTTGTAGGCACATGTGCGATAGGAAGGCCAATAGCGACAGGATAAGGATGTGGAGATCCACCACGATAAAGCAAACGCTACCAAGAGCCAGCAAGCCGGTTTGAGAAACTGGCGCAGTTTTGGAAACCATTAGGGTTTTGGGTTTTAGGTCTTCAACATTGTACAAACATGACCTTTGGGCATGATCTATTTAAGAAGAAAATTTTGTATGGGATGGGGTTGCTCTATTTTTGCGGGCTAGATGCTAGTTGCTAGAGTAATCATAATATCACCTTTTGTATTGAGAAAGCTCTCTGAGTTGAGAATATTGTAAAGGCTCTACAGCTGTGTGCGCAGAGACCTAGCCAAGAGAAAGGAGAGTCTGCAGCTGAGTGCGCAGACTAAGAATAGTTGCCCCATCCCCTTTTGAGAGAAATATAATACCAACCGTTCTTGTGGGCGTAGCTTTCCATCCGGGGAAGTGAACCACGTTAAATCCTATGTTATGCGATTATGTTTTATGAATGAATGACTGTCTGTATTGTTTGTAGAATGAATGTTTGAATATTTCCTTGCATGCTGTAATAGGGGAACTTTGATATGCATTTACCAATAGGAGAAGTTGGGAATGATATGCTAGGTTCCACGGGAACAGATGAATGGTGAACATTTCAATTATATGTTAAGATCGTGAATCAGTCATTTAAGCTTAATACTTTCTTAAACACAGTGAAGGAACATAGCACAGTTAGTCACACCTATCATTTCAGTTCATGTTGTAATAATCTAAGTTCTTAAATGAATGCTAGAAAGATAACCAGTAAGTGCCTGAATGAATGGACGAGTGATATTCATTTCAGTGCCTTAGCGTTTTCAAGATCTTCCAAGTAAAGAATCAGTGTGGTCGACTCACAGTTCCAGTAGAAGAATCGAAGTAGTAAGAATTCTTTAGTGTAGCCCGCGGTGTTTCCATCACCACGTAGTACTGCTTGCAGCGTAGACCCTGCTGCGTACTGCATCACTTTGTCCTGCAGCACACTCCTTCTATCCTGCGCTGCACAGCTTTTTCATATAAACAACTCATCATTTACTGTGGAAACCTGATTCCGCAGTATCCCATAAGATACACCTCGGGTGAGACCTTAACCTGCTCGCAGGTTGTTGCCAAAAGGGCCGGTGCGAAGGGGTTTTGTTGGTCAAAAGGGAGAACCGCAAAGAACCTGGGTCTAATTGGAAACCTCTAGGTCATTTTAATCCAACACTACTACTACTCGAACCAATCATATAAGGCCAGAAAAGAAGTAATAGATCGGTGGAAGCAACCTATTGGCATGCATATAACAAACAATCTGCTGCCAGATATCAGTAGTCCAGTTTTGGGAAAACTGCGATAGTTTTGTAAACCTAAGGGTTTTGCCTTCGTAAAATGTAAAGACATGACCTACGGGACTTGATCTATATATAAGGCAATTTTGTAAAGGAAAAGGGTTAGCTCTCATTTTGGTTGGGATTATTGAATATTGTAAGATCTGTTAGATAAAAGCATTGTAAAGGCTCTGCAGCTGAGTGCGCAAAGACCTAATTTTCAGAGAAAGAAAGAAGAGCATATGCAGCTGAGTGCGTAGATGAAAAAACTGTTGTACCCTTTCCTAGATAATAAACAACAGTTCTTGTGGATGTAGCTTCCCATCCGGGGAGGTGAACCATGTTAAACCATTGTGTTATGTGATTGTTGTGCATGATTATTATTAATTTGTTATTTAAATTACTTACAATGCATGCATGAGGTTACTGTTATCTTATATGTGTTTATTTTTATCTATATTCTCTGCGGAAGGGATGGAATAAGATGTTAATAGCTCATGTATCGATGAATGATAGCAGGCAAGCCCCTATAAGTTTCAAATGAATGGATCAATGAAATAACCACACTGTTAATTGTTAGGAATGAATTGCGGTATCGAGCACACATCACTGCGTATCTCACTCATCTGCATAGATCATAATGTTTATTAGTCTAAAATAATGATGACTACTTAAAGGATGTCGAATAAGGTTGAGTAGAAGTGATTAAGTCTCATAAAGCCCACTGCACGGCCTCTAGACACGCTAAGGGTGCAAATATCCTTGTTCTTAAAGATATTCGACGCGGAGTAGGAGACTTTGCGCAACCACTAAACGTAGCTGCGCAGTCTCTCACCACGCTGCACATTAATCAGCTGAATCCATCGCACCACCTGGTTGTGGAAACCTACTTCTACAACCACCCCCTCAACTTCACCTCGGGTGAGACCTCAGGCTACTTGCAATCTGTTGCCGAAAGGGCCGGTGAATAGGGGTTTTGTTGGTATTTTGTATCGAGAAGTACCTGAGTCTACATTGGAAAACCTCTAAAATAATGCTTTGACTAACACCAGTAGATAAACAACAATAAATATTTTCATAGAGGAAAGGTAGTTGTCACATTATAGTCAATGCTTTTGGCAAGTGGTTCAGAAATAAACATAGACAGTCCACCAATAATGGGCACCGTTTTAGATGAATCCACTATCAACTTTAGAGAAATGAATGGATACTCAGACCCGATAAGTCAAGGCATACATATATGAATCTCAAATTATTATAAACTTTCATCCGAGCATAGAAGATAAAACATAATGGAAGATATAACGAAGGAAAGTTAACATGCACATGTAAGAAGAGAAAAATACAGACCTCTGAGTTTCTTCTTTTAATTCCTTAATTCGACATCTTTCAAAATTACTTGAGACATGGCCTATAGAATACTATCTGCACTATTCCCATCTTCAATCTGATCAGTACCTGTTTGTTGTTGGGCTAGATTTGACAATGTGTTTATCAAATCCTCAACTTGGCTTTTCAAACTTGTTTTTTCTTTTTCCCAACTAGCTTCTTTTTCAACCAATTTTAATAATCTAGATGTGACATTATTCACTTCTTTAGATAACTCTTCTTTTTCATGCTCTAATTTTTTCAATTCAGGTCCTTGAATAAGCTGGGTGTCCGAGATTTTCAACCTCTTTCTCAAATCTTGGATTAATTTTTCTTTCTCTTTCAACAATTTTTTCCCTGCATTTCCTTCAATGCCACGTCCAACCAAATCCATTTGCAACTTATTGATTTGCTGTTGGCGGGATTTTTTTTCTATCTTTTCTTGTTTTAATTGATTATTTAACTTAGCTACAAAAATCCTCAACTTTTCAACCTCCAAAGTTGATTCCAAAAAATCAGCATATATCACCTCCCCTGTCTGCCTATGTAAAAGAATTTTATCGGGTGCAGTGATCTTCTTCAAATTGAATTTCATTTCTGTAACTTTATCACTTGATGATATTGCCAAATTCAATGTATTTTCTTTTATATCACGATTAGTAACCAAATTAATATCTAACTTAACCAAGCTTGTAACTTTAGGGAATATTTGGAATGTCTACTGAGATGAAGCTTGCTTGTCTTGGCTATACTTGCTAAACATATCCGCTCTATTTTGAAATTTATTAACATATCCTTCTTTTGTAGCCTCTTGAAATGTATACTCTTGTATTCGGACTTATGGTACTTCCTCATATGTAAGTAATAAAAAATATTGTTGTTCATCTAACTTTGACTTTTTCATTTTTTCTAGTTCTCTACTCTCTGAATCGACTACATATTGAAAACTTCCTTTTCCTCCAATAACTACAGTTCTCATTGAAGTCTTTGCTTATCCTATACAATCTCTCAACACCAGTTCTCCTCCTTGTAGACTTATATTTTCTCCACTTTCGTATTGTAGCCAGTTTTCGTTTTTCTGACATTCCTTCCACTTCTTGATGAATGAAAGGTTTAGTATGATTTAACTGTCACCTTTTTTATATGACATGAAAAGGATCATAATCGATAGCCACTTCCTTTTTAAAATTCATTTCCTCTAGCAATTTATCTATGTACAGGATAACATATTTATTTTTTACAGTAAATGGACCTACTTTAAAAGGATACTTGATATTGGTGGCTTTCTTAAAAAATAAAAAATGATTATCTTCTACAAATAGTTTATGTCTAACAAACTCAATGGAAAACACCCTTAATGTCAAAAATGCTGGTAATATGTATGGTTGATGCTTGAAACCATACAGTCTAAGAACAGTATTGTCTTTTGACAAAAACCAATCTCCCATGACCAATTCAGTATTCAACTGCATCAATGTCTTCATTTTAGATAACACTCTGGGTAGCCTCTCTCCAAAAATCATGCTGTATATCTCTGATAACATGTAATTCATATAATTGAACATATTATCCTCCACTAGATTTGTGAAAATTATCTTCGGAAAAAAGTATTTCTTCTCGATTGGAGAACATAACCATCTTGATGAGATGAGATTGAAACCTAAACTTCCATAGGGTATGAAAATTTGCCATCCGCAAATGAATCTTTTCAGCCAACAATTCTACAAACTTAAGACAGGGTACCTGACTACCCTCATCTTCGGGTGAACTGATGCTCATTCTAAATAGAAAACCTAATTGAAGCTTAGTCACCCATGCATCTGTATCAAGACCTAAAAAGAAATCCAACAGGGAAAGGACAAGTTGGGTACTCTCATTGAAAACAATGACATCTAAAGGATAAGGAGTTTCAGTGAATTCTAAGTCTGGTTTGAGGCAAGAATCCATGAAAATTTGTTTAGTCTCAGGAGACGACTGGTGATATAAGTCAATAATTGACTTCTTGGAAAAACTTTCTGGTTCAAGATTTTCATATGCATGGACTTCTAAGGCGTCTGTCATGAGCAGAGGTTCTATCTGATAAACAATTCTATTTTTTGTAGCATTCATAATAGTTCGCTCGACTTTAGAGTAATTTGATGCACACCATGACACAAACTCTGGGAATGAGACTATTTGGTCAGGGAAAAATGAAAAAAGGCATGATTGATTAACTCTGTGCACGTCCAGACCTCCTTCCAGCAAATTCTTCAATATCATCTTAATTTCCACCAATGATAACCTAAGGGATGTATAACAAATGTCCCTATCTCTATCCTCCATGACATCTTTAATCTTAGCTTCATCGACATCATGGACTGTTTCCATTTCTACCCCATATAAACAAACTTAAAATATTATTAGTTTGAATTTATACGGGCCTGCCTGTCGCTAGAAACCATGTGCTTCGTCCTACTCTGTCACTTTCTCCTGTGCCCACTTGTCTGCGACCTTCTAGCACTAAAAATGCAAAAGACAAATGCCAACTTTCTCGGGTTTCTTTGCTTTATATAACCCACTTTCTTTATCTTCTGGGCATATTTTTGGGTGCTTATATTTCCCAACCATTGATCTCACATGCCATAATCTAGACCGTCAGATTTCATGTCCTTTTCGCCACTTGATAACTTCTTTATTCCTGTCGTCCGATCATTTTCATCTCTTAAATATCAACCGTTGGATCTTAGTGGTAATCATACAAAATACAACTTCACGACCTAGGAGGTGGTTTCTAGAACCAACTCGATAAAAAATGGACTAATCTGATGTTTCCACATGTCTAGCGGTTTTCCTTTTCGCATCTGCTACATCTTCTATCTATCGTGCATCTTCTCGATGCGTTAATCATCTAGGAATGTCGATCCTCTCCTGCTAAGCATCTACGGTGGATATTTGCAAAATGTTTAACCTTTCAACCTTTCCCGCTGGTGGGCTCCATATCACTATCTTTCATGCACCTCTAAATTTCATCACCGTTGATTTAATTTTCTTGCAATCCAAGCCATTGATTCACTTGAGATTTTCACTATGATTAAATCTTTTATCCTGAGCCATCAGATCTTTTATCATAAATCTAGACCATTGATTTTCTACAACCCTATCATCCACCATAATGGTTTCGTATGCTATCAAAATGGTTTTATATACCACTTTCCTTGCTTGTGGAGTGCTCTCTAGCTTCCACCTGTCCACTGGTATCGCTTTTCGCAACCACTTCTACTTCTAACTCCTGCACAGTTTGGAAATGCAACAACACACGAAGACTGTTGATCTCTTGTTTGCGCCCAATCAACGGTTCAATCTACATGATAGTTAGCCTTTATAACATTTTCCTTCAGACTATGGTTTTTTGGTCATATTTATCCATCTTTTGCTTTTTTTCACATTTTCCTTTAGAATTTCTTTGGTTTTTTCTCTTTAGTGTTTCTCTTCACAACCTTCGATCACATCTTAGCTCCATAAACTATGAAAACAATCACCTTTCAAGTCTTTTCAGGAAATTTTCAAAACATATTTTTACTAATACATTGTTACTTGTGTTTTGAAAACTAGGTGTTAACACCCTCCATGAGGATGTCATTGCCATTCTACTACTTAGACAACCCCATTTATTATGGCAAAATCCTAACTTAAGAAGGGGTCAATTTTGATACTTACATTAAAGTGCCATGTTAAAATGATGATGTATTTGTAATTATATTTAATTTTTAATTTAAGTGAATGTCCTAGGTGACCAATATTGGAGCATGATGCTAGTGTACCCAACGAATTGTCATATCAAATGGAAACTAGAAAGAAAAATAAATAAAAATCCACAAAGCACAAAAAATATAGAAAGAAAACCAAAACTAGCCAGTTCAAAAAAGAAAAAAGTAGGCAGGAATGTCCAAAAAGCAGGAAGGAGCAGAAAAGTAGGCAAAAGCACAAGATAAGCACATAAATGCTAGGAAAAGCAGGATGTTACCAAAAAAAAGAAAAGCATTCTAAAGAGAAAAGGAAACAAATCAAGGGTAAAAGCAATAAAAAGCAGAGATGCTAAATTCGTGCAAGGAGGGCGCATGAGAAAAACTAGAGACCACACTCAATGTAAATAAGTGATCATTTGGCTTATAAAAGAAGGAGGGAAAACCACTCTCACATATTTTAGTCATTTTGATATTTGTCATGAGAGATTGCTCCCAGAGGCTGGGTAGATGCGCCCCTGGATAGCTTTGGGTGATGTTCCCCATATAAATCCTTGTTCCTATCATCTTCATATTACAATGCAGCCATTAGAGTCTGAATTAAATATTTGATCTAGTGGTTGGTGTTCTTGGTTTGTTGTTCAATCCCTTCATTCAGTGGAAGCACTGTTGAAAGGACAAAATGGAGGTTCTAGTTTTTACATTTCTGAGATTTTATGGCCTTTCATACCTTCACCCTTGCATCCGTAGCATCCTTCTAGCAGGAAACAATTTTTGTTTCATCAAAAAAGGTTTACTAGATCCAAGGGTTCCAACTATAAAGAACGTGCCATTAATTTTCTATCTATCTATATTCTTTATTTTTGAGTTCTATGAGAGCCATATATTTAAGATGGAATCCATCATTTCTCAATGAGTGACAAATAAGGAAAATCTAATGTTTCCAAGAACGGAAGTTTCCGATTGGGCTGCGGGAATGAGTAATATGGATAGGGTGCAGGGATACCTGTGGGACCCTGCACAACATATTGTTGCATATTGTACCCAAACATGTTACCCGTAGGATACTGTTGAAATTTTTGTGTGTTGGGTACCATCTTGTTAACCGGTGGTGGGTTCAGAATCATATGATTAACCAATTGATTCAGAATCGAATTGGAGACTGGTTGTTGAGTGTATTGTTGGGTGGGGATGACGGGTGGAGGTCCCTAGGATTGTTGTGTCCCAGGGATGTTTCCAAATCCTTGGTTGGGTGGATTACCCATGCCTGAGGTAGGGGGGGCCTGGAAAGATGGATCCCGTGGAATGTTTGCTTTGCCCTAATTGAAAGATAGAGATTGAAGAGGTGGGTTCCATGGAGTGTTTGAGGAAGTGGGATAAGGAATTCCATAATTCAATTTGGGGGGAATGAAATCTTGATGTTGATTAGGTTTCCCCCCATATTGATTCAGGTTTTTAAATAAGGAATACCCCCCACTCGGTGGGATTTGAGGTCCCCAAGAAGGAATTGGGCCTGATGAGGGAATTTGGAAGTTAGTTCCGGTTGGGGTACTAACATAAGGTTTTCCACTGTGAGGTTGATTATATGTTCCCCAAGGAGAAGATGAGGCTGATGGAAGAGGTTTTTGAATGGTGCTTGTTGGGCCACTAGCAAATGGTAATCCTCCAAAAGATGTTGTATGGGGGCCCCACTGAGTCGATAAAGTGGATGGAGGAGGTTGTTGAGTAACCCCGCTTGGGGCATAAACAAGTAGTTGTCCTCCAACAGATGGGATCGGTGATACCCATGATGTAGATGGTCGGACCAGAGGAGATTGGTTATTGGGACCAACGGTTCCAACAAACCGTTGTCCTCTGGAAATGGTATATATTGTGGCTGAAGAATGACCTCCAGTCACATTGGGTGTTCAAATAGTAGAGGTGGGAATTCTTCCAATAATGACACTAGAAGAGTGAGGTGGTGCAAATTGGCCCACTGCACTAACGGTGTTGATTTGTGAAGAGGATCTTGCGTAAATTCCAGATAGCAGTGGTGACGGTGAAAAGATTGGGTTGGTCTTCATAAGGGGTTCATCCCTTGAAGGGAATCCAAACATGTTGTGCCACAATAAGTGTGGGGACAGTAGTAGAGGTCTTCCAGGTGTCACGTTCATAGGAATTGAAACAGTGCAAAAATCGTCGAGGGCTTGGACCAGAGTTGTATTCCATAAAGTTGAGGCTGGATAAAAAATGTTGGCTATCCTGTCGAGGCCCAGAAAGAGGTCTGGTAAATTTTAGTCTGAAGGTCTGGACCAAGCTACGAATGATTCATGATAAGTTGTGTCACTATATGGAGGCTTGTGAATCAAGAGGATCTGTCATTTGAGAAGTGGGTGCAAAGGGATATTGTGAATCCGATGTCAGCATTCTAGTTGTTTCATGTCTAAAGAATTCTGATGTTAGGGGTGAGTTTTCTAGAATAACCATAGTGGATTGAATTGATGCCATAATCGCAGGTTGTGAATGGATATTAGGGAAGGATAAGATGAATGGTACACTAATAGAAGGGTTAGTTTTATAACTATTGGTAATTGAGGATGTAGTGATGACAGGTGGAGTTTCTAGCTGTCCAGTAGGATATAGAAAATTCGAAGATAGATGAAATTGTCTAGAAGGTGCGGGTTCAGGTTCTTCAATGGTTTCAATGTACCCTTCAGGGACATCAAATGATGTTTCCGTTGCTGGTGTAGTGCTAGCCTCTGGGAGGATAGTGCCTTCTTGCATAACATAAGGTGAAGTAGTGACCTCAGAAGCTAACATAGTTTCCACTACGGTGTGAGTTTCTGGTACAACAGTGGATTGTTGTACTGTATGGGTCTCAGGTACACTACTAGTTTCAGGTATTGTGCTAGGCTCTGAGACGATGCTAGGGTTTAAGGGTACATAAGAAAATGAAGGTGTCGTACTTGTATATGGTGATACGGTGCCCCGACGAGATCCTTGACCGGTAGGGGGATAGGGATACGTGAAGAAGGTGGATTGGAAGTTCGAGGTGGTGGTTAGAGGCTTCTCCCTTGTTGTCCCTGTGATTTCCTTTGCTCATCCAGGTGATAGGATTAAACGTTATGGAGATAGTCTCATGGAAAAAGAACTCAAAATCTCTGGAGCAACCAAGTGTGCAGAAGGGGAGCTAGGAAAAGACAAGGCTCGTGGGCCAAAAAAAGCAAGCTAAAAAAACTGTACTGGGACTGGTGTCACACTAAGTGAGCTAAAACAAAAGTGGCCAAAATGCCAACAAGAAGCACTAAAAAAAGAAAAAGACCCTCTACAAATATGAAATAGCAAGCAAAATTCCTAACTAAGAGCTAGATACCTCGACAAATCGTATCCTTCGCAAGGTGATGAAATACAAGTCAAACAATACGAAATAAGAGACCAAAATGGAAGGATATCCCTCTACCAAAAGGGATCCTGGGTAAAAGAGCCCTAGAAGAAAAGTCACTAAGCTACCTCAATCATGACACATTCGAGAAGGATACTCGAGCTTCTGTATTTGAACCCTTGTATCACCTAAACAGAAAATATAGGGAAGACAACAGATAGATGTGCTTAGGTGCTAAGTGGATTGCGGCATTCCACAAAGTCCGTTTGGAACCTATCTTCGTTGCTTGCTCCTGTGAAATGGGGGGCCCTCTCGACAAACTGGTCAATGACCGTGTCAAAAAATACAAGAGGGTTTTGGCACCCTATTGGACAACAACTATGTTTCAGATGAACAATGACAAGGGGAATTATTTGGATTCCTATCCCTGGTGTCCTATGTAACTACCAAATTCTTTTTATCCTCAAGTGAGGTTAAAGTGTGTTGAGTTAGGGAGATGAATTTTAATGGCTATTGTATTACTCAATCGGGTAGTGGAAGTGCAATTTGGTGGTGTGATTACTGACTCAAACCATGCAAATGAGTATGAATCAAATAAGCCTTTCCTTTCGATGAAGACTAGCTAAGGTAATGATAGAGTTCTTCAATCAATTGAAGCACAAACATTTTCAAAAAGATGAAAAAAACCACTCAAAAATTGTCTTCATATGCCAAACTAATGTTACTTCTTTTAAGATGAATATGATCTATTACTGATTCTACTTCTAATGAGTATAACTATGTGACAAATAACAATGGAGATATGTTTCCCAAATACAAAATATGACTTTGATCTTTTCAATAAGAGAAAGAATGTTTCAAAAAGGTCTTTCAATATCAATTTTATGAAAAAGATAGAAAGATGCTAATTCAAAACAATATAATCTCTCAATAATGTAATCAAGAATTTAAATTCATAAGCATAAAAGGACCTTGAATATGGAGAAATGACCAATCTTTTTCAAACTATGAAGAGGCAAAAAAGCTAGTTATGATGTCACAAGACTCAGAAAATCCAATCTCAAAGGTAGATGAAACAAACCAAACACACTTGCAACTTTGTTGAGAGATATCAAGATGAATGTGCAGACGAGATACATAAAATGATGAGTATGTAGATGCTACTGAAATAGTGACCTAGTTCTCAAATTGTTCAAAATGTCTACGAAAGGATCTTGAAAATTAAGAAAATATTCAAAAGAGTTCACAAGAAGCTAAAATGAAAGCAATATACTAAAACCATAGGTCACAGAGGTATGACAAATGTCAGCAAAGCAGTCTGGAGCAAAGAACTAAAAATGATGTGAAATCAACCAAACAAAAACCAAAAAATCACTTTCTCAAGGAATTTTCGCGTGTCAGCATGCATCCTAGGCACAAAAATTCTAGGTTTTCGCGTTCTACAAAGTGTGTAGAGTGCGGAATTTTGATAATTTTCGTTCTAGTAAGAGTATGGAGGGATAAAAAATAAGTAGAGGGAAAGTAAGGGCGAGTCTTGAAGAAAATATTTGGATTTTTCTATTGATGTATATGTAACTTCGGAATGTATTTCACCTATGTATTTCATTTATGTATATTGTACTCCTATAGAGATGTGTTATTCCTCTATAAGGAAGTGTCATCATTTATATTGTAAGTGTCGTAACTTATACTTGATGGGTTATTAGACCACCTTGTTGGGGTTAGCCCTGTATAAGTCATGTGGGTCAAAGGGTTATTAGAACACCCTATTGGGGGTCGGCCATGTGGGTTAAAGGGTTATTAGACCACCCTATTGGGGGTCAGCCCAGGAAGCATTATGTTATGTGGTTAAGTTAAGGCCGACCTAGTAAAGGTTATTAGGCAAGTCAAGTCAAGCATAAATAGAGTGTGTGAGGCACTCTATTTGATCATTCTATTCTCTCACACACTCTTTGGAGAGTGGTGCACTTGTGGAGGAGGAGAAGTTGCTGCTAGGAGATGTCTATCTCTTATGCTTGGGTTGTATCATTGCTCTATGTATCTTTGAGGAATTTATTGGGGTTTTTCACCTTTATGGTTTTCCCCAAGTAAACTATGTGTCTCTTGTGTCCATGATTGAGATGCTGAAGAGATGTTGTAGATATGTTGTACATGTTATTCTCTCAGTTAAGATCTTATATCAAATTGAAAATTCTGAAAAACTAACATGGTATCAGAGCTAGCCTGAAAGAAGGCATGGTATGGCATGTATGACACTTGTTGCACTTGCGATGCTAGGACTTGATATATCAAAAACCATTCATCGTAGCACTTTCGCTATAAATACATTTTGGTGAAGTGTTTGGATCTGAAACTTTTACAGTTAGACGATCATATCCCCATGTACCTTGTGTCCAAAGGAAAACTTCTAATTCGTTGTACTTTGTGTTTTATGATCTGTACAATATAGGGTTTATGGCTCTTCCAGATCTCAGTCATAAACATGTGACCTAGGAAAAAAGGTCATAACTTGGGCTAGGAATATCCAGATGAAATTTCGTAAAATGTGACAGGTAGGGAATGGACTAATTTCACAGGACGAAGGTTCAGAGGCCGAATGTGAACCAAGGACACGTGGCACGCTGCACAAGTTCGCTCTCTTGTTTTAACCCGTAAACAGGTCACGTTGCGACACTTGGCATAACGCTCTCTCAGAGAATCCAATTGAGGTCAAACCTATGGGGTTGGAAAGATGACAGGTCGGCCTACCATAGGTTGAATTTTCAGACCCCGTGGATCCATAATTTCGGAGTTACACCAGAAACAATCATGTGCATATTTATGTCAAAACAGAATTGGATTTTGGGCACCTTCATTCATGGCTCTGGGAATTAGGGTTTCGGAGAAAGTTGGAATTTTTGTAATCGGAGACCATGGCTGAATGCTACTCATCATAATCGAAATTTAGCAAGGAAGATCAAATTTTTTGGTTGGGCAGAAGGCCGAGCTTGATCAAACCCTAGTTTGGGACTTTGATCGAAAAAGTGGAAAATTAGGACTTCTGCAAAAGTTGGAATTTTTTAAGTCTGTGACCAGGGCTGGAAACTCCTTAGAAAAATCAAAGTTTAGAGCTTTGGATCGAACCTTTTGGTTGGGAAGAAGGGTGGGCTTTATCAAACCCTAGTTTGGGATCTTGTCTAGAAGATCTGGAAGCTTCAAAGGCAATTTTGAGGGGTGAAACCTTGCAGTTTTCAAATTCTGAGTATACCAGCTTGATTAGCTCATCAAGGCGCATCCTTCTATCCTTTCAGAAGTTTGAAATTCAAAGATTGAATTTTTAGGGTTTTTCTGACAAACCCTTATCTAGCTCCAGATCTAGTTTCTGTAAATCAAGTGGATTGGGTTAATCCTAGAAGAGAATCGTTTGGTCACCTGCATAAGTGAAGAAGTTCTTGTTTCAGAGGGAGATGAGGCTAAGACCTTACATAAGAAGATTACAAAGAAATCTCGACATGTATGTTTCGAATTATGTTCATAATTACGTTTATGATATGTTTGTCTTCATATTATTACGGTTAGTACAATCTTGGTTAATTTTAGACTTGTCGTATCACCTTAATAAAATTATGAATGCATGATAGAAGATATTCATTGATTAGGGTTTTTGACACTTATGATTGTACTAATGCATTGTGATGTTGTATGAGGTTAATGTTGTCCACTAACATGAAAGGTACATCAAGAAAGACAAATCATGTTCTAATTCAAGAACATATTACCATGGTGACATGAAGACAAAGGTTCATCCATTGCCATGGATCACATAGAAGATATACTTACGAGGTATGTATAACTTGGTTCTATAATGGTTAACCTATGAGATATGCAGGTAACTAACACAAGTCATTGAAGAAAACAAGAAGACATTATGCGGGTATGTTAGACATAACTAGCTAGCATGCTAATCCAGGTATGTTTTTCCTATATCATGTTAGAATCCTACCTTGTGTTAGGATCTCTTATATAAGTATACATGGCATGATTGATAATGATTATTTATGAAGTTAGAAATTTAAGTAATCTAGGGTTTATGCATATTATGTTTCTTACCTTGAGTGATGATATGACTACCCAGAAAAGTATTTTGGTCAAATATGAATATGCATGAGTAAGAGAAGTCTTCCTTAAAACATTGAATGTTAATGCTTCTAATCTATGTTTGAAATGATCATGACTATACATGTTTAAAATTATTGTAGTATTGAGATTATACTAATGAATGTATGATTATGCATGAGATCTCGAGGATATCACAATAATGATACTTGTAAGCATGCATAGTGATCGAGGATGGATATAAGTTCAAGGACATGTAATCCAGGAAGCAAATATCAAGAGGGAGCACACTCCAGTAGTTTCTACAAGGATGAAAATATTCAAAGGGAGTCGATCACTTCTCACAATCCACATCAGAATGGAGTTGCAAAGATTCAGAGGGAGTCCACCCAACAACCAAACAAAGATAAGTATTTGAATTGTCATTTCTTACATATTTGTTTGTTCAAATAATGTTGTTCAATGATGTATATGCTTATGTTCCTAGACTTAGGTTGTGTATTGTGCATATTAGAATAATTGCATTAATGAACAGTATACTACTAATATGCATGTGATGGGTAAGTGGCGTATGGCACTGTACAACATTCCATTGCTACTTATCTAGAATGAAACCTCTTTGCTAACATGTTGGGAGTAGTGCAAACTCTTAACAATGTTTTGGTAGAGATTGGAAGGAATCTAGAAAGTTACAGGATATGGATGAATGTTGTATTGAAGCATTGGCTAAAATAATTGCATGACTGTATGAAATATTTCTTTGTGTAAGAATTTGTTCTAAAAACTATGAGATGTTTCTAATCATGCAATTTAACTTTTTTTGTAGGAAAGATCGTATACCTTCACCTAAAAAAGGACTACAACATTTGTTCCAACAACAAAGATATCTATTGAAGATATTGAAGTTCCCAGGATCTGGGATGAAGTAATGGAAGAATGCCATGATCAGTCGATCATGAAGAATGATGTTTGGGATGCAGTCCCAAGACCTGAAGCGAAGTCTGTTGTGACTTCCAAATGGATCTATAAGATCAAGCATGCTGCAGATGGTAGCATGGAGAAATACAAAATGAGGTTTGTAGCTTGTGACTTCTCCTAGAAAAAGGGATTGAGTATGAAGAGACTTCTACACCTATAGCCAGGCACACTTCCATTAGATCAATACTTGCTATGGCTGCAGTGATGAAATGGAAGATACACCAGATGGATGTCAAGACAGCTTTCTTGAATGGTGTAGTCGAAGAGGAAGTGTATGTGGAGCAGCCACTTGGTTTTGAGACACATGACGGGAAGTCATATATGTGCAGAACTTGGTATGGCAGGATAGATAGATTTCTATCCAGTTTGGGCTTTACCAAGAGTAAAGCAGATTCCAACCTTTACTGCAAGGTTGAGGAAGGAAATCTAGTGATACTACTTTTGTATGCGGATAACCTATTTGTTACAGGTGAGGATAGATTGATTGGTGACACGCAGTGGAAACTTGCTGCCGAGTTCGAGATGAAGGACTTGGGGATGATGCACTATTTTCTAGGCATGGAGGTGTGGCAGAGTGCAGATGGGATCTTCCTTGGACAAGGGAAGTATCCAGTAGAGATCATGAAGAGGTTTGGGATGATGTACTGCAAGGCCATGGCCACACGTATGGCATTGAACCTGAAGCTTTTGTGTGATAATTCATCTTATCTGGTTGATGTCACTATGTATCGTTAGATGATTGGGTCCTTGATGTACTTGACAAACACTAGACCAGATATTTGCTTTGCGGTGAACACATTGAGCCAGTTCTTGACAGATCCCAGAGGTGTTCACCTGGTTGATGTAAAGCATATTCTGAGGTACCTGAAGGGTACAACTGATTATGGACTCAAGTATGATGCAAATCAAAAGTTTAACCTGCAGGGTTATGTTGATTCAGATTGGGCAGGCAGTGCTGCAGATAGGAAGATCACATCTGGGTGTTGCTTCAGTATGGAATTAGGTGTGATCTCTTGGTTTAGTAGGAAGTATTTCTGCGTAGCACTGAGTACAGCTGAAGCCGAGTATGTTGCAGCTTGTTCAGCTAGTTGTGAGGCAGTATGGCTTCAGAAGCTACTGTTTGATTTATTTGATCTCCCGTTGGAGGCTACTGGTATCTTTTGTGACAACCAGAGTTGTGTGAAGTTGTATGACAACCCGGTGTTCCACGACAGGTCGAAACATAGTGAGATCAAATATCACTATATCAGGGATATGGTGCAGAGAGGAGCAGTGAAGCTCCTGTATGTTGCGATGGATGAGCAGGTTGCAGATGTGCTGACAAAGCCACTAGCCAGAGTGAAGTTCGAGTACTTCAGAGAGAGGCTTGGTGTTCTTCACATTGATGACACTTTGAGGAAGAAGTGATGGACACATTTGCAGGAGCCATTCCGAGCATGGTGAGAGGAGGATCCTTCCATGGATGTGGATATAAGCGTTGGATGATGAGCATCATGACGATGCTCCAGTTACTGCTCTGTATGTGTATATATGCATCATGTTGGATGCTTGATATGATCGGTTGGATCATTTATATGTATATGTATGTACGCATCATGTTGGATGTTGGATATGATTAGTTGGATCATTTATATGTATATGTATGTACGCATCATGTTGGATGCTGGATATGATCAGTTGGATCATGTGTATGTATCTGTAGATGTATTAGGTGGATACATTCTATGATCACGTAGATCACGTTTGTTGATATGTATCAGGTATGATCAGGTGGATACATTGTATGATCAGGTAGACCATGTATGATGATATGTATCAGGTAGATACTGTGTATGAATCAGGTGGATGCATTGTATGATCAGGATGATCATGGATGACGAGCTTCAGGATGTTGCTCCATATGACATGCATTAGGACAATGCAGTATTGATGATCAGGATGATCATGTGTACATTAGGATGATGTATGGTGAGTATCAGGTTTATACTTTGTGGTCGTGGACAGGTTGTGTAGATGAGCATATAAGTAAACCTGGGAGATCTGGACAGGATGAAAAAGGCCTCAGATTCTCTTTCGAGGCATTGCTCTAGGAGAACATATAAGTAGACCTGGGAGATCTGGACAGGATGAAAAAGGCCTCATATGCTCTTTCGAGGCATTGTCCTATGGCATGTAAGTAGACCTAGGAGATCTAGTGTTACGACGTAATCTTCCACCTTGTTAGCATTAGCATTATTTGGCCTGTAGGATCCATTTCACTGACTCAGATTCACTTTATATCTTTCAGACATATTTTTTCCTCATTTTTCCTCTGACCCACTTGTTGCATCATTATAGCAAGCGTACCCATGAGTTGCATCACTATAGCCCGCGGGTATCAAGTAAAATGGTAAAAATCACTAGTTTATTACTTTTTACTCCCAAAAAGCGGTCATTGGGTGACCTTTGGCTCTCCATCTGCCCAAGTAATGTCTCGATGTGTCCTTTCACTTACCTTTGAGAGGACTATATATTGAGCACATATGGCTTATGGATGGGAGGAGAAAGAAGAGAAAGAGAACTCTAGTGGATTTTTTCCCTGTCTTGAGTCTACACTCATTGATCCTTGTAGTTGTGAACCCTTTATGTTCACCTTACAAACTCCTATCTAGTTTGATTTTTCCATTCATGGAGGATTGAAGTGGTGGAGGCTCAAGTGGATTGTTCTAGATCTTTATTTAGATTGGTTTCCGGCAAGAGGTCGTATCACTTTGTACTTCTTCTTGTTTATTAATAGAAATACTCATATTCTCGTCCATTAATGTTGTAAATGTTGTTTTTCTTACATTGGGTTGCATTTACTTGTTATATCATGTACCATTGCTATTGATGATGTTAATACCATTTATATATTATATGTACTTGTTGTATATTGGATGTCAAGACTAATTTGCAGATTCCAGTGCACGGATCGAAAAAGATCCAACAGGGATCTACATCAAACGTTTGGATCGAGGTTGGTTATCTTTTTCATTATCTTAGCATTGTCCTTTATATAGCATAGTTCTGAGAATTGAGTTGATTTATGGTAGTCATCTGTCTGTTGTGGTATACCCCAAGCCATAGTGAGTTTTCTCCAACACAGAAATGGTGACTCTGCTGGGGAAAACATCCATCTCGGGGATTTTTTGAGCATTAGTCCATAATTAGAGTTGTTGTTTGTCTAAGCTCTGTGTCACTTATTTTTCGTTGAGATACACTATAGAAAACTTGCTTTTTCTAAGCCATTGGACTCTCTATTTTCCAATTTACCTTTCCTCACCTGCGGGCTAGCTTAGCTCTGCCCGCATATACCCACCTCTGTTTACTCTACTGCTCGCGGGTACCCAAAGGTATTTCTTCGACGGTAGCGTACAACTCCAACTTTTGTTGGTTTATGACCTTTGGTTGTTGCTGGGTTGGTTTTGGTTGATCCTGAGTCTTTGTTGGCTTGTTTCTTGACTGTTCCATGCCTTGGTTGTGACTAGAACTCTTCGTTTCTCTTGGTTGAGCCTTGTTGGTTTTTTACCCACCTTTGGATTTAGCCTTGTTAGTTTTTTCCTTTTGAGCTCATTCCTTTGGCTGAGTCTTAAGTTTGGCATCTTCCTGGTTGTCTTAGTGATCTCCTTAGCATATCAGTGACTAGATAGTAGGATTTTGCTTGCATTTTCATTTCCATATATTGAAAAATACAAAAAAAAATACACATAGTGTTTTGCATTTTCCTTTCGTTTATAAGAGAAAATACAAAAAAAAACATTTGCTTTTATGTATTGCATCTTGCATTGAGTGCTTTCTACCTTCATTTAGATTCTGATTGTGCATTGAAAGAAATATAAAAGGATTGCATATTTATTTCGGACTCGTTGGTTTGATTGTGCATATTAGGGGCATTGTTTTCATTGGATAGATGAGTCTAGGTTTTGAAGATTTTGCATACCATTGAGTCTTACACATCACTAGTTTAACGATCATATCCCTTGAGTAATCACAGCCATTAAAATTAACGCTTAATCTTAAAATTGATTAGACCGATTTTATTTATAGGGTACACCAACTAACATAGGTTTAGAGTCTTGGAATAGATCATTGTGAGTTAACAATCCAAGACTACTAGACGAAACATTAGGTGTCTGACGAGGGAGTGGAGGAATCCATGGTATATATCGATGTTCTCAGGAAACTCTACTCAAACCAGAGTTAAGCACGAGGTCACGGGAGGTTGGTTGAAGGGATATCCCTTTGATACCAGCTGTTGGGACTAAGAAATGTCCTATTTTCATCCACTTTACCTTTCGCTATTCCTCACATTTCATTGTCCCATTAACCTTTCTTATGCCATTTCCATACATATATTTGGGTTTCACCTTATTATTTCCACTTTATTCATTTTAGTATTAATAAGTGAATTTATGATTAAATATTAGAAATTAACATGCTTTTTCATTAATATCTCAAGTATGGATGAGCTTTGTAATGTGTAGGAATATGTGAAGGATTAATTCAAAGGACTTCTCTAATATCTCCTCCACCATTTCAAGGAGATAACTATTCAAAGCTTATTGTAAGAAGAAGATCGTGGAGATTTGGATGGCATATCTTATCCGAGATTTGTGAGAGATGTGTGGAGGATTTGAAGGGATCATATTTTGTAATAATGGGATATTGGTTGAGAGAATAGTGGATATGTAATTATGAGATGCTCATCTTATTTTCAAAGCTCTCATGTATAAATGAGAGTGTTCTCTCTTCACATGAAAAAAGTAGTTTTTTTTATTGTAGAAGTTAGTCTTGACTTTGTAGATTGGAGAAGGGGATTCTTACCTTTGATTCCTAGTCTTAGTTTTGATGCTTTCATTATTTGTAATTTGATGTTTGTGATGTAATTTAAGATTGATGTTAATGTGAGCTCACACGTATTGTCTTGTTTCTCTTCACATGTTGTCTTTCCAATTTCCTGCTTTCTTAGTTTAGTTTATTTCCATGCAATTTACTTTCAGTTGTGTGTTTTAGCTTAAGGGGGGATTAGACTATCAATTAGCAAGGGGGGTTAGATTAGTTTAATTCCACTTCAGTCCTACATATACTTTGCATGTGCTTCGTAAGTCTACGAACTCCTCGGATTGATAAATTAAATGGTTAGGAAAATACTACAACGGAATTAAACGACAATATTTCCACCCAACATTTTGACGCCATTGCCGGGGAGGCACGATGGATTGAAGTTTAGTTTGATTTTTCCTCCAAGCGTACCTTAGAGTGAGAATTTCAATATCTGCAAGAGTGTTTCAATTTCTGAAAGTATGAATTTCAATTCTTGCAAGCGTACACTAGAGTGTGAATTTCAATTTCTGCAAGTCTGTTTGATTTCTGCAACTGTGAAGAGTAATTGTTTTCTATTTCAACAAGAGTGTTTTTCATCTGTTTCAGCAAGAGTGTTTTTATTTAAGTTTTCATTTATATTTGGGTGCTGTAAGAATCCCTTTTTCAAGATGATTTAACAATGAGTGTAAGATTGGAACAACTCACTCAGATCATTGCAAAAATCGGGATCCCCTCTTCTTGGGAAGATGAGATCCTGACAACCGCCGAGAGCTTAATTACTCCTCCAGCAATGAACAAGGAATCAACATTTGAGGAATCCTGCACATTTGATGAAGAAAAATTATGCAAGCAGGAGGTCGAGGAGGACAACAAGGAGTTGCAGCATGATCTGAGTGAGAGAAATTGCACCTACGAAAGCCTTATCGAAAAATGGTTTCAAGTAAGTATTAGGCTAGCTCAGTCTTTTTGTTTTTATTTTGTTAAATCAGAGTTTCCGCAACTAATTTCACACATTTTTGTTTATCTTCATCTTCCATTTGCAAAATTAACATTGAACATATTTCTATTACTGTTGCGTGAATGGTTAAACTGGAAGTTTGCTTACACGTAATTAATTTTTAAATTCCAATTAGCATAGTGTAGGTAGGGCATTGTTTTCAAGTTTTTTTAGAATAAGTATGCTCTCCTCCGCGCTTCGTGCGATCGCGAGGATCAGAAAGTAGGATGACTAAAATTGATTTCAGGAAGAATTTGAATTATGGACGATGATACAAAAACTGCCTAATCTATTTTTCATCTACAATTTGTTTCCATTCGCTCATAAATTTTCAATATGTTTGTGAAATAAATTTTTAAGTTCTTATATTTTTTATTTTCTAAAAACATAAAAATTTAAAATAAAAAAAAATGCGCCTCCATCCTTGGATTTGAAAATAAAATCAGTAAAACAGTGGCTACAACTCCGAGCTGAAACAACAGCTACAACAGTGTCACCCTTGTAAGATTCTAGTTGGCTTAAGTCGCAGCGATGCCATATCTCGCCTTCATCCGAAACCTACACCTGCACACACCAAATCTGCGAATGTAATTGCCGCTGCTGCCTTCACTCTTTTGACCTTGAATGAAATCTGCAACATTAATCCTTGCACCTTACACGCCGCAACCTGCAAAACATTAAAATCATTCAACTCTTGCCTCAGTCCAAACGAATAAAATCAATGCAAACCAATTTTTTTTAGTATTACAAATCTGGTTGTTGCGAATCCCTTTCTGGCGGTTTAAACTGCCTGCAATTCTTCACGTATCTGCTAAGTTGAGTTGAGGATCGTCCACCTCATTTGACCAAACTCTTTGGGGCTAAATCACAACCACTTTCCATTATAAGCTAGGCATAATCCTCTCTGGATATGCTCCCGTTCCACTCTTTTGATGATCGATCTCTCTGAGAATTGGCAAATCTAATCAATTATATTATTCATCCAAAGCAGGGAGGGATGCGATTTTCCTGCCGGCAATTGAGGGATTGCTGCCTTCCATTGTGCATTCAATAATATGAGGATAGATTTAATCTAATCCTAGCATTGAAATTCCTTGAGTTTGATCCTTGCACTAAAATAGTATTTGTGTTAAATAATGCTCCCGATGGGCATTTGGGTTGCTTTATGATATGGACTAAGTTTTTCAATAAACGAATAATGCGGAAACCATGCTTCAGCTATGATCCCTTCGAAGGACTAATCATAGACCATCCAATATAGAAAGCCAAAGCTTCCACATCTTCGTAGTCAGCACATGGCGACCTCTAAACATGATAGGCTGCTCCATCGTGACTGCTCTCCATTCCCGAAATAAGATTGTTCTTGAGATTCGACAAAAGGAATAAGATATCTTTATGTTCCTAAGGTAAAAGTACTGATAAGTTTTCAGCCTCAGTTAGCAGAACCAAATATAAGTGGGACGTCCAATTGTACTTAGGGAGAGATTATTGCAATCAATCACCTAAAAAAATAAAACAATTTGCTACGGCAAAGGTCAAATTGCCAAGATTCATAAGCACTTGTTTCCTACGGTAAAAGAAGCATAATACTCCCATTTTTTTTGCAATCAAATTCATGACTGAACTACAATTTACACGGGTGTGATGAGGCCTATATGGAAATTTGTCTTGTGCTTCCTTGAGAACGCAGACATAAACAAAAACCAGAGCGAGGAACATTACTATCGAGCAGCTGGAGCACCGAAAAAATAAAGCTCTAAAATATGAAATGGTATAGGCATGAGATTGCCATGGTCGCAAGATGGTGTTCAACGAAAACTAAAGCCATGATTTGAGTCTATTTGCCAGTACGTATGGTTGTTAGTGAGGTGCTTTGTCCAGTAAAACTTTATGGCACAAACTTCTCGTTGGAAGTAAGGTCACAAAGTTGAGACGAACAGCAAAGGTAGCAGTTTAAAATATAACTTAGGTGACTCTCCTGTCCTGGATGCCACATCGCTCTCCCTCATTGGCACCAAAAGATCCACCTTGCACACAATAAGCCACCATATCAACAAATCAAATCTGTGACTTGCCAAGAGTCTAGCAAAATCGCTATAAAAAAAAATGAACCACTCAAACCAACACAGGCAAAGGCACACCCATTCATTCAAAGGGAGACACTTAATTTGCAAAAATCGTAGAAACTGATGAGGGAGGAGTTGCACCGAGACAAATTAGGAGAGGTGATATATTACGACGTGCTGATTACATTTCCCAGGCTCCAAATCCACAATTTGCTGAAAATTGATTATCCATTCTTCATGCTTTAGCTCTGCGGGCCATTTCACGAAAATCAATTGCACAAATAACTTGTCGATCTCCATGCCATGTGTAGTTGCAGAAGAACAGCTTGTCTCTCTCGATCAAAAATGATTTTGGGGAACACTTATTAGTCCTGGAACCCAGTCACTTCCTCATCGCAACATCATTCATGAAGTAAACAATTGGATCTCATGCAGCAGATGACTCCTATCTTTCCCTGGACATATATTGTGAGAGACATCAGGGATCTTGAGCACCCTTCCTCGCTCGAACAGCTTAGCGTTCTGTTATAGTGGATGAAAAACTTGGGCGCATATTGATAACCTTCACACCCACTGTGCAACATTGTAGTATGCAGCAATTATTGGTTTGTGTTTACAAGTTAAATTGATGCAAAATTTCGCTGCATATTACAAGGTTGACATCTACGTTGCTCTTGGTTTCCATGCCTTTGAGGTTTCTGTCAACAAGCAATTGAATGAAAAAGAATGAGTTGCTGCAGCTTTGGAGAATCCTAATCTTTTGCAACTTATTGATGAATGCCTCGCATCAAATGAGTTGTGAATGAAGCAAAATATTTACAGAAATCTAATGGGCTCTTCCAAATCTAGATGATGGTCTAGCTGCTCCTGGAGCTTCTGACAGTACGCCTTTCAGGTATTCAATAAGAATTTTTTTTTTAGCATGGGTTGCAACTCGGGGAATATGATCTTTGAAACGATAATAAAATATATCTGGGCTAGTTTGGAAATGGTGAAAACTCAAATCCATATCAACGGCACCTTTATGATAATATTGAAATGACCTCTACGCAAGCTATCTGTAGCTAGGGTTTTACCCCTAGCTTGTGCGAATGAGCACCTACTAAGGAGAATGGACTCCTTAGTAGCAGTTCAGTAAATGTAAATAACTAAATTAAAACAGAAATTAAATTACTACTGAAACATGCATGAAACATCAACAACAAATTTGAAGAATGGCTTTTTGTATTGATATTACCTTCAATGTGAAGGTTTGATGAAGCCCTTTGCAGTGTCCAAGAGGATGCTCCAAGCTTCAATATGCTCCTTCTCCTTCTCCAATGATGGGAATGGGCCAAAAGTGGCTCTCAAGGTGAAAGTAGTTCAATGGTGAACTAGGGTTTCGAGAGAGATTTTGGCAGAGTAAGGGTGCTTGTGATTGTGGATATGGAATAAGGGATCTCCATCACCTATTTATAGTTTTTTGGTGGTGGAGTGCTGACCCATGGTTTTAGGGAACACATGGTTTTGGGCAGCTGTATAGGGTTTTTTCCTCCTTTTCCTCATTATTTTATATTTTTTATTCCCTTTTTAGGGGTTTTTTGCTATTTTTGGAGGAAAAGGGGGTTTTTTAGCCTTTTTTAGGCTATTTTGATGGTTTTGTGGCCTTTTGGAGGCATTTTAGGCCTTTTGGAGGCTTTTTAGGCCTTTTGGAGGCTTTTTAGTGGGATTTTTTGGGGTTTTTCAGGGAAATATGGTAGGGAAATGGACAAATGAGCCATATAATGTGGTAGATGAGGTAGTGAACACTTTTTGGGTGTTAACACTATCTTTTAATACTAAACATGCAAAGTGCCTTCTTGAATATTATATGACTGTTTTCTTTATAAAGTGTCATGGTTACACACTAAATCTTGACGACATACACTATGAACCTGTTGTAGAGCAAGAGAAAAAGCCTCCTTGAGTTATAATCATTTTTTTTTAAATGGAATGCACGGAGCACATGGTGTTGACTAAGTTAATAGAACTATGAATAAATATATCTCAATCTCGCGCTGTTCATTGATTATATTCATAGAAATTTTTGTCTCATTTGCGATATGCTTTAGTCAAGCTTTCAAGTGCCTTCTACTCAGTTACTCAGGGGAATAATACATGCTGATACACGTCGACCGATACACATCAATGTTTTTTTTTGTCATGACAATACAATCACACAATGAAAGTTTCAAGGAAAGAGCTCTGAATACTCAACAGCCAAAGAAATGCCACGTTGATATATGAATCCATTGGGCTAAGAGATGTACTCTTACAAGTCTGCAGCAACACAAAACACCCATTGAATGAAGGAGACGAGTTGAAAGAAGGAAGCACGACTGATCTCGAAATATTTGTTGATTGATCCAATCTCCCATGATCCTAGCGATTACTCACATGCACAAAACTAACAGGCTTAAGGATGAGACAATTGCTAGGAGAATCAACAAACGGTTACTTATGCCCATGGGAAGATTTGATGAATCTAAGACAAGCAGTGTTGTTGGAAGCTTTAAGGATACGAGGGCATGCAGATCTGCATATTAGTTCTTTGATTTTGAGAATTTTTGACATCTTGCATCATTTTTTTTAATTTCTTTTTGTGTGAAGAACAAAAACAATAAAAATCATAAAACTATCAAAAAGGAAAAAGTGCATTGTTTGCTATGATTTCGATATTTCATTTTACTATTTCACTTTGCATATGCACTCTGACAATAGCGGCCTATCTTTTTCTGTCGAAAATGTCTATCGATAAACACATATTTTTGATTGTTTTTACAAGGTTTGAAAATCTAAGATTCACTTTAATTTGGTAATTTTGAGTGCTTTGTTTGCCATTCTTTTTCCTTTAATATCATTTTTTAAATTTCTTTATGCGTTTTCCTTTGATGTGTGAAAAATAAAAACAATAAAAATTATAAAAACCATGATCAGAACTATAAAAATAAGAAAATAATTAAAAATAAAAAACATTGTAAAAATTAGAAATTGCAAATGGACATTCTATCATTCCTGGAAACAATAATCAATACATGCTTTTATGCTTAACGCTCATTTGTTTTTCTCAAGTCCCTTTGACAATAATTAACAACGAAACCAGCACAAGAAACAGGTACAACTGAATTTTATTTTCTTTCTAATTTGCTCGCATTCATACTTATTCTTGCATTTCATATTTTATGATTCTCTCACAAAGTTTTGATTGTAGGATTAGTACTCATATTTTTCAGGTTTCGAAGATGATCACATTTCATGCTGAGGTGATTTCCAGGAATCACAATAAAAAAAAAATTCAGAGAAAAACATGATTTTTTTTACAGCTTCAAGGAAATGCTTCTCATCGCACATATCATGATGTTTTCTGTTACGCAACAATCTTTCATGAAAACATTTGCATCATGATCTTTTTATCCACATTTCTCCTTCAAAGAACATTAGTTATCCATGCTGGAGCCCATTATTCCATTTCTTTATCCGTCATGACTTCACACATACCTATTCTTCGGAGTCGCATATAGTTTACCCCATTTTTCAGTTCATCTTTTGCCTCGCGAATAAGACCATTCCACACCCTTTCCATGATTACATTGCCTTGATTTCCTTGCCATAAACACTGCTTGACCATGAGATATTTTCACTTATAGTCTTACCAATCTCTTTACCAACTCACGTTGACTGATGTGGGATTCCTTAAGGCCCACCTTTCAACAAGTCTTTCCCCATCGACCTCAGCACCTTATCTGGGATATAGACTATAGTTCCTTTTTGAGTACCTGGAATCTTGCATGCCTTAATGGCAAGTTCTCTCGATGACAATCATGGGAATACATCAATGTCCCTTGATAGCCATATCTTGCAAGTGGCTCGACATCAGCACATCTATTCGCACTTTGCAAGATGTACTCAGGTATCTTGGCACTCATTGACATCAATGGTGAGTTTGCCTCACATTGGTTAACGGCATTCATCAATGGCTGGTAATCCAATGACTTCTTTTCATGCTCGACATCGACACATTTATTCGCATGACTAGAATTGTACCATCAGGTTTTGTAGCGGGTGAAGACTATACACTTTTTCATGACTCCCTCAGTAGTTACAGCAGCATGACTTCAGCTATATGAGAGTACCAATGTTTCACTTTCTTCCTTTGAAATTTCCCATGATCTAGCTATAGTTGTAGTAGCATTGATAGTTACATTTTCATGATCCTGCAGCAGTGACATCTTCCACGATCCAATCACAGTAGTCACATGCTCCATGATTCAGCAGTAGCAATTTCAGTTACATTTTTATGATCCTACAGCAGTGACATCTTCTCTGATCCAGCAGTTGCACCAACAACATCACCAACCACGTTCCTATTGCATAGTTCATCATCATTCTTGGGTAAGTGGAGGTATGTGGTTTTCTGAATTTTAATCATGCAATTCCTTACATGTTCGCAATGAATAATTTGGAAAACTCCCTCACCACGCTCCATTTCATTTTTCACTTTCATAACCCATGCCGAGTTGCACGAGGACATGCAACGAGTTCAGTTGGGGAGGATGAGATAGAGGTTGCTGAACACTCTATGGGATCTCAAATGCAATCTTTTCAGAGGACAGGAAATCTATTGTGGCAACTTATTCATTTTCTCATGCATATTGTTCCTTATATAAAATGCAGATTTTGAATTGAGTATATCTCACAAACCATACATTGGATCCTCATGATTTTTGGACAAGGAATGGATAATATTATGATGAACAAAATTGGCAAGTTTCAGCTCAATCCAATGCATAGATTTAAAAAAAATAGCCATCATCACCTTCAGCCAATTTGCATTTTTCTCGAAGTCCGTGATGTGGGTCTTTCTGAATTTTGGTATCGAGACGCATTGGACTTATGGAAACTTGCTTGCAAAATTTCAGCCAAACCAAGATCATAGTTTGTGATATAGTATCTCAGGAAGTTTGCTGCAACACTAGTTGTTACTCCACCAGATTTGCCCACTTTCACAGCTATTACTCCACAGTTGTTACTCCAGTAGCTGTTACTTCGCAGTTGCTACTCCACAAATGTTACTCCAACAGCTGTTACTCCATCAGCTGTTACACCACAGTTGTTACTCTAGCAACTGTTACTCCACCAAACCTTCCATTTCGCAGCTGATACTCTTCCAAACCTTCCATTTCACAGCTGCAATTCCAAACTATGTTCATTATCATCATTTCGCTGCCATCATTCCACTCATTTACCATTCACCAACATTTCTTTTCCGACAGCTCCTCTGTTGCACTTTCCTTCATACACATTTATACACATATTGGCATGATTCATAAAGAAAAGGCTTTCTTGTGCACAGTGACTCTTGCTTATACATAGTTGATGATTTATTATTTCCAGTGAGTGTATGGTTTAATTATTGCAGCAAGGAAACAAATGACGGAATGAATGGTGTTTACACAAGAACCAACATCCCTTGCATTTAAAAGAAAATATCAGTTGTTACTCCATTCATTCAAAAGAAAATATCAGTTGTTACTCCATTCATTCAAAAGAAAATATTAGTTGTCATTTCGCATCATGAAATAAATGTTGTTAACACAAGAACCAACATTCTTTATGGCTGTTACACAAGAACCAACCATAAGAAAATTCCATCTATTACTCATGTGATGCACATCCTGGAAACATTTAAAAGACATCATTAAGCAAAGCCAAAGTTCAGATGCCAAAAGTTCTTAAGTAGATCCATGCACGGTTGCATGAGGACATGCAACAAGTTCAGTTGGGGAGTATGTTGGGACTGAGAAATGTCCTATTTTCATCCACTTTACCTTTCGCTATTCCTCACATTTCATCGTCCCATTAACCTTTCTTATACCATTTCCATACATATATTTGGGTTTCACCTTATTATTTCCACTTTATTCATTTTAGTATTAATAAGTGAATTTATGATTAAATATTAGAAATTAACATGCTTTTTCATTAATATCTCAAGTATGGATGAGCTTTGTAATGTGTAGGAATATGTGAAGGATTAATTCAAAGGACTTCTCTAATATCTCTTTCGCCATTTCAAGGAGATAATTATTCAAAGCTTATTCTAAGGAGAAGATCGTGGAGATTTGGATGGCATATCTTATCCAAGATTTGTGAGAGATGTGTGGAGGATTTGAAGGGATCATATTTTGTAATAATGGGATATTGGTTCAGAGAATAGTGGATCTGTAATTCTGAGATGCTCATCTTATTTTCAAAGCTCTCGTGTATAAAAGAGAGTGTTCTCTCTTCATATGAAAAAAAGTAGTTTTTTTATTGTAGAAGTTAGTCTTGACTTTGTAGATTGGAGAAGGGGATTCTTACCTTTGATTCCTAGTCTTAGTTTTGATGCTTTCATTATTTGTAATTTGATGTTTGTGATGTAATTTAAGATTGATGTTAATGTGAGCTCACACGTATTGTCTTGTTGCTCTTCACATGTTGTCTTTCCAATTTTCTGCTTTCTTAGTTTAGTTTATTTCCATGCAATTTACTTTCAGTTGTTTGTTTTAGCTTAAGGGGGGATTAGATTATCAATTAGCGAGGGGGGTTAGATTAGTTTAATTCCAATTCAGTCCTGCATATACTTTGCATGTGCTTTGTAAGTCTACAAACTCCTCGGATTGATAAATTAAATGGTTGGGAAAATACTACAACGGAATTAAACGACAATATTTCATCCCAGCACTAGCTGAACGTGGGAGATATTTCCAGGGTTTGTTCGTATCTAGGGACTCTTGGTGGATTTGACCCTCATTGAGTTTCGGGCTCAACTACCCTACCCATATGATGGATCCCAACTGCAACTGTCCCCCTGAGCATTGGTTATATTGTGGTGACCGTAGTTTCCTTACCTAGGTATCGCATAGGGTACTTGCAGTGGTTATACTATTC
Source organism: Larix kaempferi (assembly GCA_027924585.1). Taxonomy (NCBI): domain Eukaryota; kingdom Viridiplantae; phylum Streptophyta; class Pinopsida; order Pinales; family Pinaceae; genus Larix; species Larix kaempferi. Next base: position 44,688,644 of record BSBM01000372.1, on the reverse strand, counting down.
GTGTCCTGAGTCAGAGAGGGATTGGACAGCACAATTGTTTGTTATCGAGGGTTACGGCCCTTTGCACACAGTGAAGCCTTGGTGTCTCTATAACTGATTATGTTACCTCCGGGTATAGTTTGGGAGTCTTAATCCTCTCCTAGGTGAGACATACTGGCTCTAGTGTCAGGAGATCATTTAGCCACTCTGTTTGTCTGCTCTTGGCTATAGTTTCTCTAGGTGTGTGCTTTTGATTTACTATTTTTGATCGACAGTTGGCCTTTAGGGGACGTTTTGATTATATATTCTCCCTAGAGATATCATGGCATGGAGCCCTACTCTCCATCGATCCCATTGGTTGGCTAGTTTAAAGACGGCTGAATTTTCACGCTGTGTTGCTAGAGGACGCTGGAGGGCTCCCTCTGAGTCTTCGGATTCTTATGAGACATACATCCAAGACGTCATGACTGCTACACATTCCGATACTGAGGAAAAACCTTCAACTCCATCGGGTAGAGTTAACCACACTTCTGATCCCCATACTCCTCGTGGGGAGTGGGGAGGTGATCCACCTGAGACTCAACCTGGTTCTATTTGGCCTAATCCACTTGAATGAGATTCATTTGATCCTCCGAATCTGGATAATTATCTTTACGGGATGCCAACCTTACCCGAGGATGAAGAACAAGATGACATGTTCATTCTTTCGTTTCCTCGCAATTACAGACACAGGATGCCAGAGTTACATGATGACACTGGTCCTACGATCAACCCAACCTCACTCTCTTTTCGTATGCCTAGTCATAGTACAATTGAACCTTCCACTACGTTTGGTAGTCACGCTGGCACTAGTCATGGTGTTAGCCATACTATACCCACTAGGGGCACTACCCTCGCTGGGGACACTACGTTGTCCACTCACACACATAGTATGGGGACTGGTCACGTTCCTCCTAACAATGCTAATGTTGGAGGAAGACCACCTTATAGGATTGCCCAACCTAATAGGAACATTGTTCGAAACATGACTCGTCATCCACCACCTAATACACATGCCGCTACTCATCAACCTAGGACTAATTTTACGGATTTTAATGCTCCTCCCAACCACGGGGGTGGACATATACCGCATACTTTTGCGTCCACTGCCACCACTAGTAATGCTAATGTAGGGGGTGGGAATATCTCCTATCCACATGGACATCACGCCACCATCCCTGCTACAAGTCACACCAATGTTGGGGTTGGGAATACTTCTCATGCTTTTGGTCACCACACAACTACTCAAGCTAATCCTAATGCTGGGGGTGGGAACATACCATACCATTATGGTCATTACAACATGGTTCCCGCTATGAATAGTACATATATGCCCCATACTCATGGTGGCAACCCTTACTACAACACAGTCGATGCTGGACACCAGTATAACCCACCACCCCAATATGGTGCCCAAAACACGCACATACCTGCTTACTCTCAAATGGGTTGTTGATGTATATGTAACTTCGGAATGTATTTCATATATGTATATTGTATTGCTATAGAGATGTTATTATTTCTCTATACGAAAGTGTCGTCATTTATATTGTAAGTGTTGTAACTTATACTTGATGAGTTATTAGACCACCTTGTTGGGGTCGGCCCTGTATAAGTCATGTGGGTCAAAGGGTTATTAGAACACCCTATTGGGGGGTCGGCCATGTGGTTCAAAGGGTTATTAGACCACCCTAGTGGGGCTCAGCCCAATCAGCATTATGTTAAGTGGTTAAGTTGAGGCCGACCTAGTTGAGTAAAGGTCAAGTCAAGTTAGTGTATAAATAGAGAGTGTGTCTCTCTCATTTTATACATTCTATTCTCTCATTCACACTTGTGAGAGTAGAGCACTTGTGGAGGAGGAGGATCTGCTGGTAGGAGAAGACTATCTCTTGTATTCTGGTTGTATCATTGCTCTATCTATCTCTGAGGAAGTTATTGGGGTTTTTCACCTTTATGGTTTTCCCCAAGTAAAATTTGTGTCTCTTGTGTGCTTGCATTATTGTGTCCATGATTGATACGATGTACATGTTGTTCTCTCAGTTAAGATCCTAGATCAGATTGAAGTAAATTCTGAAAATTTAAGATGGTATCAAAGCTAGCCTGAAAGAAGGCATGATATGGCATGTATGACACTTGTTGCACTTACGATGTTAGGGCTTGATATAGCAAAAACAAGTCATCGTAGAACATTCTCTATAAGTCCATTTTGGTGAAGTTTTCGGATCTAAAACATTTACAGGTCGAAGATAAAATCCCCATGTACCTTGTGTCCAAAGGACAAATTCTAATTCGTTGTACTTTGTGATTTATGATCTGTACAATATAGGGTTTCTGCCTCTTACAGATCTCAGTCATAAACAAGTGAACTTGGAAACAAAGGTCATAACTTGGGCTAGGAAGTTCCAAATGAAATTTTGTAAAAAATGACAGGTAGTGCACAAACTATGCTATCTCATAAAACATTTTTAGAGGCCGAAGTTGAACCAGTGACACGTGGCACGCCGTACAAGTTCGCTCTCCTGTTTTATCCCATAAACATGTCACGTTGCGACACTTGGCATAACTCTCTCTCAGAGAATCCAATTGAGGTCAGACCAATCAGGATGGAGAGATGACAGGTCAGGATATCGTAGGAAAAAATTTTAGACCCTGTGGATCGAAAGGTTCGGAGTTACACTAGAAACAATTAGGTACATATTTCTGTCATAACAGAATTATTTTTGAGCACCTTCATTCATGGCTTCCGGAATTTAGGGTTTCGGAGAAAGTTGGAATTTTTGTAATAGAAGACTACAACTGAATGATACTCATCAAAATCGAAATTTAGAGACCAAGATCAGAATTTTTGGTTGGGCAGAAGGCTGGGCTTGATCAGACCCTAGTTCGGGACTTTGATCAGAAAAGTGCAAAAATAGGGCTTCTGTAAAAATGGGAATTTTTGAAATCTGTGACAACGGCTGGAAGCTCCTCAGAAAAATAGAAGCTTAGAGCTTTGGATCAAACCTTTTGATGGGGAAGAAGAGTGGGCTTCATCAAACCCTAGTTCAGGGTCACGTCTAGTGAATCCGAAAGCTTCAAAGGCAAAATTGAGGAGTGAAACTTTGTAGTTTTCAAATTCTGAATATACCAGTTTGATCAGCTCATCAAGGTGCATATTTTTATCCTTTCAGAAGTTTGAAATTGAAAGTTTGAATTTTTGGGGTTTCTCTGACAAATGCTAATATAGCTCTAGATCCAGTTCCTGCAAATCAAGTGGATTGGTTTAATCCTAGAAGATGATGGATTGGTCACCTACATAAGTGAAGAAGTTCCTGTTTTAGAGGGAGATGTGGCTAAGGCCTTACATAACAAGATTACAAACAATATAGATAGGTATGACTTATCCAGGTATGTTTCGAGATTTGTTCATGATTAAGTTTATGGTATATTTGTCTTCATATTATGACGGTTAGTACAATCTTGATTAAATATAGACTTGTCATATCACCTTAATAAAATTATGAATGCACGATAGAAGATATTCATTGATTAGGGTATTGACACTTATGATTGTACTAATGCATTATGGTGTTGTATGAGGTTTATGTTGTCTGCTAACATAAAAGGTACACCAAGAAAGACAAATCATGTTCTACTTCAAGAACATATGATCATGGTGACATGAAGACAAAGATTCATCCATTGTCATGGATCACATAGAAGATCTACTTACGAGGTATGTATAACTTGGTTCTACAATGGTTAACTTATGAGACATGCAGGTTACTAGCACAAGTCATTGAAGAGAACCAGAAGACATTATGCGGGTATGTTAGACATAACTAGCTAGCATGCTAATCCAGGTATGTTTTTCCTATATCAAGCTAGAATCCTACCTTGTGTTAGGATCTTATACTGTCGTGTTGTTGATAATGATTATTCATGAAGTCATAGGTTTGAATAGTCATGTTTGTATGCATATTATGTTTCCTACCATAATTGATGATATGACTAACCAGAAGAATCATGAAGGTATAGGTTGGAGTAATCACGGGTTTATGCTTCGACGATTTAACTAATCAGAAGAGTCCTATGATCAAATAAGAATATGCATGAGTAAAAGAAGACTTCCCTGAAACCTTGAATACTAATGTTTATTTGAAATGATCATGACTATGCATGCTTAAGATTATTGTGTTTTGATAGTATTAAGAATATACTAATGAATGTATGATTATGTATGAGACCTCAAAGATAACACAATGATGATACTAATAAGCATTCATAGGGATCTAGAATGAATATAAGTTCAGAATAGGTAATCCAGGAAGCAAAAATCAAGAGGGAGCACACTCCAGTGGTTTCTGCAAGGATGCAGATATTCAAATGGAGTTGACCATCTCTCTACATTCCACAACAGAAAGGTGTAGAAGAAGCTATTTCATATTAGCTCCTGCAAGGAAGCAAAGATTCAGAGGGAGTCCACCCAACAAACAAACAAAGATAAGTATTTTAATTGTCATTTCTTGCATTTTTTTTGTTTAAATAATATTGTTCAATGATGCATATGCTTATGTTCCTAGATTTAGGATGTGTATTATGCATATTAGAATGATTGCATTAATGAACAGCTTACTACTAATATGCATTTGATGGGTAAGTGACCTATGGAATTGTACAACATTCCATTGCTACTAATCTAGAATGAAACCTCTTTGCTGACATGTTAGGAGTTGTGCACACTCTTAACAATGTTCTGGTAGAGATTGGAAGGCATCTAGAAAGTTATGGGATATGGATAAATGTTGTATTGAATCATTGGCTAAAGATAATTGCATGACTGTATGACATATTTCTTTATGTGTAAGAATTTGTTCTGAAAACTATGAGATGTTTTCTAATCATGCAATTTAACTTGTTGTGTAGGAAAGATCGTATACCATCACCTACAAAAGGACTACAACATTTGTTCAGCAACAAAGTTATCTGTTGAAAATATTGAAGATATTGAAGTTCCCAGGATCTGGGAAGATTGCCATGATGAAGGAGTATCAGTCGATCATGAAGACATTTGGGATGCAGTCCCAAAGGGTAGTCTGTAGTGACTTCCAAGAGGATCTACAAGATCAGGCATGCTGCAAGTGGTAGCATAGAGACTTTTGCTCCTGTAGCAAGATACACTTCCATTAGATCCGTACTTGCTCTGGCTGCAGTGATGAAGTGGAAGATACACCAGATGGATTTCAAGACAGGCTTCTTGAATGGTGTAGTTGAAAAAGAAGTGTATGTGGAGAAGCCACTTGGTTCAGAGACACATGACAGGGAGTCATATATGTGCAGAACTTGGTATGGTAGGATAGATAGCTTTCTATCTAGTTTGGGCTTTACCAAGAGAAAACTGGATTCCAACCTTTACTACAAGGTTGAGGAAGGCAATCTAGTGATACTACTTTTGTATGTGGATGACCTGTTTGTTACAGGTGAGGATATATTGATTTTCGACACGTAGCGGAAGCTTTCTGCCGACTTAGAGATGAAGAACTTGGGTATAATGCACTACTTTCTTGGTATGGAGGTGTGGTAGAGTGCAGATGGAATCTTCCTTGGACAAGGGAAGTATGCAGTAGAGATCCTGAAGAGGTTCGATATGATGGACTGCGAGGCTATGGCATCGAACCTGAAGCTTATGTGTGATGCTTCATCTAAACTGGTTAATGTCACTATGTGTCGTCAGATGATTGGATCCTTGATGTACCTGACGAACACGAGACTAGATATTTGCTTTGCGGTGAACACATTGAGCTAGTTCCCGACAGATCCGAGGAGTGTTCACCTGGTTGCTGTAAAGCATATTCTGAGGTACCTGAAGGGTACAATTGATTATGGGCTCAAATATGATGCGAATCAAAAGTTTAACCTGCAGGGTTATGTTGATTCAGATTGGGCTGGAAGTGCTGCAGATAGGAAGAGAACATCTGGGTGCTGCTTTAGTATGGGATCAGGTGTGATCTCTTGGTTCAGCAGGAAGTAGTCCTGTGTAGCACTGAGTATAGCTAAGGCAGAGTATGTTGCAGCCTGTTCAGCTAGTTGTGAGGCAGTATGGCTTCGGAAGCTACTGTCTGAGTTATTTGATCTCCCGTTGGATGCTACTGGTATCTTTTGTGATAACCAGAGTTGTGTGAAGCTGTCCGAGAACCTAGTGTTTCATGACAGGTTGAAACACCCAGGTGTTTCTTGTACATTGTGACGGATGAGCAGATTGCATATGTGCTGACGAAGCCACTAGCCAGGGTGAAGTTTGAGTACTTCAGAGAGAGGCTTAGTGTTCTTCAGATTGATGACACTTCAAGGAAGAATTGATGGACACATTTGCAGAAGCCATTCCAAGCATGTTGGAAGGAGGATCCTTCACATGGCTGTGGATGTAAGCACTAGATGATGAGCATCAGGATGATGAGAATCAGGATGATGCTCCAGTTACTGCTCTGTATATGCATCAGGAGGATGTTGGATATGATCAGTTGGATCATTTATATGTATATGTATGTATGCATCATGTTGGATATGATCAGTTGGATCATTTATATATATATGTATGTACGCATCATGTTGGATGCTGGATATGATTAGTAGGATCATTTGTATATGTTTTGTATATGCATCATGTTGGATGCTTGGACCATGTATCTGTATATGTATCAGGTAGATCATGTATGTTGATATGTATCAGGTATGATCAGGTGGATCATGTTTTTGTATTTGTATCAGGTGGATACATTGTATGATCAGGTGGATCATGTATGATGATATTTAGCAGGTAGATACTTGGTCTGCATCAGGTAGATGCATTATATGATCAGGATGATCATGGATGACGAGCTTTAGGATGTTGCTCCAGATGGCATGCAGCAGGATGTTGCAGTGATGATGATCAGGATGATCATGTATACATCAGGATGATGTATGGTGAGTATCAAGTTGATACTCTGTGGCTGTGGATTAGGTTGTGCAGATGAGCATATAATTTGGCCCTGGGAGATTTGCAGATAGTCTTTCGAGGTTTTTCCTATGGCATATAATTTGGCCCTGGGATATCTGGCAAATGCTCTTTCGAGGTTTTTCTCTAGGAGGACATATAATTTGGCCCTAGGAGATCTGCAAATAGTCTTTCGAGGTTTTGCCTATGGCATATAATCTGGCCCTGGGATATCTGGAAGATGCTCTTTCGAGGTTTTGTCCTATGGCATATAATATGTCCCTGGGAGATCCGATAGGTTGGGTTGTGTGCCCGTAATAAGTCCTGGGATTCTCTTGAGAGGTTTTTCCATGACCACATATAATCTATCCCTAGGAGATCCTATAGGTAGAGCTGTGTGCTCGTAACAGCCTGGGATGCTCTTGCAAGGTTTTGTGGTGACCACATATAATCTATCCCTAGGAGATCCTATAGGTAGAGTTGTGTGCTTGTAACAGCCTGGAATGCTCTTGCGAGGTTTTGTGGTGAGGTCACATATAATATGGCCCTGGGAGATCCTATAGGTAGAGCCATGTGCTCGTAACAACCTGGGATGCTCTTTCAAGGTTTGTGAGACACGTAATAAGTCCTGAGGATTCCACAGTATGGCCAGTAATGACGAAGACCTGCAAGTGGTGGGACGACATACAGTATGAAAAAGGACTGGCTCTATAGAACTTCCTATGATGAGTAGATTCAAAGATTGATTGAGATAGCAGCAACAGTGACGATGATGATGACTTGATGACGATTATCCAGTGATGATGATCTAGAGAAGAAGACTTGTGCTAGAAGAGCCATGTCGAGAAATACCTTCCTAGTTAAGAGGGAGTGTTGATGTATATGTAACTTTGGAATGTATTTCATATATGTATATTGTATTCCTATAGAGATGTTATTATTCCTCTATACATAAGTGTCGTCATTTATATTGTAAGTGTCGTAACTTATACTTGATGGGTTATTAGACCACCTTGTTGGGGTCGGACCTGTATAAGTCATGTGGGTCAAAGGGTTATTAGACCACCTTATTGGGGGGTCGGCCATGTGGTTCAAAGGGTTATTAGACCACCTTAGTGGGGGTTGGCCCATTCAGCATTATGTTAAGTGGTTAAGTTGAGGCCAACCTAGTTGAGTAAAGGTCAAGTCAAGTTAGTGTATAAATAGAGAGTGTGTCTCTCTCATTTTATACATTCTATTCTCTCACTCACACTTGTGAGAGTAGCGCACTTGTGGAGGAGGGTCTGCGGCTAGGAGAAGACTATCTCTTGTATTCTAGTGGTATCATTGCTCTATCTATCTCTGAGGAATTTATTGGGGTTTTTCACCTTTATGGTTTTCCCCAAGTAAAATTTGTGTCTCTTGTGTGCTTGCATTATTGTGTCCATGATTGATATGCTGTAGATATGCTGTACATGTTGTTCTCTCAGTTAAGATCTTAGATCAGATTGAAGTACATTCTGAAAATTTAACATGGGTCAGGCAGGAGGGGGTTATCAATCCTATTGCCATGAGAAATCTTATGGTCCATCAGGTCCTTATTATCAGCAGTTGAATCCTCATGTTCAAGCTTTTGGTCCATCTTATAATACGGTTCCGTTTAACCAACCTTTTATGGGGGCTTATAATCAATCTTTCCAGCCTCAGCTCCCGTTCCTTGCACTCTTGAATATTCTGCATCTTTCGAAGCTCATGAATGATTTGGTGTGTCATGACCATACTTGGCCCCCTGTCCCTAGCAAGCTCCATTCGTACATTCCTAAGTTTGAGGGGAAAGGTGGTGAGGACCTGAGATATCATGTCACGACATTTCACCTTTGCTGCTCCTCCAACTCATTGAATCATGATCCTGTTAGATTGCGACTATTTCAATGCACCCTCACGAGGGCAACCGCGAAGTGGTGAGTTGAGTTTCCTGGAAACACCTATAGGGGTTTTAACAAGATCATTTTGGTTTTCTTATATCATTTCCAGTTGCCAGTTCGCTATGATAATGGCACAGAACTTTTATTTACCTTCCGTCAGAACAAGGCCACGCATATTTCTGACCATGTTCAAGAGTGGCGTTGGAGGAAGAGGTTAGTGAAAGCCAACATTCCTTTAGAGTTCCTGTTGGAATGGTTTCTCAAGTCTCTACTCCCATACATTGCTAAGGATGTTTCGATGTCCGGCATTGTGACTGAGGAACAAGCTATCTTGAAAGTCCAACAGTTAGACTTATTATACTCTCAGTCTAGCATTTTGTATGTCATCATCCCTGACGCACCACGTACACATCATGAGCCCACGTCAGTTCCTGGACTGCATGCCGATGGCATCGTTGGATCCGCAAGCACTCACCTCGTCGATTTGGTAGCTAATCAAATGCAGAATTTGTTGCTAAACCAGTCTACTCCCAGACAGGTTCACACCTTGTCAACTTCCACCCCATTGTCCGATGTACACAGTGTGCAAACGATGAACCAGTCAGTTAACCAACAACCTGGTTGTAAGAAAAAGAGGAGAAATAATAGTAAGGGTGGAAACAATGGGAATAATCATAGCAATCGCAATACCCCTCGTAAGGATAATGCCAACCCTCCTCGAGAAGGAAGAAATGCTGGTGAGAACCGTAAACCTAGGCGTAAGGTGAAGTTTCCTTGCAAGCTATGTGGGGAACACCATCTTACTCACTTATGTCCTCGTATTGAAGAAGCATCGAAGCACTTGGAACAGAGCCCAGCTATGTTGAAGGATCCCCTACCTCATCACCAAAACATGGCTTCGCATGCTCCCACCACTAGTTATGGACCTACTGAGACGACAACGTCTGCTTCCAATACTAGTGGTTATGGATGTGTGAACATGGTTCTGTCAGAGGTTAGTGTTGCCACTCGTCAGCGCGATTATGATGCACCACAACCCAAATTGGGGAGTGACCCTCCCCCTCCTCCTGACAATTCCTTGCATATCAAGAAGCCCTCCATTATGCCACGGATACCGAAAGGTGTTCTTAAGCACTCTACGCATAATCTTAATGCTCGAGCCACCCACAACTACTCCATCGTAGAATATTTGGGCCAAACTCCGTGTGCAATGTCGGCTCTTGAAGTTTTGCAAGCTTTCCCTTCTCAGAAGCATGCTCTTTTGAGTGCGTTAGGAGTTCAGGATGGGGGAAGTCCCACTGTTATCAAGTTCGAAACTATTGATGTCCAACCTCGCTTACCCTACCATGTGGCTTTTCAAATCTAGGTGGTGTGCCTTTAGAGGTTTGTTAAACGTACTATGGTTGACGAAGGTTCCTTTACGTCAGTAATGTCGTTAGCTTGTTGGAAAGCTCTTGGATCTCCTCCCCTACTCACATCTAGAACCACGCTCACTGCATTCGATGGTCGTTCATTTAAGCCGCATGGAATTATCCCTTCCCTTATTGTCTCCTTGGGAGGTAAGTTTGTGCCTATTGAAGTCAAGGTGGTTGATGCACCCATTGACTACAAAATTTTACTGGGTCAGAATTGGATGTATGCCATGAAAGCTGTCACGTCCACTGTATTCAGAACTATCTGCTTTCCTCACGAAGTCAATATTGTGACCATCGATCAACTGGATTACGTTAACTCCTCTTCCACAGCATCCAGAGGATCCATAGTCCCGTAGGCTACTCATTCTCAGCCAGAAACTAGGAACATGGGTGTTGGAATGTACCCTTCATTGATGGGAACTTATGATTTTCCTGCACCTGTGAATTTTATTGGAACCATTACCGACAATGCATCTCCTCCTTCGCATAATATGTCATTCCGGACTTCCTATTTTGATGATCCGTGGACTTTACCTTCCATGAGTTCGACGTCTGGTAACATTTTGCATGTCGGGATGTCTATGCCACTGTTTGTAGCTGAGCTTGCTTACCAGCATATTCAACAAGCCACTGCAGAACCAAATCTCTCTTCTTCCCAGACAGTCAAGGAAGATCCCATTACGCTGCCAGTTTGGGTAGCCATCTCGTCCTATTCCCTCGATGATACTTTGCCTTCTGATGAAGCTATTATGGAGGCCATGTGTGGTAGTGAGACACCTTGGGAAGATATGCACCATAACTCTTATTTCCATCCCAAACTCGAGCTTACCAAACAAAAAGAGTTTAAGATGACTCTAGCAGAGATGGTTCATCACCCTGTGGCTCTTTTGGAATCACATGATTTTTTCGTGAAAGGGAATATGGCTAACATTTCCCCAATTACGTCGATCAATATCTCTCGTACTTCCGGAATAGTTGAGAATGTCTACATCGGTGATGATTGCACTCCTGAGGAGATTACTATTTACACTGAATTGTTTACAGAACTCCAGGAAGCTTTCGCCTGGTTATATGAGGATATGCCAGGAATAGACCCTCGCATTGTTGAACATGAGATTAGAACATATCCCAACGCTAAACCGGTTCAACAACGCTTACGTGCTGTGAACCCTAGAAAAGCAACCACTATCAAGGCAGAGGTGGAGAAACTGCTCAAGGATGGTTTCATATACCCCGTTCCCCTTACCGAATGGATGTCAAAACCCGTTCCTATGGATAAGAAGTAGGGAATTATCCGTGTATGCACCAACTTTAGGGATTTGAACTATGCATGTTTGAAAGATAACTTCCCCACACCATTCATAGATAAAATCTTGGATGCTTGCGCCGGAAGTGAGACTTTTTCCTTCATGGACGGATTTTTTGGATATAACCAGATTCAAATCAAACCTGAGGATCAACATAAGACAGCTTTTATTTGTCCTTGGGGAATGTTTGCATATCGGAAAATGCCCTTCGGCCTTAAAAACACTGGAGCTACGTTTTAGCGCGCCATGACCTACGCCTTTCACAATCTTAAAAAGATTATGGAGGTTTTCCTGGATGATCTTGCCGACCATTCCCGCAACAGGATGGACCACCCCGAGCACCTCCGCATGATTCTCAAAGGATGTATACGATACAAGATTCAATTGAATCCTAACAAATACATCTTTGCTGTAAGGACGGGTCACCTTCTGGGCTTCATAGTTTCGAAAGAGGGTATTAGAGTCTATCCTCTCAAAGTTGAGGCACTACTTCAGTTGCCTCCTTTGTGCAATTTGTTACAATTTCAGAGCCTCCAAGGGAGATCCACTTTTCTACGTCATTTCGTAATCAATTATGCTAATCTTACCAAAGGTTTCATGTACTTATTGAAGAAGGACACACCTTTTATGTGGGATGAGCGAGCCCAGCAGTCTTTCGACGCCCTTAAGAAATATTTGGTATCGGCCCCTGTACTTAGTCCACCAGACTTCGCATGAGATTTTATCCTTTATGTGGCCGTGTCTCAAGAGACGATTGGCATGGTCTTGGTTCAGGTTGATGGTGCGCTTGTCGAGCATGTCATCTATTACCTTAATCGAAATCTAGTAGATGCTAAGTTAAGATATACTCATGTGGAAAAGCTAGCGCTTGCGACTCTTCATTCAATCCAGTGGTTACAACATTACATTTTGCTTAAAACGACCACAGTTGTTGCGCATATCAGTCTGTTTCAGTTCGTGCTATCACGACGCCTTATCGGGGGGGAGTACAATAAATGGATTGTTATCCTTCGGGAATTTGATCTTGATTTTGCTTCGGCGAAGTCAATGAAATCGTTGGTATTTGTTGAACTTATGTCGGACCTTCCGAGACTTGATGAGGATGTCATTCATGAAGATTCCTTTGTGGATGAGCACTTATTTCTTATCTCGTTAGAGGACCCTTGGTATGGGGATTTCATTGTATATCTCCAAACTTTGAAGTTTCCTTCGCACTATTCACGAGATGAGCGACGACGTGTCAAACATCATGCTAAAGATTATACTATTGTCGACGACATTTTGTATCGTCGAGGAAAGAATTTTATCCTCCGTCATTGCTGTTAACACCCAAAAAGTGCTCAATACCTCATCTACCCCATTACATGACTCATTTGTCCATATTTCCTACCATATTTGCCTCCAAAACATTAAAATCCCATTAAAAAGCCTCCAAAAGGCCAAAAAACCATTAAAAAACCCTCCAAAAGGCCAAAAAACCCCTTTTTCCCCCAAAAGAATCCAAAATTCCTCCAAAATAGCAAAAACCCTCTAAAAAGGGAATAAAAAATACAAAAGAGAGGAAAAAGAGGGAAAAAGGAAACAAAAACCCTATATAGCTGACGTAAACCATATGGTGCCCAAAACCATGGGCCAGCACTCCACCACTAAAAACCTATAAATAGGTGATGGAGGCCCCTCATTTCATATCCACAGTCAAACACACCCTTACTCTGCCGAAATCACTCCTGAAACCCTAGCTCACCCTTGAGCTACTTTCACACTTGAGTGCCCCTTTGGCCCATTTCCAACCCTTTGGAGAAAGAGAAAGGAGCAAAACTGGAAGCTTGGAAGCAACCCTCTTGGACTGTTGCAAATGCTTCACCAACCTCTACACTTGAGGTAATATTTAATACAAAAAGAGAAATTTTTTGCCATATTTTCATGTTTTATTATTTATGTTAATGCTCATGCTAGGTTAAATTTCATACTATTTTACTGCTTTTATTTACTGTTTTTCTGAACTGCTACTAAGGAGTCCCTTCTCCTTAGTAGGTGCTCATTTGCACAAGCTAGGGTGAAAACCCTAGCTATAGTTTTGGCGACTCCCCTTGTGTTCTTTTGAATTTCTGGTTATAGTTTTAAAGTTTTAAACGTTTTTAATTTTCTGCAATATTTTTTTGTTTTTTCCTTTCGGCTGTCCTTTTCGGCTGCCGTAAACCGCATCTTTTGCTCCCCGTAGTTGCGTTCCGACCGTGTATTTCAGGCATTTACTTGTGATCTGACCACGGCTCTCAGACTGTTTTCGAAAACCTACCGACAGTTTCCAGTCTGTTACCTACGATCTGACTACGACTATCAGCTTGTTTCGGGCGGTCCGACCACGGCTGTTAACCCATTTTTTCGCATCCCGCTTGCGGCTTTCAGCCATTTTCCTGCAACCCGCCTGCATCTTTTGACCTTTTTCCCACGTCCCTCTTGCGGCTTTCAGCCATTTTCCTGCAACCCGCTTGCAACTTTCTACCTTTTTCCCGCGGTCCGACTACATCTTTCGGCCAAAATCCCGCAACCCATCCGCGACTGTTGAGCTGTTTCCCGCGATCCGATCGCCCAAATTTGCCACAGACCCGCAGTCTGCTTTCTGCACTTTTTTCCCTGTTTTGAACCCAGCACTTTGCTGCAATATTTTCTGCACCTGCACAGCCATCTGTCCTATCTGCAGCCATACTTCCCTACAGCCTTTTTTCTGCAGTATTATTTTTGTTCCATTTACAGAATATTTTTTAAGAATTTCAGCATTTTAATTGAAAAGAGAAAATTTTGCATTTCAAAGTTTAAATTCTGTATTTTTATTTTTACTTAGAAAGTTGCCCACCCCGTGGCACTTTTACTTGGGTTCATCATCTCACACGCACACACTCTGTCACCTAATTCAAGTGAGCCCTAAAATACTACTTAACACAACCAACATTCTAACCCCACTTAGAGAACACATAAGAATTTTTGTAGTTAGGTAGGGTCAGGGGGATAGGCAGGTGAAGACCCCCAGAACCATATTATGTCCTTTCATCTATGGTGTTCCTCCAACTCCATAGTGGACGACTGTGTCCGCCTCTGTCTGTTACAGCGCACCCTCACTGGCTCTGCAGCTAATTGGTACATCGAGCAGCCCCATGGGACCCATGCCACATTTACTTCCCTTGCCTCGACTTTCTTGCATTTATTGCAGTTACCTATCTGCTATGACACAGGAGTTGAGATCCTACTGTCTTGCAGACAAAACACGGCTACCCACATCACTGACCACATTCATGAGTGGCGTCGACGACGCAGCCTTTGCAAAATCAAGTTAGACGACTGTATCTTCTTATATTGGTTTTTAAAATCCCTCATTCCTGTCATTGACAAGGATGTGGCATCCAAGCGACCCCAGTCCGAAGAAGAGGCCATCCTCAAAGACCAGCAATTTGACCTCATTTACGCCCAATCGGGTTATCTATATTCCATCATACCTAACACCCCTCGCGGCGATTCCTCCCAACACAATGCACTGGGGACATCCCATGCCGCAGATGGCATCATTGGTTGGATTGCCTTGCATCCCCAACCCTTTTCCATAGCACGTCCTAGCCATGGCCCCGACCTTTCGTGGGCTACATCTCAATCCGGAGTGACCAATTTGTATGCTCCCATGGCACATCACCACCATTCCCACAGACCCTCCTGTCCACCTCAATGCTTTAGTCATGCATATCCTGCTTACGCCCCCCCCAGTCGCACCTTAGCCATATTACCACCCACAGGCTACACGAGCTCCTGTGTCCTCTCCGGCCCAACCCACTTATTACCCGCCATAGGTAGCCCCTGCGAAAAACCCACAACCCGTTCCGTAGACGTATCAACAACCCCCATAAGGTTCAGCACCTGCGCAGACCCCACCTACTTATTATCCACCGCAGCCTGCTCCCGCACCTGCACAACCCCATAACCCACCTGCTGCCCAAGGGCAAGTATACGCCCAACAGAATCCGTAGCAAAACCAAAATAACCAGTGCCAACAGGGCTAGAAAAACCGTGGAAAAGGCCGTAATCGTGGGAACAACACCCCTGCAGACCAAGGCGGTCAACCTCCCAATACCCCAAACAAAAATAACGTGGCACCTGCCAACCAGAACCCTGATTGGCCACCCAAGCAGGCCAAAAATCCCAATTTGTGAACAAACCATCTTTGTTCTATTTGTGGGGTCTATGGCCACTACACACATGCTTTCCCACATTTGGAGCGAGCTCGGCAACTCTGGACTGATGATGCCACTCACCAAGGGCACGTGACTCCTCAGGCGCCACCCAACCCCCCACCACCTCAGCATCAACCTTTGGTGCTGCAAAACCCCTTACCAACCCAAGGTGTAGTGAACACTCAACCGTTGGCTCCCCCTCAAGGCAATGTGCCATCACAACAACAGATCACTTATGCCGCTCCTGATCAACCCATGTTAGACTCAGGTACCCACCACTTGTTATTGATGTCATCCACCGATGTCAACCTCCAAAGCCGTTGGAACCAATATGGCTCCACCCCTAAAGCCTCTCCCACCAACAAAAATACTAATGCTCATCCCACTTATCAGACATTACGTATACCTCTGGCTCCATTAGATGGTGCCTCCAAAGCACCTCGCTTACCACTTCGTTGCATCAACAATAATCCCAATGCTCGCGCTACGTCAAATTACAACATTGTAGATGACTTAGCCTAGTCTCCCGCAACCATGTCTGCGTTAGAAGTCTTAAAAAATGTCCTTCACAGTGCAAGACTTTGCTCTCCGCCATTGGTGCTATTGACCCAAATGATTCACAACTGATGGCCTTCGATTTGGACCAGTCCGAACCACGCCTGCCTTCCACTTTAGCGTTCCAAGTTTCTGTTTCCGTTCAGAATCTTGTCATCCATCGGTGCATTATCGATGAAGGTGCCTCTACATGCATTATGTCCACATTCGTTTGGTAGAAGTTGGGTTCCCCTACTCTCCAGCAGTCCACCACTGCGTTGTGAGCCTACGACGGCCGTTCGGCTCAACCCCAAGGTCTCTTAGCTAATGTCCCCATCCAGTTGGTTGGAAAAAATGTGCTCATTGACATAGAGGTCATCAATTCCCAACTTGATTATAACCTCTTACTCGGCCACAGCTACATGTATTCCATGCGGGCGGTTGCCTCATCTATTTTTCGTACCATGATGTTCCCCCATGATGGGCGCGTGGTCAAGGTCGACCAACTCACCTATTATGATCCTAATGCCCCTGCTGCACTCAAGAATGTTCTCCCCATGGTTGAACAACTTGTTTGTGGTGTAACTACCTCGTTTTTTTCCTCCGTGGGACCCTGAGTTTACTCAGATACGCCGATGACCTCAACATTCCAATCCATTCCACCCCCGTCACCCGCGCCCGAAGTATCTGACCTATGTACCCTTTCCCACAATACAAAAACACCCAACAATCAACCGCCCTTTCTACCTAAACCACCATTGGTACCTAGTCACATTGGTGTTACACCCATCCACACAATCCCCTTCCTATTCCCTCCCTTGGGAGTAGTAAGTGCCCCGGTTATGGCTACTCTCAGCCTCCCTGGGTTAACCTTCGGATTACCCGTGTGGTATATTTTGCCTCCCGTTCCCCTGCCGACACCAAATGTCATCCTACAACCGGTTCAACCCATTGCTACTACTAGTCAACCACCTCCCGGTGTCACTACCCCTTCATCATCTACGAATCCCCCTCCTCTTATCAAGCCCACTGGGGGCAGAGGCCAACAACCATACACTGTTGTACCCTCTCCCAAAGCAGTTAAACCCCCCCCCCACCCCCCGTGTTTCGTGCTCCTCCCAAATGCTCATTGTGTGATGAGTTAGGCCATCCAACTCATCAATGTCCACAATTACCTGCATTACAGGAACACATGCAAATGCTTGACGACGACCCCAACATCCCATTTGTCGAACTAGATCCAACCCGTAAGCCTCGTGATAAATCACTGCGTACCAACCACCCTTGTGCAATATGCGGTATTTATGGCCATTACTCACATCACTGTCCTGATCTGCTAGATTACAGAGCAGCTGTCTATGAGATGAATAATTGGGACCTTGAAACGGCACCCCCCACAATTGAGGAGATCCACCCCCCTATATCACCCTCACCCAGAGAGATTAATACCATTTATATGCTCTCTTCGACTACCACTCCCTCGTCAACCGATTTGACAACTCAAAGTTTCTGCAATGATGAGGAGATTCTAGAGGCTCTCACTGCCCCAGATTATCCCTGGGAAGACATGCACCATTGTTCCTGTTTCCTCCCAGAAGAGTCCTCCTCCACCACAGCCACCCAATTTGCGTTTGAGTCCAAAGATTTCCTTCCCACCAAAGTCGACTGGTTTAAGGATCCCATTCATGCCCCTGATGCCTTTGAGGAAGGTAACATGGCAACCATCTCACCTACAATCCAAATTGATATCTCTGCCCTAGGAGGTGCCCCTGAACTCATTACTTTAGGAGCCTCCTGTAGTGAGTATGAGATCGGAGAGTACAAGAAACTTTTCCAAGAGTTCTATGATGTCTTTGCCTAGTCCTATACCGAAATGCCTAGTCTTGACCCCGCAATCATCGAGCACCACATTGACACCTCTGAGTTAGGGGGCATAATAGATTACCCCAACCTTGGGATAGGGGGCATGATCAACCATTTTGAACCTTCCCCATCACATCTATCTCAGTGTTTCCATGATCCCATTGTTCAAACCAACACATATGTGATCCACAATCACAAACCCCATGCACATAGCATGGGGGGAGGTCATTAACCCTACTCACTGTTAAGATTTAATATGCTAAGACATAAAATAGTAGCATTACATTCCATTTCACAATAATAGCATATACAGGATCACTGAAGAAACAACAAGCACAGCATAAACACAAGAGACAAAGATTTATCCTGGGAAACCCTCATGGGGTAGAAAACCCAGCAAAGCTTCCTCAATATAGATGACCAGCAATATACAAAGATGAAACCCTGAGACATGATCTCCTCCTCCACAATAGCAGACCTCTCCTCCACAAGTGCGCTATCCTCAAGTGAGTGTGTGTGTATAATGAGGAACACACCTCCTCTATTTATACACTACTCTGATATGTATTTTACACAAGTACATGTAGGCTCGTATTTAACAATTAGGTTAAATACCCCATTATAACTGACTGGGCCGACCACCACATGGTGGGTCTAATAACCCTAGTTACCACAACCAAATCGGAGGAATAAACATCTCCGGATTTATAGTATAATCACATCGGAGGTATGGAACATCTCCGGAATAAATAATATACAAATATAATATTCTTTGAAGTTACAATATTTCAACACTCCCCCTTAACGAGAAGGATATTATAACAGTATCTGCACGAGCAAGGAGTCATCAACATCATACATGATACATCTATAAATCATTGGAAGCTTTCTCAACATCATTAGTAACTCAAGTAGTTACTGGAACATCTTCAATACTGGAACATCGACATCTTCAGTATTGAGTCTTTATCTTCTGTAGCACTTGAACAGCTACAACAATATCATCATCTGGATCCTCATGATACATGATCATCAGCATCATCATCTCACAATCATCAGCATCGTCATCACACGATCATCAGCATCATCATCACACGATCATCAGCATTGTCATCTCACGATCATCAACATCGTCATCACATGATCATCAGCATCGTCATCACACGATCATCAGCATCGTCATCACACGATCATCAGCATCGTCATCACACGATCATCAGCATCGTCATCACACGATCATCAGCATCATCTCACACGATCATCAACATCGTCATCACACGATCATCAGCATCGTCATCACATGATCATCAGTATCGTCATCATACGATCATCAGCAGTACAAGTATTCATGCCAATACAAGTGACCATATCAACAATACGAGTATCCTACCGATACAAGTAGCCACATAATCAATACAAGTATCCTACCGATACAAGTAACCACATCATCAATACAAGTATCCTACCGATACAAGTAACCACATCATCAATACAAGTATCCTACCGATACAAGTAACCACATCATCAATACAAGTATCCTACCGATACAAGTAACCACATCAAAAATCACTTTCTCGGAGACCATACGTCTACGGATCAATTCAGGGACCTAAGTCCGGGGATGATACAATCCCCACTTCTCGGAGACCTCACGTCTACGTATCAATTCAGGGACCGCAGTCCGGGGATGATACAATCCCCACTTCTCAGAGACCTCACGTCTACGGATCAATTCAGGGACCTAAGTCCGGGGATGATACAATCCCCATCACGTACATTTTGAACTAGTGGTTCCGGGATGATGCAATCCCCATCACATTATTCTCGAAGACCATACGTCTACGGATCAATTCAGGGACCGAAGTCTGGGGATGATACAATCCCCATCACGTACATTTTGAACTAGTGGTTCCGGGATGATGCAATCCCCATCACGTACATTTTGAACTAGTAGTTCCGGGATGATGCAATCCCTATCAATTTATTCTCGGAGACCTCATGTCTACGGCTCTCTTTAGGACTGAAAGTCCAGGGATGATCCAATCCCCTCAACTGTCCTCTAAGGACTTCATTCTCGGAGACCTCACGTCTACGTCTCTCTTTAGGACTGAAAGTCCAGGGATGATCCAATCCCCTCAACTGTCCACTAAGGACTTCATTCTCAGAGACCTCACGTCTACGGCTCTCTTTAGGACTGAAAGTCCAGGGATGATCCAATCCCCTCAACTGTCCACTAAGGACTTCATTCTCGGAGACCTCACATCTACAGCTCTCTTTAGGACTGAAAGTCCAGGGATGATCCAATCCCCTCAACTGTCCACTAAGGACTTCATTCTCGGAGACCTCACGTCTACGGCTCTCTTTAGGACTGAAAGTCCAGGGATGATCCAATCCCCTCAACTGTCCACTAAGGACTTCATTCTCGGAGACCTCACGTCTACGGCTCTCTTTAGGACTGAAAGTCCAGGGATGATCCAATCCCCTCAACTGTCCACTAAGGACTTCATTCTCGGAGACCATACATCTACGGCTCACTTTAGAACATGTGTTCAAGGATGATACAATCCCCACATGTATTCTCATCAATACAAGTACAAGTATCCTCAACCATACAAGTACATTAATCAATACATGTGTCATCAAAAGTATGTATTCTTACCAATACATCTTATCATCAAAAGCATGTATTCTTACTAATACATCTAACATCAAAGGCATGTATAAGTAAAACTAAGTATTCTAAGTATAAGAGTCCTAAATCTAAATATTTCTAAGTATCTAGGTGTGGAGAACAGGTTACCTCATCATCGACCTTGTTGTTCGATGAGACCAACTTATCATCAGTCACTATACTACTCCCCCTTTCGAGGAGGGTCCTTTTTGAACTACACCAAGCTTGTCTCGGAAGTATTCAAATTTCACTCGAGACAGAGGTTTGGTTAGTATGTTGGTAACTTCTTCACTTGAGGTAAAGGTTTGGTTAGTACAATGGTAACCTGTTACAAATTCAAACTTTATAGTTTCTTTCCGCGTCATATCTTGTTTGTTCCCTATGTTCTTTGACTTATCATGGAACACTAGATTCTATGTCATCTTGATACAACTCTAATTATCACATAGGATCTCAGTTGGTTCTATCTCTAAGTCAAACAATCCTGAAGCAAAACTTCTTCACAACTAGCGGAGCAAACAGCCATATATTCCGCTTGTGCTGAGAGCCACACTAGACTGCTTCCAGCTAAACCACGAGATCATGGCTAACCCCAGACAATAACATCCTCTCGATGTGTTCTTCCTGTCTGATACACTTCCTGCCCAATCAGAATCTGAATAACCATCTGAAGTCATGATCTTCAAGATAGCATTCTATCGTGTCCTTTATGTGCCTTATCACATGCTTTGCATCTATCAGGTGAACACATCTAGTTTCCACTAGATACTGACTCAAGGTGTTCACAACAAGGCATATCTCTAATCTAGTATATGTTAGATACAACAATGACCCAATAATTTGATTGTACAGATTTATATCCACTAACTCTGATGAGTCATCTCCTAACAGTTTCAAGTTGGAATCCATAAGAGTGGCCATTCCATCATATCAAGTCTTCTCAAGATTTCTCAGCATACTTTCTATGGTTGAGAAGGATTCCTACTGAGCCTTTCCATACTTCCAGACCTAGGAAGTAATACATTTAATCTAAGAACTTTTATTTTCTTTTCTACAGTCATCTATCTATGCCATCTCTCATCAGATGGGTCTACTGATATGAGCCTCAATATCATTCGAACTCTGTGGTGAGTTCCTTCTTGCATCCATGTCATCTGTGTATAGAAATCATATTCAACCTTGTAGCAAAGATTGAGATCCACATCACCCATGGTGATCATTAAGCTTATCAAAACCTGATTCACATTTCTTCTTTAATTACACCATTAAGAGAATGGTCTTATCTAGCCACTTGGAGCAAACATTTCATCATGATTCTCTTCCTCTTTCTAGGAGAATCTTCTAGCCACAATCCTTCTATAGTGTGTTTGATTTGTAAATCCTTTTGTTGAACATCCATCACTTGTTCATCATTCATCATGATTTTTCCTACAAATCAAAATTAGGTACATGATTAGTAATACTTCATAATCATCAAATCTTATTGACATGATAACCTATTATGCATACAGATATCATTTACATAGTTATGCAACTATCTTGACCAATACTTTGGCACAACACTTTCCCATATCCTGTATGCATACAGTGGCTATCTAGATGCCTTCCATCTCTACCAGAACATACTATCGAGAGTGTGCACAACTCTCAGCATGTCAGCAAAGAGGTTTCATTCTAGACAAGCAACAATGGAATGTTTTTCCAACTTACCAATCATATGCATATTAGTAGTATACTGTTCAATGTTCTATGAATATTTACACTTAGCATGATATATTATAGGAATACAAATATGCATACAACCTATTATAGGCAATATCATTTACTATTTCAAATAACAACTCAAATGCTTATCTTTTATGTTTGTGTGGTTGCCTCCCGCTTGATCTTCTGTATGTCTTTTGAACTTCTATTCATTATGTACCACTGTGCATGTTCAAGTGTCATCCTCATGATCTCATACACAAACATACACCCATTAGTATGTTCTAAATGTTATCAAAACATTATAGTTCTAAATAATCTTGAGAATGTATAGTCATGATTATAGTTAATAAACATTAGTATTCAAGATTTCAGGGAAGTCTTGTTTTACTCATGCATATCATCAATCAAGATAAAAGACATAATATGCATAATCCCTTGATTACTAACTTTATGAATAAGCATAACCAATCATACCAAGTATACTTATATAAGGGATCTTAACACAAGGTAAGATTCATGGGAAACATACCTGGATTAGTATACCTACTTAGTTATGTACAACATACCTAAACAATCTCTTCAATGATTTAGAGATCCTGAGCTAGAACCTGCATGTCTCATAGGTTAAGCATAATACAACAAGGTCATACATACCTCGTAAGTAGAACAAAGATTATGGATGAGTCTTTGTCTTCATGTGGTCATGGTCATGGAACTTGATTTGTCTTTTGTGATGTACCTGTATCTTGTTAGCAGACAACATCAACCTCACACAACACCATAATGCATTAGTACAATCATATAACCCTAATCAATGAATGTCTTCAATCATTCACATGCATTCATACTGTTACTAGGGTGATAAGATAAGTCTAACATTAATCAAGATTGTACTAACAAATAATATGAAGACAAACACATCATGAAATTAATCAAGAATTAGATTTCAAGACATACCTGAGCCTCCTTAAGTCATACCTGTCGAGACTTCTTGTAGTCTTCTTATGTAAGGCCTTAGCCTCAACTCCCCCTAAAACTTGATCTGGAGCTTAATTAGGGTTTTCTAGAGAAACCCCTAAAGATTCAACCTTTGACTTTCACACTTCTCAATGGATGAAAGAATATGTCTTGCTGAGCTGATCAAACTAGCATACTTCAACTTTGGAATTTCCAAAATTTGACCCCTCAAAATTGCCTTTGAAACTTCTGGATCTTCTGGACAGGATCCCGAACTAGGGTTTTATGAAGCCCACCCTTCTGCCCAAACAAAAGGTTCAATCCAAGGCTCTAAACTCTTATTTTTCTTAGGAGTTTCCAGCCGTGGTTACAGACTTCAAAAATTCCAACTTTTGCTGAAGCCCTAATTTTCCATATTTCCGATCAAAATCCCGAACTGGGGTTTGATCAAGCCCGGTCTTCCACCCAACCAAAAAATTCAAACTTGGTCTCTAAATTTTGATTTTTCTAAGTAGCATTCAGCCGTGGACTCCGATTCCAAAAATTCTAACTTTCTCCGAAACCCTAAATTCCGGAAGCCATGAATAAAGGTGCTCCAAAAATAATTCTGTTTTGACAGAAATATGCACCTGATTGTTTCTGCTATAACTCTTAAATTTTTGCTCCACAGGGTCTGAGACCCTTTTTCTGCAGTAGCCTGACCTGTTATCTTTCCATCCTGACAGGTCTGACCTCAATTGGGTTTTCTGAGAGAGAGTTATGCCAAGTGTCGCAACGTGACCTGTTTATGGGATAAAACAGGAGAGCGAACTTGTACGTCCTGCCACGTGTCACTGGTTCACCTTCGGCCTCTGAAAACGTTTCCTGAGATAGCTCGACCTATTATCTTTCCATCCTGATAGGTCTGACCTCAATTGGACTCTCTGAGAGAGAGTTATGCCAAGTGTCGCAACGTGACCTGTTTATGGGATAAAACAGGAGATCAAACTTGTACGGCGTGCCACGTGTCACTGGTTGAATTTCGGCCTCTGAAAAAGTTTCTTGAGATATTACAATCTGTGTACTACCTGTCACTTTTTATGAAATTTTATTTGGAGCTTCCTAGCCCAAGTTATGACCTTTTTTCCTAGGTCACCTGAATTTGACTGAGATCTGGAAGAGGCAGAAACCCTAACTTGTACTGATCATAAATCACAAAGTACAACGAATTAGAGGTTGTCCTTTGGACACAAGGTACCTGGAGATTTAATATTCGTCCTGTAACAATTTCAGATCCGAAAACTTCGCCAAAACGGATTTATAGCGAAAGTGCTACGATGACTGGTTTTTGCTATGTAAAACCCTAACCTTCAAATTGTCGTAAGTAAAGGAAGTGTCGTTAGTGCCATACCTTGTCTTCCTTCAGGTTATCTCTGATACCATGTTAAGATTTAATATGCTAAGACATAAAATAGCAGCATTACATTCCATTTCACAATAATAGCATATACAGGATCACTGAAGAAACAAGCACAGCATAAACACAAGAGACAAAGATTTATCCTGGGAAACCCTCATGGGGTAGAAAACCCAGCAAAGCTTCCTCAATATAGATGACCAGCAATATACAAAGATGAAACCCTGAGACATGATATCCTCCTCCACAATAGCAGACCTCTCCTCCACAAGTGCGCTATCCTCAAGTGAGTGTGTGTGTATAATGAGGAACACACCTCCTCTATTTATACACTACTCTGATATGTATTTTACACAAGTACATGTAGGCTCGTATTTAACCATTAGGTTAAATACCCCATTATAACTGACTGGGCCGACCACCACATGGTGGGTCTAATAACCCTAGTTACCACAACCAAATCGGAGGAATAAACATCTCCGGATTTATAGTATAATCACATCAGAGGTATGGAACATCTCCGGAATAAATAATATACAAATATAATATTCTTTGAAGTTACAATATTTCAACACTCCCCCTTAACGAGAAGGATATTATAACAGTATCTGCACGAGCAAGGAGTCATCAACATCATACATGATACATCTATAAATCATTGGAAGCTTTCTCAACATCATTAGTAACTCAAGTAGTTACTGGAACATCTTCAATACTGGAACATCGAAGTTTAACCCTTTTCCGGACCTGGTAGACTAATTACGAAAAAGGAATACTCTAGTCACACCGGCTAGAAGAGTTCTTCATTGCATCCTTTTATGCTTCTTCGAGCCTTGGAGACTAACACACGAAAAAGAAACCCCCTGGAGTCTTCTTATCACTTTCAGACTCTCTAAAATTGAAAACAACCACGAGCATGAACTATCCTGGGCTCGTACAAATCCACACGACAGTACCATTGCATTATTTCAGAGTCTTCTTATCGCTTTCAGACTCCTTAAAATTGAAAGCAATCACGAGCATGAACTGTCCTGGGCTCATATAAATCCACACAACAGTACCATTTTACACACACTTCTTCTAGTTCCTTAACCCATGAAGAAGTCCCACCGTGCCTCTTGGCACTATGATCGATCATCTTGGTAGCATCCCCAATCAGGTCTCCTTTGTTCAGAGTAGTCTGCAGTCTCCTGCCATTTTATACCATCTTGAGTACCACTCATCCCAGTCACTATCCTTGATCCATTACAGCTATGATCACTTTCCCACCAGTCAGTTTCATCTACTGCCCGATCGTCCTCGCCATCATACTCTTAACAAAGGAAGTTTGATTCCACCCACTCTACTTGCCCAATTATCCCCCACAGTATGTCAGTCCTACCAGCAGTACTCTCACACTTCAATTCTCCACCTCGCGCTCCTATAAAGGAAACATCATTGCCTTGCTAGTTGCAGTTCTCCCTCTGTCGACGACAGCCCCTCTATTCCAGAGGATCGACCCAGAGGTCCCTACGCCTTGGACCCATAACCATCTGTGGTGAGTGCCTACAGACCATTTTGAGAGGAGTCATCATTGTCTCTTCGAGTGGTTGTTTCTCACATGCTCGACTTCAACACCTTGATCGCATCGTTGAGAATTGCGCAGGGTTTATATCCCTTCAGTTATTAGTTGAAGACCCCGGATTTCCCCTGACTCTAGCACATTGGTGAGTCACTTCGGAAAACCTAGTTATATGTTCTCGTGGATGTCCGGGTTGCGTTGGCGATTGTATTCGGAAGCCATCCAGTTATATGCTTCCTTGAGTACCCAGTTCAATTCCAGTTCAGAGTACCATTGAGGATATGACTCCCCATCACTATGCTCCAGTAGCTGATCAGTTCCTCTGGTACCCTACTCAGCAACACTGTAGTTATTCCAGTGTACCAGTTCTTCAGCTCAGACATGGTCATCCTAGCAGTATGTCCCAGATTTGTGTTCCCTCTAGACCCTTATGATGTACATAGTGGTTCTCTATGTATCCTATAGGTCCCCCTTTTCGGGCCTCACAGTTATTTTTTATGTATCTTGATACGACCATGGGTATGCCCGCCTCGTGCATATATTGAGATTCTTCCTCATTCATTATTTGAGGCCATGTATATGTCAGGTCCCCATATTTTGGACCCCATTGTTATTGTTGTTCTATATCTTGATACGAGCATGGGAATGCCCGCCTCGTGCATATGTTCATATTATTCTTCATTCATTATTGAGGTCATGTACTTTCAGTTTTTGCAGTTTGTTCGGGACCATTGTTCTGGGCTCTAGTTCATTTCTTCTCTTCTCCACACCCCAGGAAAACCATAAAAGACTTATGATGTCTATCGGCCATACGATGAGCTCCTGCCCTCACACATCAGGGGGCAATCTGTTAACACCTAAAAAGTGCTCACTACCTCATCTACCCCATTACATGACTCATTTGTCCATATTTCCTACCATATTTGCCTCCAAAAACTTAAAATCCCATTAAAAAGCCTCTAAAAGGCCAAAAAAGCCTCCAAAAGGCCAAAAAACCCCTTTTCCCCCCAAAATAATCCGAAATTCCTCCAAAATAGCAAAAACCCTCTAAAAAGGGAATAAAAAATACAAAAAAGAGGAAAAAGAGGGAAAAAGGAAACAAAAACCCTATATAGTTGACCTACACCATATGGTGCCCAAAACCATGGGCCAACACTCCACCACTAAAAACCTATAAATAGGTGATGGAGGCCCCTCATTTCATATCCACAGTCAAACACACCCTTACTCTGCCAAAATCACTCCTAAAACCCTAGCTCACCCTTGAGCTACTTTCACACTCGAGTGCCCCTTTGGCCCATTTCCAACCCTTTGGAGAAAGAGAAAGGAGCAAAACTGGAAGCTTGGAAGCAACCCTCTTGGACTGCTGCAAATGCTTCACCAACCTCTACACTTGAGGTAATCTTTAATACAAAAAGAGAAATCTTTTGCCATATTTTCATGTTTTATTATTTATGTTAATGCTCATGCTAGGTTAAATTTCATACTGTTTTACTGCTTTTATTTACTATTTTTCTGAATTGCTACTAAGGAGTCCCTTCTCCTTAGTAGGTGCTCATTTGCACAAGCTAGGGTGAAAACCCTAGCTACAGTTGCTTAACTCACGAAGAAGCGGAGTGGGTGCTTAATGATTTCCATTTTGAGGTGTGTGGCAGTCACTTATCCGAGCTTGCTATAGCCCAACATATTATGCAAGCTGGTTATTTTTGGACTTCCATCTTTAAGGATTGCGTTAATGCTATGAAGAGATGTCACCCTTGCCAGGTGTTTTCTCGAAACATATGCTCGCATCTAGCGCCCCTTCATCCGGTCGTCACCGTCAATCCCTTCACCAAGTGGGGGGTGGATTTCATGGATTGCAAACCAGCTTCGGCTGGGGGGAATCACCATATCATAGTGGCCGTGGACTATTTTTCCAAATGGGCTGAGGCCATGCCTACCACTAAATCCAATGGTGCTACAGCAGCCCACTTCGTATTCAATCAAATTATCACTCGGTTCAGTATTCCGAAAGAGATTGTCACTGACCATGGTAGTCACTTTCAGAACAAGATGATGGAGGATTTGTCTCTAAAGCTTGGGTTTCATCAAGAACACTCATCTTCTTATTATCCCCAAGCGAATGGTCAAGTAGAAGCAGTCAATAAGTCTTTGAAGACCATTCTCCAACGTACCATCCAACAAAGCAAGACCAATTGGCACATCATGTTATATCCTTCTTTGTGGGCGTATCGAACCGTAGTCAAGACTGCCACCAGGTTCTCACCGTTTCAGCTAGTTCACGGTGTGGATTCACTTTTACCCATTGAATGCAAGATCCCTTCGCTTAAACTGGCCATAGAGCTCCTCCCCGATACGATGGGTCTTGAGCAACATTTAATCCACCTTGAGCAACTTGATGAGCAACATTGAGATGTCGCTGTGGCCATAGATGCCAACAAACATCGTGTTAAGGTTCAGTATGATAGGTCTATCCATCCCCGGAAGTATGCTGAAGGTGACTTGGTCCTCTGATATGACCAATCTAAAGAACCCCTAGGGGCAGGCAAGTTCAACCCCATGTGGCACGGTCCTTCAATCATGAGGTGTGTCTTTGAAAAAGGAGCCTATGAATTAGAAGACTATGAGGGGATTGTCTTGAAGGAGCCTAGAAATGGGCTCTACCTCAAGCGGTATTATGCTTGAACCTCTGATTCAGGCTAATACTTTTGTATACTATTATATAGTTGCTTCTGTACATAGTTTAGATTTCTTTTGGTTTTCAGGTCTGCTGATTAGCTTCCATTTGATTGACAGATGTCAGCAAAGTTTCCTACATTCTTAAGGTTCGTGGATGGTGCTAGCCGTCATACACAGCAGCTTGCTTCTGCTTCCTGGGTCATTTTCTCACCTGACCACCTAGTTGTGTCCTCAGGAGGTGCTTGTCTTGGTCCTACATCTAACAATGTGGCTGAGTATAGTGCCGTCATTGAGCTACTTTGGGACACCATTTCCCATGGAATCCAGTCTTTAGAAGTCCACCTGGATTCACAACTAGTTGTGTCTCAGCTAAATGGGCAGTACCGTGTGCGAGATCCTACGCTACTACGAAAATTCCTAAGGGTAAGACTCTTGGAATGACATTTTGTTTCAATTACATACATACATGCTCCGAGAAGTGTTAATCATATATCTGATGCATACGCTAACTATGTATTAGATTGGCATTTGTCACATTCACCATGAAGCACATAAATACAAGAAGACATTCATACATTTGTACATACACACATATAGTAGAACCAGAGAACCAAAGTTTTATATATATAAATATGTCCAAAAATGGTAGTGTCATACAAAGCTGGAGCCCGTAGCCCTAAAAAATATACATATCAATACAAAAATGAGATCCTGAGATATCTACTCCCTGCGAGGAGGACTAGCTGCCGCCCCAACAGGAAGGGTCTCGTAGAAGTACTGAACTGCATTGGCTACCCACTGCAGTAGCTGCACCCAGTCACCCGGAACCCCCACTACTTGGTGCTGCATGGACTCAGGTAGTATCACCACCTCTAAATGTGGAACCCTAGCAACCATCCTTGTAAGGTTGCGCCGCAAGGTCTATAGAGTGCGTCCTACTGCAGCATTGCCTGCCTCCTCACCCCTTTCCTGACGACCATTTCTCGAGAAGCCATCAGGTCTCATTGGGCCTTTGTCTGCAAGCAAACAGTCAACCATTAGCATATGATACTACCACCAAAATGATTTTTTCATTTACATCTATAATAAAAAATCCATAAAAATTTAATACACAAAAAACCTAAAAAGAGTACTCACCAATGTCTCTGAACGTTGCGTCTGGTGGGAGTGGCATGTCCCTATCCTGGCGGAAGTCTATCCCTGCATAGGGGTATTCCTCTATGGAAATGACCTATCGGTCCCACCAGTGGAAGAACTCCTTGGTATATGGTGATTCCAGACAGCCACCACCTTGTCGTGTCAAGACCTCAGCCCACTGGGTCAGGGCTGGATCCCGGAGACTATGAGGAGGGACATCCACCATCGGACTAAGCCCTAGAACCCTCTCAAAGAAGAAGCTGCAGAGGATACTCCCATACCCAAAGTTTTTGGCCTTCATTTCTTTTCATTCTGTCAGTTGGGTCTTCATAGACCCCAGCAGTGTGGTACACTAGTCAAATACTATAGGCTGCATGCATTGTGATGCATAGAAAATCACTGGCCTAGATGCCTGGTGTAGAGCTTTGGATCTCGTGATCCACACTAAGGTAGCCACAATTATCTTCATGCTAAGATTTACTATGAAATTGATGGGCACCTGACTTCCCACCATGCGTGTGTTTGCGAGGAAATACTGCACTATGTAGTCAAGAACGGTGATCCCACCACCCACAGTACAAAACCGAAGACTAGCCTCCTCACCTCGACGGGACAAAACGGTAATGAAGTAGATGTCGTCCACTTCCAGTGTGAGAATTTTTCCATTGAGATATAAGTTCTGTGCATCAACATCCCAACAGTCGATCAAGCAGTAGAGTAATAGGTTTTGGGCCCTCAAACCCCCTATACTCCATAATTTGTACAACCCACATGCTTGCAATGCCTGCTGTGCTTGCACATCGTTGCGCACGGCCTCATCAACTTGGTCATGCTCCCTCTCCGTCCACTCTAGAACCATCCGGGAGTGTAGAAAAACAAGGATTTTAGTCAATTTCTTTTGCATTTTCAACTTCAAGGCCATACTTGTGGGCTAACTTGTATATAGGTGCGGGTACCCACAGTCAGTATGTGTATTGACTGTGAGTATCTTGCCATGCCCGTGACCCGCATAGCTACAGCCTAGAGGTAGCTCCGAAGCCATTTAGGGCATGGCCAAACTAAAAATCCCACCGCTGAAAATTAAAATGAAAGCATTGAAATGAAAGGTATCGATGAGACTACCAACCTACTCCAGACGGTTTGATAATTGGTCACTTGTAGCTCCCAGAATCGGCAACTGAACTTTTAGGTGAAAACTAACCACAAAGCTCCAAATGGGTGAATAGTAAAAATGAATTGTAAATTGTAATTTTTATTACTATTTATAATTTTCAGGACCCACTTTTCTATATTTTTTACCGTTTTGTGCCATTATGGACTAATATACTGTCTTGGAGTAGTATTTTTAATCATATTTCCTCGGCGAAAGTTGTTCTGGACCATTTCACACCTACGGCAAGTACGTTTCACACCTAGCATATAGGCTAGATGCCATTTCCATGTGCATTATGCATTTGACCTATTGACCACTTTCATAAACCCTAGGTGCGACCCCGCTTCGTAACTTACACGGAACCTTCACACTGCTATAGAAGTGTCATTATGTGGCAGTAGGGATTTTTCGAACATGGGTACCCTAGTTAGAACCCCTTTGTGCATTCTCGTGTCTATGCCGTTGTTTTTCCTTAGGATTGGGAGTCCTCTGTAGTTACGCCATGACATTGCGATAAAGACTCATACTCTACTTTGTCTTATGCTGGCCATATCCCTTAAGGAATCCCCTCAATTATAACATGTTTTGATTGCATTGCATCATCCTACTTGCTGCTTGAGCCTTGTGTCGGCTCCCGCTTACTCAATTGTTAGCCTGGTGGCTGAGCACTTTTTCTGACGAGCCCTACAGAGCTTATATTTTCCCTTCACAATTTGATCACCTTTTGACCATGAGGGAACATCATCCCCGAGTGTCCACATCCTGCATGCACTTCCTTGCATTGATCATAGGTATGTTCCACTACTTGGAACCAGTCTGCTCGCTATGTGACACTTGTTCCCTCATTTGTTGTACTATAAGCAATTTTATTATTTTTCAAGATTTTCCCAAATATGAAAAAGACCAAAAAAAAATCAAATATTCCAAAAAGCCGGACGGGATTATGGTTACTACTTCTTGTTGGAAACTATTGTGTCGCCTTTGAACAGAGCATTCATTCCACTCCATACATTATCAGTTGGGACTATAGTTGGACCTTAGGTGTTGTACTTGTTTCTCAATTGTCTCCACCAATTGGTTAAGCTTCCAGTCATTATGGATCCCTTTTTAATGCCTCCTGCATTGCACAGTTTATGTCAAGTCTATGCTGCCTGAGTCTATCCATCTGCTCATGCTCTTGTTCAAAGGAAGTCCTGAAACTAGTGTCGGCCTCCTCAGATCTCTTTACTATTCCATGTCGGCCATCCTTATTTGAGTCAGTCTGTTTCACCTGAGTTCTTCCAAATCTTTCAGCGTAGCTGGTACCTCGTGTTGACTGATGGGGGATTCCTTAATGCCCTCCTTCCAGTGAGTCTCGTTCCATCTACTTCAACCCATTTATTTCGGGACTTGAGGCTTAGATTTCGGTTGAGTACCTTGAGGCTTGTAGTCATTAGTGGCAGGTTCTCTCACCATCGACAGTTTTGGAAATACATCAATGTCCCCTGATCAATGGATTCATCCTAGTGTTCGACTTCAGCTCATTTATTCACACTCCGATGATTGTGCCCTGTGCCTTGATGCCCATTTTTATTATTGGTGGGTTATCTCGCATCTGTTAAAGATATACATCATTGACCGGTAATCAGACGATGTCACATCAGGTTCAACCCCAATTCCTTTATTCACTTGATGGGACTTGCACCATCGAAGACTTGTGTAGAAGACCCCGGGCGATAGTGGCATTTAGTATGTTACTTATGACTTTGACTTTACATATGAGATATCACCTCTCAGATATCAGTTTGTACCTCCAATTTGCACCAGTTGTTTCCTTTTCAGCAGGAGACCATATCTTACTATAGAGGGATCATGGCTATAATCACTTATGACATGTATCACTATGTACTACCTATTCATAGCCATTGTATTAGATTGTTGTACTACCGACATGTATTCAGGGATACTATTTTACTATGACGAGTGAGCTTCTCTTTCCACTTGTGTCTCCATCACTCCACTTTTGAGTTTTATAATGTATTTCAGCCATCGTAGCATCAGTCTCTGACGTCACACATTAGGGGGCATCTGTTACAACGTAATCTTCCACCTTGTGAGCATCACCATTCTTTGGCCTGTAGGATCCATTTCACTGACTTAGATTCACTTTATATCTTTTAGACATATTTTTTTCTCATTTTTCCTCTGACCCGCTTATTGCATCATTATAGCAGGCGTACCTGTGAGTTGCATCACTATAGCCCGCGGGTATCAAGTAAAATGGTAAAAATCACTAGTTTATTACTTTTTACTCCCAAAAATCGGTCGTTGGGTGACCTTTGGCTCTCCATCTGCCCAAGTAACGTCTCGATGTGTCCTTTCACTTACCTTTGAGAGGAGTATATATTGAGCATGTATGGCTTATGGACAGGAGGAGAAAGAAGAGCAAGAGAACTCTAGTGGATTTTTTCCCTCTCTTGAGTCTACACTCATTGATCCTTGTAGTTGTGAACCCTTTATGTTCACCTTCCAAACTCCTATCTAGTTTGAGTTTGCCATTCATGGAGGATTGAAGTGGTGGAGGCACAAGTGGATTGATCCAGATCTTAGTTCAAATTGGCTGCCGGCAAGAGGTCATATCACTTTGTACTTCTTCTTGTTTATTAATAGAAATACTCATATTCCTGTCCATTAATGTTGTAAATGTTGTTTATCTTACATTGGGTTGCATTTACTTGTTATATCATGGACCATTGCTATTGATGATGTTAATACCATTTATATATTATATGTACTTGTTGTATATTGGCTTTCAAGACTAATTTGTAGATTCCAGTGCATGGATTGAAAAAGATCCAATGTGGATCTACATCAAACGTTTGGATTGAGGTTGGTTATATTTTTCATCACCTTAGCATTGTCATTTATATAGCATAGTTTTGAGAATTGAGTTGATTTCTGGTAGTCATCTGTCTATTGTGGTATACCCCAAGCCATTGTGGGTTTTCTCCAACACATCTAGTCAGGATGAAAAAGGCCTCAAATGCTCTTTCGAGGCATTGCCATGACCACATGTAATCAGACCTAGAGATATGACCAAGTTTTGCTAGTCACATAAAAGGCCTCATCTGCTCTTTAGAGTTCTTGCTTGGCAAGACACCCTTTTAAGGTTTTGTGGTAGGGGTCACATGTAATCAGACCTAGAGATCTGGATAGGTTGTGCTAGTCACGTAAAAGGCCTCAAATGCTCTTTAGGGTTATTACTTGGCAAGACACCCTTTTAAGGTTTTGTGACAGTCACATGTAAAATATCCTAGGAGATCCGATAGGTTGAGTTGTGTGCTCGTAAAAGGCCTGGGATTCTCTTTCGAGGTTTTGTTGACATACATAATAAGTCCTAAGGATTCCACAGTATGGCCAGTGATGATGAAGACCTACAAGTGGTGGGCCTACATCTAGTATGAAAAAGGACTGGATTTGTAGAACTTCCTATGATGAGTAGATTCAGAGATTGATTGAGATAGCAGCAGCAGTGATGATGACGATGATTCACTGATGATGATCCAGAGAAGAAGACTTGTGCTATCAAATCTGTGTCAAGAAATACCTTCCTAGTTAAGAGGGAGTGTTGATGTATATGTAACTTCGTTATGTATTTCACCTATGTATTTCATTTATGTATATTGTACTCCTATAGAGAAGTGTTATTCCTCGATAAGGAAGTGTCGTCATTTATATTGTAAGTGTCGTAACTTATACTTGATGGGTTATTAGACCACCTTGTTGGGGTCGTCCCTGTATAAGTCATGTGGGTCAGAGGATTATTAGACCACCCTATTGGGGGTCGGCCATTTGGGTTAAAGGGTTATTATACCACCCTATCGGGGGTTGGCCCAGTAAGCATTATGTTATGTGGTGAAGTTAAGGTCGACCTAGTAAAGGTTATTAGGCAAGTCAAGTCAAGTATAAAGAGAGTGCAAGAGGCACTCTATTTGATCAGTCTATTCTCTCACACACTCTTTGGAGAGTGGCGCACTTGTGGAGGAGGAGAAGCTATTGCTAGGAGATGTCTATCTCTTATGCTTGGGTTGTATCATTGATCTATCTATCTCTAAGGAAGTTATTGGGGTTTTTCACCTTTATGGTTTTCCCCAAGTAAACTATGTGTCTCTTGTGTGCTTGCATTATTGTGTCCATGATTGATATGCTGAAGATATGCTGTAGATATGCAGTACACGTTATTCTCTCAGTTAAGATCTTAGATCAGATTGAAACTTCTAAAAAACTAACATTTTCTAGGGTTTTCCAACCCAGGGGACTAAATGCTTAGGTTAAACTGAATGACAAGCATCCAATGCAGAGAAAAGGGATGTGAATGAGGGTAAAAAGACCCACTTTCACAATCAAATTGAGTGAAGGTAAAAGAAGACTTCACAATAAAATAAAATGGATTCAAACCGGTGGAGTGGCAAGTTTTTGTGGTAGAAATTTCTTCGTACGGGTAAGAAGAGGTTCTCTTAGGTTAGACTAGGATGTTCTAGCTCTAATCCAATACAATTAGGTAACAAATGTAACCTTGAATCCTGAACTAAAATCACATACCAAGATTAAACGTATTTGATAGTGATAGAAGGATGTAACTCACCTTCAAATCGGACGTTTGTCCCACTTCCAGATTTGATCCCGAAGCTCTCAAGTTGAACCTGTCAAGATCAAACAAGAAACAAACACGTAATCTCCCAAATACCTTGAAGTAGAAATTAGATTCAAATAATACTAGATACAATTCATTCCAATGATTCAAGCACAATACACATGAAATGGGAAACAAGACAAGATATTATTAATGGAAACTTGAAGACGCTTACATAGAGTTGCTTGATGTCCAAGTATCAGCTCCAACTCCAAAGCTTCCTCCCTCTAGCTATCTCTGCAAATATGTCAAGATCATAAGTTGGATGCCCCAACTAGTCCTCCCTTTGGCTCATGGATGGCCTCTCCTTTATAGCACTTGAGAAGTTAACCATAAGGAGAGGAAGGTGGATCTAGTGAGGGTTTAGTGGACCAACCAGGATAAACAGAAAGAGGAGGTTGAGATAGAATCAAGGGTGTCAATCCCAAGGAAATCTCTCAGAAGGTACAGATCCAAGATCCAAGTCCAAAGGCTAAATTGGGGTTTTCGCGCCCCAGAGAATGAGCATAGCATGAAAATTTGATGATTTTTCGTGCCCCAGAGGTTATGCAGAATGCGAAAATATGGTGTTTTCATGCGCCAGGAGGTATGCAGGGTGCAAAAATCAAGGAAAACAGGGTCCATTTATGGTGACACGTGGCCTATTAGGTTGTTTCTCGACAAACAAGAAGTGGATTTGTCTCCTAGGTGTCTAGATGAGACTAAGGAGGGAACCAACAACATTAGGGAGAAATGTCACTAGGTCACATTGTACAAAGATGTGACACTAAAGCTCGAAGTGTAACTTTGAGGTATAACAAATTACAAGTTGTATTACTTTCAATAAGCACCAGAAGCCTTGGATTTCCACAAGTCTCGTGGACAATTGCGTTGTACCCTTGGGTTTAGCTCAAGGGGTCTATCTTGGTGTGACGTACCCATAATATTGTTGTTTTCAAAGTATTGTCTTGTTGTCATCCTATTGCATCCTTATCAGGTCATTAACATCATTTTGGGGATAATTTAGGAATAGTTTGAAGTTATTTGAAAATTTCTACTTGGATCCTTGTCAAACTAGCTAGTTTTAATTCCTAGTAATCTATTGTGTGTTTCATTTGCAATTTTTTTGAGTTAATGTGCCATTGATCAAATCTGGTACATTAGAACATCCCAACACCTATTGTTTTGTTGCATCTTTTTCCTCCCCAACGATAGCATCAACAAATGGTTGTTGCAAATCCTCCTCCTTCGCAAGGGGGAAATGGAGGTCATCCTCCTTAGGGGGATGGACCGACACATGCCAATGTCTTTTTATGTGAGGAAATTTTCACATTAACCACTCAAAACCATTCTTATCAGAAACCTAAGACCAATTCTCTTGAAAAGGACTCAACTTTTTCCTCCCCACCCAATGGCCTTCTCCAAACAGAGAATCCTACTCTTGACACAATCATTAACCGTCCTAAAGGGGTACTTCGACGAGCAACACATAAAACTAATGCCCATGTTGTCCATAACTATGAAATTATGGAAGATTTAGCTTAGGCCCCCTGTGCCATGTTTTCTCTAGAAATGTTCCCAATTTTTTCTGTGTAACGTAAGTCACTGTTGTCGACCATTGGTGGGATTGATCCTACTAAATCCAGTTTGGTTATTTTTTAGATGGAATGTTAACAACTGAGGATATCCCAGTAGATTTCTTTCCAACTAGTATTCTTATCTATGAAAAAAATATTTTGCATTATCATTAATGAAGGAGCCTCTACATGTGTTATGTCTATTTCATGTTGGCATGCGATAGGCTCTCTTGAGCATGTCTAGTCTTCCACCACTCTAAAGGCCTTCGACGGTCAAACTTTTACACCTCAAGGAATCATAGTTTCCTTACCCATTGAACTCGGGGGAAAATCTTCGATAGTTGATGTTGAGGTAGTTGGCACTCCCTTTGATTATATTCTATTATTGGGGCTATTAGCACTAAAGTTTGCATTTAGATCTGCTACCTAAATTTTTCATTTTTATGAGCCTAATCAATTTTGGCAATCATCTTTAAATCCCAAAATTTGTGCAAACCCTTGTTTTTCAACTCTACTTGTTTCATGATATTAATGTTTTTCTTTAAGCTTCTTGTTTTAATTAGTTATCAATTAGTACAATATTGAAGTGTTGCATAGTTTGTATAAATCAGTCTATGAAAATTAACCGATTACAAATTTACAGTGCTTTTTCAGCAAAGTGAGATCCTTGTATTAAGGTGTTGGGCCTGGCCCAAGTGGGGCAGTTATGAGCAAGAAGGAGTTTTGGAACTATGGAGCTGAGCGCAATTCAGTTGAAACAATTTTGTATAATTTTTTGGGATGCTGCGAAGTTGCGTGCAGCGCAGCGTCGGAAGAGTTGCGAGGAGGCAGTGCTGCGATGTTCCTAGTCTATGGATATCTAGCAAGGCTGAGTGTTGGATGAAAGATGGCACGTGTTCCGGTTAGACCGTCGGTGGTTTATTTTTGGTAAATATGCTCTAGGAGTTCCAAGCGATGGGTAGGAGCAAATCAGAAAGAAAGCGACTAGTCATAGACATGAAAGATACCACTACCTAAACCAGTCGCACGAGACCATTAGAAAAAGAACGGCTTGGTGAAAGCGACCTGTTGGCATCTGTGCAACAGGAAGGTTGATAGCAATGTGAAGCATGTGTGGAAGGCCACCACGATGGAATATTCGCTACCAGGAGCCACCAATCCAGTTTTGGGGAAACCATGGCAGTTTTGTAAACCTAAGGGTTTTTTCCTGCAGATTGTAAAAGACATGACCTATAGGCATGATCTATAAATAAAGAATTTTTGTATGGGAAAGGGTTACTTTTCATTGTTGGGTTATTCAATACTCTTCATTTTGGTTAAGCTTTAAATATTTTTGCATCTCTTAATCTTAGTGCTATTGTAAAGACTCTGCAAGCTGAGTGCCCAGAGATCTAGTTGAGAGAGAAGAGAGTCTGCACCTAAGTGTGCAGACAAAGAACTATTGTACCCTTCCCAAAGACTAATATAACAACAGTTCTTGTGGACGTAGCCTCCATCTGGGGGGTGAACCATGTTAAATACTCTATAGTGTGATTGTTGTGTTTCTTCATTTTCTTATTTTCTTACAGTGGATGCTTGGATTCTCATTTATCAGCTGTTATATTAATCCTTTTATATGTATTCGCCATAGAAGAGAAATGAGAATGATATGTTAAGTATTGTATGAATAGATGAATGATGAATGCTTAGTATTCTAAGTTTGTAGAAGTATCAGTTTATTGAATAATCACATATGTATGAAGGGATCAGATCATATATGCGCAACACTGGCTACACGTAGTATTGTATGTTTCATATGCTTGCAATTGTGATAAGCTACTTAATCTAAGGTAGTAGATGAATGGCTAAGTGTTGAAGTAAATTCCTTAACAATGGTTAAGTTCATATGAGGAAGTGCATAAGTCAGCTGTGTTATCATATAGTTTGCATCCCACCGTATCGCGCAGTCCTTAGATGTGTTGGTCAATCAAGTAACATTTTCATAAAGTTGCGGACCATGACGTAGTCTATCGTTGCGCAGTCCTCAGTTAGTGGTGCAAGTCCGATAGTGCGCTACGTAGTAAGCTTGTTCGAACAACTCATCACACCACTATGAAAACTTGATTTTGCACGGCCCCCATAGCTACACCTCGGGTGAGACCTCAACCTGTTCGTAGGTAAATGCCGAAAGGGCCGGTGAGAAGGGGTTTTGTTGCTTAAGTGAAACCATGAAGAACCTAGGTAAACATTAGAAAACCTCTAGATCAGTTTGTAAGCCAACAAATGGTTTCGTTTCTGCACTAAGAATTCGTGATGAGTTAAAGCCGTGATGTGCCAAGTCGAAGAAGTTGAGCTGGGCGTCGACTTCTGGTATCCAGACAAGAAAGAAATTTGGGCCTAGTGTGACAAGATTGAGAGACACTTCGCAAGAAAGGAAAATAGGAGCCCACATATCTTTGACATTCAGTGGTTGAATAAATACTTGTGGAAAGACGTACACGAATTGTTTTGGGCATCCTTTGGATGCGAGCGACACGAGTGGTTTTCAAGACTCGTACAACACATAAATTGTACACCGTGAAGCACAATGACCGAGTGCACACCAGAGCTTATTAAACATCCCAAAGCACTAGATAGTCCATTCGTACGAGCAGTCAATTTCTGGGTCGATAGTACATTACAAATTTTTGTGACGCAGTTCGCTTTAGACATGCTAAAGTCCTATAGAATAGCCGAAAGAGAGTTTTTCAAGGGAATCCGAGGTAAGTATCTGAACAACCTTAGTTTATACATTAAAATGCTTCTTGCTAAGAAAAGTGTTTTTAGAATGCAGTAAAAATTTTGGAATCTAGCATGGTCAATAGCATTTTTAGTGAGTCTGATGAAGAGACGCATAACCTAAGAAGTGGGAAAAGATATAAGTATACACCTAAGAAGAAGAATTCTAGTGGATCTGGACTCCGCGTAGACATTGACTCAGAAGATGAACCTGATAGCCAAACAGCACCCCTATCTTCCACCTATTAGCCTATTACGCCCTAGAATCCACCAGTTGTGAACACCGCGCCTCTGATTGCACCTATCCAACTAGTTTAGAACCCCACAGTTATGAACATTTAGCATAATACCACATTCATTTTCGTTGTGTAGAGCACTGCGTCGAACTGTCCACCACTTAGAAGAAGCATTACTAAGGACATTAAATTGTCGATATTCAAGGGAACAGATCTAGAAGACCCTAATCAACACTAGTTTCTATGTGAATCCATATGGAGTGTAAATCAAGTACATGACGATGCTGTGAAGCAAGCGCAGCTCGTTACCACCCTTAGAGACGGAGCCTTGCATTGGTTCATGAAATATTCTGAGGCACAAGCGAGAACCCTATTAGAAATCAAGGTTGCACTCATAGCAGAGTTTAAGAAACCAAATTCAAAGTCGCAGTGTATAACAGAATTAAAAGAAATCAAACAAAAACCTAATGAAACAGTTTGGGAGTTTGATTAGAAATTTATGACTCTGTTGGACCAAGTAACATTTGTCATAGGACTGCAACGGCACAAGGAATGGGTTATATACGCGTTGTTGCCTCACATTAGACAGTCGTT
The DNA here is from genome assembly GCA_027924585.1 of Larix kaempferi. Taxonomy (NCBI): domain Eukaryota; kingdom Viridiplantae; phylum Streptophyta; class Pinopsida; order Pinales; family Pinaceae; genus Larix; species Larix kaempferi. The sequence goes on along the minus strand of BSBM01000372.1, from coordinate 44,647,355 downwards.
GATGGAACAGAAGGTAGCTTCATAGGCTAAAGCCTTGGAAATCACGATGAAGTTGGAAGCTTCACCAATGGCAGAAACTAGCACTAGCATGTCGCAAATTCAGAACTAGTTAGCTACCCTAACATTACAATTACAAGATATCAAACAGGGAAAGCAAGAAAGACGGGAAGTCTGGTGTACAGGCTGTAAGGGAGAAGGACACAATAAGGATAATTGTCCTTTATTCCAATAATTCCTTAACATGGGAGGACCAAACCCATCAAATCCACATGCAGGGCCATGGTGTGAGATTTGCAGAACCAGAGGACATTGGCTAGAAGACTGTCACATGATACAGAAATACGTAAGAACTCCTAAAAAATTATATTGTAATTTTTGTAAGTTACTAGGGCACAACAAATCTAATTTCTGCGCATATGAGCTCATGCTAGAAAGTAAGAAAGACATTGAGCATAAGTATGGAGGAATGTACAGAGTCCAAGAAGAGACTACGCAGAAACATAATAATTCCCAACCTGATCAGGGAGGATACAAAGGCCGCAAAGGATACCATGGGAGAGGAAAAAATAACTATCCAGCGCAAGGGTGGGGCCAAGGTCAAGTAATTTGTTACAATTGTGGCCAAGCGGGTCACGTATCTAGATACTGTAGCAACCCATGCACTACATGCAGCTATTGTATCTCATTTGATCATGTCATTGAAGATTGCCCAGTGTTGGAAGTAGCAATGCAGAAAAGAAAACGACCAGAAGCGTCGGCCCCAAATATCCAATTGATCGTAATAGAAAGGAGACCTGAAGATCCAAGTATCAATGTGGTGACGCGAAGTGGCGCTGTGACAGGGAGGGATAGAGGATTAGAAGCTTTGACTTCTGGGGGCTTTGATACCAAGGAGACTCCTCTTGAGACAATATGGAAAAGGAAAGCTGGTAGGAAACCACCTGCTTTCGAGCTGAAGAAAAAAAAAGAAACCTTTGAAGAAGCACGGGATCTCTTTAAAGAGCCAGCACCTGGATCACCGAGAATCTCGTTGTGCAGCGAAGTACTGCATGTAGAAGATATGCCTGCTGCGTACGATAGAACGAGCATCGCAGCAGAGACATGCACCTCTGTTGTGTAGTTCCTCGGAAGCTGTATGAATTTAATATAGATTCGAAATGCTATAGCGGAATTGCAGAAGTTGGTAGACCAGTATGAACTGCGCAGCGAAATGGAAACTACTGATAGTGCAGTTCATCATATTAAGAAACAAAAGAGAATGGGGAGATAAATGAGACTTAGTGCACAAATAGGATATTATGAAATGGATGAGACAATTCTTAATATGGGATCAGAAGTAAATGTCTTAACCAAACAGACATGGTAGCAGATGGGGAGACCAAAGTTGTTATGGTCACCTATCTAGTTGAGAATTTCCAATCAAGAGAAGGTCATACCATTTGGAAGGTTATCCAACATGATTTTTGACATTGATGGAGTGCAGAGTCACGCATATTTTGAGGTTATTGAGATTGTAGACGATAGTCAGCCTTTCCCTGCACTATTAGGAATTGACTGGGATATCGATAATATTGCCATCATCAACCTGAAAACAAAGAAGATGATCTTTGAAGGGAATCACCTCAGGGTCATCGCACCATTGGACCCTGTGGATGGAGAGAGATACAGCGAGCTGATTCAGGAGGAATCCAAGGCTCAAGATTTGGATCGACTGTACAAGATGACCTTGAACCAGGAGTATTATTGCATTGAGTGTAAACGAGGTGCTTACAACCCAATATGGGGGAGATCTTATAACGGATGTCACATGTCACATGTCACATGTCACATGTCACATGTAACGTTTTCAAAAGTAATAAAATGTAAAAAGTAATAGTATGGGGGATATCATGTAACGGATGTCACATGTCACATGTCACATTTGTCACGTTTGTAGTATGGGGGAGATCCTGTAACGGATGTCACATGTCACATGTCACATTTGTCACATTTGTCACATTACGTTACAACCCAATATGGGAGAGATGTTGTAATGTTTGTCACATTTGTCACGTTACGTTACAACCCAGTATGGGGCAGATGTTGTAACATTTGTCATGTTACGTTTCCATGTCAGCTCATAACCTATAAAAAATCAAAAGTAATTAAAAATTTCATGTTCGCTCATAACTTATCAAAAATACAAAAAAAATAATTAAAAAAATAAAAGAGAGGGTTCCAATTTCTTGAGGGGTAATTTTTTTCTTAATGTGTAAAAAATTTAAGATAAAACAAAAAAAATTACACCTCAAGAAATTGGATCCCTCTCGGTGCTTGATAGATCTGGGTTTGAGATGGATCTACGCTGGTATCAATCCAACTAGGGATGGTACACTTAGTTGGATATGTGATAGCTCTTGCATTTCAGACTCTGATGCAGGATTGGAGAATTGGCAAAGCCACATGCACGAAGTATCAGCAAGGAGATGCGCACAGGTAACAAAGTCACCATGCTGGATTGGAAAGGAGGTAAGCCCAATCCCCACATATGATGGTTTTGCTAATTTTTATTCATTTATTAAAGAATATACTGCAGCAATTGTAGAAGAACATCGCTAAAAAGCATTAGACATAGCGCTACGCGAGACACCTGCCAGAGGGTGGGCTGTGCATAAGCAGGCATTGACCACATGGGATAAATGCACAATTAAAATGCAAAGCAGGGTTGTTGATAAGTTTACCCTACCATTTGAGAAATCTAATGGAAAGACAGATCCAAGAAAGCATATTGAGGTCTATTCACAAGAATGGGGGGAGAGACCAAAGACAGAATGGGTGCATTTTTTTGTGCACATGCTGGAGGACTACATTCCCAAGAAATGGTACTTAGATCTGTAGTTGTGTAGGGAAACCACAGATTGGGCCATGCTAACTATGAGCTTCCAGAAGGAATTCAGTTTTGAAGATGAGAACCCGACTATACATGATGCTTTACAAATAATTAAGGAACGCATATTAAGAGAAGATTGTCCACATGGAAATATGACTTTAGAGGAATTATTCGGAACAGACAGCATACCTGAGAGCTTGTAGACAAAATGGAAGGAACAAGTAGAACATCCTATGGAATGTTACAACCTAGCTGAAGAGGTTGAAGGAAAAGAAGACAGTAATGAGGAGGACCCACACAACATTAAGATACCTGAGTCAGAGGGTGCGCACGACATAGAGGGACCTCCGTTGGAAATCCTAGACATGAGTGGACCTGTAAAGACGAAGAAAGTGAACATTGGCACCAGTGAAGAGCCAAAGTTCGTAGCTATTGGAGACTACTGGGATGATCAGATTGTTGCGGAGATCGTAGATACATTACATGAATATCAGGAGCTATTTCTGACTAAGTTTATAGAGATGAAGGGAATTTTGGGAGACCTAGGGGTTATGAAAATACCTCTTAAGCCAGGTGCGAAGCCTGTTAAGCAAAGGCCATACCGACTGAACCCGCATTACAAAGAAAGAGTCATAGCAGAACTTGACAAGATGCTCGAGGCAGGGATCATTGAGCCAGTCGAAGAATCTGAGTGGATAAGCCCCATGGTTGTCCAAGATAAGAAAACAAAAGGTGAGATTAGGATTTGTGTGGATCTAGGGAAATTGAACAATGCTTCCATGCACGACCCATTTCTTACTCCTTTTACAGATGAGGTGCTTGATAATGTTTGAGGAAATGAAGCCTATTCCTTTACTGATGGTTTCTCGGGGTATCATCCAATAAGAATTGATCCTGCAGATAGGCATAAGACTACTTTTGTTACAGAATGGGGGTCATTCCAATACACAGTAATGCCATTTGGTCTGAAGAACATACCTGTCATATTTTATAGAGTTGTCGTCCTAGCATTCAAAGATTTCATGCATAAGTTCTTAGAATCTTATTTTGATGACTAGACTATGCTCGGATTGCTGAAGAACCATTGCACAAACCTAAGAATGATGCTTGAAAAGTGTAGACAGCATCATATTTCCTTGAATTTAAAGAAGTGTGCTTTTTGTGTCCCCTATGGGATCCTGTTGGGACACATCGTCTATAAACAGGGCTTGATGGTTGATCCTGCGAAGATCGTTGTCATTGTAAACTTGCCGACGCTAAATTCAGTCAAGCAGCTCTGCACTACATTAGGACATACTGGGTATTACAGGAACTTTATAAAGGGTTATGCACATATAACCACAGTAATGGAGAAGCTACTAAAGAAAGATGCATCATTCATCTGGAACGTAGATTGCGAACAAGGTTTCGACACCTTGAATGGAAAATGGTCACTGAATCGAACCTAGTTTTTCTATACTAGAAGAAGCCATTCCACGTACATGTTGATGCCTCATGCATAGCACTGGGGGTTGTCTTAGCACAACTAGGAGAGGGTGGTATTGACCATCCCATCGCATTTTCAAGCAAGAATCTTTCATCTACAGAAAATAATTATACCACTACGGAGAGAGAAGGCCTCGCTATGGTATATGCACTGCAAAAATTTAGACACTACTTGCTGAGTGAGCACTTCCTTATGTTCACTGACCATTCTGATTTAAAATACTTGGTCAATAAGCCAGTGTTAGGGGGGTGAATCTGCAGATGGTTGTTACTCTTCTGGGAGTACGACTTTGAGATAGTAATTAAACCTAGCAGGTTGAACTTGGGACCTGATCATCTGTTGAGAATTGAGTCAGGAGAAGAGCCCACTAGCCTTGAAGACAATCTGTCAGACGCACAGTTGTTCGCTATCTAGGTTGCCGATGATTATTATCAAGACATTATAGATTTTTTTACTACTGTATTCGCACCTATAGAGTTCACTACACAACAAAAGAAGCAGCTGATAGTGCGAGCCGTAGACTTCACCATTATTGCGGGCCAAGTATACAAGTTGGGACCCGATGAAGTACTACACAGATGTGTATTAGAGCATGAGAAACCATTCATATTGGCCGATGCACACTCAGGATTCGCAGGAGGTCACTACGCAGGGAGAGCTACTGTGCAAAAGATATTACACGCAGGTCTATGGTGGCCTACTATCCATAAAGATTTGAAGGAACATTGCCAGCATTGCGATGTTTTTCAAAGGACAGGAAAGCCATCACGAAGAGATGAGATTCCATTGAATCCATAGTTTACTTTACACGCATTTGAAAAATGGGCAATTGATTTTGTGGGACATATAAACCCACTGGAAAAGAGAACTAGTGCGAGGTACATTATTACTGCAACTGATTACCTCACCAGATGAGAAGAAGTGAATCCAGTGAAGGACTATAGCGCAGTTCATATTTGAAGACATCCTTATAAGGTTTGTATGCCCCAAGATTCTTATGAGTGACCAGGGAACTCACTTTTTGAACATGACCATTGAGGCAATGACAGAGGAGTTCCATATCCATCATCAACGCAGTATCCCGTAATACCCTTAGGAAAATGGAACTATTGAAGCATTCATTAAAGTACTAGAGAATGTGCTAACTAAGGTATGCAATGTGAATCGGGATGACTCAGACCTGCGCATTCCCGCAATGTTATGGGCATATAGGACCACATGCAAGAATTTGACTAGCCATACACCGTTTAGGTTGGCCTATCGGTAGGAAGCCATAATACTGATAAAGGACATTATTCCCAGTTTGCGAATGTGAGTATTTTGAGTCACAGTAGATCCTGGAGCTATGGAGAACCTCACAAAATCGAATAATTTGCAATAACCAGCAAAATAGCTTGAAAAGAAGAAAAATTTACACACAATGTGAACTGAAACTTGGAATTATCAGTCTGTCTAACATGTGAGAATGTTTAGAACAGGTTTTTATTACATCATGGAGAAATTCAAGAGCATTAGATAGCTCAAGATGAGTGTACAAGCTAAATTGCCAAAATTGGCCTCAATCCCCCCTAGGTGGGTCCAACTCAGTCCTAATCATCCCAAACAGTCACAAATTCAGGTGTGAAGGTGGATGAAGCATGCTGGGTCATAAATGAGGCCAAGGCATGCATGGGTGAGAAAATAGAGGTGTGCGGGAGGTCCAAGGAAGCAATAAATGCTCCAAATCTAGCCAAAAATGGGCAAAATCCACCCAAGCGCTCCTAGTCAACAGAGATTCCCCAATTCAAGAAAGGAGAGCACTCTTGAATTTAATGAGGGCGCACTTGTGGAAAAAACTGGAGTTTGGGTGAGCTGGTTTGCTTAGAAACAGGTGTGAACACTCTCAAAAGTGGATATTTGAGTAACTAAAGTCACTTAGTCCAAACTATGGTGTAATAATGCGCATGTGGCAATAAAATTGACTAAGGTTATGGAATATGGTACTAAGTATGGATTACTATTCTAACACCCCCCCTGAACCGAAACTTAGTACATCTCATGAAATTAAAGTGGGAGGCCTTGGCAACAAAGGCTCAAGTCACCTCATTTCAAACAAAAATTTTATTTGTCCATGTAAATTGAGGACAAGAAGTAAAACCACGTGGGATAAAAACTTCCCTCTAAAATGGACATGGGGTTGAACCTGCAATAAAATTGCAGCAATCACCATCCATCACTCACTCCAAGAAAATATCTCAAGTGAGTGAAGGTCTTCTCAGTAAAACACTTGGTGAAAATATCAGCAGTTTGCTTGGTGGATGGGCAATACTGCAAGGAAATCACTCTGTCATGCACCAAGCCCCAAATGTAGTGCATATGGATTTCAATGTGCTTTTTTCTCTTCCTCTGTACTGGATTAGTATATATCTTGATGGAACTTTGATTATCCACCCAAATTTTGGGTGGAGAATCAATAGCAACACCAAACTCCCGAAGAATACCTTGCAACCAAACACACTGTGTGGCTGCATTCACTGCTGCCCTGTACTCGGCCTCTGCTGATGAAAGTGAAATAGTGTGTTGTTTCTTACTTGACCAGCAAATGGGACCTTCATCAAACATGGAAACAAAACCTAAAGTGGACTTTCTATCAATGGGATCTCCAGCCCAATCGAAATCAGAAAATCTAGCTAGTTGTAATGAAGAACCAGCTGCATAGTGTACCCCAAAGCTCTTTGTTCCTTGGACATATTAAAGGATCCTTTTGGATGCCTTCCAATGAATCTCATGTGGCTACTGAATATATCTTTCTACATCACTTACAACATAATACAAATCAGGTCTTTTATTTGTAAGGTACAGCAAACTTCCAACTAGCTGCTTGTAGAGTGTGCAATCCACCAATGGAGAGTCTTCAAATTCACCTAGTTTTATGACTGAAAGGAATGGGCACTTGGATAACTTACATTCAGCCATTTTAAAATTCAATAACAGGTCTAAAGCATACTTATATTGACTCAGCAATATAGCTCTCTCATTTTTTCTCAATTTCCAAACCCAAAAATTGCCTTAGCAATCCTAGGTTGCTCATGGCAAATTCACTGCGCAAAGATGCTTTGATTGAGCCAATTTGTTTGTTGCAGATCCTTGTAATTAAAATATAATCAACATACAGTAAAATGACCTGCAAATTATCATCACATTTCTGCAAATAAACATTTGGATCAGACTTGCATCGAAAGAAACCAATTGAGAGCAAAAAAGAATCCATTTTGGCATACCAAGCCCTGGGGGCTTGCTTGAGTCCATAGAGTGACTTCTTCAACCTGCAAAAAAGTGAGGGATCCTCTTGGAAACCTTCAGGTTGCTGCATATAGATCTCTTACTATAGCTCACCATGTAAGAATGCACTTTTAACATCTATATGGTGAACTTCCCAACCCTTACTAGCTGCCATGGCTAGAGCTAGTCTAATTGAGTCCATCTTTGCAACCGGTGCAAAGGTCTCTGTATAATCCACATCATGGATTTGTGAGTAGCCCTTAGCCACTAAAATAGCCTTATACTTCATATTAGAACCATCAGCAACAGGTTTGGTTCAAAAAATCCACTTACATTGCACAAGTTTTCTCTTGGGAGGAAGAGGCACCAAATCCCATGTTTTGTTCTCTTGGAGAGATTGGAATTCTTCTTGCATTGTTGTTCTCCACCTTGAATCATGATGAGCTTACTGATATGATGTTGGATTAGATCCAATCAACATATAACAGTGATCAGAAAGTTCACTTTCATTTGCAAAGTGAGCATTGATTGCTTGAGATCTAGTCTTCCTAGGCTCTTGGGGATTGCCTGCCAATTCACCTGCAGCTTGTATGATTTTTTCAGCCCACTTGGGCCTTGATGGTGACTCATGTACAGAAATTTCATATTCAGCCATGTCATATTCAGCAATATCAGAAAAATCAGAACTTGAATCATCACTTATTTCATTAAGGTGTGGAGGAGAAGAGCATTCCCTCGGTGCAAGCTCAAAATCAGGAATTGGTTCTTCTTCGAATTGCACACTTCTCTCAATGAAATTTTTGAGTGTGGATGTGTCAAAGAGATTGTAACCATTTGTGTCTTCACCATATCCAACCATGATACATTCTCTTCTCTGTGGCTCCAAATCCTTCTTCTTTTCTGATGGAATTCAAGCCCATGATCTAGATCCAAAAATTCTGAAATTTGACACATTTGGTTTTTGGCCAAACCATGCCTCATAGGGGGTTTTACCTTTGACTGATTTGTGAAAGGATCTATTCTAAATATGAGCAGCACAATCGATGGCTTCATCCCATAGCTTAGGGCTTAGATCCCTAGCTTCAATCATGCATGTGGCCATCTCTTTGAGAGATCTATTTTCCTCTCTGCCACACCATTTTGCTGAGGTGTGTAGGGGATTGAATGTTGCATTTGGATGCCACATTCCTCACAAAGATGTTGAATGTTATTATTCACATACTCCTTTCCATTATCATTCCTAAGGATTTTTATCGTATGACCACTATGATTCTCCACTAAGGCCTTCCAAATATTCAATTTCTCAAACACTTTTGATTTCAATTTAAGGAAGTATACCCAGCAGAATCGAGAGTAGTCATCTATGAATGTGAGTACATACCTTGATCCACCATATGATGGAGTGGGAAGATGACCAATGAGGTCTGAATGTACCAATCCAAGTGGTTGAGTGGCTCTCCTTTCCATTCCCTTCTCATAGCTTCGCTCTGGATGATTTCCAACTACACAACCAATGCATGCACCATTTGAAGATTTGATTTCAGGAAGCCCTTCTACCATCTCATCCATGTGCAATGTCTAGAGATATTTGTAGTTCATGTGGCCAAACCTTTCATGCCATAGCTTGGAGGTCTCATTGGCATGAGAGACAAGAGCATGGTCACCAGAATTTGGAATGAAATTGGAGAATTTGTACATTCTCTATTAATGATCAGCAAACCCCACTGCCACAACTTGATTTGAAGAAATTTCTGAGATTTCTACCAAATATGGAGTAAATGTTACTCTCTTGGATTATCCTGTATGGGTCATTTGATAAACTGATGACAAATTTGTAGCCAATGAGGGTACATAGAGCACATCACTGAAATAGCCATGCTCCAAGTCAATCTTGCCAATCCCCTTGGTATGGATTTCGGAATCATCTCCCATTCGAACTGTTGAGCCACCATTCAAATGCATAGAAGAGAAGAGCTCTTTGGATGAAACCATATGCCTGTAAGCTCTGAATCAATGATAAAGGATGATGGATTCGAAATACCTGCTACCAAAGCATGACACTTATCCGTATTGTCAGGATTTGAGATTCTTTCTTTCTTCCTTGCGCCCTCAGGGACTGGGATGTTGTTCTTCTCCAGCAGCTGCGCCATTGAGTCAATGGTTTTCTTCATACATGAGCTCTCTGGATGCCATGACTTATGACAATAGGTGCATTTGGTATTTTCCTTTCCCTTCTTGTCCTTCTCCTTTGAAGGATTCAAACCTCCATCTGCAGGCTTGGTTTTATCAAAATTCCTCTTCTCTGGCTGATTCAAACCCTTTGCTTTCTGCTTGCCTTTGGTAGCATTCGAAACACCCATTGCCAATGCTTGGTCCTTCGATTTTATGGTTCCCATCTGAACTAGTTTGTCTTGCTCCTGAGTGAGACACTCCATGAAGGTTGCTAGATATGGAATTTGCCAATTTCGAAGGGTCATCTTGGCTGAGTGGAATGTGCTAACAAATACAGAGAACTTTGGCCCTAGCTTTGACAGTATTGATAGAATCAGTTGTTCTTCCTTCTTAACAATACCACATTGCTGCAACTGAAGTACCAATGACTTGATTTTGGTGAAGAATTCTTGGTTTCTTTCAAAGTGAGCTGGGCTCAAGCTGATGAGCTCGTTCTCAAGTTGGTGGCCTCTTAGTTCATCAGTCTTCCCAAATAGTGATTCAAGCTTCACCCATACTTCATTGGAAGTTGTTAGACTGTCAGTGTGAAACAAGAGTTCCCTTGAAATGCTCAGGCACAACATACCATATGCTTCATCAAGTCGATTGTAATACTTAGCTTTCTCTATAGTTGAGTTTGGTTCTACCTCTATGCCCATGGTTACTCTGTAGAGACCTTTCGATCTCATTTGATAACCATCTCATCCTTCCAATTGAAAAAATTGACGGGAGTGAGCAACATTTGGTTGGCTTCCATGACTGCTGCATTGGTGAGACAACTATTGAAACACCTACAAAAAACACTCGATTTTTATCTGGAAATCCTCACTAGAATGCAGTTCAAACGCTTAAGGAATGATCTGCCACTCACTAACTCCAAAAGGTTCTGATACCATGTGAGTATTTTGATTCACAGTAGATCCTGGAGCTATGGAGAACCTCACAAAATCGAATAATTTACAATAACCAGCAAAATAGCTTGAAAAGATTAAAAATTTACACACAATGTGAACTAAAACTTGGCATTATCAGTCTGTTTAACATGTGAAAATGTTAAGAATAGGTTTTTATTACATCATGGAGAAATTGGAGAGCATTAGATAGCTCAAGATGAGTGTACAAGCTAAATTGCCAAAATTGGCCTCAATCCCCCCTAGGTGGGTCCAACTCATTCCTAATCATCCAAACAGTCATGAATTCTTGTGTGAAGGTGGCTGAAGCATGATGGGTCATAAATGAGGCCAAGGCATGCATGGGTGAGAAAATGGATATGTGTGGGAGGTCCAAGGAAGCAATAAATGCTCCAAATCTAGCAAAAAATGGGCAAAATCCACCCAAGCACTCCTAGTCAACATAGATTCCCCAATTCAAGGAAGGAGAGCACTCATGCATTTAATGAGGGCGCACTTGTGGACAAAAATGGAGTTTGGGTGAGCTAGTTTGCTTAGAAACAGGTGTGAACACTCTCAAAAGTGGATATTTGACCAACTAAAGTCACCTAGTCCAAACTATGGTTTAATAATGCACATGTGGCAATAAAATTGACTAAGGTTATGGACTATGGTACTAAGTATGGATTACTATTCTAACAAAGAATAGCAGCATTTACAGGCATGGCAGATCGCGATGCGCTGGAAGAAAGACTCTTACACTTGGTTGGTTTGGAGGAGGATCGCTTCATTGTAGGATTTCACCAACAAGTACATAAGGAAAGGGAAAAAGCATGGCATGATCGGCACATCAAGAACAACTATTTTCAAGTAGGACATCTAGTCCTCATGTATGATAGCAAGTTTATGAAATTTCCTGGAAAGTTTAAAATGCATTGGCTTGGCCCATACACTATTGTACATGTTACTAATGGTGGCGCAGCTCAGTTAGCCACATTAGCAGGAGATAACTTAGTCGGCTTAGTTAATGGCAGCAGACTAAACCCTATCGGGATAGTCCTGTTTCGCAGAACCTGTGATGATCAGAAAGAAGAAATTTCTAAGTCCCAAGTACAGTTGAAATTGGGCACTAGAAAGTTGAAGGAATCTATACGTGATGTATATTAAGGAAGATATATATACCGCGTAGCACTGTTAGAATGTGCTGCTGCGAAAAAAAAAACAAAAACAAAAACAGGAACTGCATAGTTGCAAACTCCACGGGGCAATTGTGAAGACCAAGTTAAATGAGACAAAGACTTAGTTCAGAAGAAAGAAATCAGGCACCGCGAAGAGACTGCGCAAGAGTAACAATGACCTGCTGCCCAGTTCGACACAACACTCAGAAAAATAGTCGTTACAATGTCGGTGGAGAATATAGTCGTTATATAGCCGTTGTCGGTGACCGCTTGGGCATTTAACCCATAGATAGTCGTTTTGAACGAGGTTATGAAGGAAAGGACTGAAGAATCCACCGGATTTGGCCAACAGATACCATAATTAATTCTTATCTAGCCATTGATGGGTGTGGAGGTGGGTTAGTTGCGCCCATAAGTAATTCCACATTCAGACTCGCAGGCGTTACCCAACACTTAGAATTTTCTAGCAAGCAATACTGTGTGAGCAATTTCAGCAAGCTATCTGAAACCCTGTGAAGTATAACTAGTGAATGTCTGAGTGGTCTTCCATAGAAGAAGAGTTCACCATCCAAGAGGCTATGAAGATATTTCACTCAGGAGGGATTTAAGGGTTAATGAGAACCCCATCCAAAAAGGGCATCTTAGAACCAGGTCAGGCATCGAGACAGTCACTAAGACATGGTCCAACAATGGAAGATAAAGGTAAAACTCCATTAGCACCAAGAACGAAGGTACCCAATATGGCTTCGATAGTACAAAAGCCACCAGTAGCAGCTAAGGAGATACCTCTGACATTGACCCCAGCCTATATTTCACCACGTGCACTGGATGCACTGGTTTTCAAGTTGATGAAGACTACCAAATACAACATCCCGCTATCACCAATCTCAAAACATGTCGATGTCGATAAAAACTTGTTGGGTAATATCCCAGAATCTAGATGGGAGGATTATGATCTGCTTGCAATGCAGAAGGAGGAGCCCAATGAACCGAGGTTCCCACAGTTCCAACTTGACCAGTACATGTGTTGGAAGAAGGACGCAAAGGGAGAGATTAACCTAGTAGCCCAAATTTGGTTATCCGAAGTAGTCCAGTCTGGGATGCTCAATCTGCTCAGACTTTCGCATTTCGATAGGTCACCAGAGTTGAATGTCGTGGTGCGAACACTGATGGCACACATTTACCAGGGTTATTTGTGGCTCGACCACAATGTCGACCTAACTATTGACATCATCCACCACATTACTGGGTTTATTAAAAGGGGTAAAGATCCCAAGCAATTTTTCCAAGGGAAGAGCAAAGACAAAGAAGTTGTGGCAAAAATGAAGAAAACTCAAATGGTCGTCAAGGGAAAGAGAGGTTTCCAAATAGAATACATCGATGACAAAGAAATGAAGTTCGTCACGTAGCTATTAGCAGGAATGATCTTAAGGAAATGCAGGCCTCTGGAGGTAAGTATGAGCACAGTATTGCTTGGCATCGTGGTTGCAAAGGGAGAACAATTTAACTGGTCTTAGTATTTGCTAAATGAGTTCATGGAAGAACTAAATGACACGCAGCTCAATGGAGGAAATTTCCATTATACTTGGCTCATAGTGCTGATCGCCTTTGCCGGCTGGAAGGAGCCGATGGATTACGTTGGCATAACCATTGATACCAACGATTGAAGAGGACCCCGGTATGCGAACCTATGGGAAAATTTGAACCCAGAAAGGAAGCATGCAACAGCTGAGGTTTTCTACCAATATTACAGTCAACTACGCGACGCAATCATAGCCACACCCCGGATAACAAAGAAGGTAATGAGTAGGTATATTCGCATTGTTAATTTTTATGTTGAAATGCATAGTATTCATATTTCAGCCAAAGCGCAGAAGAGGAAGGTGGAATGGTTTACAGGAAACTACCATATGTACGAAGATGACATTCACACTATCATGAAGGAATGGCCTGCCGAGTTTCAATTGGAAATTGTAGACGTCGAAAGAAACTCTGCTGAGGACGAACCCATTCTATGTCCTATCATTGAAGACAAGGATATAGGAAAAAGGGAAGAAGTTGAGAGCCCAGGACAGAAAAAGGGGTCGAAAAAGAAGCAGAAGGCTGATAAGAGCCAGTCAGACGCAGTCCTCAATGAGGAGGATTATGAAACAATCACTGTGAAGGTCACTGATTCGATGGAAGATCTACTCATCGAGAAGGAGAAAAAGGATAAAGTCATATAGGATGGCCTACAGAAGAATCTAACTGCACTGCAGGGGATTACAGAGAAAATCCAAGAAGTCCATAAAAGATTCCCCCTACCGCGGGACTCAGAGTCCGAAGGGAAGTTAGGAGGAACTTCACAGGAGAGAACACCGCAATTAACCATGATCATCCCTGCGAAGTCCCATATCGTCCAGCTGGATCCGATAACGGTAAGCTTTCCAATGCCGGAGAAAATAATGTTAGACATGAAGGATATTGAGCGTGTGGAGCTTGACTTGGAAAAAATACCACTTCCAAGCCTACATTATTTACATCTGCAGTGTGTGGAAGAAATGCATGAGATAACCACTTACACGCTGAAGGGGTAGGCTGAGTTGCAAGCAGCTAACAGGCAATTGGAGGAAGCTAGCTCACTGTAGCTAGGGTTTTACCCCTAGCTTGTGCAAATGAGCACCTACTAAGGAGAATGGACTCCTTAGTAGTAGTTCAGTAAATGGAAATTATTAAGCTAAAACAGAAATATAAACTACTCTAAAACATGTGCATGAAACATAAACAACAATATGTAAAGAATGGCTTTGTATTAACTTTACCTCCAATGTGAAGGTTGGTGAAGCTCTTGCAATGTCCAAGAGGGTTGCTCCAAGCTCCAATGTGCTCCTTCTCTTTCTCCAATGGTGGAAATGGGCCAAAAGGGGCTCTCAAGGTGAAAGTGGCTCAATGGTGAGCTAGGGTTTCGAGAGAGATTTTGGCAGAGTAAGGGTATACTTGATTGTGGATGTGAAATAACGGATCTCCATCACCTATTTATAGTTTTTTGGTGGTGGAGTGCTGACCCATGGTTTTGGGAACCATATGGTTTAGGGCAGCTGTATAGGGTTTTTTCCTCCTTTTCCTCATTATTTTATATTTTTTATTCCCTTTTTAGGGGATTTTTGCTATTTTAGAGGAATTTTGGATATTTTTGGAGGAAAAAGGGGTTTTTTAGCCTTTTTGAGGCTATTTTGATGGTTTTGTGGCCTTTTGGAGGCATTTTAGGCCTTTTGGAGGCTTTTTAGTGGGATGTTTAGGGTTTTTAAGGGAAATATGGTAGGAAAATGGACAAATGAGCCATGTAATGGGGTAGATGAGGTAGTGAGCACTTTTTGGGTGTTAACACTCACCGAGAGCTATGGAGATGCAAGATGAGTATGATCTTTGGCTAAGAGTCGAATCCACGATCACTACAGTCGCAGATAACATAGATGAATTTGAAGTCCAAATAGAACCAGCGGATACTATTGTTGAGATTGGCAAGCTGGTTACCAATCTTAAGACAGAGATGCAGGATATGGAGATTTTACATGAGGCTAACATTGTTTCCTTGAAGGAGCAAATAAACCCATAGACCCCACCGAATGAGCAACAGCTAAGAGCAGAAGCAGTGAAGGCCGTGGCAGAGAATATTGCTGCCGAAGTGGCTAAGTGCTAGAATCTATTGGAAGCGGCGTCGAAGGCATTCATTACCCTCGAAGAAGACCCTAGATTGTTGCAAGTAAAGAATGTTGTCAAAGATAAGCAAGCAACACTAGAATAGTTGGATATAGAAGTGAAAGCCCTGTTTCCAAGAGAAAGGCTTGCAAACTACCGAGAAATCAATGTCCTTAAGAAGGAAGTGCAGGCCTTATGGGAAAAGAGACCAAACTAGGAGACAGGTTGCAACCCTTACTGGAAGAAGCCAGCACGATCTCGCAAGAGATCGAGGAGAAGTTAAAGAAGTTGCACAAAAATCAGGAACAGGTTGAAGGACATATAGGTGATGAGATCACACCTGAGATGCTGGAAACAGTCAAACAAATCGAACAAGACACGAAGCAAGCAGTCTAGAAGTTGATTTCTACATACAATGAGTTCGCTGTGAAGCTAGCTCCGTAGCCGGAGGAACAACTGGAAGAAGTTGCAGGTGGATCAGGGGTGAGCCACATGTAAGTGTTAGGGGCCTCTTGGGCCTAGCTCAAGTGGGGCATTTATGAGAAAGAAGGATTTTTGGAACTGTGGAGCTGAGCGCAGTTCAATTGAAACAATTTTGTATAAGTCTTTGGGATGCTGCGAAGTTGCGCACAGCGTAGCGTCGGAAGAGCTGCAAGGATCAGTACTACAAGGAGGCAGTGCAACGATGTGTCCAGTCTATGGATATACAACAAGGAAGAGTGTTGGACGAAATATGGCACGTGTTCTGGTTAGACCGTCGGCGGTCTATTTTTGGTAGGATGCTCCAGGAGTGCCAAGCGACGGGTAGGAGCAAATTAGGAAGAGAGCGACTGGTCACACACGCGAAAGATACCACTACCTGAACCAGTCGCACGAGACCATTAGAAGAATAAATACTCGGTGAAAGTGACCTGTTGGCATGCACACAACAGGAAGGCCAATAGCGACGTGAAGCATGTGTGGAAGACCGCCACGATGGAATATTCGCTACCAGGATCCAACAATTCGGTTTTGGGGAAATCGTGACAGTTTTGTAAACCTAAGGGTTTTTGCCTGCATATTGTAAAAGACATGACCTATGGGCATGATCTATAAATAAGGAATTTTTGTATGGGAAAGGGTTACTGTTCATTATTGGGTTATTGAATACTCTTCATTTTTGTTAAGCTTTGAATATTTTTGCATCTTTTAAGCTTAGTGTTATTGTAAAGACTCTGCAAGTTGAGTGCGCAGAGATCTAGTTGGGAGAGAAGAGAGTCTACAGCTGAGTGTGCAGACAAAGAACTATTGTACCCTTCCCAAAGACTAATATAACAACAGTTCTTATGGATGTAGACTCCATCTGGGAAGTGAACCTCATTAAATACTGTGTAGTGTGATTGTTGTGTTTATGCATTTGCTTATTTGCTTACAGTGGATGCTTGGATTTTCATTTATCAGTTGTTATATTAATGCTTTTATATGTATTTGCCATAGAAGAGAAATGGGAATGATATGTTAAGTATTGTATGAATGGACGAATGATGAATGCTTAGTATTCTAAGATTGCAAAAGTATCAGTTTATTGAATAATCACATATGTATGAAGGGATCAGATCGTATATGCGTAGCACTAGCTGCACGCAGTATTGTATGTTTCGTCTACTTGAAATTGTGATAAGCTACTTAATCTAAGGAAGTAGATGAATGGCTAAGTGTTGAAGAAAAGTCCTTAACATTGGTTAAGTTCAGAAGAGGAAGTGCATAAGTTAGTTTTGTTGTCCTATAGTTTGCATCCCGTCGTATTGCATAGTCCTCGGATGCGCTGGTCGTGCAAGTAATTTTTTCATAGAGCCGCGGACCGCGACGCAGTCTATCATCGCCCAGTCCTCAATTCGCAATGCCAGTACGATAGTGCGCTACGCAGTAATCCTATCTGAATAACTCATCACACCACTGTGGAAACCTGTTTCTGTCGTGCCCCCATAGCAACACCTCGGGTGAGACCTCATCCTGTTCGCATCCTGTTGCCGAAAGGACCTATGAGAAGGGGTTTTGTTGGTTAAGTGAAACCGTGAAGAAACTGGGTCTACATTAGAAAACCTCTAGATCAGTTTGTATACCAACATAAGGAGATTGAAATTATGTAGTAGAGTAAGTCAGTCCCATTGAAAATGCACTAGCAAATTTCTACAAATTCTGCATCAATTCAATTGAGGCTTCATTGTGGTGATTCCAAATTGATATGTTCAACGTTGTAGAATCACATCATCATAGTGCTAGAAAATTGTCAAAGCATTACAAAATTTCTATAGCTTCATTTTTTCCCTGTTTTCATGAATTTTTACTCTCTTTAAGAATTCTAAAGACCCAACACAATAAGAATATGATGCTCATATTTTTGGAAAATTTTGGAAATTTAATTGGCACATTTTCAGCCCACCTGTCATGATTAAGATCAAAATACAAATCATTGAACCACTACAAGAATTTTCGAAAATTCTATAGCGCTTGTTATTAAAAAATATGCATGTTCCCTACAAAAAATTTTGTAGCTACATTTTCCATTTTTCTCATCATATTTTGACTTGTAGTAGGAAATTTGAGAATGTTACTATTAGTACTTGTATTTTTCATGAGGGAAATATCCTATGGATCTATCACAAATATCACGTTTTCTTTGTTTTTCACCCTTGGAGAGGTAATAAAGTTTAAGGAATGACAGTAGAAGACTAAAAACGACAAATGGATAGTGACTGAGGGCCTCAAGATGGGAGTTACAACTAGAAGGTTGGGAAGACATTAGATCCAAGAATATACAATATCCCATAGATCGCACGTGGCCATAAAATGCAGGGCATATAAGGGGAGGAAAATCACGTTCAAGCATATCGGCGCCTGATCTAGATCGACGGCTCAGATCAAAAGCACATTAATAAGTTGTGCACACCAAAAAGTGACCTCGAGCGTGCGTTTTTTGCAAAGACATCAAATACATGTGCTCCTTGGCTATTTGCCATGCCTTGTTGATCATGTTTTTCCTAAACCACCAATCATTGGTGCATTACCACTCCAGGAAAACATAAGTGGTATCTAGATATTTTCAAAAACACTTTATAGCGCATCTCACATGCCAACTCACCTCGTCTCCCCTCCTGCCATCTATCATGTGGGTACTATCACTCCCATTATCCAACTTACCCCTCATCCCACCTTCCACCTATCATACGATCCCCCATTACCGTTGTTCTCCCTCCACTTCATTTTAATACGTGTAAAGTGTTAAATTTTGAGCATTAATTCACAATACTCTAGGATCTTTACTGAGAGAATAACATATACAGTATATCAATGCATAACAATCACAATAAGCATCACAAGCATCACAAGAATCAAAAGCATGAGAGACAAGAGACACAACGTTTCCGTGGGGAAAACCCTAAGGTGAAAAACCCCACAACTTCCTCAGAGATAGAGAGAGCAATGGCTCAACCAAAGTACAACCAAAATACACTTGAGATAGTCTCCTAGAGCAGATGATCCTCCTCCTCACTAGTGCACCACTTTCTGAGTGAGAGAAGTGTGTCTTTCCGAATGATCCAAATAGAGATCTCCCGATCTCTATTTATACTTAACCTGTTTTCCCAGTTACACTATGGGGCTGACTTGTCTATCTATATACATCCACAATATAATATATATTTCAGGGCTGACCCCACACATGGTGGTCTAATAACCCATCGGCAAGTACACACACTTGCGACACTTGTCAATCCACATGACAACACTTCCTTATAGAGGAATAACACATCTCTAATTAGGGTACAATAAATATATATGAAATACATAGACGAAATACATTTCAAAGTTACATATACATCAACACTCCCTCTTAACTAGGAAGGTATTTCTCGACACAGATCTGCTAGACAAGTCTTCTTCTCGGGATCATCGTCATCGATGCATCATCATCATCATCGTCACTGCTGCTGCTATCTCAACCAATATTTGACTCTACTCGTCATAGGAAGTTCTATAGAGCCAGTCCTTTTTCATACTGGATGTAGGCCCACCACCTGCAGGTCTTCATCATCACTGGCCATACTGTGGAAATCTCAGGACTTATTACATGTGTCACAAAACCTTAAAAGAGTCTCTTAACTAGCAAGAACTCTAAAGAGCATCTGAGGTCTTTTTCATCCTGTCTAGATCTCCAGGACTTATTACATGTGACCCCACCACAAAACCTCGAAAGAGAATCCCAGGACTGATTACGAGCACAAGGCTCAACCTATCGGATCTCCCAGGGCACAAATTACATGTGGTCACCACAAAACCTCGAAAGAGCATCCCAGGACTGATTACGAGCACAAGGCTCAACCTATCAGATCTCCCAGGGCACAAATTACATGTGGTCATGGAAAAACCTCGAAAGAGCATCCCAGGACTGATTACGAGCACACGGCTCAACCTATCGGATCTCCCAAGGCACAAATTACATGCCATACGACAAAACCTCGAAATAACATCTACGAGATATACTAGGGCACAAATTACATGCCATACGCAAAACCTCGAAAGACTATCTGCAGATCTCCCAGGGCACAAATTATATGTCCTCCCAAGCAAAACCTCGAAAGAGCATTTGCTAAATATCCCAGGGTACAAATTACATGCCATAGGCAAAACCTCGAAAGACTATCTGCAAATCTCCCAGGGCACAAATTACATGCTTATCTGCACAACCTGTTCCACGGCCATAGTGTATCAACCTGATACTCACCATACATCATCCTGATGTACACATGATCATCCTAATCATCATCACTGCAACATCTTGCTGCATGTCATCTGCACCAACATCCTGAAGCTCGTCATCCATGATCATCCTGATCATACAATGCATCTACCTGATGCATACCAAGTATCTACCTTATACATATCATCATACATGATCCACCTGATCATACTTGATACATATCAACATACATGATCTACCTGATCATACAATGTATCCACCTGATACATATACAGATACATGGTCCAAGCATCCAACATGATGCATATACAAAATACATACACATGATCCAACCGATCATATCAAGCATCCAACATGATGCGTACATACATATAAATGATTCAACTGATCATATCCAACATCCAACATGATGCATACATATACATATAAATGATCCAACTGATCATATCCAGCATACATACATATAAATGATCCAATTGATCATACAAAACAGAAACCAGAACATCATCTTGATGCTCATCATCCAGCGCTTACATCCACAGCCATGTGAAGGATCCTCCTTCCAACATGCTTGGAATGGCTTCAGCAAATGTGTCCATCACTTCTTCCTTGAAGTGTCATCAATTTGAAGAACACCAAGCCTCTCCCTGAAGTACTCGAACTTCACCCTGGCTAGTGGCTTCGTCGGCACATCTGCAATCTGCTCGTCCGTCACAACGTACAGGAGATTCATAGCTCCTCTCTGCACCATATCCCTGATATAGTGATATTTTATCTCTATGTGTTTCGACCTGTCATGGAACATTGGGTTCTCAAACAGCTTCACACAAATCTGGTTATCACAGAAGATACCAATAGCTTCCAATGGGAGATCAAATAATTCAGACAGTAGCTTCCGTAGCCATACTACCTCACAACTAGCTGAACAGGCTGCAACATACTCTGCCTCAACTGTACTCAGTTCTACACAGGACTGCTTCCTGCTAAACCAAGAGATCACACCTGATCCCATACTGAAGCAACACCCAGATGTGCTCTTCCTATCTGCAGCACTGCCAGCCCAATCTGAATCAACATAACCCTACAGGTTAAACTTTTGATTCACCTCATACTTGAGCCCATAATCCACTGTACCCTTCAGGTACCTCAGAACATGCTTTACAGCAACCAGATGAACACTCCTCGGATCTGTCAGGAATTGACTCAATGTGTTCACCGCAAAGCAAATGTCTGGTCTCGTGTTCGTCGGGTACATCAAGGACCCAATCATCTGATGATACATAGAGACATCAACCGGCTCAGATGAAGCATCACATAGAAGATTCAGATTCGATGCCATAGGCTTGGCCATGACCTTGCAATCCATCATCCCGAATATCTTCAGAATATCTACTGTGTACTTCCCTTGACCAAGGAAAATCCCACATGTATTCTGCCACACCTCCATACCTAGGAAATAATGCATCATTCCCAAATCTTTCATATCGAACTCAGCAGCAAGCTTCCTCTTAGTATCTGCAATAAATCTGTCATCTCCTATTACAAATAAGTCATCCACATACAGGAGTAGAATCACAGGATTCCCTTCCTCAACCTTGTAGTAAAGGTTGGAATCCGCTTTACTCTTGGTAAAGCCCAAACTAGATAGGAAACTGTCCATCCTACCATACCAAGTTCTGGGAGCTTGCTTCAAGCCATACAAGGATTTCTTCAATCTGCACACATACGACTCCCTATCATGTATTTCGAAACCGAGTGGCTGCTCCACATATACTTCCTCTTCAACTACACCATTCAAGAAGGAAGTCTTGACATCCATCTGGTGTATTTTCCATTTCATTGCTGCATCCAGGGCAAGTACTGTTCTGATGGAAGTATACCTAGTGACAGGTGCAAAATTTTCTTCATAATCTATTCCCTCTTTTTGAGAGAATCCAGGAGCTACGAATCTTGCTTTGTATTTTTCTACACTGCCATCTACAGCATGCTTGATTTTGTAGATCCATTTGGAAGTCACAACAGACTTCTCTTTAGGTCTTGGGATAATATCCCAAACATCATTCTTCATTATTGATTAGTATTCCTCAACCATGGCATCCTTCCATTCTTTCTTTTCCGCTGCTTCTTCATAACTAGAAGGTTCTTTGTTCATAATGTCACAGAGTAAAGCAACGTAGTTGGTATGTGATCTGGTTCTCTTCTTTGCTTTGTGCCAAATCTTTCTGCATCTTGAATGAGCTCTCTAGCCCATGCAGGTTTCCTCTTGTGAGAGTTATCCTCACGGGGTGGACCTACAGGTTCTTGTGGATCTTCAAACTCACGAACAACTTTTGGAATTGCTTCAGTCATGGTAGTGTCTTGAAATCTAGTTTCCTTAGGTTCTTCATAAGCTTCGATAGGTGCCTTCCTTGATTTGATGAATGCTGAGTTTTCATCAAATGTTACATCCCTGCTGAATTCAATCTCCTTGAACCCTGGAAAGTATATTCTGTAAGCCTTCGAGCTTTCACTGTAACCCACAAAGATACCCTTCTTTCCTGAAGGATCTAGTTTGGTCCTCTTTTCCTTTGGGACATGTGTGTATACCGGACAACTGAATATTCTAAGATGGTTGACTTCAGGTTTCTTACCAGAAAAGACCTCTTCTGGTGTTTTGTTGTCCAATATCTTGTGGGGTGTTTTGTTCTGCACATATATAGTTGTTCTAGCTGCTTCTTCCCATAGATGCATAGGTAGATCCTGGTCATGCAGCATTGCCCTTGCTACTTCCATGATTGTTCTGTTCTTCCTTTCTGCAACTCCATTCTGTTGAGGATTATAAGGATCAGTCAACTCCCTCTTAATCCCTGAATCACTGCAAAGCTTCTTGAAGTCACCTGAGGTGAATTCTCCACCATTGTAGGATCTAAATGTTTTGATCTTCTTGTCAGTTTGATTGTCCATCAAGGTTTTGAATTCCTTGAACTTATCAAACACCTCATCTTTGTTCTTCAAGAAATATACCCAAGTCTTCCTGGAGAAGTCATGAATAAATGAGACATAGTAAACATACCCACTCAGAGAACTGGATGACATAGGACCACATACATCTGAGTGGATGATTTCCAGGATGTCTTTTGCCTTGCTTTCACTGCTTAGGAAATCCTTCTTAATGTTCTTACCTTTTCCACATCCTTTGCAAACACCTTCATGTTTGGTCTTGAAGTGCCCTACAGCCTTGCTTGCAATTGGAAGTGCCCTATAGTGCATATGAGCAAGTCTTCTATGCCAATGTTCACTTGGCTCCATAGATTCATGTACCATGGCATGTTCAGGTTGTCCCTTCAATTTATACAAACCTCCCTCTTGCTCTCCAATCACTACTACATCATCTATGGTCTTTCCCTTTGGCCACATTAGGACTTGGCCATCTACAAATGCAACCCTCATACCTTTTGCATCCAATGTAAAGATGGAGAGTAAGTTATTCTTGAGCCCAGGTACATAAAGGACTTCTTTCATCTTCAAATATTTTCTAGCATCTAGGTTGTAGGAGGCTTCACCACTTCTTTTGATTGGGTATTGATAATCATCCCCAAGTTTCACTTTATGGTGTGATTCATGTTCAGACAAATTTACAAAATATTCTTTAAACCTAGTCATGTGTTTGGAAGCCCCACTGTCAATCAACCAATCATTACAACCATGGGAGATAGTACCTGTGAGAGCAGAAACTAGAACATACTCTTCTTCACTTGATGAGTCATCATCACTATCACTTTCTGCCCTAGCCTTCTTCTTTGGGGGTTCATCATCTTCAGCATCATGAGCATGATATCTTCTTTTGTTATTCTTCTTCTTGTTGTTGAAGTTGTTGTTGTCTTTCTTCTTCTTGGGACAATCTGAAGCAAAGTGTCCCTTCTCATTGAAATTGAAGCATCTGAGATCTTTCTTATCTTTATGATAATGGTGGTGTGAGTATTTACTGTTATGAGATGATTCCTTCTTGGACTTTCCTTTCCTAGCATGTGCTGTGAGAGCTTGATCTTCATTTCCCATCTTTTCTTCTCAGGCCACAAGCCTAGCTTCTTCTTGAGAGCATTGTTCCCGCAATCTATTGAAGGAGATCAACTTCTTCCTTGCACAAATTCCTTGAATAAAGGAATCCCATGACCTGGGTAGGCCATTTAGAGTGGTCATCACCACTTCACCATTCTCCACCATTTCATCCACTACTTCTAGTTGTTCCTTGATCTGGGAGACCCTTGAAAAATAAGATTGAATGGTTTCTCCATTCTGAAACTTTACTCCTTTCAATTGGTTCTGCAGGGTCATCTTCCGATTTATGTTCTTCCCTTCAAATAGCTTGGTCAAAGAGTCAAACATCTCCTTGGGTGTCTTTAGAGAAGACACATGGGGTATGAGATGGTCTTTGATAGAATCAGCAATGATTCTCTTTGCCTTGCCCAAGTTCTTCTTATGCAATACCTTAGCCTCTTCATCCTCTGGGATAGGGATGTCTTCTTTTACATATGAGTCCAACTCATTCTCTTCCAGGATTAACCCAATCCTATACTTCCAAGCTCGGAAGTTATCATCTCCTTCAAGCTTATCCTCAAGCTTGGTGTGGTGAGACATCCTAAAGAGTACTTCAAATGGAAATAGAAAATATTTAGGTCTTACCACTTGAAATGCTGAAAACTGGATCTGGTCCCGGATTAGGGTTTGTCGAAAAAACCCTAAAAATTCAAAATGTGAATTTCAACTTTCTGAAAGGATAGAAAGATGCACCTTGATGATCTGATTAGCCTGGTGTATTCAGAATTTGAGATCAGCAAAGCTTTACCCTTCAGATTTGCCTTTTTGTCTTCCCGGGTTCACTAGGGAGAGCCTTGAATTAGGGTTTGAGTTTCCTGGAGATCAACCCAGCCAAAAATCTCGATCCAAAGCTCTAAACTTTGATTTTTGCAAGGAGCTTCCAGCTATGTCTTCAGATTTTAGAAATTTCTATTTTTGAGGAAACCCTAATTTTTAGGGCCAAATCTGAAAATGCTCAGAATTGAATTCTGATTGGACAGATAGATTCCCCTTGATGAGTAGAGTCAATCTACTATATTGCTTTTCCAAAAACTATGGAGAGAAACCCAATAAACAAGAAACACAAGTTTCTATAACTGCAAGATGTCTTCTTCTCAGGTTAGCTCTGATACCATGTTAAATTTTGAGCATTAATTCACAATAATCTAGGATATTTACTGAGAGAATAACATATACAGTATATCAATGCATAACAATCACAATAAGCATGACAAGCATCACAAGAATCAAAAGCATGAGAGACAAGAGACACAGAGTTTCTGTGGGGAAAACCCTAAGGTGAAAAACCCCACAACTTCCTCAGAGATAGAGAGAGTGATGGCTCAACCAAAGTACAACCAAAATACACTTGAGATAGTCTCCTAGATAAGATGATCCTCCTCCTCACTAGTGCACCACTTTCTGAGTGAGAGAAGTGTGTATTTCCGAATGATCCAAATAGAGATCGCCTGATCTCTATTTATACTTAACCTGTTTTCCCAGTTACACTATGGGGCTGACTTGTCTATCTTGATACATCCACAATATAATATATATTTCAGGGCCAACCCCACGCATGGTGGTCTAATAACCCACCGGAAAGTACACACACTTGCGACACTTGTCAATCCACATGATGACACTTCCTTATAGAGGAATAACACATCTCTAATTAGGGTACAATAAATATATATGAAATACATAGACAAAATACATTCTGAAGTTACATATACATCAACATAAAGTGTATTTTACCAAAGGGATAAAGGATTTTGACCTATTTTAAAATATTATTATCATTTTATCGCGAAGAATCATGCTCCAGACAACTAGCATACTAGTCAACCTTGCACGAATCTTACTGGTTTGATTCAGCACTAAGCAGTAGAACTAAGCCTCTAGCTATCATCTAGGTATCGTTCTACCACTATTATGTAGCATTGTTACTAAAATCCTTGTTTCTACCATTAATTCAGCAAAACTCTCTGTTGGCTTAATATACTGATCTAGAGGTTTCCAATGTAGACCCAGGTTCTTCGCAGTTTCAAGGAACCAACAAAACCCCTTCTCACCAGCCCTTTCGGCAACAGCCTATGAACAGGCTGAGGTTTCAGCCAAGGTGTAGCTATGGGGGCACTGTGGAATCAGGTTTCCACAGTGATGTGATGATTTGATTGGGCGGGACTACTACACAGTGCACTATTAGACCTGCGCTACAGGTTAAGGATTGCGCGACGATAGACTGCATCGTGGTCCTTACTACTGCATGTGAAGATACTTGCACAACCAGCGCATCTACAGACTAAGCGGTTCAGATAGAATGTGAATTATAGGACAACGCAACTGACTTATATGCTTCCTCTTCCAAGCTTAACCACTATGAAGACTTTACTTTAACACTTAATCATTCATCTACTACCTTAGATTATTCAGCTTTATAACAATTGCAAGTAGACGAAACCTATAATGCTACACACTTCCAGTGTGGTGTGTCAAAAGAGTTACACAACCCAAACTCTACATACACTTGTGATTATTTCATAAACTGATACTTTCGCGGACTTAGATTACTGAGCATTCACCATTCATCCATTCACACAATACTTAACATATTATTCCCATCTTTCTCCTATGGTGAATACATATAAAAGCATTGACATAATAGCTGATAAATGAGAACTCAGACATTCATTTGTAAGCAAACAGACAAGTGCAGAACGTAAACAATCACACTACACAGGATTTAACTTGATTCCCCCCCTAGATGGAGGCTATGTCCACAAGAACTGTTGTTATATTAGTCTTTGGGAAAGGTACAACAGTTCTTTGTATGTGCACTCAGCTTCAGACTCTCTTCTCTCTCTCAACAGGCCTATGCGCACACAGCTTGTAGAGCCTTACAAAATTGCCTCTCAACAGAGATCTATTTAGTTAATAACAATATTAAACGAGAGATTCAACAACAATAACACAAAATGAAGAGTAACCGTTTTCCATATAAAATATTCCTTGTTTATAGATCATGCCCATAGGTCATGTCTTTAAAGCTCGAAGGCGCAAACCCTTAGGTTTACAAAACTATCACAGTTTTCCCTTAACCGGACTGTTGGCTTCTAGTAGCAAATATTTTGTCATGGTCATCTTCAGTGCATGCCTCATGTCACTATCAACCTTCCTGTCGCATGCATGCCAATAGGTCGCTTTCACTGAGTCGTTCTTCCTCTAACGGTCTCGTGCAACTAATTCAGGTAGTGGTTCTTTCGCATGTACGACCAACCGCTTTCTCCACTTCTGCTCCTTACCCGTCGCCTGACACTCCTGGAGCATCTTTACTAAAAATAGACTGTTGATGGTCTAATCGGAATCTTATGTCATCTTCCATCCAACACTCTGCTTTGTCAGATCCACATAGAATGGACACATCGTAACACTACCTCCTCGCAGTACTAATCTTCGCAGCTCTTCTGACGCTACGTTGCGCGCAGCTTCACAGCATCCGAAAAACTTATACAAAAAATGTTCCAACTGAGCCGCGCTCAGCTCCGCAGTTCCAAAAATAATTCTTACTCAAAATGCCCCACTTGGACCAGTCCCAATAGGCCCCTAACACTTAGATGTTGCCTGTCCTTGAGCATCTTGAACTTCAACTTCTCTGAGTTGTTCCGCCACCTGCGAAGCTAGCTTCGCAGCGAACTCATCATATGTGACAATCTGCTTTTTGACTGCTTCCTTCATGTCCTGCTCAACTTGCTTGACCGTTTCCAGCATATCAGGTGTTATCTCATCGTCGATCTGGCCTTCCACCTGTTCCTGATTTTTGCGCAACTCCTTTAACTTCTCTTAGATCTACTGCGAGATCATGTTGGTGTCCTCCACTAAGGGTTGCGATTTATCGCCCATTTCAGTCTATTTTTTTCTTAAGGCTTGCACTTCCTTCTTCAACACGTTGATTTCCCGGTACTTCTGAATTCTGTCTCTCGGTAGCAGGTCTTTCACTTCTGCATCCAATTGTTCTAGTGCTGCTTGCTTATCTTTCACAGCTTTCCTGACTTGCAGCAATCCTGGGTCCTCTTCGAGGGTGGTGAATGCCTTCAATGCCACTTCTAATAGACTCTAGAACTTAGCCACTTCGGTAGCGATACTCTCTGCTGCAGCCTTCACCTTGCTTGCTATTAACTACTGCTGATCTGGTGGGGTCTGTGGGTTGGTCTATGCTTCCAAGGGAGCATTCTTAGCTTCATGGATGATCCCCATCTCTTGCATCTCTATCTTAAGTCTGTTAACCAATTCAACAATCTTAATGATAGTGTCCACCGGGTCTACCTGCACTTCAACTTCTTCTATATCATCTACAACCGCAGTGATCGTGGACTTGAATATTTTTCGACGATCATGTTCATCCTGTAGTTCCATAGCTCTCCATGAGCTAGAATCCTCCAACTGCTTATTAGCTGCTTGCAACTCACCCTGACCTTTCAGTGCGTCCGTGGTTCTCTCATGCATTTCTTCCACGACCTGCAGATGCAGGTAGTGTAGACCAGGCAGTGGTATCTTCGCAAGGTCTATCTCCACACACTTGAAGTTTTTTATGTTCAACACTATTTGTTCTGGCAGTGGAAGCCTTACCATTAATGGATCAAGATGGACAATACGGGACTTCGCAGGAACAATTATGGTTAGCTGCGGCTCCTTCTGCTATGAAGTTCCTCCTGAATTTCCTTCAGACTCCGAGTCCCATGGCAGGGGTAAACTTTTGTGGACTTCTTTAATTTTCTCTGTGATCCCCTGCAGGGTTGTCAGATTCTTCTGCAGACTTTCCTGAATAGCCTTGTCCTATTTCTCCTTCTCGGTGATCAAATCTTCCATCTGTTCTGTGACCTTCACCATGATTCTTTCATAGTTCTCATCATGGAGTACTGCGTCTGACTAGATTTTATGAGCCGTATGCTTCTTCCGTGCTCCTTTTTTCTATCCTGGGCTCTCAGGTTCTTTCCTTTTTCTTGTCTCCTTTTCTTAAGTGATAGGACATGGAATAGGTTCATCCTCTCCGGAGTCGCTTGCGACATCTATAATTTCCACTCGAAACACGACAGGCCATTCCCTCATGATATTATCAATGACATTTTCATACATATGGTAGTTTCTTGTGAACCATTCCACGTCCGTCTTCTGGGATTTCGCTGAAATATGAATACTACGCATGTCAGCATAAAAAAAAACAATGCGAATGTACTTACTCGTTACCTGCTTTGATATCCGTGGAATGCTTAGGATTTCTTCATGCAACTAGCTATAATATTGGTAGAAAACCTCAGCTATTGTGTGTTGTCACTATGAGTTTAGATTTTCCCAAAGGTTTGAATATCGGGCTCATCTGTAGTCATTGGTATTGGTGATTACGCTAGCATAATCCTTCAGCTCCTTCCACCCTACGAAGGCGATCAGAATAATCAGCCATGTATAATGTAAGTTTCTGCCATTAATCTATGTGTCATTTAGTTACTCCAGGAACTCCTTCAACATGTATTGACACCAGTTGAACTTCTCTCCCTCCACGACCACAATGCCAAGCAATACTACACCCACGGCACCAAGCAGTACTGCGCCTGCAGGTACCTCCAGAGGCCTGCATTTTCTCAAAATCTTGCCAGCTAGCAGCTACATGATAAAATTAGTCGTTTTATCATCTCTATCTTCGGTCCAAAAACCCCTCTTTCCTTTGACGACAGTTTGAGTTTTCTTCATCTTTGCCACGACTTCCTTGTCCTTGCTTTTCCCTTGGAAAAACTGCTTCGGATCTTTACCACTTTTACTCAACCCAGTGATGCGGTGGATAAGGTCAATGGTCAAGTCGAGATTGCGTTCAAGCCATAAATATCCCTGGTGAATGCGTGCCATCATAGTTTGCACCACCACATTCAGTTCCGACGATCTGTCAAAATGATGGAGTCTGGGCAAATTGAGCAGCCCCGACTTGACTACACCCGATAACCAGCTTTCCGTGACCAGGGTGAGGTCACCCTTCACATCTTTCTTCCAACACATGTACTATTCGTGTTGGAATTGCGGGAACCTTGGTACATCGGGCTCTTCCTTTTGCATCTGCAGCAGGTCATAACCTTCCCACTTACATTCTGGAATTTTACCTAGCAAATTTTTATCAACGTCGATGTGCTTTGATATGGGTGATAGCGGGATGTTGTATTTTACATTCTTTTGTAACTTGAAGACCGGTGCTCTAGTACACACGGTGAGATATAATATGGATTCATTGTTAAATGTATCTCCTCATTAGCTATCAGTGGCTTCTGTGCTGTCAAACCTATCTTTGGTATCTTCGTTCTCAACCCCACTGGATCTTTTCCTTTGTCCTGCATTGTTGGACCATGTCGGGGTGATCTTCTGGACGCTTGACCCTTTTCTATGATGACATGCTTGGCTAGGGTTCTCATTAACCCTTTGATCCCTCCGTATTGAAATACTTTCATATTCTCTTGGACCATGAACTCTTCTTCAATGGAATACCTCTCAGACATCCACTAGACAACTTCCA
Organism: Larix kaempferi; assembly: GCA_027924585.1. Taxonomy (NCBI): domain Eukaryota; kingdom Viridiplantae; phylum Streptophyta; class Pinopsida; order Pinales; family Pinaceae; genus Larix; species Larix kaempferi. The sequence continues at coordinate 44,616,435 of BSBM01000372.1, read as the reverse complement.
TAGGGTTTTAGACAGCTTACTGAAAACAATTTGCAAAGTAGTGTGCACAGGAAAATTCTAAGTGTTCGGTAACACCCGCGAGTCTAAATGTAGCATTACTTATAGGCGCAGTTGACCTCCTTCGCATCCCTTAATGGCTAGATAAGCATTAAATGCGGTATCCGTTGGCCAAATCCAGCGGATTCTTTGGTCATTTTCTTCATAAACACGTTCATAATGGCTATCTGTGCATTAAATGCCCAAGCAATTGCTGGCAAAGTACTGTATAATGACTATTTTTCCGACTGACAGTGTAACAACTATTTTTCTGGAGTGTTACATCGAACTACACGACAGGCCATCATTACTCCTACGCAGTTACTTCGCAGTGCCTGACTTCTTGCCTCTGAACTTAACATCTTTCCTTGTTCACTTTATCTTCGCAATTTCTTTTCATTTTTTTTTTATTTTTTTTTTTGGCGCAACGGCACATATTAACAGTGTTGTGCGGTATATACAAGTTCCTCATCATACATTACGTATAGACTCTTCCCCCTTCCTAGTGCCCAATTTCAACTGTACATGGCACTTAAAAATTTCCTTCTTTCTGATCATCACAAGTTTTGCGAAGCAAGACTATCTCGATAGGGTTTTAGCCTGCTTCCATTGACTAGACCTGGCAAGTTATCTCCTGCTAATGTGGCTAACTGGACTGCGTCACCATTAGTTACATGTAAAACAGTATATGGACCAAGCCAATGCATTTTAAACTTTCCAGGAAATTTCATGAATTTACTATCATACAGGAGGACTAGATCACCTAACTGGAAAGACTTGTTCTTGATGTGGCGATCATGCCATGCTTTTTCTCTTTCCTTTTGAACTTGTTAGTGAAATACTACGATGAAGTGATCTTCCTCTAGACCAACTAAATGTAGAATCCTTTCTTCTAGCGCATCGTGATCTCCAAGGATAATTTTAGGGGCGAAATTTAGCCCATGGGATAATTTTCCATGTTTTTTTCCAAAAAAAGATTCGCCAATTTGCATTTTTTGAAGCCCCATTTTGCCCAATTTTGATGGGGTAAACGTTTTTCACTTTAAAAATCACCAAAATATTATATAAACTATATAAAATCCATAGAAATTGAAATAATTTTAGAAAAATATTGCCAAATATTTTATGGTTGACATTTTGATAATTGTAAAGATTCGCCAAGGTTTATACACTTTTAAATAAGTATGGGTCCTTAAGATTATCCATGGTACTGATCTTCCATTCCTGTAAATGCAGCTATTCTCAAGATGGGAACAATGTACTCCATAGGCATAATGGATTCCTGTCCATAGGCCAGCTGAAATGGTGTATGGCTAGTCAATTTCTTGCATGTGGTTCTATATGCCCATAAGACAACGGTAATGCATAGGTCCCAGTCATCCCGATTTGCATTACATACCTTGGTCAGCGCATTCTCCAGTACTTTATTGAATGCTTCAATAGTTCCATTCGCTTGCGGATGATAGCGCGTACTTCGTTGATGATGGATGCAGAATTCTTTTGTCAATACCTCAATGGTTCGGTTCAAAAAGTGAGTGCCTTGATCACTCATTAAAATCTTTGGGCATCCAAACCTTGTAAGGATGTCTTCAAATATGAACCATGCGGCAATGCCTACGCTACAGTCCTTTACTGGCTTCACTTCTTCCCATCTTGTGAGGTAATCAGTTGCAGTAATAATGTACCTCGCACTAGTTCTCTTTCCCGGTGGGTTTATAGATCCCACAAAATCAATTTCCCATTTCTCAAATGCCTATAATGTCAAGTGTGGATTTAATGGCGTCTCATCTCTTCGCGACATCCTTCCTAACCTCTAACAGACATCACAGCTCTAGCAATGCGCCTTCAAGTCCTTGTGAATGGTAGGCCACCATAGCCCTTCCCTTAATATCTTCTGCACGGTGGCTCTTCCTGCGTAGTAACCTCCTGCTACTCTTGAGTGCACATCTGCTAATATAAATGGTTTCTCATGCTCCAACACACACCTACGTAGTACTTCATCTGGTCCCAATTTATATAGCTGACCTGTGATAATGGTGAAATCTACTGCTCGCACTACCAGATGTTTCTTTTGCTGCGTAGTGAACTCTATGGGTGCCAACCTAGTCATCAAAAATTCTATGATATGTTTATAATAATCATCAGCTATATGGAGAGCAAACAACTATGCATTAGGAAGATTGTCTTCAAGATTCGTAAGATCTTCTCCTCACTCAATCCTTGATAGATGGTGAGGTCCCAAGTTTAATATTCCAAGTTTAACTACTATATCAAAATCATACTCCTACAAAAGTAACAACCATCTGCAGATTCACCCCCCTAACACTGGCTTGTTGACCAAGTATTTCAAAGTAGAATGGTCAATGAACATAGAGAACTGCGCACCCAACAAGTAGTGCTTGTTCTTCTGCAGCGCGTAGACCATAACTAGACCTTCTCGTTCCATGGTGGTATAATTCTTCTCTGCAAATGATAGCTTCCTGCTTGAAAATGCGATGGGATGGTCAATACCTCCCCCTACTGGTTATTCTAAGACAACTCCCAATGCTATACATGACACATCAACATGAAGATTGAATGGCTTCTCCCAGTCTGGAAAAACTAGGGTCAGCGCAGTGGCCATTTTCTCTTTCAAGGTGTCAAAACCTTATTCACACTCTGCATTCCAAATGAATGGTGCATCCTTCTTCAATAGTTTCGTCATTCCCGTGGTTATCTGTGCATAACCCTTTATGAACTTTCTGTAATAACCGGTATGCCCCAATGTAGTGCGCAACTGCTTGACTGAATTTGGTGTTAGCAAGTTTACGATGACTGCGATCTTCGCAGGATCAACCATCAAGCCCCGTTTGCACATAATACGTCCTAACAAAATTCTGTGAGGTACATGTTAAGATTTAATATGCTAAGACAAAAAATAGCAGCATTACATTCCATTTCACAATAATAGCATATACAGGATCACTAAAGAAACAACAAGCACAGCATAAACACAAGAGACAGAGATTTATCCTGGGAAACCCTCATGGGGTAGAAAACGCAGCAAAGCTTCCTCAATATAGATGACCAGCAATATACAAAGATGAAACCCTAAGACATGATCTCCTCCTCCACAATAGCAGACCTCTCCTCCACAAGTGCGCTATCCTCAAGTGAGTGAGTGTGTATAATGAGGAACACACCTCCTCTATTTATACACTACTCTGATATGTATTTTACACAAGTACATGTAGGCTCGTATTTAACCATTAGGTTAAATACCCTATTATAACTGACTGGGCCGACCCCCACATGGTGGGTCTAATAACCCTTTGACCCACATAACACATACAGGGCCGACCCCCACTAGGGAAGTCTAATAACCCAAGTTACCACATTCCGATGGAGGAATAAACATCTCCGGATATACAATAAGATCTTCAAGGAGGAATGAAACATCTCCAGAATAATAAAGTACAAATATAATATTCTTTGAAGTTACAATATCTCAACACTCCCCCTTAATGAGAAGGATATTATAACAGCATCTGCACGAGCAAGGAGTCATCAACATCATACATGATACATCTATAAATCATTGGAAGCTTTCTCAACATCATCAATAACTCAACCAATTACTGGAACATCAACATCTTCAGTACTGAGTCTTTATCTTCTGCATCACCCACACAACTACAACAACATCAATATCTGAATCCTCATGATCGTCAGCATCGTCATCACACGATCATCAGCATCGTCATCGCACGATCATCAGCATCTTCATCACATGATCATCAGCATCGTTATCATACGATTATTAGCATCGGAATCATCTCGATCATCTCGATCTACAGCATCTGGAATATCTCGATCTACAGCATCTGGATCATCTCGATCTACAACATCTGGATCATCACGATCTACAGCATCTGGATCATCTCGATCTATAGCATCTGGATCATCTGTATTAGTGTCCACACCAATACATCTATCATCAAAACATGTATTCTTACTAATACATCTATCATCAAAAGCATGTATTCGCACTAATACATCTATCCTCAAAAGCATGTATTCTCACTAATACATCTATCCTCAAAAGCATGTATTCTCACTAATACATCTATCATCAAAAGCATGTATTCTCACTAATACATCTATCATCAAAAGCATGTATTCTCACTAATACATCTATCATCAAAAGCATGTATTCTCACTAATACATCTATCATCAAAAGCATGTATTCTCACTAATACATAGCAGCATATCCTACAACACACACGATCATATTATAGGATGATCAATCCCGCTCTCTTTAGGACATAGGTCCATGGATGATACAATCCAGATCAAGTTCCAGGATGATCAATCCTTATCACTTTAAGACAAGTCTCATGTCTAGGGACGATGCAATCCCGATCCAGTTCCAGGATGATCAGTCCTTATCCATTTAAGACAAATCTCATGTCTAGGGACGATGCAATCCCGATCCAATTCCAGGATGATCAATACTTATCCATTGAAGACAAATCTCATGTCTAGGGACGATGCAATCCCGATCCAGTTCCAGGATGATCAGTCCTTATCCATTTAAGACAAATCTCATGTCTAGGGACGATGCAATCCCGATCCAGTTCCAGGATGATCAGTCCTTATCCATTTAAGACAAATCTCATGTCTAGGGACGATGCAATCCCGATCCAGTTCCAGGATGATCAGTCCTTATCCATTTAAGACAAATCTCATGTCTAGGGATGATGCAATCCCGATCCAGTTCCAGGATGATCAGTCCTTATCCATTTAAGACAAATCTCATGTCTAGGGACGATGCAATCCCGATCCAGTTCCAGGATGATCAGTCCTTATCCATTTAAGACAAATCTCATGTCTAGGGACGATGCAATCCCGATCCAGTTCCAGGATGATCAGTCCTTATCCATTTAAGACAAATATCATGTCTAGGGACGATGCAATCCCGATCCAGTTCCAGGATGATCAGTCCTTATCCATTTAAGACAAATCTCATGTCTAGGGACGATGCAATCCCGATCCAGTTCCAGGATGATCAGTCCTTATCCATTTAAGACAAATCTCATGTCTAGGGACGATGCAATCCCATCACATACATTTTGAACTGAGGTCCAGGGACGATGCAGTCCTATCTTCAATTCTCGGAGACCTCAGTCTACGAATCAATTCTGGGACCTAAGTCCGGGGAAGATACAATCCCCTACCTGTTCATTCAGGACTTCATTTTCGGAGACATCATGTCTACGGCTCTTTTTAGAACATGTGTTCAAGGATGATACAGTCCCTCTTCTTTCTCGGAGACATCTGTCTACGGCTCTCTTGAGGATGATGCAATCCTATCATGTCCACCAAGGACTTCATTCTCGAAGACATACGTATATGGCTCTCTTGAGGATGATGCAATCCTATCATGTCCACCAAGGATTTCATTCTCGAAGACATACATCTACGGCTCTCTTGAGGATGATGCAATCCTATCATGTCCACCAAGGACTTCATTCTCGAAGACATACGTCTACGGCTCTCTTGAGAACATATGTTCAAGGATGATGCAATCCCCTTTTTCACCTTAGACCCTGTCTAAGGACCATCCACCAACCTCTCTGTCGGCATCACCAATATAGGTATCCATATCATCGACCTCACTGTCGATGTGGGAAATCTCATCATAAGTGATCACATCGCTCCCCCTTTCGAGGAGGGTTCTTTTGAACTATTTTAAGTTTGTCTCGGAAAACTTTACTTGAGGTAGAGGTTTGGTTAGTACATTGGATTGGTAGAGGTTTGGTTAGTATATTGTCAACTTGTTACAAATTCGAACTTTAATTCTTTTCTGCACCATATCTTGTATATAGAAATGTCAGATCTCTATGTGCTTTGACTTATCATGGAACACTGGATTCTCTGCCATTTTGGTACAACTCTGTTTGTCACATAGGGTCATAGTTGGGTCCATCTCTAAGTAAATTCTGAAGCCATACTGCTTCACAATTAGTAGAGCAAGCAGCCATATATTCTGCTTGTGCTAAGAGCCACACTAGATTGTTTCATGCTCAACCACGAGATCATGGCTGATCCCAGACAATAACATCCTCTCGATGTGCTCTTCCTGTCTGATAAAGTTCCTGCCCAATCAACATCTGTGTATCCATCTGAAGTCATGATCTCCAAGATAACATAGATCAAATTCTATTGTATCCTTTAGGTACCACATCACATGATTTACAGCTTATCAGGTGAACACATCTAGTTTCCACTAGATACTGACTCAAGGTGTTCACAGCAAAGCATATATCTGACCTAGTATTCGTTAGACACATCAATGACTCAATATTTTGTCTGTACAGAGTTCTATCCACTAACTCTGATGAGTCATCTGCTAACAACTTCAAGAGTGGTCATACCAACACATCAAGTCCTTTTAATATTTCTCAGCATACTTTCCTTGGTTGAGAAAGATTGCTTTTGAGCCTTGCCATACTTCCAGACCTAGGAAGTAATGCATCAATCTGAGATCTTTCATTTTCATTTCTTCAGCCATCTTCTTCTTTCTTTTCATGATCTGTTTCTCATTTCTTGTTGGAAAGAGATCATCATCATACAATAATGGTATGATAGGTTCATCACCTACAACCTTAAGGTAAAGGTTAGTAACAACTTTACTTTTGGTAAAGTCCAAGCTTATCAAGAAACTATCAATTCTCCCTTTGTGACTGAACATCATTCACACTCTGCATTGAATGATCTTCCGCATATCTATCTGTGCCATCTCTCATTAGATGGGTCTACTAATATGAGCCTCAATATCATTCGAACTCTGTGGTGAGTTCCTTCTTGCATCCATGTCATCTATGTATAGAAACCATATTCAACCTTGTAGCGAAGGTTGAGATCCACATCGCCCATGGTGATCATTAAGCTCATCAAATGATTATCGATCCTGGGAACTCATACAGAACCTGATTCAGACTTCTTCTTTAATTACACCATTAAGAGAATGGTCTTATCTAGCCACTTGGAGCAAACATCTCATCATGATTCTCTTCCTCTTTCTAAGAGAATCTTCTAGCCTCAAGCCTTCTATAGTGTGTTTGATTTGTAAATATTTTGTTGAACATCCATCACTTGTTCAGTGTACATCATTCATCATGATCTTTCCTACAAATCAAATTTAAGTACATGATTAATGATACTTCATAATCATCAAATCATATTGACATGATAATCTATTATGCATACAGATATCATTTACATAGTTATGCAACTATCTTGACCAATACTTTGGCACAACACTTTCCCATATCCTGTATGCATACAGTGGCTATCTAGATGCCTTCCATCTCCACCAGAACATACTATCGAGAGTGTGCACATCTCTCAGCATGTCAGCAAAGAGGTTTCATTCTAGACAAGCTACAATGGAATGTTTGTCCAACTTACCAATCATATGCATATTAGTAGTATACTGTTCAATGCTCTATGAATGTTTACACTCAGCGTGATATATTCTAAATATGCATACAATCTATTACAAGCAATATCATTTACTATTTTAAATAACAACTCAAATACTTATCTTTTATGTTTGTGTGGTTGCCTCTCGCTTGGTCTTCTAAATATCTTTTGAACTTCTATTCATTCTATACCACTATGCATGCTCAAGTGTGTAGTAGTGTTATCCTCATGATCTCATACACAAACATACATTCATTAGTATATTATAAACATTATCAAAACATCTAAATAGTCTTGAATATGTATAGTCATGATCATAAATAATAAACATTAGTATTCAAGATTTCAGGGAAGACTTCTTTTACTCATGCATATCATCAATAAAGATAAAAGACATAATATGCACAATCCCTTGATTACTAACTTTATGAATAAGAATATCTAATCATGCCAAGTATACTTATATAAGGGATCCCAATACAAGGTAAGATTCTAACATGACATAGGAAAACATACCTGGATTAGTATACATGCTTAGTTATGTACAACATACCTAAACAATCTCTTCAATGATTTAGAGATCCTGAGCTAGAACCTGCATGTCTCATAGGTTAAGCATAATATAACAAAGTCATACATACCTCGTAAGTAGAACAAAGATTATGGATGAGTCTTTGTCTTCATGATGTCATGGTCATGGAACTTGATTTGTCTTTTGTGATGTACCTATCTCTTGTTAGCAGACAACATCAACCTCACACAACACCATAATGCATTAGTACAATCATATAGCCCTAATCAATGAATGTCTTCGATCATTCACATGCATTCATACTGTTACTAGGGTGATAAGACAATTCTAACATTAATCAAGACTGTACTAATAAATAACATGAAGACAAAACACATTATGAACTTAATCAAGAATCAGATTTCAAGACATACTTGAACCTCCTTAAGTCATACCTGTCGAGACTTCTTCTTAGCCTCAACTCCCCCTGAAACTTGATCTGGAGCTTGATTAGAGTTTGCTATAGAAACCCTAAAAATTCAATCTTTGACTTTCACACTTTTGAATGAATGGAAGGATGTGTCTTGCTGGGATGATCAAACTAGCATACTTCAATTTTGAAATCTCAAAAATTTGACCCCTCAAAATTGCCTTTGAAACTTCTGGATCTTCTGGACAGAATCCCGAACTAGGGTTTGATGAAGCCCACCCTTCTGCTCATTGAAGAGGTTTGATCCAAGGCTCTAAACTCTTATTTTTCTGAGGAGCTTCTAGCCGTGGTTACAAACTTCAAAAATTCCAACTTTTGTTGAAGCCCTAATTTTCCATCTTTCCGATCAAAATCTCGAGCTAGGGTTTAATCAAGCTCGGTCTTCTACCCAACCAAAAAATTCGATCTTGGTCTCTAAATTTCAATTTTTCTGAGTAGCATTCAGCCGTGGATTCTGATTCCAAGAATTCTAACTTTCTCCGAAACCCTAAATTCCGGAAGCCATGAATAAAGGTGCTCCAAAAATAATTATGTTTTGACATAAATATGTACCTGATTGTTTCTGCTATAACTCCGAAATTTTTGCTCCACTGGGTCTGAAAACGTTTTTTGCAGTAGCCTGACCTGTCATCTTTCCATCCTCATAGGTCTGACCTCAATTGGATTTTCTGAGAGAGCGTTATGCTAAATGTCACAACGTGACCTGTTTTGGGATAATACAGGAGAGCGAACTTGTACGGCGTTCCATGTGTCACTATTTGAACTTCGGCCTCTGAAAACTTTTCTTGAGATAGCCTGTCCTGTTATCTTTCCATCTTGACAGGTTTGACCTCAATTGGACTCTCTGAGAGAGAGTTATGCCAAGTGTCGCAACGTGACCTGTTTATGGGATAAAACAGGAGAGCGAACTTGTACGGCGTGCCACATGTCACTGGTTGAACTTCGGCCTCTGAAAAGGTGTCCTGAGATAGTACAGTCTATGTACTAGCTGTCATTTTTTACGAAATTTCATTTGGATCTTCCTAGCCCAAGTTATGACCTTTTTTCCTAGGTCACCTGATTTTGACTGAGATCTGGAAGAGGCAGAAACCCTAACTTGTACTGATCATAACTCACAAAGTACAATGAATCTGAGGATTCCCTTTGGACACAAGGTACCTGGGGATGTTATCTTCGACCTGTAAACTTTTCAGACCCTGAACCTTCGCAGAAATGGATTTATAGCGAAAGTTCCACGATGACTAGTTTTTGCTATGTAAAACCCTAACCTTCAAATTGTCGTAAGTAAAACAAGTGTCGTAAGTGCCATACCTTTCCTTCCTTCAGGTTAGCTCTGATACCATGTTAAGATTTAATATGCTAAGACAAAAAATAGCAGCATTACATTCCATTTCACAATAATAGCATATACAGGATCACTGAAGAAACAACAAGCACAGCATAAACACAAGAGACAGAGATTTATCCTGGGAAACCCTCATGGGGTAGAAAACCCAGCAAAGCTTCCTCAATATAGATGACCAGCAATATACAAAGATGAAACCCTGAGACATGATCTCCTCCTCCACAATAGCAGACCTCTCCTCCACAAGTGCGCTATCCTCAAGTGAGTGAGTGTGTATAATGAGGAACACACCTCCTCTATTTATACACTACTCTGATATGTATTTTACACAAGTACATGTAGGCTCGTATTTAACCATTAGGTTAAATACCCTATTATAACTGACTGGGCCGACCCCCACATGGTGGGTCTAATAACCCTTTGACCCACATAACACATACAGGGCCGACCCCCACTAGGGAAGTCTAATAACCCAAGTTACCACATTCCGACGGAGGAATAAACATCTCCGGATATACAATAAGATCTTCAAGGAGGAATGAAACATCTCCAGAATAATAAAGTACAAATATAATATTCTTTGAAGTTACAATATCTCAACAGTACAAAAAAAATACACTTCTTCAGGTTGAGCGACATTTGATGTTGTCTACACTTTTCTAGCATCAGTCTTAGATTTGCGCAATGGTCCTTCAACAACCTGAACATTGTCCAATCATCGAAATAAGCTTCTAAAAACTTATGCATGGAATCTTTGAATGCTATGACCACAACTCTGAAAAATATGGCAGGCGCATTCTTCAGGCCAAACGACATGACTGTGTACTGAAACAACCCCCATTCGATGGAAAAAGTGGTCTTATGTCTATCTGCGGGATCAATTCTTATCTGATGGTATCCTGAAAACCCATCTGTTAAGGAATATGCTTCATTTCCTCCAACATGATCAAGGACCTCATCAGTAAAGGGAGTAGGAAACTTGTCATGCATTGAAGCATCATTCAACTTCCTAAGATCCACACAAATCCTGATCTCACCTTTTTTCTTCTTATCTTGGACAACCATAGGGCTTATCCACTCAGACTCTTCGACTGGCTTGATGATCCCTGCATTGAGAATTTTATCAATTTTTTCCCTGACTCATTCTTTATATCGTGGGTTGAGTCTATAGGGCCTCTACATAATAGGATTTGCACCTAGCTTAAGAGGTATCTTCATGACCCCTAAGTCTCCCAAAATACCGTTCATCTCCATAAAATTTGTTGGGAACAACTCCTGATACTTGTGTAACAGGTCCGCGATCTTCCCCATGGTATGATCATCCCAGTAGTCTCCAATAGCTGCAAACTTCGGCTCTTCGCTGGTGCCAATGTTCACTTTTCTCATTTTTACAGGTCCACTCATGTCTGGGATTTCTAACGAAGGTCCCTCTACCTCGTGCGCACCTTCTGACTCAGGTATCTTAATGTTTCACAGGTCCTCCTCATCACTGTATTCCTTTTCTTTAGTTTCTTCAGCGAGGTTATAACATTCCATGGCATGTTCTACCTCTTCCTTCCATTATGTCTGTAGGCTTGCAGGTACAATGTCAGCTCCAAAGAATTCTTCTAATGTCATCTTCTTATGTGGACATTTCGGTCTGAATATTCTTTCCTTAATAATCTGTAGCGCATCATTTATGGTAGGACTCTTGTCCTAAAAATTGAAACTCTTTTGGAAGTTCACAGTCAGAGTAGGCCAATCTATACTTTCCCTGTGCAACTCCATGTCTAAGTACCACTTCTTTGGAATTTCTTTCTCCAGCGTGTGCACAAATAGATGCACCCATTGTGTCTTTGGTCTCTCCTCCCATGCTTGTGAGCAGACCTCAATATGTTGTCCTGGATTTGTCTGTCAATTATATTTCTCAAATGGTGAGGTAACCTTGTTAGCAAACCTGATCTACATTTTAATTCTACATTCATCCCATGTGGTCAATGTCTTCTTATGCGTAGCCCACCATCTAGTAGGTGTCTCATGCAGTGCCATATCTAATGCTGGTAATCGATGTTCATCTGCAATTGTTGTAGTATAATCTTTGATGAAGGAGTAAACATTAGCTAAACCATCGTAAGTAGGGATTGGGCTTACCTTTTTTCCAATCCAGCGCAGTGACTTTGTAACCTGTGTGCATCTCCTCACAAATACTTCATGCATGCAAATTTGCCAATTCTCCAATCCTGCATCAGAGTCTGAAATACAAGAATTGTCGTATCTACAGCTGAGTGTTCCATCAGCAGTGGGATTAATGAATTCTTCCTGGTTCGCGATCATCTTGTATAGTCGGTCCAAATATTGAGCCCTGGATTCTTCCTGAATCAGCTCACTATATCTGTCTCCATTCGTAGGGTCCAATGGTGCGATGACCCTAAGATGCTTTCCTTCAAAGATCATCTTCTTTGTCTTTAGGTTTATGATGGTGAGGTTATCGATAGCCCAATCGATTCCCAGAAGTGCAGGAAAAGGATGACTATCATCGACAATCTCGATAACCTTGAAATTTGCGTGACTCTGCACTCCATCAGTGTCAACAATCACATTATCTAACCGTCCAAAGGGTATGACTTTCTCCTGATTGGCCATTCTCAACTTGATAGGTGACCATGACAGCTTCAGTCTCTCCATCCGCTGCCATGTCTGCTTGGTTAAGAAATTTACTTCTAATCCCAAATCAAGAATGATCTCATCCATTTCATAATCTCCTATCTGTGCACTGAGTCTCATTTCTCTTCCCATTATCTTGTCTTTCTTGATGTGATGAACTGCGCTATCAGTAGTTTCATTTTCACTGAGTGGTTCATACTAGTCTAACACCTTCTGCAAATCTACTATAGCATTTGGACTCTTTAGCAATTTCATGCAGCTCCTGAGGAACTGCGCAATAGAGGTGCATGTCTCTGCTGTGGTGCTCGTTCTATCATAAGCAGCAAGCATATCTTCCATATGCAGTATTTCGCTGCGCAACGGGATTCTTGGCAATCTAGGTGTTGATTCTTTGAAGATATCTCATGCTTCTTCAAAGGCCTCTCTATTTTTCTTCAAGTCGAAAGTAGGTGCTTACCCAACAGCTTTCCTTATCCATATTGTTTCAAGAGGAATCTTCTTAGTGTTGAAATCTCCAGAAGTCAAAGCTTCTGCTCCTCTATCTCTCCCGGTCATAGTGCCACTTCACGTCACTACGTTGATACTTGGATCTGCAGGTCTCCTTTCTGCTACAATCAACTAGATGTTTGGGTTTTCTGCCTTTGGCCATTTTCTTCTCTGCATCTCTACCTCTAACACTGGGAAGTATTCAATAACATGATCAAATGATTGACAATAACTAGATGTCGTGCATGGGTTTTTACAGTCCCTAGATACATGGCCTTCTTGGCCACAATTGTAACAGATTACTTGACCTCGACCCCGCCCTTGCGTTGGACCATTATTCCTTCCTCTCTTGTTGTATCCTCCGTGGCCTCTGTATGCTCCCTGATCTTGCGGTGCATTTTCTTGTTTCTGTGGAGTCTCTCCTTGGACTCTGTACATTCCTCCATACATATGCTCAATATCTTTCTTTCTTTCTAACATGAGATCAAATGCACGGCAATTGGGCTCGTCATGCCCCACTAACTTACAGAAGTTACAATATAAGTTCTTAGGTGTTCTTACATATTTCTGTATCATGTGGTAGTCTTCTAGCCAGTGTCCTCTAGTTCTGGAAATTTCACACCATGGCCCTGGGTGTGGATTTAATGGGTTTGGTCCACCCATGTTAAGGAACTCTTGGAATAAAGGACAATGATCCTTAGTGTGTCATTCGCCTTAATATCCTGTACATCATACTTCTTGTCTCTCTTGCTTTCCTTTCTTGATATGTTGTAACTGTAGTGTCAAGGTAGCTAACTGGTTTTGAATCTGCGACATGCCAGTGCTAGTTTCTCCAATGGGTGAAGCTTCAAGCTTCATCGCGATCTCCAAGGATTTTGCCTATGGAGCCACTTTCTGATGCATCAACGGCTGTCTGATATGGGGCAACAGCGCAGCTATGAACCATTCCTTGTGTTGTTGTGGGGCTATAACAAAGCTTACTTGGTCAAGCAGTGTCTTAAATTTCTGGTCGAACTCCCAAACCGTCTCATCAGGTCTCTGTTTGATTTCTTTCAACTCTGTGATGCACTGTGACTCTGAATTTGTCTTCTTAAATTCTGCTAAAAGCACAGCCTTGATTTCTACCAGGGTTCTTTGTTGTCCCTGTGAATATTTCATTAACCAATGCAAGGCTTTGTCTCTAAAGGCAGTGATGAGCTGTGCTTGCTTAACAACATCGTCTTGTACTTGTTTAACACTCCAAATGGATTCACATAGAAACTAGTGTTGATCAGGGTCTTCTAGACCCGTTCCTTTTAATATTGGTAGCTTAATATCCTCAGTCATGCTTCTTCTAGGTGGTGGAGGATTCTGCATAGGTTGCTGAGCAAAAAAGATAAATGGAATGGTGTAAGTGTTAGGGATTTGCAATAGGGGTTTCTGGACTAGCTGAATTTGTGCAATGGAAGGTGTGGTGTTCCCACTCGATCGATTCTGCGGAGTAATAGGCTGATAGGTGGAAGATAGAGGTGCGGCATGGCTATCATGTTTGTCTTCTGAGTAAATGTCTATGCGGAGTCCAGGTCCACTAGCAGTATTCTTAGGTGTATATTTATACCTTTTCCCACTTCTTAGATTATGTTCTTCTTCATCTGACTCACTAAAAATGCTATTGACCATTACAGAGTTCAAAAATTTTACTACATTCTAAAAACACTTTTCTCAGCTAAAATCATTTTAACATATAGACTAAGGTTGTTCAAATACTTACCTCTGATTCCCTTGAAAAATTCTCTTTCAGCTGTGCTGTAGGAATTTAGCATGTCCATAGCGAACTGCGTCACAAAACTTTGTAATGTACTATCGACCCAGAATTTGACTGCTCGTAAGAATGGACTATCTAGTGCTTTGATCCTTTCAATAAGCTCTGGTGTCCAATCGGTCGGTGTTGTTAGGAATCCATGTCTTTACTTTGTTAGTATATTGTTGTTGGATGCATATGCTTTGTAAGTCATCCCGTAGTATTTGTTGATCCATAGTTTGTGTTATTATTGTTTGGCGCATATGCTTTGTAAGTCACTCATAGTACTGTTGATCCATAGTTTGTATCGGCCCATGGTTTTGACCCATAGTATTGGTGCCTAGACTTAGTATATAAGTGTGTGTTGAGGCCTATGAAGGCACCATGAAGTTATTTGTATTGTGCTTGCTCAAAGGAGGTTGCCCCCTCAAAGTGGCCTACGGTCAATATAAAACTGATTTTGAGTTATGTTGCTTCTTCTATTTCATGTGTTTTGATTAATTAATTATTGTAGGCTCTTCACATCTGGTATCAGAGCACCTTCTTGGGCACGTTGGGTGGAATTTCTGCAAAAAAAAAATTAATCATCTATTGCAAGTTCAGATCTGGGAATAATCCCTATCCACTTAACTGTGGGAAATACTTGGGCATAATCCCTTTAACTCATTGTGAGGAGTACCATAGGAATGCCAAAGTAGCTAGCCCATTGAGAGGACCTGCTAGCGAAAAGGGTAATGACGCCTACCTGATTGACTAGTTCCCAACAGTGAGGTAAACCAAGAGCTGTCATTTTTGGCAAAGCGGTTATCAGTTTTACCTGAGCCATGGAGTGAGGGGAACTGCCCCAATACGTAGGCCGTCAGACATCATTGGTGGCCGAGTGAAACCCTTGAACTATTAGGAAGCCACACATACCTAGGGTCCATATCTATTTTAAGTTGAACTATTGTCGATCACTACCGCACCATTTCAGATCTAGCCGTTCAGATCCATTCTGAAAGTCGTTCCAGATCCAGCCAATTCAAATCTATTTCAAATCCAGTCGTTCAGATCCATTCTGAAAACCGTTCTAGATCCAGCCATTTCAAATCTATTTCAGATCCAACCATTTTCGATCCATTCAGTGTGGTTTCAGATCCCTTTGTTTCTGCTCACTTCCGGGCCCTTGAAAATCTATCTGTTTCAAATCCCTTCCGCGCTATAGCCACTCCATTCTAGAAAGAAAAAAAAACTTCCTCGTATTTCACCCAATCACCTTCAAATTTTACCACAGAGTTCCTTTCCTATTTCTACTTCTTTCTCCCTCTCTGCCAAATTTTCCCATTCTTTCACCCCGCTTCTGAAATCCTCATTTTCTGCTTCCTTGTCCATTTTACAGTGTCCAAAACCTAGTCAAACCCCAATTACCCTTCATATTTTTTCCCAAATCCAGATTTTCCTCTATTGAAATAGTTTATGTTTTTGTTTTTCTTCCAACTCAACCAAAAAAAAAAAAAAAAAAAACTCCTGGTTATGGTTGTCACTCGCACAGGAGCAAAAACCGTGGAAGAAGCACTTGTAGCCATCCAAGACAAACTCCAGGATATCGATGAAAAAAATTTCAGCCTCCATCTTCAGCATTCATCCATGAACACCAAACGACAGTCCGAGTCTTCATCAGACAATGGGTTCTCTTCTTCCAACAATTTCCGTGGTTCGAAGCTTGATTTTCCTCGCTTCAATGCTACTGATCCGACTAGATGGATCGATCATGCAAAATAGTATTTTAGTCTGCATAATACTTTTGATGTCAACAAAGTTCCACTTGCATCCTTTCATTTGGTACAGGAAGCTCTTCAATGGTATCGTTGGTACATCAAGGCTCGTGAAGAGCCAAAATGGATAGATTTTTGCCAGCTCCTTTTGCAACGATTTGGTCCCAGTGATTTTTATGACTTTACAGGAGCCCTCACTAAACTTCTCCAAATTCACACTGTGAGAGAGTGCCAAACCAAATTTGAGAAACTAGCCAACCACACTGAAGGATTGCCTGATGACTTCTACTGGAGTTGTTTTATCAGTGGTCTAAAGGATGCAATCCGCTCTGAGGTCAAAATGTTTTTCCCAACACAATGATGGAAGCCATGGGGTTGGATAAGTTGGAAAAAGGCAAGATAGTATCCTAACAGCGCTCCAAACCCACTTTTGTTCCCTTCCAAAATATGGGTTCTCAATGACCTCCCATCTCGCCAGCTCCTTGACCAACTCCTATCAAGCATTTTTCTGAAACTGAGATGTAGGCATGCAGAGAAAAAGGGTTGTGTTATAATTGTGATGAGAAATTCACTCGGGGACATAGATGTGTTTAACAAAAGCTCTATCTCTTGGATATGGATTCTCTGCCTACCTATGAAATTGGTGAAGAAGCTCCAGATATAATGGATGCTCAGGTCGACATTCCGGAGCCGTGTCTTGACCCTCCGTCTCAGGATGACCAGCGAGAGATATCTCTCCATCCTATAGCTGGAATCACCACCCCCCAAACCATGCAAGTCAGGGGTTACTTCAAGAAGATTCCTCTTACAATACTCATTGATTCTGGTAGCACTCATAATTTCATTGACCCTCGGATCACCAAATAGGCTGATTGTTGTATCCATCCTTGCTCCAACTTTGAAGTCATGGTTGCTAATTGGGGCACCTTACCTTAAAAAGGGAAGTGTCATAATGTGCGTATCTCTATGGGAGATTATAACCTACGCTCTGACATGTTTGCTTTGAATTTAGGTGGATGTGATGTGGTTTTGGGCACTCAATGGCTACGCACACTTGGCCTCATCTTATGGGATTTTGCCGAACTTTAGATGCAGTTTTCCCCCAATGGAAAAAAACACACATTGATAGGATTATGTTGGCCTGATTTTATGAATCAGAGCCAATAAAGAGGTTTTATCCACACAATCAACTTAAAGCAGTATCCGGTGTGTTTAAATTAACAAGACCTCGCAGGTTATGGTCCTGCTACCAGCTAGTTTGTCTCTTAAGGAAACCTCAAAACTAGCAAAATCTAACCTATTGTAATGTTTATCCTATCTATATATTTACAAATGTCCTAAACTGCTTTCGGAAAGAAAGACTTCAATTTTTGTGAAATTTTCTAAGTATGAAAGTTTAATTACAGTATGCAGAATGATTTAACAATGCTAAAAATAAAATAAACTTAAAACTAACCTATCTATCCTATTTAACCCTATCTCAGCTGAGAGCAGATTTGAAACTAAGATTAATTATTAATCTTATAACAGAAAATTGAAGTATGATATAAACCAAACATGTTTAAATTATAACAACAATTACTCTGCTATATAGAAATGGAGTTGAATTTCAACCTAAGAGACACAGTCAAATTTCATTTCCAGAGCTGATTAATAATTATTGTTCAAGACAGTCATTCAAATTTGAGATAATGTTTATTTAAAATTCACCATTAACATATAAATGAAACTTTAAATAAACAAAAAATTATATCATTCAAGCTAATGTTTATAGTGAACACACTAATGAACCAACCACATTGATATATGCATTCAATAACTAATCTTGAGACGACAAAGTGAGAAATTGTTTAAACATGAGTATGACACAGCATACAGAGTTCGCATATAAACAGAAGATGACAAACCGAAATATAGGTATATATAAAACCCAAAATGAATACCATTCACAGCATCATTCGTAGATATCCAGTATTATCCACAACAGAGCTTCAGCTTCAAGTTTGAAATAATACTAGCAATAGCAATATATTTCAAGAACGTTTTCTTCTACACTTCATCCATCCCCAGTTCATCAAAAATCTTCCTTCATATACTAGTGAGAGTCGTTTTTTGCTATAAATGTTGCATGCAACATTATAGGAAATTACTTAACCATAAAAGCATCTAATTACACCAAATGCTAAAAATAGAATCGACTAGCCTGAGTCGAGGCATCTCAGAACATTCTGGGCCATTCAGAATACTCCAACTTGTAACAAATCAGCTATACTTTCATGCCAACGCATCCACCATATCCTGCATTCCTGGAAGAAAGCGGTGATAAAACCATCCTGCATTAAATTCAATAAATACATCATATCAGAAACGATTTAACACAGTTAACCGAAATATTAAAACAAAATTATAAATGCATGCCTGTAAAATCTCCGATTTTACAGACATGCTAAATCAAAATAATCGTTACCTGTCAACAAGGGAAAGAACTATTAGGCTTCATTATGAAGAGCGACTACTCTTCTAGCTTCGGCCAATTTAGCTTTCAACCTGATAATTTTGACATTTTGTTTTTCAATTCGTTCCAAAAGCATCTGGTTCGTTTTTAATATGGATTTCTTAGATTTCTTGAATTAATTCTTTTTCACGTTGGCCTTTTTCCACCTGTCAATCCATTCTAACAATTCTTTCTTGAACATTTTATTCTCTTCTTCCAACAAGGCCGTATACTGTTTGCGTTTTCCTCTAGACTCTGCTTTTTTATCCTGATAGATATTTCCTAATACCTGCTGTAGGGTTTCGTCTTCGCTAGCTACATGAGGAGAACGAGGACTATCACAATGCTGATTGTGTGATGGTTCCAATTGTACAGTGTCGACATCTATTTCTAGTTGATTACCCTTGACCTCACCTGATGGCACATCATTCCCCTGGACAGTGGTGGAATTCCCTACACCCATTGCGCTAGGGACAGGTATCGGAATATCATCCTCAATATCTACAACTGCGGGTTCGGCAACAGTAGATTTGGAAGTCTGTGGATCAGACCTATACCTTGGAGTAGAATGACGACTATGCATGCTCCTGGTGATTCTACGTGAAGATGATAAGTTTCCAACCTTCGACCCTTCCTTATCACAACAAACCTGAGCCAAATGGTTCAGCTTATGCATAGAAATTTTATCACATTCAGCAGGTTTATCAATTTCGTCTTCAGCTGAACCCTCTTTTAATTTTACAGGGTTTCCATCATTATTATCGGGTTGTGATTCATTTAAAATTTCCCTAGAACTGCAAGGAGCTGAAACCCTATCATCATCTTTATCTACCTCATCGTCTACAGACGTGCTTATGGCCTCTGGTTCATTATCCTCTGAGCTATCATCCTCAGGATCTATAATTTTTCGTTTCCTACGAGCTCGAGGAGACGAATTAGGCCAATGCTGTGTTGGCCCCAATTTACAATCGACTAGGAATTCATCCCACGACCGACCTTTTGCGGATAATTGAAATTGCAGTAAAATTTTAATCAGTCCATGGTGACACAAACTATTATCAGGGTTATTAAAGTTCCTTACAGACTGTGACATTTTCTTCAGGCTTTGCCACAGATAAAAGGGCAAATTAAGTTTATAACCCTTTACCGCTAACAACAACCGTAAATGATACAAATGCAAATGGGAAAAACGTCCACAACAGGTTACGTATCTTACCAAGATTTCATAGTAAGCTCTCCACTCGGGCTTGAGAAATTTTACAGGCACGCCTACTCTCAATTTCGTTTTATCTGGTAAAGGCGTAAACAAATCCAAACACTTCTTCTTATCCACCATATGGCCTTTAAACCAGCGTTCTCCGACCTGGGGAAGTTTCGTGGCTTCAGCAATTTTGTCTTCATTGATAACAAACTCAACACCCCCAATTCGCACCCTGTCATTTTTAAAACCCATTGCAAACATTCTGGTAATCTCCACATGATGACCATCAAAGCTTTGAAAGAAATGCGTCCATCCCATTTTCTCGAATTTCTGGGCAACCTCCTGATTAGCTTCAATAATTTCATACCCTGAGATTTCAAAACGATTCAGAGGAGACATGGTTTCTTCAGCACTGTCTGGGCTTAGCCGTGGAATGAAAGGGAACGTGAAAACAGAGGGAATAGGTATCCACACACACGACATGCTAGAAAAGACTTCACATGCTCGAAATCTGATCAAAATCAAATCTCTGAACCTACCATTTTAGTGGGATGGTGATAAATATTACAACCTTCATGCTACACCATGGATTATGCTAACTTATCTGTGTTTTGACCCTGCCAAGTAGTGACCACTACTTAACTTAACGGAACAGCGATACGAAGACTGCTTAACTTGGCGAACCAGCGATATGACAACTGATATAACCATTATTAAGATCATTGATTATTGACAGTGGTTCATTATTAATAGGTACGATGGCGTAGTTCGTAATGAGTGTTAGCAATTAACACTGTCAACAAGGTTTTACCAAACGCATACAATTGTCGAGTCTGTCAAGTGGTGAAGGCCACGTTTCCATGCCAGCTCACCGATCCAAAGGTTTATCAATTTAACCGTTGATTTAGCGCATGGTCAGTTCATCCAACGATCATCATTATTCTATGACATTACGTCGTAATGTGAAGAAGCATAGATTGCGTTTTAAGGTTGAGTAGGTATTAATCAAATGGCCAGCTTGGTGTTTGTTTTATTTATATGTACAAACTATATATATACAACACTAAGTCGAAACCTTTATACATGGTATTAACACACTATAGTATGTATCATTACATAGGGTATTAACCATATGGGAAACGCTTCCTATATAAACCGTCATTTATTGATTAAGTATGATATTGACAAAGTTTATGATAGGATATTACTTATGATATTAGATTCCCAAATTCACTTAGTCTTGAGACTAATAATACCCTAAATAATGAGTTTTATGATATTTCTTTGACACAAACCCTTAAGTCACATAAACTCTTTTCAATATTTTAAACAATTTTCAATAAGAATTTACGAAACTTATCAATCCTTCATTCGAAAGCCAAGTTCGATGATCAAATCCTTATCAGCTTTTAGAGTCATTAATTACTTTTTCTTTGATTAAGAGCACCTTCAGAATCAAAGATTCTGAAGGAGCTCTACATAAATTTTAATTCATTTTTCACATAAAGGACTGATCACTCTTCACTTTGTCAAGAAGTGAAGAGGTTGTTGCTTGCTGCCAACAGATTACAACTAGGGTCTCTCAGCATCATCAGCTCACATTGCATGGAGAAACACCTCAAGAATAATTCACATGGTGTCATCGCTCAGATACATTCCATTTAGATGCAACCATCAGTGGTCTCCACTACTCCTTTAGATCTACAACAAATTCTGGATCGATATACCGGTGTCTTTGCTGAACCAATGGGATTTTCACCTTCAAGGCCAAAGGACCATCGTATTCAAATCCTTCCTAGAATCGTTCCTCCCAACATCCGTCCCTATCGCTACCCATTTCACCAAAAAACAGAGATTGAAATGCTCGTTCGGGACTTGCTGAAGCAAGGTATTATTCGCCCAAGCACTAGTTCCTTTTCTTCACCAGTTCTTCTCGTCCGCAAAAAGCATGGGTCATGGCACCTTTACATTGACTTCCAAGCACTTAATCACCTCACTATCAATGATAAGTTTCCAATTCCTGTTGTTGATGAGCTTCATGGTGCTCAATTTTTCTCCAAGCTCGATCTTCATTCTGGGTATCATCAAATTCGGGTTCATGAGGATGATATCCCTAAAATAGCTTTCCACATACATGATGGCCACTATGAATTTTTAGTCATGCCCTTTGGACTCACTAATGCTCCTTCCACATTCCAGGCCTTGATGAATAAAATATTATGGTCCTACTTGTTGACCAACGCGACCTCGGTCGATAGGCGTTTTCCTCACTGTCGACACATACAGCAGTCTCCCTAGGCACCAGCCCGGGAAGGTTTGAGCCCACCCAGCAACACCCACAGAGCGGATGAGGTCTCACCTGAGGCATCCAGGAAGAGTAGATAGAACCATGTTTCTGTCGAGGGAGGAGGAGAGTTGTGGCTACATGGACTAACTCTATTGCGATACTTAACAGAAACTTTAAACATTCAACAAGGAGTTATAACATGTTACTTCATCGCAGCATTTATCATCACATTAAACATAGAACACATTACTTAATCACAACATTACATTTATCGTCATAGCAACAGTAAACAGATATTGGAAAAAACAACATTCATACATCGTAACATTGCACAAAGATCGTACCAAAACATCATCATTATATTACTGTCGTGATCATATACCAGAAGCAAAACACAGATCTCGTACACAATTGTTCTTCTTTCTCTATTCTCCTATTCCCTTCGCTTCTTCTCCTCCTTTAACACTTACAACTCTTATCTATTTATAGGCTTCCGCCATTACAATACTTGTCCACTTACAAACAACTTCCTAACCAACATTGTGGACAATTGACCCAATATCTAACTGACTCGGTCCAAATGACCCCAAAAACCCATATATCGCAGTACAACTAACTCACTGTTACAGAATATATTGTCCAAGTGACCCAAAACCCACCAACTGCGGTATTCTTTAATACAAAACACTCCTTTCGCGCCCTCATCCGTCGTGTTGCAGCATCGGTGGTACCGCAACATTTCCCCATCAAACCGCCTGCCAACAGGCCCCCAACACAATCTTGTGGCTCGCCCTCAAGCCACGTCAACTGCTAGACATAGTGCACGTCGAACTGAACTATGTTCCGGTAACTGTTCTTGCTATCTGGATCACGCGGTGTTGTCCCACTCCTTCTGCTACACTGATCACCATCTGTATGTTTAACCCAAAATGGTCATCACCCGAATTGCTGTCATGTACTTTTTAAACTCATCCTCGAGTCTCTTGGAAAGGAACTGACGGGAAGAAAAAGAGGATGAATAGTACCAAGGGGCGAAATTAGCAGATGACTCTAGCACATCTGTTTCGCACCGGTAACTGGTTCCTACTGTGGGCGGCGAGCAACCGCCCCAACGCGCACAGGGGTCGAGAAGAGCACAATCCTTCGAACAACTATTGCGTACTTAACCATGTTCGACCGACCCTCAGCTTAGGCATACCAGAGTGTAAGTGCACCCGCCATATCAAGGTGCTCATGGACACTCGTCGTTCGGGCTCGCAGGGCCCCTAGGGTGCTGCCACAGGAAACAAAGTGAAGCATTTCCACAGCCTCCTTGGAATTCCTCAAAACTTAACTTACAAACGGATCAACCACCATAACCACTCTATTTCAGAACAACTTCATTGTAGCGAACTACCAGCTACCTCGGCTACTTATAGCCGGACCATTCCTGGGTCACGGCGGTGGGAATGATGCCCCACTTCCTCTCATCTGTGTGTGTGAACCCACCGACTAACACAACGAGGGCTGACCATGCTATCACCTAAGATCCCACATGCCGATGTGTGAGCAATCTCCTCACATTGTGTTGATCGTATCGACCCAACGTGCCAGGTAAAAAACATGCCATCGTCATGTCGTAATCCATCCAAATCTATCAAGTGCAATCATGTATAGGGATGATGGGCAGCGGTGACAGTAGTCACCACACTACCCCGTACCCTCGAAATCCTCCATAATCATCACAAAAATCCTTCAACAAAATCGGCCATCCGTCCTAGTCGCAATACTTCCATGAGTCTCCAAACTTGCGGCACAAGCCTCCCTGCTTTCGCATACCTTCTTCTGTTGGTGCGCCATCTACCACCAAGCAACCTACAACACATACATTTTTTTTTTTCAATGTGACTTAGACATCGCACTGCTCCAAGCTCGATTGATAGGGATTCAACATGTGACCATTTAACTGCTTGGGGAGCATTGCCCCATCCAACCACTACAACTGAATCGCTCCACCTGAAGTAATACTATTGATGTGATATGGACCCAGCCAATGAATCTGCAACTTTCCTGGATGTTTCATAAACTTGCTGTCGTATAATAACACTAAGTCACCTTGCTGAAATTTTTTACTTTTGATATGTCGATCATGCCATGCCTTATGGTGATCCTTCTCCACCCCTTGGTGAAATCCAGTGATAAATCGATCCTCTTCCAGCTCCACCAATTGTGCTAGACATTCATCTAATGCTGCAACATCATCTATGCTCGTAACAACAGCAATTCATAGACTTGGAACAATGTACTCCATAGGCATAATTGCTTCCTTCCCATATACCAGCTTGAAAGGTGTCTGACCAGTCAACCTTTTACATGTGGTGCGATAGGCCCACAACACTACTAGGATTTTTAGATCCCATTCATCGTGGTTCGCATTGCACACCTTTGTCAATGCATGATGTAGTGTGGCCACCAAAGTCCTGCATGCAGTACCTTCCAGGAAGTTGCCTGACCGCCATAATGTCCTCCCGCTACTCCACCATGTGCCTCAGCCAGTATTTGTGCTTGCTCATGTGGCAAGACATATCTGCACAATATCTCATCAGCACCCAATTTATACAATTCTCTCGTGATTAGCTGAAATTCAGCAGCCTTGACAACCAAATGCTTCTCTTGAGTAGTGGTAAAGCCAGCAAGTGCAGTGCCGGTCACCAGAAACTGAAGGATGCCATCAAAATATTGATCAACGGTGGAAACGTGCAATAGTTGGGCATCCAGCAACCCGTCATCGATATTAGTTGGTTCCTCCCCTATGTCAATCCATGACAAATGATCTGGTCCAGCATTCAACCGCCCCGGTTTCACAATGACTTCGAAATCAAACTCCTGTAACAAAAGTAGCCAATGGCAGATCTTCCCCCCCAACATGGGCTTATTGACCAAGTATTTTAATGTCGAATGATCAATAAACATTTTAAGGTGGCCACCCAACAAATAGTACCTGAATTTCTGCAGCGCGTAAACCATGGCCAGACCTTCGCGTTTTGTGGTAGTGTAATTGCATTCTGTTGAGGACAGCTTCTGACTGGCAAAAGCAATGGCATGATCAAGGTCACCTTCTCTGGTTTGAGCCAACACAACCCCTAATGCAATTGATGAAGTATTAACATGGACATGGAATTCCTTACTCCAATCCGGAAAGACCAAAATTGGGGCCGACGCCATCTTCGCTTTGAGCATTTCGAAGCTATCCTGACATTCTAGGCTCCACTGGAATGCCACATCATTCTTCAACAATTTTTCCATAGGGGCAGTAATTGCAGCATAACCCCTGATGAACTTGCAATAATATCCTGTATGACCCAAGGTTGCGCGCAACTGCTTAACAGTGGTTGGCGGTTGCAACCCCAAAATGAGCGCAATTTTGGTTGGATCGACTAGCAATCCCTACTTACACACAATATGATCCAGCAATATCCTAAACGGTGCAAAGAAAATACATATCTTCAAGTTTAGCGATATCTGGTGTTGTCAGCATCGCTCAAGCATTAACCACAGATTGGCTAGATGGTCACGAATCAATCCATAAACGGTCCAATCATCCATGTATACCTACAAAAAATTCTGAATAAAATATTTGAATGCGGCAACAACGACCCGAGAGAATATCGTAGGTGCATTCTTCAAACCAAACGACATTACCGTGTACTGAAAGCAACCCCATTCAGTAACAAAAGTTGTCTTATGGTGATCTTCCTTGGCAATGCGAATCTGATGGTAGCCAGAGAATCCATCAGTGAAAGAGTACATCTCCTGGTCACCCACTCCTTCAAGTACTTCATCAGTAAACGGGGTCGGAAAGGGTCATGCAAGCAGGCATCGTTCAACTTTCGCAAGTCAACGCAAATGCGCACTTCGCCTGTTTTCTTGTCTTGCACCACCATAGGACTGATCCATTCAGATTCTTCCACAGGTTCAATAATACCAACATCCAACATGCGATCAAGTTCCACCTTGACCTTTTCTTTATGTCACGGATTCAGCTGATAAGGTCCCTGTCGGACTGGCTTAACATTTGGTTTCAATGGAATCTTCATCTCTCCTAAATCACCCAAGATTCCCTTCATTTCAGAAAAATTCATGGGAAACACATCTTGAAACTCATGAAGTAACTCAGTAACCTTACTCATCATCTCATCGTCCCAATAATCCCCAACATTGGCAAACTTGGGAGTAGCCTCGGTGTCGATCTTTGTCTTGCGGAGCTGCAATGGTTGACTCAACAGATTACTTGGTGCAGCAGGTGGGACCACATCGTGACTTCCTTCAGATTCGGGAATGTTAATATTCTAGGGATCATCATCGTCCTCTGGCCCACCACTGATGTTAAAGCATTCCATGAGAGACTACATCTGACAATGTGTGTGCAGGTCGACAAGGTAGGCCGTCGGAACAACCTAAAATACCATGTTGCGGATGAGCTGCAGGGCATTATGGACATCAGGGTTAGCATCCGCAAAAGAGAACATATGAGTGAAACAAATCGTCAACTCCCCCCATGTTGTATTGTCTCGATGCAACTTGGCTGCATTGTACCACGAGCGCGGTATCTCATCCAAACTATGGACAAAAGCATGGACCCACTCATCTCTAGGTCGCGCTACCCATAATCATTAGCACTCCATCACATGATCACTAGGCTTAGTCCGGCCATCATACTTTCCAGTGTGATAAACCTTAGTATCACCAAACCAAACCATCATCAACCTTCGACACTGTGACCAACCTTTAATGAATTTCTTATGTGTCGCCCACCAGTGAGCTAGAGCATTCTTCAGTGCTTCGTCCAATGCCAGCAATCGCTGCGATTCTGAGATGTGGTCTTCAAACTCTGCTAAAAAGGTGGTTAGACCAGGAAACCCTTCATAGACAAGCAATGTGATCGTTTCTGTCGCAACACGACATAAGGATTGCGTAATTAAGCCACATTTCCGGAATGGTACTTCATGCATTCGGTTCTTCCAATGTTCCAAGGCATCATTAGAGTCGGAAGACGCAGAGCTCTCGCTGTGCCACTCCAACTCACCTTGGACAGTAGGATGAATATAATCTTCCGAAATATTGAATGCATGGTCCCATCTAGCGGGATCATCATCTTTTACAAGCTCCACGTAGCGGTGTCCTTCAGCTGGATCCAATGGGGCTATGACTTTGAAATTGTGATTCTCAAAGGTCATCATGTGCTTCTTGAAGTTGATGATAGCTCCACTATCGTTATCCCATCCGATCCCCAAGAGCACCAAATAAGAGCTTCCTCCCTAAACCACTTCAATAACATCAAAGTCAGCATAAGTCTTCATGCCCTCAATATCAATCATGAGTCGTGGAACTCGCCCAATGGGTGTTACCTTCGCATGGTTAGCTAACTGGAACTGCACAAGAGACCAGCTCAATGGGTAACTCCCCATCTTCTGCCATGCCTGCTTGGTTAAGATGCTAATATCTGAACCAAGGTCAAGAATCATAGAGTCAACATCATATTCACCAATCTAAATATTCATGCGCATCTCCTTGCGAGTGTTCCGTCGTTGTAGGGAGTTGACTGCCGACTCCTGTCGTCCTTTCGAAAATCGCTGCAACCATCCCTCAATCTCAACCATGGCAGCCGGGTCTAGTGCCAATGACAGACAACTTTCAAGGAGCTTTTGTAATGTCCTCGGTGGTGGTGGCCGGTCAGCGTCTAATGTAGTATCAAAGATAGGTGCAATATCGCAAACAACAGCCTTACCGTGGTCTTTCTCCAAAGTGCGACGTGCCTCCAGGAATGTCTCTCGCTCCATATCAATGTCGAAGGGTACCGTCTTCTAACCAGCCAACCAAATCAGTGGTCGTGAACCATCTTCCTTAGTCTTCTTGCCTCCATGAGTGACAACATCCACCGAAGCATCTGGTGGTCGCGGTTTGGCAGAAATGGTCGCAATATTTGCACCCTGCGTCTAGTTCTGCTGCAGATTCCGTGGTTGATTGACATTTTGATTGACGTTCGGCAGTGGTCACCGAGGCTGGTTCTATACTAGTTGCTAGACTGGGTTCTGCACTAGTTGCTGTGGCTGGGACTGATTATGTAGCTACGAAGCATTCCCAGCCTGCCATTGTCCAATCAACTGTGGACAATTCTCAACTGTATGATCATTACCAAGAAAAAACATACATTGATTCTATAGCAATGGGAAGTCATGCTGATAATGCCCCCATACCGCACAGTGGTAACATTGCACAGGTCCACAACCTCCTTGGCCTCCTCCTCCACAACCAAATCCGCCACCACGTCTGCCCCTGTATCCTCCTCACTATCCACCCTGCTGCTGGTACTGAGGTTGGTTAAATTATTGCTGCATTGGTGCTGATGGTATCCCTTGCCCTTGCGGTGCATACTGCGGTTGCTGAACATACTATGGTTGTGTGGGAGTCATCTACATCAAAGCGTATTGCGGCATGAACTGCTACAGTTGCTGTTGCTGTGGTGCAAACTACATATGTAGTTTCGATTGCGATAGCGGCTAGGATACCTACGGTTGCAGTTGTGGTTGTTGCACAGATCGCTGATCGTCCTTGACGTAGAATGCATCACACATCCTCTCCTGTAGAAACCCATATGCACGGTAGTCCTTGTCATCATGACCCACCGACTTGCAGAATGTGCAATAAATATTTCGCAGGGTTGTGACCATTTTCTGCATATATGGGAAATTATCATGATTGTGTCCAAAAACGTGACAAATGCGACACCATGGCATACTGCCACCATTCAACGGGTTTGGCACGCCTGACACCAAATAATTACGGAAATACGGGCAATTATCCTTTGTATGCCCTTCTCCTTGGCATCGTGTACACCATACTTCATCACCCTGTTCCTTGTTCTTCTTCAAATCTTGCAATTGTATAGTCAGGTTAGCAAGCTGTGTCTGTGTCTGCGACATCCCGGCTGCATTATCTCCAATCAATGACGCCTCCAATCACATTGCAATCTCTAGATTTTCACTAGGAGTCGATATGTTTTGCTGCATCAGCGGCAACCGAATGTGGGGTAGCAGTGCCGTAATGAACCATTATTTATGCTCGACAATGCTCATATCAAAACTAACTTTTTCCATCAGCATCTTGAATCACTGGTCAAAATCCCATACCCTCTCATTGGGATACTACTTAATTTGCTTCAATTCAGTAATATATTGGGCCTTTAACTTAGGCCATTTAAATTCAGCAATTAGCCCATCCCGAATCTCATCCAGTGACTTCTCAGGGGCCCCCGTAGGGACTAGAATAAACTTCATGAACCAATCTAATGCATGACCTCGTAGAGTCGTGGATAACTGTCCTTTATTAGCATTGGCATCAGTGATCTGTTTCATGGTCCAGACCGCTTCACAAAAAAACCAATACTGTTATGGGTTGTCTGTCGCACTTTCGTGGAACAATGGTAGCTTAGCATCATCACTCGCCATTCTAGTCTTCCTTCCTCCTGTCGAATGTGCTACTAGTAATTAACTTCTGCGGAAATGATGAACTTGGCGGTGTCGAAGTAGTATTTCTTGTTGTTTGAGAGTCAGTGAGCGGAGGTGTGGGTACGTTGGTCCTGAGGTTTGGGCCTGCCTCTATCCTGGGCGTAGCCTGGTCGTCCCTATCAGGACTGTGAGGTCGCTTTGTCCCGTGTGATCTTCCTTTGTGGTTTTGCAGTTCAATTGCAGTAGGACCTTCTCCCGTCCTCTGCCTCTTCTCATGTCAAAACCTCGCTCCTCCTCTTGTAAGACCACTTTCTTCCTCGGCTTTGCTCATAGTCTCCTCATGGTCTGCACCCATCTACCCCTTACCATTCCATATACCACCCCCCAGCAATCGTAGTACCCACGGCCTCCGCCCACCAGGCTGTCTACTGATCAAGGTGCATCGTTAATATACCCTTTTCATAGATTAGCATCTTAATCGACAGTTGGAGCGACAACAAAAACCTTCCCCTTGGTCCTTGGAAGAAGTATCTTTCGTCTTCAGTATAGGATTTCTTCGTGTCGACCGCAAATTCAGTGATATATCCCTCCAAGATGCTATCAAGCCAAACTTCGACAGCCTATGATACCTTATTATCGACTTCTTGTAGCTTCTTAATCAACTCCGGGGTCCAAGTCATCAGCTCACCACCCTGGAAGTTCCTCTTCTGGAAGGTCAGCTTCGACAACCATTCATACAGAATAACTGGGAATTCACAGAAAAACTATTCATGCGGATCGTCGTGAATATATCTTCCCAGCCAGTAATCTACTGTCAGTCACGTGTTCCAGCTTTCTTCTTCAGCAAACTCCTCTAGCTTCTGATCGAACCATTTTTGTATCTCCGACTTCTTCGTGTGCCACAACATGACCTCCTTTCACTCTGCACACGGTCTCGACAACGGAACCATTTGTTGACCAATGCAACCAACGCGACCTCGGTCGACAGAGGTTCACCTCACTGTTGACACATACCGCAATCTCCTTGGGCACCGGCACAGGCAGGTTTGAGCCCACCCAGCAACATCAGTAGAGCGGATGAGATCTCACCCGAGGCGTCCAGGAAGAGCAGACGGAACCATGTTTCCACCGAGGGAGGAGGAGATTTGTGGCTGCATGGACTAACTCTATTGCAATACTTAACAGAAACTTTAAACATTCGGAAAGGAGTTATAACATGTTACTTCATCGCAACATTTATCATCACATTCAACATAGAACACATTACTTAATCACAACATTACATTTATTGTCATAGCAACAATAAATAGATATTGCATCAAACAACATTCATACATCGTAACATTGCACAAATATTGTACCAAAACATCATCATTATATTACTGTCGCGATCATATACCAGAAGCAAAACACAGATCTCGTACACAATCGTTCTTCTTTCTCTATTCTCCTATTCCCTCCACTTATTATCCTCCTTTAACACTTACAACTCTTATCTATTTATAGGCTTCCGCCATTACATACTTGTCCACTTACAAACGACTTCCAAACCGACATTGTGGACAATTGACCCAATATCTAACTGACTCGGTCCAAATGACCCCAAAAACCTGCATACTGCGATACAATTGACTCACTATTACATAATATATGGTCCATGTGACCCAAAACCCGCCAACTGCGGTATTCTTTAATACAAAATACTCCTTTCGCGCCCACATCCGTTGTGTCTCAGCGTCGGTGGTACCGCAACATTTCCCCATCAAACCGCCTGCCAACACTACTTGCAGAAATTCATTCTGGTATTCTTTGATGTTATCCTCATCTATAGTAAAACCTAGGTTGAACATCTCCAACATCTGGATCTTGTAATGAAACTTTTCTCTAACCATCATCTCCACACCAAACAGTCTAAATGTGTTTATTGACAGCAGGAAGTCGAGTATCTCGGGCACATTATCTCAGCAAAAGGGATTCGCATGGATCCTGCCAAAATTGCTGCCATAAACAATTGGCCACGTCCTCAGACACTCAAGAGCCTTTGTGGTTTTTTGGGGTTGACTGGCTACTATCGCAAGTTTGTCAAGGATTATGGGAAGATTGCAGCTCCATTAATTGCTCTATTGAAAAATGATGCTTTTACATGGACACGTGCTACTGAGTGTGCATTTGACAAACTCAAACAAGCAATGTGTACTACACCTGTTCTAGCTATGCCTGATTTTTCCAAGCCCTTCACTATTGAGAGTGTTGCTTGCGACAATGGACTTGGTGTTGTTCTCCTTCAATATGAGCACCCCATTGCGTTCACCAGCAAATCCCTTTCAGGTAAGAATTTAGTTGCCTCTACATATGAGAAGGAAATGATGGCTATTTTGCATGCAGTACAGAAGTGGTGCCCATACCTATTAGGGAATCATTTCTGCATCTAGACTGATCACCAGAGTCTGAAATATTTCCTGGAACAATGTGTATCCTCCCCAGCACAACAGAAATGGGTTAGCAAACTCATGGGTTATGACTATGAGATCACTTACAAGAAGGGCAAGGACAATATTGTGGCGAATGCTCTTTCTCGCACATTTGATGACCAAGGTTCTCTTTCAGCTATTTCTATGTCTGTTCCAAATTGGTTGCAATTTGTTCAACAGGGCTATGTCAATGACTCTTCATTATCTCAAATCATCCAACGCTTGGCCAACAACCGTGCTGTTGTACCACATTACTCTTGGGATGGTGCTTCCCTGAGATATTCAACAGGATGTCTTCTATGAACTCCATGCTTCTCCATTGGCAGGGCACTCCAGGTTCCTCAAAACATATGAGCGAGCACGGCGTAACTTATTTTGGTAGGGCATGAAAAGGACAATTCAATAGATGGCGGCTGAATGTGATACATGCCAGCGCAACAAGGGTGAAACGACACTCCTTCTGGGATTGCTCGAACCCGTTCCCATACCTACACGGATTTGGACAGATATTTCTATGGATTTCATTGAAGCGATCCCTAAGTCTGGAGGGAAGATAGTTATTTTGGTTGTGGTTGATCGCCTCTCCAAATATAGTCATTTTTGTGCTCTCATCCATCCCTATAGAGCCTCCTCGGTCATTCAAATTTTCCTGGACCAGATCTTTCGTCTTCATGGCATCCCTTCTTCCATTGTCTCGGATCCTGATTCAACTTTCACTAGTCATTTTTGGATAGAACTCTTTCGCCACACTGGCACCAAAATGAAGATGAGTTCAAGGTATCACCCACAAACAGATGGTCGGACTGAAATTATCAATAAATGCTTGGAAACTTATCTTCGTTGCTTCACCTCTGAACAACAACATTAGTGGGGAAAGTGGCTCCCTCTCGCTGAATGGTGGTACAATACCTCTTACCACACTGCCTCTAAAATGACCCCATATGAAGCAGTCTATGGTCAGGCACCGCTAGTTCTTCTTCCATACACCCCCATAAGTTCACCAGTTCAGGCAGTTGACACAGTCCTTCGCAACCATGATCAGATTCTTCGCATTAACCCTAACCTTCAAATTTTTGCAAGTTAAGCAAGTGTCATAAGTGCCATACATTGCCTTCCTTCAGGCTAGCTCTGATACCATGTTAAGATTCAATATGCTAAGACAGAAAATATCAACATTACATTGCATTTCACAACAATAGCATATACAAGATCACTAAAAAAACAAGCACAGCATAAACACAAGAGACACAGATTTATATTGCGAAACCCTCGTGGGGTAGAAAACCCAGCAAAGCTTCCTCAATATAGATGACCAGCAAATACAAATATGTAATCCACAAACATGATCTCCTTCTCCTCCATAGCATATCTCTCTCTAACCTATGTGCTAATCACAAGTGAATGTGTGTTAAATGAGGAACACACCTCCTCTATTTATACACAACTCCGACTTGACTTTCACACTAACTAGGTCAGCCCCAACTTTAACCACTAGGTTAAACACCCTATTACAACTGACTCTGGGCCGACCCCACTAGGGAATTCTAATAACCCAAGTTACCACATTCCGACGGAGGAATAAACATCTCTAGATATACAATAAGGTCTTCATGGAGGAATGAAGCATCTCCGAAATAATAAAGTACAACTATAATATTCTTAGAAGTTACAATATCTCAAAACTCCCCCTTAACAAGAAGGATATTATAACAACATCTGTAGGAGCAAGGAGTCATCAACTACATGATACATGATACATCTATAAATCATTGGAAGCTTTCTTAATACATCATCAGTAACTCAAACAGTTACTGGAACATCTTCAAGATCTTCAATACTGGATCTTCATTTTCTGCAGCACTCGAACAGCTACAGCAACATCATCATCTCGATCAACAGCATCGTCATCTGGATTCTTTCGATGGACAGCATCATCATCTTGATCTCCTCGATCAATAGAATCAACATATGGATCTACCAGTCAACATAATCATCTAGATCTCTCTATCAACATCCTCATCATCTGGATCTACTGATCAACATCATCATCTGGATCTCTCAATCAACAACCTCTTCATCTAGATCTACCAATCAACATCATCATATGGATCTCTCGATCAATGGCCTCATTGTCTGGATATATTGATCAACATCATCATCTAGATCTCTTGATCAACAACCTCATCGTCTGGATCTACCGATCAACAGAATCATAGTAGCATACCCTGCAACACACATGATCCAATTATAGGATGATCAATCCCACTCACTTTAGGACATAAGTCCAAGGATGAGACAATCCTATCACATGCATTTTGAACCAACCATTCAAGGACGATGCAGTCCTATCACGTACATTTTGAACCAAACGTTCAGGGACAATGCAGTCCTATCACATACATTTTGAACCAAATGTTCAGGGACGATGCAGTCCTATCACGTACATTTTGAACCAAATGTTCAAGGACGATGAAGTCCCGGTCTACTTACATGATGATCAATCCTTCTCACTTTAAGACACCTCTCATGTCTAGGGACAATGCAATCCCAATCTACTTACAGAATGATCAATCCTTATCACTTTAAGACACCTCTCATGTCTAGGGACGATGCAATCCTGATCTACTTACAGGATGATCAATCCTTATCACTTTAAGACACCTCTCATGTCTAGGGATGATGCAATCTCGACCACAGTGCCATTCCTTTTTCATACTAGATGTGACCTAGATTAAATCTAGGATTTTACCACTTGTGAATGATCACGTGTTGCTGCATTGAGCAATCCATGAGCAAACATTACATCATTATAGGACCTGCAAATGATCACCTGCTGCTACATTGAGCAGTCTACGAGCACACATTACATCATTCCAGTCAACCACAGATCCAGTACTATTTCAACTGGGGTGTGACCTAGGGTATTTTTTAAGTATTCTAATATTAGACTAAAGTATAGTATCATAGGCGACTATTTTGGATTGAAAAGAACATGTATATAGATAGGTAGGCGAATATTAAATATGAAACATACAATTTACTATTGAAATGTGTAAATTTTGGCGAATATTATGATAAAAAAACATATTTTATGTAAACATAGGTGATATTAGAGACTAAAAATGACCAAACAGCGAATTTATTTTTGGAAAAAAAGCCCCAAAAATAGCCAATTGGCGAAATTTTGCCCTTAAAAATTACCATGGTGTGACCTAGATAAAATCTAGGATTTACAGCCTGTGAATGATCACCTGCTAATACAGGAGCGAACATTACATCATTACAGGTTTCGTGAATGATCACCCACTACTGAGCAGTCCAGGAGTGGACATTACATCATTCACCAACATCTTTCTCGAAGACAAGAGTCTACGGATCAATTCAAGGACTGAAGTCCGGGGATGATACAATCCCTTTTGTCCACTAGGGACCACTTCTCAGAGACATATGTCTATGGATCAATTCAGGGACTGAATTCTGGGGATGATACAATTCCTCTCGTCCACTAGGGACCACTTCTTGGAGACATATGTCTACGGATCAATTCAGGGACCGAAGTTTGGGGATGATACAATCCCTCTCGTCCACTAGGGACCACTTCTCGAAGACATATGTATACGGATCTATTCAGGGACATAAGTCCAGGGATGATACAATCCCTCCTCGTCCACTTAGACAAATTCTAAGGACCATGCATCGACCTCATTGTTGTATCCGGCAACCTCATCATCGACCTCATCGTCAGAATAGGTAACCTCATCATCAATATAAGTATCCACATCAATACAGTATCCACATCAACGATATTGTATCCACATCAATGATACAGTATCCTCATCAATACAGTATCCACATCATCGATACAGTATCCTCATCATCGATACAAGTATCCACATCATCAACCTTACCGTCGATACAAGAAATCTCATCATCAGCGACCATATCACTCCCCCTTTTGAGGAGGGTCCTTCTGAACTACACCAAGCTTGTCTCAGAAATACTCAAACTTTACTCGAGACAGAGGTTTGGTCAATACATCAACAACTTGTTCGTTAGTGCTCACATACTCGAGCTTTATAGCTCCTTTCTGCACCATGTCCCGTATATAGAAATATCGGATCTCTATGTGCTTTGACTTATCATGGAACACTAGATTCTCTGTCATCTTGATACAACTTTGGTTGTCACACAGGATCACAAGGGATTCCATCTCCAAGTCAAACAATCCTGATAACAACTTTGAAGCCATATCGCTTCACAACTAGCAAAGCAAGCAGCTATATATTCTGTTTCAGCTATTGTAAGAGCCACACTAGACTGCTTTCTGCTAAACCATGAAATCATGGAAGATCCCAGACAATAACATCCACCCGATGTGCTCTTCCTTTCTGATACACTTCTATCCCAATCAGCATCTGTGTATCCATACAATCTGAAATCATGATCTCCAAGATAATATAGACCAAAGTCTATCGTACCCTTTAGGTACCTCATCACATGCTTTGCAGCTATTAAGCAAACATGTCTAGGTTCCACTAGATACTGACTCAAGGTGTTCACAGCAAAGCATATATCCGGCCTAGTGTTCGTTAGATACATCAATGACCCAACAATCTGTCTGTATAGAGTTACATCCACTAACTCTGATGAGTCATTAGCTAACAACTTCAAGTCCGAACCCATGAGAGTGGCCATGGTTATACATTCCAACATATCAAATCTTCTCAAGATTTCCACAGCATACTTTCCCTAGTTGAGAAATATTCCTTCTGAGCCTTGCCATACTTCCAAACCTAGGAAGTAATGCATCAATCTGAGATCTTCCATCTCAAATTTTGTAGCTAGATTCTTCTTTCTTTCCATGATCTGTTTCTCATTCCTTGTCAGAAAGAGACCATCCACATACAATAATAGTATCATCCATAACCTTAAGGTAAAGGTTAGGATCAACTTTACTTTTGGTAAATCCCAAGCTTTTCAAGAAGCCATCAATTCTCCCTCTGTAACTGGACATCATTCACACTCTGTATTGAGTGATCTTCTACATATCTATCAGTGCCATCTCCTGTCAGATGGGTCGACTGATATGAGCGTCAAGATGATTCGAACTTTGTGGTGAGTTCCTTCTTGCGTCCATCTAAGAGAAGAATGTCACTTGAATATGTACACCATGTTCAACCTTGTATCAAAGGTTGAAATCCGCATCACCCATGGTGATCATTATGCTCATCAAATGACTATCGATCCTGGGTACCCGTACAAAGCTTTCTTCAATTGAATTCTGGGAGTTTTCTCGATTCACACTTCTTCTTCAATTACACCATTAAGAGAATGGTCTTATCTAGCCACAAACATCTTGTCATGATCCTATTTCTCTTTCTAAGAGAATCTTCTAGCCATGAGCCTTCTATAGTATGTTTGATTTGTAAATCTTCTTGTTGAACATCCATCACTTGTTCGGTGTTCATCATTCTTCATGATCTTTCATACAAATCAAAGTTAATTACATGATTAATAATACTTTATAATCATCAAATCATGCTGACATGATAATCTATTATGCATACAGATATGATTCACATAGTTATGCAACTATCTTGACCAATACTTTGGCACAACACTTTTCCATATCCTATATGCATACAGTGGCTATCTAGATGCCTTCCATCTCTACCAGAACATACTATTGAGAGCATGCACATCTCTCAGCATGTTAGCAAAGAGGTTTCATTCTAAACAAGCAACAATGGAATGTTTGTCCAACTTACCAATCATATGCATATTAGTAGTATACTGTTCAATGCTATATGAATTTTTACACTCAACATGATATATTCTAGGAATGCATACAACTACTGCAAGAAATATCATTTACTATTTCAGAGATTCAAATACTTATCTTTTATGGTTGCCTCCTGCTTGATCTCTATATGTCTTTGAACTTCTTATCCATCCTAGACCACTATGCATACTAGTGTCATCCTCATAATCAGAGATTCATTAGTATAGAATCAATATTGTCAAAACATTATGATTCTAAATAATCTTAAGTATGTATGGTCATGATCATTTCATACATAGGTATACTTACCTAAGATCCTAACAAAGTAGGATTCTAACTTTATATAGGAAAACATACCTGGATTATCAAGCTTTGTTATGTCTTAACATACCCAAACAATATCTTATGTGTTCTCTTCAATGATTTAGAGACCTTGTGCTAGAACCTACATATCTCATAGGTTAAGCATAGTAGAACAAATTCATACATACCTCGTAAGTAGAGCTTCTATGTGGTCAAATACTATGGACGAGTCTTTGTATCCATGCCATCATGGTCATAGAACTTGATTTGTCTTTCTTGATGTACCTGCATCTTGTTAGAAAACAACATCATCCTCATACAACACCACAGGTGCATTAGTACAATCATAAGTGTCATAAACCTAATCAATGAATGTCTTCTATCACTGATATGCATTCATTATCAAACAATCATAATTATACTAACCTCAATAACATGAAGACAAACATATTATGAACTTAATCAAGAATCATATTTCAAAACATACCTGTGTCTTCTCGAGTCATACTTGTCGAGTAGTCTTCTCTATAAGGGTAAAACCATAACCATACAAGGTAGATCACTTGTGAACATATTATGTATGTTCATGGTGCTAGGATGATAGGATATCAGCACCATTTAAACTTTCTTCATCCCTGCCCTATGAGTCTCCCAATTTTGCTAGGGTTTCTTCTTACTTGGAAACCCTAATCTTCAATCTCCTTCCTCCCACAACATTTTGATGGAGGATCAATATGAATGGATTCCAAATCCATTATCAAAGCTTCCATTGTTGTATCAGGTGTCTCCAACATTGTATCAGGTCCTTTTAGACCTAAGAACTGAAAACCCTAAGTGAGAGCTTCTTCCTCCTCATCTTATATTTCCTCTGTTTTAGCATTTCAGATGTGCCGTATTGTTTCTGGTGCATATTTGAAACTTCAGATCTGTAGGGTCTGAACCTTTGTCCAATGGTATCCTGACCTGCCATATTTCCAACCCCATAGGTCTGACCTCAATTGGATTCTCTAAGAGACATTTATGCCAAGTTTCGCAACGTGACTTGTTTATAGGATAAAACAGCAGAGCGAACTTGTATGGAGTGCCATGTGTCACTGGTTCAACTTCGGCCTCTAAAAACCTTACCTGAGAAACTACAGTCGATGCTCTACTTGTCACTTTTTACTAAATTTCATTTGGAGCTTCCTATCCCAAGTTGTGACCTTTTTTCCTAGGTCACTTGTTTACGACTCAGATCTGGAAGAGGCAGAAACTCTAACTTGTATTGATCATAACTCACAAAGTACAATGAATCTGAGGTTTTCCTTTGAACACAAGGTACAGGGGAATGTTATCTATGAATTGTAAAGGTTTTAGATCCTGAACATTCACCAAAATGGATTTATAGCAAAAGTACCACAATGAATGGTTTTTTCTATACAAAACCCTAACCTTCAAATCGTCGCAAGTGAAGCAAGTGTTGTAAGTGACATACATTTCCTTCCTTTAGGCTAGCTCTGATACCATGTTAAGATTCAATATGCTAAGACAGAAAATATCAGTATTACATTGCATTTCACAACAATATCATATACAAGATCACTGAAAGAATAGAAAGCACAGCATAAACACAAGAGACACACATTTATCCTGGGAAACCCTCATGGGGTAGAAAACCCAACAAAGCTTCCTCAATATAGATGACCAGCAAATAAAAATATGTAATCCACAAACATGATCTCTTTCTCCTCCATAGCATATCTCTCTCTCACCTATGTGCTAATCACAAGTAAGTGAATGTGTGTTAAATGAGGAACACACCTCCTCTATTTATACACAACTCCGACTTGACTTTTACACTAACTAGGTCGTCCCTAACTTTAACCACTGGGTTAAACACCCCATTACAACTGACTTTGGGCCGACCCCACTAGGGAAGTCTAATAACCCAAGTTACCACATTCCAACGGAGGAATAAACATCTACGGATATACAATAAGGTCTTCACGGAGGAATGAAACATCTCCAGAATAATAAAGTACAAATATAATATTCTTAGAAGTTACAATATCTCAACAAATCTTCACATGGCAAGAAATCACATGAAGCAACAAGCTGATCAACACTGTTCTGAGCGCACTTTTTCAAGCAAGTGATATGGTTTTTCTTTGTCTCCAGTCGTACAAGCAATCCTCCCTGAAATTCAAATGGCGTCATAAGCTCACTCCAAAATTCTATGGTCCATATCGGATTCTTCAGAAGATTGGGTCCGTTGCTTATAAATTGAAACTTACTCCTTCTTCCCGCATTCATCCAGTATTTCATGTCTCTTGTCTGAAGAAAGTTCTTGGCACCAACATCAGAGGACAAACTATTTTACCCAAAATGGATAATGAAGGATCCATCCTTTTGGAGATGGAGGCTATCCTCAATAAGTGCACTCGTCAACTTCACTCTCGCTCTATAACAGAGGTCTTAATTCAGTGGCACGACATGCAACTAGAGGATGCTACATGCGAACCACTCCTTTAGATTCAACAATAATTTCTACATATAAAGCTTTGAGGACAAATATTTTTCTAAGGGGGAGGGGATGTTAGGAACCCATGTCTTTACTTTGTTAGTATATTGTTGTTGGACGCATATGCTCTGTAAGTCATCCTGTAGTATTTGTTGATCCATAGTTTGTGTTATTGTTGTTTGGCGCATATTCTTTGTAAGTCGCCCGTAGTATTGTTGATCCATAGTTTGTATTGGCCCATGGTTTTGACCCATAGTATTGGCTCCTAGACTTAGTATATAAGTGTGTGTTGAGGCCTATGAAGGCACTGTGAAGTTATTTGTATTGAGCTTGCTTAAAGGAGGTTGCCCCCTTGAAGTGGCCTGCGATAAATATAAAAGTGATTCTGAGTTCTGTTGTTTCTGCTATTTCATGTGTTTTGATTAATTAATTATTGCAGGTGTTATCACTCGGATTTTCCTTGGGCTGTATCAAAGAAACCCCGAGGTAACCTATTTCAAACCAATCTTTAGACTGAAAAGTTGGCCTCTTTCAGCCAGAGAGGGCTCTCTCAACAAATCTGCTATTCAATGTCACCACGACAGCAGCTTGACAATAAATTCAATGGCCAAATTGTAAAATAACAATAAAAACTTTGTAGGCTTTAAATAATGTGGTTAGATCAACAGGAAAAGGATACCATTGGGAAATGGAGTAGAAAATAGAAAAAATATAGATCAGCAGATAAACAAACTTTTGTACAGAGGCAAGGTAATTGTTATATTACAGTCAAAGCTTTTTGCAGGTGAAAGGAAAGAAATAAAGACAGTCCATCAACAATGGGCATCAAACTACGATGAATCCACTATCAACTTTGGAGAAGAAAATGGATACTTAAATGCAATAAACGGAAGCATAACAAGTATGAATCCCAATTTATTTCAAACGTTCATTCAAGCATAGAAAAAAAGACAAAATGAACAGTATAACTAGGAAGATAAACATGCACAATTGAGAAAAGAAAGGGTACAGACTGTAAATACTAACAACGCATGAATCTTTGATTAAATCTGCTCAACTCTGAAATCTTTATTAATTTCTGGAATAAACCTCAAAAACCCAGAACGGGAATTCTTTCTCTCTGAAAATTCCCCATTTTACATTGCAAAATGCCTCATTTATACAAAAAAATTCTCTATGAGAAAACCCTAATTATATAAACCATTGATACTAAATTAATGACAATTACATAACTAATCAGTTTGAAAATAATTATCTAGAAAACCCGGAACTGGTATTTAGATGTATCAAATATTTGGAAGGTTGTTGTCAGTTGTCTTTCTTTTATCAGTTAAATCTTTCAACTGCCACTTGTACTCTTTCAACTACCACTTGTTTTCCACCTACCGAGTATCTTGGAGATGAGCTTCTATTCACTAATTAAGTTGCCTAGAAATATGGATCCTCATGTACTACTTCATTTCTCAAATTCTATTTCATTTTTCTACAAAAGGTTGGGCAAACAACTTTTCCATTGGTGCTTCAAAACTCAACATTCGGCATGTGCTGAGATTGGTATCTCTCCTCTTTTGGAAATTTGCTCGGTTTGGAAGATTGAAAGACCTTCTGGCGCAATTATTTTGTGAATAATAAAATGATACTTGTCATTTAAGCTTCAGACTTTACATTCTCAAATTGCGTTTTCCCAAACAGCTTTCAACGTTTCATCTCCATATCCATTTTGTACATATGCTACAAGAATTTAATATTAAACAAAATCGAAATTAATGGCACTTATTTCTCTCATTCA
This sequence comes from Larix kaempferi, assembly GCA_027924585.1. Taxonomy (NCBI): domain Eukaryota; kingdom Viridiplantae; phylum Streptophyta; class Pinopsida; order Pinales; family Pinaceae; genus Larix; species Larix kaempferi. Next base: position 44,573,608 of record BSBM01000372.1, on the reverse strand, counting down.
AAAAAATTTCAAAGAGTGGCACCATGTGTATTTGACTAAAACAATATTTCCCATGGCCACCACGAGTTCCAGGACCTCCAATTTGTAACATCTGAAAAATTTGTCGTTGCGGTCTACTCTCTGTTGGAATATGAAACAAATGAATATTAGAAGACGTGTAGCGGGTGTAGCCGACACAAAACAAATACTGTTGAGAGATGATTTCATTGGATCTTCTCTAAATGCAGTTTCCACGGGCCCTTTTTTTTTTACTGCACTTTTCTCAAATTAAATGGAGAATAGAGGGCTAGGGTTGATTTTGGACTCCTCCCAGCTACAATAATCGGTCCTCTCTTCACTGACTATGACCCTAAAAGTTAACAGTTCCATGACTTCACTGTGCACTACGAGATTTCAAGTTGCAAGTAGCCAACAATTTCCATGCAGCCCTACAAGTCGTGATATCTAAATTTAATGGCATTCAGTCAAAATGAACCCTGATGAAAACCCAAAATCTGGTGATACTTTATCTCTTTGCACCTTCCGACCTCTAGCATTTTATTCATCTAAGAATATGTAATTGGTGACCCAATCTCATGCCTGAATCATGGGCAGGTGCTACGGTGGCCACATGATGAGTTTTATCCCGAAAACCTTTGCTTTGAAGTTATCGTTCTGGAAACCCTAATATTTCTCCTTTAGTGATTGAGGCACCATAGGCTTAAGTGCTACTGAGTATGGATAAGAAGGAGATGGGACCCCATGCTAGGAACAGCGTTTGAGAGAGAGTCGACAGGCTCGCTCAACTTTCATTACTTAGAAACTTGTATTGTATTTGGCCGACATGTCGTGAAGAAAATATCTATCGTCCCTCACACGTAGGCCCAGAACATATTTGATATTTGTTTCTTCTTCTATCTGTAGATAAAAATAAGTCAAAGAATAATGAATTGCTAATAATGGGGCGATTTTTTCTTTTTATAATCTCGTAAGCAGTTTTCACTGCCCAAGTTGGTATCGTATGGTCCATTGAGCAGTCTTCAATACCATTTTTACATATGCAGATGACTTGGAGAGTGACACGTACGAAGGTGGTTTCTTTTCTTCACCGACTTTATTACTTATCTCTCGAGCTCTCTGGCAATGCAGGTGTCAATGTGGACCATCGATCTGGCTTATGAATGCTGCACTATCGATCTTACCATAGTCCCGTTGCACGTTTCAATGACCCGATCGTCACTTCTTCTTTTATTTTGTTTCTAGGGGTTTGTCCCACATGCAAAGCACACGATTTGTTCTTATTCATTATATATCTCAATGCTTTCACTATATCCCAAGTAACAAATGAAAGGAAGGCTTTAAGCCTTGGCGCTTGGATGGTAGAAGATATGTGGCGGCCCTCTTGGCTTGGTGCTTGGTCCCATGGTGAAACCATCTATGTTGGGATATAAACCTTTTGTTCCAAATTTATTAGACCATTTGGCCCAAACCAAAAAATGCAACGAACTTTAAGTCATAAAACACTCAATTTTAAAACTTTAGCCATACCATTTTTTATAAAGTCAATACTTGGGATAAAAGGTGTTAAAAAATCAAACCTTCATAAAGTTTTTGACTTTGGCTTATTCATGAAAACTTTAAAGCCTTTCTCCCTTTAGGCTTAGGTTTTAAAAATCCTCTAGGTCTTTCATAAAAATTCAAAGGCTGAGTTCTCGAACATATAGAACTTCTTCTTCCTTCTGCGACCTTGGTGTCTACACCCGAGGAAAGATACCTCTTCTTCAGCTAATTTTTGAAACCTCTACCATGAAAAATCTTCTATTTTGCTTCGTCAATGCTGTCAGAATAAATTTAAGCACAAAATTTATTGAGTGCCAACAGTAGGTTCTTCACAGGTGCGCTTTGCAGGATACAGTTTCTCTATTCCACGAGCCTTGACAACCACTCATGTAGCTCGTTCCCAAAAGACGCCCATAAAACTTCGTGAACTTCTTTCCACACATATTTATTCAACCACTTGATGTCAGAGAGATGTTGGTGTCTGTTTTCTCTACATGCGAGGTCCCTCGTTGTCTTGTCACACCAAGCCCAGATTGTTTTCTTGTCTGGATACCAAAAGTTGACACCCAGCTCAACTTCTTCTACTTCACACATCACGACTTCAACTCATCACGGATTCTTAGCACGACAACGGAACCATTTGTTGGCTTAATATACTGATCTAGAGGTTTCCAATGTAGACCCAGGTTCTTCGTGGTTTCAAGGAACCAACAAAACCCCTTCTCACCGGCCCTTTCGGCAACAGCCTACGAAGAGGCTGAGGTCTCACCCGAGGTGTAGCTATGGGGGAACTGTGGAATCGGGTTTCAACAATGATGTGATGAGTTGGTCATATGGGACTACTGCATAGTACACTATTAGACCTGCTCTACGGGCTGTGGACTGCACGATGATAGACTGCGTCGTGGTCCTTACTTATGCATGTGAAGATACTTGCACAACCAACACATCTACAGACTGCACGATCCAGATAGAATGTGAATCACAGGACAACGCAACTGACTTATATGCTTCCTCTTCCAAACATAACCACTATGAATACTTTACTTTAACACTTAGTCATTCATCTATTGCCTTAGATTATTCAGCTTTATAACAATTGCAAGAAGATGAAACCTACAATGCTGCGCACTTCCAGTGCGGTGTGTCGAAAGAGTTACACAACCCAAACTCTACATACACTTGTGATTATTTCATAAATTGATACTTTCGCAGACTTAGATTATTGAGCCTTCACCATTCATCGATTCACACAATACTTAACATATTATTCCCATCTTTCTCCTATGGTGAATACATATAAAATCATTACCATAACAGCTGATAAATGAGAACTCAGACATTCATTCGTAAGCAAACATACAAGTGCAAAATGTAAGCAATCACACTACACAGGATTTAGCATGGTTCACCCCCCGGATGGAGGCTACGTCCATAAGAACTATTGTTACATTAGTTTCTGGGAAGGGTACAACATTTCTTTGTCTGTGCACTCAGCTATAGACTCTCTTCTCTCTCTCAATAGGCCTCTGCGCACACAGCTTGCAGAGCCTTACAAAATTGTCTCTCAACAGAGATCTATTCAGTTAATAACAATACAAAATGAGAGATTCAACAACAACAACACAAATGAAGAGTAACTCTTTCCGATACAAAATAAGATTTATTTATAGCTCATGCCCATAGTTCATGTCTTTACAACTCGAAGTTGCAAACCCTTAGGTTTACAAAACTGTCACAGTTTTCCCTTAATCGGATTGCTGGCTTCTGGCAGCGAATATTTCATCGTGTCTGCCTTCAGCGCATGCCTCACATCGCTATCGGCCTTCCTGTCGCACACCTTCCAACAGGTCACTTTCACCAAGTCGGTCTTCCTCTAACGATCTCGTGCGACTGGTTTAGGTAGTGGTTCTTTTGCATGTGCGACCATTCGCTTTCTTTCGCTGCTACTCCGTACCCGTCGCCTGGAATTCCTAGAGCATCTTTACCAAAAATAGACTGCCGACGGTCTAATCAGAATCTTGTGTCATCTTCCGTCCAACACTCTTCTTTTCCAAATCCACGTAGATGGGACACATCGAAGCACTGCCTCCTCCCAGTATTGATCTTCGTGTCTCTTCCGACACTGCACTACGCGTAGCTTCACAGCATCCCAAAAACTTATACAAAAAAATGTTTCAACTGAGATGTGCTCAGCTCCGCAATTCCAAAAGTCCTTCTTACTCAAAATGCCCAACTTGTGCCAAGACCAACACCCTAGTTTCATAAGTTAGCCCTAAGTTGGTAGAAGTTACCCTAATTTGACTGTAATCCCTGAACCAGTGAGTTTAAATGGTACCTAAACCTAAAATAACCCTTTTGAATCCCCATTTCTCAGGGGAAGAGAACGTCTATGATCATGAAGCAGACATTTTTTATACCATTATCACCAATTCTGACAAATTTAAATCCATTAGAGAACCCAAAACCCTATCTTTTGCTAACCAAGATAGATTTAACCTTCAAAACTCAAAATTATCCCAGTCTATTTTTCCCTAGACCAATATTTTTCCCTAAATTCGTCACCTGGTGTTCCAATAATTACTCCCCCATGAAGCGAGATATTTTATCTTCAGATATGTCCAAAAACATGTGCTTCATTATCCTGTATGCTCACAGAAGAATGTTCTATATACCAAAGTCTTTAGCACCCTATACTTTCAATGAAAAATCCCAATCAAGTGTCTTTAGCGGCCTCAGACACTATGAGCATCATCATTTTCTATCCAAGCACCTAGAACCTAGAATGGCTATACTGACTATTCCACCTCCCTATGCCACAACTATGATCTTTGAGAATTCCAGAAAATCCATCTCCATAATATGCACCATTATTGGTTTAGAGGATGATAAATATGTAGATGAGGTGATCTTGGGATTTCTTCTTAAATTGACCACTGAACCTGGTAGAATCCCCCCTTACTTTGACCTTTGTACCTACCTAGCTGATAAGATCCATGAACATTTAGAGGAATTTCCTGCAATTGAGTATTTTAGGTTCCCATCATACTTGTTTTTACCGTTCTTTTATCAAAAATTTGAGAGCTTCAATCACTTGGGCCTGAGAGCCATAAATGATCAAGGAATACAGATTCCAATCTATGAGTGGACTGACTTGGTACTAAGAAGAGAAGACAACTCCATTTTTTCAGAACTCACATATAAAGTAATGAGTGTTGCACATAGTCTGATCCATGGTAGCTCTCCTCCCAAAATGCTACCACACAACAAGAAACATCTTCAATTCACCTTAGAAATCTAGGTGCGTGATTTTTTTTTATATGAAGATCACACAATTATCAGGTTCCATGGATTTGAATAAGAGCCATACAAATTTCCTACCTTCCTTATACCCAAAATCTTTGCAATGGAATTTGTCAAGCATATGATGGCCTCAAATTAATTATGCTTCAGACACTTCAGACAAACTAGGTCATTTTTATTGCCACAAGAAGTGGGACCCGTTATCATAAGAGGGATAAATGAACCCCAATATGTAGAAGAATACCTGAACCAATTGAATATTGAAAAGGATGAAAAAGATGCATATGATCCACATCAGGTTATATCGAAAAAGAGGATTGAAAATAAAAACTCAGCATATGCATGCCCAACTAGGCCTCTTTGGGAAAGAATAGAAAACAAGGAAACTTGAGAAGAATTCTTGGAGGCCATAAAGAGTTTTTAAGAAGAAGAAAGAAAACACTAGTTGATTGGACAAAAGAGGGTAAATGAGAAATCCCAAGAAATGGACATTGATCAAGACCAGTATGGACAAAACCCTAAAAGGGACAAAAGAATAACAGAAGATGATGAGCAATCATTAGTGGAATTATCAGTATCAGAGTCAGTTGAAATCCCTACGGAAATCACTGAGTTGACAGAAAATCCATACTTTCCAAGAAATGCCCCAATCCAGTATGCAAGCTATCATTCTATTGAGTTTACCACTCCTCAAAAGATACAAGGTTCTTCATCAGCAGAACCAGTCCTTGTAAGGAAATATCTTGAAACTCGTTACAGGAATATAAGGGAGAAGGGAAAAAATATGGTGAAAGAATTGAGACAAGACCTCCCAACCTCAGGAAGGAGGTTAATATCAGTTGATGATCACCAACAAGACACAATAATATTTTTTGTCCATGGACCTAAATTTTCTAATCCTATCAAGCTGAGTGAATGGAGAGAGGAAGAGCACATAGTAAATTTTAAAGAGTTCAATAAGCTAGATAAAATGGATTTTTATAAGAAAACTAGTGATATGATGTGCATTGAGATTGTTAAATTAGAGAAAGAAGAAAGAAAACTCATAATGGCTTTCGAAAAATTTGAGAAATTATATAAGATGGAAAATTTGACCACTCGAGCCAAACAAATCACCATATATTCATTAGAATCAAAATTGGTGGCCTTAGTAGTTGATCCCTTTAATGGATCTCAGATTAAGTCACTCATGGCAAAAAAGGACAATGAAATAGCTACACTGAAAAATAAATTAAAGATACCAACAAAAGATCCAGTGTAGATTGAATAATTGAGATAGGTTTAGGTAGAAACATAGCATATTTATGCCACCTACAAGTCCATTTAATATGCAGATAATGCACCACATGAATCAGGTTGGTATCCCTCCAGTGGAGCCCATAGGATAGCCTCCTATCCAACAAAATGTTTACATGAGGAGAAGAAGAAGAATGGCAGCGAAAAGAACTAAATATGCTAAGTGTTAGCACAAAACAAGTGACCACACACCAAACTACATGTTATGAACCCTTATTCCTAAAGAATAAACCCATTTGTGCATAAAAACCCAAAAAACCCATTTATTGTAATTTCTAAAACCCCTTTTGGACAACCGCCACCAAAATACGGAATGTCCCCTAAAAAGGAGGCGTCCACCAAAATAGTGAGGTTTTCCTAACAAATAAAAGCTCCTTCCTCAATTCAAAATTTACTGGTGGTAAGATTCAAAAATGGAAAAACCACAAGTGGTTTTAGCTTTTCAAAACCCTAAACCACAATATATATGTGATATTTTACCTCCATTTTAAAGAAGATGATACGAACCTCTCCCATTTTTATGGTACCATTTACCATTCCCTATCCACCATTATTCCTTTTGAAAAGACCTCCACCATCCATATCCAACTCTGCAAATCCCCTTTGGTTGGTTGAGTACCTTTGGCTCCCTACAACAATTCAGGTTGAAATAATGCATCGGGTTGAATTCGATGGCCATTCAGAGGACATAACCATCAACGGAGGACTGCTAGATTCTTGGCCACAAGGGCCCATATGCCCAGAGAGGTAACTCTATTCATGTAAGTCCATTTTTTGTAAATAATGAAAAGTGATTCTTCTGTAGATCTTTTCAATAGCGTAAATGAAAGAAATGTTATGTGTGTGTATTAATCTTCATCGTGGTAAATGTTATTAGGTATTTACTTGTTTTTACTATTACAGTCTACCATTTGTTGTTACTAGTCACGTTTACGGCTTAATATTTTCATTTTAGTTTTTTCATTTACGGCTCATAATCCATCATACTCTGGATTATATTTCTATTAGCATAGTGTAGTTCTCATTTTACTACTTTTTACCTGGTTTAACCGCACATCCTTCACACACAGACTTGCAAGAGATATTATCTTGTGTGCTCTCTACCTTGGATTCCCTACTATGGCAGATCACCCATTTTCACTTATTGGAGTCTGAAAGGACCACCATTCGAATTGGAGACCATACTAGACCGATCCCTACAGATCCCTGGTTGTTTTTTATCTTTGTTTGACTGTGTTTTACTATAGATTTTTTCTTCTTAGATATCTGAGTTTGAGTGTTCCTTAGTACTATTAACCCCCTAGCGGACTTTTTTCCTACAAAACCGGCCTAATCCAACCCTCAAACCCCTTGCTCATCCCTTTGTTGAGTTTTTTTTTGTTAATTTCGAAACCCAGTCCTGGAGTGCCAGCTTTGTATTGGTTAAGTGCACCCTAGGGCGCCCATTTTTCCCAATTAAGTGCACTAGAGAGAGCCCTTTTATTTCTGAAAGGTGCACTCAAGAACTGTTTCACTAAGTTTTGGTTTCACTCTTGTTTTTACACAGTGTGCTCTGCAGAACGAGTATGTCCCTCAGACAGAAGTTCCTTGAGACTAACTTATAGCTCTTTGAGCCCTTTGTTTATCCCTTCTCCTTATTTAGATTGACTGTTTAGTTTCAGATTCAATTGATTGCAATATCTTGTTTACTATATATGCTTATTGATATTAGCATGGCTGGTCTCTGTTATCGATTTCTAGTAGTATCTTTCAGTCTGAAATAAATATTTTTAGTTCAATTTCTTTCAGTTATCCGTATTGTCAATTTTTACTCATTTCGCATAGTTGTACACACCACTCATGCACTCACACACACCCTAAAGACAAAAGTGAGACAATTTTTTTTTACTTAACTAAACAAACATCTAACCCCACTTGGGGACTAAAAAATAATCTTATAGCTAGGTAGGGAACTGGGGGTAGGCATCCAAATAACCCCCCTTTTCCACTTTCCACCTAAAAGTTAACAGTTGTCTCTTAGGGAACCAAAAACCCCATAGTACTTTTTAGCATGGTTAAAGCCGATTTGTCAAAAATTCCTCTCCCTTAGGAGGGAAAGTCATGAGATTGGTTCCACAAGGCTAGGTGGAATGCTTCTCTCCACTTAGTTCCAAAGGAAACCTACACGTAGTCCTCACTGCATTACCAGGCCTCCATACCAGGGGTGTAGTGACAAAACAACTGAAACGATGAATCAAATTATGGATGTTCCGTGAACGAGGTAGCCTAGTTTCCATTCTTCTAGGGATATTTTACCCGAGATCCCTCTCAGTAGAGGGATATCCCTTACCCATTTGGCTGTCCATTTCGTCACCCTGCAGGGGATACAATTTGTGTGAGCTTCCATATCTTTTAGTTAGGTGTTTGCAGGCTCCGATACCCCTCAGGTTAGTGAGTATTTTTCATATTTAGGTAGTGTTTCTTTTTGGCATTCTAGTTGTTCCTTGCTACTTGCCTGCTGTGACACACGATCACAATATATTTTTATATTTTGTTATTGGCCTCAGTGCCACTTTGTTGGGAGCTCTCAGGAGACCATCACAGTTTGTACCACGACGGAACAATGCACCAACCGGTAGAACCACTAAGGGCCCAAGGGGAGGATATTGGAAGTGTGGAGGGCCACACAACCAGAGCGAATGTCCTCGACAGAAATAGGGAAATGGAATAATACAAGGACATAATCAAGGACCACAAAATACCACTACAACATCTTTGTGTATCGAACTAACAAACACGACATATTAGACACCTTATGATCGACTAGGTTAAAATTTTTGTAAGGTAGTTATAGTCCATTTCTGCAATCTGCGAAGACATAATTGAAATGCGTCAAAACTTTCTGTTTTGATTTCGAACTTCGGGATGAAGTTTTAATTGGGGGGGTGTATGTAACGCCCTCCTCAATACTTTTGACTGATTTGACTATTGAGGGCACTAGTTTGAAGTGTCTCAGCAAAATAAAACATAAACCTTAGAATTTTGTTGAATGTTATCTTATGAAAGTGACTGGATGATATATGCCGAATTGAGAATTATGAAATAGTAATGATTAAATAAAATATAAGCGCGAATGACTGAGAAACTAGGAAACGAAAATGATTGGATGATATATGTTGAATTGAGAATTATGAAATATAAATGATTAAATGAAATATATGCTTGAATGACTGAGAGACTAGGAAATGAAAGTGATTAGACGATATATGCTAGATTGAGAAATTATTAAATAAAAATGAGTGTATGAAATAGATACTCTACTGACCGAGATATTATGACAATGAATGATGAAATGATTTGATAGTGCAATGCTATTTAATGTGTGCTTTGAGTGTGTGTGTGTGTGTGTGCAGTGGCAGGTAAGACGATTTACTCACTGACCTAGAATGGAATTATAGGGGTCGTAAGAATGGAAAGAACACATAGGGGTATGACGACAGATTGTCGACCCTGAATTATCACTCCACGCACGGTTTGGAAGATTGCGAGTTGGCCGAGGGAAGCATGTGTCATATGGGCGAGGCCATTTTCCAGCTGATTCTCTTTCAAATCATCCTTTTATCCAAACAGAGTTTCAAGCTTTGTCCAAACCTCCTTGAGAGTTTTGAGACCAAAGACATGAAAGTGTAGATCATTGGAAATACTGAGGAGTAGAAATACAATTCATGCATCACGTCTACCAAGATATTTGGCTTTTTGTGTAGAAACAGTAGGTTCGAATGTTGTCCCATGTGACACTCTGAAGAGACCTTTGGACTTCATGGAGATCTCCATTTTAAATTTCCATTCGAAATAATTGAAGAAGGTGAGTTTGACATCCATAGTAGCTACTGATTTCAAATCTACTGCAGAGAACTGCTAGAACTGCATAAAACTACTACAATTGCATAAAACTTCGAATAACCTATAAAAACAATGGAGATCCATAGTAGCTACTGAATTCCAATCTACTAAAGATGGAATTACCTGTAATAAAACAAGGAAATTTGGCTAGAGGTTTGTTGTAGAATCTAAGGAACATTGCCTTAGGACAGTGAGCACTTTTGACCGAATCCTAAACAGCTTGATAGACCTCACTCGATATCTCTAGTGAATTCAACAAAATGGCACCAAGATTTGCTGTGGAAATCCAGAGGCTTCTAGTGCTCTACTGAAAAACAATTGTTCAATAAACTGCTACAACTGATGCAAATCGAATAGATCTAACCAGATCTGATACCATGTGAAATTCTTCAGGTGAAGATCACTTTAGCTAGAACAAACCACACAATTTCACTCAAATAATTGTAGAGAATAAGAGAAAGAATATGATCAATATTCACACATGAAACTCAAAGAATGTAGAAAACTAATCTAATGTCATTAATCAACTGTAAGCTTGAAAAAATATTGAGTACAATAGATTTTATTCGATACCATCCAAGGTAATTCGAATTCTCCTCATGGAATGGCTTGGACTGCATTGGAGGCATCACCCAATTAGTAGTAGTGACCACCGATAGTCAAAGGTTAGTCAAATTCGAGTCTAACTGAGTCTAACTGATGCATGTGAGCACTAATCAAGGGAAGGAGACTCCAAGGGCGCATGACAGACTGTCAGTAGTAAAGTGGAACTCTGATATAGACAACTGGAAGCTGTAGTCAATAAGTTGAGCAATCAATGCAAGAACTGATGGATGTGAGCCAATACTTGTGTAGTAGGGAGCATCAATATCCATATGATGAAAACAATGTGCACTAGGTAGGTAGGAGGGATATTGATGGCTAAACATAGGCTCCTGGGAGAAAAAACCTAGGGACTAGGTGCTGGGAGACTACCATATTGATGATTGGATTCATGCAGTATGCATGAATGCATGAAAATACAAATGATGACGGTGAGAATATTCTAAAACCCCCTTGCAAGCCGGACTATGAGGAAGCAGAACTGGAAAAAAGGGCCCTGGAAACTGAGACCAAAGGTCACCCCGTACAAAAATCTAAATAAAGATGTGAGGAAAGAGGGAACACCTAGTGGGAAGAAGGTGTTGATGTATATGTAAGTTCAGAATGTATTTCAAGTACGTATATTGTACTCCTATAGAGATGTTATTATTCCTCTATACGGAAGTGTCATCATTTGTATTGACAAGTGTCGCAAGTGTCGTAACTTGCATGTGATGGGTTATTAGACCACCAAGTGTGGGGTTGGCCCTGATTAGCATTACCATGGGTTATTAGAGTGAGTTAGACAAGTCCGCCCTGCTAGTTTATTAGGAAGGTCAGGTCATGTATAAATAGAGTGCAGGAGGCACTCTATTTGAACATCTCATTATTCACTTCTACACTACTCGGAAAGTGGCACACTACTGGAGGAGGAGGTTCAGCTGCTAGGAGGACTATCTCTGTGTACTTGGGTTGTATCATTGCTCTTTCTATCTCTAAGGAAGTTGTGGGGTTTTTCACCTTTATGGTTTTCCCTAGTGAAACTCTATGTGTCTATTGTCTCATGTGATTTCTTGGTGTGATTGATATGCATTGTTATACTTGATATGTTGTACATGTTATTCTCTCAGTAAAGATCCTAGAGTATGTTGAATTAATGCTAAAAAATTAACATCGTATCAGAGCTAACTTGAGAAGAAGACACTATGTAGTTGCAGAAACTAGGGTTTCCTGTTTATTGGGTTTCTCTCCATAGATCTTGAAAGGAATTAAGGTAGTTTGACTCTCCTCAGCAAGGCGCATCTTTCTATCCAATCAGAGTTCAATTCTAGGCACTTTCATTTTTTGCCCTAAAAATTAGGGTTTTCACAAAAATAGGAATTTCTGAACTTTGAGGACATAGCTGTAAGCTCCTTGGAAAAATCGAAGTTTAGAGCTTTGGATCGAACTTTTTGATTGGGTGAAGCTCCGGGAAACTCAAACCCTAATTTAGGGTCCTCCCTAATGAATCCGAGAAGACTAAAAGGCATTTCTGAAGGGTGAAACTTTGCAGATTTCAAATTCTGAATATACCAGGCTGATCAACTCATCAAGGCGCATCTTTCTATCCTATCAAAAAGTTGAAATTCACATTTTTAATTTTTAGGGTTTCTCTAACAAACCCTAATCTGGCAATAGATCCAAATTTCTGCAAATCAAGTGGTAAGACCTAAATCATTTCTACTTCCATTTCAAGTACTCTTTAAGATGTCTCACCACACCAAGCTTGAGGATAAGCTTGAAGGGGCTGATAAATTCCGAGCATGGAAGTATTTTATTGGATACTTACATAAGTTCTGAGGTCCCTATCCCAGAGGAAGAAGAGGCTAAGGCCTTGCATAAGAAGAACTTGGTCAAGGAAAAGAGGATCATTGTTGATTCTATCAAAGACCATCTCATACCACATGTGTCATCTCTAAAGACACATAAGGAGATGCTTGATTCCCTGACCAAGCTATTTGAAGGTAAGAACATAAATTGGAAGATGACTCTGCGGAATCAATTGAAACGGGTAAAGCTTCAGAATGGAGAGACAATCCTATTTATCTAAGGTCTCTCAAATCAAGGAACAACTTGAAGCTGTGGATGAAGTGGTGGAGAATGGTGAAATTGTTATGACCACTTTGAATGGCCTACCTAGGTCATGGGATTCCTTTATCTAAGGAATCTGTGCAAGAAGAAAATTGATCTCCTTCAGTAGACTGTGGGAGGAATGCTCACAAGAAGAATCAAGGCTAGTGGCCCGAGAAGAAAAGATGGGGAATGAAGATCAAGCTCTCATAGCACACACCAAGAAAGGAAAGCCCAAGAGAGAGCCATCTCATTTCAATAAATCTTCTCACCACCATCAACATAAAGAGAATAGAATATGTTTTACATGTAATGAGAAGGGACATATTGCTATAAATTGTCCCAAGAACAAAAAGAACAACAACAACTTCAACAAGAAGAAGAAGGGAATCAAAAGGAGGTACCATGCTCATGCCGCTGAGGATGATGAACGTCCAAAGAAGAAGGCTAGGGCAGAAAGGAATGCTTCATAAAGTGAAGATGAATATGTTCTAATCTCTTCTCTCACATGTACTATCTCTCATGGATGTAATGATTGGCTCATTGATAGTGGGGCTTCCAAACACATGATTGGGTTTAAAGAATATTTTGTAAATCTATCTGAACATGAGTCACCCCATAAAGTAAAACTTGGGTATGATTATCAATATCCCATCAAGGGAAGTGGTGAATCCTCCTACAACCTAGAATCTAGAAAGTCTTTGAAGATGAAAGATGTACTATATGTACCTGGGCTCAAGAAGAACATTCTTTCCATATCTGCATTGGATGAAAAAGGCATGAGGGTTGCATTTGTAGATGGCCAAGTCCTAATGTGGCCAAAGGGTAAAACTATAGATGATGTAGTGGTGATTGGAGAGAAAGAGGGAGGATTGTACAAATTGAAGGGACAACCTAAACATGCCATGGTACATGAATCCATGAAGCCAAGTGAACATTGGCACAGAAGGCTTGCACATGTGCACTACAGAGCACTACCAGTTGCAAGTAAAGCAATAGAGGGTCTTCCTGAAATCAAGACAAAGCATGAAGGTGTTTGCAAAGGATGTGCAAAAGGAAAGAACATTAAGAAAGCATTTCCAAGCAGTGAAAGTAAAGCAAAAGGGATCTTGGAAATTATCCACTCCGATGTATGCGGCTCAATGTCATCAAGATCTCTAAGTGGGTATGTATACTATGTCTCTTTCATTGATGATTTCTCTAGGAATACTTGGGTTTACTTCTTAAAGAACAAAGATGAAGTACTTGATAAATTCAAGGAATTCAAAGCATTGATGGAAAATCAAACTGATAAGAAGATCAATACCTTCAGATTCGACAATGGCGGAGAATTCATTTCCGGTGATTTCAATCAGCTATGTAGTGATTCAGGGATTAAGAGGGAGTTTACTACTCCCTACAATCCACAACAAAATGGAGTTGCAGAAAGGAAGAATAGAACTATCATGGAAGCAGCATGGACAATGCTTCATGACCAAGATATTCCTATGCATCTATGGGCAGAAGCAGCTAGGATAGTTGCATATGTGCAGAATAGAACGCCTCACAAGATATTGGACAATAAGACACCAGAAGAGGTCTGTTTTGATAAGAAACCTGAAGTCAGCCATCTTAGAATATTTGGTTGTCTAGTATATACTCATGTTCCAAAGGAAAAGAGAACTAAGCTAGATCCTTCAGGAAAGAAGGGCATCTTTGTGGGGTATAGTGAAAGCTCGAAGGCTTACATAATATACTTTCCAAGGTTCAAGAAGATTGATGTTAGCAAGGATGTAACATTTGATGAAAACTCAGCCTTGATCAAGTCAAGGAAGACACCTGTTGAAGATCATAAAGAACCAAAGGAAACTAGATTTCAAGACATCACTATGACTGAAACAATTCCAGAAGCAACCCGTGAAATTGAAAATCCACAAGAACCTATAGATCCACCCCGTGAGAAGAACTCTCACAAGAGGAAACCTTCATGGGCTAGAGATCTCATCCAAGATGTATAAAGATATGGTATTCCAGAAGAGGAACATAGAGAAAGGAAAAGGACAAGGTCACACACTAGCTACGTTGCATTGCTATGTGACATTATGAACAAAATACCTTCCAGTTATGAAGAAGGAGCGGAAAAGAAAGAATGGAAGGATGCCATGGTCGAGGAATACCAATCGATCATGAAGAATGATGTTTGGGATGTGGTCCCAAGACCTGAAGGGAAGTCTGTTGTGACTTCCAAGTAGATCTACAAGATCAAGCATGCTGCAGATGGTAGCATACAGAAGTACAAGGCAAGGTTTGTAGCTCATGGCTTCTCTCAGAAAGAGGGAATAGAGTATGAAGAGACCTTTGCTCCTGTAGGTAGATACACTTCCATCAGAACAATACTTGCACTGGCTGTAGTGATGAAATGGAAGATACACTAGATATCTATCTTGAATGGTGTAGTGGAAGAGGAAGTGTATGTGGAGCATCCAGTTGGTTTTGAAACACGTGACAGGGAGTCATATGTGTGCAGGTTGAAGAAATACATGTATGGCTTGAAGCAAGCTCCTAGGACTTGGTATAGTAGGATGGACAATTTTCTATTGAGTTTGGGATTTACCAAGAGTAAAGTAGATTCCAACCTCTACTACAAACTTGAGGAAGGTAATCCTATGATTCTACTCTTGTATGTGGATGACCTATTTGTTACAGGTGAGGATAGTCTGATTGAAGACACGAAGAGGAAGCTTGCTGCTGAGTTCAATATGGAGGATTTGGGGATGATGCACTATTTTCTAGGCATGGAGGTGTAGCAGAGTATAGATGGGATCTTCCTTGGACAAGGGAAGTATGCAGTAGAGATCCTGAAGAGGTTCAGGATGATGGACTGCAAGGCCATGACCACACCTATGGCATCAAACCTGAAGCTTCTATGTGATGCTTCATCTGATCTGGTTGATGTCACTATGTATTGTTAGATGATTGGGACCTTTATGTACCTAACGAACATGAGACCAGATATTTGCTTTGCGGTGAACACATTGAGCCAGTTCTTGACAAATCCCAGAGGTGTTCACCTGGTCGCTGTAAAGCATATTCTAAGGTACTTGAAGGGTACAATTGATTATGGGATCAAGCATGATGTGAATCAAAAGTTTAACCTACGGGATTATGTTGATTCAGATTGGGCTGGCAGTGCTACAGATAGGAAGAGCACTTATGGGTGTTGCTTCAGTATGGGATAAGGTGTGATCTCTTGGTTTAGCAGGAAGCAGTCCTATGTAGCACTGAGTACAACCGAAGAAGAGTATGTTGCAGCTTGTTTGGCTAGTTGTGAGGCAGTATGGCTGAGGAAGCTGGTGTTTGAGTTATTTGATCTCCCGTTGGAGGCTACTGGTATCTTTTGTGACAACCAGAGCTATGTGAAGCTGTCTGAGAACCTGGTGTTCCACGACAGGTCGAAGCACATTGAGATCAAATATCACTATATCATGGATATGGTGCAGAGAGGAGCAGTGAAGCTCCTGTATGTTGTGATGGATGAGCAGGTTGCAGATGTGTTGAAAAAACCACTAGCCAAAGTGAAGTTTGAATACTTCAGAGAGAGGCTTGGTGTTCTTCAGATTGACGACACTTCAAGGAAGAAGTGATGGAGACATTTGCAGAAGCCATTCCAAGCATGGTGAGAGGAGGATCCTTCCCATGGTTGTGTATGCTTGTTATGATCAATTAGATCATGTATTTGTATATGTATCAAGTGGATACATTGTATGATCAAGATGATCATGGATGATGAGCTTCAAAGTTGCTCCAGATGATATGTATCAGGTGGATACATTGTATGATCAGGATGATCATGGATGACGAGCTTCAGGATGTTGCTCCAGATGATGTACATCAGGATGATGTATGATGAGTATGTGGCCATGGACAGGTTGTGAAGATGAGCATGTGGTCATGGACAGGTTGTGCAGATGAGCATGTAAGTTGACCTGGGAGATCTGATAGGTTGGGCTGTGTGTAGGTAATAAGTCCTAGGATGGTCTTTCGAAACATTTCTCTGGGAGGACATGTAATATTTCCTTGGGAGATCCAAAAGGTTGGGTTGTGTGCCCGTAATGCATTTTCGGATGCTCTAGACAGGTTTTGTATTGCATGTAATAAGTCCTGAGGATTCCACAGTATGGCAGAAATCCTAGATTTGTTCTAGGTCCCATCCAGTATCAAAAAGGACTGGCTCTGTGGTGGAAATCCTAGATTTGTTCTAGGTCCCATCCAATATGAAAAAGGATTGGCTCTGTGGCAGAAATCCTAGATTTGTTCGAGGTCCCATCTAGTATGAAAAAGGACTGGCTCTGTGGCAGAAATCCTAGATTTGTTCTGGGTCCCATCCAGTATGAAAAAGGACTGGCTCTGTGGAGGAAATCCTAGATTTGTTCTAGGTCCCATCCAGTATGAAAAAGGACTGGCTCTGTGGCAGAAATCCTAGATTTGTTCTGGGTCCCATCCAGTATGAAAAAGGACTGGCTCTGTGGCGGAAATCCTAGATTTGTTCTAGGTCCCATCCAGTATGAAAAAGGACTGACTCTGTGGCGGAAATCCTAGATTTGTTCTAGGTCCCATCAAGTATGAAAAAGGACTGGCTCTGTGTCGTAAATCCTAGATTTGTTCTAGGTCCCATCCAGTATGAAAAAGGACTGGCTCTAAGGTAGAAATCCTAGATTTTTTCTAGGTCCCATCGAGTATGAAAAAGGACTGGCTCTGTGGTGGAAATCCTAGATTTGTTCTAGGTCACATCTAGCATGAAAAAGGGCTGGCTCTGTGATACATCCAACATGAAAAAGGGTTGTCTCTGTAGATGATGAAGACCTGCAGGTGGCAGGCCTACATCCAGTATGAAAAAGGACTGGCTCTGTAGAACTTCCTATGATGAGTAGATCGGAGATTGATTGAGATAGCAACAGCAGTGACGATGACGTTGATTCGATGACAATGATCCAGTGACGATGATCCAGAGAAGAAGACTTGTGCTAGGAGATCTGTGTCGAGAAATACCTTCCTAGTTAAGAGGGATTGTTGATGTATATGTAACTTTGGAATGCATTTCACCTATGTATATTGTACTCCTATAGCGATGTTATTATTCCTCTATACGGAAGTGTCGTCATTTGTATTGACAAGTGTCGCAAGTGTCGCAACTTGCATGTGATGGGTTATTAGACGACCAAGTGTGGGGTCGGCCCTGATTAACATTACCATGGGTTATTAGACTGAGTTAGACAAGTCGGACCTTCTAGTTTATTAGGCAGGTCAGGTCATGTATAAATAGAGTGCAGGAGGCACTCTATTTGAACATCTCATTATTCACTTCTACACTACTCAGAAAGTGGCGCACTAGTGGAGAAGGAGGTTCAGCTACTAGGAGGACTATCTCTGTGTACTTGGGTTGTATCATTGCTCTTTCTATCTCTGAGGAAGTTATGGGGTTTTTCACCTTTATGGTTTTCCTTAGTGAAACTCTGTGTGTCTATTGTCTCATGTGATTGCTTGGTGTGATTGATATGCATTGTTATACTTGATATGTTGTACATGTTATTCTCTCAGTAAAGATCCTAGAGTATGTTTAATTAATGCTCAAAAATTAACAGAAGGCCCCCCTTAAGATAGACTATAAAAATCTAATCATGCATGTGAATCACTCACCCAAAAAGGTAAGTGAACTCCTTCCTCAAGAAAGGATCTATCGGCAAGAAATGGATCAATGTAAGAACAATGAAACCTTCTATTTTGAAAATCAGATCTAGTTCTCCTTGGATCAATTGGATCTCCAAGAATATCACTGACAAATCTAAGAGTTATGGCAGCCCATATAGGAAGAAGAGTTGAATATCTAGGTGTTGGATCTTCAGGTTCTTATGGATCTGGATCTAACATTCACTCATATTCACTGTCAGGTGCTAGATCTTCAGGTTCTTATGGATCTGGATCTAGCATTCACTCTTCATCACTTTCAGATTTAGAATCTGAAATCTCTTGAGATGAAGATTTGCTCTGTTGCTCAACAAGCAGTGGTGGTGTGGTAGGTAAGTTGTCTTCAATTTCTGGAGGTATCTTCCTCTTGGGAAGAAATGGATCATGCTCCAAAAACATGTGCTTGAATTCACCTTCAGTGGAAGAAGCAAATCTGGAGGCTTCCTGAACTTGCTCTTTTGACCAAACATGGTGAGAACAAATCTGAAATTATGAAGATTCTTCTGGAACATGTGATTTGAACCAACTAAGGTAGGATTAGCTCCAAGAATGTAAATATAGTTCTTTGATATCTCGTTTGAACCAACATAGGTGAGATCATAACCAAATGAAATATGATATGATGATGCTATCTTGGACTTCAAATAATCTCCAAGAATTGATAAATGGTTTCTTATGATCTCGTTTGAACCAATAGGGATGAGATCAAAACCAAAATCATAAGGATATGCCTAAGACTTGAACCCAAGTGAATGGTAGTATCTTCCATCTTCGGTGAAACTCTGAAAACATGTTCCAATGACCAAATAGAAGTTCATAGGAATCATTTGATCAAGGAGGGCGAATGCATCACCTACAAAATCTTATTTTACCCCCAAAACACTCAGTAGATAATCATCGTGCACATTAGCAGGTTCATGGGAAGTAGAGATTTCGAAAGTCTCTTCAAGTTCTAGAGTAGTAGCTGACATATCTTGATCATAATTCGAAGTAGAATATGGATCAACTCCATCAGTTGTGTTACTTTCATCTGTTTCTGCTACATGGGAATTAGACCATTCGAAGTTGTCTTCAACTTCTAGAGCAATAGAGAAAGGAATGCCTTCTGTATCTTCTTCTTGATCTTTCTCAATTCCTTATTGCTTCATCTGCACAACTAGGTTCTTGGGATTGGTGAAGAAATCATCAATAGAGTCAAAATTTTTGGGGCTTAGAGAGATTAACTCATTTTCTAGCCGATGCTCTTTCAAATCATCCTTTTGTCCGAATAGAGTTTCGAGCTTTGTCCAAACCTCCTTGGTAGTTTTGAGACCAGAGAGATGGAAGTGTAGATCATCAAAAATATCAACAAGTAGAAATCCAATTGCTGCATCAAGTCTATCAAGATATTTGGATTTATGTGTAGCATCAGTAGGTTCAAATGTTGTCCCATGTGACACTGTGAAGAGACCTCTCGACTTCATGAAGATCTCCATTTTTACTTTCCATTCAAAATAGTTGAAGGAGGTGAGTATGAGATCCATAGTAGCTACTGATTTCGAATCTACCGCTGCAATCTACAGAGAACTGCTGCAACTGTAAAAAACTGCTGCAACTACAGAAAACTTCAAAACTGTTGCAACTGTAGAAAAATTTGAAACTGCTACAACTGTAGGAAGCTACTGCAACTACAGAAAACTTCGAATAACCTACAAAAACAATGCAAATCCATAGTAGTTGTTGAATTCGAATCTCCTGGATATGGAATAACCTACAATAAAACAAGGAAATTTAGCTGGAGGTTTGTTGCAGAATTTAAAGAACACTGCTTTAGGATACTAAGAACATGTTACCTGATCCTTCACACCTAGATAGACCCTCACTGGATTTCTCCAGTGAATTCAATGCAATGGAACCAGGATTTGTTGTGGAAATCCAGAGGGTTTTGGTGCTCTATTGAAAAAAAGTTGTTCAAAAAGCTACTGCAACTCAAATAGATGTAACCAACTCTGATACCATGTGAATTATTTAGGTGAAGATCATTTTAGCGAGAACAAACCTCACAATTTCACTCAAATAATTACAGAGAATAAGCGAAAGAATATGATCAATATTCACACATGAAACTCAAAGAATGTGTAAAACTGTTGTAATGTCATTCATCCGCTGTAAGCTGGAAAAATTATTTGAGTACAATAGAATGGATTCGATACCATACAAGGTGATTCGAATTCTCCTCATGGAATGGCTTGGATTGTAGTGGAGACATCACCCAATCAATAGTAGTGACCACCGATAGTCAAAGGTCAGTCAAGTGTGAGTCTAAATGAGTCTAACTGATGCATGTGAGCACTAATAAAGGGAAGGAGACTCCAAGGGAACATGACATACTGTCAGTAGTCAAGTGGCACTCCGATATAGAAAACTGGAAGCTACAGTCAGTTAACTTAGCAATCAATGCAAGAAATTACTGATCAAATGCATGAACTGATTGATGTGATCCAAGAAGTGTGTAGTAGGGCGCATTACTATCCAGATGATGAAAAAAATGCGCACTAGGTAGGTAGGAGGGCTATTGATGGCTAAAAGCATTCTCTTGGGGGCTAAAAAATGGGAACTAGGTGCTGGGAGACTACCATACTGATGACTAGATGCATGGAGTATGTATGCATGCATGCAGAATGCATGCAAATACAAATGTTGATGGTGAGAATATTCCAATAGGGCAGTCCCCACAACACGGTCCATTAGACCCCACTTGTCACACTCCCTTGAGATGCACATTTTCATCCCCATATTTTCATCCCGACGCCCCTTATTTCACATTTAATTTTGAATCAGACCCACATGTACCTACAACGCCGTCTAGTCTCATGGTCGGCATGAACCCTAACCATTTTTTTGAAGGGATCATTGGAGGTGGACATGCTAACATCCCTGTCACCACTTCAGCATCTATCCTGGCCATGGGATCCATGGGACCCTCTATCCCTACTGCAATAGGACCTACACCTAGAATGACATTACACCTAGCCACTACATCCATACCCACAGGTAGTGATGATGTGCCTATAACCACATCTCCTTCGGTTACGGGAACTACCCTAGGGGGCATGACCCCATCCTTTCAGATCCCTCCCCCCCTTATAGGTAGCTCCTCTATTCCCATTATGACTAACGTCCATGTACCCGCATTCTGCAAAGGTGGACCTACGATAGCCTCCATGGCTATCACGCTAGTCATCCCATCCATGTCACATGCTCCTACAAGTTTGCCATTCATGTTCAGTCTCAACCTTTGTGACCTGGATAGATTGACCAATGACCCAATCCGACATGATACCACGTGGCCTCCCATTCCTACCAAGCTCCCTTCAGACATACCCATGCTCGAGGGGAAGGGTGGTAAAGACCCCCATAACCATATCATTTCCTTCCACTTGTGGTGTTCCTCTAAATCCATAGTGGATGACTCTATTCGGATACGCCTATTATAATGAACCTTCACTGGTGCTACAACCAAGTTGTGCATCGACCAGCCCCATGGGACGCATTCCACATTTTTCATCCCTCGCCTCGAATTTCCTGCAATTCTTCCAACTACAGTTCGTTACGATGTTGGTGTTGATATTCTCCTGTCTTGTAGACAAAATATGGCTACCCATATCATGGACCATATCCATGAATGGCGTAAACGCCGCAGTTTATGTAAGATTAAATTAGATGACCGCATCTTTCTATATTTGTTCATGAAATCATTCATACCTACCATTACCAAGTATGTGGCATTCGAACAACCCCAGTTAGAAGAAGAGGCCATATTAAAATCCCAACAATTCGACCTTATTTATGCCCAATCTAGCTACCTATACACCATATTACCTGACGCCCCACATAGTGATACTTCTCAAAAAGATGCGCCAAGGGAATCCCATGTTGTAGATGGAATCATCGACCACATTGCATCCACTGGTTGACCCCCCGTGCATATGCCTCCAGCATCCATGCAACCCGCTATGAGCTGCAGTCCTGAATTTTCACGTACAACAACTCATTCTAGAGAAACACCTACATATGTGCCACTGGTCCACAATGCTCAAACACATGAGCCCACATATGCGGCACCTAGCTACGGTAATAAACATCAAGTGTACCCTCCTCTTATGGCACCACCTGTTTACTACCATCTACTGCCCACTCCTGCTCCCCCAACCTCAAGCTCCCCCTACCTATTATCCACCCCAAGCATCCCCCGCACCCGCCCAACTTCAACCTCCCCTTGCACCTCAACGACAGGTGTATGCTCAGCAAAACTAACAACCAAAACAACTCGCCCCAAACAACTAGCAAGGACAAGAAAAAAAAAGACACATATGAAATCATGGAAACAATCAATGCTAGGGGGGAAACCTCCTCCTAACCCCCCAGTTAATAATGGCCCCAATCCCGCGAATCAATACCCTAATAAAATTCCCTGATAGAGTAAGAACCCACAGTTGCAAACCAATCATCCATGCTCCTTTTGTAATGTTTATGGCCACTACACTCACCATTGTCTCCATTTAGCTGGATCCCAATAGATTTGGTATGAGACTAACTACCGCAACACTACCGTCGTCCCTCAGGCATAACCTCAACCGCCCTAAATGACACAACCTCCTATGGTGTTGCAAAATTCGTTACCCACGCAAGGGGTCGTTGCTTCACAACCTATGCCATTACAAAACCCCCTACCACGCAAGGTGTCCTCACCACACAATCACCTGCCACCTACTGTGTATCCTCAAGTCAAGTCTCTGAATTAGGGGTTCACCACCTCCTAATGATGTGATCGTCCGATGCAATATCCATACTCGTCGTAACCAATATGGTTCAGCTATGGAAACCATACCTACAGATAAGGTGACCATGTCAACCATCATTGACCAATCATTATGCCTTCCACCGCCGCCGAATGAATGAGCCCCTAAAGCCCCAAAATTCCCTATGCATCGCATCACTAATAATCCCAATGCTCGCGCCGCCTCCAATTATAATATTGTGGATGACTTGGCTCAATCCCCCGCTGCCATGTTAGCCTTGGAAGTTCTAAAAAAATTCCTAGGACAATTGAAAGCATTGCTATTCACGTTAGGAATTATTGACCCTTTATACTGATGATTGATGGCATTCGAGTTATATCAGTCAAAACCCCACATTCCATTGTCCATTGCATTTCAGATCTCAGTTTCGATCTGAAACCTTATTATACACCGATGAATAGTTGATGAGAGCGCCTCTATATGCATCATGTCCAGGTTCATGTGGAAAAAACTACAATCCCCTCCTTTGCAAGAATCAAGGATGATCCTTCAGGCTTATGATGGCCGTGCAACCCATCTACAAGGCCTACTTGCCAACGTCCCTATCCAACTAGCCGGTAAAACTATCCTGATCGATAATGAAGTTGTGAACGCACAACTCGAATACAACCTCCTTTTAGGATGTAGCTACATGTACGCAATGAAGTTCGTCACCTCATCCATGTTCTGACTTATGATGTTTCCCCACAAGGGATGGGTCATCAAAATTGACCAACTCACCTATTACAACCCCAACACAATTGCTACTCTAGATAATTTCCTCCCGATGGTTGACAAACCTGCACTGGGTGCATCTACCCCTTTGATTTCCACAATGGGACCCGGTCTTGATATTGAGACATCAATGACCTCCACATTTAGAGTCTTAGCCACACCTCCTTCGGATATTGAAATATTATACCTATGCACCATTTCATCGAGCAAATACATCCCTGAATAACAACCTTCCAACCAACCGAAACCCCAACCAAAACCCTAGGGGATACCGCAACCTCAACCCCCTTCGGTACCCAACCATGTGGGATCCAAATCGATACACACGATCCCCTTCTTATTCCCACCATCAGGAGTCATCAGCATGCCCATAAGGGAAACATTGAACCTTTGAGGACTGACACTGGGGCTTCCCGTATTGTACTTACGAGCACCAAACCCCACCCCCACAACCCAAGTTATTTCTCAACCGATATAACCAATCAACACCACCAATCACCCACCTCATAGTGTGTTGGCATAAACTTCCCACAACTCTGCTCCCTAGTATTCCAAAAGAGTTGGGGGAAAATCCACAAAAATCGACACCTTGACAACTGTGAACAAAGCCATGAACCCCCTCCTCTATCATGCACACCTATGAAATGTGCTTTATGTGATACCTTGGGTCACACTACCCATAACTATCCACACTTGTAAGAACTTCACACCCATGTGGATTCATTGCATTATAACAGGAAAATTTGGGTTTTTCAATTGTCACCCCCCCCCCCCCCCCCGCAAGCATGTAACAAATCACTGCGCACCAATCAATCCAATGTATTTTGTGGCATCTATGGTCATTATTCCCACCACTTCTGCAACTTACCAAAGTAATGGTTGGTGCTCCATGAGTTGCAAGAACCATCCTTAGAGTCCTTGATTACTATTATTGAGGAGATCCACCCCCCATAATCCTTGTAGATTGAGGTAAACACCATTTATACTATTTCAATTGTCAACATCATAGTCACATCGTCAACTTCATTTGATCCCTCTGACCTATCTATTCATCCTTTTCAAATTGATGAGGAAATCACAAGTCCATAACATGGGGGCAGGCCCAAACACTTGCTTACTCATCATCATCGTCATTCTCTTCGACGATACTGGGGGAATCCACCCAACAAGGGGAATCCCCCATCATCATAAATTCGGTATGCCACCATGGAAACTAGACTCACATTACACCCCCCTTCTAGCAGTTGGTCGATTCCCTATTGATCCCTCTGTAAGACACCATCCACACTGCATCGACACGTCTAGACTAGGGGGCGTAATATATGACTTAGACCCTATGATAGGAGGAAAGCTCAATCATTTTGACCCTTCCCCTTCACATCTATCTGAGTATTGCAATGAGACCATTGCTCAAACCAACACATATGTGATCCAAAATCACAAACCCCATGCCCATAACATGGGGGCAGGACCTTAATCATGCTCACTTTTTTCACATGTGTGATCTCGACCATTTCCAAGGTCACACATCAATTGTATATTTGGTTTGATTTCCAGATGCACATTTATGGTTGGGTATCATTTCTTTGTGTACAGATGCAGGTTACGGTTGCGTGCCTCCTTATGGTACCGACCGTTTCCATAGGTATGAACCCTTCTCTGGCATATAGGACATCCTTTCCGTCTGAAAAGTTGATGTGTTTCCTCGGTCTTATCCCTTGTGCATGTAGGACCCCCCTCTTCCCGAGTAGGTGGCCCCACCCAACCACCCTTTCATTTCGTCTGCTCGGCAGTAGAGACTTCCTCCACATGGGTGGCCATTTTTTTTAGAACCTCTCGCATTTACCACCCATGCTGCTCAAATCCACTCTTAGGATTGGTATCCCCCATAGTTTGACATATCGAGTTGAAGCTACATGCATTTCCTCATATAGTGCCTCATTGGCCTTTCCTTGGGCTCCCATCATGGATTTTATGTTCAAATATTTTCGGACTCCTTAGAAAATGAAAATGTTGTTGGAATATTTAAACCCACTCATGTCATTTAATACCTTAGGATAGCATTATTCATTATTTTTAATTAATTTAAAGGTGTTAGACTAACTAGTTGGCTAAAATAATCAATGTGTGGACGATAAGCCATCTTTGTGTAGAACACAATTCTTCCTGGTGTGAACCAAAAGCATCCTAAGTCACTTGGGTGCATTGCTGAATATTCTGGATAAGATTTTGTCCAATTATGGAATGAAAGGCGCCTTACTTATTTTTACCTCTTTTTGGTGAAATGTGGAAAGCTAGTTGACTAGTTTTACTGATTTTTCGCCAACTCACACTCCATGATGTTTCTTCCTTCCATATTCTAGATCTAGCATGTTTTTTCATCCCACATCACTATCTTATCACTAAATCAGAAATTTGTGAGCCTTTGTGGCGACTTGGAACACACACTTTCCACCTAGGGGGGTTTTTGCATATTTTTGGTAAGCCTGCTTTTGTGAGGATTCGAATGGAATCCTTATGAATTCAAATATCTAACATAATTTTATATATTGAAAGCCACTTACTTTCCCAATTTTGGATAATGTATTATTATTCATGAGAGTAATTATGTTTGCATCATATGTGATTGTTTTTCAGTGTTATTGACTTGTTGTGTGAGAATTACTTGTAAGAGTTGTAATTTCTTAATCAAATATTGGTGTGAAAAAAATTTCACATGGTATTAGAGAAATCAATATATTCTTTTCTTTATTTATTGTCTTGCAGGATCCAACTAATCTCAAGGAGGGCGCATGCAGACATCTACAAGGTGCATTCAATCACCCTGAGGGTGCAACAAATCATCTTTGGGCGGATGCAAACCACCCCAAAAGATATTTCAAATATTCCATGGATCAGTCACATTAGATCATCCTCACTGCATTCAGTTATTTTGACTAGAAAGAGTAGATGGATATCATGTTGAGGAGCAAAGGCCTCTACAGGGTGACTATGGCAACTGGACCTGAGCCAACCTCAGCAATTGAGAAATCAAAGTGGGATAATCGAAGAGATGAATCCTATGGTTTATTATATCTCACTACATCTAGGGATCTTCTATTCCATCTTGATGGTGTTACCTCTCCCAATGAAGTTTGGCTAAATCTTCAAGAATTGTTTGGCAAGACTGATGAATTAAGAGGTCACCAACTAGATAATGAACTAGTTTCATTGAGTCCAAAATAGTTCTTAGCAAACAATCCTGGGCATTTCGAGGGAAAAAACGGCCTCCATAAACCCCAAAATCGTGACTCCTTTTTCCCCCAACCACGGGGAAATGCAAAAACAAGTTCCCAGCCATGGAAAAAGGAGGAAAACACAGAAAATCAGTGGGGAAAAACGCCCAGCAGCTCCCAACTCATGAGAGAGACAAACTCATGGGTGAATAATGGCTTAGGGTCAATTTCATGGCTCTCCTCTTGCCCAAGAAGCTAAGCACGATTTTCTAGGAAGGATGGCTTTCCCACAGTCAAATTTCGACAGCCATCCCTCTCCAATCCCCAAGGAATTAACTGCCTCAACCAACTCTTGAATGATCGGGTACAAAGGTCAACATGGGTAGTTGAGGGTTGATTGGGTTCTCCCATTAACACTTGCTTAGCTTGATTGGATCAAGGGTTTGAATATTTCCCTCCCAATTCCTTGTAATATCATGCCCCCATCTCTTGTTGCATTGCATAGCTAGTTATGGGTATTTATATTTAAATGCATATTTAAAATTCCCATGGCTTGCTAGCACATGGGTTAAATAATAACAACATACTTTCCTCATCAAGATCGAGCGTTCACTAGCAGGGCCTTGGCCTTGAGCTCCACGCTAGGAATCATACAAAATATGAATACAATATTTACATTATAGCCCAAATATTATAATGGTCAAGAATGGGGATGTGACATACCCCTCCCCTTGGAATAACACCGTCCTCGGTGTTCCAATACCTAGGAATACATACACGCTTTATACATGTCCAAAATTCACAAAATGTGGCAGGTCTGTCCTGCATTTCACCATCTACTTGGGTTTTTCAGGACCAAGTTCTTTGGCCTTCACAAACTGTTCCTGCTGGTGGGGACCTTCTAGCTCTGCATGAGGGAATTGTTCCAAAACAATCCCTTCCTCTTCTTTACCTTCCAGCTGGTCCAAAAACCTAGAAAATTTACGGCTGCTACCCTCTTGATGTTCTCTTGTTGGGAAGTCGCGAAGGAAATGATTTTCTCCACATCCCCAACATTTCACTGGCTGCCTTACCTTTTCCTAGTCCATTTCCTTTGAGTCTTCCCACCTAGAACGTTTCTTAATCGGACGATTGGATGAATGCTTCTTCATTGATCCACTTTCCTTTCCCTTGTTGATTGCTCCCAAAATGCTTTTTACCTCTTTTTGCAGACGAATAGAGTCCTGCAAAACCTCGTGGTTTATCTCATTATGTTGCCTCTGTAACTTGAGAATCTCCCCAATATTTTCTTGGGTCTTTGCAATTGTTTGAAGAAGACTTTCAGCCAACTCTAATAGCCCTTGGTCTGCCGCCATGGTCAATGTGCACAGCTGACCACACTTTACTTACTAGCAACACTTGCTTGTGTCGGCTACAACCAATTGTTTCAATTTCTCACCTGTGAAATTTATCATAGAAACTCTTTGTTAGGACAAGCATAATATAAACATTAAAATTAGTCAATCATTTCCCAATTCACATGGAACATCCATGCTTCACTCATGTGACTTCCAAATTTTTTTCATGCTTTCCCAACATACACATGATCTCTTCCATGTTCATCCTTTCACAGTGAAATAACTATTTTAGCATTCACAATTTAATTCAGCAAATAAACACATTCTTCTTCTAGTCATGACATGCATTCAACAATTCTTTGTTTTATAAATGTATCAATAAAAAGGAAAGAGAAGAGTAAGAGTTTCTCCCTCTTAGTCTTGTTTTACTACGGAGCTATCCCATCACTGTGGTTTCATGCTCCTTAGTCTCTTTCACTTTAATGTGAATGCTTGAATTGCCCTTTATTGGCTATGACACTTAGTGTCTAAGGTCTGTTTAAAGCTTTTCAACTTGGGTACCCCTTCCCATTCTGCTTACAGAACCTCTGGTTGCTAGGACCCACTCATGTTCACTAGCACCATCTTTTATTACTGCTCATATTGAGCTCTTTAGGACAGTCAGATGTTCATATGCATCCCTATGATGCATTCTTGGTCCTTGCTTCCAACAATACCTACACTCAAACATTGAATCAATTCACATGTTTAGTTTATTTCATAAGGTTTTTCTCTAAACAAAAGTTTGAGAAATCATAACCAAATCATATACACACGTATGTTCATAAGCAAGAAGCTGCAAGATAACCAAATACTTATCTGTATTGGATGTCTTCACTTTATTACACGGGATCCTTCTTTTCCTTACAAGCCTTGGATTTCCCGTGGACATAATTATGAATGTTGGGCCAGCACGTAGGCTACTCCACAATCATTCGAATAGGCAATGCCAGGCCAGTAAGCTGACTAGTTTTATCAATTGTTTAAGGGGTATTGGGCCAGCATACATGCTATTTCACAATATTAAGTGATTAATGCCCAACCAGTTACTCCCTGGATTTATCAATAATTTCATAGCGCCCACTCATTTACTCTTTGGATTTACCAGTAATTTTATAGCGCTTTCAGGGTCTTGCTTTCCTGCAATGACCAAGGTTTCCAACAAAGAAACAATAGTGTATCAGCTTAGCTGTTAGAAGACTTATACCTGAAATCTTCACTATTCCAAACAAGACATAAATGAAACTGAATACTTATCTGTATTGTGCATTTCCCCTCTGGTCCACAGGATCCTGCTTCGCTTTGCAAGCCTTGGAATCACCTATGCACATGGATATAGTTAATTCTTAACCATTACTCCTCCCCATCGACTGGATTTACCAAGCATTTGGTGGTTCCCAACCCGTCCCCTACCTGGTTGGCCCTGTCCAGTGTCGAGCCAGCACATTCGTCTGGGTCATCGACCAATGGAAGGAAACTACGCCACCTGACCATTATAGGTCAAGGCTCTACTATGGATCCATAGGTATCTTAGGGTTTTCAGTCAGTCTTGGCGCCCGCCCTCCTACTGCTGACCCAATAGGCATTTCATGGTTTTCAGTCAATCTTGGCGCCCACCCTCCTACTGCTGACCCAATAGGCATTTCAGGTTTTTTAGTCAGTTTTGGTGCTCGCCCTCCTACTGCTAACCCAATAGGCACTTCAGGGTTTTCAGTCAGTCTTGGCGCCTGCACTCCTACTGCTGACCCAATAGGATTTTCAGGGTTTTCAAACAATCTTGGCACCCGCCCTCCTACTGCTGACCCAATAGGCATTTCATGCCTTCACCAATGTCACCACACCTTCTTGCACCGCAACCCTTCACACATACAACTTTTCATTCATACAAGGACGCCACTCCTTCTCTTGTGTAAATCGGTGGTTCCTTTTAGGAACTTTATAGGTGACTTCTTAACTACAGATTAACATGGCCCCACTCACACAAGGGTGATACCCCTTCTTATTACACAACACTTCGGGCCTGTCCATCCCTTCTGGTAATATTTCATGTGAGGGTATAAAGGTTACCAATTCCTGTACAGTCCTTTTGCGTACCCTTCTTCACTTTGCCCCTTAATGTGCAGTATCAATCTGCATCTGTGTAGGCTGACAACACAAGAAGGATAAGCAAGCTCATCAGTATTGTTGTTCAAATTCTTAACCACATTCCATATCAATCATTATCAAGTATTGAAACACCAGGAATGCATCCATTCCCTTAGGGTGTAGTCAATATCGAAAACCCTATCATGACCCAGCACCAGAAAAGGTGTGCACCCCCTTTCCGATGTGTGCCATGTAGGCCTTAATCATACTCAGGCAGTCTGCAATGATATAAACAAAATAGAGCATGCTATGCATATTAACCCTAATAATTTAGACATGCATGTTCTAGTCTAGGGTCACAGAATACTCATTCATTTTGCAGATGTATCTCACATGCCTTCTTGGCATAGGTTTACCATCTAACTCTCATGGTTTACCGACATGTGGTTTGGTTGAGACATTATCAATGGCGTTTCACCCGAAACCCATTTCCAAAGCATGGGGTATCTCCCATTTTGTTTGTCTTTTGCAGGCCATCACTCCCAGTCTTCCTGCAATGTGTCTTCCTAGCACATTTATCAAATAGCCAAACAGTTAGCAACATTTAACAATAGAATTCAAAACTGATTTTCCTTAATCAAACAATGACATCAATAATTAAATTCAAGTATGAATTTTCAATTCTGTCCTCTGCAGAATTGATTTTCTTAGCCATGAGTCTGTTCTCATATTGTCTGGTTCTTTCTCATGGTAGATCCCAATATTCATCATGGACTTACCCATATTTTGCATGCCCAAAACAATCTACTTGAAATCTGAAACTTCAATCAGCCAAATGCTTTGTAAGTCTCTATGCATATAATATTTCATTGCTGCCGCAGTCACTGGAGTATTTTCAGAATTATAACACTCCATAATTCAAACATTTCCAGTTGTTAACATCTTAAAATGCAATGAAATATATATATGCATCATTATCATAATGAAATTGGAAGACACGGTCACGTCATTTATGCAATTAAAACAAAGCTTTAGATACTCATTACTTCGTATCCATACAAATCTGTCCTTTCAACAGGGCACTCTTGGTAGCCCATCAACATGTCTACCTTCTTCATGTAATCATTCTCCTGCATTCACAGCAGCTCATGAAATGGTCTCAATATTAACAATAGTTCACCATTTCGTCTATTATCTAAGTGCAATGAAACATACACCACAACCATGCATTCCATAATGCATCTCAACATGTGCATCCATACATATGCATACACATTACAATAATCACATAATCTTTTAATGTGCACCTACTCAATGCATAACCACGAGATTGTACAAAATATTTTTAATGCACATCCCCTCAATGCAACCTTGCATTAATTCATGAATATTATGCATTCAAACATATTATGGCCTAACGATGTCTTCCCCACATAGCATGCACTACCATGATAGGACCATAAGTCCTCACTTTCTTTGCTTATTTAAACTTATAATCCAGCATACACAAATGGCATGTTATAATTTCATATGAATGCATTGAGGTTTCTAAGAAACTATAGGGTGTAAGGCTCATTGCCTTCACTTACCCACACCTCACCATACATGGTAGGTTGACATTCACATTCAGACACTCAATACCACATGCAAACCAAATCAACATAGTTTAATCATAGTTGAAGGGATCTTACCAAATCCTCTTTCAACATTCATGCACTTTAAGCACAAATAACCATTACCTGCATGGCTATCTTTAAGATCTCTTGATGTTACCTGATCAGTTGGCCTCTCACCAAGGTTACATAGTCCTTTTTCCAACCTCATGATCATAGATTTGTTGGACCATCCTTTCTTCATAAGGTTGTTGGTCCGATGCAACAACATCATCAATGTCTTTAGCCCTACTTTAGTTGTCTTTGGTCCTACAACCAATGCGAGCATGCCTAATTATTAGCAACCACAATAATTATCTTAAGTGGCTCATTGCATATGTAAAACTTCACTATTTTACCAATATGCAGTATCATATACATGTACAAACATTTCCACATGCACTTATGCAATGTCTATTAGTATTCTAGCTAGTACATATTCACTTCATCTATTTATCCTCTTGCATTTTCAATCATGCTTCTATGGTATGATTCTTACAAGCATTATCAACAACATTACTGGTGATCAACCCTAGGCAATACCATGGCATGTGTAACTTCACTACCTTTTTACCCATATGCAACATCATGCTCATGCATAAACACCTTCTTATGCACTATGCAATATCATGCTCATGCATAAACACCTTCTTATGCACTATGAAATATCTATTAATGTGCCAACTAGTGCACACTTACTTTGTCTATACGATCCTTTGCATTTTTAGCATTCCTATGCCATAGTTTTTATGCATATAAAACTTGTAAAATACAAAAACAATAGTAAGAGAGGAGTTAAGGAATTCTCCCTTTCCAATTTCCTCATTGTAGCATGGGATTTCCTCTTCCACATCATCATTGATCCAATTTCATGGCTCTTTACCATGCGCACAAGCAATCATTAGCTATGATATTCACACGAATTAGCAATTCAATATATATATATACGTGTATAACATTCATTTTTGTTATTTTCCAAACATGCAATTCTTATGCTATAACCAGAAATAGTTTAAGGTGAGGAATTTCCCTTTCATCCTCCATAATGGATATTACAACCCATTACTCTTGCTGAGAATTCCACCACCCTTTATGCAATCCGTGCTCCTCATCCCAAGAGTGCATTTCACACTTTCAACGACTCTCTCAGGGGGACGACGGGGGTCAAGGGGGCTTGCCCCCTTGTGGCTGCAGGGCGGGTCGAGGGCAGCACCCTTGTTTTTTTTTTTTTCAATTTCACGCAATCTGGCGCATAAGTTCATGGCCATTTTCAGCTTTTAGTGCCTGAACTTCACCCTAGAAAGCCACTGAAAATTCCTGTTTCGGCAGACTTGGCAATTCTCTTCCAACCATTGCGGACGAACTCGCTAAGTTCTTTTGGTGTCGCGGATGAACTTGCCGAGTTTCTTTCGATGTTGCGGACAAACTTGCCGAGTTTCTTCTGGTGTCGCGGACGAACTCTCTGAGTTTCTTCCGGTGTCATGGACAAACTCATCCATCTCTTTCGTTCGACCATTTCGGCAACTTTAGCGCAGACTTGACAGTTATTTCCGCCGCTTTGGCGCAACTTGCCAATTCCTTCCGATAAAAGTCACTTAGAAACATTTTCAGACCAACTCGTTGAGTCCTTCTGTTAAATTTTTAGTATTAAATTACAATACTATAGGATCTTTGCTAAGAGAATAACATCTACAGTATATCAATGCATGACAATCATAATATGACAAGCATCACAAACATCACAAGAATCAAAAGCATAGAGACAAGAGACACAGAGTTTCCGTGGGGAAAACCCTAAGGTGAAAAACCCCACAACTTCCTCAGAGATAGAGAGAGCAATGGCTCAACCAAAATACAACCAAATAACACTGAGATAGTCTCCTAGCAGATGATCCTCCTCCTCCTCACTAGTGCGCCACTTTTCAGAGAGAGAGATAGTTGCTTTTCCGAGTGAGTAAAATAGAGATCTCCTATCTCTATTTATACTCACCTTTTTGCCCAGTGACCTACTGGGGCCGACTTGTCTACTTTGATACACCCACATTATATTATATATTAATCAGGGCCGACCCCATAAGGTGGTCTAATAACCCATTGGCAAGTACACCCACTTGCGACACTTGTCAATCCACATGACGACACTTCCTTATAGAGGAATAACACATCTCTTATAAGGGTACAATAAATATAAATATAATATACAGATGAAATACATTCCGAAGTTACATATACATCAACACTCCCTCTTAACTAGGAAGGTATTTCTCGACACGGATCTGCTAGACAAGTCTTCTTCTCTGGATCATCGTCATCGATGCATCGTCATCATCATCGTCACTGCTACTACTATCTCAACCAATCTCTGTCTCTACTCGTCATAGGAAGTTCTACAGAGCCAGTCCTTTTTCATACTGGATGTAGTCCCACCACCTGCAGGTCTTCGTCATCACTGGCCATACTGTGGAATCCTCAGGACTTTTACGTGCGTCACAAAACCTCGAAAGAGCATCCCAGGCTGTTACGAGCACACAGCTCTACCTATAGGATCTCCCAGGGCAACGAATTACATGTGACCTCACCACAAAACCTCGCAAGAGCATCCCAGGCTGTTACGAGCACACAGCTCTACCTATAGGATCTCCCAGGGCAATGAATTACATGTGGTCATGGCAAAACCTCGCAAGAGCATCCCAGGACTGATTACGGGCACGTAGCCCAACCTATCGGATCTCCCAGGGAAACGAATTACATGCCATAGGAAAAAACCTCGCAAGAGCATCTGCCAGATATCCCAGGGCGCTATTATATGCCATAGGCAAAACCTCGAAAGACTATCTGCAGATCTCCCAGGGCAACGAATTACATGTCCTCCCAGAGCAAAACCTCGAAAGAGCATTTGCCAGATGTCCCAGGGCACCGAATTACATGCCATAGGCAAAACCTCGAAAGACCATCTGCAAATCTCCCAGGGCAACGAATTACATGCTCATCTGCACAACCTGATCCACGGCCATAGAGTATCAACCTGATACTCACCATACATAATCCTGATGTATCCATGATCATCCTGATCATCATCACTGCAACGTCCTGCTGCATGTCATCTGGAGCAACATCCTGAAGCTCGTCATCTATGATCATCCTGATCATCACTGCAACATCCTGCTGCATGTCATCTGGAGCAACATCCTGAAGCTCGTCATCTATGATCATCCTGATCATCACTGCAACATCCTGCTGCATGTCATCTGGAGCAACATCCTGAAGCTCGTCATCTATGATCATCCTGATCATCACTGCAACATCCTGCTGCATGTCATCTGGAGCAACATCCTGAAGCTCGTCATCTATGATCATCCTGATCATCACTGCAACATCCTGCTGCATGATCCACCTGATCATCAATGCATCTACCTGATGCATACCAAGTATCATACATGATCCTCCTGATCATCAATGTATCCACCTGATACAAATACATGATACATATCATCATACATGATCCTCCTGATCATCAATGCATCTACC
Source organism: Larix kaempferi (assembly GCA_027924585.1). Classification (NCBI taxonomy): domain Eukaryota; kingdom Viridiplantae; phylum Streptophyta; class Pinopsida; order Pinales; family Pinaceae; genus Larix; species Larix kaempferi. Next base: position 44,537,762 of record BSBM01000372.1, on the reverse strand, counting down.
TGATGCATACCAAGTATCTACCTGATACATATCATCATACATGATCCTCCCGATCATCAATGTATCCACCTGATACAAATACAAATGCATGATACATATCACCATACATGATCCACCTGATCATACAATGTATCCACCTGATACATATACAGATACATGGTCCAAGCATCCAACATGATACATACATACATACATAAAATGATCCAACTGATCATATCCAGCATCCACATGATGCGTACATACATACATAAAATGATCCAACTCATCATATCCAGCATCCACATGATGCGTACATACATACATAAAATGATCCAACTGATCATATCCAAGCAGAAACCAGAACATCATCCTGATGCTCATCATCCAGCGCTTACATCCACAGCCATGTGAAGGATCCTCCTTCCAACATGCTTGGAATGGCTTTAGCAAATGTGTTCATCACTTCTTCCTCGAAGTATCCTCGATCTGAAGCACGCCAAGCCTCTCTCTGAAGTACTCGAACTTCACCCTGGCTAGTGGCTTCGTCAGCACATCTGCAATCTGCTCGTCCGTCGCAACATACAGGAGCTTCACAGCTCCTCTCTGCACCATATCCCTGATATAGTGATATTTGATCTCTATGTGTTTTGACCTGTCATGAAACACTGGGTTCTCGGACAGCTTCACACAACTCTGGTTATCACAGAAGATGCCAGTAGCCTCCAACAGGAGATCAAATAACTCAGACAGTAGCTTCTGTAGCCATACTGCCTCACAACTAGCTGAACAGGCTGCAACATACTCTGCCTCGGCTGTACTCAGTGCTACGCAGGACTGCTTCCTGCTAAACCAAGAGATCACACCTGATCCCATACTGAAGCAACACCCAGATGTGCTCTTCCTGTCTGCAGCACTGCCAGCCCAGTCTGAATCAACATAACCCTGCAGGTTAAACTTTTGATTCGCCTCATACCTGAGCCCATAATCCACTGTACCCTTCAGGTACCTCAGAACATGCTTTACAGCAACCAGGTGAACACTTCTTGGATCCGTCAGGAACTGGCTCAATGTGTTCACAGCAAAGCAAATGTCTGGTCTCGTGTTCGTCAGGTACATCAAGGACCCAATCATCTGATGATACATAGAGACATCAACTGGCTCAGATGAATCATCACATAGAAGCTTCAGATTCGATGCCATCGGTGTGGCCATGGCCTTGCAATCCATCATCCCGAATCTCTTCAGGATATCTACTGTGTACTTCCCTTGACCAAGGAAGATCCCACCTGCATTCTGCCACACCTCCATACCTAGGAAATAGTGCATCATTCCCAAGTCTTTCATATCGAATTCAGCTGCAAGCTTCCTCTTGGTATCCGCAATCAGTCTGTCATCTCCTGTCACAAATAGGTCATCCACATACAGTAGTAGAATCACAGGATTCCCTTCCTCAACCTTGTAGTAAAGGTTGGAATCCGCTTTACTCTTGGTAAAGCCCAAACTAGATAGGAAACTGTCCATCCTACCATACCAAGTTCTGGGAGCTTGCTTCAAGCCATACAAGGCTTTCTTCAATCTGCATACATATGATTCCCTGTTATGTATTTCAAAACCGAGTGGTTGTTCCACATATACTTCCTCTTCTACTACACCGTTCAGGAAAGCAGTCTTGACATCCATCTGGTGTATCTTCCATTTCATTGCTGCAGCCAGGGCAAGCACTGTTCTGATGGAAGTATACCTGGCTACAGGTGCAAAGGTTTCTTCATAATCTATTCCTTCCTTTTGAGAGAAACCACGAGCTACGAATCTTGCTTTGTATTTTTCCACACTGCCATCTGCAGCATGCTTGATTTTGTAGATCCACTTGGAAGTCACAACAGACTTCTCTTTAGGTCTTGGGACAACATCCCAAACATCATTCTTCATTATTGATTGGTATTCCTCAACCATAGCATCCTTCCATTCTTTCCTTTCTGCTGCCTCTTCATAACTGGAAGGCTCTTTGTTCATAATGTCACAGAGTAAGGCAACATAACTGGTGTGTGATCTGGTTCTCTTCTTTGCTCTGTGTTCTTCTTCTGGAATGCCAAATCTTTCTGCATCATAAATGAGCTCTCTAGCCCATACAGGTTTCCTCTTGTGAGAGTTATCCTCACGGGGTGGATCTACAGGTTCTTGTGGATCTTCAAACTCACGAATAGCATCTGGAACTGCTTCAGTCATGGTAGTGTCCTGAAATCTTGTTTCCTTAGGTTCTTCATAAACTTCAGTAGGTGCCTTCCTTGATTTGATGAATGCTAAGTTTTCATCAAATGTTACATCCCTACTGACATCAATTTTCTTGAACCCTGGAAAGTATATTCTGTAAGCCTTCGAGCTTTCACTATATCCCACAAAGATGCCCTTCTTTCCTGAAGGATCTAGTTTAGTCCTCTTCTCTTTTGGGACATGAGTATATACTGGACAACCGAATATTCTGAGATGGCTGACTTCAGGTTTCTTACCAGAAAAGACCTCTTCTGGTGTCTTGTTGTCCAATATCTTGTGGGGTGTTCTGTTCTGCACATATACAGTTGTTCTAGCTGCTTCTGCCCATAGATGCATAGGAAGATCCTGGTCATGCAACATTGCCCTTGCTGCTTCCATGATAGTTCTGTTCTTCCTTTCTGCAACTCCATTCTGTTGAGGATTATAAGGAGCAGTCAACTCCCTCTTAATCCCTGAATCACTGCAAAGCTTCTTGAAGTCATTTGAGGTGAATTCTCCACCATTGTCGGATCTGAAAGTTTTGATCTTCTTGTCAGTTTGATTCTCCATCAAGTTTTTAAATTCCTTGAATTTGTCAAGCACCTCATCTTTTCCTTTCAAGAAGTATACCCAAGTCTTTCTGGAGAAGTCATCAATAAATGATACATAGTAAACATACCCACTTAGGGAACTGGATGACATGGGGCCACATACATCTGAGTGGATGATTTCCAGAATGTCTTTTGCCTTGCTTTCACTGCTTGGGAAAGCCTTCTTAGTGTTCTTTCCTTTTGCACATCCTTTGCAGACACCTTCATGTTTGGTCTTGATTTCAGGAAGACCCTCTACTGCATTGCTTGCAATTGGAAGTGCCCTATAGTGCATATGAGCAAGTATTCTATGCCAAAGTTCACTTGGCTCCATGGATTCATGTACCATGGCATGTTCAGGTTGTCCCTTCAATTTATACAAGCCTCCCTCTTGCTCTCCAATCACTACTGCATCATCTATGTTCTTTCCCTTTGGCCACATTAGGACTTGGCCATCCACAAATGCAACCCTCATACCTTTTGCATCCAATGCAGAGATGGAGAGTAAGTTCTTCTTGAGTCCAGGTACATACAGTACTTCTTTCATCTTCAATGATTTTCCAGAATCTAGGTTGTAGGAGGCTTCACCACTTCCTTTGATTGGATATTGATAATCATCCCCAAGTTTCACCTTATGGGGTGATTCATGTTCAGAAAGGTTCATAAAGGATTCCTTGAACCCAGTCATGTGTTTGGAGGCCCCACTATCAATCAACCAATCATTACAACCATGGGAGATGGTACCAGTGAGTGCAGAGATCAGAACATACTCTTCTTCACTTGATGAGTCATCATCACTACTACTTTCTGCCTTAGCCTTCTTCTTTGGGGGTTCATCATCTTCGGCAGCATGAGCATGAAACCTTCTTTTGCTGCCCTTCTTCTTCTTACTAGAGTTGTTGTTATTATCCCTTATGTTCTTAGGACAATCTGAAGCAAAGTGACCCTTCTCATTGCATGTGAAGCATCTTAGGTCTTTCTTGTTCTTCTTTTGATGGGATCTATTGAGGCGAGAGAGATCCTTCTTGGTTTTGCTTCTTTTGGTGTGAGCTGCAAGAGCTTGATATTCTCCTCCCATCTTTTCCTCACGAGCTATAAGTCTAGCTTCTTCTTGAGAACATTCCTCCCGAAGTCTACTGAAAGAGATCAACTTCTTCCTTGCACAAATTCCTTGAATAAAGGAATCCCATGACCTGGGTAGGCCATTTAGAGTAGTCATCACCACCTCACCATTCTCCACCATTTCATCTACTGCTTCTAATTGTTCCTTGATTTGAGAGACCCTTGAAAAGTAAGATTGAATGGTTTCTCCATTCTGAAACTTTACTGCTTTCAATTGGTTCCGCAGGGTCATCTTCCGATTTATGTTCTTTCCTTCAAATAGCTTGGTCAAGGATTCAAACATCTCCTTGGGTGTCTTGAGAGAAGACACATGGGGAATGAGATGGTCTTTGATAGAATCAGCAATGATTCTCTTTGCCTTGACCAAGTTCTTCTTGTGCAATGCCTTGGCCTCTTCATCCTCTGGGATAGGGATGTCTTCTTTCACATATGAGTCCAACTCATTCTCTTCCAGGATTAGCCCAATCCTATACTTCCAGGCGCGGAAGTTATCAGCCCCTTCAAGCTTATCCTCAAGCTTGGTGTGGAGAGACATCTTTAAGAGTACTTCAAATGGAAATAGAAAAGATTTAGGACTTACCACTTGAAGTGCTGAAAACTGGATCTGGTCCCGAATTAGGGTTTGTCAGAGAAACCCTAAAAATTCAAAATGTGAATTTCAAAATTCCGAAAGGATAGAAAGATGCGCCTTGGAGAGCTGATCAGCCTAGTACATTCAGAATTTGAGATCAACAAAGTCTTGCCCTTCAAAATTGCCTTTTTGTCCTCCCGGGTTCACTAGGGAGAGCCCTGAATTAGGGTTTGAGTTTCCCGGAGATCTACCTAGCCAAAAATCTCGATCCAAAGCTCAAACCTTCGATTTTTGCAAGGAGCTTCCAGCTGTACCTTCAGTTTCCAGAAATTCCTATTTTTGTGGAAACCCTAATTTTTAGGGCCAAATCTGAAAATGCTCGGAACTGAATTCTGATTGGACAGATAGATGCGCCTTGATGAGTAGATCCAATCTACTATACTGAATTTCAAAAATCTATGGAGAGAAACCCAATAAACAAGGAATACAAGCTTCCGTCACTGCAAAATGTCTTCTTCTCAGTTAAGCTCTGATACCATGTTAAATTTTTAGTATTAAATTACAATACTATAGGATCTTTGCTGAGAGAATAACATCTACAGTATATCAATGCATGACAATCATAATATGACAAGCATCACAAGCATCACAAGAATCAAAAGCATAGAGACAAGAGACACAGAGTTTTCGTTGGGAAAACCCTAAGGTGAAAAACCCCACAACTTCCTCAGAGATAGAGAGAGCAATGGCTCAACCAAAATACAACCAAATAACACTGAGATAGTCTCCTAGCAGATGATCCTCCTCCTCCTCACTAGTGCGCCACTTTTCAGAGAGAGAGATAGTTGCTTTTCCGAGTGAGTAAAATAGAGATCTCCTATCTCTATTTATACTCACCTTTTTGCCCAGTGACCTACTGGGGCCGACTTGTCTACTTTGATACACCCACATTATATTATATATTAATCAGGGCCGACCCCATAAGGTGGTCTAATAACCCATTGGCAAGTACACCCACTTGCGACACTTGTCAATCCACATGACGACACTTCCTTATAGAGGAATAACACATCTCTTATAAGGGTACAATAAATATAAATATAATATACAGATGAAATACATTCCAAAGTTACATATACATCAACACCTTCTACCATTGCGGACCAACTCGCCGAGTCCTTTCAGCGCTGCGGCGGAAACTCACCAATCGTTTCCGTCGTTGCAGCGCAAACTTGCCTACTATGTCCGCCATTGTGAATGAACTCGTCGAGTTCTTCTGCAGGAATTTTTCTTTCTTTTTCGGCGAACTTATGGATTCTCTACCGGTTCATTGTGGAGCAACTTCACCCATCTCTTCCATCATTGCGGAGCAAAACTCTTAAATTTTCTACCATTTCGTTTGTGGAGCAACCGGCAAAGTTTCACCGCCGTTGCGAATGAGCTCGCCGAGCCTCGCCACCATTGCGGACGAGCTTGTAGAGTATCGCCGCCATTGCGGACAAGCTTGCCGAGTCTCACCACCATTGCGGACGAGCTCGCCGAGTCTCGCCGTCGTTTCGGGCGAGCTCGTCGAGAGAGTTAGTCAAAATACTTTAAAAATTTTGAAAATATGAAATTTTGTTAAGGATCAGTTTGAGCAGGAGGAATACTTACCTCTGCCACTATGATAGGTAGCCCATGAAGGCCCAAATGTTGCAACCTTCGCTCTAATACCATTCTGTCACATACCCTCCTTCTAACCAATTCAATGAAGGGCACATGATACCAAGATCTAGCCTTTTTACATAAATGACTCAGCCCATTCATTAGATTCTTAGCAATACAAGAGATGTGTGCATATGGAAAAGAAACAAACATGCACAGTGGAAATGAACTCATCCACACACATATTACATGATTGTCATTCAATTTAGCACAGTCAACAACTTAATACATTTTCTGAAGTAATTACACATAGGAGAGTATACTTATCTCACTGCAATGTTGTCCCCAACAACTAGCTATGTTGCTGCAACGTTCCTCCCAACCATAGGTCTCTGTCCAGCCTGCATTCTTTCAGCACTCAGAGACCACCCCCAAGCTGGGCATGATATCTACAAGGAAAAGGGAACTCTCAAGCTTAGTTCATCTCAAAGCAATGGATACCCAACTCAAACCCCAGCATTTCTTAACACATAGCAACTCAAAACTGAGCATGGATACACATAACAACAAACTCCCAAGTGCCGGGTAACAGGGAAAATGTGGGCAGCCAAAACAAAAAAATGGTGGATAGGAATCAAGCCTGGGAAAGCAAAATCGTTTTCAGCAAACATTCCTGGGCATTCCAAGGACAAAAACGGCCTCCATAAACCCCAAGAGACTCCTTTTTCCCCAACCACAGGGCAATGCAAAAACGAGTTCCCAGCCATAGCAAAAGAAGGAAAACACAGAAAATCAGTGGAGAAAAATGCCCAGCAGCTCCCAACTCGTGAGAGAGACAAACTCATGGGTGAATAATGGCTTAGGGTCAATTTCGTGGCTCTCCTCTTGCCCAAGAAGCTAAGCACAATTCTCTAGGAAGGATGGCTTTCCCATACTCGAATTTGGACAGCCATACCTCTCCAATCCCCAAGGCATTAACTGCCTCAACCAACTCTTGAATGATTGTGTACAAAGGTCAACATGGGTGGTTGAGGGTTGATTGGGTTCTCCCATTGACACTTGGCTTAGCTTGATTGGCTCAAGGGTTTGAATATTTCCCTCCCAATTCCTTGTAATATCATGCCCCCATCTCTTGTTGCATTGCATAGTTAGTTGTGGGTATTTATATTAAAATGCATATTTACAATTCCCATGGCTCGCTAGCACATGGGTTAAATAATACCAACATACTTTCCTCATCAATATCGAGCGTTCACTAGCAGGGCCTTGGCCTTGAGCTCCACACTAGGAATCATACAAAATATGCATACAATATTTACATTATAGCCCAAATATTATAAGGGTCAAGAATGGGGATGTGACATACCCCTCCCCTTGGAATAACACCATCCTCTGTGTTCCAATACCTAGGAGTATATACACGCTTTATACATGTCCAAAATTCACAAAATGTGGCAGGTCTGTCCTGCATTTCACCATCTACTTGGTTTTTTCTGGACCAAGTTCTTTGGCCTTCACAAACTGTTCCTACTGGTGGGGACCTTCTAGCTCTGCATGAGGGAATTGTTCCAAAACAATCCCTTCCTCTTCTTTACCTTCCAACTAGTCCACAAACCTAGAAAATTTACGACTGCTACCCTCTTGATGTTCTCTTGTTTGGCAGTCGCAGAGGAAATGATTTTCTCCACATCCCCAACATTTCACTGGATGCCTTACCTTTTCTTGGTCCATTTCCTTTAAGTCTTCCCACCTGGAACATTTCTTAATCAGACAATTGGATGAATGCTTTTTACCTCTTTTTGCAGACGAATAGAGTCCTACAAAACCTCGTGGTTTATCTCATTATGTTGCCTCTATAACTTGAGAATCTCCCCAAGATTTTCTTGGGTCTTTGCAATTGTTTGAAGAAGACTTTTAGCCAACTCTAATAGCCCTTGGTCTGCCACCATGGTCAATGTGCACAGCTGACCACACTTTACTTACTAGCAACACTTGCTTGTGTCGGCTGCAACCAATTGTTTCAATTTCTCACCTGTGAAATTTATCATGGAAACTCTTTGTTAGGACAAGCATAATATAAACATTAAAATTAGTCAATCATTTCCCAATTGACATGGAACGTCCATGCTTCACTCATGCGACTTCCAAATTTTTTTCATGCTTTCCCAACATACACATGATCTCTTTCATGTTCATCCTTTCATAGTGAAATAACTATTTTAGCATTCACAATTTAATTCAGCAAATAAACACATTCTTCTTCTAGTCATGACATGCATTCAACAATTCTTTCTTTTCTAAATGCATCAATAAAAAAGAAAGAGAAGAGTAAGAGTTTCTCCCTCTTAGTCTTGTTTTACTACGGAACTATGTCATCACTGTGGTTTCATGCTCCTTAGTCTCTTTCACTTTAATGTGAATGCTTGAATTGCCTTTTATTGGCTATGACACTTAGTGTCTAAGGTCTGTTTAAAGCTTTTCAACTTGGGTACCCCTTCCCATTATGCTTACAGAACCTCTGGTTACTAGGACCCACTCATGTTCACTAGCACCATCTTTTATTACTGCTCATATTGATCTCTTTAGGATGGTCATATGTTCATCTGCATCCCTATGATGCCTTCCTGGTCCTTGATTCCAACAATACCTACACTCAAACATTGAATCAATTCACATGTTTAGTTTATTTCATAAGGTTTTTCACGTAACAAGATTTTGAGAAATCATAACCAAATCATACACACACGTATGTTCATAAGCAAGAAGCTGCAAGATAACCAAATACTTATCTGTATTGGATGTCTTCACTTTATTCCATGGGATCCTTCTTTGCCTCACGAGCCTTGGATTTCCCGTGGACATAATTGTGAATGTTGGGCCAGCATGTAGGCTACTCCACAATCATTTGAATAGGCAATGCCAGGCCAGTACACTGATTGGTTTTATCAATTGTTTAAGGGGTATTGGGACAGCATACATGCTATTTCACAATATTAAGTGATTAATGCCCAACCAGTTACTCCCTGGATTTATCAATAATTTCATAGTGCCCACTCATTTACTCTCTGGATTTACCAGTAATTTTATATCACTTTCAGGATCTTGCTTTCCTGCAATGACCAAGGTTTCCAACAAAGAAACAACAGTGTATCAGCTTAGCTATTAGAAGACTTATACCTAAAATCTTCATTATTCCAAACAAGACATAAATGAAACTGAATACTTATCTGTATTGTGCATTTCCCCTCTGGTCCACAGGATCCTGCTTCACTTTGCAAGCCTTGGAATCACCTATGGACATGGATATAGTTAATGCTTAACCAGTACTCCTCCCCATCGGCTGGATTTACCAAGCATTTGGTGGTTCCCAACCCGTCCCCTACCTGGTTGGCCCTGTCCAGTGCCGAGCCAGCACATTCGTCTGGGTCATCGACCAATGGAAGAAAACTGCACCACTTGACCATTATAGGTCAAGGCTCTACTATGGATCCATAGGTATCCAAGGGTTTTCAGTCAGTTTTGGCGCCTGCCCTCCTAATACTGACCCAATAGGCATTTCAGGGTTTTCAATCAGTCTTGGCGCCCGCCCTCCTACTGTTGACCCAATAGGCATTCCAGGGTTTTCAGTCAGTCTTGGCGCCTGCCCTCCTACTACTGACCCAATAGGCATTTCAGGGTTTTCAGTCAGTCTTGGTGCCCGCCCTCCTACTGCTGACGCAATAGGCATTTCAGGTTTTTCAGTCAGTCTTGGCGCCTGCCCTCCTACTGCTGACCTAATAGGCATTTCAGGGTTTTCAGTTAGTCTTGGCGCTCGCCCTCCTACTGTTGACCCAATAGGCATTCCATGCCTTCACCAATGTCACCACACCTTCTTGCACCGCAACCCTTCACACATAAATCTTTTCATTCATACAAGGACGCCACTCCTTCTCTTGTGCAAATCGGTGGTTCCTTTTAGGAACTTTATAGGTGACTTCTTGACTACAAGTTAACATGGCCCCACTCACACAAGGGTGATACCCCTTCTTATTACACAGCTCTTCGGGCCTATCCATCCATTTTGGTAATATTTCAAGTCAGCATAAAAAGGTTACCAATTCCTATATAGTCCTTTTGCGTACCCTTCTTCACTTTTCCCCTTAATGTGTAGTATCAATCTGCATCTGTGTAGGCTGACAACACAAGAAGGATAAGCAAGCTCATCAGTATTGTTGTTCAAATTCCTAACCACATTCCATATCAATCACTATCAAGTATTGAAACACCGGGAATGCATCCATTCCCTTAGGGTGTAGTCAATATTGAAAACCCTATCATGACCCAGCACCAGAAAAGGTGTGCACCCCCTTTCCGATGTGCGCCATGTAGGCCTTAATCATACTCAGGCAGTCTACAATGATATAAACAAAATAGAGCATGCTCTGCATATTAACCCTAATAATTTAGACATCCATGTTCTAGTCTAGGGTCACAGAATACTCATTCATTTTGCAGATGTATCTCACATGCCTTCTTGGCATAGCTTTACCATCTCACTCTCATAGTTTACCGACATGCGGTTTGGCTGAGACATTATCAATGGAGTTTCACCCGAAATCCATTTCCAAAGCATGGGGTCTTTCCCATTTAGTTTGGCTTTTGCATGCCATCACTCCCGGTCTTCCTGCAATGTGTCTTCCTGGCACATTTATCAAATAGCCAAACAGTTAGCAGCATTTAACAATAGAATTCAAATCTAATTTTCCTTAATCAAACGATGACATCAATAATTAAATTCGAGTATGAATTTGCAATTTTGTCCTCTGCGGAATTGATTTTCTTAGCCATGAGTCTGTTCTCATATCGTCTGGCTCTTTCTCATGGTAGATCCCAATCTTCATCATGGACTTACCCATATTTTGCATGCCCAAAACAATCTACCTGAAATCTGAAACTTCAATCAGCCAAACGCTTTGTAAGTCTCTATGCATATAATATTTCATTGTTGCTGCAGTCACTGGAGTATTTTCATAATTATAACACTCCATAATTCAAACATTTCCAGTTGTTAACATCTTAAAATGCAATGAAATATATATATGCATCATTATCATAATGAAATTGCAAGACACAGTCACGTCATTTATGTAATTAAAACGAAGCTTTAGATACTCATTACTTCGTATCCATACAAATCCGTCCTTTCAACAGGGCACTTTTGGTAGCCCATCAACATCTCTACCTTCTTCATGTAATCATTCTCCTGCATTCACAGCAGCTCATGAAATGGTCTCAATATTAACAATAGTTCACCATTTCGTCTATTATTGAAGTGCAATCAAACATACACCACAACCATTCATTCCATAATGCATCTCAACATGTGCACCCATACATATGCATACACATTACAATAATCACATAATATTTTAATGTGCACCTACTCAATGCCTAACCACAAGATTTTACAAAATATTTTTAATGCATATCCCCTCAATACAACCTTGCATTAATTCATGAATATTATGCATTCAAACATATTACGGCCTAACCATGTCTTCCCCACATAGCATGCACTACCATGATAGGACCATAAGTCCTCACTTTCTTTGCTTATTTAAACTTATAATCCAGCATACACAAATGGCATGTTATAATTTCATATGAATGCATTGAGGTTTCTAAGAAACTATAGGGTGTAAGGCTCACTACCTTCACTTACCCACACCTCACCATACTTGGTAGGTTGACATTCACATTCAGGCACTCGATACCACATGCAAACCAAATCAACATAGTTTAATCACAGTTGAAGGGATCTTACCAAATCATCTTTCAACATTCATGCACTTTAAGCACAAATAACCATTACCTGCATGGCTATCTTTAAGATCTCTTGATGTTACCTGATCAATTGGCCTCTCACCAAGGTTACGAAGTCCTTTTTCCAACCTCATGATCATAGATTTGTTGCACCATCCTTTATTCATAAGGTTGTTGGTCCTATGCAACAACATCATCAACATCTTTTGCCTTGCTTTGGTTGTCTTTTGTCCTACAACCAATGCCAGCATGTCTAATTATTAGCAACCACAATAATTATCTTAAGTGGCTCATTGCATATGTAAAACTTCACTATTTTACCAATATGCAGTATCGTATACATGTACAAACATTTCCACATGCACTTATGCAATGTCTATTAGTATTCCAGCTAGTACATATTCACTTCATCTATCTATCCTCTTGCATTTTCAATCATGCTTCTATGGTATGATTCGTACAACCATTATCAACAACATTACTGGTGATCAACCTTACCAAATACCATGGCATGTGTAACTTCACTACCTTTTTACCCATATGCAACATCATGCTCATGCATAAACACCTTCTTATGCACTATGCAATATCATGTTCATGCATAAACACCTTCTTATGCACTATGCAATATCTATTAATGTGCCAACTAATGCGCATTTACTTCGTCTATACGATCCTTTGCATTTCAGCATTCCTATGCCATATTTTTTATGCATATAAAACTTGTAAAATACAAAAAGAATAGTAAGAGAGGAGTTAAGGAATTCTCCCTTTCCAATTTCCTCATTGTAGCATGGGATTTCCTCTTCCACATCATAGCTAATCCAATTTCATGGCTCTCTACCATGCACACAAGCAATCATTAGCTATGATATTTGCACGAATTAGCAATTCAATATATATATGTGTGTATAACATTCATTTTTGTTATTTTCCAAACATGCAATTCTTATGCTATAACCAGAAATAGTTTAAGGTGAGGAATTTCCCTTTCATTGTCCATAATGGATATTACAACCCATTACTCTTGCTGAGAATTCCACCAGCCTTTATGCAATCCATGCTCCTCATCCCAAGAGTGCATTTCACACTTTCAACAACTGTCTTCGGGGGACGACAGGGGTCAAGGGGGCTTTCCCCCTTGTGGCTGCAAGGCAGGTTGAGGGCAGTGCCCTAGTTTTTTTTTTTTTTTCAATTTCGCACAATCTGGCGCATAAGTTCACGGCCATTTTCAGCTTTTAGCACCTGAATTTCCCCATGGAAAGCCACTGAAATTTCCTGTTTCAGTAGACTTGGCAATTATCTTCTGACCATTGCGGATGAACTTGTGATTTCTTCCGATGTCGCGGACGACCTCGTCGAATTTCTTTCGGTGTCGCGGATGAACTCGCCGAGTTTCTTTCGGTGTCGCGGACGAACTCGCGGAGTTTCTTCCAGTGTCGTGGACGAACTCATCCATCTCTTCCGGTCTACCATTTCGGCAACTTTGGCGCAAACTCGACAGTTCTTTCCGTCGCTTCAGCGCAACTTGCCAATTCCTTCCGATAAAAGTCACTTAGAAAAATTTTCAGACCAACTCGCTAAGTCCTTCCGCCGTTGCAGACCAACTCGCCGAGTCCTTTGGGGGCTGTTGCGGAAACTCACCAATCTTTTCCGTCATTGCGGCCCAAACTTACCTACTATGTCCGTCGTTGCGGATGAACTCGTCGAGTTATTTTGCCAGAATTTTTCCTTCTTTTTCGGCAAACTTATGGATTCTCTACCGGTTCGTTGCGGAGCAACTTCGCCCATCTCTTCCGTCGTTGCGGAGCAAAACTCTTAACTTTTCCTCCATTTCATTTGTGGAGGAACTGGCCAAGGTTTGCCACCATTGTGGACGAGCTCGCCACCGTTGCGGGCGAGCTCGCCGAGACAGTTAGTCAAAATACTTTAAAAATTTTGAAAATCTGAAATTTTGTTAAGGATCAGTTTGAGCAGGAGGAATACTTACCTCTGCCACTATGATAGGCATCCCATGGAGGCCCAAATGTTGCAACCTTCGCTCTGATACCATTCTATCACATACCCTCCATCTAACCAATTCAATGAAGGGCACATAATACCAAGATCTGGGCTTTTTACATAAATGAGTCAGCCCATTCATTAGATTCTTAGCAATACAAGAGATGTGTGCAGATGGAAAAGAAACAAACATGCACAGTGTAAATGAACTCATCCACACACATATTACATGACTGTCATTCAATTTAGCACAGTCAACAAATTAATACATTTGCAGAAGTAATTACACATAAGAGAGTATACTTATCTCACTGCAATGTTGTCCCCAACAACTAGCTATGATGTTGCAACGTTCCTCCCAACCGTAGGTCTCTGCCCAGCCTGCATTCTTTTAGCACTCAGAGACCACCCCCGAGTTGGGCATGATATCTACAAGGAAAAGGGGACTCTCAAGCTCAATTCAGCCCAAAGCAATGGAAACCCAACGCAAACCCCAGCATTTCTTAACACACAGCAACTCAAAACTGAGCATGGATACACATAACAGCAAACTCCCAAGTGCTAGGTAACAGGTAAAATGTGGGCAGCCAAAACAGAAAAATGGTGGATAGGAATCAAGCCTGAGAAAGAAAAATCATTTTCAGCAAATGTTCTTGGGCATTCCGAGGGCAAAAACGGCCTCCATAAACCCCAAAATTGTGACTCCTTTTTCCCCAACCACAGGGTAATGCAAAAAGAGTTCCCAGCCATGGCAAAAGGAGGAAAACACAGAAAATCAGTGGGAAAAAATGCCCAGCAGCTCCCAACTCATGAGAGAGACAAACGCATGGGTGAATAATGGATTAGGGTCAATTTCGTGGCTCTCCTCTTGCCCAAGAAGCTAAGCACGATTTTCTAGGAAGGATGGCTTGCCCATACTCGAATTTGGACAACCATACCTCTCCAATCCTAAGGCATTAACTGCCTCAACCAACTCTTGAATGATTGGGTACAAAGGTCAACATGGGTTGTTGAGGGTTGATTGGGTTCTCCCATTGACACTTTGCTTAGCGTGATTGGCTCAAGGGTTGGAATATTTCCCTCCCAATTCCTTGTAATATCATGCCCCCATCTCTTGTTGCATTGCACAGCTAGTTGTGGGTATTTATATTAAAATGCATATTTACAATTCCCATGGCTCGCTAGCACATGGGTTAAATAATACCAACATACTTTCCTCATCAAGATCGAGCGTTCACTAGCAAGGCCTTGGCCTTGAGCTCCACGCTTGGAATCATACAAAATATGCATACAATATTTACATTATAGCCCAAATATTATAAAGGTCAAGAATGGGGATGCGACACTAAAGTGCTCACATTGGACCTTTACCTACCCGATGGCTTTGTTTTGGAGCAAAGTGACCTTCTAGTCGAGTATGCGCATAGGATCTACTTGGAACTCTCCCTCGGGTTCCACCTGTATCACATTCCAATCAATCATATGATTAGGGTAATGTCCATACTTCTTAAGCAAAGATACATGGAAAACATTATGAACTCTTATGTTAGCAGGCAATGCAACTCTATATGCAACTGGCCCTATCCTATCAAGGACTTCAAATGGCCCACAATATCTTGGTGACAACTTAGCACAACTCCCCAACTTGAAAGAACTTTTCCTTGGTTTCACTCTCAAATAAACATGATCCCCAATTTGAAATTCCTTATGCACTCTTTTCAAATCTGCATAACTCTTTTGCCTGTCCTGAGCTGCCTTTAAATTCTAATCTTAGCAAATTCCTGTTCCATTTCCTTGATCATCTCTGGTCCAAGCACTACCCTGTTCACCGGGTTGTCCCAATTCACTAGAGTCCTACATCCCTTGCCATACAATGCTTCAAATGGACTCATTCCCAAGGATGCATGATGTCCATTATTGTATGCAAATTCTACCAAGTGTAGGAAATCTTCCCACTTGGATGGTTTATCCATCACATAAATTCTCAGCATGTCTTCAAGAACCTGATTCACCCTCTCAGTTTGGCCATCTGTTTGAGGATGATATGTTGTACTAAAATTCAATTTAGTTCCAAATTCCTGAAATAATCCCTTCCAAAAATTGGAAGTGAACTTTGTAACATGATCAGAAATTATTGCCTTAGGCAATCCATGCAACTTGAATATCTCTCTCATGAAGATATTTGCAATGTCACTAGCCTTATGAGTGGAATTGACTGGAATAAAGTGAACTACCTTGGATAGCTTGTCCAGCACAACCATGATTGAATCATGCTTCTTCACTATCATGGGCAGACCTGTTATAAAATTCATAGATATCACTTCCCAGTTCCATTTCGGAATGGGTAAGGGCTACAACAATCCTGCTAGATGTTGGTGCTCTACCTTGACTTGTTGGCACTTCTGACACCTAGCAATATACTCATCTATGTCCTTCTTCATACCATGCCAAAAGTATTGCTTTCTTGTTGTTGTTATAGTCTTCTGACATACTGGGTGTCCAGAGTATGGCATTTGATGTATTTCATCCATCACTATCTTCTTCAAATCTGCACTATTTGGAATGTACAATCTATCTTTGTAGATGAGGATATCATCTTCACCAAGCTGATATCCTGCATACTTTTCATCCATATTACCTTGCTGCAACTTCTCTTTAATTTGAAGGCAAGTTTCCTCACCGTTTTGGGATTCAAGAACTCTTGTCTTCAAATCTGATTTGCACATGCTTAATGTTGCAACAAGAAATTTTCTGCTAAGAGCATCTACAACCTTATTCTCCTTCCCTTTAACATGCTTAATTTCAAAATCAAATTCACAAAGAAACTCCATCCATCTAGCTTGCCTAGAATTCAAGTTTGGCTGGTCAAACAAGTACTTCAAGCTCATGTGGTCGGTTCTAAGCTCAAATCTTCTTCCCATCAAATAATGACTCCACATCTTGAGAGCATACACTATGGCTGCTAATTCTAAATCATGTGTGGCATAATTCTTTTCATGCTCTTTTAATTTCCTTGACTCATAGCAAATCACAACTCCTTCTTGCATGAGCACTCCACCTAGCCCTTCAATGCAAGCATCTGTGCACAGTACAAAATCCTTCTTTGGATCTGCTATCTTCAAAACAGGAGCACTGGTAAGTAACTCCTTTAACTTCTAAAAACTTTTCTCACATTTTTCAGACCATACAAACTTGATGTTCTTCTTCTGCAAGACCCATAAAAGATCTAACATCTGAAACATTCTTGGGAGTAGACCAATCCATGTTGGCATTAATCTTTTCTGGATCCACTGCAATACCTTCTTCATAAATGGTATGACCCAAATATTGCACCTTCTTTTGGTAAAATTTGCACTTGCTTAACTTGGCATACAACTAATGTTCTCTAAGAACTTGCGACACCATTCTTAGATGTTCCTCATGTTCTTCTTCATTCCTTGAATAGACAAGAATGTCATCCAAGAACACAATCACAAACTTATCCAAATATTTGCTAAAGAAACTATTCATGAGACACATGAATGTACCAGGTGCATTGGTAAGGCCAAATGGCACCATAGTGAACTCATAATGACCATATCTAGTTCTGAAAGCCGTCTTGTGAATGTCTTCTTCTTTAATTCTCACTTGATGGTAGCCAGACCTCAGGTCAATCTTGGAAAACACTTTAGCTTCCTTCATTTGATCAAACAAGTCATCAATTCTTGGTAATGGATACTTGTTCTTGATTGTCACTTTATTGAGTTGCCTATAATCAATGCACAATCTTAAAGTCCCATCTTTCTTCTTGGCAAATAACACCGGTGCTCCCCAAGGAGACACAGTAGGCCTGATATACCTTTTGTCCATTAATTCTTGTAGCTGCATCTTCAATTCTACCAACTCCGATGTACTCATTCTATAAGGAGCTTTGGAATTCGGCGTTGCCCCTAAAACAAGATCGATGGTAAAATCAATATCTCTCTTTGGTGGTAGTCCCGGCACCTCATCCGGAAATACATCTTGGAATTCTTGCAACAATGGGAAGTCTTCTATCATTGGACCTTTCTCCTCTAATGAATCTGATATATGGACTGCATATAATTGACAACCTTTCTTATAAAACTTTTTCAACTGTAGGGCTGAAATTTGTCTTACTGAAACTTGCTTGGGAATTCCTCTTATCAATATTAGTCTTCCCTCTTCATCAATACATTCAAGTGCTTTCTCATAACAGTCCAATTTGGCTCTATGTTTTTCCAGCCAATCCATGCCAATCAAGGCATCATAAGATCCTAAAGGTAGCACATTTAAATCTGCATGTGTGTGGAGTCCATTCAATTCTATGGGGCACTCCACCACTACTTCACTTACTTTCCTCTTGGTCCCTGTGGCTAATTGAACTAACCAAGACTTATTGTGCTTCACTTTTCTAAGAGAACAACCTTCAAACACCTTTGGAGAAACATAACTAAGAGTAGATCCTGGATCAATCAAAACAGAAATAGATTGCATAGCAATCTTACCTTCCACTTCCACCACGAATGCTTGATGGTCTGCTTGACGATTGTCCAATGCTACATAAATTCGAGGCGCTACCCTTTCCATGTCCTCCACTGTAGCTGCTCCCTTTAAGCTGTGCAACCTTCGGGGATTATCCTTTCGATGTGGACAGTCCTTCAACATGTAGTTTTTTCTCCACATCCCCAACACTGAAGTGGTCCCTTTGATGCTTTGTCTGCTACTACTGCTGGTTTGAATTCACTCCTTGCTTGCTGCCCCTGTGGAAGGGTTCTAGGATGACCTTTGAATGGTGGCTTGAAACCACTCTTCTTTTGGTCAAACCTCCCTCTTAGCTTCCCTTTCCATGCTGGGTTAACCTCTATTTTTCCTTTATTCTGCTCATAGCAATACATTGTCATTCTAATGGCTTCATCAAGACTTGGTGGATTAACAAACTCAATCCTGTCTTTGAAACTTTGAGGCAGACTCCCAAGGAAACATTGGATTTTTATCCTCTCATCTTTAATGTAGTCCACATACCTCAACAATTCTAAAAACTTATGAACATGCTCTTCCATAGATTTTTGTCCCAACCTAATTTCATTGAACTCCTTTCTCTTACTGTCATAATACCTAGAAGAAAGGTATTTTTCCTTGAAGTACTTCTTAAATCTCTCCCAACCGATCTTCCTTTCACCGATTCCTTTCACTTGCAAGAGATTGTCCCACAAAATTGAAGCTCTGCCATTTAGATTGTAAATGGCAATTCTGGCTTTCTCATTTCCTGAGTAGTCTTGAATTCTAAAATATTTCTTCATTCCAAGAAGCCATGCCTCTGCCTCTTGGCCAGTCTTTCCTTCTCCATCAAATGTGGGAGGCCTTGCCTTCCTGAATTCTCCCTGTGGGATGCCTTTGAACTTCTTTCTTCCATCAAATCTCCTGAGCATATGCCTTGGACTTCTTTGAGAACCTCTGGAGTCACACGATTTGCTAGAAGAAGATCGAGAGGAAGGTGTTCTATGCTTCTTGCTCACAGAACTCTTCCTTGGGCTTGGAGTCCTATTCTTTGAACGACCTCTAAAGTGACTCTCTGCCTCTCTTCCTTCTTTACCTGCATTGCTTGGGTTGGACCCAAGGTTTATTCTCTGCTGCATGTCAGTGATACTTTGCAATATAGCAACATTGAGTTGGTGTTGTTCTTCTTGAGCCTTCATCAATCTTTCATTAAAGCTCACCATGGTTTCAACCAAGTTCTGAGGAGTCACCTGCTCCCTTCTCCCATTGTATTTAGTCTCAGCATTCTGTTCATGCACATTTTCTCCTAGGACGTCTTCTTCATGCTGAGAAGGATCTTGAGCATCATTTATGGTCACCTTTTTTCCTGTATGCTACCTCTACTACAATTATTAATTTTATGAGCTGCAAGCACTGTGAATTATGAAAATATTTGTTAGACATCATAAGAATGCATCTAGAAATATACAACAATCAATATTTAGCATAATCAACTCATGGAATAATTCACATAGCTGTTATGCATTCATTTCTTTTGTCCATTCATGTAACGCTGGAAATTGTCCATATTGTCAACAATTTGACAAAACAGTCACTGGCACTTTTCTGCTCTAATTATCTATGATGTTTGATGTCCCCATTCAAATTCTTCCTATGCACCATTGTTCCCTGCTGGATAATCTTTCCAATGCCTATCCACTTGCTCCATTCCAACATCAAGTGTGGGAACTACATCACTTCAAAACTGACAACTTTTACGAATAATTCTGCACATTTTTACACAATTGTATTTTGGTCCGGAATGCCAACTTCAACCACCTGTGGAAGAAAATCTATGAGGAATCACGAAAAAGTTTCTACCGAGCGAAGTTATTCTATATAACAAGGAACGTTCAGCAACTCGTGGATATCTGTTTCGATGCACCTTTCATCTTCTATAAAATTCTGGGTTTGACTACTTTCCACTTTTCACATTTTTCCAAAATTCCAAATTTTGGACCAAAAATGGCCATTTCCCAATCGGTGCATTTCTGGGAAATCTTTGTCTAATAGAATATGTCTGGTTTACTAAGAATATGAAATGCTGAGTTCAGTAATTTTCTTGATTCCGAATTATAGGGTCACTTTCAACCACTGCAAGCTTTTCCAAATTCCCAAAACGTGGCCCGAAATAGTGCTTTTTGGCCTTCTTGCACACCCCGACTCCAACTCCTTTGGATTTAGGCTCCAAAGCTCCAAACTTAACACTATTCCTGCTCCATGACGACCCCATATCAGTTTCAGCTCAATCTGACCTTCTATCAAGCATCGGGATACTGATTTGTAAAAGCCAATAATTCCAATTTTATGCCAAATCGGAGCATAATGGGCTCAATATTTTCACTGGTTCATTCATGGCCTCCGTCAATGGCCTCAGAATGCCCCTAAACTCATCAAACTCCGATCTCACAAGCCCCTGTAATCCAAAAATCAATTTTCGGGCTCTATGCTTTTTTTTTTCTTTTTTTTTCTTTTTTTTAACCCGAATCACACAACCCGAAACCCGAAATGTGGTTTCGCGAAGCCAAGTCGCAGTCCCAGGAATGTGACCAACCCACAACCCGAAACCCGAAATGCGGGATCGGGAACCCAAGGCGCGGTCCCAGAAATGTGACCATCCCGTAACCCGAAACACGAAATGCAGGATTGGGAATCCAAGTCGCGGTCCTGGGAATGTGACCATCCTGCAACCCGCAACTCGAAACCCAAAATGCGGGATCGGGAAGCCAAGTCGCAGTCCCGGGAATGTGACCAGCTCACAACCCACAACCCGAAACTCGAAATTGTGGGTTCAGGATTTCGAAAATCCAAATGCAAATTTTGAGAATTTGCATTCACGAAACCTGACATCCTGAAACTACAAAAACACCTGTGCTTCCTGTAACTTCCGAGGTTCATAAATCCCTCTTCCCTTAGCCAAATGGGACGATTCTAGTACCATTGGAAAGCTGTTGGAGATATCTATGCAATGGTGTGATCCTCTCCCACACCTGAGAACTCTAACCCTGTCATTTTTCCAATCAAAAATGCCACCCCAACTTCACCAATACTGCGTTAAAACCATTATGTTACTTGCATGTAACTCAGATTTCGGCCCAAGCAGCCCCAGTGCTGTAAGCTGGGATCTAATACCACTCTGTCACGTCCCCTTCCATCAATCCAATGCAAGGGAGGGAACATGACTGTAACATGGAGTGTCTAATTCTTCCCCAAAGCCATAATGGTGAAATTGTTGCCATTTAAATAAAATGCACAATTAAATTACACAACGGAATTAAAATACATAATTGCACACACACAACAGACATACATCAGCATATTTATCTCAAGCAAATGATGCATCAACAGGCAAAGAATCCATCCCATTCTCATGCTATGCACAGACTTCATACTAATTCCATTAATCATGAATAAATATCATTCTAAATTAGCACAATGCAGAACACATAATGCAGATAATTTACAACACAGAGAACACTTATTTTTGAGATGAAGTTGTCTAACAACTGGCTATGTGAGAGCAACATTCTACCCAACTATAGATCTCTGTCCAGCCTGTATTCTTTCAGCTGAGAGATCACCCCCGAGCTGGGTTGTGTATCCACTAAGGAGTAACTAACTGGGCTCACTCACAACCATGGTTTCACTCAACAGCTATGCTAATCCAACACACATTTGGGTTTATCAAGCATACAAGAAGATAGAGGAGGATAATGCTAAGCCAGTGAGCTCAACCACAGAGCTACATGCATCTCAAGTTAATTCAAACAGTCAAGGCACCCACAATACTGACCACACCCAACACAAGGAATGTTCCATTCTCTATTGCACAGTCCCTCGGGCGTCCCTTCCCTCTAGTGCTCTTCAGGATGGGCATAGAAAGGTCCAGCTGCTAATTCTTTGAGATTCTAGCCTTCACTGGGTTTATCAAGCAAACCCAACCTTTGCTCAGTCGTTCACACTTGGATTTCTCAGAAGTCTATCATCAAATAACTCAATCTCGTCACTTGTTTTCTGGGCTATAAAAACTAGGCTTTCCAATGGATTTTGGGTATCTAATACTCTCAATTTCACCCCAAGGTTCATATCTATGGATCCCCCATTGGTTTTCACTGTCAAATACTAAATCTGGGCGTTTTTAGCTCTTCAAAACGTGGGTTCTTGCAAAGTTGCGATTTCTGGTTTTCTTCACTGCTGGTAATTCGTCCTGGATGAAAACTGATGCTGGTAACTTCCACAATGGAATGGGGATGAGGAATAATCCCTTCTCATGAGGTAGAGTGACTCGTGGTACAAGAAAACAGATCCCATACTCTACCATACGAATTTATGGGCTGGCCATGCTCCATTGAAGCCATGGACTGAAATCTTCAACAACTTCCTTACAACATAAATAAATGTCATCAAGGAAAGTCAAATGGGTTCTCGCAATGACATTTGGCAACATATGGTTCATCCCCACAATCCCTTCACCACTGCCTAGTGGATACACATGGCCCCTTCTCATTGGTTGCTTCCATAGGCAATTTTGGTATTTTATTGAAATATTAACATTTACATCAATTTACAATATTCCATGGCTTAATAGCACATGGGTATCAAAATATCAAATACTTGCTTGTTTTAAATAAAATCTGAACATACACTAGCGGGGCCTTGGCCTTGAGCTCCACGCTCGAGAAACATACAACGCATGTATACAATATTTACATTAGAAGCCAATATTTCATAAGGGTCAAAATTGGGGTATTACATAGAGGCATGTGTATTGTATTATAAATGGTGAGTCGTATTGCGAACAGTGTTCCTATTAGGATGGGTAGCCCTAGGAGGCGGTCATCCTCCAACATTGGCATTGTTATGAGGGATGTGACCAGTCCCCATACTATGTGTGTGAGTGGAAAGCATGGTGCCCCCGGAGAGGGTATTGCCCCCAGTGGGTGCAGTGTTGCTAACACCATGACTAGTGCTAGCATGACTACCAAACATAGTAGAAGGATCAATTGTCTTGTAACCAGGCATACCAAAAGAGAACGGAGTAGCGTTGGTCGTAGGACCTGTGTCAACATGTAACTTTGGCATCCTGTATAAACAATTATGTGGAATTGAAGGATCGAACGGGTCATCCTCGGTTGGATCCAGACCAAACAAACTAGGTTGGGTCTTGGGTGGGTCCAGACCAAACAAACTAGGTTGGATCTCAGGTGGATCACCCCCCATGCCTCTCGAGGAGTAGGGGTGTCTAAAGTGTGTTTGACTCTACTTGATGGAGTCGTAGGGATTTCTCCCGTGCTAGAATGTGCATTCATGATGTCGGTGATATACATTTCATAAGAATCTGAAGACTTGGAGGGGTCCTTCCAGCGTCCCCTACGAATATGACGTGAAAGCTCGGCGACCGATAAACCAACCAACCAACGAGATCGACAGAGAGCAGGACTTCTCGCCACGATATCTCCGGAGAGACTATAGAACCAAAACATCCCCTTACGGCCAAACTATTGATCAAAAACAAAAAATCAAGAGCACACACCTAGAGAAACTACAACCAAGAGCATGCAAACAGAGTGGCTAAATGAGCTCCCGACACTACAATCGGTATGTCTCACCTAGGAGAGGCTTGAGATTCCCAAACTATAGCCAAAGGTAACAGAATCAGTTATAAAGGTTCCCAGGCTTCACTGCATGCACAAGGTCAAGTCCCTATACAACAACAATTGTGTTGTCCAACCCCTATCTGACTCACGATACAAATAGTATAACCATTGCAAGTACCCTATGTAACGTCCCCATCTTAACCCTATTGCATTAATATTGTAAATGATGTAAATATTGTCATTTAGTCATGGTGAGGAGCTCAAGGCCAAGGCCCCGCCACTGACTTATCGTTTTATGTATCGGCAATTAGAATATATGCATATGGTCCTTGTGCTAGCAGTGCACAATGTAAAATTGGACATCATGTAAATATGCAATTTTAATGAGAAAACCCACAACCAGCTACGCAATGCAACAAAAGAGATGGGGGCATGATCTTTACAAGGAAGAGGGAGGGAAAATAACCGAACCCTTGAGCCAATGGTTTTAATCCATGTGTCAATAAGAAAACCCATAAACCACCAACTACCCATTTTGTCTCATGCACCCAATCATTTAATTCTTCAAAAGATTGGTTGAGACAATAAATGCCTTGGGATGGGAGAGGTATGGCTGTCAATTTTCGTGCATGGGCAAGCCATCAACTTGGAAAATCGTGTTTTTGCTTGTGGGGCAAGAAAACCCCCACGAAATTGGCCCAAAGCCATTCCTCACCCATGGCCATTCTTCCTCTCACGCAGCCTGAGCTCCCTGAAGTTTATCCTCACGTTTTTTGGCCATAACCCTGCGTTTTTCCATGCCCAGAAACTCATTTTGGTATTTTGGAGCAGCTGGGGAAGGAGGGATGCGATTTTGGACCGAGGGAGAGGTCTTTTTTGCCCTTGGGGCGTTTTTCTGGAATTGGTTGCTCTCCTAGTCAATTTTTCCTAGTGGCCAAATTCGTTTTGAGTCTACCCACGTTTTTCTGGAACCGGTAGAAACCCACTATTGGAAACTTCACTGTATAGGCGTTTTTCTCATGCCCAACACTTATGCTTGTGATGATGCATGCACCCATCTCTTAACAGCCTGAGAAACCCAATTGCTGATTAGCTTGGCTGATTTTGATATACCTTTGGCTATGTGAGAGCCTGATTTCCCCTTCTCCTTGTGGAGATCATGCCCAGCTCAGGGGTGGCAGTGGTGCTGAGAAATTGAGGAGCACACTAGCCTACGGTTGGGTGGAACGTTGCAGAAGCGTAGCTGGTTGCTCGGGAACTACTTGATTTAAGATAAGTATTCTCGTTTGATAGTTTGATATTGTTTAGATTGATGAATGGCATGAAAATACTGACTGTATAATGGATGTGAAATCATTTATTTCCGTTGTGTTTCTCCCCTAATTATACATCCCATAGCTCTTTCCAATCATGTGAGTGATTGGTTATAAGTTTATGGGGCTAGATGCCCGGTTTGGGATCACGATCCTCTCCATTGCAATAGTATAATGGGAGGGGACGTGACACCCTATGCGATACCTAGGTAAGGCAACTATGGTCACCACAGTATAACCAATGCTCAGGGGGACAGTCGCAGGTGGGATCCTTCGTATGGGCAAGGTAGCTAAGCCCGAAACTCAAGAGGGTCAAATCCCCCAAGAGTCCGCAGATACGAACAAATCCTAGAAATATCTCCCATGTTCAGTCGGTATTGGAGAGCTATCTCTACAACTAACCTCCCGTGACCTCATGCTTAACTCTGGTCTGAGTAGAGATTCCTGAGAACACCGATGTATACCATGGATTTCACGACTCCCTAGTCAGACACATAATGTTTTGTCTAGTAGTCTTGGATTGTTAACTCACAATGATCTATTCCAAGACTCTAAACCTATGCTAGTTGGTACACCCTATAAAAGAAAAAACGTCACTAATCAATTTTAAGATTAAGCATTAATTTTAGGTGGCTTTGAATACTCAAAGGATATGGTCGTGAAACTAATGGTGTATATGACTCAATAGTATGCAAAATCGTCAAACTCTAGACTCATCTATCCAATAAAAACAATGCCACTAGAATGAAAGTCAATCCAACGGTTTTGAAATAAAAAATGCAACTATTTTCAATGCACAAGCAGATCCTAGATGAAAGCACAAGCACTCGTATGCAAAATGTAGTACATAAAAGTAAAAAAAAAAAATTGTATTTTCACTTATAAGCAAAAGGAAAATGCAAAACTATGTTTTTGTATTTTTCAATATAATGAAATGGAAAATGCAAGCAAAATTCCACTATTTAGTTACAGAAATGCAGAGGACATCACTAAGACAACCCAGCAGATCCCAAACAATAAGACTCAGCCAATGTAATGAGCTAGAAAATTAAAAAAGGGTAAAAACCAACAAGGCTCAAAACCAAGAGAAAATAGGAGTTTCGGTCACGAACAAGGCATGGAATAGTCGAGAACAAGGCCAAAGAAAACTCAGAAACACTCACAACCAACCCACTAACAACCAAAGGCCATAAAGTAATCACCCCCATAGTTGTACGCTACTGTCGAAGAAAAAAGTACGGGTACCCGAGGGCTATATTGCAGACAGATGCAGGTAGATGCGGGCAGAACTAGGCTCACCCGCGTACAGGAAAAAGCAAATGAGTAAACAAAGAGCCCAATGACCCAGAAAAAAACTTGTTTTCTATAGTGTATCCTAACGGTCAATCAATGACACAGAGACTCGACACACAGCAACTCTAAATAAGGAGAAATGCTTAAAAATCCCCAAAAATGGATGTTCTCCCCAGTGGAGTCGCCATTTTCGTTATAGAGAAAACTTCCTATGGCTTGGGCTAGACCACAACAGACAACTGACTACCCGAAAATAGCTCAATTCTCAATGCTATGTTATATAAATGACAATGCTAAGATAATGGATAATATAACCAACCTCGATCCGGACGTTCGATGTAGATCCCCGTTGAAGTTTTCAAGTCGTGCACTTGCACCTGCAAATTAGTCTTGACATCCAATATACAACAAACACATATAATATATGAAATACATTAACATTATCAAATAGCAATGGTCCATGATATCATAAGTAAATGCAACCCAATGTAATATAAACAACATTCACAACATTGATGACGAGAATATGAGTATTTCTATTAATAAATAACAAGAAGTACAATGTGATACGACCTCTTGTCGGCAACCAATCTGAACCAAGAACTGGGTCTCGCCACTTGTTCCTCCACCACTTCAATCCTCCATGGAATGGCAAACTCAAACTATGAAAGGAGTTTGGAAGATGAACATAAGAGGTTCACAACAACAAGGATCAATGAGTGTAGACTCAAGATACGGCAAAAATCTACTAGAGTTATCTTGCTCTCTCTTTCTCCCCCCTTCCATATGCCATAAGAGCTCAATATATAACCTTCCAAAGGTAAGTGAAGGGACACATCGAGGCGTTTTGGGGAAAATGGAGGGTCAAAGGTGTTAAATTTTATGAATTTACTTCAATATGATCTAGGATCTTAACTGAGAGAACAACATGTACAGCATATCAATCATGGAGACAATAATGCAAGCATACAAGAGACACAAAGATTTACTTGGGGAAAACCATAAAGGTGAAAAACCCCAATAACTTCCTCAGAGATAGATAGAGCAATGATACAACCAACCATAAGAGATAAACACAACCTAGCAGCAGATCCTCCTCCTCCATAAGTGCGCCACTCCTCCTTGAGTGCATGAGTGAGAAGTGAGTGAGCAAATAGAGTGCCTCCCGCACTCTATTTATACTTGACTTGACTTGCCTTTTTACCTAACTCATGTAGGCTCGAACTTAACCACATAACATAATGCTAACTGGGCCGACCCCCAATAGGGTGGTCTAATAACCCTTCGACCCACATGGACGACCCCCAATAGGGTGGTCTAATAACCCTTTGACCCACATGACTTATACAGGGCCGACCCCAACAAGGTGGTCTAATAACCCATCAAGTATAAGTTACGACACTTACAATATAAATGACGACACTTCCGTATAGAGGAATAATAACATCTCTATAGGAATACAATATACATATATGTGAAATACATTCCGAAGTTACATATACATCAACAAAAGGTCACCTTAAGACTGCTTTTTGGGAGTAAAAAGTAATTTTCTAGTGACTTTTACCATTTTATTTGACACCCGCATGCTGTAGTGGAACAGCTCGCGGGTACGCTGGCTAAAATGTAACAACTAGCGTACAGGAAGAAAATAGGGAAATAGTGTGTTCTGAAGGACATAAAGTACATCTGAGTCAGTGAAATGGATCCTGAAGGCTAAAGAGTGCTGATGCTCACAGGGTGGAAAATTACATTGTAACAAACTGCCTTCGTTTTGAACATGCCCTATATATGTATGGACAAACCATGGTAATCTTTAAGGGAGAAATTTCACCCATTGGCTATTGTTGGAGCATTTTTTCAAAAAAAAATCCAAATTTCGTTATTTTTACTGTCTAATATTGCCTATATTTACATAAAAATATGTTTTTTATTATAATATTCGCCAAAATTTACAAATTTTAGTAGTAAATTGTATGTTTCATATTTAATATTCGCCCACCTATCTATGTGTGATTTTTTTAACTCAAAACAATCGCCTAGAATACTATACTTAGGTATACTATTAGAATCCTTACAAAATACTCTGAAACGAACTAATTGCATGCCATCTCTCTTCACTCAATGCTTGCATCCACCAAAAGCCTTTTTTTTTGCTTTTAATCTCTAAACATAGTGCATAGCTTAGTGAATGATGGGACTAATGATAACTTCAACAACCTATGAGAAGTACATAGCACATTAGATGTTAAGGTCACAACAATATAAAAAATGTAGGAGATAGAGAGTGGTGGGATTACTTGTTATATTAACTATCTCAACATGCGATATCACAAGCATTTATTATGATTCTTACATATTTAAGGTTGTCATTACTATGATTGTTGATAATACAATTGGGCTCAATGTTGTTGAAATTCTAGTGGACTAAAACTACACTATTCAATGAAATTTATTCCATCATAAAAAAAAATCTAAATTTCAAAACACCCTATTAAGAATGGTACAAGGACACTACATTCTTTGATTTAGTTATGATTATTTTAAAAATTAATTAATTTTATTATTATTATTCGAGATTTAGGTATAATTAATTTTTAAAATTAATTATATTTTATTAGTATTATTATTTAAGATTAAATTGTAGAGATTCATCTTAAGATTCAATTTATCCAACATCAAAAGGATGGAACTATTCTAGTATAATACTTTCAATAATTTTTATGTGTAAAAAGTTTTAGATAAGTTTATGGATAACTGACCTTGTGTTCTCTCCGATTGCCACGTTGTCTTCGTGGTCTTTAGAGAGGAATCCGCCTCACCGATTGTGTACTTGGAAGAGGGTCGGTACACGGAAAAATTTGTAGTGAAACAACTCTGGTTAATCCACGTTATTTCCGTGGTTTATTTAGAGAGGAGGTCCACCTCACCGGTTGTGTCCCGAACTGAAGAGAATGTTACATGGAGAGACAAATCCTTATAGAACTTTTTTCTGGCCGCCCGAGGGCCGGGGCGGTGGGAGTTGATTAGTGGAGAAGGTACGACTAGCCAATCTTTATAAATAAAGAAATTACTTCATGGGAATTTAAAAGTGACACAGCCTTGAAAGTGATGGGATATTAAAATGTATTGTTTGATTGTATTATTAAACCGTTAGATGATGCTAGACTGGTTAAGAAAAATGATTTATGATAAATAGGGTTAAGATTAAAATAGTTGGTTTAAAATTATTTTATTTGTTAAGATTGATTTGTTGGGAATTTTGTCCTTATTTTGGCAAATGACCTAGATTTAGATGATAATATTTTTGAAAAATTAGTAAAAAATAAAACATCAAAAGTTAATTACTTTATTATTAACCTAGATTTAGATTATAGTATTTTTGAAAAAAATGAAAAATAAAATACCAAAGGTTCATTACTTTATTATCAACCTTTAGCTTTGTAGATGTATCATTTCCATCTAACTTTATTGTAAGTATCATTATATTACGATGAAATACAAATTCCCCATTTTTCACATGGTATAACCTTTTCTCTTGAGGCTGCTTTGGTTGTTCTCATAATCATGTGTCACATTTCAACTTGTGTCAACCTTCCAAATCCTTATTTGACACTCGTAGGATTAAATTCTTGTTTGACATTATGTTAGGATGAGTTTCAAGTAGTTTTGTATTTGAATGTGTTTATGCAAGTAGTTTTGTATTTTAATGTATTTATGTGTCTAGATGCACATATGTTTGTTGAAGTTGTTATTGTATTATTAATATGGTTTTGAATGCACGAGAATCCCATACCTCTCTTGGTTGCTCTTCCTGGGTCGTCGTACCTTGCCTTTTAATGGACGGAGGTGGCTTCAAGATTTCCCCATAATTGAAAATCGGGGTGCGATCATGGGTAGTCATGTCCTAGTTTAATATTGAATCACCGGATTTGCATGATGATTGCAGATGGGACGACATCCAGGAGTTGAGTGGGATTGAAAAATGTGTGTTTGTCATAGTAACTGAGGCCAGACTTGTGTGCCCCATCGTATCCTGGTACAGCCTGATGTCATAGGTTTCCAGGTGGGTGCACTGGATCTGCTAGTCATTATAGCCCTCGTCTGATAGTTGTCCCTCAGCCTCCCTAGCTCCGTTGCGTTCCTCGATGTTTGCCAATAGGTCAGCCACCTTATTTTCGTCATGTTTAACGTGGGTGAAGGACCAAGCGTTGCGGCCACGGATGAGGGAAGTGAGCCTTTCGACCCGATACATCATTTTCCAGCTCTTCATGACTTTGGCTACTTTTTGTCCACCTTTTATATTTTTTTTTCCATTTGGATGATGATGTGTGAATCCCCTTCAATGACCATGGGTTCCCAGCCATTGCGAATTGAAATCTCAATGCCATGAAGCAATCCTTCTAGTTTTGTCGTATTGTTGGTGTCGTGTCCGACATTCCCATAGAAGTATCGAAGAATAACACCCATGTTGTTTCTGATAACTCCTTCAAATCCGGCCGAACCAAGGTTCCCTTTGGAAGTCCTGTCGAATTTTACCTTGAAATGGCCTCTGGGATGAAGGTGCCATAGACTAGGACTGGAAGGAGCTATCGTCCGGGCCCTAATATTTCGCCAGACTTGTGGAGAGAAATCCATCCCCCGTCCCAGTAGAATTTGTTTTTTATGATCATCCATTTCCCAGTCTCTCTTTGTCCACGGGATAATTTTAATGGTCTCCTAGATATGCTTGCTGACTTGGTTCCAGACAGTCTGCATCGAATTTTTCTTTCCTTCAAATATCCTCCCATTTCTCTCCTTCCATATGGCCCACATCAAATATCCTGGGAACATGAGCCATATTTTAAGGATGATAGGATTTTTGAGTGCCTCCTTATCTTTATTTTTAATAGTCTGGTTTGGTTTCCCTCTGACTCGATACATCCTTCGGAAAATTGCCACTCCACAGTCCCATGGAGAAGAATCCAAGGGACAAAAGTCTAAAACATGGTTTATAAACTGTTGATGCCCAATTTTGTCACCATTTTTTATCATTAGAAGTGCTCTGTTGGCATTATTTTCACTATTTTTGATATGATAAGTCATACTTCTTGCCATTCAGACCACCATTTGAACTCAGGTATGAATACGTTTGAATATTCCATAAATCTTAAGTGATTATCATTATTTTATGGTTTATTAACGTTTATTTAACATTTCTCGACCTGTTGGGCACATAGACTTCATTCTGCAGGCTATGGTTTCCAAACGGACTCTCATTCAGATGCACGTTCACGTCCAAGATGCCCAGCCGCATTCAGACCATCGTTTAGCCCTCAGTTCGCACCTACGGATTCATTGGTTGGAATATTTCGAAGCACTAAAGGCAAAAACTGTGACATGGGTTCTGTTGGCAACGTGGCCCTCATGGTTTGTGAGCCTTCATCCTAGAATATCCGTGTTCCTGTTCACCCATCCTGACAACGCATCATCTGCCCACGTCAAAGGGAATCAATGCACCAACTGCTCACATGAAGAGAACCAACACACGTGGATTGTGGGTGACGTCTTGTGTGTTTCACTAAGCCGTTCCTACAGTAATTAAGACCTCCTATTTTTAGAGAGGTCAACCACTGAAAGGGTCGACCTTCTCTCCCATTGTAAAAATTATATAAAGACATCTCAGGTTGAGAAATGAAGTTAGAGAGAATAGGCGCAGATCTAGAGAAACGTTGTGTAGCTTTTGATTCAGTTAATAGAAAGTCTCTGATTTTAGTTGTTGATGATTAAATTCATGTTCTGTTTGTGATTGACCTGAGTTAGACAATCCCTGATTGCTGAGAAGGGCCCCTCAACAACCAGAGGTTTTTCATTGTGTATATCTTGTTATTTCTTTTCTGCAGATAAGTAGTTTTCATTTTCAGTATATGTATCTAATTTGATTTTCCCTGTAGATGGTATTTTTCTGTTTACTACAATATATTTCTTGTTGTTAATACAATTTACATTTTCAGAATTTAAAGTGACCGGTCATGCATAATTTCTTTTCGCTTGCCTTTCATATTTTCCATTGCAATTAGATAGAGTTTAATTAGTTTAGTATTTCGAGTTCGGTTCATAAATATATTTAGTTATGTTGATGTTATTGTAGCTGTAGATTAGCTTCATTTACCTTTCAGCTCTATTTTATTATGCAATAGGAAACGATTTCCTTCCTTAGATATAGATTAGTGTAGTTGCTTCTTGTTATTTCAACTTTAAATAGCTTATTTACTGCTTTGCTTACACTGTATATTAATATGCATAAACCAGCTAGCATTAGAATCATTTAGTTTGCTTATTTTCATAGTTTACATAATTTTCTGTCATCCGGACCGTCATTCGGACTGTCATCCGGACTGTCATCCTGCCTTTAATATTTTCTGTCTTGTTTTTATGCTTGTTTAGAGTTCAATTTCTCAAGTTTTTTAATTGTATTATTTCTTGTAGTTAACCAGCAGTTGTATATGTAGTTAGAACTTTGTTTTGAAAAGCATAATGCTTTGCTTAAGCTTCATATTCATTTTTAAGTTATTCCTTATCTTCTAGCTTGCCTTAGTTTTTAGTTGTACTTTGATCCATAGTTAATACTTCATGTCTGATTTCTTAACTTGTTACTGCTCTAGAACTTGTCAATTTCATTCTTAGCTCAGTTTACTTCATTTTTATTAAGATTAATGTTGGATTAAAACTTGGTAATTTCATTTTCAAAAGCACATTAGTTTTTCATGGTTTGATCATAAATTTTAGTTCAAGCATAGGATCTGCTCTTCTCATTTACATAGCTAATGAAGATGTTCATGGATAGGATTTGATTCAGAAATAGGATATCTTTATTAAGTTTTCTACTTGCTTCTAGATCAAATTTATTTCCAAGTCATTTGCATATGCTTAGATTTCCTTAAACTTATGTTGATAATTATATTTGACACATGTGACACATTTCCTCAGAATCCTCCAGGAGAATGGAATTAGGTAGCTTAGCTTAGTTTTGAGTGTTTGTTAAATGCATGAATATTTTAACTTTTGAATTTCTTAGGTTTATTAAGTAGTTGTAACCCTGCTTCAGATAGTAAGTTTCTTATCTTTACCTACTTAGTTATGTAAACTGAATCATTTCACTAATAGGTTCCTGAATTCATAATTATTACATAGTAGTTAGTCTTTCTAATTCCTAGATTAGAGTTTGAATAATTGATCAGTGGTTTCCATTTTCATAAGAGTAGATTTGCTTTTGACTAGATCTTGTTTCTTAAAATAGCATTGTTTTTATCTTTTTAGTTATTTTTTATAGAGTAGAGTAGTATAGATTGATACTATTATGATCTATTGGTTTGGTTAGGTTTAATCAGCTTAGTAGTTGTATTTCTGAAGTTTGACTCGGTTTTTCATTTTGAAAGATCTTTCGATCTTTTCATTGTTAAAAATTTATAAGGTCGGCCTAGCCGATGTCTTACGTACCCTTCTACCTCAAGATATATTGTGCCACAACTCTAAGATTACCAACCCTGGTCGATAATTAAATATCTAGTGATTCATTAAGACAGTAAAGACACCCAACATAGACTCATCCTCACCTTCACATAGAACACACCAGAAAGGGCCATGCATGCCTCTTCTTATGAGGTTCTCTCCTGTCAGGATACACCTGTAAGATACTAGCCAAATGAAGGTAGCTATTTTAGGCCAAGGGTTAAAGTCCCAGATCACCTTCCATTCCATCCTAAGAGGTGTATCCTCTTGGTTAAATAGCAGGTCATAGGCCCCTTTAGTGGAGTAAATTCCTTTGATTTGGTACCCCCATCTAAGTTTATCCGGTTGGTTCTAGATTCGAATGCAATGATCCTGCAAGGCCTCCATGATATTGGGTATCTCATCCACTGGGAATATTTGGTCCCACCAATTTTGCGGGTGCCATTCATGGAATTCTTCGTTAGTCTGTTCCTCTCTCCAAAATTGACAAGCTTTTATCAATTCCATACCTTCGACATGGGACCATCTATTGTGAACTTCTTGCTAGTTATTGATCCTTAACAACTATTTCCAGGAATCACTCCAGAAATTGGCATTCTTACCATCCCTTATTTCCTAGAAACTATGATTTTGGACAATCCTTTTGTTTGCATGAGCATAATTCCATATATGGGATCCTTGTAAGTTTTCATTGAATCTGATCAGGTCTTGTTTGGTTTCCCCTAAGTGTACTTACTGTGCCAAACCTTGGCCCAAGGTTCTTCTTTGTGCGACACCCAGTGCCACCAAATCTTTGCACCAAGAAATTCATTATTCCTCTTCGGATCTCGTACCCAAGACCACCATGATCCTTTGGTTTGCATACAATTTCCCAACTAACCAAATCCCACTGGTGTTTGGCTTGATTTCCTCCCCACAAGAACTGTCGTTGGATTGATCTTATTTTCTTTAGAACCGATTTAGGGGCAGACAAAGTGGAAAAACGATAGATAGGCATGGCTTGGAGAACAACTTTCGCAAGCATAGTTATGTTGGCAAGGTTGACAAGCCTGTAAGCCCAGTTATCCAATTTCCTACGTAATTTCTCCAAGAGGTCCTCCCAAGAGAATTTCCTAATCACCCCATCGGCAAGAGGGGAACCAAGATATTTGGATGGAAGGGAGCTCCCTTGGAAGCCCAGGATACGAAGAATATTCCTCTGGTGAATCCTGGGAGTATTGAAAAAGAAGACCTAGGACTTAGTGTTATTCACTTCCATCCCAGAATCTTTGGCGAAAGAATTCAAGCATTTCTTTAAAGCTCTTGCTTCTTGCACTGAAGAATGACCCATCAGCATGGTGTCATCCAAAAATTGTTGTTGTGAAATAGTCTCTAATCCATTATGAGGGTTCAAACCTTTAAGCTCCCTTCTTTCAATTTTGTCTTTGCTAACCCTTCTCAACCCTTCTACCATAAGCATGAACAAGAAAGGGGAGTAAGGACCTCCCTGTCGGATACCCCATGAAGGAGTGAACGTTCTGGTAGGGGATCCATTCAAGAGGATAGAGAAGAAGGTTGTAGAGGTAATATGCATTATCCAATTGACCCAGTCCTGGTGGAAACAATAGGCTGCAAGCATCTCTTTCATAAACTGCCAACTTAATTTATCATAGGCTTTTTAAATATCAAGCTTTAACAACATACTAGGTTTTTTAGTGAATTTCAGAGAGTGGATAACTTCATGGACCAAAATGATACCATCCAAAATTTGACGCCCTTCCACAAACCCCGACTGTTCCTGGGCCACCAGGTCAGGGAGGAGAGGCTTAATCTAGTTAGCTAACACTTTTGTCATAATCTTGTACATGGAATTACAGAGCGTGATAGGTCAGAATTTCCCGAGGGATTCTGTTCCATCCTCTTTGGGGATGAGAGTGAGAAATGTGGAATTGAAAGCTCTTAGGACTCCTTTATCCTTGCGAGAGTCCTCCACAATTCTCCAAACATCATCTTTGATCAAATCCTAAAAGTGATGAAAAAAGTTTGTGGTGAACCCATCAGGTCTTGGACCTTTCCCATCTTTCATTTGATTAACAACATCTTCAACTTCCTAGAATTCCACAGGCTTCATCAGGATTTCATTCTAGTTTGGCGTCACCTATTGGGGGATATGTGTGGTGATTTCCTTATATGGGCATATATGTCCTACCTGTCTTCCTTCATGATGGTTTCGAAGTACTAGACAAGCTCATCCTCCATAGCTTCCCTTGTTTCTAGATACTGCCCATCATATTTTTTTAACCTTGATATCTTAGCCCTCTGGTGATTCTGAATCATCAGGTGGTGGAATAATTTTGTGTTTCGTTCTCCCTCCTGCAGCCATTGATTTCTCGATTTTTGTTTCCACGGGATATCCTCTCGTTGTTCTCTTGCATTGAGCTGCTCCAAGGTGGCCTGTTCTCATTGTTTAAGATCCTCAGATTACCCAAAATTCATGCCTTCCTGTTGGATTTCATCTAACTTTTCAATTAGAAGCTTATGATATTGGAATATGTTCCCAAATTCCTCCTTGTTCCAAATACGAATTTTTGCTTTTAATTTTTTCAGTTTTTGCTGGAATTGGTACATTAGAGTGCCCCTGATAGGTGCCAACTCCGCCCACCATTTTACAACAAGTTCCCTCAAGTGCTCATGCTCAACCCAAAATTGTTCTAACCAAAAAGGTCACCTAATGGGGGGACCACCATCATCCCAAACCAAACTTATTGGCCAATGATCAGAGCCTGCCGAGGGTAGGACCAGAGCGGTTGCTTCCCTGTCCCCGGTAATCATTGCCTCAGGTAAAATGAATCTGTCTAGATGGGAGGCGACATGATTCTCACCACCTCTCATGTTATTCCAATTATACCAACCATTCCCTGTTTCGATGTCAACTAATCCATTCTCCTGCAAGAAATTTTTGAAAGATATATTGGTGGCTTCCATACTAAGCCTTCCTCCTTTCTTTTCTTCCAGGGAATTGATCATGTTGAAATCACCACCCAAAACCTAGAGAGAGACATCATTCTCATGGGATTCCATGGATAAGAACGATAAGAAAGCAGGTTTTTGGGCCATAACACTGGGGCCATAGACATTGGTTAGAGTACCTCTTACCTCAGAATTATCAAGCTCAAAGTAGGCGCTAAGGGAAAACCTAGTTGTGCAGAAGCTGGTGAGGGAAATTGGCGTAGGGTTTCACAAAATGGAAATTCCACTAGTCGCACCCCTGGCATCATTAAAAATCACCTGATTCCCCCGCCAAATTTTTCTGCCTAACACTTGCATAGTATTTGATCTGCATTTAGTTTCTTGTAGAAATAGTACATTAGGTTTTTCCTTCCCTAACTTCATCTTTAGGGTCTTTATCTTCCTTGGATTGTTAACCCCATGGATATTCCAGGTTATAATCTTCATTAGATACTCTTAACTACTTCTGAGAAGGTCAACCGTATTGTTGGGTACTGACCTGATTTAATTAGTCTGATCCCAATCTCTATTATTCTCTCTAGATTTGTCTTCCACCCCCGTTTTTACCCTTCCTCGAGTTGTTTCATTTTACTGCCCTTCGTTGGATCCTTATATATACCTAGTTTTGGGGAGGCTTTGGTTTTAAGGATAGCCTGATGTAGAAGTTCCAATTGCCTCCTAGAAACACAACCTTGCCCTTTTTTGCTGCATTCCTTCTCTATCTCATCTAGATCCAGATCGCCTAGGTCCATGTCCTCGTTTTCCTTCGTTATTTATTCCTCCGTGGTTTCCACTACCTCCTCCATTGTCCTGATTGTGGATTGATTTCCTTCCTCATAGGGAGTTTTATCCTTTTGAGGACCTTCCTCCTTTATCTCCATATCACTCAAGGTCGTAAACCTATTCCCATTATGATTCCACTTGTCTGCGTCCTGTTTTGTAGGAGGTGGATGGGAGTGTTTTTGTTTTGCTTCTTATGATTCTGAACTTGCGTAAAACCCTCATTATCATTTTCCTTTTATTTCTTCTCCAAGGACAGGGTCACAGTGGATTTGAGGGTCATGCAATCTCTGCTCAGATGCCCATATTCATGGCACTATCGGCAGTGCAAAGGGAGTTGTTCATAGTCAAGAGTTTGGACCCAATCCTCATCTTCCCAAGTCAAATTTATTTCCTCTGGGAGATGTTTGGAGAGGTTCATGTAGATGCAAATTCGAGCATAAGTGGTGTATCATTGAAGCCTTGTCTGCTCTGAAACTTTCACAAACTTCCTTAGGGTGTTCTCAGTGGCCTCCAAAATTTCAGGTTCCCAGTACTCGCACAGGAGTGAGTAAATCCGGATCCATACTAGATCAATACTCAGATCCTTTCTATCAGGGTTAAACCTCTCCTTCTAGGGACGAAGGAATAAACCTGAAGAGTAAAAAAAGTATGGACCTCCAATTAGAACATGATCTCAATCTTCCTGGTTGAAAACGATAATGGTAAAAAACCCTTTTGCACCCAGGTGCATATCATAATGACCTTTGGGGTTCCAGGTGGTCTTGATCCATTGTATCAGATCTTTCTCCTTTGTCCAGATGCCAATGAATTTCCTAATGATGGATTTCTTCTTCCACTGTTCAACTCAGTTTCGTAGCTTGTCAGATGTGATCTACAGAGATGGATTTTCAACAAATTTGGGTAAACAACCTCCCAGAGTCTTTTTTCTGTCAGTGTACATAGATTTCTCTACTGCGATACCCTAAACTAGTTGGTGCACAGTGGTTATCTGCGTACTGCTTGGGCGATACGAAGATGTGGAGGGGGCTCCTCCCCCTTTGGGAGACGCCATACGAGACCCTTGGTCCACTATATCAAGGAAACCATCAGAGGTCGATACACCACCTCCTTAGCCCACACCCGGGTCGAGCCCTAACACGAGCGGAGGATTTTCCTCCTATAGGAAACCTAGCTATGATCTCGCATCAAACCCCCCCTCTCCTCCATTCTTCCTCTTAGATTTTCACCTACATGCTTCACTTACAATCTCTTTTCAGAACTTATTTATATCAAAATATTTCGTTCATCATAAAGAAAAACATAACATTTATCAAGCTCCTATGTCGATTGTATATAAAACAAATATTTTTTGCTACCAAACATTCTCATGCGAAAATTCTAATGCATTTACTCCTTTTTCGACAAGTATAGTCACAACTGGATTTGGACATATCTTGTAAGCATAGTATATACCTTCTTTTCTTATTACATTGTTAGTATTGCTATTGGCTTTTATGTCCTTTCCTCGGAAAACTTTAATAGAAAGTTTTCAAAAACAATCTTCACGGTATTTGTATGCATAACCTTTCTCGCATAATCTCACAAGTTAAACTTCCCTTTTAATTCATTCTTCGATATTTATGTATGTAAACCTACCATGCACACATATTTGTATTTTTACTATGAAATTCTACTATCCTTGCTTTAGTACTCATAACGAATGATGCAGATGTCCATACCATAAGGAAACCACATACGTATTAGTAAACATAACAATAATTTCAACACCTTACGACCAAGTACAACATCTACAAAATTTCATGAATTCAACTACTTATGTCGAAGTATCTTAGACTTTTCTCATGCTACTACATCTTGTTTATGCTTTACTAGTACTTTAATATATGAACTTTTTCTCGTGGCTTTGACACTATGCATTCCAATGGTTTAGATCTTTTATCTTCCTATACCTTCCTATACTATAGGCTAAATGCAGGCCATGACTTTCTACTCATACAAGAAGGTAATTATTTCTATCCTTGCCATACTTTGTTTAAGCAGACATTTTCGACAACATAATTATTACTAATAGAGTCTCGAAGATCATTTTATGCTTCTTTAGTACTTATGATTTATGACAAAACACATGTGATAATAATCTCGAGCATTGTTTCAAAATATTAATGACCAATGCACCCACATTTCATCTAATTGGTCTTGCTAAGTTTTTGGAACCCTTTTCATGCCATTATTAATCACGACTTTGATTCTAAGTTTAAAGTATTCCTTATAATCGACTCACGTCACGCTTCTTAGATATATTCACTTTACCATACTAGTTTTCTTTTGTAGGTGCACTCTATCGTTTTTACATAGTTTTGCGGTAATCACACTTATCGTTCCTTGTTGTTTGTCTCTAAATTTCTAGATAGAAGATAACTACTACTTTTATGCATACATACCTCATGACTCTTTGGTCATATAGGAGGTAAACATATCAATCTTTATTCTCAGGTTCATTCTACTAATGGTTTTAAACCTTATCATTTTTAATTGGAACCAAATTTCATCATAAGACATAGGGTTTTAAAACATTTTTCTTTCCTATGTAATTCCTTTCTACTTGCTTGACTATAGAATGTAAAACAACATTTAATGATATACTAGTTTAGCTGATACTGGATATATTATGCATGCCAATAAGATATAGAATATCCGATAAGGTCACTTACTACCGAAGCCGTCTTGTATTAATATACTATACAAAGTACACAGTGTATTGGCTTGTTTGCGAGTCCATAGGTCGTACCATTGTAACTCGGCTTTGTATTTTGTTTTCATTAGCTCAAAATTTAGTTCCACCACGAGCTCTTATTCTCGGGGTGGTGAATCCAAGTTCTCGTGTCTACTGTTGTCCCCTTCTGTGCACATGATTCAGATAGCTCTTATATCTGTAGAATTCAATCAGTCAGTAAAACAATATTTTGTTAGTTTTATAAAATCATAAGTAAAGTTTTGAAAACATTTTTCTGCAGTAGATGTCTTTTAAGTAGTGACCCCGAAAAGGTCTACAAGTGTTTGAATATGGCCTCTGACACCACTTGTAATGTCCCTTAAATCCTAAACTAATTTTTTTATAAGGGGTATAATTTGTCAATAAGACCTAAGGTACATTTAGAATTTACTTCAGTACTGAGTTATATGACTGAGAATAATACTTGTATTTAATTTGGGTTACTTATGTTGGTTGGTTGCATGGTAGCTTGTATTCCCACTATGTTATTTTCGATGTTTATTTATATGGCAATGAACTTGCATGTTCTACTCTGTATTTGTTATTCTGCTATGTCTAATTGCTTCATATTTTATTATGATTACATGCAGGTTTTGGTGTGTAGTCTAGAACTGTATGATGTGGTCTTTGTAGCTCTGATGTCTATGCTTATTATGTCTTTTTACTTTGATGTAAGTGTTTTCATGGAGACCGGGCTTAGTTAGATTTTGTATAAGCTAACACATGTTTTAATATCTTTGTGTCGGTTCCCTAAGGATGGTCCTATACTGAAACTTATGGTTTGAAGGTTTAAAACTCAAAAAGGAAAAACAAGGTAAACGATATCTAAGCTAAGACTCAAGGTATTACTTTAAAAGTTAAGATCGAACTCCAAACTATAGGGAGGAAAGAATAATTTTTTTCCAAGTGGAGGTGGGTTAAGGTTTAAATGAGACCACGTGATGGACCTATGGCGGAAATCCTTGCTAGCAGTAGGTAAAACCCTACGCCATTCGAAATGGATGTATTGTTTTCATTTGCACTTGGGAGGAAGAGCAGAGCTCTCGGCCAATACAAGGCTATGGAGAAAGCTCCATCGTGAATCATTCAAAGACCCATGCAAAGTTAACTTTCTGTAAGCTATCGTTTCATTTTGAAATCTTGCATAAGTAAAAAATTCTCTTTGTTGAAGTGATAATAACTCATGCTCTGTAATTGCCTATCAGGGGGGTTCGAGTTACATCCTGGATATTTTTGGCTGGGGTTTAGGGAGCTTGGGAAAGTGGAGGCTCCAGGAGTGAAAATCCTTGGTAAGAACTGGGCCTCCCTAGAACACTTCAGAACAAGAGCTGCCTGCATTGTGTAGATTTCTTTCTTTGCTTCTTAGCGCAAAGTGTGTAGTGTGGTGCCTGGCTACACTGTGGAGTGACAAGGGTTTGTAGCGATCCATCCCATCTTAACTTGTAATCGCTATGGTTGTTTGTATGGTGCCAACGTTGGTCTTTGGGGTTAGTTTGTAAGCCCATATGGGAAAAAATCGTGGATGTGCTTGTATAAAGGTTTAATGTGGCATAAGCTTCAAGCTAACTGCCTTCATTTTGAACACGCCCTATATATGTATGGACAAACCATGGTAATCGTTAGGGGAGAAATTTCACCAATTGGCTATTTTTGGGGCATTTTTTCAAAAACAATTCCATATTTCATTATTTTACTATCTAATATTGCCTATGTTTACATAAAATATGTTTTTTATTGTAATATTCGCCAAAATTTACAAATTTTAGTAGTAAATTGTATGTTTCATATTTAACATCCGCCTACCTATCTATATATGTGATTTTTTTAACTCAAAACAATCGCCTAGAATACTATACTTAGGTATACTATTAGAATCCTTACAAAATACTCTGAAACGAACTAATTGCATGCCATCTCTCTTCACTCAATGCTTGCATCCACCAAAAAGCCTTTTTTTTTTGCTTCTAATCTCTAAACATAGTGCATAGCTCAGTGAATGGTGGGACTAATGATAACTTCAACAACCTATGAGAAGTACATAGCACATTAGATGCTGAGGTCACAACAATATCAACAATGTAGGAGATAGAGAGGGGTGGGATTACTTGTTATATTAACTATTTCAACATGCGATATCACAAGCATTTATTATGATTCTTACATATTTAAGGTTGTCATTACTATTATTATTGATAATACGATTGAGCTCAATGTTGTTGAACTTCTAGTAGACTAAAGCTACACTATTCAATGAAATTTATTCCATCATAAAAAAAAATTCTAAATTTGAAAACACCCTATTAAGAATGGTACAAGGACACTACATTCTCTAATTTAGTTATGATTATTTTTTAAAATTAATTAATTTTATTATTATTATTTAAGATTTAGGTATTATTATTTTTTAAAATTAATTATATTTTATTAGTATTATTATTTAAGATTAAATTGTAGAGATTCATCTTAAGATTCAATTTATCCAACATCAAAAGGGATTTCTAAATTTCAAAACACCCTATTAAGAATGGTACAAGGACACTACATTCCTTGATTTAGTTATGATTTTTTTTTAAATTAATTAATTTTATTATTATTATACCTGCCGTAGCAATCCGTTTAGGATTCAAACTTTTTTTAATATTCATTTTTTTTTTTTTGATAAAATTTTTTCTATAGGTTTTCTATAATTTCCATAATTTGAAAATCAAAAAATATTTTTATAATTTTAAAATATCATATTAATAATTTTTGATTGGATAAAAACTATTAAAATATCATATTAATAATTTCTGATTGGATAAAAACTATGACAAGACTAATTTGCCCTGGTGTGAGGTTTATTTGTCAGAATTTTAAAATATATTAAAAATTTAAAAATAAATATTATTTATACATATCCTGTATGCCGTCATGTATTAATAGTTATTAAACACATATATATGATGCATAAAGATACTTGAATGTGGATTGTACGCTTTGTAAGCTTGGCTTATATGGCATCATTGCATGTTTACTTACCAACTCACCACACTGTTGAATGCTACCGTGCCTTTGAACTTTTCTTGCCCACCGCACGCATTCGATTCTGAACATGTAATGAGCACTAGCAGTAATTCACTGCATTTTCACCTTATTTTTTTTCCAGCGAAAAAAAACTACTATTGATATTCATAAGAATCAAATAGTACAAAGATAAACTAGATTCGATGTCCGAATCGATACATAAACCTCTGATGGCAGAACTATATACAAAAGGTAAAAAAAAACCTTTCTGAATTCAGAAGATAAAAAAAAAACAGACTTTCCAAATGTCCAAAATTACAAAATGATACAGAATATCCAAAACTATTTCCAACTGGAACATGATAGGAGAAATCCAAATAGAGCTTAATCATAGAAATAAACAGCTCCACTATCAAGAGAGGATTTATCCCACCATTCTTCCCAAAGAAGTTGGCCTTCCACACCTGCCAGAGCCAGTTTTGATAATTTGTCCGCCAATGAATTATGAGCTCTATAGATATGTTCAAAGCTAATATTATGATGCTGAGAAATTTCAAATTGAGTCTGAAGACACCAGTGTTTCAACTTAGTGACATTTAGATTGAATTTGCCTTCCACCCACTTGATAGTAACACGGAAATCTCCAAAAACTTTGATATTAACCAAACCAAAGATGTTGGCCACTTTTAAAATACACCAGAGAGCCATAAGCTCAGCTTTCATATTACTACCAACATCACAATTGAGCTTGACTGTGTAATAGTGAGATTCGTTCAAATAAAGAACACCTCCCACTGCACAAATCCCATTTTGTGCAGCTCCATCAAAGAACAGAACAGGCTGCTCCATCTTAAGCATGAAAATACTGACTCTTTCTACCTTCAACTTGTCATCCTCAACTTTATAAGATGAAAACATTTTCAATGTTGTCATGCTGCACTTTACAACATCAGGAGTCACATTCTGGAAGACAGAACAATTTCTTGCAAAC
Source organism: Larix kaempferi (assembly GCA_027924585.1). Taxonomy (NCBI): domain Eukaryota; kingdom Viridiplantae; phylum Streptophyta; class Pinopsida; order Pinales; family Pinaceae; genus Larix; species Larix kaempferi. The sequence continues at coordinate 44,493,035 of BSBM01000372.1, read as the reverse complement.
CAAATAGCCCATGAAATAAATATGGCAATAGAAAAAAATTGCTTGTTTTTCCTGTACCAAGACAAGAGGCAATCACTGAATGCTCCAACATCCCACCGATAAGAAAATTTTAAGCTAGCGGAAACATATTCCCAGACTTTTTGGGTAAAGAAGCATTTGACAAATAAGTGTTGAAAAGTTTCTGCATCTTTGTGACAGAGAACACAAATACTAGGGCTGATCCAACCTCGCTTGATTAAATTCTCCCAAGTCTTCAACTTATCCTGCAGAGCAAGCCATAAGAAACATTTTATTTTTAATGGAATTGCCCATTTCCATAAGATCTTGTACCACCAGTCATGAGGATAGATAAATTTATCTTGAATGATTCGATTGTATGCATATTTAGCCGTAACAATACCGGAAGCAGGATTCCCACCCCAAACTAATTTGTCACAATCCTGATTAAGCTTGACACCTGCTGAATTCAAATTTTTTATGTAGTAATCCCAACTCTGAGCCAAATAGCCAGAGAGTCCAAGGTCTCTTGCAGTCATCCACACAGCTGGCCCGTCAACACCAGAGCTACAAATTTGAATCTTATTTAAAGTGTTCAGTCCAATAACCTGAAGATACTGAGGAATGATAGGCAGAAGTAGAAAGGAGTCTTCCATCCCAATAATGGGATCAACCCCAACACGAATCTTTACACCTGATCCCACTTGCCAACCAAGGTCTAGTTTGATCCATTTAAAAATTTTCATAAAGCCCCGCCAAATAGGAGAAAAATTCCAGTTTTCCAATTTTGGATTTCTAATCCAGAGATGCACATCCTGCTTTATATATTTGCTCTGAATAATTCTAGAACAGAGGGTGCTACCAAATAATCCACGCCACACACTCTTTAATCTGAGAGCAGAATTGAAAACCTCTAGATCTTTGATACCCCATCCACCAAATCTATAAGGTCTTGAGAGCATCTCAGCAGCAACCATTGGAATTTTTGCATTGTCTGCAGACCCCGTCCAAAGAAAGTTAAAGATACATTTCTTAATGGCTTTGATAATGAAGGCAGGCACTTCAAGGAGTGAAAACCAATAAACAGGAATGCTCGATAGAACTGATTTTACTAAAATGAGCTTGCCTCCCATTGATAAAAGTCTATAAGACTAGTGAGCAATTCGAGCTTCCACTTTCCTCAACAACCAGAACCAGTCCTTTATGAGATAGTTATTGGGTTTTAAATTAAAGCCCAGATATTTAAATCCCTAATCCAGAGAGCAGCACTTATAGGGAAGCATTGAAGTGATATTATGCACATGCTGCTCACTCGTATTTAAATGATAAAAGTTTGATTTAACTGAACTAACCTTCATACTAGAGGCATTACAAAATGTCTAAATTAATTCACCATACAATTTCCATTCCTCCACAAAATTCAACCCAGGCATCAACACATCATCCGCAAATAAAATGTGTGTGATCACACAGTCCTTTGTCAACCTGATGCCTTTAACCAATCCTCTATCTAGAGCTTGATTAATTAATCTACTGAAACCATCCATGACTAATATGAAGAGGAGCGGGGAAAGGGGGCACCCTTGTCTTATCCCACGGGAACAACTGAAGAATGATGATGGAGATACCCTACGCCATTCGAAATGGCTGTATTGTTTTCATTTGCACTTGGGAGGAAGAGCAGAGCTCTCGGCCAATACAAGGCTATGGAGAAAGCTCCATCGTGAACCATTCAAAGACCCATGGGCAAAGTTAACTTTCTGTAAGCTATCGTTTCATTTTGAAATCTTGCATAAGTAAAAAATTCTCTTTGTTGAAGTGATAATAACTCGTGCTCTGTAATTGCCTGTCAGGGGGGTTCGCGTTACATCCTGGATATTTCTGGCTGGGGTTTAGGGAGCTTGGGAAAGTGGAGGCTCCATGAGTGAAAATCCTTGGTAAGAACTGGGCCTCCCTAGAACACTTCATAGGGTATTGAACTATTTTAGATTAAAAAAATATTTATTTAAAAATGGTTTGCGAATGCTAATTAACTCATCCTCATCCATGTAATTTAAAAGGGTATTTGTTTTAATTGTTGTGTTATTAATGACATTAATGCAATCATTTTTGTTTTAAAATTTTACAAATAAATGTTTTTTATATATTATATTATTAAAAATATATATTTTGCTCATCTACTATTAAGTGGTTTTATTTACATCATGTTTAACAACTTAATATTTTTAAATAGCTTTGAAATATTGTAAACTTATACGAATTATACAAATTTCAAATTACTATAAAACTATATTTAATTATTATTTAGTTTATTATATAAAAATTTACAATAAGAAAAAATATTTAAAAACAAACAAACATATATATATATGACTAAAAGATCAATTTATTTTAAAAACATTTTAAATATTAAGAAAAGATATTTAAAACAAACAAATATATATATGTAAAAGATCAATTTACTTTAAAAACATTTTAAATATTAAGTTTTTAGAGTTAAAACATATAAGAAAATATATTTAAGTTTTTATAATTAAACATATATTGCATTGTTTTTCAATCACATTGTTAAGTTCAACACTTTATGTTAAGTTCAACACTTTATTAATTGATAAATCTCTTTAATATAATAATAATATTATGTAGTTTTCTTTTTTACTTCTACACAATATTCTATAGCAATAATGTTCATTAAATTACACATTTCATAATTATTTTAGCTTTATGCTATAACCAACTAATGTATTATAGATTTCTAAAAAAATAATCATAATACCATAACCCTTTCTCGTAACAAATTATAACCCTTTGTCTTAAAAACTTAACATGTATTTTCCTTAAATCTATTTTTAGTCAAGACATGTTCCGCTTTTTATTATTAATTTACTTTGTACAAAAATATTTCTATAGTTTATTCAAGATTGAAATAATTTATGTATTTTTTTGCGAATAATAATTTATGTATTTATTTAATAAAGTAATTTTATATTTGCGCAATTCTTATTGGTGGAAAGTGTTTGAATAGACAATTTTCATCATTGCCTAACATCTAAGTATTTTGTTTTTTTTTTTCACAGAAAAATATAACTTACTATTAATATATGAAATAGTAAATAACACCAGCTGTCAGAAACTAACAAACTGCTCTCAAAATTTAAGTATTTTGTTTCACTTGAGCATACTGACATAGGGATCTGGTTTTGTTTCACTTGAGCATAATGACTTGAGCATAATGACATAGGGATCTGGTTGACCGGCATCAAAATCAAAAGGTTAACAGGTTTGCAACTTTGCATTTAAACCTTTTTAAAGTTGTGTGCCTCCTGGAATACCAAGTATGGCAAAATCGAGGAATGCCCGATGTGCTTGGGTTCTGTGTGTAATTTTCAAGGCTCTTAAAATTGTTATCATGAACAAACTCTACAAGATGCTCGGTTCTGTGATTAATTTCCATGGTGACAATGTAGGGAAGGTTCATTGCTCCCAACATATTACCTGCTTATGTCATAATTGTCTTTTTCACTGTATCTGGTTTGGTTTCGGTTCCATTATCTTCTGAGCTTTTGTTGGCCCTGAATGGTACATGAAGGTATAGCCGCTGGAACACAAATGCTTTACTCATTTAAACTGTTTTTATTTTTGATGTACTATGCTTTACTTATCTTTTATCATATGAAATGTTTGCAGGTGGATTTGTAGATTTAGTCTTACAATGGGGAAATCACTCATGGGTTGATGGGTTTAGGTATGGAGCGGGCTCGTTGGCTGGTCGGGTATGCTCAGCTGGTTAGGAAACACTAATGGGTTTGTGTATGGAGCTGGTTCGCGGGCTGGCTGCAGGGATGCAAAAGCAGCTGGGATGTCTAGTCGGGTATTCAAGTCATATTCTGATTTGAAGCTGCAAGGATGCAAAAGAAGTTGTCCAACTCTATCTTGGCTTCCATTTCCTTATAGAATCATTATCTTCTACGCTTCTGTCATAATTTTCTTTTTTACTGTCTCTGGTTTGGTTTTGGTCCCATGTCTCTCTGTCATTTTCCGGTCATTTTCCGGTGTTCTTGTATTTTTCTGTCTGGTCGCTTTTATTTCATTGGGAATTAATGTTTATATATATTTCCCTGCAGGAAAATTCATTCCATTTGAAATATGCATCGCGTGGACTTGCTGGGTCTTCCCTCTTGATGTCTCACTCAGCTGGAATGACTGTTTTTAGAGGTGAGATTCCCCTGCCTTCACCTTCCCCTTGGTTCCCTTCACCCGTCATGGCATCGTGGCACGCATCTATGACATCGTGGTGGCATCTATGTCTTATGGAGACTTCGGATGCTCAAACATGAATCCATAATTCCCTATAGCAGCAGCGCCGCTCCAATCAAGACGGATAACAGATATTTAATGGTGAAGCCTCAGTCTTAGTGTCAACCTAAGCCTCAATATGATAAGTCTTAGCGTAAACCTAAGCCTCAATATGTGTCAGAACTTGAAGCCAGTGGTAGATCGGTTTCCAAGCTGTCTTCTCAGGTTGGTGGCAGCATCAATTTCAGATGTCGCTGTAAATCTTTCGTCTCCATTATGTAACGAACTACTTTATTTTGCAATGGGTTGTACAGGTATCGATTTTGTTAGATGAAAGCAGCATGGCCTGCAACAAAGGGATCAGCTCCTCCACCCTTCTTCAAAGGTCATTTGCTTTGGCTCCCTAATGTTTGAATTCTCCTTTTCTGATTGGCTTTACTAGATTAGGGTTACCACAAGCTGTATTAAAATTCTAGACGAAGTTGTCGAACAATTCATCCAATCGAACAACTGTATGGAGTTATTCAGGTTTTCATTCATTATCTATAAATCCGCTGCTGGTATGTTGAACAACTGTATGGAGTTATTCAGGTTTTCATTCATTATCTATAAATCCGCTGCTGGTATGTTTCAAAATATTTGCAGGGTTTTATTTGCCCAATTGCCGTGAATGGTACAAGAAGGTATTTGCGGGTTGGCAATTTTACTAAATTTGTTTTTATGAATTTATAAGTTTTCGGCAGTATTTTAGACTGAACAGTATGTCGTTTCATTTTAATGAATGAGTGTACAAGGTGGCGTTAGCAACCATGCCTGAAGGAGCACAAGGAGCTACATATCTCACACAATAGTTTCAATTTTATTGTAATTAACTTCTGTGTTTTTGTTTTTTTGTTTTGTTTTTCTTGGAATGATGGATTTTATAATTTTGGATGGCCATTAATGCAGCGATTGAAAAGATTCATGTATATTGAAACTAGAGGTGCTTCAATGTGGAAACATAATGATAGTTTTTCAATATTGATCCAAGGGTTACTTTTGAAAATGTTTTTATTGTTAGTGGCTTTCACAGCAGACTCTCTGCCTGCTCAAGCCGTTTCTCTGTCATATTCATTTTTATTTGGCATATTATCTGCAGCTCGTGTCCTCAGGCATGGACACCTGCGTGCTACGATGCCATTTCAACCTGGAGATGCCTCTCCCCGTCGTATTAGCATTTGATCCTGCCACTGGCGTGAACCCTAATTTTTTGTGGGCTGCCTTTTCACTCCTCATAACTCGTGCTACCATGAATGTGTATCAATGTGAACCCTATCCCGTAGTTATGGCACGTGTCTCCTCATTTTACCAATTTTTTGAGGGTTGCATTTAAACTTTTGAAGTTATGCGTTGCATCCTCCTCTCTCTCAGAGTTGTGACTGCCTTAGGTGCCTGCTAATGCTATAAGAATCATTAATATCATGGAATTGAACTAGAGATTAATCCTGGATCTTTCATCTGGAGATGTGTTCCAATCGTTGGAGCATGGATTTGAAGGATGGTACTATAGGTTGAAGTCTCCTAGAGTGCATTGAAGACTCCTGGTTTTTTATTAAATACTAGAGTTGTGCTGGTTTTTTCCAATATTGTTAATGGAGGTGGAGATGGCACTATAGTTGGAGCTATGTTTCATTTGTTGTCACTACATGGTTCATCATCTTCCAATAAAGATGCAGCTGAATCTATTGAATCTGATAATCCTGGAAAAATGTCTACTCCAGGGGTTCTTATTTTACATACATGTCTTCTGATTGAAATTCCCAGGGTAAGTCCTCCTAGAAGACACAACAAACTGTAGAAAAAAACTCTAGATGTCCCATCCCATGTAGACAGTATAAGGTCCAAATAAATGTGTCACGGTGAACCTCATGTGTAGCTTATTATTAATAAGATACACATGTAGCTTATTAATAATAATAAGCTACATGTATAGCTGCTAGTGCTTCAAATAAACCTGCTCTAGCAAGACAACAAGTTCAGGAAAGAAAGTATCTATCGTGGAAGTATGTAATAAGAAAACAAGGGTGTGAGTCAAAGCTTGTTGGGGGATAAAGCATAGATATATCAAGAATTGAGAGGGATAAAAAATATTGAAGTGTAAAAATCTCGAGGTTTTAATGTTCTCAATCCACATCTACATTGTTGTTATTGTTGATTCTTATGCTTCCCTGCATAGCGCTCTTTATAATTATTGTGTTCTTCCCTACCTCATATTGGATATGGGGCTGTAATCAATTGAAGTTTCTCTTTTATGTATCTTTAATCAATGAAAAAATGATCTTGGAATGAGAACGTTATATATACTGGATGCAATATACATCATTTAGTCTTAGGTTTAATTAACAGTTGATTATCTGGATGAGATCCTCCTATAGCAGTCGTCATTAATGCCTGTTGGGGGTTTGCGAACAAGATAAATCCCACTTAAAAGGAAAGCATTCAGAACCCAAATGTATAAGTAATGCATTCTAGGTCTCCTCTACCTTAATCTGAATTCCTTCTCTATGTGTTGTATCTTTTGAATAAGAGATATTTTTGTGGCTTTCAAATTGGTATTGAGTATGTAATTGATCCAGTGTTTTTGTTTAATCCAAATAATTCAAGTGTTGCTGCTAGTTCTCTGCTGCACTAGTGAGTTTGGGCTGGCATTCTTCCATGGAAGACATGAAACAGTCAAAGAGGTCAAAAACTTTGGCTCTCATTCGGAGCACCAAGAAGAATGCAAACAGAACAGTGCAATGCCATTGAGGCCTCATATGGTGACTATTACTGAATTTGGGGAAGTTGGTGATGGAGTCACTGTTAATACACATGCCTTTCAAAATGCCATCTTCTACCTTAACACCTTTGCTGATAAAGGTGGAGCACAACTTTTTGTGCCAGCAGGAAAATGGTTAACTAGAAGCTTCGATCTAACAACTCACCTTAAACTGTACTTGGACACTGGGGCTGTAATCCTTGGATCACAGGTTATTGTTTGGAGCATAATCTCTGTATCTTGTGTTAAGTTCACATTGCCACTAATTATTTAATGGTTGTTTTATTTGAAAAAGCGGGTATGGTCTAATGTTTAGGGGATGTCATTTTCCAACTAGACTTTGCCAAGTTCAACCTTTGCAGACGCACGACATCTATCGCACATACAAACTATTCTCTATGATGCCAATGGTTGCATACTTGTACTCCAGTACAGGGAAAGAACTTTGATGGTGTGGGGAAATTTGCTTGCCATGTTTACTTTATTTAGAACTTTGCAAGTCTAGATGTATTTAAGCTAGATTTTGTAGTACAGAAGAAGAAATATCCTACCTGTAGTCATATCCCACATTTTAGCATAGAAGTGATATGTTAAATGATTTGTTGGTTCAGAAGCTGCTGCAGGGATTTATTGACAAACAAAAGTGAATTTCAGTGCGAGAATATCACTAATATATTGAATTGGATTTCCTATTATTTGAGGCTGTTGATTGCATTTTGTTGGCTTACAAGTTGATCTAAAGGGTTTTCAAGGTAGACCCAGGTTTTTTGCGGTTTCCCTTAACCAACAAAACCCCTTTGCATGCCCTTTCGGCATCAACCTGCGAATAGGTTGAAGTCTCACCCGAGGTGTAGCTATGGGGGCACTGCGGAACCAGGTTTCCATAGTGGGTGATGAGTTGTTTATCCAGGCTAACTGCGCAGCGCACCGATGGACTAGCGCTGTGAACCAAGGACAGCGCAACAATGGACTACGTCGCGGTCCGCGGTACTCCAACTGACTGTTGCGATACCCGCGAGTCCAGATACTACGCGGTTCAGCCACAACGATACTAAAGGGGCAGCGTGACTGACTTACACGCCTTCTCACCAGACTTGACAAATACTCACTGTCTATACTTGATATTCTTAAGCAATCACCTACTGTCTTAGGCTAAGTGACCTTACCAAAGCTACAAGTAGATGAACAATATAATACTGTGTGCGGCCTGTGGTGCATGTCACAAGAGTATACGATCCAACCTTTCATACACAACTGTAATTGTTCTATAAACTGATACTTGTGCAAACTTGAGTACTAGGCATTCACATCCATTCATTCATACAATGCTTAACATATTATTCCCATCTCTCTTTCTTATGGCAAATACATACAAAAGCATTAATATACCATTGGTAAATGAAGATCCAGCATTCAATATAAGCTAATAAGTAACAACACATACACACAATCACATTACACAAGATTTAAAGTGGTTCACCCCTCGGATGGAGGCTACGTCCACAAGAACGGTTGTTAATATTGATCTTTTTGGGAAGGATACAACCATTCTTAGTCTGCGCACTCAACTGCAGACTCTCTTCTCTCTTAAGTAGGTCTCTGCACACTCAGCTGCAGAGCCTTTACAATAGCTTCTACCTTCACAGACTCTAATAATATGCAACAATGACAAAACTGAAGAGTAACCCTTCCCTTACAAAATCATGCCTTACTTATAGATCATGCCCATAGATCATGTCTTTACATTCCACAGGCCAAAAACCCTTAGGGTTTACAAAACAGTTATAGATTCCAACTCATCGATCTAGCTAGCGCTTGGTAGCGAATCTTCCATCGTGGCCTTCCCTTCGCGCGTGCCCATGTCGCTATCGGCTTTCCTGTCGCATGCGTGCCAACAGGTCGCTTTCACCGAGCCGTTATTCCTCTAATGGCCTCGTGCGACTGGTTCAGGTAGTGGTATCTTTCGCGTGTGCAACCAGTTGCTTTCTTCCCCATCTGCTCCTGCCCACCGCTTGGCATTCCTTGAGCATCTTTGCCAAAAATAGACCACCGACGGGCTAACCGGAATATGTGCCATCTTCCCGTCCAACACTGTGCCCTGCTGGATCCTTGTAAACTGGACACTTCGCAGTACTACATCCTCGCAACATTGATCTTCGCAGCACTTCTCTACCGCATTGCGCGCATCTTCGCAGCATCCCCAAAACATGTACAAAAGAGTACTTTATCTGAATTGCGCTCCACTTCGCAGTTCCAAAAGTCTTTGCTCAAAATTGCCCTACTTGGGCCAGGCCCAACACATTTTTTATTACAGGACTCTGAAGATTGGCCAGTCATTAGCTCCTTACCCTCATATGGCCGAGGCAGGGAACTACCAGGTGGAAGGAACTACAGTCTGATACGTGGGTACAATTTGACGGATGTTGTCATAACATGTGTGGATATCCTATGGCATGAAGATCTTTGAAAAACGGATCTATTAAACACGATGTGCAGTACTTATATGCTGCCCATTCACTTGGAGCACATTTCATATGTTTACATTATAAAAAAAAGTAGGCATACAATGCCTTAAGACATTGAAGCAACAGTAGATATAGGAAATGTTTTTCTCACTAGCTTAAGGATGCTAACCCATTTGTCACTTTTCCAGGCAATAATGGAACAATTGATGGTCAAAGAGCTGTTTGGTTGAATTGGTTCCATAATCATACACTAGATTATACCCGCCCACATCTTGTGGAGTTGGAGGACTCGCAAGATATTATTATTGCAAATTTGACTTTCTTGAACTCGCCTTTTTGGACCATCCACCCAGTGTACTGCAGGTCAGTGTCCTCAATGCTGGTCTATTTGAATGTACACTAATCTCAGTGTTCATATATTCTTTCATTTTTTCTTTATCAAATCACCTATATGCAAGATTAGATTATGTATGAATATTGTTAGTTGATATCTTCTATGGTGAATGTACAGTAATTTCCATATTCAGAATCTCACAATCCTTGCTCCACTTAATTCACCTAACACAGATGGCATAGATCCAGGTAATTCTTTGCCTATCATTGACTAAATTTGGGTTAGCATGGGACAATTCATTCAAGTTTTGAATCTATTTCAGTGCTATCATTTATGCCATCACGACCCTCATTTCATGATCACCCTAAAATTGGCTTCTAAAATGTGTTTTTTGGTTGTTGGAATTAACCATTGTATGTTTGCACAAACTTTGTGTGTCCTCTTGGTCTCCATACCCCTTGATAAGGATCTGCAGAGAAATACGTTCCTGTTTGACTTATTGTGTCCTATCGTTAATGTTTAGACATCTATAGACAGTGTACCTCAGGTCAACTCTATGCTTCACCACATGATACATATAGGAAAAATATTTCTTTGAATAAAACTATCATCTGATAGTACAAGTCCTTCAGAGTTACATCATCATCAACAGAAAGGAGCAAGGGCTGAAATGTTTTTGAGTCAGCAGGTACTTCATCTTTAATGCTTGAATAAGAATTCCAAATGCAAATGCAACATGTTGCCTAGTGTTTTGGTATTTTAGTAAGCATTGCCCGACTCTTACCATTATGACCCTAAACCACACATGATGCCATTTTATGAATACAATCAAACATCAAGAATATGGATATTGTCATTGACATCTGCACGTAAAATTATTAACATTTGGATTTTAAGCTTAGATGAAAGTCTAAATCCTCACTGCTCAGGTGATGATCATTTGGCATGGATAAAACTATGGAAATGGCATTGATATGCCCATACCGTTTTCCAACACTTGCAACAAGCTTATGACAGTTATTCACCTAAATTTCCTCTTCTTGAACCATAGGCCTCCCTGTTGCACATCCCCCACTGTTTTGTTTTTTACGTGTTCTCCATTGGTTTGATAGACTTGAAGACAAATTTTGAATTGCTTACTCTTTCTTGTTTTGTTTCTTCCTCTATCCAATCTATATATCTCTAGTCAATTCGATGCTTCTCAAATCTCCACTGAATACAAACTTCCAAATTTTATTCTATGAATGGTTGTCCCTCTCCCTCCTTTTTTGCACTGATCTTTAGAAGTCATTTGGCTCTGAAATCCTTGCACTGGGGGCTTTTTGTGCAGTGCTTCCTTCAAGTTCACTCCAAAAAAGAACACTAAACAATCTCCACCATGCTGATGATAGTAATTTAGAAATGGAAGGAACACATCGAATGAAGTATGTTTGATTGTCTTGTCTCTCCTGAAGATGATGGTAGGGTAGTGATGCAAATGCAATGACATCATGGGCCGCAAATCTCTTGTGCTACTTTAGTTTTCAGACTCTAATTGTCATGCACCCAGGTGTATGATTATAATCCCAAAGCATGCTCATACTTGCTCCCAGTTAAATCAAACATAACAAATGACACCTTCTAACAGTTCATTGGGGTTCACCAATGCAAATACTGTTGTCAGCACCTTCCAACAGTGAATTCTTACTGAATTTGGGAAACCAAAGTCAAGCTTAATCTTCTTGAGAAATAATATGGGAAGGCTTGAAAACAGTGGAAATCCCAGGCATGGTGTCCTTTCCTTGCTTGTAATTCTGGTTAACTGTGTGGACATCGGGATGTGGAGGTCATCTTAGGGTCTATGGTTGTTAAAATTAATTCATTACATGGTGCTATGCTAAATAAAGTTTCTAGTATGACGAACTGAGCTTATTGGAAGAAGGAAAATAAAAAAATCATGTTCCATAATGCTATGCCTTCCTCCAAAACTTGAATCACAACCCGAAGTTTTAGCTCATCAAGTTCCTGTAGCTCATCAAATTTCTGATATTGTTTTCATCTCCTTTGCTATTTTTGTTCTTTTCCAGTGCAATTGTATAGTAGATCTTTATGACTCAGGAATATATATACCACTCTCTCCCATTGGAAAGTGCTTAGATCCTTGAGAGATTCCGTTCTTAGTCTTCTGACTAATTATTGATTTTGGATTGAGCATTTACTATGGGAACTTGTATCTATGAGAGTTCAGAGTATGGGAATGCTGGAACAAATATGCAAACTTCCTTTCCTGGCTTGTGTTTGCTTCATATGGCTCTAGCTCTTACATCTTGCCACCTTGGGGGTGTTCATTTCCCATTTCAAATGACAAGCTGAAGTGGCGCAACACATTATGTTAAGACCATAGATAATAAGCATTAATTTTTCAAATCACGCCATCCATTGTGAATGATTTGCAGTAATATATTGACTCGGTATTTATGTTGCGGATTAAGATGAAACTTTTACACTGTTGCATTGTTTAGATATAGTTCTAGATATCCCCTTGTTTTTTTTACTAATCGTGTGGTATGCTTTTAGATTCGAGCTCTGATGTGTGCATAGAGGACTGTTACATTAGCTGTGGTGATGATGTAATTTCTATCAAAAGTGATTGGGATGAGTATGGTGTTTCTTATGGGCGCCCTAGCTCCAACATTATTGATGAGTATGGTGTTTTAGGGGTAAGATTCCATGATTAATTTTGTGAATATTGTTATTATAGTGAATGATTTCCCTAAGTATGGGACACTAGTAGAGATCTTGTTCTAACTTATGGGATATCCTTATCAGTAGGTGGGGAAGAATCATATACCTTTGCATTGCTTGGTTCACTCGTTGATTCCTGAATACTATGTTAATCATTGTCTCAATGGTGCACCTTCACATAGATTCCATCCTCACATGGTTAGAGATTTCATAGGGGAGGAGGCAAGCATTTAGAAGAATATATATTTCTAGGTTACTTCGCCCTCTTGTTGCAAGAGGAAGTGGAACACATGAGAATTTGCACTATTTGAAGAAGAGCTGGATTGAGCAGTCTAGAGCATAGACAATGGTGTATGTGCACTCCAACTTCTGTCTTATACATGATGAGGGACAAGTGGTTGAAGGGAAAGGTAAAGCTGTGGGATGTATTTCTTGATGTTGTGGGTTTGGACAACAACATTGGGTTGGCATTAGCCAACTTGGATCTTGCACTGAGATAAGGGAGTTTTGTTCCATAGCCCAATATTCATTAGATGTGTAACATTTGTATAATGTTTTTCCCCAAGAAAAAAAATCTTTATATTGATAATTCAGAGATTGAAATCAAATATTCATTTTCTTTCCAAAAAGGGACACCATTGAATGAAACTGACCTTATTGTTCGAGTGCTAAAAAACACTGTTTATGTTGTACATAATATAGTCTTCCAAAATCAATTACATCCTTTTTCAAAATCTTGGCATGACAAAAAAGACCTCATAGTCTGACTTAGCTTCCAGATGACAATATATCTTGGAAACAAACTCTAAAAAACAGAGTTAAAACACCAAAATGAAAAAGATAAAATATGTAATGTAAAAACAAAATTAAAACAATGAAGCATTAAGATGTTCAGACTCTCTTAACTCTGGATCCTTTAAGCACTATAAGATTTTCACCTTGATTTTTTGATCCCTATCGTTGTGGTTTAACTACTTAAGTATTGTTTGCATGCTGTCAGCTCTAGTTCAACGTTAATTTCCATTTGATGGCCTCAGATGAAGGTGCTCATGCCAAGTTTTATACATGCATCCATATTCTTATTTCTTCAATGCATATTTTGATTGAAATTATTTTCCATTTCTTAGCTTTCTTGGAGGTATGCTATTTTGTATTTAAATTATTTTTTGTCAAAAAAAAATTCATACCTTTTCCCATTAATCATAATAAAAAAGATACATGTTTTAAAGGTTTTCCCCTAAAAGTGGGTCATATGCTGAAAAGAGCAGATAAAGCCAATAATCATCGAGCTTAGCTTTTATCTATTTTCAAAACAAATGCGTCATAGCACATATGAAAACAGAAGTTATCCTCTTAATGGAATAATGCATCATCCTTCATTGAACTAACAATTTGCCAAGAGAGTTAAACAGGTAGCTACCTTGGAGGAAGACCCTCCACATTAACCTCCAGGTACCTCATCCATGTCTGTGACTCTGGATCCCTGCCATATGCCTGCTTTAATAGTTGATCTGCTGTTTAATTGAACTCCCTCGTCACATGATGGAAAGATCTCTTAGAATATTTTCATTTTTCAATACATGCTTTAATAGTTGATCTGCTGTTTAATTGAACTCCCTCGTCACATGATGGAAAGATCTCTTAGAATATTTTCATTTTTCAATACATGGGCTCTTCTTAGGATATTTATAGGCCTTTCCTATTTTGTCTAAGTTGCATATTTAAATGAGTATCTTGTATAAATTTCAATTCAATCATAAATGTGATCATTGCTTTGTTATGTCATAGGTCATGGTCTCATCGAAGGAAGAACCAGATGCAACAATTTCACCGGCAATGGATGGGATCCTTAAAGTTCATAAACGAATTATTGAAAGTATAGATGACGCAGGTCGAACTCAACAAGTTTGGAGTGGACCGATAATAACTCGAATGCTACTAGCAGGCATACAGTCTGGAAGTTTAATTGGAAAGCAAGGTGCAACAATAAAGTCTATTCAGGAAAACTCAGGGGCTGCTGCTCGAGTAAATGGCATTCGTATAGTCATGAACCTTTTAGCCTACCTACAATGCTTATGTAATTATATACTGCAAGTTTATGTAATGTTTATTTCAATAGAATTGTGGCATAGTTGTGATTACATATTATTGCACCAAGACTCCAGAGTAGTGAGGTGCTTATAACCCAGAACGGGGGAGATATAATGCGTAACATTATGTATTGCACTGTGAGGTGCTTACAACCCAGAACGAAAGAGATGTAACGCGTAATGTTATACAACATGACTATAAAAAAAATGCAAATGATATTGACTTAAACAAAAAAGAATATATATATATTTGTGTGAACAAGTGATTGTATATTAAATATCAAAAAGTTACACTCAGCTTTTTACATCTTCTCTGATCAAACTGGTATAGCCCATCAGGAGACACCCCCGTCCCAGTACTTATAAAACTGCCCTGCATATACCATAACTGCCTTGACTCCCATAACAAACCCAAAACAATACCAGCGGCCGAAGCCTTACATATATTCCGGATAAACCTAGACCCTTTCTACCCTAGACCCAGAGTATTATCATGCATAACAGACAAAAGGTACATTACAAAACCATGGCTTGCTAGCCCCTACGAACCCCGGACTTATAAGCTGATACAATAGGGAAAAAACCAAGAACCAACGCGACACTTACAAACCTGGAGGCCCTCCCTTGAAGGAATCCATCCACAGCATCGACGTGATCAACCAACCATCTTTCATCTTCGAAGACTCTGCGCCCACATCACCAGTGTGAGGCATGAAGGGGATGCCCAACTTGCTAGCAATGATGT
The DNA here is from genome assembly GCA_027924585.1 of Larix kaempferi. Classification (NCBI taxonomy): domain Eukaryota; kingdom Viridiplantae; phylum Streptophyta; class Pinopsida; order Pinales; family Pinaceae; genus Larix; species Larix kaempferi. The sequence continues at coordinate 44,477,587 of BSBM01000372.1, read as the reverse complement.
CAATTTTTTTTATGTATCAGCCTGGTTTCCGCCTGTTCCTCCTTCCAGAAGTTCACCGGGATTTATTTGCCACGCCCTTTCTCCTCGCATTTGAGCAGCACCCTCGCCAGCAACACTTTAACCACCCAGAACATGGTCACATTCTGGTCATAGAGAAACCAACGGGCATGGGTAGACCCTGGATCCTAAATCCATGACTGCAAAGCCTCTAGTTCGTCCACAGTGAAATGCCTATCGTATAGGTCAATTAATCTGGCTGATTATTCCATTGTTTCAAGCTATATATTATATCTTGCTTAATTTTATTATGCCCTTTTTTTTTTCTATTTTCAGGTAACCGTGTACAGATTAATTTGTACACGACTGATTGCTGAATCCAGGAATGGAACTACCTGCTTCAAGCTCCTCCCACAAATCTTTTTCTATTGTGTTGACCTCCTCGTGAATTCCTTGAGCCGTGGATGCCTTGTACATCCATGCTGATTGCGCAGTAAAAAAAATTTTATATTGATTTGATTTTAAACAATTTATATTGATTTGATTTTAAACATAGATATATCAAGAATTGAAAGGGATAAACAATCTTGAGGTGTAAAAATTGGATCTCTCTAGATGGTTGATAGATCCATTTAAGATAGATCTATGTTGATATAACTAAAACCTATTTTTTCAAAGATTTCCATTTTCTAAATCTTTTTTATTATTGTTCAAAACATTTACAGCCAGCTCTTGTTTAAAGTGGATGTTACTAAATTAAACTATTTTCAATCAATAAAGTGACCCAGGAATCCAATGTTATTTTTTGGATGCAAATCAATATCAAAATTGTAATTTAATATCTGAAGGCATATTTTAAGTTTTAACTCTACCTTATAGATGCTTGCTTGGAAAAGTTTTCTGAAATGAAGTTCTTTGTTTACTACTAAACTGCCACAACCTATAATAATATGAAGCATAATATAACATGTAGAATGCAATACCATAAAAAAGCCATTAACATGTAGAATGCAATACCATAAAAAAGCCATTAACATGTAGAATGCAATACCATAAAAAAGCCATTAAGTAAATCAAGATCAATCATCCGTTACTTAAATGTTGGTTTCTTCATAAAATATATGATAGTTTCTCTATGATGATGGTTGGCCCTCAACAATTAAATCCTCGATTTTATTAACATTTTTCCATAATTCTCCTATTGCATCCACAAATCATGTAGGAACAATTGTTTCTGGCCTAACTTGTTCTTCACGCTTTGCTTACCTCCTCCTAAACTCACGAAGTGTACTTAGATTTTTCAATGTTTTATTGGTGTCTTCCTTGAATTATTTGGTAGTTCCTTTGGGCTTTTGTCTTTTCATTAAATTTCAGTATCATGGTTTATCAACCATCCTATTGATTTTGACAACCTTGGGTAGAGTTGTGAAGAAGTCCATACTGGATAAATTTGCTAGTCTGTTTTCACTATTCAATGTGTGTTAGTGTTTATAATATGGATTTGAATAATATAGATTAAGAAAAAATTGATGCCTTTTGCATATAAATGTTTTCTCTCTTGTTTTAACTTGAGACAAATTTGATATCAAATACTGGCATTGCGATGGTTGCAGAGGAAATCCCATATTGTGCTTTAGCAGATGACAAAGTGCTTGAGATACAAGGAGAACCTGCAAATGTACATAAAGCTCTTGAGCTAGTTGTTTCCCACCTTAGGAAATTCTTGGTTGATCACAATGTTCTTCCTTTGTACGAAATGAATGTAAGGTTCTTACGTTGTTATTCCGCAGTGAAATGCCTATCTTATAGGTCAATTAATTTGGTTGGTTATTCCATTGTTTCAAGCTATATGTTATATCTTGCTTATGTTTATTATGTCTTTTTTTTTCTTTTTTCAAGTCACCGTGTACAGATTAATTTGTAAGGAGACTGTAGAAGAGAAGATTTTACAAAGGGCGAAAAAATTACAGTTCAACAACTTGTCATGGCAGGGGGGATCGTGCACACGATGAGGTGTTGGCTCCAGTTGATGTAGATTCATTATTGTTAGATGATTCTGAGCTGGAGAAAAAGTTAAAGGAGCAACTTTCCATTCAGGTGGTGTACATTTTAGACTCCCTTGAAATTTAGATTCATTTAGGTAGAAAGGAATCCTTATAATTTCTTTCGTGCTAAGGTTCTTTGGAATAATATTTTCCTAACATAATATAATATGACCTTCAAATGTGATTGTTGGTTCTTTCGTATTACCTTAATGGTCAGCTCCAGTTGATGTAGCTTCATTATTGTTAGATGATTTTGAGCTGGAGCAAAAGCTAAAGGAGCAACTTTCCATTTAGGTGGTGTACATTTTAGACTCTCTTGAAATTTAGATTCATTTAGGTAGAAAGGAATCCTTATAATTTCTTTGTGTTAAGGTTCTTTGGAATAGTATTTTCTTGGCATAATATAATCTGACCTTCAAATGTGATCGTTGGTTCTTTCGTATTACCTTAATGGTCGGCTCCCTATTAACAACCGTTATTTTCGAAATAAACACCATGGAATCATCATACGTTATTTGCTCTAGCGTTAAAAACATAAGGAAAAGCACTGTAATTAAGCCCATCAAGCACTATTATTTCAGCACTGTGGAATAAAAAAAATGCCCTGCCTAAATAACATCATAATATAATCTGTTGCATACAATGTCAAATGTATTTATATTGAATGATTGTCAGAGTTGTTTCCTAGGATGTAGTTTCACTTCCTCTAAAATGCATTCAGATTTATATACGTAGCATGATATAATTTGTGATTCTATCATATACAGTGTCAATTATGTTTATGTTGAATGATTGTCTAAGTTGTTTCTTATGATGTAACTTCACTTTCTCTAAAATGCATTCAAAGTCAACTAATGTAATTATTGTTCAAGCCTTTGTCAACAAATTATGTGAATACCATTATTGTGTTTGCTCTAATATGCTCTTATATTTTCCTTTTTATGAGTCCTTTCATCTAGTCTAGCCACTTTTGGTTTCTTTCCATATCCATGGTTGCATTTTAATACATTGGCTACTGCGATGGTGATAATTATTGGATCATAATGTATTTCACTAGGGCAAGGAAAGGCAGTCAAAGAGGAAGAGAAGAGATGTTTTGCTTGATGCAGGCAATGCTTCTTTGGAAGACTCGAATCTGCTCTCACGGAAAGCTGAAATAGAAGAAAGAAGAAAGGCTAGTTCAGTTTGGGAAATGTAAATTTGAAGAAAGTATGGCCATCTATATGTATTTTGTGTGCTTGCATAAATAGGTTTTTTGGCAATGGCAGTGCTCTAGTTTACTCTTATTATCAACTTTCATCTCTCTTATTACTTTCATCCAGTGTACCTATATTTGGCTTATTTCCATTGCTGTGTTTGGATTTTAATCCATTTCCTCATGCTATGGTGATAATTATTGGAGCATGATGCATTTCAACAGGGTAAGGGAAGACAAATAAAGAGCAAGAGAACACATGATCAGTTTGATGTAGAAGGAATTGCTCTTATGGAAGACTCTACAAATCCCTAGCAGGGGAGACTGAAATCGAAGGAAGTAGAAAGATTAGTTCACTTTGGGGAATATAAATTTGATGAAAATATAGCTATCCAGATGCATTGTGTGCTGCCTACATTGGTTTTCTTGACAATGCTAATGCTACCTTTCCAGACAGCTTGTAAATAAGAACACTGATTTTAAAAATGGTCAATATTCTGTAGAGAAAACTTAATGTGGGTACAAAGGTTGCCTTTAAAAGCTAAACATTAAACGTTATATTATGCAGAAACTATTGAGGATTTTGATTATTTGCAAAACCAATTGATCCTAATCAATTCCTAATCAATTTATAATTAATGGAGAGATTTTGGCAAAAGAAGGTTATCATTAACATGACCCTTTTTGGTGACTATTGGGTAATCTTTGTTTCTTACCTAAGTATGTGACCCTTTTCCAGAATTTGGCAAGATGGTGTTAACTGTCGAAAATTTTATTCTCATATCAATCCATAAGAAATTCTATTTAAGGGTGCTAGCTCAATGGTAGAACACCTACCTTATATGTAGGAGGTTGGTGGTTCGATTCCTCCGTGCTCTATATATATTCTGAAACCACTAAAAGGAGATAAATAACTAAAAAATGACCAAAATTTGCATATAAACAACCACCAGTACAACATGAGAGATAAGTGACCAAAAAAATGACCAAAATATGCATATAAATGACCACTTTTGAATTGATGATCGCTGGTAGCAAATTAGCGGTCATTTATCACGTGACAAAAAATGTGGTCATTAATTGTGACAATTAATGACCAAATATACAACCAAATATATGACCACAAGATAGGCTATAAATGACCAAGCTAAATATGACCAAATTTTTGGTCGCGTGATAAATGATCGCTAATTTGATACCAGTGGTCACCAACTCAAAAGTGGTAATTTATATGCAGATTTTGGTCTTTTTTTTGGTCATTTATCTCTCATTTTGTACTAGTGTCTTGATCCATCGTATTGGATCTTTCTCCTTTGTCCAGATGCCAATGAATTTCCCGATGAGGGATTTCTCCTTCCACTGTTCAACTTGGTTTCGTATCTTGTCAGATGTGATATGCAGAGATGGATTTTCAGCAGATCTGGGTAAACAGCCTCCCCGAGTCTTTTTTCTGTCAGTCTCCATAGATTTCTCTACTAGGATACCCTGAACTGGTTGGTGCACAGTGGGTATCTGCGTACTGCTTGGGCGATCCGAAGATGTGGAGGGGGATCCTCTCCCTCTGGAAGACGCCATACGAGGCCCTTGGTCCACTATATCAGGGAAACCCTCAGAGGTCGATACACCACCTCCTTAGCTCGCAACCAGGCCAAGCCCTAACGTGAGCGGAGGATTTTCCTCCTGTGGGAGACCTAGCTACGATCTCGCATCAAACCCTCTCTCTCCTCCATTCTTCCTCTTAGATTTTCACCTACATGCTTCACTTACAATCTCTTTCCAAAAGTTATTTATATCAAAATATTTTGTTCATCATAAAGAAAAACATAACATTTATCAAGCTTCTATCTCGATTGTATATAAAACAAATATTGTTTGCCACCAAACATTCTCATGCGAAAATTCTAATGCATTTACTCCTTTTTCGACAAGTATAGTCACAACTGGATTTGGACATATCTTGTAAGCATAGTATATACGTTCTTTTCTTATTACATTGTTAGTACTATTATTGGCTTTTATGTCCTCTCCTCAGAAAACTTGAACACAAAGTTTTCAATTTTTGATTAAATTGTCATTGATGCCAACAGTGCCTGGCCATTGATGCCAACAGTTGAGTCTTGGTGCCCCTTGTGGAGCCCCTGAGGGTTAGTATTTGGTTTGTGGTTATCTGTGTCAACAGGAGACCTTTTGACTTTGTCCAAGCCCAAGCTTGAAGCCCTTGGAGGCCTTGGGACGATGGCAAAAGCCCTGGCTACCCTTGACTTGGTTAAGTGCCCCTAAGCTGTAATCTTGGTCCCATTGAGTCCATTGTTGTATCCTTCTCTTGGTTGTCCTTTCGTTAATGATGTTTGTGCTACTTGCACTTGTGGTTTGTTGTTTGGTTGCCTAATGAATGATTGTGGTATTCTGGATCTTGAAGCCCCTTGAACCCATAATGAAAGCCCACAAGTTGGTCTTAAGCACAAAAGGGTGTAGATGCTCTTGTTGGGATGCCCCTAATGAACAATGTTAAAACCACTACTTTAGATGATGTCCTAGGTCAAGTCCTTATCCTTGACAAGTAGAAATGACCCATTCTATGGTCATTTAAAACGATATACTTAATGACCCTATAATGTATGGTGGTTTGACAATATGGCATGCATGCCCTTAAAGCACTAATGATGCCTTTGATATCAAATGATGATACCTTTATTAGTTCTTGAAACCCTATGCATGCTACTTGAAACCCTTGAAGAAGCTCCTTTGCAAAAAGTAATGAAGCCCCTTAATTCATGATGAAGATGCCTTGGTTGATGGCTTTAAGCCCACATAATATGGTCATATGACCCACTCATATATGGTAGCTTGGCTAGCTTTTGAAAACCATGATGAAATCCCTTGATCCACAAGACTTGGTGTTGAACTTGATACCCTTATTCTTGGACTCTCAAACCTATTGAAGAAGCCCTAAAAGTAGTTAAAAAAAAAAGGGGGGGGCCATCCAAAAGTTTTCAAGTGAATTTTTGATGTCCTGCACAAATTGAAAAAATAAGGGTGAAGAACTTTTCCAATGCCAGCAAGACCCTCACAAAGTGAAAGTCCTCGTCAAGCCCTTTCAGTTGATATGTAGAACGCCCCCTAACTCCTCACGGTTGGAGAGATAATGATGTTTAAAGTTAATGAGTTAATTTGCCCATTCACAAGTAGGTCGGCTCAGAATTTTTTTAAGATCAAAAAGAAATTTTACAACTTTTTGCAAGGTCGGCTCAGATTTTTTTTCAAGTGTTATGTGTATAAATAAAGCCCACGTCTGCATTCATTGAGGGTAAATAAAAAAAAAATTTCGGGCAGCCTCTGAGAAAATTCGGACTGTGGGACTGTGTGACTGTGTGACTGTGCAAATTCGGGCAGCAGCAGGTAGCAGCAGTAGTGAAGTTTTAGAACTCTGAAATTTTCGGGTATCTGAGGAAGACAATTCAGGCAACCTCAGGTTTGAAGTTAAAGTTTATTTTTAACTCTGAAATTTCGGATTTAGAAACAGCAGCAAGCAGCTTATCTCTGTACAGAACTTGGGTTCACAGACTGTTCAATTTTTCTGGGTTTGCTGATCTGAAAAAATTCAGTGGAGGTGTTTTAGCTCTGGGCTTACTGGACCACTGTGACAGCTGCAGAAGTAAAGATATCACCTCTGAAATTTTGGGTGGACTGCTACCACCACAGAGAAGGGAGTGAGCTCTGAATTTTTGGCTGCAACAATTTTAGGCATCTAATTTCAGATATTCTTTACTGTGGTAGCTACAGAAGAAGGAATCTATAGCATGCTTTCAAGCCCTCTGAATGCGGGTGTTGCAGTCCTCAATATACAAGCAAGTGTTGCATTACATCTCTAAGTTCGGTTTCCAAGGGAACAACCTATAGCAGCATACTGGAGTTTTAAATTGTGAAGAAATTCGGATCTCTGGTGCAGCCACAGTAGAGCGGGATGAGCTCTGAATTTCGAACTTAACTGAGGCAGATTTCTCTCTGAAATTTCGGGTACACAGTGTCTAAAGTAGCTGCAGTCGAAGTCCTTAAAAAGATCAGCTTCAAAGGCATTTGTGAGAGCACTAAGAATTCATGTGAACCTTGAAATATCAGTAAAAGTCAAGCAAATTTTTGAGGATTGAAGAGCTGATCTAGGGCAACAAAAGACACTGATCTGAACTCATCCAAACAGTTATGATTTGAAGCTACATGTCTGAAAGTCTAAGAAGTGCAGAGGTAAATTTGTCTAAAATGTCAATCTCATAGTTAGTCACAAAAGGTTGGTGAAGTGCCTATGTTACAACATAGACTCTCCATTCAAGTAAGTATGGTATTTACTATTACCTTGAGTCTCAAGCTCCTTTTGAAGTAAGCTTAAGACACTTTGACAAGAGTGAGAAGCTCCTTCACCCTGATTGTTTTGAAGACCCCTTGTAAAGATTTGATGTGAATTGGACTAGGCAGCTTGAGTTACTTGTAGACAAGTTGAACTGAGTTAACTCAGAGATTGAGATAGTGGAATTAGCAACTATGAAAAGTTGGGCAACGATTTGCAAACACCCATGATCATATTTGTTGAGCAATACTGGGGTTTTGATTGCTCTTGGTTACAACTAGTACATTGGATCAAGGAAAGATTCACTACAGAAGTAGCCTGTTGGGTACAGATGCAGAGATGATTGAATTTGTGAGACATACAATTTCATACAGAAACTGGGAAGCTGCAATACTTCTTGATGACTTGACATGACAATGATGAAGTGGCATTTTTTTCAGTAATGATATATATTATACTCAATGATACACATGCTTAATGTTGTTTATTCTCAATGTATGTTGATGTGCTAAAGAAGTTTACACAGTCATGTTCTAGATATGCTCAGCTTATATATGATATGATCAGAGATGTTTACACAGTGACATGCTCAGTGTATGTTGATGTGCTAGTGATATTTACACTGTTGTATGCTCAGTAAAGTGCGATGGTACACAGGATTATGTATGCTCAGTGGTGTATGTAGTGATATATAGAAACAATGATATAATGATGAAATTGATGAAATGATGAACGGTGGTATTGAGCAGTGAGTACATTGATTCAGGCTACATGAGCAGATTCCTTAACTCAGATTGGCTGAGTTGTATGAATAGTTGGTTTGACTCAGGTGGACTGAGTCTAGTATACCGTTGGTTAAACTGAGATTTGCTAATTCGAATGACGTGAACAACAGATTGATTGGTACAGACAAATTGATTAGTCAGTTGATGAGCAGTGTGGCACAGTTGTGATGAGCAGTGGTCAGCAGTGACAGTGGTTGTGCAGTGTGATATAGATTGTGCAGTGTGGTACAGATTGTACAGTGTGGTACAGGTTGTGCAGTGTGGTACAGGTTGTGCAGTGTGGTTTAGATTGTGCAGTGTGGTACAGGTGTTGGATAGCAGGTCCGCAGGATCAGTGCAATTTGTGGTTCAGTAGTTCAGTATCTATCTTCATATCAGGGTGGCAGGACGGGGCAAGGAAATTGAAGGAGCTAAGGCTTCCTTCAGGTTGTAGCCTGTAAACCAGGGGGTTGTAGCCTCCTTCCAGTTGTAGCTGGAGAATTGAAGTCTTTGTAAAAAAGGGGGTTGTTTCCTTCTTCCAGTTGTTGCTGGTAAATTATTATTATAAAGGCTTCCGTGGTTTTTCCCCCAGGACTTGGGTTTCCACGTAAAAATCTTGTGTACTGTGTTTTGCTATGCTTCCTATGTGATGATGATATGATGATAGGTGATGATGAGTTGTAATTGTTAATAATGCTGATGATATAATGATAATGTGGTAATACATTAATGAATGATGCAGTTGATGATTGTTAAAGTGAAAAAGTAATAAAAAGCTATACACACTGTTCACCCCCCCCCTCTCAGTGTGCTCGGTGTGTCCAACAATTGGTATCAGAGCGGGTCCTTCACAGAAAGCCTTACCAGCTTGAAGTAGATTCTTGACACACCATGGGGTTCTCAGTGAATGGAGCACCATTGTTTTGTGGGACAAATTACTTGATCTGGAAAAGAAGAATGCAAGGTTATCTTGAAGCAGAAGGTAGTGGAGTATGGCAGTCAGTGCTTACTGGGTACGATCATCCGAAGAAAGTGAAAACATCAGCTCAAAAGGAAGCAAGGAAAAATAATTCAATGGCTATGGAATCCATTCTTGAAAGCTTATCAGATTCCATAAAAGAGAAAATTGGAAAGTGCAACACTGCTAAGGAACTATGGCTCAAAATAGAACATCTCTACTCCTCTAAGGAACATGAAGAAGAAGTTATGAAACTCATGACTGCAGATCTGACAGATATCCAAAAGAAGAAAATAGGAAAGTGCAACTCAATTGAAGAATTGTCACTGAAGTTAAATCAACTTGAAGAACAAAAAGCAGAAGACAACTCCATAGAAAGGTCAGTACAAGATCCAGGTAAGTATGAAGGTAAGTCTATTGAACACCCTGTTTGTAATGTTTTTGAAGAAATATGTCTATCGGGTATAGAGGATAAGTGCTATTCAAAATTCATAGATTGTAATACATCAAAATGTGATGAATCTCATTGTTTCTTGATAAATGATGGAAATGAATGTTTAAACAATGATATTACTAATGCTTTGCAAAAGGTTGAGAAACTTTGTAAACAAAACCAGGTATTACAAAAACAATTGGACAAATCTGAGAAGAGGAATCAAGAAGAATCTGAGAAAGCCACACAGACTATAATTGATCTAAATCTCCAAGTTGAAGAAGCTACTAGAATCAAAGAAGCCATATCCAACTCTCTGAAAGATCAACTTGAGAAGTCTGCTGCTGAAAATAAAAGACAATCAGAAGAAATCGACAAGCTCAGAAGACAGCTAGAAGATAAGGAGAAAGAATTGACTCGCAAGCTTCAAGACAAAGGTACTGAGATCAGTATCTTACTTGAAAAAATGCAGAAGGAAAGATCCGCCAGTCAGAAAGAAGATCCAAGTAACAAAAGGGGAATTCATTTCAGTCATGAGATTGAAGAGAAAATAAGAAGAAAACAAGAAGATGAAATCAAATCCTTGAAGATAGAATTACGAAAGGTATGTCTGACGAATTTTGACTTTGAAAAGGAACTCTCAGAACTCAGAAAAGAAAATCAAGAAATAAAAGGACAGATGGAAGACAGTACTGTCATTGATCTGAAAGAACAGATAGAAGAAGTCAAGAAAATTGAAGAAGACCTAACAAGACAACTCCAAGAAAAGATAGAAATTTGTCAAAAGCAAGAATTGAAGATCCTCTCTCTAAAGGAAGATCTGAACAAGACAGTTGCTCAGTTGAAGACAAATTCAAAGATTGAAAAGAACATTGAAGAAAGTGAAAGTTCCAGGGAAAAAGAAGAAAAGGATAATAGTTATACAGATATTTTCAGTAGATCCCATGATCAGCAAGATTCAAGGAAGAATAGAAACAGAGAACTTGCATCACAAAGAAGATCCTTTGCTCAAGGATATCCCATGATATTCAGTGGTCACTGCTACAAGTGTAACAACTATGGTCACAAAGCCATCCATTGCAGAGCTCATCACAAAATCACTCCAGAAAGAAATCAAGGTATGTTTTCCGTTCAATGTTATAATTGTTATCATTATGGTCATTTTGCGAAACATTGCAGGATGAAGGGAGAAGTTAAAGTTTGGAGAAGAAAGCAAGTTCAACCGAATGTCATGAACAGTGATCAGCCTACCAAAGTATGGAAAATAAAGTCAGTAGATTGCACCAATGATCAAAACAGAAATGATGAAAATATTGGGAAAAACCCAATACCATTTTGAAGACTATCGATCAGTGTTATGAAGTGTAAAAGGAGCTATGTACTTGATTATCCTACAGTAGTTGGTTCTAGCATATAAGTAGCAGCAGTGCCCAGTGATAGGGGGAGCAGTATTGCTAAAGAAAGTTCTCGTTGCCATTGATGCAAAAAGGAAGGGAAGTTGTTGACAGAGGGAGCATGCCCTGAGGGGGAGCATTACTTCAAGTTAGTAGCCTTTGCCATTGATGCCAAAGGGGGAGAGAAGTTGTGAATAGGGGGAGCCTATTCTCAGGGGGAGCCTGAGTGTTGTCATCAATGACAAAGGGGGAGATTGTTGATTAAATTGTCATTGATGCCAACAGTGCCTGGCCATTGATGCCAACAGTTGAGTCTTGGTGCCCCTTGTGGAGCCCCTGAGGGTTAGTATTTGGTTTGTGGTTATCTGTGTCAACAGGAGACCTTTTGACTTTGTCCAAGCCCAAGCTTGAAGCCCTTGGAGGCCTTGGGACGATGGCAAAAGCCCTGGCTACCCTTGACTTGGTTAAGTGCCCCTAAGCTGTAATCTTGGTCCCATTGAGTCCATTGTTGTATCCTTCTCTTGGTTGTCCTTTCGTTAATTATGTTTGTGCTACTTGCACTTGTGGTTTGTTGTTTGGTTGCCTAATGAATGATTGTGGTATTCTGGATCTTGAAGCCCCTTGAACCCATAATGAAAGCCCACAAGTTGGTCTTAAGCACAAAAGGGTGTAGATGCTCTTGTTGGGATGCCCCTAATGAACAATGTTAAAACCACTACTTTAGATGATGTCCTAGGTCAAGTCCTTATCCTTGACAAGTAGAAATGACCCATTCTATGGTCATTTAAAACGATATACTTAATGACCCTATAATGTATGGTGGTTTGACAATATGGCATGCATGCCCTTAAAGCACTAATGATGCCTTTGATATCAAATGATGATACCTTTATTAGTTCTTAAAACCCTATGCATGCTACTTGAAACCCTTGAAGAAGCTCCTTTGCAAAAAGTAATGAAGCCCCTTAATTCATGATGAAGATGCCTTGGTTGATGGCTTTAAGCCCACATAATATGGTCATATGACCCACTCATATATGGTAGCTTGGCTAGCTTTTGAAAACCATGATGAAATCCCTTGATCCACAAGACTTGGTGTTGAACTTGATACCCTTATTCTTGGACTCTCAAACCTATTGAAGAAGCCCTAAAAGTAGTTAAAAAAAAAAGGGGGGGGCCATCCAAAAGTTTTCAAGTGAATTTTTGATGTCCTGCACAAATTGAAAAAATAAGGGTGAAGAACTTTTCCAATGCCAGCAAGACCCTCACAAAGTGAAAGTCCTCGTCAAGCCCTTTCAGTTGATATGTAGAACGCCCCCTAACTCCTCACGGTTGGAGAGATAATGATGTTTAAAGTTAATGAGTTAATTTGCCCATTCACAAGTAGGTCGGCTCAGAATTTTTTTAAGATCAAAAAGAAATTTTACAACTTTTTGCAAGGTCGGCTCAGATTTTTTTTCAAGTGTTATGTGTATAAATAAAGCCCACGTCTGCATTCATTGAGGGTAAATAAAAAAAAAATTTCGGGCAGCCTCTGAGAAAATTCGGACTGTGGGACTGTGTGACTGTGTGACTGTGCAAATTCGGGCAGCAGCAGGTAGCAGCAGTAGTGAAGTTTTAGAACTCTGAAATTTTCGGGTATCTGAGGAAGACAATTCAGGCAACCTCAGGTTTGAAGTTAAAGTTTATTTTTAACTCTGAAATTTCGGATTTAGAAACAGCAGCAAGCAGCTTATCTCTGTACAGAACTTGGGTTCACAGACTGTTCAATTTTTCTGGGTTTGCTGATCTGAAAAAATTCAGTGGAGGTGTTTTAGCTCTGGGCTTACTGGACCACTGTGACAGCTGCAGAAGTAAAGATATCACCTTTGAAATTTTGGGTGGACTGCTACCACCACAGAGAAGGGAGCGAGCTCTGAATTTTTGGCTGCAACAATTTTAGGCATCTAATTTCAGATATTCTTTACTGTGGTAGCTACAGAAGAAGGAATCTATAGCATGCTTTCAAGCCCTCTGAATGCGGGTGTTGCAGTCCTCAATATACAAGCAAGTGTTGCATTACATCTCTAAGTTCGGTTTCCAAGGGAACAACCTATAGCAGCATACTGGAGTTTTAAATTGTGAAGAAATTCGGATCTCTGGTGCAGCCACAGTAGAGCGGGATGAGCTCTGAATTTCGAACTTAACTGAGGCAGATTTCTCTCTGAAATTTCGGGTACACAGTGTCTAAAGTAGCTGCAGTCGAAGTCCTTAAAAAGATCAGCTTCAAAGGCATTTGTGAGAGCACTAAGAATTCATGTGAACCTTGAAATATTAGTAAAAGTCAAGCAAATTTTTGAGGATTGAAGAGCTGATCTAGGGCAACAAAAGACACTGATCTGAACTCATCCAAACAGCTATGATTTGAAGCTACATGTCTGAAAGTCTAAGAAGTGCAGAGGTAAATTTGTCTAAAATGTCAATCTCATAGTTAGTCACAAAAGGTTGGTGAAGTGCCTATGTTACAACATAGACTCTCCATTCAAGTAAGTATGGTATTTACTATTACCTTGAGTCTCAAGCTCCTTTTGAAGTAAGCTTAAGACACTTTGACAAGAGTGAGAAGCTCCTTCACCCTGATTGTTTTGAAGACCCCTTGTAAAGATTTGATGTGAATTGGACTAGGCAGCTTGAGTTACTTGTAGACAAGTTGAACTGAGTTAACTCAGAGATTGAGATAGTGGAATTAGCAACTATGAAAAGTTGGGCAACGATTTGCAAACACCCATGATCATATTTGTTGAGCAATACTGGGGTTTTGATTGCTCTTGGTTACAACTAGTACATTGGATCAAGGAAAGATTCACTACAGAAGTAGCCTGTTGGGTACAGATGCAGAGATGATTGAATTTGTGAGACATACAATTTCATACAGAAACTGGGAAGCTGCAATACTTCTTGATGACTTGACATGACAATGATGAAGTGGCATTTTTTTCCAGTAATGATATATATTATACTCAATGATACACATGCTTAATGTTGTTTATTCTCAATGTATGTTGATGTGCTAAAGAAGTTTACACAGTCATGTTCTAGATATGCTCAGCTTATATATGATATGATCAGTGATGTTTACACAGTGACATGCTCAGTGTATGTTGATGTGCTAGTGATATTTACACTGTTGTATGCTCAGTAAAGTGCGATGGTACACAGGATTATGTATGCTCAGTGGTGTATGTAGTGATATATAGAAACAATGATATAATGATGAAATTGATGAAATGATGAACGGTGGTATTGAGCAGTGAGTACATTGATTCAGGCTACATGAGCAGATTCCTTAACTCAGATTGGCTGAGTTGTATGAATAGTTGGTTTGACTCAGGTGGACTGAGTCTAGTATACCGTTGGTTAAACTGAGATTTGCTAATTCGAATGACGTGAACAACAGATTGATTGGTACAGACAAATTGATTAGTCAGTTGATGAGCAGTGTGGCACAGTTGTGATGAGCAGTGGTCAGCAGTGACAGTGGTTGTGCAGTGTGATATAGATTGTGCAGTGTGGTACAGATTGTACAGTGTGGTACAGGTTGTGCAGTGTGGTACAGGTTGTGCAGTGTGGTTTAGATTGTGCAGTGTGGTACAGGTGTTGGATAGCAGGTCCGCAGGATCAGTGCAATTTGTGGTTCAGTAGTTCAGTATCTATCTTCATATCAGGGTGGCAGGACGGGGCAAGGAAATTGAAGGAGCTAAGGCTTCCTTCAGGTTGTAGCCTGTAAACCAGGGGGTTGTAGCCTCCTTCCAGTTGTAGCTGGAGAATTGAAGTCTTTGTAAAAAAGGGGGTTGTTGCCTTCTTCCAGTTGTTGCTGGTAAATTATTATTATAAAGGCTTCCGTGGTTTTTCCCCCAGGACTTGGGTTTCCACGTAAAAATCTTGTGTACTGTGTTTTGCTATGCTTCCTATGTGATGATGATATGATGATAGGTGATGTAATTGTTAATAATGCTGATGATATAATGATAATGTGGTAATACATTAATGAATGATGCAGTTGATGATTGTTAAAGTGAAAAAGTAATAAAAAGCTATACACACTGTTCACCCCCCCCCCTCTCAGTGTGCTCGGTGTGTCCAACAAACATTTATCAAGCTTCTATCTCGATTGTATATAAAACAAATATTGTTTGCCACCAAACATTCTCATGCGAAAATTCTAATGCATTTACTCCTTTTTCGACAAGTATAGTCACAACTGGATTTGGACATATCTTGTAAGCATAGTATATACGTTCTTTTCTTATTACATTGTTAGTACTATTATTGGCTTTTATGTCCTCTCCTCAGAAAACTTGAACACAAAGTTTTCAATAACAATTTTCACGGTATTTGTATGCATAACCTTTCTCGCATAATCTCACAACTTAAACTTCCCTTGTAATTCATTCTTCGATATTTATGTATGTAAACCTACCATGCACACATTTTTGTATTTTTACTATGAAATTCTACTATCATTGCTTTAGTACTCATAACGTATGATGCATATGTCCATACCATAAGGTAACCACATACGTATTAGTAAACATAACAATAATTTCAAAACCTTACGACCAAGTACAACATCTACAAAATTTCATGAATTCAACTACATCTGTCGGGTTTCTGAGACTTTTCTCATGCTACTACATCTTGTTTATGCTTTACTAGTACTTTAATATATGAAATTTTTCTTGTGCTTTTGACACCATGCATTCCAATGGTTTAGATCTTTTATTTTCTTATACCTTCCTATACTATAGGCTAAATGCAGGCCATGACTTTCTACTCATACAAGAAGGTAAATATTTCTATCCTTACCATACTTTGTTTAAGCAGACATTTTCGACAACATAATTATTACTAATAGAGTCTCAAAGATCATTTTATGCTTCTTTAGTACTTATGATTTATGACACAACACATGTGATAATAATCTCGAGCATTGTTTCAAAATATTAATGACCAATGCACCCACGTTTCATCTAACTGGTCTTGCTAAGTTTTTGGAACCCTTTTCATGCCATTGTTAATCATGACTTTGATTCTAGGTTTAAAGTATTCCTTATAATTGACTCACGTTCGGCTTCTTAGATATAGTCACTTATACCATACTATTTTTCTTTTGTAGGTGCACTCTATCCTTTTTACATAGTTTTGTGGTAATCACACTTATCGTTCCTTGTTGTTTGTCTCTAAATTTCTATATAGAAGATAACTACTACTTTTATGCATATATACCTCATGACTCTTTGGTCATATAGGAGGTAAACATATCAATCTTTATTCTCAGGTTCATTCTACTAATGGTTTTAAACCTTATCATTTTTAATTGGAACCGAAATTCGTCACAGGACATAGGGTTTTAAAACATTTTTCTTTCCTATGTAATTCCTTTCTACTTGCTTGACTATAGCATGTAAAACAACATTTAATGATATACTAGTTTAACTGATACTGGATATATTATGCATGTCAATAAGATATATAATATCCGATAAGTTCATTTACTATTGAAGTGATCTTGTATTTATATACTATACAGAGTACATAGCGTATTGGCTTGTTTGCGAGTCCATAGGTCGTAGCGTTGTAACTTGACTTTGTATTTTGTTTTCATTAGCTCGGAATTTAGTTCCACCACGAGCTCTTATTCTCAGGGTGGTGAATCCAAGTTCTCGTGTCTACTGTTGTCCCCTTCTGTGGCCATGATTCAGATGGCTCTTATATCTGTAGAATTCAATCAGCCAGTAAAACAATATTTTGTTAGTTTTATAAAATCATAAGTAAACTTTTGAAAACATTTTTTTCTGCAGCAGATGTCTTTTAAGTAGTCACCCCAAAAGGTCTATGAGTGTTTGAATATGGCCTCTGATACCACTTGTAATGTCCCTTAAATCCTAAACTTTTTTTTTTTTAATAAGGGGTATACTTTATCAATAAGACCTAAGGTACATTTAGAATTTACTTCAGTATTGAGTTATATGACTGAGAATAATACTTGTATTTAATTCGGGTTACTTATGTTGGTTGGTTGCGTGGTAGCTTGTATTCCCACTATGTTATTTTCGATGTTTATTTATATGGTAATGAACTTGCATGTTCTATTCTGTATTTGTTATTCTGCTATGTCTAATTTCTTTATATTTTATTATGATTACATGTTGGTTTTGGTGTGTAGTCTAGAACTGTACGATGCGGTCTTTGTAGTTGTGATGTCTATGCTTATTATGTCTTTTTACTTTGATGTAAGTGTTTTCATGGAGACTAGTCTTAGTTAGATTTTGTATAAGCTAACACATGTTTTAATATCTTTGTGTCGATTCCCTAAGGATGGTCCTATACTAAAACTTATGGTTTGAAGGTTTAAAACTCAAAAAGGAAAAACAAGGTAAACGATATCTAAGCTAAGACTCAAGGTATACTTTAAAAGTTAAGATCGAACTCCAAACTATAGGGAGGAAAGAATAATTGTTTTCCGAGTGGAGGTGGGTTAAGGTTTAAATGAGACCACGTGATGGACCTATGGTGGAAATCCTTGCTGGCAGTAGGTAAAACCCTACGCCATTCGAAATGGTTGTATTGTTTTCATTTTCACTTGGGAGGAAGAACAGAGTTCTCGGCCAATACAAGGCTATGGAGAAAGATCCACCGTGAACCATTCAAAGACCCATGCAAAGGTAACTCTCCGTAAGCTATCGTTTCATTTTGAAATATTGCATAAGTCAAAAACTCTCTTTGTTGAAGTGATAATAACTCGTGCTCTGTAATTCCCTGTTAGGGGGGTTTGCGTTACATCCTGGAGATTTCAGGCTGGGGTTTAGGGAACTTGGGAAAGTGGAGGCTCCAGGAGTGAAAAGCCTTGGTAAGAACCGGGCCTCCCTAGAACACTTGAGAGCAAGAGTTGCCTGCATTGTGTAGATTTATTTCTTTGCTTCTTAGCGCAGAGTGTGTAGTGTGGTTCCTGGCTACGCTGTGGAGTGACAAGGGTTTGTAGCGAGCCATCCCATCTTAACTTGTAATCGGTATGGTTGTTTGTATGGTGCCAACGTTGGTCTTTGGGGTTAGTTTGTAAGCCATATGGGAAAAAATCGTGGATGTGCTTGTAGAGAGGTTTAATGTGGCATAAGCTTCGAGCTAACTGCCTTCGTTTTGAACATGCCCTGTATATGTATGGACAAACCATGGTAATCTTTAGGGGAGAAATTTCACCAATTGGCTATTTTTGGGGTATTTTTTCAAAAAAAAAAAATCCATATTTCGTCATTTTTATTGTCTAATGTCGCCTATATTTACATAAAATATGTTTTTTATTATAATATTCACCAAAATTTACAAATTTTAGTAGTAAATTGTATGTTTCATATTTAACATTTGCCTACCTATCTATATATGTGATTTTTTTAACTCAAAACAATCACTTAGAATACTATACTTAGGTATACTATTAGAATCCTTACAAAATACTCTAGAACAAACTAATTGCATGCTATCTCTCTTCACTCGATGCTTGCATCCACCAAAAAGCTTCTTTTTTTTGCTTCTAATCTCTAAACATAGTGCATAGCTCAATGAATGGTGAGACTAATGATAACTTCAACAACCTATGAGAAGTACATAACACATTAGATGTTGAGGTCACAACAACATCAACAATGTAGGAGTTAGAGAGTAGTGGGATTACTTGTTATATTAACTATTTCAACATGCGATATCACAAGCATATATTATGATTCTTACATATTTAAGATTTTCATTACTATTATTGTTAATAATACGTTTGGGTTCACTATGGTTGAAATTCTAGTGTACTAAAGCTATGAATAAAATTTATTCCATAATAAACAAATTTCTAAATTTCAAAACACGCTATTAAGAATGGTACAAGGACACTACATTCTTTGATTTAGGTATGATTATTTTTTAAATTAATTAATTTTATTATTATTATTTAAAATTTAGGTATAATTATTTTTTAAATTAATTATATTTTATTAATATTATTATTTAAGATTAAATTGTAGAGATTCATCTTAAGATTCAATTTATCCAACATCAAAAAGCTGGAATTATTCTAGTATAATACTTTCAATGATTTTTATGTGTAAAAAGTTTTAGATAAGTTTATGGATAACTGAGCTTGTGTTCTCTCCGATTTCCACGTTGTCTTCGTGGTCTTTAGAGAGGAAATCCACCTCACCGATTGTGTACTTGGAAGAGGTCGGTACAGGGAAAAAATTGTAGTGAAACAACTCTGGTTAATCCACGTTATTTCCGTGGTTTATTTAGAGAGGAGGTCCACCTCACCGGTTGTGTCCCGAACTGAAGGGGATGTTACATGGAAAGACAGATCCTTATATTAACGGACAAGATAGAACTCTTTTCAGGCGGGGGCCGGGGGCGGTGGGAGTTGGTCAGTGGAGAAGGTACGACTAGCCAATCTTTATAAATAAAGAAATTACTTCATGGGAATTTAAAAGTGACACGGCCCTGAAAGTGATCGGATATTAAAATGTATTGTTTGATTTTATTATTAAACCGTTAAATGATGCCAGACTGGTTAAGAAAAAGGATTTATGATAAATAGGGTTAAGATTAAAATAGTTAGTTTAAAATTATTTTATTTGTTAAGATTGATTTGTTGGGAATTTTGTCCTTATTTTGGAAAATGACCTAGATTTAGATGGTAGTATTTTGAAAAAATAGTAAAAAATAAAATTTCAAAGGTTAATTATTTTATTATTAACTTAGATTTAAATTCTAGTATTTTTGAAAAAACATGAAAAATAAAACATCAAAGGGTTTATTACTTTATTGACAAGTATATGAAAGATAGAACTGAATTACAACTCTCCGCATGAGGAAGAAGCTTACAAAACCGTCCCTCCGGACTAGAGAAAAGATGCCCACACCCCTGAGCCAAGTCAACAAAGACCAAATAGTACAGGTTGCCCCCAACCACACATTGAAAAACCAGCCCATCCACATAGGCCCAATAACCAATAACCAAGAAAATGTTCACTAAGAAGATGGATCCCCAACCAAAGAACAAAAAGAAAGAGCACAACGAACAACTACTCAAAAAGGAAGAACAAAAAAGGATCAAAATAAGAAGATGCTTGTTATACCTCAATATTACACATTAAATCCTAGTGTCGCATCCTTGCACCAAGCGACCTAAACGACACGTCCCCTTAATGATCATCTGGACATCCTTGAGTGAAGTCTATTGCCTAAACACTGAAAGCAAACATCTCACCTGCCACGTTTCACCCAGACAGACCTCATCTGTAGGAATTATCGCGCTCTGCACAATTGATGGGGCGCGATAATTAGGGTTACCGCATTTTGATCCTACCCTAGGGCGGGATAATACCGCGTGATGCTCAATCCTAGGGGCGTGATAATCCACTTTTAGCCTTTTTGCCATGGATTTTGGGATCTTACCTTTCGAGAGATTTTCTTGGGTACCTGCCTTGATTCGATCCCAACCTTTCTCTCTGTTTAGTAGGCTTGATCCACTAAAGACTCTCTAGATCCATTATACTCTCTTGTTGGTTAACCCTTCCCAATCCTATAAGAGAGAGGCATTCCATGGGCCAAAGTGAGGACTTTTCGGGCATCAAACCTATGATCATAAGCCTTTTGCAGAGATAGCTAGAGGAAGGACTTGGAGCTGGAGTGGGATTGGACATCAAGCAACTACATTGTAAGCACTCTTGAGTTCTCAATAAAATATAACTTGTCTTGTTTCCCTATTTATGCGTATTGATCATGATTCATTTACATAAATTGTATTCAGTAGAATATAGATCTAACTTGTGATTCAGTTATTTGGAAGATAGTGTGCACTTGTTTGTCATTTTGATCTCTACAGGTTCATCGCGAGGACTTCGGGATCAAAGACTTGATTGGAGAAATATCGGAACAGAAGGTCAGTTGTCTTCTTCCTCATCTACCAAATGTTAGAATTGGAAACACTAATTTAGATCTAGGGAATGAGGTAGCATTTGTTTCCTTTTTGTTTTAGCATAGAGCTGATTTTTGTCACTTTATCCTTAGAGGACTTCTTCTTACTCGTAGGAAGAAATCTCTACAACAATGCTGCCAGCATCCTAAATAATATCGCCATCCCAAAGCTCAAAAAACAGAGTACCCTCCAAAGAATGAAGAGCACGCTTCGAGAGGGCGTCTGCATGACCATTCTCAGTACGAGGGACACGCAAAAACTAAATACCCAGTAAAAGTTCACTACTTTATTATCAACCTTTAGCTTTGTAGATGTATCATTTCCATCTAACTTTATTGTAACTATCATTATATTCTGATGAAATACAAATTCCCTATTTCCACATGATATAACCTTTTCTCTTGAGGCTACTTTGGTTGTTCTCATAATCATGTGTCACATTTCAACTTGTGTCAACCTTCCAAATCCTTATTTGACACTCCTAGGATTAAATTCTTGTTTGACGTTATGTTAGGATGAGTTTCAAGTAGTTTTGTACTTGAATGTGTTTATCCAAGTAGTTATGTATTTTAATGTATTTATGTGTAGAGATGTATTCTAGAGTGACTATAAAATGGGCCCAAGGGAAACATAATTTAAATGTGATTTCCTTATATCAATGGTGTTGTAAAACAAAGGAGGAGATTCAGCTCTTCAGGAACATTACGTTTGAACATATATTTCGGGAGCACAATTGGATGGCTGATACTCTCTCTAAAGAGACGCACATACGAGTCAAAGGCATTATGAGATGGGAAGAATTTCAAGATACACAATGCATTGATTTTGGCACTGTGCACATATTTGAAATTTAGCATATATATGTTGAATGTAGATGTCTTTTCTATGTAGGGATTACAGTTTATTTTTTATGAAAGATCTGTCACAGAAAGAACAAATGATATTTTTTTGAACATAAGTCTCAACTATATGACTTATGTATGATCGTACTATTTGATTCATCTGATGAATAAGAGTTGAAAAAAAAAATGTTTATTGAAATTGTTATTGTATTATTAATATGGTTTTGAATGCAATTATTTTATGCATTTTTATTATATAAATAAAAAAATTTAATAATTTTTTACATGATTTTTATTTTTAAATAACTTTTAATTGATTAATATTTTTCTCTATTTATATTTTATTATTCAAACCCCTTACTTTTATATTTTTATTAAAAAAAAAATCATTTTTATTTATATCTTATTTTTTAAACATCTTTTTAGCAATAATCAATTCCTCTTAACTCACTCAATTAAAATGTGAGTCTCTTCTGCAAGACAATCCGAATTCAAGTTCGGTTCTCCTTGGGCACGAATGACCATACTTATCCCCTCATTGAGATCCCAACTAATAATATAATCTATTTTAAAACGAACAAGATACTTTAAAACCAATCACACCAAAAGAACAAATTACTAAAAAAACGAATTTGTGTCATTGGATCTCTCATCTAACAACGCACCCTCTCACCAAATGCACGAAAAAAAGGAATGGCCTGGGCATTGATAGTAGATACTGCACTGCTCTGTCTTTTTCCTTCTGACGGGGCATCGACACTGCACTGTTCTGTCCTTTTCGTCTATTTATGATCATTATGAAATTAATAGTCATTGACGTTGGACGGGTTGGTGACTCTGGACCGGGAAGCCAACTTTTTCAGTGTAAAGTTTGCTTGTGATCACTTAAGTTGCAGTCACAGAGGAGCCAATGACACTTATCTTCGCTGGACGGTATGCATTAAAAGCGATTCGATTAATCCATAAACGGCAGCCGCTGAATCCGTAAACGACGAAGAAGGAAGGCAGCGCAGAATTACAAAGATAAGATCAATAATTTAGAATTGAAACTTTCAGTGGCTAACAATCCATCGTACGATAATTGCCACGATGAATGTAATATCGGTGGAATGCAATCACATTTGAATCATTTGACAGCTCGATGACTTTACTGATTGGTTTCCCAACTGACGCGGGCCAACGGGACAGCAGAAACAGTCGATCACCCCAGGGCCACCTAATACACCGTCCAATTTCCCACTCGTTAACGCGCTTTTGCCGCTTCCAGCAGCTTTACGCTGTCGACAACGTTCTTACACATGTTTCGGACCCCTCACTTTTCCTTTTCGACATCGATTAGTCACACCCAGGAGTGCTGCCGACCAGAGGTAAAAACGTGGATTCAGAAGCTTCTCCACTTGGAAAGATTCCAACCGTTCAACTCCTCCCACCAAACCCTGATCTACGTACGATGGCCGGTGAATTTGTAGGCAGATGAAGATATAATTATCACAAGTACAACAACTGGTTACTGCGCTTCAGTGAACGGATAAAATTTGAAAATTTAGTTATATAAGAAAAACATCAATCATTCATTTAATCGGTTCGTCCTATGGGATATTTGAGTTTCCCTGTATCAATCTTTTTTTTTTATATTTTATTTTCTTGTTAAAAGTTTATGAGGATGTACATACTCTACTTTGAATTTGAATATGTTTTATATTTTATTTTTTATTTTCTTGTTAAAAGTTTATGAGGATGTACATACTCTACTTTGAATTTGAATATGTGAATTTTGTAAGAGGAAATGCATATTTTTAATCATTAAATCCATTCAAGCTCTACAATATAGTGATGAGGATGATGGTACTTAACATCCATTAAGGCCAACTCTTATCTATTAGACATTAAAAAGATTACTTGGATTGTTGTAAAAATTTATTTTGATGTTCAAACAGCTTAGAAAGAAGCGCTCCTAGGTCGCCATAGTTTTAGCATGTTAGAAGATTAGGGAAGTCTGTATCCTAATATTGATTATGAAACTATGATCTAATGTGGGTGTACACAGGGTATTCTAAGAGAAAGTGGCTTTCATCCTCAATGCTTGTAGTTTCCCAAAGATTGCTAGTTTTTTCCACCAACAGTGTTCTTGGAATTGATGATGTTTCAATATGAAACTCATGAGAGTTGGTTCTTATCTTGTCTATATTAATTTTCTTCTTCGAACTAGTTAACACAGAGAAATATTTTTGATCTTCTAGAAAGAGTTAATGGCCTCCTTATAGTATCGTAATTTCTTTTAACCTCTAAATCTTTCTCACCCCACATTTTGTCTTTAAACTTAGATGTGATAATATTTTTAATGTTATTGATATCTTGCAAAGTTGCATTTTTGTCAATCTCCCAGTGGTTAAACCAAGCCATGGCGTCTTTATACCAACCTCTCTTGAGCTGAAGTTGGTCTTGCCTAGATTTTAAAGCAATTTTAGGAAGTCTATGGTCTCCCATGTTATTTATCATGTGCTTGTACATTAGGTACCTGGTCATAGAGATGCTCTCAATGAAGAGAAGACCCACTTCTAGAAGGAGAATAGGGTAGGGTGTATTTCTTTTAATTTTGAGGTTATACGTTATGAAACACTTTTGGATTTGTTCAATCTTTCTCCAAGATTCTCTAGAAGTGATGCAACCCCAAACTTCACAATTGTACAAGATAATGAGGGTGACGAGAGTTTTGAAAAGAAAATTATTTGTATCCCTCATCGCAAGGTTTGTTGATTTACAATTGTTTTCAAAACCAAAATAAGTTTTCCACCATCCATTAATTGTTTTCTCAATGCTATAGTTTCAGTTGAGCTTATGATGAACATCAATTACGAGAACTTTATAGGAAGACACTTCCTCCAAGTTGCTATTGTCATATAAAAAATTAGCATAAATGCCCTTCTTGGACTTGATAATAATGGGTGGGCGCACAAAGATGCTCCCCAAAAGTGTTGCAATGGGGCCGCGCTAGCGGGGAAAAAATAGATGTGCGCACATGCCTAAAGACGCGCGCATGTGTTGTTAGGTGCGGTACCGAACCGGGGCGCGTGCGGGCTCAATAACGCGCACATGCTCAAAAGTGCGCACGCGCTTCTGTTA